>CM076575.1:1605856940-1607119321 GCA_034641835.2 Pinus albicaulis | reverse complement strand
CATAATATTTCTACATTAGCAAGCAGCTAATGGGAATATTAATTTTTGATTTTTGCACTTAGTAGATGAATAAATGGGGGAGGAGACCCATATTTAACTTAAATTGGCATAAAAACCCTCTTGGTGTGA
Organism: Pinus albicaulis; assembly: GCA_034641835.2. Taxonomy (NCBI): domain Eukaryota; kingdom Viridiplantae; phylum Streptophyta; class Pinopsida; order Pinales; family Pinaceae; genus Pinus; species Pinus albicaulis. Next base: position 1,607,119,192 of record CM076575.1, on the reverse strand, counting down.
AAGGGGATCATTCTAGTAGCTGAATTTCACACCCTCCTGTGTGAACAAGGACTTTTGCATGTGGACAATGTCAAGTTTGACTAAGTCAACATCATGCATGAAGAGGAATGGAATCACATATGAAATAGCTCAATGTGAACAAGGATCAGCTTAGGCAGACATATGGAATCTGGATTGAAGGCACTTATGTGTGAACAGGGATGGAGCAGGTTGAAGAGGTCAACCTTGACCAAATCAAACAGTGTGATTTTGGAGGAGTGGCCTTCATGGAGACACAACGCAGTTTTGGAGGGAGATTGATCATGTGCATGTGGAAACCCTAATGGGTGGGACCCAAGGTGAGGAGCCTCACAAAGCTTATAAGGAAGGGGATGGTAGCCATTTGAGGTTAGCTTGATGATTATTGATTTTGGTCTGCATGACTATTTGACATCCTCTTGCTGTTTAGCAGAGTTGCAGTGCTGTTTAGCACAAGAAATTCCTGTTTAGGAATTCTTTCTCCACTCAAGAGAGGCCTCTTGAGGGAGCTTTCACTTCAGTTTTCCACACTCAAGCTTGAGGCCAAGCATCCTCCTTCCACCACAATGTTATTTCTGCAGAGCATAACATTGTGTTGTAGGGTGTTGCAGTGGAAAGATCACAACACCACTTGCAGAGCTTGTATTTCAGAGGAGGAAGCCTTTCTTTCCCTGGGAGAACAGTGAGGGAGTATTTGAGCTTCATTTCAGATCTTGGCATGTGGCCAATGTACTTTCCATCTCCTACAGTGCAGTCCCTTGCAGGAATTGCGTCATTTTACTTAGTGTTGCTGTAGCAGGGTCAAGACCCTTGTTTTGTGAGCTTGTTCCCTGGAGAGAGGGCCAACCCTTCTCCCGGAAGGCTTGTATAGAGAATCTCCTTCTGTTCTTGTACATTTCAGCTATATTTATTTAGAGCTGCCATATAACTGTGTTTTCCAGATCTAGATTTGCAGATCTGTCATTTTATACTTGTATTTTCATGGAGACCTTGCCAGGTTATTCTTATCTTGTATAAAAAGGAAGAGATCTCCATTTTCTCAGCCATTGAATGATTGTAAACTCCATATATGTTATTTCTCATTATTACCTTTGCATAAATCATCATTAAAATAATATCTTTTTATGCCTTGATAATTTACATTAAGAAAATTCATGGGGGTTTGGATTATTTTGGTGTTATGTTCATGAATTGTTGTAACTTCACCCTTGGAATATCTTAAGATATTCCCAATCTTATTGATTTTCCCTATTTTGGGATATTACGGTGGTATCAAAGCACGATCTTTGGCTCGGGCCGTGAGTTCTAGCACTATCAAAAGGAGCAAGATCATAATGATAGAGAGGATGACTGCTCTCATCATTTTTCGGATCTAGAAAGAACCTCTCCCCGGGAGGTTAAGGTGATGAAGGAGAAGAGATGCCAAGAAACTCCTAGAGGGTTTCAAGAAGAGGAAGGACCATCCACTTCCTACTCTCATAAAGAAGAAGAAAAGAAGCATGGAGGACACTTGGATCATCAGATTCTAAGTGAATACCTTGGTGAGTACAAGTCTCAACCTAGAGCCTTCAAGGAGACTGTAGCCTTCCCATAATTCATTCAACTAGAGGAAGAGAGGAGACCCTGCAGCAAGGGAGAAATCAAGGGCAATAGGTTTCTATTGTCCACTTTTGATGGGACATATGCAGAAAAATCTTGGGCAAGAAGACTCAGTGAATTATTCCTACTACATCCAGTGGTAGAGAAATAAGCAGTGGAGATTGCAGCACTGCACCTGAAGGCTGAAGCAAGCAATTGGTGGTTCAGCCATGTGAGACATGCAAAAGTATCTTCTTTTGTAGATTTCACTCAAAGGGTGATCAAGAGATTTGATAAAAATAAATCAAAGCAAGAGAAGCCCTCACCACCTCTTTAGGAGGTTTGTACCAGAACTGTCACAACCTTGGAGGAGCAGCCTTCAACATCAGCAGTGGAGGGAGCCAACATAATAGAAGAAGGAACTCTTGTAGCCATACAAGGTGTTCCCAAAGCCCATCAAGGTATGATTGAATTTCCACTTTCTAATATTGCAGCAAATCTTTTGGAAGGTTGGGGAAATCTTTTGTTGCATGACCCAGAATCATCACTTACTGCTAATCTAGAGCAACAGAGTTACACTGCGTTGTCCAAGAGCAGCAGTGAAGAAAGAAGGACCCATTCCTCATGGGAGCACTCAAATGTCAGCTTCATTAAGGGAGACATGGAGGAAAAAAGAATAAAGGGTAGACATCTTGAGATGAGAAACATTTTCTCCTCTCTAGATGACACTTTCTCAATGAGCATACCACTTCTCAAGGAGAGACTTATACTTGCAGCAGAACCAAGACCCCACTGGTTTTGGAAGGCCATGCATGAGGAGGAGGTCTCATCAAGAGATCCCATGGGAGGTTCACTTCAACATTCCATGAAGTGAAAATTTATTCAAATATCTAAGAAGGTTGGTGTCCTACAATGGGAGGATACCAAGTATTTTCAGAATGAGATCCATGATCCACAAGTGATTGAGTGGATGTGGATGATGAGAAATAATTTGGAAAGCTACTTGCAAATCTATGATACTGGGTAGTAGGAGGCTTGGCTGCATTGGCTACTCTTGAAAGAGTTTGGCCATCATCCTCTTTATAAGGGTATGTGGGGGAAAGATGTGTGGCAGGATGCTTGCATCATTGGGTAGCAAGGAGTATGGACACATTGTGTTGATATGAAATTCTTCATATCAATCACCATGTTTTCACCACATGATTTATATGATGGAGGTATGGGGAGGCAACAAAATCCTTTGTTGCTTTGGAATTTCTTGGGAAAGCAAGGGCAGATTTTCTCTCACACTTTGCATGATGTTGCAGGAGTAGGAGATGGCACTATCATGGTGTAAAGGGGCTACTCTTTAGCCTTGGATGATCTAGAAGTACTTCCACTTTGGAAGGAGATTCTTGTTTGTAGCAACATTATGGAAGATGTCTTTGACAATGAACATGTCAAATAATGGAGCTATGTATTGGCAAGAGCCTATTTGCATAGGCCAACAACGCTGTCACTTTGGAGCATGGACTTATGAATGGAGTGTCCCCAGGATCATTTCACTCTTGATGCACTTCATGGACAAGGAGGAGGTGAGAAAGATGTATTAATGGGTGGAGACATATATTACTGTGATATATTCTTCTTGGCTTGGATTTCCAAATATATGAGGAAGGCTCTTCATGTAGCACATGATTCATTTCTCTTCATGAGAGTATGTCATACCATTATGGAGAGTTTGTTCATAGATCCTATCATTATCTTACTTCTAGTACATGGTAAGGATCTTGTTGTTTCATTTCGTGATCTGCATACTCTTACCATTTCTATGAAGTTCATTGCTCCACAAGAGGGCAAGCTTTTCATTGAGCTCCATGATCAACAATGGGCCAGAATGTATGATGGAGACATCCATCTCTTATGTGGCCATGGGCAAGTGTTGTATTACTTCATGTATGTTCATTTGATGTACACAGCCATTTACCATTCATTAGTAGATTAAATAACATACATAATCAGCCATGTATCAAGAAACCACTTGCCATGTAATTTTAAGAAGATAGTGTAATGTTCCTAAATTAGCTAAGCTAATTGGAACATTAGAATTTTGTTTTATTTTTCATGTTTATGAATAATAAACTAATGGAGGACATGCAACACTCCTTAGATCTAAAAATAAATACATGCTCAATGTGAACATGATTAAATATGATCTGGTTGCATAAAAACCACTTGTGTATGAATAGGGTTAAGATATTTGACAGGGTCAACAGGACCAAATCACAAGACAGTCTAGGTGCATTGAACCTCCTAGGTGATCAACACTATTCTAGAAGGAGGAATTCAGTGTGAAAGGGGCTAATGCATTTGAAGTGGTTTGGGGTTTTTCACATCCCAGTTTTATAAAAAGGAAGGAGAGGGCTCAAGGGAGGGTTGTTGATGATTTGTGGTTGCTTGAGCATCTCAATTTCTCTTGGCTGGTTAGCCAAAGGGAAGAGGGTTTCCTGTTTAGGAATCCTCTCTCCTTCCATGGAGTAGCTCTTTGGAGGAGGATGTGCTGCATTAATCCACTATCCGGCATTTGCCCAAGCTTCTACTTCCAACTACAATTCAGATCCTATTCAGGGTTTGATTTCCTTTGTAAGTTGCAGCAAGTGGGATTTAGATCTTTTCAGATCTAAAGCATTTCAGTACTTCTTTTCAGTGGAGGAGGGTTTTAATCCATTGGAGAGCTGTATTGAATGATTTGAGCTTCATTTCAGATCTTGGCATCAGGCCAATGTGACCTTCATGGTATACTGTGTAGTTCCTTCCCCAGATCTGCGTTATTGCTGAAGGAGCAGTGTTGCAAGGTTTTTTGGCATCATTTTGGAGCTAGATCTCTGATGTGAAGGAAGCCTCCTTGCATGAAGGGTGATCCATGGATTGGCCAACCAATCCATGTCTATTTCAGGTCTGATTCATTCACTAAATTTTTTTCTTCAGAAATTCTGAATCATGCTGCAGTAAATCTCAGATCTGCTCTGACATTTTCATGTATTGTTGAAATCCCCAAGGGGAATGTAATAAAGAGCCCTTTGGGAATTTTGATTCATTATAGATCTATGTTTTCATGTAATTATCAGTTGCAGATATGTAATTTAATAAAAATAAGCTTCAGCCTCCTGTAACTAACGCTGAAGGGTTTCTGGGTCATTCTCTTGTGTTACAGCACCTCAATCTTAAGGGATTTTCTATGTAAAACTGTTGTTTAACCTTAAATAATGCTTATTCCATGTTATTAAACCCATTTTCTGATTTTTAATACTGTTTTAAATTTTAAACCTTCATAAAATATGTTTCCCTTGCTTCTGTAAATTTCTGCATCTTCCAAGTCATGGGAAATCAGGGTTTTTCTTGACTAGTCGGGAAGGAGGAACTGTTTAACTTAGAAAAATGCATTTATTTTTTCTAAAATTAAGCATGTGGATACATCTTGACCTAATATAACACATTACAGATCCATGACCCTTATTTTTATGCATATTTCTGATTATACTCATTTTAGGGCCAAAATCCTCACTTTTCCCCACCTTTTTGCCCATAAAAGCTGAGTAAAGGTTCCTGCAGCACTTGGAATTGGTTTCTAAGTGTTTTTAAACACTTTTTATGATATTTGAAGCACACATTCCTGAAAAATTCGTTTTTTAGGCATGTCTTGCTGAGAAATCCATTTTGGGAACATTATAGTGGTATCAGAGCATGATCTTTGGCTCAGCCTGTGGCTTCAAGAAAAAGTGTTGAATCCCTAAAGCAGGAATATTTCAAGCTCTATAGACAGATTCTGTAGATGGCCAGGTAGCCTCTGGATCTCATCCTTTTCTCAAAGGTGACATATCTAGTAAATGCCCCTACAGTCAATCTCTGAAATAGAATCTTGATACTCCTAAAGAGGGAAATTTACAGCAGTATCAAAGAAGAGAAGAGACAGAGATCAGAAAGCTAAAGGAGATGAGTTTTACCTCATCATATTTTAGATCTAGGAAGAGCCTCTTCAAAGAGGTTAGACAGAGGAAAGGAGGAGGAAGAAAATGAAACTCCTAGAGGGTTTCAAGAAGAAGAAGGTTGCAGTGAGACCTGCAGAAGGTTTCAAGAAGGAGAGGAAGATCCATGCAATTCCTATCCTCACAAATAAGGAGAGCTATACAGAGAAAAAAAACCAGAGCATGGCTCCACCACTTGAAAGAATGATGGGTGAGAATATCTCCTTGCTCCCTTTTCAGATCATGAAGGGCATTGAAGAAGATCTCAAGGAAATTGAAAAGGTGGAGACTTGTACCAGTGCTGTCACAACCTTGGAGGAGTATCCTTCATGTTCAGAAATGGAGGAATGCGACACAGCTACAAAATAAGTTTTGCTTCTATTCACCAAGGTATGATTAAAGATTCATTTATGCTCATTTCAGCACATTATATGAGGAGATCTACATCTTTGCATGCTGCTGATTTAGAGAAACAGAGTTGCATTGTGCTGTGCAAAGGTGGTGATGAAGAGAAGCTTGCATTTCAAGATCCCATGGAGTGTAGGAATCTGAATTGGGATGATGGTATCCCTCATGGGAGGTGTACCAAGATGGAGGATGGAGAGCAAGAGGCTAGAAAGCCACTTGCAGATTTTTGATACCACGCAGCAGGAGGCTTGGCTGCACTGGCTTCTCTTGGAAGAGTTTGATCATCACACTCTTTCTAAGGGTATGTGGCAGGATACTTGCATCATGGAGCAGCAAAGGGTATGGGCACATTGTGTTGGCATAACATTTTTCATGTCAAGCACCATGTTGTCACTACATGGATGGGATGATGGAAGTATGAGAAAGCAGCAAAGGATGTTGTTGCTTGGGATGTTCTTGAGAGAGCAAGGGCAGATTTGCTCTCACAATTTTCATGATGTTGCAGGAGTAGAAGATGGCACTATCATAGTGCAAAGGGGTTACTCCTTGACCTTAGATGTTCAAGAAGGACTTTCTTCATGGGAAGGACTTCTCATATGTAGCAGCATTATGGGAGATGCCTTTGACATTCTGCATGTCAAATATTGGAGCTATGAGTTGATGGGAGCCTACTTGCATAGGCCAACAACGTTGTCACTTTGGAGCTGGGATTTATTGATGGAGTATTCCCAGGATCACTTCTCATTCGATGCACTTGGTGAGCAAAGAGGAGGTGAAGAAGATGAAGTGGTAGATGGAGACATCTATTACTGTGGTGTGCTTTTCTTGACTTGGGTTTCCAAGTAGGAGGAGAAGGATTTTCATACAGCACTTGGTTCATCCCCCCTTCATGGGAGTGTGCCAAACTATTATTGAGGATTCATTCACGAGTCCATGTATCTTCTTGCTTCCAACATATGGTGAGAGCTTTTGCTTTCATTCTCTTACCATCTCTTGGCAGTGCATTGCTCCACAAGAGGGCAAGCTATTTATTGAGCTCCATGAACTTCATTGGGCCAAATTGCATGATGGAGACAGCCATATATTATGTGGCCTTGGGCAAAGATGTTTTCCTTACATGTGGATTCTTTATTCATATGACTAACCATGTCATAGGAGGCAATTTTCCATAGACTCTTCTTAAGCAGCAATTGAGAAGACTGCGCTGTGAGGATTTGGGGGACTATTGGTAATCTCTTGCATCACATAGAACCTTCAGTATTTCCTTCATTATGATGATGATCATGTTTTCTTTTGCTGATATTTCCATTATGACTTTTGAGAGCATGATTGAGAAAGAGACACATGAGATGAGTGTGTCCTTTTTGGGAAGGAGATTCCCACATTTTCTGCAGCACATGTTCTAATGGGAACATGGTGGAAATTGTGGCCACCATAGCCAAGCACTTGTTTCTTTTGGAGGTGAGCCATGTGTGTGATGGAGTACCTCATGGTGATACTCTTCTATCCATCACATATGAGACATTTTGGGTTGACTGGTTTTACAACATTGGAGGGAGGATTTTTGCAAATCCAATCCTCATGATGCCACTTGAGGGCAATGTCCTTGCAGCCTAAGATCAGTTTGCACTATACACTTATCTTAAGTGGAGAGGAGAACAGCGTGGGGTAGGCCATCTTGTATACCATGTGCAGATTTTCAGCCCACCTATTTTACAGGAGCTCAAGGTGGAGGAACATTTTCATGGAGTTGCCATGTCATGAGGTGACTCATTTTTTTTGGTGGATGATTGCTTGAGGGCGGAGAACTCACATGGGGGATGATATTTCCCAATACACTTCAGATTCCATGCCTCAAGGGAGCCTCTAGGCAACACCTTATTGCCTTCTTGAGTATTTTATTGTTTCATGATGATAGCTATTCAACTAGCTTGCATGCTTGGGATGGGCAATATGGAGATTCATTGTTGAAATAGCATCTCATTTTTTGGAGGAGTTCATCATATGGGGATGCTACAGTAGGAGGAGGAGACATCTTTCAATTCTATCCTTGTAGTTGCTTGAGGAAAAGCAACATTTGGGAGGGGAGGACTGTAATGTTCCTAAATTAGCTAAGCTAATTGGAACATTAGAATTTTGTTTTATTTTTCATGTTTATGAATAATAGACTAATGGAGGACATGCAACACTCCTTATATCTAAAAATAAATACATGCTCAATGTGAACAGGCTTAAATATGAGCTAGTTGCATAAAAACCACTTGTGTATGAACAGGGCTAAGCTATTTTACTGGGTCAACATGACCAAATCACAAGACAGTCCAGGTGCATTGAACCTCCTAAGTGATCAACACAGTTCTAGAAGGAGGAATTCAGTGTGAAAGGGGCTAATGCATTTGAAGTGGTTTAGGGTTTTGCACATCCCATTTTTATAAAAAGGAAGGAGAGGGCTCAAGGAAGGGTTGTTGATGATATTTCAAATTTTAGGTTGCTTGGGAAACTCGAGTTCTCTTGGCTGGTTAGCCAAAGGGAAGAGGGTTTCCTGTTTAGGAATCCTCTCTCCTTCCATAGAGTAGCTCTTTGGAGGAGGATGTGCTGCATTGATCCACTATCCGGCATTTGGCAAAGCTTCTACTTCCAATTGCAATGCAGATCCTATTGAGGGTTTGATTGCCTTTGTAAGTTGCAACAAGTGGGATTTAGATCTTTTCAGATCTAAAGCATTTCAGTACTTCTTTTCAGTGGAGGAGGGTTCTAATCCATTGGAGAGCTGTATTGAATGATTTGAGCTTCGTTCCAGATCTTGGCATCAGGCCAATGTGTTATTCATGGTATACTATGCATTTCCTTCCCCAGATTTGCGTTATTGCTGAAGGAGTAGTGTTGCAGGGTTTTTGGCATCATTTTGGAGCTAGATCTCTGATGTGAAGGAAGCCTCCTTGCATCAAGGGTGATCCATGGATTGGCCAACCAATCCATGTATATTTCTGATATGATTAATTCATTGAAGTTTTTTCTTCAGAAATTCTGAATCATGCTATTTAAATCTCGAGATATGCTCACGGCGTTTTCATGTATAGTTGAAAATCTAGGAAATATATTAAAAGAAACACTTTGGAATTTTGATTTTATTATGAATCTCTATTTAAATGTTCATCAGTTTCAGACTATGAATTTACCATAAGAAGAAAACTTCAGGCATCATCTGTAACTCTTTTGTCAGGTTTAGGTCATTCTCTTGTCTTGTAGCACCTCAATCTTGGGGGATTTTCCATGTAAAACCGTTGTTTAACCTTGCTTAATGCTTATGTAATGTTACTAAAATAATTTCATGATTTTTCATACTGTTTTAAATTTTACACCTTTAGAAAATACGCTGCCCTTGCTTCATTAAATTTCTGCATCTTCCAAGTCATGGGAAATCAGGGTTTTTCTTGACTAGTCAGAAAGGAGGAACTGTTTAACTTCGTAAAACGCATTTTTTTTTTCTTCTAAAATTCGGTATATAGATCTCTCTTGACCTAATATAACATATCCCAGAGCCATGACCTTTATTTTTACTCAGATTTCTGAATACACTGATTTTAGGGCCAAAATCATCACTTTTCCCCACCTTTTTTCCCATAAAAGCCGAGTAAAGGTTTCTGAAGCACTTGGAATTGGTTTCTAAGTTTTTTTCAACACTTTTATGATATATAAAGAACAAATCCCTGAAAAATGAGTTTTTAAGACATGTCTTGCTGAGAAATCCATTTTCGGAACATTACAGTGAGGGTTGTAGAGCCATTAGAGGAATTTTGAGGAGGATTTTCCTTGAGAGAAGTTCTAGGGGCCACTAGGGGTCAGCAGCAGTTTGAGGCCTAGCCATGGGAGCTAGAGGCCTTTATCAAGAATCCAATAGTCAATTTTGGTTGTTTCAAAAATGATGGAACTAATGGTGTGGTTTAGAGAGTCATTAGAGGAATTCTGAAGGAAGATATGTTTAAGAGAATTTCCAGGGGCCACCACAGCCATCAGGTTCCAGCAGGAGAATGAGGCCTATCCAGAGAACCTAGTATCCATTATCAGCAAACCAATAGTCATTTCTGACTGTTTTGATGCTTTCGAATCCATTGATGGAGTTTTCAGGAGCTTTTGAGGACTTATGAAGGTCGATATGCTTTAGAGAATTTTTCAGTGACCCTAGAGCTAGGGGGTGCCACCAGGTGTTGGAGGCGTAACCAGAGAAGCCAGAGGCCAATTTATGAAAGTGAATTGTCTATTATGACTATTTTTGACATTATAAATCCATTTAAGGGATTTTAAGATTCATTTGAATAATTTTGAAGGTCAAGAAGCCACATAGAAGTTTCGAGAAGCCTAGGGCCAACAGTGGATGGAGGCCTAGATTGGGGAGCCAGTGCTTTTTTTTTAGCAAATGAACGAATTATTTTGTATGTATGATATGTGCTGGAGATAGTAGAAATGGTTTTAGGGATAGAAAAGGATTTTTGAGGGATTTAGTGCCATAGAGAAGCTCATGGAAGCTTAAGGGCACCGGTAGAAGGAGTCAAGTCTAAGGGAGCCGAGGTTCATCTTCAGAGAGATTTCAACCATTCTTGGGATATAATGGTATTAAAAACCCAATGTTACAGTCCAAATAACCATTGGACTAGAGTATTTAACTTTTACAAAGAAGTTTTCCATACTAATCCCAAAGAGCCAAGTCAGTCGACAAAGGCTCAAGGAGATGTAGCCCACGATATTCGGGTGACCTCCTATATTAATTTTTTTTTTATGTGTTGATGCTTATTTGCTGAATTATATGGTTTTTTCACATGCTTAATATCATAAAAAACAAATGTTCTTAAATCACTTAAACAGTTAAAAAACATACACCTGTTTTCAAGCATAAAATTCTGCACAGCCATATATATGCGCAGTCATTTATTTGTTTAATTGAGTGGGAGGTGCTTTCGCATAATAATTTCAAGTTATCTACACACTTTTAGATCAGGTTGGTATCAGAGCACTTGTTTGCTTGATTGACATAGCACTAGGTTGCTGGTTTGACTTGAAAGGTGTTTAACAGTGTAAAGAATTTATTGTTTGCAAATTGACTGTTGTTTACAAGTTTGAGTTTGCTAGAGGTGAAGGGAAAGCTACTGATAGCTAAGTACAAAATAGGACAAGAAGGAAGAAGGGTTGAAGGCATCTTCCTTGCCAAAAGGAACTCAAGGCAACCCTTGAAGCACAAGAGGTTTTGTTTGCAAAAGGCTACTTGAAGAAGAGCTTGACTCTACAAAAATTTTGTTTAGAAGCTTTGTCAATTGTTTTTGAAAGATTTGTGAATTATTGCTGAAGTTATTTAGTTAATTCACATAAATATGACAAATTATTCAAGTGAGGTTTCAAAAACGTCCTCCTTCACAAGATTCTTCGATGAAGAGATGAAGCGAGACTTCTACATCCTAAAGGATAGGTGAAAATTATGTTTGAAGATAGAAAGGAAAGCACTAGACTTCGTGAGAAATTGGTTGCTATGAAGCAAGAGAAAGAAGGAATTCTTCAAAGAATGCATGAGATGGAGATGCAGCTCCATCAAGCCCAAGAGGCCTTAACCAAGAACATGCTTGAAGCAGAGGTAAAACACTCTAAATTTTCTTCAATTTCCTCTTCAGATAGATGTGTAGGTTCATTTGAAAATAACACTAGAGTTATAGCATCCAAGTTGATGTTTAAAATGGGCTATGAAGGCAAGGGTCTAGGAAAACATGCACAAGGCATGATTGATCCTATTTTGGTTGAGGAAATGCCTAAGAAGTTTGGTCTAGGTTATGTTCAATCTTATGGTGAAAACTCTACAACCATGAAGGCATTTGAGACAACTTCAAAAATAATTTTTGTTTCAAGTTCTAAACCAGAAACATGTCAAGTTTGTTTTCAATTTGATTTCCATTGTTTGAAGCCTATGTTGTAGCAAGATGTGTGTAGAAATGCAGCTTATGGCGAGCATGAGAGTTTTGAAAGCTATCAGGACATGAACACAGATGTTGGTCTGCAAAAGAAAACTGGAACCTCTACAAGTTCATCTCCTCAAGAACGTAAAAAAGATGGACATGAAAAGAACCATTTGAGGTATAATTCTTCCCATACTCAAGTTGATTATGTTTCTGATAAGCATGGAAAATCTACATTCATGAATGGAAGAAAGATTTTTTGTGCATTTTGTGGTTTGTGTAACCATGTTGTTTCAAAATTCTAGAAGAGGATGAATGCATACAGGAAACAGTTGAAGTGAAGCAAACTTGCAAAGAAGGTGTAAAAGACTTGCACACATTGCCAAAAGAAGGGACATGTTGTTTCCTAATGTTTGACATTGCATCCAACTAATCATGCCAAGCACATGAGGCAAGAGGATAGAAAGACTGGCGAAAGTGGAACCAAGGATTCCATCATTGATGTGAGAATAGATGTTTCACATCAAGAAGATTTTCAACAAAAAAAATCACCATGGAAGTGGCTTGGTAGGAAGTGGTTTGACTTCTTTACTTAGTAAGACATACATTCCTTTGTACATATGCAAATTTCAGTTATGTATGCATTTCTGTTGGAAACTTACGTTTGTTTGAGCCATCTTGGATTAATGATCAAGGACATGATGTTCAGCTACCTTCTATAAATTTCTTGCCAAAAAGTTTTGGGTGAGCTCAAGGAAGACAATTCTTAACAAGAGGAAAAGAGAATTCAAGAGGGGAAGTGTTGACTACCTTCGAGTTGTGGTTCAAAGGCACTAAGCCAAGAAAGGCAAAGTGTATGGATGCTGGAAAAGTGAGGGTGTTGTACTCTCATCTACTGAACAGATCAGGTAATCAGTATTTTGGGGTCCAAAATATTCCCAATGGGGAGGATTGATTATATTTGGATCATGGACCTAACTGATGGCTCAAATTTCAAAGTGTTCAAAAGTGTGTCAAACCTAAGTGACCATATAGATCTCGTCTTCTTGATTCTGGCACCGTGAACGGTTTGAAAAACTAACACCGTATGAAGAAGTTATCGCAATTTGAAAAATCCAATAAACTGCAATTTTTTGCTTTTGACCAAGATTGAATGGATATTTTCAAAGTAAAAAAAAGAGAATATTCCATGGAATATTCTTGGAATATTTCTCAGAATATTCCTTCTAGGATATTGGGATGTGGACAAGTGTCTCATTTTAATTGGGTGTAAGTTTTAGTATTGACCAATCACAGGTTGCTGCATGGCAGGCCCGGAGGCCGCCACATGGACCATGAATGGTGGTTTAAAAATTATGGTTTTGGTCCTTGCAGGAATCGAACATAAGACCATAGCCCGGCTAGCCCGCTCACGTGCCATCATGCCATATCGAGGTTCTTAAACCTATTAGTCAGCGACATTTATTTATCATTGAATGGTTATGTATTTGGGGGAGTGGAGGGGCCAGCCCCTTTCCATGTGATTTGGCCCTTGCCCAAGGGCTTAACTTCGATGGCAAGCCCCTAACCGCCATCCGCAACCATCGCTGAAATCTGTTCGCAAGCAAAAAATTTCATTATGTTAATCCGATGGTTCTGCAAAAATTTAATACCCCATGCTTGGTCACATTGTGACATATCCACAGTTATAGTTTTATGTGCCGACGGTTATGGAACCCCGTCCAAAACTATGGTTTTTCTCCAAACTTGAATGTGAGGTTTAATGACCGAGGGGTTTTCTATGGGTTGGCACGTGGCCACCCCCTTCCCTTTAACCTTGACATTAAATCCGACGGTTTGCGCTAGTGGGAACTTAGCGCGCCTCTAAAATTTCAGATTTTGGTACTTTTAACTGCAGATAAGTGTAGTTCTCCACATTTAGTGGAGGATTTTTAGGGGTCACCGGGAAAAACCTATTTAGGCTCTATCTTGAGCGAGATTCGACCATTGTGAGTGTGTGATTAGTCAATTTCAACTATCTCATACATTCTAAACTCATTGGTGAGGGTTACAAAGCCATCAAATGACTTTTGAGCAGGTTTTTGCTTCATAGAAGTTCTAGGGGCCACTAGGGCCACCAGGGGCCAGTAATAGTTTGAGGCCTAGCCAGGGGAGCTAGAGGCCTTTCTCAGGAATCAAATAGTTAATTTTGGATGTTTCAGAAATTCAGGAACTAATGGTGTGGTTTTTAGAGCCATTAGAGGACTTCTGAAGGCTGAGATGCTTCAAAGAAGTTCGAGGGGCCACCAGAGCCATCAAGTGCTAGCAGGTGAATGAGGCCTATCCAGACCAGCCAGTATCCATTATGAGAAAAATAATAGTAATTTATGACTATTTTGATACTTTTTAATCCATTGATAGATTTTTCAAAAGCTTTTGAGGACTGCTGAAGGTCGAGATGCTTCCGAGAAGTTTTCAGTGACCCTAGAGCCAGGGGGTGCAACCAAGTGTTGGAGGCATTACCAGAGCAGCCGAAGACCAATTTATGAAAATGAATAGTCTATTCTGACTATTTTTGACATTTTGAATCCATTGATGGGATTTTAAGAGTCATTGGGAGACTTTTGAAGGTCAAGAAGCCAAAAATAAGTTTTGGGCGGCCTAGGGACAACAACGGATGGAGGCCTAGATTGGGGAGTCAGTGCTCATTTTGAGAAAATGAACAACCTATTTTGGATGTCTAATATGTGATGGAGATAATTGAAATGGTTTCAGGGATAGTAAAGGATTTTTGAGGGATTTAGTTCCACAGAGAAGCTCAGGGAAGCTTAAGGGCATCGATAGAAGGAGTCAAGTCTAAAGGAGTCGAGGTTCATCTTCAGAGATATTTCAGCCATTCCTGGGATAAATGGTATTCTAAACCCAATGTAACAGTCCAAATAACCATTAGACTTGAGTATTTAAATTGTAAAATAAATTTTCCATACTAATACCAAAGAGCCAAGTCAGTTGACAAAGGCTCAAGGAGACGTAGCCAACGATATTCGAGTGAACTCCTATATTAAATTTGATGTTATATTTTGATGCTTATTTTCTGAATTATATGGTTGTTTCACATTCCTAATATCAAAAAAAACAATTTTTATTGAAGCACTTAAATAGTTAAAAAACGTACACCTGTTTTCAAGTATACAATTCTACACAATCATGTATATGCGCGATCATTTATTTGTTTAACTGAGTGGGAGGTGATTCCACATAAGAATTTCAAGTTATCAACCCATTTTCAGATCACCCAAATAGCTTTTTGTTGGGAACGGAACTATTAATAAAAAAATCTCTCATATTTTTCACCACTATCACCATTTGAGATATACGAACGAATATTTGGATCATCAACAGATCCATTTCGTTTCTCAAAAGCCCCTTAGATCTACAGTCCTTTTTGAAGTGCCCTTCCTTTCCGCATTTCCAGCACACCTTTACAGGATTTCCTGGAAATTTAGAGGGGTGTTGGCCGCCCCCCTCTTAACCCCCACTTCTCACTTATAGCTAGTTGTGGAAAGAATATAACACACACCCAACAAGAAACCTCTTGTAAGTTGTAATATTTTCTATAAAGACAAGCTCTATAGAATGAAGAATGGTTCAACATATTTTGAAAATCAGACCCGACGTATGTCATTTTTTGATATTAATAGAACTCACTGGAAGCATCATTATAGAATTTCAGAGATTCATGTCTTGAATATTTTCAATCAGTTTCCTATTGTGTTCTTCCTCTTTCTTAATTAAAATTTGAATCCATAGATCTTCAGTAATTTGAATAAAGGTTATGAAACATATTTCTATGTAAATGTTTTGTTTCATGTTACTCATATTTCTTATGTGTATTTCAATTTAAATGTCAATTGCAGAATTCACATGGTTGTTATGTATTTTATGTTCACTTTTACTGTCTCCTACCATATCTTGTTAATTATTTTTCTAAGAAACCTGCAACTGTCTTGGCTCTTTTGACCAATTTTTACAACCTGTAGCTAGTGTTTCTTTTATCAAACACTCCATGTCCAATGGTTTTACCTTTCCTTTCCAAACTAATTTCATATGATCCAATTAGATCTAGTTATTTTTCTAAGTACATAAGAATTCATATTTGACATAGTTATAGATGGGATCCCCCTTTAGATTGAAAGGGATACCTTTCAATAGAGATTGGTTAGAGGATACCACAATTATTTCCTTTCACATCCAGGGAGACTTCTGAGGGATAACATTTTGGCGCCACTTTCGGCGATGAAAAAGCTTCAAGCTAATATCCCAGAAGAACGAAAATGATTTTATTTGAATTCTGATGGTGAAAAAAGGTCAAACACAAAGAAGTTGTGCGCCATTCACCTGGCGACCCCATTATGAAATAGTTTAGAGTTCAGAACATCTATGGCAACTCCACTATCCAAGAAATTCATAGCATAATTTAAGATCCAACTACCTAGTCAATCGAGATGACAAGGTATGTCTTATATATTGTTTCTATTGATATTTTCAAGCAATATTGAGATATGTTTTAATATTTTCATATTGATGAAGCTTTTTCAATGTTTTTTTCTATTTATTTAAAATCATGCAATTGCATCTCATAAGATAAAATCAATTTTTAGAAATTTTTTTTGAAAATATTGTGAAAGATATTGAGGTTTTAGGGCCTCAAATAGAATCCCATAATTTCCAAGAAGAGAGTCACTCCTTTGAAAACCTTATTCATCCAAAATGAAAGGAGGTGGTGCTACCCTCGGATATTGAGATTGAAGAATACTTTGTTTTTGGGAATGGGTTGATGACTCACAGATGAAACCATATGTTGGAAAAGATAGAACATATGAACTATCTAGCCACGAGAATCAAATTGTAGAATTCCTTGAGGATCAACAATCAAACAATGACATCCATGTCGTTTATGATCCTATAACTATCTATATGGAAGGAATTTTCAACACTAATTTTCAATTATGTTTCCACAATGAGGATCAAATATATTATCATTTTCATTTTATCTTATACTGTTTGGTTTTTATTATTTTAAGGCATGGTAAAAAATTCATACTATCTGAGGAGCTACTTGACTGGTTGTGATGCAGCCAAAAGGTTGAAAATACCCACAATACGTAGAAAATTTAACTGCCTGTCGTTCCCAAAATTAATACTCGTTAAAAGAGCATATGCGCGTGGAATTATGCTTTTATGGCCCACACAGAACGGACCAATCACGAATGGAATAGCACTTCGCACCTTTTAAAACTTACCTCCCTGCAGATTTCAAAACTTAACACTTTTGCAAGTTTACGATTCTACGATCTCGCAATTCACAGCAAACTGGATATCGCACATCACAATTTTGAGTTTAGCGATAACCATATTACCTATCTTATGCGATATGCGATTGCATTGCATCACATCAAAAATAGCTTACCGCGCAATGTCTTGACGCTGAACACTAAAATCTCCGGTTTGTGAAATTGCTCTAGGTGTGATTTAATCTCCACCATTGATCCCGCCCAGATCTAACAGTTCCGTTGTGCCCTTATTGATCGGCTTCACATCGCAACACAAATAGCTTTCCTGCCAAGTCTTAACATGTAACTAAAGAATCATCGATTGCGATGTGCGCTTGGCTGCTCTGCCCACATGTGGCTCCTCTTCGAAATTTCCCCAATTTAACTGGCAATGTAATCCTAGTCGTTCATATTTGAAATTGTCCTTTGCAGTTTTAATATTCGTCGTCCATTCCCTTACTTTGGAAATATTTTAAATATTTTGTTTCCTTTAATATTTTCTTCTGTTTCTTTGATCGCCACCGCTCTGCATCTCCATTTCCTCCATGCTATCCTTCCTGAGCTTGTTCGGTACTCAATAGTGATTCTCTCTTGAGCTTTAACTTCTATTTTTTTATCTATTCCGACTTGGAATTTTCATGCTTGCGGCACGCCTTGCAAGTTGTCTCAATCTCTAATATAGAACACTTTTTTGTATTACTTCTCCGAATCCAAAATTTGGATTTGTTTCTCCTTCTCAACTTGCACACAGGTTTATCTACACTCATTCACTCCCGTTCGCTTCATTCACAACTAATCAACTCCCAGACTAGAATCATACAGATTTTACCCAGCCACTAAGTCCTTATCACTCAAAAAGACTTACTCTTTAATCAGAATTCACATAAAAATGGTTTATTACACATAAACCATAATTTCTCAGTTACAAATCACTCAGCTCATAACAAAAGGAATGACACACAATCACTATGAATTCAATTTCTCATTAATTAACAAATGTACAGATAAAAATAAAACCTGATTACAATCTAGCTTTGACCTGATGCTCTCTTTGCATGGCCTTCTCTTCCTACAGAGCCCTCTCTGTTTTCTTGGCTCTTGCCACTCTATCTACTGCTCGCCTAATATTCTTTGTTTTAATTGGCCTGCTCTTGGCTCTCGGCTCTCTCTCTAGGCCTGACATTCTTTATTTAATTTTGGCCTCCCTTCTCTCGAAGCTTACAATTAATTTATAATACAATTCAAAGCTTAGCCAGCCCTCACTAAACTCCTACAAACTTGTAAACACTTCTATATTAAGGAAATCATAATTTATGACTTCTCTATCTTCTTAGCATAAACATAAAATATTCTCTCTAATATCCCATTTCTTAAGGGGATTTATTACATTGACTCAACACTCATTTACACCTAACAACTAAGAATATTCTCTATCGATGCTCACTAAGAAATAGAATACTTTTTGCATGAGTTTTACAATGTCTCTTTACAATAGTTCCTCCTTGGATAAATGTTAAGACCCTAAGGTCTGATTTTTACTTGGACTTTTGACTTAGAGTAGATGCTCCTGCATCAGACTCCCCAGGTGAAAATAATCATGATCTCCAGATCATGTGTCTTTAATAGTTGTCCTCCTAGATCCCAGACTTCGTTATGTAATGATCCCATGTCTCTACCTTTTCTGTTGTTTTGTTGTTGTTCTCTAGGTCTCCATATTTTATGTTGCATTTCCCCACTAGCCATGCTGTCATAGTCTGTTGTCTTTCTCTTGTTACTACTGCCTTTATTTCCTGTTGTTGTCTTCTTTTGAGACACTTTCATCATCGACCTTCTTATCTTTTCAATCTCCATGTCTAGTTTATCTTCTAACTGGTACTCACTCTACCAACTATCTTCAAACTGATTTTTGTTATCTTCTCTTTGAAGTTGCTGGATTCTTACTACCACCCTTACATCCTTACCCTCCTTTTTCTTTTGAACTTTCATCTCATCTCAAAACAATCTTTGTTCAATATTTTTGATAAAAACATCATACTCAAATTCTTCTAGCAAACATTTCAACAATTTACTTTCTATTTTATTCCTTTCAAACACCTCATCACTATGTTGTTCATCAATTCCAGCATATATTTCTTCCTTTTCCTTGTCAACCCTCAATGATTGTCCTTCACCTCCTTGACTAATCTTGGTAGTCATTTCACCTTGCTTCAGTTCTAAGATTGATTTCGTTTTAGCATGAGACATGCCTACCTCACCTTTGTCCAATTTCAATTGTACATTCAGAATATTCATTCTCTGACTTGCTATTCTATTCTCCAAAATACTTAACTCATGCCATATATCTCTCATCTCACTTGGAACTTCTTCCAAAAAGTCTATACAATCCTCACTGTCTCCTTTTGTGTCACAAGTCCAATTTCTTGGTGACACTAATTCCCCATCCTTCATCAGAATAAAATTTTGATCCTCTATCTCTGTGACAACTTTAGATATATGTCCAAGAGTCTTCTCTTGGTCAATTAGATAAGCCAATTCTTCCTTGTCCTCAACAATAACAGGTTCCTTCATATGAGACAGAACTATCTCACCTTCCTTGGAGATATTTTCTTCACTAAGCAAGGAATTTATGAACTCCTTCTAGTGCAATTACTCAACTTGATCTTCATCTGAAAGAAAATAATCATTGTACTTTTCTTGAAAATTCTCAACTTCATTCAAGACAATTCCAAGAGATGGATTTCCTTCTGCAACACCTGCAAACACAGTCAAATTATCAATCTCAAAATCACAAGACCCAATGGTCTCATTTGATGATCCGGTCACCAAATCTTCCTCTTGATGTTCTAAGTCCTCTACATGACTCAAAAAATATTCAATGGTCTTCTTATCAGCCTCCTCAATCACTTTACTTGGTTTCTTGGTATCCTTCTCCACTTCTTCTTGCTTTTGGTCATCATCGTGAGCCAAACTTCCTCTGCTTTCATTCCTTACAACATGTTGAAAAGCAATACTTCCTCTTAACTGTGTATGATCTTCCATATGAGATCTAACTATCTCAAAACTCAAATTTTTTCTCTCTTCTTTGTCTTCTTTGACATCACCTCCAAACATACACAAATTATTAATTTCAAGATCATAAGGCTCAGTTGCCCCGGCTAATGTTTCAGACATCATTGCTCCATCATCAAGTTCAAAATAAACTTGTTCATCTCCAACAAATTTGTCTTGTTGTAGCTCAACTCCTTCGAGCTTCTTTGTCTTCAATTCAAAATTTAATAATATTCTCAAGCTTCCTCAGCTCCTCTATTAACTGGATATTTACCTAATGTTCTCTCTTCTCTTGTAGCTTATGCCACTTCATTTTCTTTCTCATTCTATAACAAAATATCTGGTCTTCTTTACTCCTCTCGAAAAACCTTATCAACAAATTATATTGCATTCTTATCTTAGAATTTTCTCTCTCATATTCTTCATCCATGCCATCTTATTTGACATCTTTCTTCACTTTTCTTCTACTGTGGTCTCTCTCTGAACTTCTACTATGACTATCAATATTCATCTTCTCCTCTATCTCTATGAGTTCCTCACTCACTATGAGCTGTACTTAAGCCTTTTCAATAGCAAGTCCTTCCTGCTACATTTACCTCACCAAGCTTTCCTCTATACTTGGCCACTAGTCCCCTCTCTGGAACTATCTTTCAGTATTCCTCTGCTCCTTCTAGGCTTCAACTCATCTGCACTTTTAAGGAAAAAATTGTCCTCTTGTATTTCAATCACAAATGAAATACCACGGTCTACCCAAACTCTTATTTCACTCAGAAACTCTTACCAGCTTCCTCCATCACTGCTTCTTAAGGTTGTGATCTTCTTTTTTTGAGATACTTCATTAGCTGCAACTATCAATCTTCAATCTTTATTTAACCTGCAAAACTCAAATTAGAGTTAAACAAATCAATACCTGCATGACTTCACAAACAGTCTCCATCCACTCTTCACATTAAAGTAAATCTCCATTCTACACAAGTAAAAATCCATCACTATGCTTTCTTTATCCTTCTGCAATCTCTTCTTAAGAGTATCACTTACTCCCATCTTCTGCCATAATTTACCTCTGTATGCCTACTGCTTGTCAGATTTAAAATCTGATCTCCTCTTTATTCTGTAATCACACTTGCATTCTCCTTCCATTTCACGTAGAATCTTATTATGTTCAGCTATCAAATGTCTTCTGCATAGGTTAGCTCTGAAATATTCATTTATAATAACTTCTTTTATTAACTCACTCTAATACCAAATGATGCATCCAAAAGGCCGCAAATACCCACAATACATAGAAACTTTAACTATCTACCATTCCCAAAATTAATACTCGTTAAAAGAATATATGCGCACGGAATTATGCTTTTATGGCCCACACAAAACGGACCAATCATGAACAGAATAGCACTTCGCACCTTTTAAAACTTACCTCCCCGCAAATTTTGAAACTTAACACTTTTGCAACTTTGTGATTCTACGATTTCACAATTCGTAGCGAACAGGATATCACACGTCGCAATTTTTTAGTTTAGCGATAATTGTATTACTTATATTATGCGATATGTGATCGCATCAAAAATAGCTTACCACGTGCGATGTCTTGACGCTGAACACTAAAATCTCCAGTTTGCGAATCGCTCTAGGTGCAATTTAATCTCCACCGTTGATCCCACCCAGATCTAACAGATCCGTTGTGCCCTTGCTGATCAGATTCACATCGCAACAGAAATATCTTTCCTGCCAAGTATTAAAATGTAAGTAAAGAATCGCCGATTGCGATGTGTGCTTGGCTACTCCGACAACACGTGGCTCCTCTTTGCAATTTCCCCAATATAACTAGTGGTGTAATCCTAGCCGTTCATCTTCAAAACTGTCCTTTCCAATTTTAATCTTCGATGTCCATTCCCTTCCTTTGGAAATATTTTAAAGATTTTTCTACCTTTAATCTTTTCTTCTGTTTCTTTGACCTCGACTGCTTTGCGTCTCCATTTCCTTCACACTATCCTTCCTGAGCTTGTTTGGTACTCAATAGCGATGATCTCTCCTGAGCTTTCACTTCTATTTTTTTATCCATTCCGACTTGGAATTTTCATGCTTGCGGCACACCTTACAAGCTGTCTCAAACCCAAATATAGAACACTTTTCAGTATTACTTCTTTGAATCTAGAATTTGGATTTGTTTCTCCTTCTCGACCTAAACACATGTTTATATGCACTCATCCGCTCACGTTAGCTTCATTCACAACTAATCAACTCCTAGACTGGAATCATACAAATTCTACCCAACCACTAAGTCCTTCACTCAGAAAGACTTACTCTTTAATCAGAATTCACATAACAATGGTTTATTACATAGAAACCATAATTTCTCAGTTACGGATCACTCAACTCGTAACAAAAGGAATGACACATAGTCACTATGAATTAGATTTCTCATTAATTAAAAAATGTACATATACAAATAAAACCTGCTTACAATCTATCTTTTGCCTGATGCTCTCTTTGCATGGCCTTCTCTTCCTACAGAGCCCTCTCTGTTTTCTCAACTCTCCCCACTCTATCTACTACTGGCCTAAAATTCTTTGTTTTAATTGGCCTCCTCTCGGCTCTCGCCTCTCTCTCTAGGCCTGATCTTCTTTCTTTAATTTTGACCTCCCTTCTCTAGAAGCTTATAATTAATTTATTATACAATTCAAAGCTTATCCAACCCTCACTCAAATCCTGCAAACTTGTAACCACTTTTATATTAAGGAAATCCTAATTTAGGACTTATCTAACTTCTTAGCATAAACAAAAATATTCTCTCTAATATCCCATTTCTTAAGGGGATTTGTTACATTGACTCAACACTCATTGACACCTAACAACTAAGCATGTTCTCTATCAATGCTCACTAAGAAATAAAATACTTCTTACATGAGCTTTACAATGTCTCTTTACAATAGTCCCTCCTTGGACAAATGTCAAGACCCTAAGGTCTGATTTCTACTTGGACTTTTAACTTAGAGCAGATTCTCCTGCATCAGGTTGCATTGGAATTTTAGTGTCATTTGATTCAACAATTTTCCATTAACTTAGGATATGTTGGTGTGCCAATAAGCTTAACACTCTAAGCATGTTTTGTAGTAGCTTTCAGTTTCCTTAGATGAGGATAGTGACCATCTAGCATAGAAGTCTAGAAATTTTTCTCAATTGTTTTTATGACTCGCTGGTTTATTTCTTGTAACATTTATAGTATTTTTTGTCTTCTCATGTCGATGTATGTCAAGGTCTGGCACAACCAACCTATTTTTATAAGTTTTTATTTACAATATTCTCTAGTTAGAAAAGGTCTTGGTAACCTCAACACTCTAAACCTATGGTAGTAATCAGTCTTCCCTTCTAGCAGACCAGTAACAATTGTTTTTGGGATATGCAATCCTTATTTAATGTAATGCAAAATTCCTAACTTAATAATAATAATAATTTAATTTATAATATTTTTATTATTTTATTATTGAAATATATTTGAATATTTAAAAAATAATAATAATAATTAAATAAAAAGTATATGAAAATTAAAAATTTAAAAGGATTAGTACATAACCATTCTTATTAGTCCCTGCCCTAGGCCTATTAGCGATCCATGGAGCATTGACTGCATATTACTTTGTTGTTTGACCAGAAATATTTATTTGTGCCTAAGTTTTAACCGAAGTTTTTGTATAAAAAAATAATATAAAATATATTATGTTATTTTGTATTGGTCCATAACCTTTGGGGTCTTATTGCAAGCCTCACTCGTCCCGATGCAATTTAGTTTAGCATATCCTAAAGTTTGTATTAATGCATAAATGAAAACTTTTGATACCTTGAAAATAAAACTCTAGATACTTCGAATTTGGCTGCTGTCAAGTAATTTCCTAGTAAATTTGGATATCTTAACTTTGGCTTCTTGGCAAGTAATTTCCTAATAACATTGGATATCTTGAATTTGGCTAGCTTGATAATTGTGTAGTTCGGATAAACATTTATACAAACATTGGATATCTCAATCTTAGGATATCTCAACTTTTGGCTAGGTAGTATTTTTGAAAATAAAAAATACATAATTTAATAAAAATACTTTCTTGAATGTTTTTCAGCTTGTCGACACCTCCTAACCTCTTCCACGACATTGGCACGTGGCTGGCTAGTTGTCTCACTAACTAAATGCTTCCACCACCTTTGCACTTGGCCCTACCTGCTTCAACCACCTTTGCACTCGGTTGGCCTTAGACGTTGTTGTCACCTGGGTGGCATTATGTATGCCACTAAAACACAATGACACTATAAATTTAGATCATGATCACTTCCCATTTAACTATTGCAACAAACTAAAATTAATACGCTGATGTTGAAATTATATCTAGCTTCTCATTTAGCCACTGCTACAAAATGAAAGTATGTCACTGCTTCCCATATGCCGCTGCTTCCCATTTCGCTATTGCTATAAAATAAAGGTATGTCACTACTTCCCATTTAGTTGTTGCTGCAAACTAAAATTTGGGTAGGTGCTACTGCAAACTAAAATTAACCCAAAGGTGCTTGGTTCTGCAATAGTGGATGTCTCCAACTAGGAATTTCTACATAAAGTTACTAAGATTGATAACGTGCCGCTCTTTATTTCAACAGAAGGTGTGATATTTGCATCACTTGACCATTAGATATCACTTGCATTCTTATTTGCATTTTTGGGAGGGAGAGCATAAATTATCATAGAATGTGTGATATTTGCATCACTCAACCATTAGATATCAGTTACATTCTTATTTTCACTTTTGAATGTGAGAGCATAAATTATCAACTGAGACCGCTAGAAATCTATTGGAATGTTAACTTTCTCACAAGAATATCCAAGTCCTCTGCAATAGCAACAAACACTAATGTTTTATTAATTCTTTGTGAATGACCTCGTAGAATTTAGTTTATGACTACTGGTAGCTTATTTCTATTTGGAACAATTAAGGATATGGTGTAAATCCATGGTTCTAATTCAAATAGGATTTTTTTCATATCATTGTTTTCAAATACGAAGACTTACCTACTGCTCAAATAATTTGATCATTGCTTACTACTCAAATTATGATTCATCAATTTGTTTTAAGAAACAAAGTAAAATAAATTGAATTAAATTATGACTCATTAATCTTTTTTAAGAAACAAAGTAAAATCAATTGAATTAAGGAGATGAACATTTACCTAAATAAGTTGAGAAGTTCCAATTGAATTAAATTATGACTCATCAAATTTTTTTAAGAAACAAAGTAAAATCAATTCAATTAAAGAGATGGACATTTACCTAAATAAGTTCAGAAGCTTTCTCTTCCTCTGATATTAAACATGAATACTTAATTGTATAATTTAGATAACAAATAACATCCTTTATAACAATAATTTCATTTATGAAGTATAAATACCTGTAATTTCTTACTCTATAATATGGCCAAAGGTGTGAGTGAAACATAATCACTTTGGTTAGCAACTCCTAATCTTGAATTCTATGGGGATTATAACTCTTTTCTCTATGCTCTAACTTAATTAATTCCTCGTCTTAAATTGCGCCAGCTCCTTAGATATTTGTGCACTCCAATTATTGTGCCCAAGTATCGCAGATGAAAATGGATTTCTAGAACATAAATGATGTGAACTATCAACCACGTGAAGAGCATGCAATAAGTTTCTGGAACTGTCATTTATTCCAATGCAGTGTCTCCTATTATTCTCTTGTTTGAATAGAGTAATTCAGAATGAACTCTTCTTTATGATTTATCAATTTATTAAAGGTTGAATATTAGTATTATTATATATATTTTTATATATTTAGTAAATAGTTTTAAAAAATTTAAAATTAAAATTTTATTATTAAAATTTTTAATATTGATATATAGTTTAAATTTTACCAATTTTATCTCATTCCAATTATATCTTTTTAAAATTTTATCTATTAAATGTTCTTCCATGATTGGAAATTGGTGATATAATTGGTGGATTAGAAATAATATAAGACAGTGAGTTAAGCATCACACAACACACCAGGCTAGAAGAATATGTGGTTGTTAATTTGTTGTGTTTAACATAGCTATTAGTAGATAGTTCTTTTAAATTACATTTAGGCTGAACCACAGGCAAGGGGTAATGCTAAAATTTTAGTTTAAATGGTAATATGAATCTTTTTCGAAAAAAAACGAATTGTCATTTACCATTGGGAACGTGAGAAGCATAGATAAGTCTTGGTTGAAGAGGACGATTATTTCCATCTTTCCCCTGCTCAACTCTCTTAGATAACATTATCGTAGAGGTTAGCTGGATGTATGAACTGATACCACTGCTGAACACTTCAAATTTAAGAGGGGAGGTGTCAAATTTAAGAGGAGGTGCCAGGACAACCTAAGAACACAAGACGACACATGTCCAGAGTTTCTCAAGTCCTTCGAACGAAAAGAAAAGCAGCACCTAAAGCTCTTAATTTCAACCAGCCAACAGTTCCAATTAGATGAGTTAAAACCAACCGATTAAACCAAAGCACCACAACAAAGTATGTTTTGATGCAAACCAGCCAACAGTTCCAATTAGATGAGTTAAAACCACAGCGAGGGGACTCGAGTATGCTTTGATGCAACTTGTTTTAGTCTGGCTTAACCTTGCTTGAGTATGATTCGATGCTATTTTCTTTATTCTGTCTTAACTTGCTTTATCCGGCATTCTCACTTCAAATGAATTTCAAAAATTAGGCAATATGAAGAGAAAACACTTAATTGGTTTTCAAAAATTATCTGAAGTAAGGGTAGATCTTATGAAGAATAAAGTGAGCAGACACTTTGTATGGGCCCTTCACAGTCTTGTGGTTGCTACAAATTACTAGTATAACCTTAGCGTTGGTGTTTGTCATGGTAAATTGGCTTTCATAAAATGTTTTGTAGTTTCATATTTTCCTGATAAATCAGACACTATATTTGTATTGTAGTTTGATGGGCCCTTCACCATCTTGTGGTTGCTACAAATTACTAGTATAGCTTTAGTGTTGGGTGTTTGTCATGGTAAATTGGCTTTCATAAAATGTTTTGTAGTTTCAGATTTTTCTGATTAATCAGACACTATATTTGTATTGTAGTTTGTGGTGGCCTAAATTTGTATTGTAGCCAACATTTTGTAATTTGTAGTTTGACTGAATTTGTATGGTAAGGAACAAGCCTATTTAACTCTCATAATCTTAGGGAAAGAACAGTTCCATATATATGAGAATAAAATTCTTCTCAGTAATATTATTTATCTGTCTATTGATAACAGCTTAAGGTAATCCAGATTCTATAATTTCATTCCCAATGGTATTGATCCCCGGCGAAGTACGAATAGACAGAAGTATTAATATATGCACACATGGGTATTAAGTCTGGGTATGAAGTTTAAATTATTAAATAGAGAATAACATTTATTTATTTGAAAGAAAAAATATATGAAAAATATTAATTTTATTTTTATAATATAAAGGAAATTTATTATTTTTAATGAAGTTTTTTTTGTGTAAGTTTGATAGTACTTTTCATTTTTTTTTTTTTTTTTTTTTAACTACATTTTTATGGACATATCTAAATTTTTTACTCTATCTTTATCAACATGTTCAGATACATCATCTAAATAAAAAAAGAATTAATTCTCATTGTTTTTATCTGTTGACGTAAAGTTTAATGACTTCTTGTCAAAGTTGAGTATTAACGAATGGACAAATCGATATGAAATGAATGGTTTCTTAAGGGACGGACAAATATTAAAGGACTCCAGTAATTATAATTTTTGTTTTTAATTACTAAATAGAGAATTTATTGCAATTAATTTCCAACGTTAATCCAAATAAATGATTAACGAAAGAAAATATGTGTCAACCAGCCGCATCACTATTCTTTCAACTTAAGGAAGCCGTAGGTCCGCTGATTCTTCTTTTGTGAGCCAAGTTAGAAAAATCACGTTGTGTTTGAAACTATGATGCAACCTGATTTCATGAGGCCTAGCAAAATTAGGAACAAAATTTTGCAAACTTTTGCACTGAGATTTATTTTCTGTGGTTGTTGCTTTGTTTCCTTCCTTCGCTGTCTTTAAGCATATCACTATCGAACTTCCTCATTCTCCTTCAAATCGGCAGGGACTAGCACTGCTTGCTGTCCTTGTTAAATACCTGTAATGAATCCAAATCTGTTATTTAAGCTTCCCAATCACCAAAAGAAACACTTTCAAATAAGGAATATCTTATATATTTAAGTATGGTTTTAAAAAAAATTATATATTATATGCAATATAAAATATATATTATGTAATACAAATATATAATCAAATCTTAATTTTATTGATTTATAAGGTTATTTGATTTTTAAGGAAGATATAGCAAATAAATGTACAAAATTTTCAACGAATTGGTTATTATATTCATAGGGAACCTAAGGAAAGGAAATTGTAAAATCAAAAAAGTTATTCCATAGTGACATTAGATAGGCTGATTTTATTTTTCTTTTATAATTAGTATTATTGTTATCATTTGTGCATATGGATTTTATTTTTATTTTATAATTAGTATTATTGTTATTATTTATGTGTATGAAAATACAAGAAATATCATAAAATAGGTATATTTGGTTTTCTATTTATAATTAACATTTAACTTATTATTTATTTATAATTAACATTTAACTTATTATTTATTTATAATAAACATTTAACTTGTTATTTATGTTGATATACACATAATGTGGGGCAAGCTATCATAATTTCCGAACCTATAAGGTAGAGGTGTGCCATCTCAATTATACAGTTTAAAATATTATATTTGGTATTTTAAAAATTAATGAAATTCATGAACATTTTTACAATTTAATATAAATGTGTATATTTTATATCTTGCTTGTGGTGGTTCAAAACTTTATTTATGAAACATGAGCTATAGAAGCTTCATTTATAGTCTAATTGCTATATTTTCCTCCTCTTACAATAGCCTAATTCCTATATTTTCCTCTTTTTACAATGGCCATGTTGTGGAAACCCATATTTTATATGGAAATCATCCCAATACCAACCATATTATCATTGGATGCCAAATACAGTTGTTAGAGGTATTATATGGTAATTCCTATATTTTCCTCCTCTTACAATGGCCATGTTCTAGAAACCCATCCTTTATATGGAAATCATCCCAATACCAACCATATTATCATTGGATGCCAAATATAGTTGTTAGAGGCATTATATGGTAGTTTTAGAATGAATCATGGTCCATAAATTGGGGCACCATAGAGAATTACAAGATAGAAGAAAATTAAAATTCTAAAAGGATGTAGTTTCTAATCATTTAGAAAACCAAAAGAATTCTTATATTTTAATTAACTTGAAGAAGGAAGTTAATATTTTGAAATTAAGAACAAATTGTTGAAAGGGTCCATTAGACATTTCTTAATCAACATTGTCACACTCTCACACTAAAAGTTAAAGATGAAATATTTGTTACAATACCAACCTTCTTAACATTTTAACCCAGCAAAAATATAATAATTTAAAAGTGTGTTTGTAATTTTTTTTTAATTAATCAACATTGCCACACTCTCACACTAAAAGTTAAATATGAAATATTTGTTACAATACCAACCTTCTTAACATTTTAACCTAGAAAAAATATAATAATTTAAAAGTGTGTTTGTAATCTCTTTTTTAAACACTCCTTGATTGGGGTGTAAGAGAAAGAGCTAGTAGTACATGGGGGGATACCTTCTACCCCACCGTCTCCCTTGGAATTTAAGAGGGGTGTGGTGTGTCCATCCCACCCCATGTAACCACACATGAAAACTGACCCTCTCTTATACAGCATTACAATGTTAGACTCTGCTCTTGTTGGGTGTTCATTCTTCCTATTTTGTTGATCCATGTCCATTTGTGCTACAAGCAGGGTCTCCTCGTTGTAGGTGGGACAATTCCATTATAATATTAGCCTTTTCGGTGTTTCAATTGTCAAAACTCCTGCCCCCCGAGGGATGAACGTTGTCCATAATGGAAACACTACAAGAAGAAAATCTTTGTGAAGTTACAAGGGAGAGGAAGGGTTATGACATGGAATTCAAGAAATAAATGAGAAAGCATGAAGTTTTTCAGAAGAATAGCCAAGCTAGGTGGGCTAGAAAATATCAGGTAACAATTCCTATGTCCACTATTTTGCATAATATTAGTTTATATTTCTTTACATGGTGGTATCTGTAGTGTTTGTACTACATGGTGTCCTAGTGGTAACAAACTCTCTGACATTGTTGCTATTCTTAGGGTACTTCATCCAACTACAATGCCTTCCCCTCACTTTGTTATCTTAGTGCTCATTACGTCACCCTCTCACATCGTTTATTCGAGCCGAGTCTCTATACAATTTCATAGTTCTCCCTTGGTTGTATGTTGTCAGTACTATTGGGTTTTTCCTCCTTTGGGGGTTATTTTCTTCTGTAATTATCCTGTTGTACAACACCATGTCACACTTGGGTTTTTCCTCCTTTGGGGGTTATTGTCTTCTGGAATTATTCTTTTGTACAACACCATGTCACACTATAGGATGGTATTCCAATTGGATTCTATATGTATAGGACCATTAGGTAGGCCCCGTGCCCAGAAACAAGCCCAATTGGCTATTTCCATCTTCCACACATCCACCCCCTGAAATCCAAGATGAGATTTGTCAATTATAAGTCTAACCACCAATTATCATCATGCCTACTCTAACTTAGCAATCCAAAATGAAGTGGCTATATGGTTACCTGACCCTAGCCACACCAGGGGAAGGTGGAGTCAACATTTGAATTATATCACCTTCCATTGGAAAATGAAGATACTCCTAGGCCATGTGTTAAAATATAAATATGAGAACTACAATGAGATCATAGTATGCCTTAATGAAATTCCAAAATTCTAATTCCATTATTTTTCCTACTTGGCTAGCCTTGATTCTATCCTACTGCATATTGAATGACACTTTTAGTGCAGTCTCAAATCCCAATACGTTCTAGTGCACATGACCCGGCCCCATTGAGGTCTTTTGATAAATGATGATGGTTTAAAATTATTGGCTGAAATTTTAGTTATATAATTTTCTTTTCATAGCTAGATGTATAAACAATATAGTTGGAAGCTATTATTTTCTTATTATGTCTTCATTATCAATTAGTGTTGGACGAGGTAGCTAGTTAATTTACTATTTTGAATTATAAAGTTTTGATGTTGGGTCTTATGACAGTACCAACACTCATTGGAACTAGTTTGGTTTCTCTTGACGAAAACCATGATGAATAGAATTTCTTACCTAACAAAAAGAAAAGAAAAACATAAGGATAAAACTCTTCAAGTACACTATACCTTTTTTTAAATTCATAAAGAAATATACATATGAATAAATTAATAGCTATTATTATTAACAATAAACTTGGGCATCCATATAACTCAAAATTCACTTAAATGTCAATAAGAATTAATCTACCATAAATATCAATAAACACACTTCATAATACATATCACATTGCCATGGTTAAATAAAATCATAAAAATTGAATAAAATGTAACTTTATTATTATTATTATTATTATTATTATGTATCTAATAGAATTAAAAAATTTATCGAGCTCATACTCACATGAAATAAGGTCGATTCCAACCACTATCACTATACTTCTAGGTGAACCCATACACCCCGACATAGCTAATGAAGGGGATTTGAACCTCAAACCAAATACTTCATCACAATGATCACAAATTGAACTACCCTTGGGGACATTATTATTATTATTATTATTATTATTTACAAAAAGAAATAATAAATGAGTTAAGCTTGTACACATTTTTAAAAATGTGTAACAAGATTTCCCATAGATATTCACCCCACCTTTACCATAGAGATTTATAATATGTAAATAGACTTTGTTACAATACCATGAATTATAAATACCACGCACTAAAAAAATCATAACTCATTTCATATGATAGTTATTTAATTAATCATTTTAACTAAAAAATAAGAAAACACATAACTACTTCTAATATAAATTTCAACCTTTGATATATAATTACTACCAAAAAAAAATATTATGTGAAAATTAAATATGTATGAGCTATCTAATGATTATTAATAATTAGATTACAATTTTAAAAACCATCTTCCAAAATAAACAAATTTATCTAATCATTTCAAATATTTGAATATTTATTATTTAATAAAAATAAAATTATAAATTTTGAAAAAAGTGATTTAAATTATTACAATAGTAATGATTTTTTAAGTCCACAGGGGCATGGTCTACTATCAGTGGATTCAATGTTGTTAAGCAGGTCACGAGTTCGAGTCTTGTCTTATCCGGGTACCGTTCTTCTAGGCTAGACAATCCCTAAGAGGTTATAATGATAGCCGAGAAGTAGCTGAGAAGTTATAATGATAGCCGAGAAAGTTTACCTCACATGTGAAAACTGTCTAATGTTACCAATTTCTCTTAAAAAAATATATATATTTCTTATATTTTATTATAATTTTTTCAATTATAATTATATTTTATTTATCTTTTATTGTGATATCATAAAACTATTAATTAAATTACATTGTAAATAAAATATTTTCATTAAAATCTTGTGAACACTCTAAACTAACTATTTTGTTAGAAACATGATTTATTTACTCTTCTTCAACATTGAACATCTTCAACATTGAACAAATATTCTCACAAATTTCATATACCTGCCCAATGGAGACACGGCATCACGACTTCTCTCTCTTTTTTAGGACACATTATCGCGAGCTTCATGTGGGCAAGACATGTGCTACTATATATGTTATAATTGATAAACATTTTTTTTATATTAAATATTTAAAATATATGTATAAAATAATTGTAGGTGTGTAATAGTCGTCTTTTTTAGAAATTTTCATTAAAAAAAAGAAGAATAAATTATTTAGAATATGAAAAACATTTTATTGTGGACACTCCACTCATTATTAAGAGTAAATATCTTTAAAACTCCACTCATTATTAAGATAAATAATCTTTAAATAAAAAGAGAATGTTGAATAATGTTTAATGTTAAAATTTGTTTTTAAATGAATAATAGATTAAATATAAAAATCAAATATTCCAACAGCAAAATTATAAATGAATTATAATACACCACTGGGTAAGAAAACTATATGTAAAAAAAATTACAGCCATAAATTATAAAACATATATATATATATATATATATATATATATATTTATAAAAATATGAGTACATAACAATTTTCACTCAATTCCACAGTTACCAAGTTTAGTGGTATTAGCCCCAAAACAAAAAGGAAATACAGTAATGAGTAGTTTGCTTTTGAAATAGTCTTCAAACATGAACGAGAAGGGCTATTAAATGAAGTGCATGAAGAAATAACGAGTGTAAAGTGTTGTGTAAAACTTTGGTAACTCTAATCTTTTATTCCATCTTGCAAACAATGTGGCCATGATCTTTTTATTCAATAGGTAGACGGTACAAGAAAAATCTGAGGAGAGATCTCATAAGAGGGCAGAATGAATGTTTTTGTCAATCTAAAACCTTATAAAAATGGCAAATTATAGTTGCACAATAGTAATTTTATAAAATAAAAACAAAAAAAGTAATTTTTGTACTTTAAAAAAATTATAAAATGGCAAATTATAGTAGAAAAATGAAAATTAGTATAATGAAAAAAATTATAAACAACAAATCACAGTTGTCAATCAGTAATTGCTATATAAAAAAATAGAAGAATGTTAATTTCTATATTTAAATTTTTTATAAATGATAACTTACAATTGAAATAGATAATTCTAGTTTAAAAAAAAAAAAAAAAAAAACTCTCATTACATTGTTTTAATTATAATATACAATGAGCATGAAGTAAATCTAAATTATAAATATAAAGATTAATAACTATTCATTTAAACTTTAAAAAAAAAATAAACATAATAATACATTTAGATATTTATAAAGTGTATACTATAGAATATTTTCTGTATTAAATTTTATAAGATCGATTTTTATTTTTATTTTGACAAAACAAAATATGTGTTCCGGTCACACTTTTAGAAGACTATAGTTTTGCTGGATTGTTTGTTGTGGTTGATGTATGTTGGTTCTTCTGGGGGCATTTTTATAACGATGTAATTTTGTTTTTGGAAAAAAATATATGAGCTTTGTGTGATGTAATATTATTTGCTTTTGTGGAAAAATGGTTAGTAGTTGTGCTGGATTAAGATTTTTACTCTCTGGTTTGGAAAGTAGTTTGGTTTTTGAGTTATTTTATCTTTATAATATATTATATATTATATAGACTAAAACAACATGCTTTGTAATCTTTTATTAATACCATACAAGTTCAATTAAAAAAATGGTTATATCTATGTCAATTTTTGATCCATTCAACAAAACAACTAGAATTTTAAAAAACCTCTTGCTGAAATATGAGGCGTGCAAAATAATGATATATGAAAGGGAAAGAAAGCTATGTTTACAACCACTAACAACTGTGCAATATAGTTCACTATGTGCAATATGGTTATCACTTTTAACATGTTATTAAATGGTTTAAAAAAAATCGAAGAAGTATATTTTATTAAAAAAAACTACAATAGTTTTATAATTACTCTAATATAAATAAATTATAAAATTATTTTAATATAAATAAATTATATAATTTATTTGTAAATAAATAAATTTATGTATAATTTTAAAAATCATATATATATAATTAATTAATTAAATATTAAAATTATTTACTTAAAATTATATATATATATATAAAATTAATTAATTAAATATTATATAAAAAAATATTCATGCTAGTTTATTTTATTTTATAAAAAAATTATTGTAACTAGGATACAAAGAATACTACTATTATGTAAAAAATTGTAGATATTGATATTGATAGTGATTTTAACATATTTTTCTAGGTATATTACTATGTTGAGTAGTAATATTTTCCTAGGTATAATACTATGTTGATTAGTAAAGTTACTTTTATACTTGCTACGTTAAATGAAATGAGAACCAAATGAACATATAAATGTAATTTAGGTCACATGATTTTTTTAAGAATAGGCTTCTTAACTTGATCATGGAACAACAATAAATTAAGAAAGGACACACAAAACAAATTCTATGATTCATCACTACTAATGGAAAATTCTTGACATTATAATCTTCTCATGCATATCTCAATTGAAGTGGATCCTCATTTTCCTCCTATTCTAATGGAACTTGGGAGATTCTCTTTATATATCACCATTGCATTGTTCTTTCCACATGTAATGGGTATCTTCCAAGCTACTCCATCACATCATCATAGCCCACTAAAAAAAAATATTTCAATTAACTATTCATGAGACATATTGAAATATCCTTTATTAGTTATTCATGAACCATCAAAAACACTTGTCTTATATTAAAAAAAACTCAGAGCCTTCATTCATTTTCTCATTTCTTTTACCCTACTTCAATGGTATGTTTTTTCTCCTTTCATTGCATATTAAACCTTATCATGTCCAATGCTTTTGTTGTTTATCTATTTTGGTTTTCCACCTTTTTCCTAAGGATTTCCCATTATCCTATTGTAGTTCTGTTTGATGAATTGATAACTTGATTTGCCTCTATATCCCTAATTATAATATATGGATGAATACAACTAATAAAGGAAAATGGAGAATAATCTACAAAAACATAGAGATGGAAAATGTCTTGATACATAATATTGACTTTCCATTTCTTCATATTCCAATAGTCCCTAGAAGATTAGACAATCCAATTGTGATCAATTTAAAGATGATTTGGTATTTTAGGATCATTTACATCCCATCCTCCCACAATGCATCCATTCAAATTTAACTCTTGGAAATTAATGAGTCTTTACAATGCAAGTTATGTTGGAAATTAATGAGTCTTTATAATGCAAGTTATTGAGGTAATGACATTCTCATGGATTTTGGACTATGAATATTATATTAATAAGTATTTTTCAAATTGTGATTAAATGTTACTCATGATTCACAAAAATTTCTTATTACATAATATTAATCTGTCATTTCCTCAAATTTTAATAATATTTAAAAGATTATAAATACCAATTATATTCAATTTAATTTACATAACACCATGACATTCTCCTACAACACAAATTCATATTTACCATGTTAAAAAGCTATTTAAAATTATTATCTTCTAAAATAAAATCTACAACACACAAATTCATATTTACCATATTAAAAAACTATTTAAAATATTTATTTTCTAAAGTAAAATCTCCCCATTTATTTAAAGGAATCACTTCAATTTACATCCCTTTTCCCTCATTATTAGAAAATATGGTAATCTACATCCCCTTTCCGTTTCCCCTCATTATTAGAAAATATACTAATTTTACGAGAAAAATAATATAATAAATCTTTAACGCATACATCTTTATTGGAATCTACCTCATTGTTAAACATACACATAGAAAGATAAGCATGAGATACTCATATTATTCATTATAGATGTGCATTTATAATACAATGGTGTGACTCTTGGATTCATCTTCCAAGGTCACTTGGATTCCTTTGTGACTCTTCGCCTTCCACACCTACCCATAGAGGATTAGGTGTTCAACATTCCCCCCCTTAATCCGAAGGGGTATGTGTGAGTCCAAGAAGAGAGTTGTAATACAAATCTACAAAGTATACATGGCAGCACTTAAGTTGAATCAGCTCTTTGAAATGTTGGCATAAAGAGGTGGTTTAAGGATGACCACCAACACTAGAACACAACACTTATTGCAGTTCCCAGAACTTTTCCAAAACTGGCAAGAAACTAAGGGCTTCTGCTAGAGGAAGTGTCCCTCATATTTGAAGAGGGAGACCTTCAACCTAAAAGAAGGAAAGTTTACAACCTGTGATGGTTTAAGGATGACCACCAACACTGGAATGCTTAATGCATTTCCTGGAACTCTTCCAAAGCTGGCAAGAAGCTAAATTCTTATGCTAGAGGAAGTGTTCTGAAAGAGGAAGAATATCAACCTCACATGGATGGTTTAAGGCTGTCCACCAACCAAAGACATGCTCATGGGAATCCGTGTCTCTAGCTACAACTCTGAATCTGGAACGACAGGGGTTTGGCTCAGACTCGCTTGAACTGTTGTGTTTCTGGCTACAACTCCGTATCTATATTGACGAATTGTGGCTCAGGCTCGCTTGAACTGCTATTTCCCTTCCAAGCAACTGGCTGTTGAAATGAGAGATTGTGGGCCCGTGCTCGCTCTTGATGTGACTTCGAAGTTTGTAGATGACTACTCATTTCTCCCTTGTCGTGGACAAGGTGAGACGATGGCAAAACCTCAACTACAAGATTGTTCAATATTCAAGAACAAGTTCCGACATGCGTACTTAAACATCTTCTCTTGGTCATGATGCCCATTGCCAAGAAGTGATCCATCCAAGATGAATCTTGTTCTTGGCAAAGAGGTTTGCTTAGAAGCATCTGCAGGAAGAATGGGTGTGTCGACCACAATGCTTCGCATGGTGAAGATCAAAACAATGATCTTTTCATGGGTGGCCAACTCGACTACGTTAAGGTACTACAATCTATTGTTGCTGTTAAAAGAGAAAAACTGAATGCTCAAGGTGAATGGTCAAAAGAAATCCGACACTTAAATTTGATGGGCTTGGAGTACCGGGAATATGAGAGGACAACTCCCACATCCAAGACCAATTCTATGTACATGTTGTGGACAAGCTCTTCCCAAGGTCTAATGATGGGCTTGGGAAGTGTAGAATGAATTGCCGCATTCGCATGCACTGCTCTTGTACAAGAAACCGAATGTAATCAACCGCAACTTTATATTTCGTTCGATGGGAGTCCTTTCAATTTTAAGAACAAAAACAAAGTTCGTAATGATGACTCTTTGTTGAATTCATATTGCTGAAGTCAGACTCAACTACAAAACTCAATTAC
This sequence comes from Pinus albicaulis, assembly GCA_034641835.2. Classification (NCBI taxonomy): domain Eukaryota; kingdom Viridiplantae; phylum Streptophyta; class Pinopsida; order Pinales; family Pinaceae; genus Pinus; species Pinus albicaulis. Next base: position 1,607,080,885 of record CM076575.1, on the reverse strand, counting down.
CTTGTGCATCTTGCAAGAAAGTTTGAATATTAAAAAGAGTGTTCTTGCTCATTTTTACCATATCATGAACAGTGTAATGAATGAGGTTATGCAACAACTCTAATGCATCATTGATTTTAGCCATTTTTCTCAACAATTCAAGCTCAAGAAATAAAGGGTGTCGGCTTCAACCGAAAATACACCCGTTTACAATGTGATTCAACTTACTTTAAAAAATACAAATGACTTCAAAGACCTTTTTTTTTTAACTTCCAATTATAGAATTCCCAAAGAACAAACTCTGCTACTCAAATTATGGAGGACCTCAAGGTGTAGACTTGGCCGTCTAACCAGTAAGCAACAATGACTCACATCATAGAAGTAAACAACAATTTCTCAACAACTCAAATTTATACTTCAAACACTAACTGCAACTATGAATTAAGAAGCAATGCAATGTCACTGTAAATATTTTGTAAATGTGCAGCAAAAACCACTGTGCAATAACCCTTTAAGGCAAATGATTTCTCTCTTCTTCAAAGAACTGTTTTACACCAACAACTCTAATTCAACAAAAAAACATTCACAAGCTTGGATCCTTTGCTATTGATGAGCAGATAGTCTTGAGCTTGCTATATTACCTCACAATAAAGACGATGGCAAAACTATGAGAGAATTTATGATGCCACTGCTATATTGAAAATGATGACCAATTTTCAACATTTGCCTTCACACTGTTAATATCTTCAGAGAGTCATCCTTCTATCCATGCCACAAATCTTGGTCACGTTTTTATAATAGAGAAACATACAGCAAAAAATTCACTCTTCACTTTAGAAAATCCATATCTCCATTTAATTCATATACCATCTCCCTTCTCTCTTCTTCTGCCTTCTTTCTTCTTTTTTTTTGTAAGGAAATTTTTTTTTAGGGAAAAACAGAGGTATTATCTGGGGGGGTTTTTACTGGGGGAGGTGTTTACTGAGGGAGGTGAAATCTGGGGTAGGTGTTTACTAGGGCAGGTGAAATCTAGGAAGGCCAAACTGTAAAAAAATTAAAAATAAAAGGGAAAAAAAAAAAAAAATGCAGAGAGTCTGCATGGGAGGAGAGGGCGAGTGGTCATGAGAGTTTTTTGGTGGGCAGAGTGGAGGGAGGTCGAGCTTCCTTAAGAGGGGAGATGAGGGAGCGGTGGATAGTGAGGAGGGAGGGAGGCCGATGCAGTGGTGGGGAGGAGGCCGAGGTGGAGAGGGCAGCGTGAGAGGGTGAAGGGAGGCGAGGGACGAGGCAGCAGAGGTGGGAGGAGCAGTGAGGGGGATGGGATGAGCAAGTTGGGGAGTGATGGGGAGGGGTGAGGGATGGGGAGAGGATTGTGCGGGTTCTGTGTGGAGGGGTGAGCAGAGGGAGAAGGTGAGTGGGGGAGAAAGGGGATGGGGGGCGCACAATGTGAGGGGTTTTGGTAGGGCTGTGAGGGGAGTGCGCGGGGTGGGATGGGAGTGCCGAGAGGGGGATGGGTGCAGGTGAGTGAGGGTCGCTGTGTGAGAAAGTAGGTGAAGTGTTGAGGGGCGAGTGAAGATCGTGAGGGGGTGGGTTGGGAGTGTATGGGACGGGTGGGGAGTGTGAGTCGTGGGATGGGAGAGGTGGGTTGGGAAAGGCCGAGTGGAAAGAGTGTTGCAGTGAGGGGGAAGAGTGGAGAAAGGCTGAGGGGCCATGAGCTGTTGGGAGTGGGTAGCGTTGTGATGAGGTGGGATGCGAGGGTCGTAAGGGGGAGGGGTGAGGGCCGAGAGGTTAGGGGGCGGGTTGAGGGCCGTGAGGAAGGCCGAGGGTGCAGTGAATGGAGAGGGGTAAGAAGTGTACAGTAAATAAATATGTACAGCAAGAGGTGAAAAAATAATAATTTCTGAACAGTAAGTACAATTGCAGAATTACAGAATTGTTGTAAATCAATTTAACTGTAGAATTGCAGAATTGCAGTATATAGATTAGAGGAATATGGCAGAGATTGCACAGTAATGTGCAGAAATAAAAGTAGGCATAATGTGCAAAAAATAATTTCCCACTTTCAACACCAAGAATGTCAGGAGTAGTGAAAAAACCTGTAGAGTTTAAAATGCACAACGCTGCTTTTCACAAAAAATAATTTTTGAATGCTGCAAAAATGATCTCTGAATGCTGCAAAAATGATTTCTGAATGCTACAAAAATGCACTGGATTTTTGCAGGTTTACACAGGCCATAAAAACAAATAGCTCACACAAGATTAAGCTGGTTATGAACGTAACAGATCTGATACCATGTTAAACACACATATGGTGTATGAAGAAACTAAACACACACATAGAAAGATAAGCATGAGATACTCATATTATTCACCATAGATGTACATTTTAATACAATGGTGTGACTCTTGGATTCATCTTCCAAGGTCACTTGAACTCCTGTGTGACTTTTGGCCTTCCACATCTACTCATAGAAGATTAAGTGTTCAACACTCATCAATAGCAATATGTTAATTTTACCACATGAATAAAAAACTTTAACGCATACATCTTTATTATAATCTATCTCAAAAATTAAGAAAGCCCTCCCACAATTAGGTGATGATTCACTTATTTGCGTCCCTAAATTTGTATTGAGCTCATTGCCCAAGATTAACAAATAGGCTATGGCATACACAAGATCATGATCATCGGTGACGAAATATATGATGCATTCACAAAAACAAAGGAGGAACTGCTACTAAGTAGCTTTTACTAATTTCAAATGAATTTATTATCCCAAACAAAAAAAGATTGACCAAAGTATTCAAGTTATCGTTTCAATAATACCAGCATTTCACAAATAATACCAAGAATTCAGTCAAGTTTACAATGCTTCACGTTTCCATTGTGAAACGTTGGTATTATTAATCAACGTTTGAATTCTTAAATTTTTTTTGTTATCATAAGTTCATTTGAAAATAATAATTGAGAAACCATCAAAGATAGTCTTCCTCATACCAGTAAGTAATTCAAAAATCTCTGAAATTCCACAGGTCCGTGAGTTGGAGATAGTTGTTGATGTCATCCTTCTCATACTGTTCATGGTGCTGCTCCTCCCAACTAGGAATGGGGCTGGGTATAAGGTTGAGAGCCCACGCTTCTTCAATTGATGGCAATTGTTCCAAGTTGTGGGTGAGACTCTCCCACAATAACGCCAACTCATCTTCTTGCGGACGCAGACCGTCGCTCAACGACATTGTTTCTTGAGCAGAAACCGCTCGTGATGGTGATACAGAATCTTTCCTTGCAGCCGCCTTCTTTTTCTTATTAGCACTGCCATTTTCATCGTTCTCTAGGTCCTCGTGAGCATATCTGGCCGCAGCGAGTTTAATCTGGTGACGGGATAAAGAAGACGCAGAGGGAATAGATGGAACTGAATCCGGAAAGTTGAATATGGCGTTGTGCCCCCGAAGACAATAGAGTGCGGCGTCGTAGGCGCGGGCGGCCCGTTCTGCAGTTTTGTATGAACCGAGCCACAACTTCTGTCGAGATCTAGGCATCCGAATCTCTGCTACCCAGCTGCCCCATTTTCGGAATCGAATTCCCTTAAACTGACACGACTTTTCTGCGCGATCTTTGCCTGGTAGAGCATGTGGGAGCATTTCCTCCATAGTAGGGTTGAAAACACCAATTCAGCAATATTTATATTACACGGTTGTTGATAAAGTTGGATGCTGTGATAGCCTCCCACTTCTTTAGAGTTCCATATACAAATACGGGGAGGGTTAAATGCTCCGAAGCGAATCTGTATTTGGTGTGGACTGCGAAATGCTCAAAACTCGCTACTGCTGAAAGCATGGTCAAAGCATAGAAAATACAGTGCACTGTCGCTATATGTGATATGGACCATATGGAGGAGTAATGCCATTATTTTTTTTGAGTAGAAGAGTATTGAGACACATGAGGATATTAACAGGACTCTTGCTTTTTTCAACGAAGTTTGGCTGGTGTAAATAGGCAAAAGACATAGATTTTTCAGACCCAAGGAGATTTGTGAATAGTTCCCTGTGGGTTTTTTTATGGAACAAGTGCGACCAGAGATTGTGGGTGTGGAGCTGTAATTTATATAAAAAATGAGATATATTTTCACATTGGTAGTAGGGAGAAGAGGAACTAACAGCAGAGTGGAAATTATTGCATTATGGGATGTGTGTGTTGCCAAGTGGAGTGGAAATTATTGCATTATGGGATGTGTGTGTTGCCAAGTGGTTGGATATAGAATAGATAAAAAAAATTGGAGATGCAAAAGGTGTTATTGAATGGGTGAAGGGTTGCAATGACTTTAATCCACCTATTTATCCACCTATTTGAAACAATTAGATTGCATCAAAGCTAAAGGACTTTTGTTAATGTCAACTTTGACTTTAATATCAACTTTGAACATTTGTATAAAGAACAAAATGAAACATAGGTAAGGAAAGTGGTAAGTTTTTTTCAATGCTCACAATCATAAAAGGTAGGTAAATACAGGTACCATACCCCACTCTTAATTCGGAGAACTAGGGAGAAACATAGGTGGAAGTGGCATTGCTTGAGATTGTAAGAAGCAGATGAACAAAATTAGAACAGAATTTTTGTTGCAAACAGTACCTTATGATTGAAGAATATCTTTTTGTCGCACACGGACCTTAAGTTTGTCTAAATGTCATATGTAAGAATTCTAAATGAAGAACTGTTGGAAGTCTAAATATCTTTTTGTCACACACGGACCTTAAGTTTGTCTAAATGTCATATGTAAAAATTCTAAATGAAGAACAACTGGAAGTCTAAATATCTTTTTGTCGCACACGGACCTTAAGTTTGTCAAAATGTCATATGTAAAAGTTCTAAATGAAAAACCGTTGGAAGAAGATCTGAGCAGTTGGAAGATCTGAGCGGTAAAATTTCTAAATGAAGAACAGTTGGAAGAAGATTTGAGCAGTTGGAAGATCTGAGCGGTAAGAGGGAAAATTTTCAATACGGTTATACTATCTTTTATATAATATAAGTAGGGTTTTTTCTTCTGAAAAAATAAAGAGGTTAAATTATGTTGACTCTCGGCCGCAGAAGCGATATTTCATCCATATTCCAAATATCAAGAGGGCGCAAGGTTTTCTTCTTCGTTTTTACCCGACTTTACACATTTAGACTTTGCTCGCACCATGAGATATTTATGTGCATGTTTATTTCTATATGGCCCGATAGGGACTGGTCTGGTGAAAACGGAGAAGAAAACCTTGCGCCCTCTTCATATTTGGAATATGGATGAAATATTGCTTCGGCTACCGAGAGTCAACATAAATCATCTGACCTACGCGTTTTGAGCATTTGACAGTCTGGTCCATATCTACACATTCGCTTCCATATTTTATTCCTGTACGCAACTATTTGTATCTGACATGACAGTACAAGTGACTCGCTGGAGGCTAGAGCTATTACCAGAATCCAGCTTTATGAACAGCACTGCAAGATACATATTGTTGAATCAGCGTTTTCAACTCTGCTATGGAGGAAATCCCCCGTGACTAACAAGCCCGGGATAGCAAAAATGTGGGAGAAAAGTCGCGCCAGAAAGCGAAAATAGGGGAGTTGGGGAGCAGAAATTCGGATGCCGAGATCTCGAGAAACGTCATGGCTGGGATCATACGAAACTGCGCAACATGCCACCCGCGCGTACGACGCCGCAGTGTATTGCCTTCGAGGTCCCAACGCCGTATTCAACTTTCCTAATTCACTTCCCTCTGCGTCCAGATTCAGGTCGCGGCCGCCGCCGAATATGCCACCAGCTTGGACCAAACGCGTTCCATTTCGCTTTCTGCGCACAATAATAATGAAAATGCGAATGCCAATAATAATAACGACGTCAATAACAATGCGGTGGAGGGGAGGACTTCGCATCGCCGTCACGATCAGTTTCTGTTCAAGAAAAAGTGCCGTTGAGCGATGGTCGGCATCAGCAAGAACGTGAGTTGGCATTGTGGGAGAGTGTGCTTGGAGTATCAGATGAGTGCCTCACCCAGAATTTGGAGATATTGCCGTCAAGTGACGAGGCGTCGGCCCTGGTCCCATTCGCAGTTGGGAGGAGCAGCTCCATGAACAAGCGAAGGAGGAGGACATCAACTTCTGCCTCCAAATCATAGAGCTTTGGAGCTTCGGAGATGTTTGAATTACTTCCATGTATGACGCACCATATCATTGATCGTTTCTATAGGAGTTGTTTTTAGTTAGTAATTTTGAAAGTTGTTTTGCTGGATTTTTTAGTTGTAATTTTCCTAAAATTTTGCAAAAATTTATTAAAATTAAAAGTTTGTTGATAACTCTAAGTTTGTTGATAACTCTATATAATTGAAGTGTTTATGGATTTTCTAAAAGGCTGAATCTATATATTTCAGAGTGTTGAAGTTATATATACAATAAAAATTCATTTTAAATAACATTAAAATTTCATAGAGATCACTAAAAACTCAAAAAATAACATTAAAAATAACTAGATTTTTTATATTTTAATAACAAATTATTCAATATAGCTTTGCCTTTCATATCAGAAATCTAACATCAGAGATAAAATTGTGATGCACAATGCACAAGTTTTGCACTAAAAATGAGGTTTGCATTTTTAGAGATGTAATCTTTCTCTGACCTTGGTAGATCTATATTAAGATGGCTCTATGTTGGTTATTATTATTTTTTGATCTTATTCCTCATTTTACAACAGTACAACATCTCTCTCATATTAGGTTGTAGAGGAGAATCTTTTTGCCAATAAATAGCTTTATTACGACATGATCATGTTAAATTAACTACATTTTTGTACCGTGATTACAATTTATGGAATTAGTTTTAACTTTTTATCTTTAAATTAAATAATAATAATGATAATTATTATTATTATTATTAATTATTATTATTATAAAGATCAGATAAGTGACTTTTATATTTTAAATTGAAATTATGAATGTAAAATAAAGGTAAGAGTTCTTAATTTTTTTAAAAAAATTAAAATTATGAATGTAAAATAAAGATAAGAGTTTTTTTTTAATATTATAATTAATCATAGTTATTATAATGGAAGGGAAGGTTATATTTCAATTAATCGAATTTATTTCATTTTAATTTATTTTTTTAATATTGATAAATTAAAAGAAAATAATTTTTTATAAAAAAATAAAAATAATTTAAAATAATATTTATATTTTATGTTTTTATGTATTAAGTAGTGTATATTTTAAGAGAAAAAATTATTTAAAAAATATAATTTTAAATATATTTGAACAAATATACATATGACATTAGTTCATTAGTGTATATGGAGATAATTAGTGTGTATATAAGATTTATACGGAAATAATTTAATAAGATTATTTACTTATAATTTATATAGTAGTATACTCATTTACGCTTTTATGTTTAAGAAATCATTCTTAGATATAAATGAAACTATTTTTCTATTTCATAGAGTAAATGGTCTAATTGTTAAAACATTTGAAATGAGTTATTTTTTTTTTTTAACTAGAGGAATCTGCACATAGGTATTATAGGACAACCAATTAAGTTGTCTTCCGGACTTGCAATGATTTTTTTTTTTTTAATTAGAATATAGTATTATTGTAAGAATACCGCTTTAGTGGGGAATATCTCAAGTCGAGGGGACGCGATGGCGATAGGAGACTTTAGGGTTGAAGGCTCGGCTTCCCCGGTTCGTGCAGGCTCTACCGTTCCAAGAGATGGCCGCCTCCCGCATTCTTGCCAGATTACAGACTTGAACCCGCAGGCCTGCAAGCCTCTGCACAGGGCTTTCCACGCAGTTGCTGTTGCCACCGTCAGCGCGGCTGCAAGCTCTGCTTTCGATCCAGAATGCCGGGAAGCTGCAGCTATCACAGCTGCTCACAACGCCATTAAGTCCCTTTCAGGAGATCGCACGGATTTCACCCCTGCGGCGGGCCAGCAGCGGATCTGCCTCTCGGGTCTGCCAGATCGGCCTGCAGAGGTACCTACTCTGTCAATACACATCGCCCAGGATGCAGATTTGAACTGGCAGGTTTGCAAGACTCTGTACAGGGTTTTATCTGGCTTAGATGGTGCCGCCGGCTGGGCGGCCACATTCCTTGCACAGGCTTCTGGCGGCTTTAAGGCTGTCGTCTTCTCGGTTGCACACAAAGCAAACAAGATCTACTCTGAAAACCCATCAGATCTCACCTCTGCTGCAAGCTCGAAGCGGTTCAGCTTCTCAATCTTGCCAGACCTGCCTGCAAAAGCATCCAGGGAGAGATCCCCTCCCTTTCATCGCCATGACAGATCGGCCCTAGGAAGCAAGCGAGACCCTGGCACTGTGCCGAGGCCCCTCCTTGACTCCTTTCAGATCCAGATTTCTCAACCAAGAGGCAATACCATCCTGCAATGGGTCAGTTCTTCAGATCTGGTGCTGGATCTCAAGTTGGATCTAGAACGGCGGATTGGGATCCCTCTAGGCCCTCAAAGACTTCTCTTTCAAGGTAAACAACTTGAAGACCATCTACCTATTTCTTCTTACAGCATTAACAGGAATAGCTCCTTGGTGTTAACCCTTCGTTTGAGAGGGGGTGCAGTGGGACAGTCTTCTTCCGCTCCTCCCTTCTCTTACAAAGATGCAGTACATTCCGAGATCCACAAACCCTCGGAAACCCTTAAACCCAAGCCTTTTTTGGTTAACAAGGCAGAGGAAGTTCCCTCTGTCGATATCACCCATGCAGATCCTGTAAATCAACTCCAAGAATTTGCAGAAAGAGCCATCATTTGCAGGTTCAACGGACTTTGGCCACGATCTCAGGATCTTTATGACTGGATTCATGCAAACTGGACACGTCATTGTAAGGTCAGTTTCTGTTCAAAAGGATATTTTATTGTGCTTTTTAATGACAGCAAGCATTATGAAAAGGCTTTGGAAGAAGGCCCTTGGTTCATGGGAACTGCTGGACTCTTTTTAACTCCTTGGTTTCCAGATTTTGATCCGGCAACTGCAGTCATCACCAGGACTCCTGTTTGGATCAGACTTCCAAACCTACCTGTCCACTTATGGCATGTTGCAGTTTACAAAGCTATAGGCAACACCTTGGGCAGTTTCATTACGGGGGATTACAGCAGGGAAATAATAGGACTCTACACTTATGCCAGAATATGTGTGGAGCTAGAATTAAGTAAGGGGATTCCAGACCAAATCATTCTCAAGATAAATGACTTTGTCTAGACCCAGACAATAGATTACGAAAATACTGCCTTCCGATGTCGACATTGCCACCAAACAGGGCATCTGCAGTCCACCTGCCCTTCTCTCTCGGCAAAAAAGAAAAAGGATAACCTCTCCAAGCACAAATCCAAACGATGGGCTCCCTGCTCTCCACCTCCAGTTGTGGATTCTAACTCTTCTAGCTTTGAAGATGAAGCCAGCGACGCTGATTTGGATCTGGCCCCTCAAGCTGGGGTTCTTTCCAACGATGGACCGGCACAGCCCTCCGATTTAGCCATCACCCAGAAACGTGTGCATCTGACCTCCTCCTCAGATTCAGAAAAGGAGGGGCACCCCTCGGAGAACCCCAGTCTTCAAGTTGTTGTTGCTCATTCACCCCTGGATGGGTGGGTCAAAGTCACAAAAAGGAAAGGGAAAAAGCTTCGTGTTGAGACTTCTACCCATTCTGGGTAGAGATCAGTTTTTTAGCTTTCCAGTTTTTGGTTGTTGTTCTTTGCCTGCTTCACTTCTCCGGAACCGAGGTTGATAGTCCTATCATTGCCGGTTGCCGGTTCTCTGTCTCTCTTGATTGTATCACCATCCTGTATCATATTTTCGATTAATAGATTTAGTCCAATTCAGAAAAAAAAAAGAATACCGCTTTAGTGTCTAATTATAAATAATAATAATAACCTATGTGTTAGGACCTCACAATGTACCATTTTTACCATACATTTTGACACCACCTTACCCTTTATAACTATATTTAAAAAGGGTTCCATCATCATTTTCATTTCACTTTATCCAAAGGTATATGAAATCCTCCTCTTTACTATATATTTAATTTGTTTACATATAATTCCATATTACTCTTATATTTCATCATAAATCGAAGGTAGATTGTTGCTAACATAAGTCTAAAAGATCGTAGATAATCTATGTGTTGTGCTGAAACAATTGGCCGTTGCTGAAACAGTCGAATCCGTTGCTGAAACAGTCGACTCTGTTGCTGAAACAGTTAGCGTGCATGCAAATTCTGTCACTATTCGTAATATGCGATTCTGGAAGAGTATTTTGGGAACAATGGCAACAAGCAAGGCAGTGGTTACACGGATTATTCTAAAGACAGTACTTTTACTGTATCTGTTGTAACAATATCTTCCTATGGAAGAATAGAATAGCCCTGTTTTAAGAAAGAAGAACAGATTTGGATAAAGATAGATTTGCTCTGATGTAACTGTAATAGATGTCTCCGCTTTAAAAAGAGGAGACATCATCATTAGAAGGTGTGTTAGAAACTATAGGAGAACACTGCTTTGAGCGGAACGGAGCTAGACTCCATTGTAATGTATCATTCCCTTTTGACAGATGAATAAAGTTTCCTTTTGAGCGCTTCAATTTAATCTTTCCCTGGGGAATATTGTGAGAAGGAAAGGGCCCGCCTTCATCACAAGATTCACCCGACTGTTCCTGTAGTTTATTAAGTTTCTTTATGATATTCGCATCTTAATTTAATTCTGTTGCTGAAACACCAGTTGCATAGTTCTGTAATTTATTAAGCATTTTGTTTCCTTTAACGCTGCATGAGTTTGGTACATTCATTCTTAAAAGAGACAAGAGATCTTTTTATGTTATTTTTTTGAATGATTGATGCTGGGAAGCAGGTGCTGAAGATTCCCGTGTAAGGGAATAGGGTCCTGTTCCCATTGATTGCCTTCATTTTCCTGCAGTGTGATTAGAAACAGGAGACAGGTGCTGAAGGTTCCTGTTCACGGGAATAGGGTCATGTTTCTTGAATTTATCTTTTCTACAGTGTGATTAGTGTCAGGGAGTAGGTGCTGAAGTTCCTATTGGAAGGAATAGGGTCCTGTTCCCTGTTATGGTTGATTGGTTTCCTTTCCTGCAGAGTAATTTCCTTTCATTAGGATTCTTAAAGACTGCAATAGAGGAATTGTTTCTACTGTAACATAAATAGACTTAAGCTTTGTTAAAACAGGGTGTGAGTAATTAGATTTGTATGATTAATAATTATGTGACTTTTACTACAACATTATTTTTGCTTTTGGAATTGAGCATATCCAGTGCGTGGTTGTCTTTGGAATAAGCAGACTTTCTCGGGTTGACAATTTATGTGGAGCTTGAATTGTTAAAACAATTAAAGCGACCAACATTTTGGCGCCGTTGCCGGGGAAGGCAATTATAGATTTCAAAAACATTAATATTTTCTTTCTAGATGTGCAGATTGTATGAGAGGACGCGGAACCCAGAAGAAAACTAATCCCACAGGTGGCAAGGGCAAAGGAAGGGGAGAAAGAAAGACTTTCATTGACGAGATTGTATCAAAGGCTGAATCATCACAGAGATTAAGTTCTCGAAGACCAAAACTTTAGCACTCCCCTCAATCAGATTATAAAACAGAGGAAGTTGTGGGCCCTGAAAACATAGAGGAGCCAGTAATTAAAGGACCAGCAATCAGTGCTGGAGAGTCAGAAGAAAGTGTTAGCAAATCAACAGAGCACATTGAGGAACTAATAGAGAGTGTTGGACGACCAGTGGAAAACATTGAGGAGCCAGTAGAAGATTTTGACGATCGAGCAAGTGCAGTAGGAGAACAACCAATGGAAGGAAACAACGAAGACTTCTTTGGTGGAAGACGTGTAGATCCTGAAGGAGAAGGAAAGGATGAAAATTCTCTCTCTACCTTGGGATTTCCTATCAGTGATCTCCCTAGAGGAACAACTCCTATGAAGAACATTCCATTGTCAGCTTTACCTAACTTTCATGGTTTATCCTCTAAAGATCCGGATGAATTTCTTTTTGAATGTGATATATTATGCAGAAGTTATGATTATGTTACTAATGCTCAAAAGTTGAAACTGTTTCCAGCAACATTAAAAGGAAATGCTTTAAGATGGTTCATGAGCCTTGGAAGTCAGGTAATTACAACATGGGAACAGATGAAACAGAAATTTCTTCTTAAATATCAAGACTATTGTTGGACGAGAGAAAAGAAGGACGAACTATTCAATATGGCACAAAAGCCGGACGAGAATCTGGAGGACTACGTAGAAAGGCTGCAGTACAATATACAAAGATCTGATCATCCGAATATAAGTAAGGAAATTCGCAAAACAATATTACTTAGAGGATTAAGGGATGATTGTTTAGACATGTTAAACATGCTTGGCAAGGGAGATATATCTAAAAAATCATATGATGAGATTGTTGAACTTTGTAAAAGGTGTTCAAGGGGAGCTGCAAAGAACAGAGTAAGTAACAGAGATCCCACCTATTCAAGAGTGTAGAAATCAGCCAGTGGGGGAGCAACAAGAGCTGAAATAGGTAATTTACTTGAAGAATTTAAAACTGAGATGTTAAGTTCTTTTGCTTCACAAATTGACACTTTGCAGGTTAAAAAGAAGCAGGCTAAAGTAGAAGCAACTCTGGCTGTCTTTTGCCTGAAGTGCAGAGACAAACATCCACTAAGGGAGTGCCCATTGGACAAAATACCAATCTGCACCCTTTGTGAGAAAGATCATGAAACACAACAATGTCCATCTCTACCAGGAATAAAGGCAGCATTGCAGCCAATGGAAGAAGAAGCTGAAGCAGTTTACCTTCTAACTCAAAGAAGACAATGGCAACCAAAAGGATAAGGTATGAATTCTAGTATGCCATTTAATCGTTGGAATAATTATTCTGCTTTCAGTCAAACAACTTACCCTCCCTTTAATCAAATGCAATACCCACCCTTTAACCAAATGAATTTCCCACCCATGCAACAATCAAACCCTCCCTTTGTTGATCCTACAATGTGGACTCCTTGGCCCCCACAGCAGCCATCTTCTTTTAACCCTTGGAATTCAAATTGGAGAAGCCAACAACTCCCGTATCCAAATCAATTTCCTCAATTTCAACAACCACTTCCTCTGCCATCAAATGCTCCGCCAAATAACCAAATGAGACCCCAACTACCTGTGCAACCAAATCCTAACCCCAATAATAAAGTTGTGCAAGTCATTGATATTCAGAATCAGCCTATATTTCCTACTATGCAATGTAATGATATTCATTTGAGATCTGGGAAAATAGTCGAGCCTATTATTGATGACATAACCTCTTCTGATTTTGATAAAGAAGAAACTGAGAAACATAAGAAAGCACAACCACTCTCTAACAAGGGCATTGAAATAACAGAACCACCATTCCCCGAGCATTTAGTTTTAACTAGAACGCCTGAAACACCTGCTTTTAATCTTTTAGGGAAATTGCAAAACTTGTATGTTAAAATTCCACTTTTACAGGCACTAAGAGATGTACCAATTTATGCAAGAACCATAAGGGATATTTGTGTTAAGAAACCTGGTAGGAAAACTAAAGATCCCCTTACAGTGCATGTGATGGGTGATTTATCTGCATTAATGTCTGGAAAAACCCCTCCTGTGAAATATGGTGACCCCAGCCATCCTACCGTGACAGTTCAAATTGGTAAAACAATGATTCCTCAAGTTCTGGTAGATCTAGGTGCTGCAATAAACATAATGACTCTTGAAACTTCACAGTTGTTACAGTTGAATAACACAATCAGAGATACACCAACTATCCTAGAGTTAGCTGTCCGTTCTACAATTAAACTAGAAGGAGTTGTTGAAGATCTAGTTATCTCAGTTGAATCCTGGAATTACCCAGCTGATTTTGTCGTATTACAAACTAAAACAAAGCTGGGGGGACATCCTTTAATTCTGGGGAGGCCATGGCTGGCCACAGCCAATGCCTTTATCAGTTGCAGATCTGGTTCAATGACAATTTCTAATGGTTATGAAACCAAACAGCTTACTCTTTATCCTCATGCTACACCCATAATTAATAATGAAGATTCTATGTGGATGGATTATGATGATAATGCTATTCATCCCATTCTAACTATTGGACAAGCCTTAACTCTTAAAGAAAATACAGAGGATGAAATAATTAATAATTTTATTTGTGAACCTTCTCTGTAATTGCTGAAACACACAATCAATTGACTGCAATTTTTGAAACAGATACCCAAGAAAAGATTGAATCTGAAGACTTATCTCAGACATTAACCACCATCTCATCTAAAAGCATAACAGTTGAAATCGAACCTGGCAAGACATTAAACATAAATCCTGATCTAACAGTTGCTGAAACACAGCAGTTAATGAAGTTATTACGTGAAAATAAGGAAGAATTTGCATGGGATTACACGGATATGAAAGGAATCTCTTCTGAACTATGTACTCACCGAATTTACATTAAAGAAGGATGCCGACCATTCTGTCAACCCCAAAGACGAATGAACCCTAATTTACGGGAAATTGTTAAAGAAGAACTTCAGAAATTGCTTAATGCAGGATTCATATACCCCATATCTGACAGTGAATGGGTTTCCCCATTGGTAATTGTCCCTAAGAAAAACAGGAAATGGAGAGTATGTGTTGATTACAGAGCCTTAAATAAAGCTACTCAAAAAGATCACTTTCCTTTACCTTTCATTGATCAGGTGTTGGATAGTCTGCCAGGGAAGAAATTATTTTCTTTTCTAGATGGATTCAGTGGGTATAACCAAATTAAAATTGCACCCCAAGACCAGGACAAGACCACTTTCACTAGCCCTTGGGGAACTTTTGCTTATAGAGTTCTTCCATTTGGGCTATGTAATGCACTAGCAACTTTTCAGAGGGCTGTTATAGGAATTTTTTCTGATATGCTGAATGACTCTATGGAAATATTTATGGATGATTTTACTCCTTATGGTGTGTCTTTTAAAGATGCATTACAAAATCTTGAGAAGGTACTTAAACGATGTATACAATCTCACCTCTCCCTAAGTACTGAAAAATGTCATATGATGATGAGTGAAGGAGTAGTGCTTGGACATTTTATTTCATCTCAAGGTATTCAGGTAGACCCATCTAAAATATTGGTCATTCAAAATCTTCCTGTTCCTAAAACACAAACTGATGTGAGAAGTTTTCTAGGACATGCTGGATATTACAGAAGATTTATTAAAGATTTTTCTAAGATAGCTTCTCCATTATTTGTGTTGCTTATGAAAAATGATGAATTTAAGTGGACTAATCCTTGTCAGAAAGCCTTTGTAGAACTCAAGCATCAGTTATCTATTGCTCCCATTTTGAGGGGACCTGATTGGGCCCTCCCTTTTCATATATCTTCTGATGCTTCAGACACTGCAATTGGAGTTGTCTTGGGACAAGAGGAAAATCATCTTCCTTATGCTATCTACTTTATTAGTAAGAATATGACCCCTGCTGAGCTTAATTATACAGTTACCGAAAAGGAGTTTCTTGCAGTAATTTATGCCATTAATAAATTTCAACACTATATCACTGGTTATTCTACTTTTGTGCACACTGACCACTCAGCTATCAAGTATTTAATGAACAAATCTGTTACAAATGCTAGAGTTACCAGATGGCTATTATTACTGCAGGAATTTGATATCACAATTGTAGATCGGCCTGGTAAAGAAAATGTGGTGGTTGATTTCCTTTCACAGTTAAAAACTGATAATAATATTCCAGTAGATGGTTATTTTCCTGATGAGTATTTGTTTGCAGTTTCTGCTCACTCTCCATGGTATGCAGATATTGCCAATTATTTGGTTGCAGGAAAATTACCATCACACCTGTCATACAGAGAAAGGAGAAGAATTGTTCAACAAAGTGCCAGGTATAGCTGG
Organism: Pinus albicaulis; assembly: GCA_034641835.2. Classification (NCBI taxonomy): domain Eukaryota; kingdom Viridiplantae; phylum Streptophyta; class Pinopsida; order Pinales; family Pinaceae; genus Pinus; species Pinus albicaulis. Next base: position 1,607,064,961 of record CM076575.1, on the reverse strand, counting down.
ATAAGTGGGTGTCTTTTCTACACAGGGCTTGATCAAGAAATCCGAAGATGCATTAGGGAAGATGAAGTGTATGACATACTGAAAGCTTGTCATGATGGCCCTTGTGGAGGGCATTTTGCTGATAAAAGAACAACACACAAAATTTTGAGGATGGGTTACTATTGGCCCTCATTATTTAAGGATGCGAAGAAATATGTGAGGGCTTGTGACAGCTACCAGAGAATGGGTTAACCCAATCATAGAGATCAAATGCCATTAAACCCCCAGGTAGTTTCTGAACCATTTGAAAGATGGGCCTTGGATTTCATAGGACCCATTAATCCTCCATCCAATCAAAGAACTTATATATTAGTCTCTACAGACTATATGACTAAATGGGTGGAGGCCAAAGAACTTATTAGAGCTAATGAAGAGGTTGTCCTAGCTTTCTTATTTGAAGAAATCTTCACTAGATTTGGAATTCCTAGAGAGCTAGTTACATATGGAGGACCTCCATTCAATTCTCATGGTTTTAAGTCTACCCTTCAGAAATATCATATTCATCATAGAATGACTACACCATACCACCCCCAGGCCAATGGGCAGGTGGAAAGTACAAATAAAGTATTAGAAGCCATTCTAACTAAAACAGTGAAGGACAACCGGAAGGATTGGTCTCAAAGGCTCCCTGAAGCATTATGGGCTTATAGAACTACTTGGAGAAACACTACAGGTTTTTCTCCCTATGAATTGGTTTATGGTAAAAATGTTGTTTTTCCTGTGGAATTTGAAATTAAAACTCTAAGAACTTCTTTAGCTGTTAATCTTGATTTGACTGATGTGCAGACAGCTAGGTTGCAGCAGCTTCTTGAATTGGATGAAAAGAGATTAGATTCCATTCACCAAACAACCATGATTCAACAACAAAGAATGAAGTGGCATGATAAAATAATCAAACACAAGCAGTTCCAAAAAGGTAATTGGGCCTTATTGTATGACTCTCGGTTTGAAAATTTTCAGGGTAAGCTACGTACACGTTGGCTTGGACCATATGAAGTAGATGTTGTTTTTCCTAATGGAACAGTAAGACTTCTAACAATTGATGATTCTAAAACATCTCTACTAGTCAATGGTCATAGGCTTCGTTTGTACCAGCGCCCTGTTTCTAAAGAGGATTTCAAGACTGCTTGCATGACTGATACACATTATCTTTTTCTAGGGGAGTCTTCTGCTCCTCACAGCATTTAATTTTCTGCACTGTATTTCTAGCATTAGATTAGATTTAAAACTAATAATCCCTGTCCAGGGTTGGCATGTTACAATTGAATTTTTCAGATTTTGGAAGGACTCATTAAGGAGGACAGATTCATCACAAGAAGATCTGAAGCTTCAATCACAGAAGCTTGTTCCCTTCATTTCAACCCATTTCCTAGCAATATCCCTTTTATCACTTATCCCATTTCTACTTTTTTCCCTTTTTCTATTCTTCCCCACTTTTATCATTTCTGAAATATCATCCTTCAGCTAGTATTTCCCGTCCCTTACTGCTGAAATTATCCCTTGGCAAATATTTCCCCCACTTGTCTTAAACCCAAGTCATTATATCCCATTTTCCTGATTTTTCCCTTTGCTGAAACACCAGTTTCAGCAACATGTCATTCATTTTTCCGTTGCTGAAACACCACTTTCAGCAACCTATCATTCATCTTTTCATTATTAAAACACCATTTCTTTCCTCTGCGATACAAGCTTTTCAGTTCTCCACTTTTATTCTTCAGATCCCTTGGGTGAATATTATTCAGTATTGAGCAGATCCTGATATGCTCATGTTCTACATTCCAGAGAAATCTAAAGATTCTTCAATTAATATCAAACCATTATGAAGCACTCTACACTTCGAATTATAAAACCAAAGGTAAAAATATAAGGTATGTGGTTTTTATGTAATGCAGTTAAATAATATTTTAAAGAGAGGATCTTGCTCATAATGATTACAAATCCCTCACACTTAAACATCATTTCATCATACGTAGGGGGGGGGAATTTCGAAAACTGAATCATCATTCCACACCATCCAATCCTCCGTTATTCTTCATATCCATTATTTCCGCCGTCATTGAGACTCCATATCCTCTGTTGCAATAATTAGCTTGACCAAAGCCTGTGTTTCTGTTCTCTGCGCCTCTGCATGTGACTCAAGCTAGTAGCTATGGGAGGTTCGGCTATCAGACATGAGCCTGGTTCGATAACTCTTCTTGAATTGTTCCCGGAGGCCTACCAAATTTTTCAGCAGGCAGGATGGACAACATACTTCGAAAGGTTAGGAGAATTTGATCCTCAGCAAGTTTTAGAGTTTGCGCAGAATTTTCAGGAAGACTACTCGGTGGTTCAAGGGGTCTGAATTTCGGTCACAGAGGAAGATATAGCACAAGTATCAGGGTTACCGGTTACATGTGCTCGCTAGTTCAGCAGGAAACAAATCATTTTAAATGCGCAGCAAGACTTTCTTCTTCCAGAGGAACGGATTGAACATAAAGGCCGCGGTATAAGTCTGCATTCATTACCTCGCCCATGGCCAACAGTAGCTGAATTCATCAAGCACTATTTGACATGCGAGGGGCGTTACCAATTAGTCTATCAACACGACTTCGTTTTAATGAATCATTTGCGGCATGGTCGATTAGTTAATATTCCCTATTATCTGCTTGGTTGTATCAAAAACATGTCATATTACTGTAGATGGGTAAAATTCCCATTATTATACCTTACCCATCATTGCTTATGTAAATTATTAATTCAGAGGGGTTTTTCTCAGCAAAATCCCCCTCTGAATAATCCACTCCTCATTCCCCAGCAAGCCGAAATTCCCCAGCAAGCCGAAATTCCCCAACAAGCCGGAAGTTCCCAAGAAACTCCCGAGAGTTCTTATGAAAGGCAACTGGACGATATCTCCGACCCCCCAGTGATTCCATCCTCGGAACTAGTTGACCTACCCCCAAGTTCATCCCACTTAGTAGAGTCACCCCTTCCCACTGTTCATATCTCTAGCGATGACTCTCAAACACCCCCATCTCCCCCTACTCATAAAAGGAAGAGACGAACCCCAACAGTCTCTGTCTCAAAATGACAAACAAGGGCCACATCCCAAGCTGTCACCTCTTCCGAAAGCCCTTCCCCTAGAAAAGAATCTTCTCCTACAAAGAAAAGGAAAGTCACTGACTTTTCTGCTTTCCTACCTAGGAGGAAAATGAAAATGACTGTTGAAACCGAAGTCACTCCCATTTCCCCTGACCCTGCGACTATCCTGTTAAAACTTCAATCCTCATCACCATTCCAAATTCCCCAACCATTACCCGTCTCGTCCTGCGGCACTGCTCCACAAGAACCAGTTGCCCGGGGTAAGATGACATCGTTTACTACTCAAACAGTAACTGCTCCACAAGAACCAGTTACTTACCCAGAAGCTGAAACACAAGAACCAGCTACTGTGGTACAAAAATCATACACCAAGCATGATAATACAAGGAAACCAGCTGTAGCTGCAACACAAGAACCAGCTACAGCTGTGGATCAGCAGACAACTCCAGCAGAATCAACCAGCACACAGGGTTCACACACTATGGCATCTTTATTGGAGGAAAATGAGTTTTTGAAGTCAGAACTAGAGGCCTATAAGAAAGAATTGATCATGGCACGAGAAGCCTTTGATAGAGAATTGAATCTCTACATGTTGGCACACACAACATCAGCACAAAACAAGGATCCATGCAGAGAATACACGTGCCATGAGTGTGGTAACATTTACCAACAGGCAGGATACAAAATAGTCAAAATTCAGGTACCTAAGGCATCTACATCAACTGCAATTAAAGAAGAATGCCCTACTGTCACATAAGAACCAGTAGGGCCCTCAAAAAGTCTGGAAAAAGAAACTAAACCACAGATATCCCGCCCTGTGTTAGTCAGCTCAGCCACTCAGACAATGTCCCAACCCAATACTTATAATGCCGGGACACAGACCCTGCCATGGAAACAATTAGAAATAATGAATAACTGGAAGAAACAGTATGTTGTGGATCAAGATAAAATATTGCAGCAGCATAAGTTGGCCTGGCAGAATCACATGTATGCCAACTGGGATATTTGGGAACAGACACTGCAACAGCTCAAGGATTCTAAGAAAGAAGTCAAGGAATTAAAGGAAAAGTTGGTTTTGATGTTTTCATTAGTGCAAAAATTGTTGGCCACCCGTAAACCCTCCTTGAATTATTCTCTCTTCCTCTCTGAACGTCTTGTTTATTTTCAATTGAAGGCAATTAAGGATGGCAGACCTCATGAATTGCTCATAGCGGAACAATTTGTTAAAACTTTTTCTAAGGCCCCTGAAAGTGACCAACATTTGTTATGTGAACTTTATCTCCATAATGAGGCCATGCCTGAGAATAGAAAGGTCAATCTCACTCCAATTGTAGGTGATGTACAAATTAGGGCATTTGTTTCATTTCTTTCCAATCAGATCACATGGCAAACTGCTTTTATTGCAAGTAGGCATAATGAGGAGAAGCGTCTCCTTTGGATTAGATCGGAACCTTCAAATCCGGCCATGTTTGTAGCAGAATATCACTGATTCTTGCAGAAGCCAAGAATGCACCGCTACATACAACAACTGCAAGCCTCAACTCTTCTAAAGTGTCTACAGCTAATCAGAGTGAAGGAAACTGCTGCATTGAAGGCCAACACTATGTTTTGGCAACAGTCATGTAAGGAAAGACAAGACTATCACCCTTTTAGCCCTGATAATCTTCAAGCTGCACTATCCAGGGTACCAAATTACATCAGATGCATTCGGCATTGTGGAGAGAACTAGATTGGTTATCATTTTCACTTTCCAATCCTATGGATGCCGACAGAAAAATACCAGTCTCACTACCAATTGGCTAACAGGGACGAGGCTATAGCATGGCAGCAATTGCAGAACAATCGAGGATTCCGAGCTTTGTCAGAAGCCACCTTCTCCAGTTACTGCTTGAGCAACTTGCATGCATAGAGTCAGTACTCAGACTCTGACTCAGAGTAGGAGTTGCCTGAGGACATGCAACCCTTTCAGCTGGGGGGGATGTTAGGACCTCACAATGTACCATTTTTACCATACATTTTGACACCACCTTACCCTTTATAACTATATTTAAAAAGGGTTCCATCATCATTTTCATTTCACTTTATCCAAAGGTATATGAAATCCTCCTCTTTACTATATCTTTAATCTGTTTACATATAATTCCATATTACTCTTATATTTCATCATTAATCGAAGGTAGATTGTTGCTAACATAAGTCTAAAAGATCGCAGATAATTTATGTGTTGTGCTGAAACAATCGGCCGTTGCTGAAACAGTCGACTCCGTTGCTGAAACAGTCAACGGGCACGCAAATTCCGTCACTACTCGTAATTTGCGATTCTGGAAGAGTATTTTTGGGACAATGGCAACAAGATGAAGATGAACAAGGAAGTGGTTACACGGATTATCCTGAAGACAGTACTTTTTCTGCATCTGTTGTAACAATATCTTTCTATGGAAGAATAGAATAGCCTTGTTTTAAGAAAGAAGAACAGATTTGGATAAATATAGATTTTCTTTGATGTAACTGTAATAGATGTCTCCTCTTTAAAAAGAGGAGACATCATCATTAGAAGGAGAGTTAGAAACTACAGGAGAACATTGTTTTTGAGCAAAAAGGAGCTAGACTCCATTGTAATGTATCATTCCTTTTTGACAGATGAATAAAGGTTCCTTTTGAGCGCTTCAATTTAATTCTTTCCCTGGGGAATCTTGTGAGAAGGAAAGGGCCCGCCTTCATCACAAGATTCACCCGACTGTTCCTGTAGTTTGTTAAGTTTCTTTATGATATTCGCATCTTAATTTAATTCTGTTGCTGAAACACCAGTTGCATAGTTCTGTAGTTCATTAAGCATTATGTTTCCTTTAACGCTGCATGAGTTTGGTACATTCATTCTTAAAAGAGCCAAGAGATCTTTTTCTGTTATTTGTTTGAATGTATGATTGATGTTGGGAAGCAGGTGCTGAAGATTCCTGTGCAAAGGAATAGGGTCCTGTTCCCATTGATTGCCTTTCTTTTTCCTGCAGTGTGATTAGAAACAGGAGACAGGTGCTGAAGGTTCCTGTTCATGGGAATAGGGTCCTGTTTTCTTGAATTTATCTTTTCTACAGTGTGATTAGTGTCAGGAAGCAGGTGCTGAAGTTCCTATTTGAAGGAATAGGGTCCTGTTCCCTGTTATGGTTGATTGGTTTCCTTTCCTGCAGAGTAATTTCCTTTCATTAGGATTCTTAAAAGAACTGCAATAGAGGAATTGCTTCTACTATAACATAAATAGACTTCAGCTTTGTTAAAATAGGGTGTGAATAATTAGATTTGTATGATTAATAATTGTGTGACTTTTACTACAACATTATTTTTGCTTTTGGAATTGAGCATATCCAGTGCGTGGTTGTCTTTGGAATAAACAGACCTTCTCGGTTTGACAATTTATGTGGAGCTTGAATTGTTAAAACAATTAAAGCGAACTAACACTATGTAAAAGCTCCAACAACACAATTTTTTTTATAAAAGAAATACAACTTAATAAAATATTTTACCATGTGCATATGTATTTTGGTACATAGCACCAAACACATAAATAACATTTTTTTTGTTAACAAAAATTAAGTACTATATTGAATCTATGATAGTAAGGAATCATATGCATGGAATCAATAATGATCTCCTTAAAGTCACTTTCATGTGAAGATATTAAGTAAACATAAAGAAGACGCACATGTGCTATTTATAAATATAAGGAAATCAAATAAATAATGAATGCAAGAAAGTAAAACAAGTAAATACAGGCACGTGAAATAAGAAGAAAGAAGAACAATAAGTGCAGCCAATTATAAATTCAAGCAACAAAAAATTCATGGCCATTCCACAACTAAAAATTTTGATCTTGAATGTCCACTACTAAAATATAATTTAAATAAATAAATGAAACTTGCATGAATGAAATCTATAACAATAGAATTATATTATATAGAAATAATAATAATTTTTTATTTCAACTATCATGATATAGGTAATTTGTTTTTGGTGTTTTCTTCATTATCATCGTATAAAAATAAATGATTAATACTATTTAAATAATAATAAGTAAAACATAAACTATAAGTTATCTTATTTTTTTAATTGAATTTATTTTAATAAGTAAAACATAAACTATAAGTTATCTTATTTTTTTAATTGAATTTCAAAACAATTTATCTGAAATTGGATAAATAATTTTTAATTTTCATTTTCATAAAAAATAACGGATAAGCAATCCCTTATCTTTAAATTCTAATAGTTTAATATTTTTTCAAACTAAATAGTAATATTGGTATGAATTTGGGTATGAATTTGAGTTTATATAGATTTTTAATTAATTAATTTATTTATTGATTTTTTAAATTAGTTTTTGTTGGTTTATGTATTTATGAAAGAAACGTTCTTTAATATTTTTTGTTTGTATTAAAAATATGCTTTCTAATTTAATATAGAAGAGATGTTGTAATGTTATGTTATCAGTTATGTTAGCTAGCAATAATAATAAAATAATAAAAATATAAATAACCATATATGTAAAAATATAAATAATGTATTTTCTCCATGGTATTAACTCATGGTTTTCATGTGAAATATAACTTATTTAAAGGGAAAAAAAATACTTTATTTATATAAATTCAACTAACTTGGATAAATCTTTACTCCTTAAACACTTAGAGTTATTAAATCACTTTAGCACTTAAAAAAGAGGTTTTCATCTTGGAAGATTTGATTTCTATAAACACTAGAAAGATTCAAAGCTAAAATAAATCTAGAATGATCATATCTAAATAATAATAATATGATATTATAACCATATCTAAATAATAATAATATGATATTAAAAAAAAACATATTTATTATTGATAGAAAATAAATAAAAAAAATCATTATTCAAAATAGAAAATATATATATAAATATAAAGCATAAATTAATATTAAATTCATTCCTAGAAAATATGTAGAAAATGAAAATTAAATTCATTCGGAAAAAATATGTAAAAATAAACTTCCTAATTTATCATGTATGATATTTTAAAGTAATTTAAAATTATATTTTTATTTTTCAAGTGTGTACTTCCATTTTCATGGACTATTTTTCCAAAATGAATGCCTATATTTATAGGCGTGTACTTCCATTTTCATGATTACTTTTCCAAAATGAATGCCTATATCTATATACGTTTTAGAGTGTAATAACGTTTTTTTCCCCAATATTTTATATATATTATAGATTCATTTTTACTCTAACTTCATTAATACATTTGTTTAAGGATTATAACATCTTATTTGTTTAAGTTTTATAAAATCCTTTTGATTTTTCTTAAAGACATTATGTTTGTGCTACATAATTTCCATGATTGATTTGCTTGTTGTTGCATGGTTGAGTTGTTACATACGTGGATATTAGAATCTTATTATAGCTAATTCATAAACATTTCATTTTCGAAGTTTATTATGGAGTTATCTAATCATGAGCTAAAGAATTATATCGAATAGTCAAAATTACGTCAGAATCTAGTCAAAAATTTTAAGAAATTTTATAGTAATAGTGTTTGAATCATGATTTTGATGGTGAAAATAAATTCAGCACCATCAAAAATTTCTAGGGCGATCGAAAATATTAAAGTTTGATAGTTATAACAGTAGATTTACAAAAACCCTACCAAATTTTCTTAAAATCTTTCCCGAAATTTCATAAAATTTAAAAGCGAAAAAAACAATCTAATTAGACTACGTGTCATTACAAATCTCTAGATTCTTAATTCGAAAGCCTCCTAAATGATTATGAAGGGAATAAAATAATAAGATGCAATAGTAATCAGAGTGGTAGGGAAAAGCTATTTGGGCTACGACTTACTAGTAATGTGGTTGTTACTAATTCGAATCCATATCTCGGCAACCAGCGTCTTCGGCGGACCGGAATAGTCATAGTGATACCAAAGAAGAAGCCATTATCTTCAAGTTCAAGCAAGTGTTATTCCAATGAATGATGCTCGGAAGACCATGAAAGAAAAGAGAAAAGGGAGATTTTATTGTTAAAAAACCAAACATCAGATCCCGCATTAAGCACAAAGTTGACAAGAGTTTGGCATATAAAAGGGTTCGACTTCAAACATGTTCCCTGAGACTCCTATGGTCTAACTCCATCCACCCGAGAAAATGATTAGGTATACATAAGCAAGCACTGTAGTGGGTAATTTGGTGGAGTAGTTTTCAACACAAGACATTTTGGTTGTAGCTTGTTATAGAATTATAGGAATTTTTTATAGAAATTGTAATTGGAAGTATAATATTATAGCATGTTGTTTGTATGGATTAAGATGGCAAGCCCCCCTGCAAGGTACACGAGTATATTCCATATCTTTTTTACCACCCTTTAAAACTAATGAATTAGATCATATATTGATCGGATAAGTAAGAGATATGATGTGATATTTCCAAAAAAATGAATAATGCATTAATTGATATACCTATACACAATGCTTCTATCGATTGGAAATTATGTTTAAGGGGCGGGTCATGATCAACCACTGAAATAATTTGCATAGATAATTATAAGACTTGAAAATACCTTTATTTAAGAGAAAAATGATGCAGTGGGCATCTAAACAGTTTGAATTCAAGTTCGAAACTGCAAATGAAGAGACAGTATGCGAAATCAAGTCATGCCATTTGGGGTAAAATTTGTTTAACCCGATACTGGAATTTATGCTAACCAGTTCATAATTAATGATTCGCCATGTGTGCGTTGAGAAGACCAAGAGTTTCTTTGAAGCAATCTCAATCGATTCTTTTCTAATCTATATAGACAGCGAGCATCAGTATGTGAGAGGGATGGAGCGAATGCAATGTAGTCTTAAAGGAGGTACGATCGAAGTTGAAATGCCTCGAACTATAAGCGAGTTTGTACATAATAGAATTCTATGTGTTGATTTTTGATTTTAATCATAGTTCGGGATTTTTATGAGTTAAATTGTTGTCATTTGATGATTTTATGATCGACTATCTATCATTGAAAGGATCGATAGTGATTCGAGTAAATATCGTTATTGTGTGAAGACGTTAGATGATGACTGATCATTGTATTAGATTACGATTGTATAATTTAAATGATTTTGAATCTACATTCTCTCGACATATAAATGAATCATGAAAATTATCCTCTGTCAGTAAATGTTTTGATCCTTTGGAATCCAATTTTCCATTGTTATAACCCTATGTTAAGAATTGCTATGAGAAAATGATGAGAAAGGGATTCGATTTATATAATCGATATCAATTCTTGTATTTCAAGCAACAACGTCAAAGCGGAGAAAGCGGTTTCAAAAAGAGCGGAATCCTGAGTTGGATGCATTCCCATACCGCAGTTGAAGTTAATGGTTTTGGGAAGTGATACCAACGTGTCGTGTAGCTAAGTCAGGAGTGTTTTGTTTAAATGGAACGCGATCAAACCAAAGTTTGCCACGTCACAAGCAAAATATCGCTTTATATTAAGTAGCTCATATGTGTTAAAGACCGAGTGAGCGAATTTAAGCGAGGCCCATTTGGGTAGGCTCTTGAAAATCGACCCGTATCAGTGCTAAGAAGTTGCACGGGGAGATAAGTTAAGGAGGTATAGCGACGTGCATTTAATTGATAAATGTTTATTAAGTTAAATCGAATCTCGTATGCGAGTCGAAATATTTAACCACTATTATCACATTTCCGAAGGTCCTTTGGGCAGAGGTTTCGAGTATTGTTTTGGAGCGCATTATAATGCTCAAGGCCTTTATACCTGTAGGTTTTAAAGTGCATAAAAATCCCCATAAATTGTTATTTTAAACTATTAAAATGATGTTTTTTAATAGTTTTAGTTGCTTTCGAGATATATTTTTGTATACAATCATCAGAGTGGCACAATGGAGCCAAGTGGGCCTGGATTCCCATAGGTCCTAAGATCGAGGTATCGAATAGAAGTATCAGCTTTATGAATCTGCAATATGATGCTTGAGGTTGCGGAGTTCATTTTGTTTAATGAAAGGAAACCCGCCTACATCACGTTTCACTTTTCATCAAAAAAAGAAAAGAGATTTTGTCAAATCATGGTTGGAAAACATGAATATGTGCTATATATATATGAAATTATTCTAGTAACTAACTTTTTGCTAGTCTCGTTATTTACCAAATAGAGGAAAAAAATGCTATGTTGTGGTGAACTCTAGAGTTAAAATTGGGTGAGAGAAATTTTCCAAGTAGTTTGGTAGTAGTTTGAAGAAAAAATTTTTGAAATAAATATATCTTTAGAAGGGTATTTTTTTTTCCCACGAGAAAAAAATCGGGTAACTTTTATTAAGAAAAATGAAAAGTTACATGGAGCATAATGCACTTAAGCATTCTCGGACAACCGCCCATAGGGCTCATGTGCTAAGGCACACACCTGCATCATAGCTGAGCTACGATCGTATTAAGAAAAAAAGAAAAATTAAAAAAAGAAAAGAAAAGAAAGGGATCGAGAGAAGCGAGGAAAAAAACCACTACTTCCAAGGAGTGAGTAGAGGACTCACACCTCAAGTTTTCCTCCCCTTCTTCTTTATAGCCTTCGTCATTCTCCCCGAGAAGGCTCAATCGTTGCAAGAACTAATTGATTTTCGGCCATCCGGGAGCCCTGTGTCCTTATCCGAATCGAGGGTATCCGAGGAGTGTCGCCGTTTGATCCCATGTGCTCACTCCTCACTCAGTCTTTTTGCGCGATTTGGGTGGAGGCACGTGGCTTGATTAGTTGTTTTGTTTTCCCTTTTGAGTTTCTTGTCCCCGAGTTGGCACAATATCTCTCGTGGGAGTAGCCTCCTCCTGCGTCACGATTCATCTTCCTCGGCTGTGTGGGGAGTGTGCCACCCTTTCTCTCGTTTCCCTTTACATTTTCTTCTTGTTGTTTTGCTTTCTTAGCTTACGGGGCATGTATTTTGCGAGATGTCCAGGTCATCCTACAAACTCGCATACGAATGCGGTGTTTTTGTAGTCTAGTCCTTATGCAAACAGTTCGTTGTTTGTATATCAGCCTTATATTTTCCGGCGATCCTTTACTTAGATCTACTTCCACACAAATACGTGCAAGGTGTAGATCCTCTCCTCAAGTCTCTCCCGAGATCTGTTTTGATGTATTTCCCTATCTTTAGTTCCCTAATTCCCTCGTAACTTTTTTCACTCCAAAAATGGAGGGGGAGGTTATATAACCTGACCCAAAGCGGCACTTTCGGGTGACGAGTCATTGTGTTTGGGTCAAAATCCGTGAAACCATGGAGTCGTAAAAAAGACCGTTGTTCCCCAAAACCATGGCCCTAAGTTGATGACTAGATCTACGACTTCCTTGGAGGCAAACTTGACAATAAAAAACCCCTTTGAACAGAGTGTATATCACATTCCATGGTCCAACGCGTGAAGATCCAGGTGAAATAGATCCATTGGCTTTGGCCAAAAATAGTTAAAACGACGTGTTAGAACGAGTTTCATATGACTCAGCATACCCTCTTCCCGTCTCTGCAGAGTCAATATTAGCAAATGTGGGGTTTTCCCAAAGCTGATCTACTATGTATGGCCTAGGGTAGATCCACTTTGATCTGGCGGGGACTCCGCATTTTTATTACTCGTAAGATATTTTTAAAAGAGAGGCCTCCAGGTAGGGCTGTTGTCCGAGAGGTGGCCTTTCTCCTTTATCTCCCTCCAGTAGTGCTTGATTTTGCTCGGGAGCCAAGCACCCCCTTTCAACCCGAGATTCGAGCCAATGGTTATTTACAGTGCAAATGTCATATTCCTTCAAGGTCTACATTTGTCCCGAAGGGAATGTCCCCGCGCTTTGACCAAATGTTGGATCTAAACGGGGTAGCTCATCAATCTCCATATTTCTTTGATTTCAGGTATGAGAATGGAGTTATCTGCATGCACCCAAACTAAGCAAGATTTTCCCCACAGAGGGGAGTTTTTATAAATATCTAAAAAACGACTTGATATTACCTCATTGCCTCCGATTAGAGAGTGTTGGCGGCTCATTACTTTGTTCCCCATCGGATGCGGGGAAAGGGGACAGATCCCTGGCATGAGTGTAGGATAGGCCTCTTCCGCAACTCATACGAAAACGGAGAAGACAAGCTCGATCGTTACCTATGGTTTGAAGGGGCGAGGACTGCCTTCAGCGAAAAAGAAACTTGAAAAACTTCTTTTACGTGCAAAAATCTCCGGATCCAACTCGTATCCGAGATTCCAGCTGCACGCATCGTGATCGAGATCTAAGTCCCTCGGCTTTTACCGCAGTTCCTCCACGCAGCGCGTGTAAGGGAGGGAGCGCGGGTCTTAAAAGGATCGATAGAAACAGCCGTTCCAAAAGGGGGTTGTCGTGGAGGATCTCTGGTACATGCAAAAGCGTTGCCTCCCGACCAGAAATGTCACTGAAAGCGCTCGCCAAAAGAGTCTCGTGGCTACCACAAAGGAGCAGAAAAACGTTAGATCCGCATCCTTTTGGCCGGCCATTATCGTCGAAACGATCTCCAGCGCCATAGATCCGGGGACGAGGCAGATCTCGAGTCCCCTGTTAGCTCTCGTCTTTTTTCCGCCATTAAGACGACCGATTCCAAAGACATTTTCATCGTTGCCTTTGCCCTGGAAGATTAGACTAGTTGGGTTTGGCATGCAACAATCCTTCAATGCGGATTCGTCCCTCTCCCTTGAGTCCTTGATGTGGGAGGATAACATTTAAACTATCTTTTCTAAGCTGTATTGGCTTTGGACCGAGAGATCCAATCTGATCCGCGGAGCGGAGCCGATTTTGTCTCATCACGAGGTTCTCGGGGTCTCCTCCCGTCCAAAAAAAACAGCGCGAATACCACTCATGATTCGCACTAAGAGCGAGCTTCCCCAGGATCTGCAGCCTCCAAGAAAAGCCTTCTCTCGCACCTGCGAAGTACGCAAAAACCCTAGCGAAAACCGTGATTGACGCCATCTCTTCTCTCAGATTCAAATTCATCTTTTTCGAAGAGGGTATTGGAAAGGAAAATGAAATAATTCCACTACTTTAACTAAGGGACTAAGATGAAGTTAGAATGATGGGCTTTATTTTTTAAGTGGTTGAGATACATTTTAATATAGAGAAGTTAAGAGATATTAAATTTCTTTATGGGTTGAATCTTTGTATAAAGAGAATGGTTCATGTTTTAACATTGAAAAACATTACATGAGGTATTGCAAAGAGATGTCATCATTAAAGAATAATTGCTTGATAAGATTGAAGAAAATTATATTAGAATACTTTTCAAACCTTTGTGGAAAATCTTCATAGATTCAAGCGATTTTGTAATATGATAAAATAAAATACTTGAATCTATTCTACAAATTGCAGAAACCAATTACGATCGCACAATCACATAAACAAGAAAGAGATATAATTTCAATCTCACAACACAAAGATGTATTTTGGGAAAGCCTCTGACCTACTATCTATATATTGCATTAAGTCAATAATATGAAACAATACAATGCTTCTCTCAAGCTTGAGGGCTCTCTCGCACTATATCTAAATGTCTCACTACCAACCTTTTTGTGCACAAGCTTCTCTTGGCACACCTTTCTACACAAGCTCCACGCACAAACTTGTGCTTCCTATTGCTTGGTCTCACCAACTTGTGCTCACCAAAACAATGATTAGACTTGTGCCTTCATTCCTCCTTTTAAAGAAAATTTTATCTAATTAAGGAACGATGTATTTTATGTCTTATTTTGACTTTTATGCACCACCCGTACAATTTGGATGATTATACAACTGATAGTACACTTCCTTTTAGCTCCAATCTCAATTGGGTCTTCCTCGGAAGCTGACATGCAATGAGTATTTATAGTGAATTATCAGTTATTTGATTGATCACTTCTTGTGAGATTAAATCATATTTAATTCATTGGACCTCTCACTAGCTCATCCATTAGTTAGAACTAATTAAACTCGATTTTTAACTCAAATAATTAAGTTAAACAAATACAACTCAAAATAAAGCGCAACTAAACCCATAAAACTTTAGAGTAGAAATATACATGCCTAACTAATTCTTTTGAACTCATTTAACTCGTATAAGTTTGTCATATGATGTGGAATTACAATTTCCCTCTAATATAATTAAGGTAAAATTAAAGTAGAATCCCTTTTTGATGTCATTTTCAACAAACCTTATGTTCCTTTTTTTAATGATAAATCCCCTTATTGTAAGAATCATGGAGTAGTATTAAGTCCTGATTTTCTAAGCACTATGAAGCGATAAAGGAGACATGTCTTTAGAGTTGTAAACAAACTCAACCTATAAGGAACACCATTTTTCACAAAGTGGTGTTTAGTCCCAAGGATAGTAGAAAGCACAACATGAACACCAAATAGGACTATTGATACGATAAAAAACTACTCATTTGTGTGTATGTTGGAGTTGCAAGGACTATATTTTGAGTGATATTATACTAAGAAATAGTTTGAGGAACTTTTTTAATCAAAACCAAACCACTAAGGGTGATATGTGTAGAGCTCATAGGATCTATACAATGTTTCATAATAGGGAAGGTGAACATTAATCTTTAATGCTTGAGAACATAGGTAAATTGAGTAATATTTCCACTTCTATTTTGATTGATCATGATGCCACTAAAAATACTATTTGACCTACTAATTTAGTAATATGTGGTCTTTATTAGATTAAAATGGATTCAAGATATATTCAAAAGAGTGAGTTCCTTGGTATAGGGATGTAATTTAGAATTTAGAAGCTTAGGGTGAAAATGTGAAGTTGGGAAACACTTTTTTGCTCTTCTTTGATGTTGAAAATTGTAAATTTCTATGTTTTTTTCAACTTCAACTCCATTAAACTCATACTTTTAATGCAAATTATGCTTTGACATAAAAAAAATATTTTTAGAGAAGCTTGTCTTACCTCCATACTCACATTTAAAAAAAAATATTGACATATAGAGGGGTAAATTTGTTGTTTACTAACTACATATATTTGAAATTTTTGAGGCAAACATAAATAATCACTTTTTGAATGCTAACTTTTTTCGGTAAATTTTAGATTAAATTACTATTTTTTATTATTTTTTGAAATGGATGAAAGACAAAAAAAAGTGATGTTTCAGTACATTTTATGAGCCATATATTTTCTTTTCAATGTGATCAGTCGGTAAGAAAAGCGGAGTACCTTTTTTGAAGTAGACAGAGAAGAATTGAAATATGATTTTTACAAATTTTTTGGTGTTTCCATTTTTAAAGTTATTTAATTTTCATTCAGCAATTTTAGAACAATGAAATTCCACAGGTGACACATTTTAGTATAAAATTAATAACAAATTGAAATTTTTAATGAAACTCCACGAGATATTACATCATCGAAACTAGCTTTAGAGATGAATCTAATGGTACTTGATCCAGAAATATAACATTTGTGTTTTTGTAGGTGTTCCACCCCCTCCAAAGTTGCGGGTGTTCACGAGCTGCAGAATTTTTGGGCTTTCGTTGACTCGTAAAATCTCACCAAGATAATTTCTCGAACGAGATATTTATTAAATTGTCGATCAAGAAATTTAAAACTCTCAGCGAGAGCTTAAACTACCACGAGTTACATTTAATTGCGTGGCTAAACTATCCAGCGAGAAGTTTGCGTTTGAGATTTTACTGCAAAAGCCAACTCTCGTTCGAGAGTTTAGCTGCAAACCAAATCTCGTTTGAGAGTTTATTATACTCGAACGAGAATGTTTTAATATCATAAATGTTAATCCAAATCTGATGCAATCTTTTTGGAGCAGAGTTGTATATAAATACTCTCGTTCGAAAGATTAATTCCACACACCATTACAGACCGAAAGAAAAATTGCAAATTTGCGAGGGTCCGAAAATTGTGAAGGTGTGAGGGTCCGAATTATTTTTCTCACTAAAGGTGTGAATATTTTCTATGTGCAAAATTATTTTTGGAAAAAAAAATATTTTAAGTTTTTTTGGGTGTGAAAATTTTTTGGCGAAAAATTTTTCTTTGAAAGTTTTTTCTCAAGTTTGCAAAAATTTTTTTTGAAGTTTTTTTGGGTGCATGGATGCATGAAGTATTTTTTTCAAAATGTCTCTATGAAGACATGGAGATTTTTTCAAAATGTCTCTATGAAGGCATGAAGATATTTTTACAAAATGTCTTTTATGATTTTTAATTATTTATTTTTAATTTTCTCTCTTATTGAAAGCATGAAGTAATTATTCACGAGGTCTTTATGTTTTTTTAGATATTTGGTCCAAATAGAATTGGATTTTAGGTTTCTAATTTTTTGAACATGGGAAATCAAAGGAATCGCCTATCAAGTCATGATCGAAAAAGAGCGGTTCAAATGATAAAAATGAGAGATTACAAAAAAAAGGCGAGAGGAAAGGGAAAGATTAAGCTATGAAATAAATGTGGAGGTAGAGCATCGTGAAATAGATGTAGAGGTGCATGAAAATGATGAAGAAATGACAAATGTTGAGGAACTTGTCAATGAGAATATTGAAAACAAAAAATGTCCAGAGAGATATTATTGATATCGATCTCACTAGTGAGTCAATAGTTTCTTCAATTTGAATTTTGTATTTTTTTTTAAAAACATTTTTAGTTCAAGTAGTTTTTAAAATTAAAAATATGTATATGTCAATTTAAAATTAGAAGTTAATATTGTTTTTTATGCGGGGACAACATCGTAACCACAAGAAGAAAACTACCACACCTCTAATTTCTTTCGCAATTAATTGGAAGTTCCAAGAATGTTGTATACAACTAAAAGTTTCTAGAAAATATGGATCCAACTAAAATTGAAGAATTGGGACCACCAATGGGTGCAAAAGGACATTTCGAGATAAAGTAAATTTTTTGGATTGAAACATATTTTTTTAAGGGTAAGTCTATCATAGCACAAGATCGGATGTTACATGGGATTTTTAAAGCACAAATCTCTCAAAAAATGTTGTGGAATTATTGGGCATTAAAAGTGAGAAAGAGGTTTTCGCAAATGAAATGGTAAAAAAATGTGACGCTCGGCGCTTGCCACACTAGCCAAGCGATCTCAAGTTGAAAAGAATGCTTGTAGAGCATTTTTAACAGTGTATTCATGGAAAGCGTACTTCATCAAGTCAGTTGATGTCAAGCAACTTCAAAATTGTTTAAAACATCAAGAAAAGTTTATGGAGGAAATTTTAGAATTCAATTAGATGAGAATGATGAACTTGCATGTTGGGCTAATATCGCAGGCATCCATATCATGATAGACTTCCTAATGGTGTATTAGGTAAAATGTTTTGGGATTTGAATTTCATGCTGTGTCACCAAATGAAAAGGATTAAGGGTGACGCCGTATGTCTAAGGGAGTTTATGAATCTCATTCCAAACATATAACACAAAAAGTCGGCCGAGTATACTATTCCAGAATCCCGATGGAGAGTAAATATCAATGTGAAGATTTCAGCACATTTGTGAAGATTAACCATGGTAATGTGCCTATCACCGTTCGAGACATGTTGTCGTCGATACTACAGAATTTCAATTATTTTATGAGACATTTGTAAATTTTGCATAAAATATTTTTCAAATGACCTCTCCTTCAAGTGTTCATGAATTTTTATCAAGATATTATGTGCACGAGAGAATAATGAATTATTTTATGTTAAAGAATGTGTTGGTGGAATAAAATGTATGGTAATGTTCTACTGCACTCTATGATGAAAACTATCCCATCGATCCTAATGATCCCAAACTCGTCAAATCTCAGTCTGAATTAGAAGCGATATGAAAATTTTACTTACACTCTTATTGTGTATTCAAGCAATGTAAAAGATCAAAAGATATCACTTTACTTCACGACGAGATTCTAGTGACATCTTTTATGGAGAAGTTCAAGGTGAAAATACACAAATATAGTAAGCATTGTCATATAGCACGATGGCAGGATTTATAGTTCAAGAAATCACGGATGTGCTCCCAAAAGGAGGAAATATTATCAAGTAATACTTAATCGAGAATTACACGTTTAGTCCACAAAAGGAGATACAAAGTGATTATTATCATTCAGACCAAGTATCTATATTTGTGCATATTTTGTATGTATTACGCGAGTTTGCTATCGTATGGTTTTGATAGCTTTATAAAATAATTGTGAGGTGATTAAGGGGTACTCCATTTCTACATTAGTGATGATCGAACACATGATACATGTTTTATTCAACATTTTTTAATGTTATTTATAATTGAATCGTTGAAATGAAGGGTCACTTTTAAAGAACATCGGGTATGGTCGTATGCTGGTTGTGCTTCTGTCAATTTAAATCAGCAAGATCATTCTTTTGGTTGTCTCTGCCTTCATACGAGAACCAACATTCGACATACATGGAATTTCTTTGAGACAAAATGGGCATGGAAAAGGAGAGCACGATGGTGCCGGGGGCATGCGTAAAATGTGCACATAGGAGGCATCAATTGAATCACTAAGCTTCCCAACTTGCAAATTCTTTAGATGTTGTTTAATTGGTGCAAAAGAAAATGTCATGTATCGAACCCAAGTATGGATGATGCACTGTGTAGGCGTACACATTTAACTAAAAATATATTATACATGTCTAGATATATATATGTGTGTATTTTGTTATCAATAAAATATTAAATATTGTTCAAAATTTGACTCATACATGTGTGTGTTTTTCAATCGTGTACCTTGGAATATTGCAATGGGTGATTTTGATAGATCAAGGCTTTACTTAATTGCCTTAGAATCCCTCAAACAAGAATTTTACACTCAATTAGGAGTAAGAACATGACAAATATACATTGCATTGAGAAACAAAATTGCTCTTGCTTTTTGTTCTGCATGTATCATCAAACAGTCCATTTATGATCAAGGAAAACCAAATTAAGAAATTTTTAAACCATGGAAACACGAAGAATTGACACCATTGCCCCCATTTGAAAATGTGACTGACAAGGAAATGGAAAATGAAGTGGTTGTATCAATACAATGATTATGATTGTGTTTCTGATATGGTTAGAGAAGGTGATGTCTTTCGTCACACAGACTAGAAAATAATCAAGAAAAAGTGCATTATTATTTATTGGTGATGCACTATGTTTAAATCCACGTTGTCAAGTAAGATTAAAATGATCCATCAAATTATACATACCCAATCGGTTCAATGGTGTTAATGGGAAATTTATTTGAAGAAGTAAAGAAATGTAAATATCATATTATTTTTCAATATTACCAAATAGAGAGGTTATTTATGCTCAATATATTCATCATTGGGTCATGTATAAATTGCTGCGCTTGAAGCAAGTGAAGAGTAGAAAATGACAATGGAGGTTATCTAAGGATGATCATGATGCTATTCTAGAAAATTCTCTTACCAGTACATTTCATATGAGGGGAACACAATTGTTCAAGATGAACAATGAACTTTTGATTCTAGGGTTAGAACATATAATTGCTAAATGCATTGGAATTTATATAGTTTAAGACTATATTGTGGATTGCTTTCAAATATATGGACATGTGGATGGTTAGATGTGTGTTGGTATGAACAATATATTATGATCTATTGGATTGTAAGGCTTTTCTAGATAATTTTGGGTTATGGTGATTTAATTTGTCCATGGTGATTTAATGTGTCCATCATGTTGAACTTAGATGATCTTAAATCGCCCCTTTTTTTGCATGGATATGATGGTGATGAATGAATATTTAGTTAAATGTATATATATATATATATATAATAATGGATTTAATGGTGATTTAATGTGTCCATCATGTTTACTCCTAGATGATCTTAACTTGCTCATTTTTTTGCATGATATAATGGTGATGAATGAATATTTAGTTAAATGTATAAATAAAATAATGCCTAAGGCACTCGTGTGGCCACAACTTAGAAAATATGATACGGGTGCTCCCCATTCGAAATGACCCGACCCAAAATCATTTCCATTGACGCCCTCCCAAGGAACGACGCCTCCGCCCAACCGAATGAATGCAAAGGGAGAAAAATGACAAACGACCCACACGACCCTTGCAGATAAGGCAACTGTGTGTGGCCACAACTTAGCAAGCCGATAATGGGCGCCCTCAAACGAAACGACCCGATCCAAAATCACTAGCTGGGCGCCCTCCCAGGCATGACGCCCTTCTCGCCCGACCGAACGAACGCACAAGGGAGCAAACGACGATGACCCGCATGAACGTGAAAAGGCACCCGTACGGTCACAACTTAGCAAACTGATACGGGGCGCTCTCCCTCAAAATGAAACGATCCGACTCGAACTCGTTTCACGGTGCCCTCCCAAGGCGCGATGCCCTTCACCTAACCGAACGAACACACAAGGAGAAAATGAAAATGACGCATGCGAAAGTGCACAAGGCACCCATGTGGTCACAATCTTAAAACTCCGATACGGTGTCTCCCAAATGAAACGAATCCGACCCGAATCCGTTTCCACGGCGCCCTCCCAAGGTGCGACGCCGTCCCGACCGAAAACGCACAAGGGAGAAAATGGCAAACAACCTCACGAATATGTGCACAAGGCACCCATGCGGTCACAACTTAGCAAAACCCGATATGGGCGCCTATCAAAATGACCTCGACCCAAACTCGCTTCATCAAGCACCCCCTCCCAAGGCGTGATGCCCTCCGCCCAACCGAACGAATGCACAAGGGAGAAAACGACAAATGGCTCACATGAACATGCACAAGGAACTTGTGCGAGTCACAACTTAGCAAACCCGATATCAGTACCCTCAAACGAAACGACCCGACCCAAATCCGTTTCTTGCGCACGGTGCTCTCCCTAAGGTGCGACACCCTCCACCGACCGAACGAATGCACAAGGAGCAAACAATAAATGACCCGCAAGAATGTGAACAAGGCACCCGTGGCAAGCCAACTTAGCAAACCTAATACAGCAATCTCAAACGAAATGACCCCGACTCCAAACTCACTCATTGGGCGCCTCCCAAGGAACGACGCCCTACACATGACCGAATGAATGCACAAGGGAGAAAATGGAAAATGTGGCCCACACGTAACGGTACAAGGCACTCGTGGTAGTCACAACTTAGCAAACCTCGATATGAACTCCCTCAAACAAAAACGACCTAACCCGAACTCGTTTCATCTAGTGCCCCAAGGCGTGACGCCCTTCGCCCAACCGAACAAACGCACAAGAGAGAAAAATGGCAAATGGCCCGCATGAATGTGCACAAGGCACCCATTCGGTTACAACTTAGAAACCCGATACAGCGCCTAACAAACAACTCGACTCGAACTCATTTCATTAGGCACCTCCCAAAGCCCAATGCCCTCCGCCCGACTTTACGAATGCACAACGGAGAAAACGCGAAATCCCGCCCGCACGAACATGCACAAGGCACCCGTGCGGTCACAATTTAGCAAACCTGATACAAAGCGGCCTTGCAACAAAATGAATCGACCTCAACTGCTTCATCCGCGCCCTCCCAAGGCGCGATGCCCTCCACTAGACTGAACGAATGCATAAGGGAGAAAGGCAAACGACCCACACGAATGTGCACAAGGCACCCGTGGCAAATACATCCTACAAATCTCATACGAGCGCCCTCAAACGAAACGACTTGACCCAAACTCATTTTATCGGTGCCCTCCCAAGGCGCGATGCCTCCGCCCGACCGAACGAACGCACAAGGGAAAACGAAAATGGCTCCGCACGAATGTGCACAAGGATGCACCCGTGTGGTCACAACTTAGCAAACCCGATATGGGCGCTCTCAAATGAAATGACCTAACCCAAAATCATTTCATCGAGCGCCTCCTAAGGTGTGACACCCTCCGCCCAATTGAACGAACGCACAAGGGAGAAAATGGAAAACGGCCCGCACAAACATGCATAAGTACCCGTGTGGTCACAAATTAGAAAACCCGATACGTGCGCCCTCAAAACAAAATGACTCGAATTCGAATCCGCTCTGACGGCGCCTCCCAAGGCGCGACGCCCGCCCGACAACGAATGCATAAGGGAGAAAATGGCGAACGTTCCGCACAAACGTGCACAAGGCACCCATGCAATCAAGAATCCTTAGCAAACCTAATATAGGCGCCCTCAAACAAAAAACGACCCAACCCGAACTCATTTCATTTGGCGCTCTCCCAAGGTGCGACACCCTCCACCTGACCGAATGAATGCACAAGGCGTAAAACAAATATAAACGTCCGCACGAATGTGCACAAAGCACCCAGGCGGTCACAACTTAGAAAATTTGATACGTGTGCCCCCAAGCAAAACAACCCGACCCGAACTCGTTTCATCGAACGCTCTCTCTCAACATGCGATGCTCCTCTGCCTAACCGAATGAATGCACAAGGGAGAAATGGCAAATGACCCACATAAACATGCACAAGGCACATGTGCGGTCACAACTTAGCAAACCCGATACGGCGCCTCAAACGAAACGAACCAACCCGAACTCGTTTCATCGGCCACCCTCCCCAAGGCACGACGCCCTCCACCCACCCCTTGTCCCAATAGATCCAAAACGATTTAGATTAAATTATTATTTCCAAAGGAAAACAACTCAACTCTCATCAATGTTTCAATATAGATGAAGAGAAATGGTTTGGCAAATTTCAAATTTAAGGAGAAA
This sequence comes from Pinus albicaulis, assembly GCA_034641835.2. NCBI lineage: Eukaryota > Viridiplantae > Streptophyta > Pinopsida > Pinales > Pinaceae > Pinus > Pinus albicaulis. The sequence continues at coordinate 1,607,041,177 of CM076575.1, read as the reverse complement.
ATTTATTCAAACTAGCTTATAGCTCGCATATTGATAGCTTCAAAAAAGTATCCTACAAATTTCAAATGTCATATGTTTCTATGTTCATTTGATATGTTTCTATTTTACATGTGCTTGGAAAATATTGTTCACAACATGGAATAGATCCTACAAAGGAATATTCAACATCTTGTAATCGAGATTTAGTTAAATTTCTCCAAAATTTTGTCTTTAATCATTTACATATTGTACACATCCCCTTGTAATCTATATTTTGTTTTATCAATATTTTGAAAGTTTCAACATGTTTTATGGAAAACATTCTTATACCTTATTTTGTACAAGCCATTTCCCTTTACTTGGAAGTTGCTATTTTAATTTCTTTTGGAAACATTTTTATGACTCTTTTCAAGTATCATGAATTTTCTTATTCATAATTGTATTTCTAAATAGTATAATATATAAATCTAACACATGAATAGTGTATGTTATTACTTGTAATAATGGTTTCCTCATCAATCATCATGGAAGTATCAAATATAGTTTAAATATTTTTTCTCTATTATTATTATAATCCAACCTCATGGGCATGGGTGCATTAAACTAGAAAGTGTTCTCTTCCATGTGTTGTACAACTTGTCATTGTCATCCTTAAAACTCTTTTTTATTGAGATATAACCACACCATATAACCAAATTTGCATTAGTGGGTTGTTTTATGTTGATCATGGTCCTCCATATAACAATTTTAAGTTATGTGTAGGTTCTTGCACTTCCAATGGATTTCTCAAATCTTGATTGTGACCGTAACAATTTTTTCCTTCATAATTACCATTTGTAAATGGGTTTTTAGCAAATATAAACAACAACCAATTAAAAATAATTTTGTTTATGATCCTTTCAAGTGTCATGAATTTTTCTATGCAATATTTTATTTTAAAAAAGCGTAACCTATGGATCTAACACCAAGCATGCTACTACTCATAATAATGGATTTTCAAGATAATAATCAATCATCATGTAAATCTTAAAAAGTTTTACCCTTCTTTCTTTCTGTTAATAATGTCAAAACTATTCATAAAGGTGTGTTTAGCTATGAATTATTTCGTATGTCAGAAATTTTTGCTAGTAATGGATTTCACACTTTTATATTAAGAGATAGATATCCCACCCCTTGTAGCAATAAATCCAATTTTTTTTTAGATGAAATTATTATTTCCAAAGGAAAACAACTCAACTCTCATCAATGTTTCAATATAGATGAAGAGAAATGGTTTGGTATATTTCAAATTTAAGGAGAAAAATTACTCAAACTAGTTTATAGAGCATATATTGATAGCTTCAAAAAAATATTCCTAGTTTTTAAAATTGGAAGTTTCATATATTGATAGCTTCAAAAAAATATTCCTAGTTTTCTTATGCACTTTGAAAATGGTTTAAAATCACTAAAGGAATAAGAATGAATTCAATCATTATGATTAATGACTCTAGTATCATTATCATTCATATGATTAAACAACCATTACGAAAATTGATGTTCGGGGTTCATTTGTAGTCATCAATCATAAGATAACCCTTCAAGGATTTTTCAAGGGTCTCTTCAATAACCCTTTCCAAAGTAAGATATATCTCCACAGACTTCTTAATAGGTGCTTCCAAAACTTTCATTGATTGTTCATTGTCCAGTGCCTCACTTGTCCAAAATAAGTCTCCAACAATGGTCTTGATGTTGGACAACTCCAACACTTCAACAATATTTGTTGTGTTCCAAGAGTGATGATACACAGTCAAGGTAATTACAGCAACCAAGGTCTTCACCATTCCGAGAGGTAGTATTATTGTGTTGCGACTGTTTAGCAAGGAAAACCGACCCAAGAATGATGATGCACAGTTAAGGAAATTACAACAACCAAGGTCTTCAACGTTCTGAGAGGTAGTATTATTGTGTTCTGACTGTCCAGAAAGGAAGTCCGAGAAAATAATTATGATACACATTTAGGTCAATTACAGCAATCAAGGTCTCCACCGTTCTGAGAGGTAGTATCACTGTGTTGATACTGTCCAACAAGGAAATGAGCAGAAAACCTATACACAGTTCAATACGATTGTAGTTACTACACAGGAATCATTATAATCTTCCAAAATTTGAGCTTAGGAGTCCACCACAGCTTGAGCAAGGAGTTCACCACAATCTTAAGGGTTCCACCATAGTCTAAGGTAAGATTTTTTATGACACTGTCTGAAATTAAGAAGTCTGAATTTATGTTGTCATTGTCCTAAGCTATAGCAAGGGACACATAAATACATGTTGATAGCAGAAAGGACCAATAATCTGCAACATGTTGTAATTGTTACTAAATACTTGTCAAAATTCAATAACTGTTTCAAAACATAAATTAATGCTCAAGAAGAATTAAAAGTTAAAATTAAATTTAAAGCAAATTATAAACAACCAAGGATATTGATAAGCAACAAAACATTTAAACCAACATTTTCTAGAACAGATCACTTGCCTCTTATGAAATATTAGATCATTGATTGGAATCTATATAGCTTGGTGGAGAAATATTACAAAATTAAATTTCATTAGTGATAGAATATCACTTGAAATTATTCTCTTGATGACAAACATAATACTCATATTTTGAAATTTCTTTCAACTCGGGAAACTAGACTCCATCCGAGCTTCCACAAAAATAGTAAATAATTGTAAGTTTGCTTGCAAGGTCAAATAAAGTACTCATGTTGAACTTAAAAGATTGACTGTTTGGTCATCTTCATCATCTTCCAGCCAATAATTTTCAAGAATCTTTACTGCATTTTCATAAATTTCATTATTGTCATGACTTTGCAGGTTCTCAATCTTCTCAAGTCCTTCAGCATCATCAATATATTGTGCATAGAGATTTACACCTCCAGTGTTGCCTAGAACCTTCTCTGCTTCCCCAACTTTCAAAATATTATCTAGCCCTTCAATAAAAACAGTACAATTCTTGGGCCTGGAAAGACTATAAGATCACATAGATGCTTAATGCATCGTTGATTCACAATATATCTGCAACCAAAAGCACAAATTAGTAGTTTGTCTAGGATGAGATTACCCAATGTTATCCCTGTAACTGTTATGATAAATGAATTTTTATATTGACCATTTATTGACATAATACTCTGTTGAATAGACGATGACTTATAAGAGAATTGAAAAACCCCTCGCATATATTCAATTTTTTCTTTGCAACCTCCAACATCATTGTAAGTAGCATCTGGCTTTTCTTCAACAGTCATCATTGTCACACTGGGATCAATCTTAGGAGGCAAAGGGATCTGAATTTGATACTTATTGTGATCAACCCTACATAAAGAAAGAAGACCATCAATCATTACATTCTAGACAAAACCCACAAGGTGTGACCTCAAGCAATCTCTAATTTTTTTTATGACATTAATGCAAACAACATAAAACATTAGAGTTGAAAACATAGTAATGCTTCACTAAGAAGTAATGTGATATCTCACTTGTCAACGACACTTAGAATTGATGGATAATATCACACTCAACTCTAAAGGAAACAAACTCCCTAGAAGACAAAGTGAACATAAAAGGATGGTTTTGTAAGGGAGATTTTTTATTAACTGACCTGACATGCATGCCTTCTTCAATATCAGTAGGGGAGACTTTATCACCCAGTCCAACCATAAACTGCATTCCAAAGAGACAACTTTGTAAATACTACATGCAGGTCAATGTGGCTTTCGGGAAACATTGGGTTTTGAATTCATAAGTTTTGTTGCGAGAAAAATACTAATCACTGCAGCTATAGTTTTAGTGTAAGAGTAAAGTAGCAGTTTTGATTCTTGCTGCACCTATAAGAGAATAATGAATTTATTGTATGATCACAACACAGCCTGGAGAAATAGGAATACCTTGGCAATTTGTTTAACATTTATGACATACTTGGAATCATCAGTTTTTGGATTAATGATCTGCGTGCACCTCTCTACCTGGATGAAGAAACAAAACATATTCAGATCAATTAGATGTGACAGAGACTGATACATGCTTGACCATTTTTACCCTTTTTTACAAGAGGAGGACCTTCTTTATTTTCTTGAAGATGACAAGGATGTTTTTGAACAGAGGAATACGTCAGCCCTACAACAAGAAGAGAAAAACCTCGTGGTAGCAAAAAAGGATCTTCTTTTTTACAGAGATTTTGTGGCTTCCCCTAAAAATAAGGGTGATGATATTCTAGCTCAAGAAATAGAAGTAGAACATGCAGAAACTTTTATGAAGAAATTTCAAGATAGTGGTATGAAGGCATTGCAACCATCCTATGTGGATTTGATGCAAATGTGTATGTGGCTATCTATGTAATGTGAAGTAAAATACACATTTTTTCGATCTATGGCAAGGTGTTGACCTAATTGGGAAGCTTATGAAATATATATTTAATCCTTGATTAAATGTGTCATGTTGGACAGGGCTGAGGGGGATTTTGCAAAGTTGCAAAAGGATGGTGACATTGGTATTAAATCCAAGATGTGCAACGTAATATTGGAGGGATATCTCAATGCTGGTCAAGAATAAAGGATCAAACAATTATATGATGAAATGTACCATAAATGTGAAGGTTGATGGAAATCAACTCAAGGGAAAAGATAGTAGGTCAATGAGCAACTTAATGTTAGATGTTACTGGTGCATATAAAAACCTTGACTTTCAAACACAGTATTTGCAAATTGTGAATTATAAAGACTATGAACTTTGGGCGTTCGATTTTCACCATTTCGCAAAGGAATTTCATCAACAGTCTGAAATGAAATTGGAGATTCATGACACTGTAATTGATGCACTGATTTTGGCACTATAATGTCTCCTAAATCCATATTTCATGATGAACACCAGTGACAGTGACTATCATATCAACAAAAGTGCCACTAAAAACAAATCTTCACACGCGTAAGAAGATGGTTGATGAGCTATTTTCAAGTAATAGAAAGCCAAAATTCGAAATGATTGGTAATCTCAAAGAAAAGAGAGACAAAACTGTAATTGACATTCTTATGCAAGCAAAAGAATGGTACTACAAAATGCATTCTATTATTTTGAAAGATAGTTCATATGATGAGAAAGAAGTAAATTGTGATTTTGAAGAAAGGCCAAATCGTTTTAGAAATTTTCCCGATGATAGAGAGTCTATAAATGTTGTTACCCTTGTATGCTAGCATCAAGGTCTACTCTATGTTTTTCCGATTTGGTAGTTACAGAGGGAACAACATAACATGTTGCAGAGCATCTCAATACATTTCTTTTATCTCTTCATTATCATCAAAAGGATTTTAGTCATCCAATAAAACCTTGAAAAAATACTTGGAGATAGGCGACAGTGGACACTTCATCAAATTATAGTTTCTGCTGCCAGTGGTAGTGGCATCATGACAGAGGATGATGAGTATGGTAGGAAACAGGGCTTCCAGTTTAGAAAAATGATTCCTGCCTCCTCATGGATACACATAATATCAATTTTTTCAACCTCTTCATTTCCTTTAGTTAGATACATAGGTTGGATGGCATTGGCTCGTTGTGCAATGGAAAACTAGAAGAGATGGCTCCCTCTTGCGCAAGATATGCAACAAATGAAAATCTTACTGTTTATTTTCTCTGATAAAAATACATAGGTTGGATGGCATGGGATTTCTATGCAAAGGAACACCAAAAGAGAGGGCTCCTCCTTGCACAAGATATGCATCAAATGACAAGCTTACTATTTATTTTCTCTAATGAACTCACATCCATCAAAAGATGTAAGGGGAATGAGAATGAAGAATTACAAGAGGCCTCCCTTTTGGAATCGAACAAACATAAACATGAGAAACCTAAGAAAATTGATCATTTAGATCAAGCGGATAGTGATGGATTTTCCCATGCTCTTTACCCCGAGCTAGACATGATCTTTCCAAACTTAAGAAATTAGTGTTTCACATACGCAGAAGTGATGCTAGAGGTTGTCTGCTCCCATTTAGAAGCAGTTCCACCTAGTTCTATTCCAAATATATTGTTGGTTTTCATAGTTGTTTTCCAACCCATTCATGGATCTAGATAGAGATCAAAATGTAATGAATGATGCGAGTTGTTGCATGCTAAAAGGTGTTGTAGCTTCTAATGTGAAGTGCATCAAATTGTAAATACTAGGAGTAATCGTTGTGGAACATAAGGAAGTTGTTAGATAGGTGATATTATTATTTCAAAGATATGTTTGAATACATTGATATTGGACCCATGTTTAATACATTACACTTATATGAATATATACTAGGAACAAAGAGTCAATGGTTAACTCTGTGGAATTCGAGACATTGCTCTTTTATCTTGGCTGCTTTTTCTAATTGTGTTTGATGATTCAAGTGATGTTGTACTAAGTTATTATGGTATTGCTCTTTTTTTTGGCTGCTTCATATTGTTGTTGTGTGACAGCATACTTTCCTAAATATTTTTAGTGCCATACCAAGTGCCTTGTATGCGTCATTGATTGGGTACATTCTCACAGGTATCAAAATTTATATCTATGACTAGAGAGTCGTCTATAATGTAATCGAACATGGTGGGGACACTCACTCGACCCTCAAAGTAGACATGGTTGAAATCGCTGTATGAAAGCTAATGTTTATTAATGAGCCAAATGTTGTTGAGATGTTATCTGGCCTTGGCCCTGAAGAATCCAATTTACCTTATGTACCAAGATGAGGGGAAATGCCATGTGATTTTCCCCAAAAGACGCATTACGGTGAATAAAAGTACCATATTTAGATCTCTACTCCACAAATCTAAAACAATTCCAAGACAAATGAGGAGATGCCACCTATTATTGTACTTATATACCAGACAAATGTACAAATGCTTCCCAAAGCCCAAGGGGTTAGCTCAAACTTTTGTCATTGATGTGGCTGGGCATTTGTCTAGTTCAGTGCCAGCAGGTGCCTGCTTTGAATCCTCTAGGGTGAGACACACTAGTCTACAAGGACAGGTTTATTAGGGATGTCATCCATGATTGTGAAGAAGCTTCCCTTGGGTTTCCCACAAGGTTTTCCTTGGAAAAAAGAAGTACAATGCCTAAAATGGCTCCTAAATCCATCTATTTCTGTGGGGCTTTCAAGTTGGCTAGATACTAAAGACAATGTATTCAACAAAAGGTGGAGAAATGGGTGTATATTTATTATTTGAGAATCATTACATAATCATAACAACTGAGAGCCAAAAAACTACAAGTAGAAGTACAGAGAATCCTTCTATAAAACAACATAAAACATGAAGTTATATATATTATGATAAAAAAATAAATAAAATGCAGCTGGAGACTAGCATTACACTTGGAATCTACCATTAATTTTCATACATAAAATAGAATTTAGATATTGAAAAGAGTAGAAAAATTCACCTTACGATCTTGTTCCTCGGAAAAATACTCTCTATTAACATCACTCCTTGGAATAGCCTCATTGGAGTTAATGGCCAAGGCTGTATCTCGAACTTGGACTGGCAATCCATATTCAAGATCAAGCAGACACACCTGACAAATGTTTTTGAGTTTACAACATGTTTGGCAAACCTCTGTTTTCTTGTACCTTGCATCACGGCCTGGTCTCCACCAGAAAATTGTAAATGGTCTGGTGCAAATTTTACACTCTTTGTCAAAATTTGCTTTCGTCTACACCCAAAAAAAAAAAAAAAATCATTTTAACTCAATTCGACCACACATGTCAGTGCTTTTATAAGCCATATATAAATATACATTACATATAGTACACAAGTGCTAAAATTTGAAATAAGAAAATTCATGCATAAGAAATAAGTAATGATACAATAAAATAACTAAGAAATTTAAAATTTGATCTCTTTTATGTTTTAAGTAATGATACAATAAAATAACTAGAGAAATAAGACAGGATACTACCTCTCAAAGTCTATCTCTCTACTATTTCAAACTTGCCTACTATGTTGTTCCTATAGATAGTACATCATAGAGTTGTAAACATCAGCACCTTCCAAAATTTTAAAAAATTTATATCATCCTTCTTGACCACATTCTCATGTTTTGATTTGAACATTAAAGTGAGCTAGAAGCCCAGAAGAGTAACTAGCATGGTCAATGATCCCAACTCAACTAAGCTATTGTGCACCACATGCTGGAATACAATCATACCCTAACATTAATGCATACTTCATAAAACATTAGAGTTGAAAACATAGTAATGCTTCACTAAGAAGTAAAGTGATATCTCACGTGTCAGTGACACTTAGAATTGATGGATAATATCACACTCAACTCTAAAGGAAACAAACTCCCTAGAAGACATGAACATAAAAGGATGGTCTTGCAAGGGGTGTTTTTTAATAACTGACCCAGCATGCATGCCTTCTTCAATATCAATAGGGCAGACTTTATCACCCAATCCAACCACAAATAGCATTCCCAACAGAAAGATCTTTAATAACACCAATTATAATTATTTGACAAATACCTCTTGTTATAATAACCAAGTATAATTGACATAGGGATGGTCAACATAAAAGGTCAATAACAACTATAGATCACCAAATGATGTTTAAACATTCCTTCAACAATGTTTCACATCACGCAAACATGAGTTGGAAACATTGACTAAGGTATTGATGCAAATATGCGAAACATTAAGGGTGATGTGATCGATATTTCCATTTTTATTGATAGAGTGATCAAAGCAATTACCCTCCCCTCCCTTTTTAGTTTTGGGTATCTCCTTCATGGTTTATAAAACACAAAAGAGAATAAAAGTAAGATTTACAGTTTATTTTTTGTTTACATTAATGAACCCCCACAAAAAAAAGGATACTCGATTTGAGTGTCTTCTTCTTTGTTTAATGATGTGAACTGAGAGATAATGGTATGCTTGGTACGAGGTGTTTTCTTCATGATTTTTTAATGAGCCTAAAAAATATAAAAGTATGCTTAGAACCCTTCACATATTAATGAGCATAAGAATAATAGAAAGTGAGATTCCTTGAAGAAATAACTAATATAAAGGGTAACAACTTATTTCAAACTAACAAAACCATTGTAAGTAAATACAAGTAGATATGTTATTAGGATTTTGTATAGCTGTTACAGGCTTTTGCTTACATAGTCATATACTTGGGTCCACCTGCACTTTGGGAAGCCTCTATGAGCCATAGTATTATTCCTAGACCTCCTTCGGTGGTGCCCACAACCCTACACCTTCTCCTCTCCAACATTAAATTCATTTCCGCTTAGCCTTACCTAGTGTTTACACCATTGAAGCTCCTTCCTGTTGGAAATGGATATATCCATTTGAAGTCTTCACCTTTGTGCATACCCGTACTCGATTACTCCCCTGCTTGACAACTCCAATGCCACGACAAAGAGCCAAATCTTGTTGAGGGTCCTCTTCTCAAGTAGCACAAGGATCCCAGTTTGCAACACTGTGACATCTCTACAAAGTTGGCCCTTCAAATTTAATAGATGGGATAGAGAACAAAGCCGAGAACTAAATATCAATCTTCCCGGGGGTTTCATGGTAATAGAATGGGCTGCCACTGTTCATGCCATGGACAATGAAACTAAGAACTTGTCGTGAAAACTTGTGCCCAGATTGAGTATACAGTGTTTAAGTAGTGGCATGAAGGATTAAGTCCTTAATGAGATCACAGCTTTGTCATTATGAATAAACCTTCAAACCACAGCACAAGACATTAAAGCCTATGAATCTAAGAATTGAAGACTGCTACTCAAAAGAGCTCATTCTACTGTAAACTACTGCTCAGTAGAGCTTATTCATTTCCTGTCCTACTGTAGCATGTACCAAAATAAGGCTGCCAGTTGAAATTAGTGAATTAATGTAGCCACCTCATAAATACAATGGTCCTTTCCTCTATGCCTAGTCATCATGCAAAACTACGAAACCTTGAAACCAAAATTTTTGCAAGATGGAATATTGTCATTGTTGGGCTACAATAGAACTTGGGTACTTGCAAATGAAAAATGTCATCAATTTTGATGCAACAGTGGACATGATGTGCCACGAGATATGTGTAGTTGTCCTGAAGAGGATTGTTGTGAACTCTGTCAAACCACATACTGCCCCCTTTTCTTGAAACTCCCATTTTTCCATCACATGAGAGCACATAATATTGTCCAAATGATTGTTGTTAAAGGTTTGTATTGGATAGATGAAAACTTGTCACAAGGGAAGCATGATCTGCAATTCTGTCTTTTAAGGAATATTGATTCCATAGTCTTCCATAACCATTATTAGGCCACCAAAAGTGCTAGTAACGCAACCCATCTGGCAGTTCTGCACCTAAGGCTCTAAGTGATAGGCCTATAAATAGTTGGAGAATGCAGTCCACCATCATAGCTACAGATTTTCCCCTGAGAGGTCACATCCACATTATTACAAGAAAACAGTTCTGAAGCAGTAATATGTAGTGTAGAGCACTCCTTACTGGTTATTATGGAGTAGCAAGGCCACCAAACCAAATTATTCCAACCCTAGGTCGCTGACTCTACTGTCTTATGTTTCAGTAGGGGTAGTGTCTTCCTGTTGTTCTAGGATTTCTTCTGCCCTTACTTGTTTTTTTGGAGTAGCAGGGGTTTGGGTGGTGGTAGGAATGTATCATGTCCTCTTCTTTCCTGGAACACAGGGGGGCCTATTTTGATGCCCTCTCATTCTCTCGGTAGTTGGTTTGCTACTAATTATCTCAATGTCAATATCACTATACTTCTATGGTGTAATAGAATTTGTCTCTTCTTAATATGAATTAGTAGGTACTTTGTAGCCAAGGGATTCATGACAATATATTCTTCCTCCTTCGCAATTGCAATGGGTGGAGTCACACAACATTGGGCTCATCTAGTGAAGTTGCAACCATTGGAGTTGCAATGACTTCTTCCCAGGATTTTCTTGCTTTGTTTAGAGCTTGTACCATTAAGGCCATGGTGAGAGATGAAATATCTTGGTATGTTTTCTTTTTGTGCACGGGCTTCCTTATTTTGCAGGGAATTGAGTAGGAAGTACAACATATTGACATTGTGACAGTGTCTGAGATGGTCAAGGAAACAAATGTTCATATTCCTCTAAGCCAAATGAAGCACCTATACTGTCAGTAACCTAGTGAATTGACTATGGCTCAAAGTTTGACTGAAAATTGAATATTAATTTTAGCATTCACTAGATACATAAAGGAACCTCTCAACTGTCTATAAATTCACTAGATAGCTTGTTTATAATGTGGAAATGATACCAACAAAGAAATGGTAAGAGGTTACCATGGTTTAATGTAGACTCTCTGACCCAGAGCCTACACGATCTCCTTGAGGCTTAGTCTGCATCATGTCAATATGGGGTGTAGCCTGAAAAGTAGAAACCAAAGTTAATAGAAAAGCTTGCGAAAAGAAATATAATAAACATTATAAATATGCTTAACGAAAAGTATCAATACCTGTGTCACGACTGGAACCTTAGAAGGAATAATCTCTTTAGGTAGCCCTTGATGTGTAGCGCTAACCCGAAAAATTCCATAATGTTAATACTCATACCATATAAAATTATGTGACATAAATTCAATTTCAATTTGACATACAAAAATATAGATAGATAGAAATGAATGTGGCACCTGTACATGATCATGTCCATGATCTACAGAATGAGGACCAGGGGCAAGGCAATGTTTTTCTAATAATGTTGTAAAATGCATAAGTTAAATAAACATATTGGCGTAAGTTTTTGGATCTACTAAATGTATATACACCAAAAATAGCTCATCTTATAAATGTGTATTTTAAAATAGATCAAAACATGCTTGTACATACCTCGCCCATGGTGTGCATTTGTCATGTAATGGATTGCTCATAGAGGTCTCTACATGAGGATGCATACTCCATAAGCTCATCTCATTCCATCTCCCTCAACACATCATCTGGAATACTCACAAATGAACGAAATTCTGCACTAGATGAAGGTTGGCTTGTCCCTAAGCTGACTTCCACCCCTCCTAAAGCAGCTGCAATATGTTCTTGTATCTTCTCCCTCATTTGTGATGCAACATTGGAGATAAGGGCTAACTCTTCTGGAAGTGTAACTACCCTAGGTGGTCGAGGTGCTATATGAGGTGCTGGAGGCCTAAACCCAATATCTCGCATAGCATCAGGTCATTCATATGTACGACCTTTTCTAGCTCCATAGAATTTAGACTCAGTACCTGTATAGTTAGGGTCCATGTGCTCTTGAAATTGAGCAAACAACATCCTAAAAAAATATTGCGGCACCTCATCATTATTTGGGAACTTCCTGTATGCATACAGGAACTTCTCATAAATATAAGGTGCAATATTGGGATCATTGAATCTTGCAATCTTCAGACGTTTTTTGTCTTCAGGCCGCAAGTCAAATAGTGACAAGGCCATTTCTTTAGTGACCCTACTTTTAACTTCATTGTAGGAGTGGATACCAATCATTGATGCTCTCCTCCTACGCATCATGTCAAAAAAAACTTGGGTTGATGGTCCAATCCTACGATAAGTCTCTATCAAACTCTCAAAATTGTGAAAAACAATTTGGAGACAATTTCGACTAGGAGCGGAGAGATTGCAACTTTGAAATTCATTGCGCAATCTCATGGAATGCTCCCTCATCCCATCAACAATAAGTAAGGAGATGGTATCTTCCCAAGGCATCTGCTCAGGAATATCACCGGGATGGGTGTAAAGGGGATCATAGCTCAGATTTCGTGCAAACTCATGAACCCTACGACCTCTACCCCTAGGAGGGCGACCACCACCACCTGTAACATGTTAAATTATTGCACATATTAAAAATTAAATAATTTATAAGAAAAAATTGTATTTAAAAAACTTGTCAGGTCATTTGAAAATACCTGGTGGAAAAACTATCTCTTCCTCTTCGCTCATACTAGGATGGTTCCTTTCCGAGGAATGAACGTCTCTAACACCCACTGTACAAAAAATTAAATTTTTTTATAACACAAGTACATGAGACACACAATAAGTTTCACATTAAACATACATCAAACAATAAATTTTCCTTTAGATTTTACCTGGAGGAGAAGTATCCCAAGTGTGGGATGGATGCCACAGGCTGAGGCATTGTTCTCCTTTGCCCCTCACCAGCAATAGGGCCAACCCCAACTCCTACACTTGCACCTATGGAGCATAATGTTTTCACATTAAACACATGTCATTTGAAAAAAAAAAATCACCTGTTCACCATTGTATATAACGTAAAATAGAACGTTTTATCTAGCAATTGATCTAATGTGTACCTATACAGTGTATAAGATGATCCTCAGAATGGGCTCTATGAAATTGGGGGTGAATGGGAACAGGTCTATGGGGCTCCTCTTGTTCGAATTCCTGTCTGGGCGCACAAGTCATATGAGTGCGTCCACCTGTGCAGGACAAAAAAATTTCACATTAATCAAATTTTCACAACGACCAATAAATATAATCTACATGAAAACATGACATAACTAAAAGGTCAACAAAGATAGAGTTTGCATATTTATCTGAGATGGTAAAGCAGCTAAAAGGGATGCGGATTCACCTAAAATAGAAGTAACTGAAAGCATAGACTGAAGGTGTAAATTGAAGGTATAGACTGCGGATTGATGAAGCTAGTTTGAGAAGAATACAGTGTGGATACTTACAAGGTTACAATGCAAATATCACAAGGGTTGTGATGAATTCTGAAGTCTAATTAAAGGAAGGTAAATCTGTGATTTACCTTCCTATAATAAAAGTATTACTTCTGCTTAAATCATTTATGTCCTATACACTTTGGTAATTGACTTGATGAAGGATTAATTAAGAAAAATACATAAGCAAACAAGCTCAAAAGTAATTATCAAGAAGAGAATTTATAACCCCTCCAAGTTCTCAACATGGTTTCAGTGCTATGGAAAAAGATGATCACCTTATGGCTTCAGAGGAGTGGGATTCCCTGGGCATTGTCTAATCATTATAAGTTTTGTATTTTTTTTTTTGGAATTGGGTGAAAAATTTTGGGTCAGATCTTGTTCTTTGTTTTTTGAAATAGGTTTTTGACTATATATATAGATTTCACTACTCAAACTTGTGATTCAAACAAATCCCTACCTGATTCTAGGCTAATTAGACAAAAAAATATGCCTGAAAACCTTCTAAAATTCCTTGGGATGCCTTAGGTTCCTTGGCTTGGGAGTCAGCTTCATTCAATGATCCAATTTTGCACCAGTGCTATATTATGGTAAGATTTTTTTAATTTGGCTTGATAAATATTGATAAATATTGAATGAAATTTATGTATAACATATATTTGACAAAAGGTAAATCTTAAATGTTTTCAAGTTTTCGTTTGTTTATTAGAATGGGTGGAAATTTTTTTTTTTGGGTAAAATTGAGGTGGTCTTCCACTTGATTTACCACTCCTCTTGCAATGGGAATGTACAAGGATGTGCCATTGGATTTCTTTGCAAAACATGTATCATTTATTCTTCTCATTCCGAGTGTATTCATACAATAAAACTAAAGTAAAGGTTGGTGTGAAATATAAAAACTTACTAATTTTTATGCATGCCTTGCTCACCAAGATGAATTTCCAGAACAAGAAGTGCCCAAAACAAATTTATCTCCTCTCATCAAAAAATTTAGTGACCAATGAATGAATGAATGAAAATCACATTCCTTCTACAGGCATTTCCATTTGGGATTATTTCTCTTAGAGCTCAAATGACCTATCACATCACTTGTTGGATGATGTGAATCCTGGCATCCAAAGTAGTGGTGGAGGATCCTTTCATTTGTCAAATCAAGCTTCTACCTCCCCAAATGCTCTTCCTTCATCTTAACATGAAATTTTTCCTATAGGTACCAACTCCCTAAATGATCCTCTATCATCCCAACATGATGTCAGTTTTGAAGCCACCACAATCTCCTTGGATTGCATCCTTTATGACTCCCTCCCATCTCACAAACACTCTATCCTCCCAAAATATGTTATTCTCCCTCCATTTTTGGCGACATAATCTGGGTTTGTCACTATAACAAGAAATCCACATTCCCTCACATCTGATTTATTTTGGGTGTAGCCATCATCTAAACTACTAGAATGGTTTATTGGGAGTTTCCTTTAGTCAAAACTACTAAATGGATAATTCAACAAATAACAAATGAACCCTCTAGTGCAGTAGTATTTTTAACCACCTACCTTGGGACTATAAGAAAGACAAAGGAAATGTCTTAAGAGGAAAATGGAGGATCCCAACATTATCCTACGAGATATTAGACTTAATGACATACAACATATGGATGACTCCACCATTGTAAGTCAATCTTCCAACATAAGCTTGTTGATTGATTATCTAAAGAAGTGGATGACAAAGAAGTTTCTTTTAGTGCTAGGATACTCTTTACGTTTCCTCATAATTTCCATAAGATTGTATGCCTAGGTCACTTCTTCAAGGGTTAACACGAGAAAAATAGTGCATAAGCAATGGTTTTGGGGTAGTTAAGCCTTATACCTTGAGAGTTGGAGAATAAATTTTACAACCATTCTGAGAAGCTATAGGTCATCCCCATCTTGATGCATATGCTAGGACTTCCTATTCATCTCTATTTTATAAAAAAAAAATCAAAATATAGGAAATAGTTTGGGGTTTTTCTATAATGTGAACTTCTCAGTTCTAGTGAGCAGATATATGGCCATGGCCAAAACCCTGGTGGGTCTAAACTTGGAGTAGAGTGTGGGAGACTTCATCACCATAAAATGAGACAACTTATCCTATTACCAACCACTTGACTATGATTTTTTTCCATTTGAGAGTACTAAATGTAGGGTATATGAACATTTGGTTGTGGATTGTACCACTACTAGGGCTAGGAAAAATTGGGTGTAGAGGAAGAAGACAAGCATAAAAGTGATAAGACCATATTTAAATCCAGATATCCCCACCTTCAGGTTATATCCTATTTGAAAACCTCCATAGAACATCACTGCTACTTTCATGGTGCCTTTAGCGACACCAGTTCCCCTAGTTCCAAGTTCACCAATACCTCTTCCAAAATTTCCTATTCTTTCATATGAGGAGACTCATCTGGAATCAACCTCAAAAGCTATCTGATATTTATTTGAAGCCATTACAATTATGTCCTTCCCTCCTCCCCCTCAATTATCTCTCTTGTTCTAGTGCCCCTCTTATTTTTTCAACTTTATCTCCTTATATTCATTACTCTGCACCCACACACATTATGGAGCTTTTATGATTTTTTCTTTCCTTTTATTTCCTCTGCAACTCACCACCCCTCAAGGTCATTCCCATCACCCATTTAAACCCCCTTCCCACAAGCCTTCCTCCCTACTCCACATTGACTCTTATCCCCCCTCTAAGTCTCCTAAACTCTATCTCAAATTCTCATCCTTAAGGCATGGTTACAATCTCTGCTCCTGAAATAAAGTAGAAGATACCAATTTCTACAAAAACAACACCATATCTCATCCCCTATAACTCTTTTTGGGGAGGTTGTTATGACTCTATGGGGATAGACGGCTTAAACCCAAGGTCAAAGGCACAAAGAAAATGTCTCTCGAGCTCAAAGTTAAGCAAAAAGGGAGATTAGAAGTGAAAAAAAAAAGATATATTACACCTTCTTAGAGTGTATGTCTTTGAATAGGCTCCCCAATGAAGCTCCTCTCATTAAATTGTTGGGTATTGAATAACCTCATAAAAATTGGTAATTCATTTTCTAGTGGAGTCCCATTTCTCCTAGTTAATATTTCTTTAAGAAACCATGATGTATGGAGATAATGTTTCACAAATACTCTCTCATTCCCTTGGTGGGTGGGATTTTCCATCCGAATTGATGCCATTGGAAGATAAAGAGGTTTCATAACTAGATGGAACTCCCATGAGATGAAACATTCCTATATGGTCCATAACATTGGGATTGATTATTGAGCTACAATCACAATAATTGTACTTGAATCCCCTCTTCCAAAACCTATATGGACTTCATATTGATAGGAAAATATTATGGAAACAAACTTTCTAGCATCCTCGCTATGCTATGGAAGCACAATTTTATGGGGTGATCATAACTTAGTTATTGGGGCTATTGAAGTTTGGGGCCTTAGGGCCCCTCGAGATCCATTATCATACAATCTTCTAGATCTCATAGAGAGAGTAGGACTAGTGGATGTCCATCCTACAAAGATATCACCCACATGAAAAAATATTGGAGTCATTGAGGCCCAAATTGTAAAATTACTAAATCATTTATTGATCTCAAAACAACTACTAGAAGAAATTATTTGTATTCATCAATGGATGTTTTTGAGGGGGAGAATTCGATCACTACCCAATTCTATTAGAATAAGTTCCCACTACTCAAAATTTTCCCAACATGTTCAAATTAAATCCTCATGCCTCAAAGATCCCTCTTTTTCACAAGTTATTAAGGATATTGAGAGCCCTTATGACCTTGCACACAAAACCTCTCCTATGATTTTATTTCCAGAACAAATGAAAAAAAGCTAAATCACAATCTCAAGCTTTGGAAAAAAGAAAGGATCAATATCATAAATCCATATTTGAGATGGAAGCTTATATTAAAGAAATATTGGAGAGTGATGGGCCTGAGGTATATTCTTATAAGATAAGAGGCCCTTCCTAAAATATATGAAATATATATAGGGTGAAATATGTGAGACATGCTTGATGAAATGATTTAAGCAATCTCACAGCCATGCATGTCTTGAAAACTACCTAGTTAAACAAGTTCTAGTCCAAATTACAAATGCTTAGAAGGAAATACTCCCACATTTCACCAACTGAAATACATTATACAAACTCAAAAGAGCAGCATTGCCTCCACTTAGAATTAAACTATATGTTTTTGAAGTATGTTATTCATGGGGCAATTAGTTTTTTAATGAGCTTGCTCCAAGTCATATAATACTAAGTGAATACATTCAAGTTAGCCATAAAATGAAGTATTTTTTATTGTTGAAAGTCCAGGGTCTATTGTAAAACGCATGCAAGCTAATAAGAAGGGAAACTAAGTTCAACACTACGTTTTGCACTTACTCTGTTAATGATGGTTTAACCAATTTGTTTTCCTGTTTCAATCCCTTTTGTTGAGAAGCATGGTTGTGATGCTTGGCATGCAAGTGACACTGTTATTCCCTATTCTGGGCATCATAGAAAAATCTACATCTTGGTATTTTGGCTGGAAATCATAGAATAGGTCCCTTGTTTGTTTCAGACATGGTAATAACCTTGCTGGAGTTGAGAGAACAATGTTTCACTTGTCTTGAAAAATCAATACACATATTGTGCAATCTAACTTTCATGTCCAACAAAGCCCCAACCTAACCAATATATGATACAAGGTATTTTTTTTTACAACATTGTTACAAATTCTAGCCAAATATAAATGCCTTTTTATTTGATCAAATTAGAGAGGATAAAGCTTAATAGACATCCACAAATTGTTGTGCAAGAGATCGGTGCTGAACTAGCAACCTTTACAAATGGATTTTTTTTATACCCTTCCTATATTACCAAACCCAAAAAACCCTTATTTCCTAATAAACCTTCAAGTATTTAGCTTTGATTTCTTAGGAGACCCTTATAATGATTCTCTTTTAAGTGGAGAAGTGAGAAGGGATTTTATTTTTATAGGTCACAAATAGAAGTGTGTCACCCCGCATGGATTACACGACCCTGCAAGTAACCACGTTCTGTAGCACACATCACGGTCAAGTTGTGCATTCACATGGAAAGACAACACTTAGCAATCCTGAGCGAAGATAAAGTTCATGTAATTGGGACTAGAAGGTGGGGCCAAGGTAATGCATATCTTACAGATCCTTGCTTGAGGACTCAATAGGATCTGTGTAGCTCCAGATACATCTAGAGGGGATAGGTAAGCAGTTTTGGGTGTCTTAATGGCCAACTCTAGGGAATTTTACCTTCTAGAGCAAATATACTAAGCCAAAATTGTTAAACATATGGATAAAACCCACAAAGAAAGATTACATCATACTATATAGTGTCTCTGAGAAGATCGGGTGGAGCTCCTCGATAAGGAGTTGCAATATGTGCGTAGATGCATGTAATGTACGTGTTCATATGGGGTCATCATCAGGCTTGTCCAATTGCATAACAAGCCCAAGTGTTTCTATTACACTTTTCATTTAAAGTCACTTCATGAATAAAGAGAACCTTCCAATGTATCGAAGAGTTAAAGCTTCAAACAAATCCATGAATCCCAGAATGGGAAATGATATCTACAACAAACCTCATCATGGAATGGACATGTAAAACATAAGTGTTTCATGTTTCTTGTTAAACAAACCATTTCATATTTTGGGATGTCATGATTGCCTCAACGCCAAACTAATGAGAGCAAACCTAAAGCTAGCTCAAGTATGATTTTAGTCCAAAAGGGAGATTGATAAAACCAAAATCATAAATAAACTATTTCTGTCTTCAGATATATGTAAAAATAATGCATACACTTGACTTGCAAAGTTACATGAAGATATGCCCAAGCAACTCTTAATAGGTAGATTAAATGATGGTTATGGTCACCTCCTTTGTTGAGAAACAAGAGAAAACATCCACAAAATAACAGAAATAGGGAAACAACAACCTTTGACACAGTGAATTATCTGCATCAAGCTCTTCAGGAACACATCTTCAAGGCTTACATATTTCAAAATTTTGTAGAGCCAATAAGCTTTAAGCACTTACAGCTGCCTCTTTGATTTAATAAAGCCAAGACAGTGCAAATCCTCCAATTTCTATACAATCCAATCATTTTTAATGGCTTCTTAGATCACATAAATTGAGAGTGGTAATGGGTTTAGGCTTCAAACTGGGGATTTCACCCAAATTTCGTGACCGAAAAATTAACAAAAGATATCAATAGGAGTTACAAGAACATGTGATTTATTATTATTTGCATAGAATGAGAGAATGGAGGATAAAAATCAAAGCCATATGGTGACAAGTGGAGAAGAACCATCAGACGGGGTTTATATGCAAGGCAACATAACCGCATCTCTGAAAAAAGAAATATTCAATGCTCAACTTAAGATGCTTACCTGGCTGGCTAGATGATAATGATGGCTCAGCAACGACAGCTCCAGTCCAAACGACAGCACCAGTCCAAACGACAACAAAAACAACAGCCCGAAAATGTAAACAACAGTGCAGAATGTCGGGCGAGTTAAGAAATTTGGGGTTTTATTATAAGAATAAAACTCTCGGACGAGAGTTAAAAAAACTCTCGTCCAAGAATTTTTTTTAACTCTCGTCCGAGAGTCTTCCCAAGAGTTTATTTCAACACAACTCTTAGATGAGAAAATACCTAACTCTCGTCTGAGAGAATTTTAACTCCGGTTAAGCCAAATCAAACTCTTAGCCGAAATATTAAAAATCTCTTGGACGAGAGTTTTAAAAACTCTCGGTCGAGAAATAGAGTTGACTGTTTTCTCGGACGAGAAATTAAAATTTTCACCCAAATTCTAGCCCTCCACCAAAAAGTGTTTCCCAACTTCGGGATTTCACCCCACAGCTTTCAGATTCTATGGTTTTCTTTTTCCATACCTTGGATGTTGTTTCCTTTTGTTCATTCCGCAGAGTTGGTCTCATTTTGCTTCTGCATTCAGTCTCTTTATGCCCAAAGTTTTAGCAAAAGGAACACTTTGTTTCATCTTGGAGAGGTGAAAAGGTGTTGTAGGAGTATTTATTTGATCCAATCTCATTCTTTTGTTTTCTTGATTCTCTAGTCATGATAGTTCTATAACCAACACACTGAGCAACCTTATGATCAAAATTGTGACAAGTGAAACATTGACCATTGAAGTAGAAATTTTTGGGAGTATAGTACCTTTTGTGTAGTTTATATTTTGATTGTGGTATGGAGAATTTACCTGAGAGACATTTGATCCCTTATTCCTTTGCTAAGAGCTGGAACCTTATTGATTGCTTCCTTTTACTGCATTGAGATATCTTCCTATACCAATTTCAGAATATTTTGATGATTCTCCATTATATCCAAGACATGTTTTTATTAGAGGAGAGCGTTGTACTTTGATGATTTCTTCTAGGGTCTTATAACCTTCAACAAATCTAAGATTTATACCTTTTTTTTTCTCAATATCCTTTCTTAGACTTACTATTTATAATTCTAACTTTTCATTATGTCTCTCCATTTCTAGAATTTGTTTCTTCAGAGCTTCTTATGCTAATTTGCCTTCTTCTAGACGAATTTTAAGTTGAGTTATTTCTTCAATGAGATTATCCTTTTCTTCTAAGGCATCCAAAAATACATCATCAGACTCATCAATGCAATTATCTGTAAATGCCATAAGTAATTGATATTCTTGATCAAACTCACCTTCTTCACCATTTGAAAGACCATCACTATCTTCATGTGTGTAGAAACTTTTATTTTTTTCAAACCTTCTTCTAACATTCATTTTTGTAGCATCCTTTCCTTTCTCATGGTTTTCTCTATAAGGGCATTTAGCAGCATAATGACCAACTCTTCCACGAGAAAAACGTTTGAAAGGAAGCTTACCTCTAAATATGCGAGTACCTACTTGGAGTTTCCTTACAAAAGTTGCCTCTTCTTCATCTGATACATAATTGGATTCCTTGAGCTCCTCCTTTTCCTTTCCTTTAGAAGTAGGTTTGAATGCAACTTCTTTGATATATGAAGGACCCCATTTTCTCATTTCATAGGCTGTTAAAATCCCATGATGTTTTTAAATAGTAAGGTTCTTAAAATCCAGCATTTCTTCAATGGAAGAGACTTTCAAATCGAATTTTAGGGTTAGATATCTTAACATTTTCTCAACTATTGATGATTCTTTTATTTCGATGCCAAGATTTCTCATAGAATTCACGATCTCATCTACCCTAAGAAAGAAACTTGCAATACTTTCATAATTATGCATTCTGAGATTTTCATATTGAATTCTAAGTGTTTGAAGTTTGACACTTTTTACCTTGGGGTCACCTTCATAAATTTGGATGATCTTGTCCCATATATCCTTTGCGGTATTCAACTGCATGAATTTCAAAAATTTAGATTCCACCAAGCTTCCTAACAGAGCATTTACAACCTTTGCATTGGTCTCATATTTTTTCTTTTTTGCTTCATCTGTGGGAATGGAGGATGGATACTAATAGCCTCCTTCAACGATTTCCCAAACATCTACTCCAAGTGGTTGTAGGTACGCTCTTGTTATGACTATCTAGAAAACCATGTTGGATCCATTAAACAATGGTGGCCTAATAGATGTTAATCTCTCTTGGTTGATCATATTGATGAATCTTCCTTCAAGCAATCAATATTCTTCTAAAGGACTTGATATGATTCCAATTGTTAGGAAAAATATTTAGAGGAGGGTGAATCAATATTTAAAACTACTTAAAATCTTATTTTCTTATGAAGATATATGTACACGACTGATATGAAGTAAAACTATGTATGTACACAACTGTGATGAAGACAAGTAGCGTATATCTAGTTCACTAAAATTTTCAATTAATTCATCATTTGTTTAACTTGAACCTGTTTATCAATACTTCATTAAACATTAATTAAATAGTAACAATGTGTTGTAAGAACATAATAAGCCATCACACACAAGAAACACACGAACACCAGGATTTTAGGTGGAAACCCAATGTGGGAGAAAACCATCAATGTTCTCATCTTTGTCTTCTTCTTTTATTATAAAGAGAAATTTCTTACAAACTTGTACTAGTGCAAACCCATACCAGTACGCAGACACCCACCTGTAAAAGGCTACAACCATCTCATGTTCTCTAGATTCTAATGGAAGGGAGCTACAACCCCCTTATCCTCTTGTTCTTAGTGGATCACTTTTTCAGAATGTTTCAAACTAGATCCAACCCAAATATCAAACAACAATACTCAAACCAACACTATACCAAGTAACTTAATCATTGAACCAACTGTATCACCAAGTCAAACATAGAAATAACTTGTTCAAATAACCAAACCAAATTATATCACTATATACCCATTCATCATAATACCAAACCACATATTTTTCTTCACTGAAACCAAATTCTGTCACTGAAAACCTTGTCTAAACACATGTCAGAATATATACGCTATTGTTCTTACTAATACCTGCGTATGTATGTGTTTTCCTTCAAGCATACTAGTGTACAGATCTCAAAATATTGATGGTTGAATCTGTATCACTGTACCACTGAATCAATCACCCAAAAAAATATTGAAGCCAACATAAATCACTGAACTGAATACAGATTATTACATAACAACATCATCACAAGTCAATACTTTAATTCATAATCAATTCAGCCCAAACATTACTGTCAAACACAGATAATTATAAGAGAGACTTCATCGACAAACAACAAAAAACATAACAAGATAGACCAACCATTATCATCATCTCATACTGCAAAACCATAGTAGATGTATGCGGCCCTTATAAATAAATTCCGCGTTTGTACGCACGTTTCAAACTTGACACCCGCGTACCAATCTGTCCATACCGTAGAATTTATAATTGGCTTTCCAGAAGTAAATCCGCGTATGTACACAATATTTTTGAAGCAAACCTAGGTACATATCTGTAATTATTGATTCATACCTTCGTTGCACAATAGAACTTCAGTCAAACCAAAATCTCAACATACATAATAACAAACACACGTCATAACAATATCATCACAAATCAAACCAAAAGAAAATTATGTAGTCATTTCAAATGTAATAGATATGATCCCTCATCATACTCCTTGTGCACACTTATTTCAGATCAAACAATTCATTAAAAACCCATTACATGCACACCCAAACTTTTTGATCTCCATCTCCTTTTATAGCTTAGGCCCTAGCCAATACCTTGGGTCAACCCCATACTAATGCCGATGGTATTCTTTGAAGGGATCAAATACTTAATTCAACGCTCAATACTATGGGCCAATACCATGGTAAAAACACATGGTATTTAGAATACCATGGTGTGGAAACTGTACGCGAATTTTCTTCACCGTACCCGCATATGTACGTGAATTTGATTCACAGAACCTGCGTATACTTCCTCAAAATTTGTTTTCATCATTACTCTGTCTCTGAAATGATATTTATTTGTTTGATCTTATCTGTACTCATCATGTTGACATATTTACCAAGTAGGTTTCCATCAAGGACAACACATTAGTCATAATGCTAACAAAAAGCACTAATTTATGAAATCAATAATTACTTCCAATGATATATAGATTCTCTTTTAGCACTTCCAGTTAATCATTAAGAAACTATATTTCATAAATTCAAACATAAAAATAGTAGGATAGGAGATCATAATGAGACAATGATGCAAAAAGACAACACAATATTTACCTTAGGAAAACCCAACAACCTTTTCCTTAGAGAAATTATTCAGTTCGACAAGAGATACATCTAATCCTTCTAGTCAAAATGAATAGCAAGAAATCCCTATTCAAAACTAGTCAAATTTCCATCTTATCAAGTCACACTGTTGCCCAAAAGACTCAGCTTGATCTTCTTTTCTAGGGTTAGATTTTGGCCTTCTATCTCACCCAAAAAAATATGTTTTGTCCAGAAGATTTGCCCAGGAAAAAATGCTAATAAATTCAGTGATTTTTCACACGTGTCAAGTCAGCAACATAGAGAGATACCACACATGTGAGGTCAAACAAGAGAGAGAGAGAGATAGCTCGATCAACTGCTAGATAACTTTGCCCTTATTTGTTTTTGTCTTCTTCGCTTGGATGAACACAAATATACTTGTTATTGCATGTGTCTAAATTATGCCCTGTAGAGGAGGATAAGTGATGTATATATAGGCTAAATGGCCGCCTTTACAAACTAGGCCTACTTGACTTGATGAAAGACCGACTTGATCATCTTGGAACCAAATATTCAAAATTTAAAATTCAAAATTTTCTCTTTTGAAACCGAAATGAAGAACATGTATTGAATTTATTATTACATATATTTGGAGGGCTAAAATATCAATTATGAAGACCGACCATAACTAAAAAAATCAACACTCCCTCTTACCTAGGTAGGTATTCATAACGACTTCTTCAAATTTTCTCTTGTAGAATAATTTCTCTAAGAAAAGGTTGAATGAGTTAGATATGTTGATGTATCCATCTACTACATGTAGAAATCATCTTGTATCAACATCATGCTCAACAAGTTGTCACTTGAAGAAATTCATCAATTATCCAAGTTGCCACTTCGAACCTAGTCAACACCTGTGACCTATGGTGAAATCTATTACCAGTATTGTATGTTGATTGAAGGGTAACTCCCCTCTTTGATGCTATAAGGCACTCACTCAACCCACTAGCCAATTAAACCTTGGCAATATGGTCAGGTAACCCTTGATTGGGGGAGCATTTCGACCCTTGATGCTCTTTGGGCCATTTTCCCTAGCTACATTACACAACCCTTGGTCAATAAACTTGACCCTAGGGATAATGTATACCCCTTGATGCTACGATATCAACACTCCCTTTGACTGAGGAAAGCATTCTCAACTAATATAATCTTGTGTCTAAAGTATACAAACTTCGCCCTGGGATAGAGGCTTTGTGAGAATGTCAACATCTTGCTCATCTATAGAAAAAAATTGGAGCCTCATTTCTCCCTTATGCACCACATTCTATATGTGGTGCTTCGATTTGTTTCAACATGTCATCATGGTTGTCTCCTGCACCTGATTAAACAATCATGCGAGTAGATTTTGAAGCCACACTACTTCACAACTCACAAAACTAGTTGTAATATACAAAGTCTCTACAATGCTAAGTGTGAAAGATGTCTTCTTCCTACTCGTCCAGGATATTGTAGTAGAACCCAAACTAAAGCAACACCCTGATGTGCTCTTCATGTCTTCAACAATCTCTTCCCAATCTGATTTTGTATATCCCTGCAATTGTACTTCTCAATTCACATCCAACTATAGCATGTCGGTACATCAACACATGTTATGCCACGGCTTCTTCGTTAGAGGAAATTTCATCATAAAAGTGGCATCCTAAGGAAAAATAATAAAATATAGTTAAAATAAGAAAATAAGATTTATGAATTTTTGAGGGAATAGAAGAAAACAATTTTTTTAAACTATATTTTTGGTTTATCTCCTTATAGGTTTACTAAAATTTTAAGTGTAGATACTCGTTGGACGCGAAATCAAATTCCACGTCTAAAGAGTACCTATTATGCATACCTTTGAGAAGACCCACATTAATAAAAATTGAAGATACATTTTAAAAGGGTGTTGAAAAGCATGCATAATGGGTACTCATTGGATGTGGAATTTGATTCCGCATCCAACGAGTGTTTACACTTGAAATTTGAGTGAACCTATAGATAAGCGAAAAATACAATTTAAAAAAGTTGTTTTTCTTATTTTCCCTCCAAAATATTTACATGTACCTATTTTTAAATTTAAAGGATTTTGATTGGTTTACATATTATGACATGAAAATTACGTGAAAATTCCATGGGCACTTTTAGGATGAAATTTCCTCTAATGTTTGGTCACCTTGATTGGGATCTCCCTCTACCACTCTTGCTCCCTCGAGCACATGAGTCCTTCTACTCCTCATAGCCTTGAGGTAGTTATGTCAACTGGAGCAATTGTCTCCTCATTGTCCTCTCCCTCTTTACCGAAGAATCCTCACTTTGTACTTATATATCCTTCCATCTACCAAATGCTTGATCTTGTAAATCCACTTTGAAGTCATCATTGACTTTCCACGGATAATGACATCCTTCAAACTTGTTGGCCTACCATCTCCCTTTGAACTAGGAGCTCTTCTGGTTATGATAATAGTACAACTTCTCCCTCTTGAGCACAAATAACTAATCTTGGGAGAATCCTCTTGCCACAAACTTTTCTTGCTCTTCTCAATGCTTTCATTTGCTACCAAATCCTTGGAAATTTTTACGATGTATGTGCAACTGTCATTAGGGGGTCATGGAAGAAAAAATTATGACCCAACAAAATAAACAAAGACAATATACTAACTAATAATAAAGCAATAATAATTAAGGAAGAGAGATGTAAAAGACTTATCTTTTGAGGATTGTACATAGTTGTGAACTCTGTCTTGCTCCTAGCCTACTTGCAAAAATCACTAAAATCTATTTGCAATTTTATCGACCTAGAAAAACATATTCTCATCCTTATCATCAACTACTAATGCTTTTATAGCATCATTATTGTATTTATTTTAATGTGGATGCTCATCATCATCACTATTTATTGATGAAGCATGTTGCTTGCCCTTCCTCTTATCGTTCTTCCCTTCAATGCATTGATTTTTATAATGACCAAACTTGTGGCAAGGAAAACATTAAATATCCTCATTTTCTTGAGGAGTTGGTATTCTACTTGCATTCCTTTGAAACTTTCCAAAAAAAAGCATTCCTTTACCATTTTTAGAGTGGGTTGTAAACACTTGAGAGTCATCATCTTGAGGTATTGGAATCTTCCCCTTTGGGACAAGTCTAGATTCCTCTTGAGTACATGAGGTCCATAATTCCTCAAAACTTGGAATTTCCTTTATGCCACAAGTACTAGATGCAAATGAGTCCCATGATTCAGGAAAACGGTAAACCATTAAGTGTCGTAGTCACAAGTTTTGTATAAGGAATAATTTCATCAATAGCTTGAAGTTGATCTCTTAATTGAGATATCCTCATGAAATATGAAGCCATGGTATCATCCTTTGTAATTTAGCCATCACGAAGTTCATTCTTCAAGCTCATTTTCTGACCAATGTTATTAATGGTATACAATCCAACTAGGGCATCATGCATCTTCTTCGAAGAATCCAAACCTGAAACATATGGAATCAACCTTGATCTTTAATGGATTCCACAATAATCCTCATGGTGTTTATTTCATTCTTCTTGTATCTCCTCTTCCCTTCATCATCTTATGGTTCAGTAACCTTTCCCTTTGCATGATCCATAACATCCTTTTTCTGCAAGAATAAGATCAATCCTTGTCTTCCATGCCCTGAAGTTTGTAGCACCTTCCAACTTGTTTTTTGTCTTAGTGTAGGAACCCATGGTCATAGATTTGGTCAAAGAATTAAATTTGCAGAAGTAGATGAATTCAAAAGTGATATCAACATCCTCTTCCCTTCACCAAATATTTGATACCATGTTGATTTTTCAAGAGCAATAGATACAAGCACTAATTTTTGAAACTGATAATTACATCCAATGATATAGATATTATCTTTTATCACTTCCAGATAATCATTAAGAAAATATGTTTCATAAATTCAACCATAAAAAGCAGGAGGATAATAGAGATCACAATGAGATAATGATGCACAAAGACAACAAAATTTTTCCCCTAGGAAAACCCACTATGGGGAAAAAATCCAACAACCTTTTCCTTGGAAAAAGTATCTAGTTCCACAAGAGATGCATCTAATCCTTCTAGTCAAAATGAATGTCAAAAAAATAGCAAGAAATGTTGAAGAATCAATGCAAATATATATTAGGGTTTGATTCTTCGATCTTGATAATTACTTGTGACTATGTTGGATTATTTACTTCTTTATTATCTTTATCATTCATCAAGCAATTACCATATTATGTTTGTATGAATATTAAAAAATAAAAAATAAAAAAAAATAAAAAAGAGACACAAGATATAGGCACTATGCCAGGGAAAAACCCCCCTCGAGGGGAAAACCCAATCAAGATAATTATTCCTTTCAATAGTATTATTTGAGACTCTTCACCCTAGACAAGAGCCAAACTTCCCCTCCACACCAAGTCAACCTTCCAGATCTTCAACCTAGCAGCAGCAACAACCAGTCTTTTAGCAGCTTTGCAGATTTGTAGCAACAACAACTTACAAACTTCAAAGACTTCAATCTCCCAAGGGAGACCACGGAACAAAGATATTCCTTCACCAAAATTTTGATTTTTCCTTTCTCTTTCACCTAGAACCAGCTCGCACTTCTTTTGCCTCCTTTCCAATTTCACACTTTTTCCCTTGATGCAATGAATTGCAGTGAATTGGTGATAAAATGAATTTAACCTCCTTGCATTTATAGCCTTCTGATGGGTTCTAATTCCTTCCTTTGAGGCCAACTTGATCTCCTTTAGGCTGACTTGATGTGGAGGGCTATTAGACCACTTTTGACTAAAAAATAAACCTAATTACATGATTCAAAAGACCAAGGAGGGTCAATATAAATCTGTAACGACTAACCTAGAAGTATGCAATTGGGACCTTATACTAAATATGATCCAAGCATGAAACACATGCTTTAATAAGTCATTTAACAGTAAAAATAAATATCAAAATAATAATTTTTTTTTTCTTTAATTCTTTTGATGAGTACAATAAATATAAATTATGAAGACTGAACCTAGTTACAATCTTCAACAAGAAATCCCTATTCAAACTTCCCTCTTATCAAGTCACACAATTTCCCAAAAGACTCAGCCTGATCTACTCTAATAGGGCTGAATTTTTACCTTATATCTCACCCAGAAAAACCTAGTCTATCCAAAATATCTGCACAAAAGAAACTTCCCATAAATTCGATCATGCTTCACATGTGCGATATCAGCAACAGAGAGAGATACCATATGTGTAAGGTCAAACAATAGAGAGAGACAAAGATCTTGGTCAACTAATGGATAACTTCAACCTTCTTCTTTGCTTTCTTCTTTACTTGGATGAGCTAAAAGAAACTTGTTATTGTTCGTGTCCAAATTATGCCTTGTGGAGGAGGATGAGTGATGTATATATCGTGTTATGGGAGGTCGAATGGATTGATCCAAATTTATGAAGGAATGAAATGAAATACTTATTCGAACCAAAACACAAAGATACAGGGAAACATAACTTCAATTAATAAATTACAACTTCTGAAAACGGTTTACATACATATTAGAAATAAACTAGCTTGGTCGATGGTAGCTTATCTCTGAGAAGAGATGTAACAACTTCATGTATTTTGAAGTGTGTTACAATGAGGGTCATTTTTGTCAAGATAAATCCCCTCTGTGGACAAAGGCGATCTCTCTAGCCCTAGAGTGGGTCTAGCAACTTGATATACTTTCTAATGCAAAGATTTCTTAGCTAATATTAAAAATGTGACAAGAAAAGAGATATAGGTACCTTTTCCTGATGCTATGATCGAACCCGTTGATGATGACCTTGATCTACGATCCTTTTAGGCTCGCTCCTTCTTACTGGTGGCACATGAATACATGCGGATGATCAAGAGGCAACAACAAACGTAATCCAATACATAATAATTATTAAACATTAGCTATCTAGCAAATCAAGGAGTACCAGAATATTTGTATAAAATATTAAACAAATATAGAAAGTAAACATCAGATGTTTTATTGATAAAGATGAAGGGAAGAGCTTACAACCCAGGCCTTGATGTTGGAAGCCTCCCTTTGGTGAAAACTCGAGTTCTTAACTGAAGCTCTAAAACATTCCTTCTCCTGAACAACTTGGGCGTTACCACAGTGCAAGAATGTAAAGGGAACGAGAGTTCAGAACAACCCAAAAATGACCAACTAGTAGTGGAGGGATGGGGACCAATTTATAGGAAGGGAGAAGAGGTTGGGAGCCCATGAAAGGAGTAGGAAGGTCCACTTTCTAAGGGATAAACTCCCATGGATGAGATCAAAGCTCTAAAATCAGAGAGCTCGGCTCTATCACCATCGTTTAACAACCAACTCATCACCCTGGAAATTCTAGAGGTTGAATTTTCTCCTCCATTTAAGGAAACACTGCCAAAAAGGATCAAGGCGGTTTTCCAAGAAATAAGGGCGCTGGCAGCGCTAATCTAGAACAGTCAATCTTACATCAACACAAGCATGAAACTAGGAAATGCGTTGACCTAGAAAACTAGGGTTTTGACCAAGTTCCTTCAAGAATTTTCCAAGGAATTTTTCTTTGAGTCTTCAAGGGATGTCTTTACGTATTTATTCATGGTGGAAACATGTCACAGGGTCTCTCACGGGGCACTTCAGGATCAGGGACGAAAAGTGAGCATGGTGACAAATCACTAGGTAACAGATGCCCCCTAAAGCATGAAAGCGGAATAGGGAGTGATGGCTGAAATGCTTTATCAACCAAGGCAAAGAACTCAAATCATCGCCAGGAAACCTGCCAAATCAAACATATTACAATATATGACATCTCTGGTATGAATATGCCTAACCACATAACTTTGCACTAGGCATCAAATAATACATGAACCTAGGGTATGGTTGCATCCATCCGTTTAAAGAGATCATATAAATGGATCCGCGACATGGAAGCTGTAGGTTTTAACCCTGTACAGAAATTATCTACGAACGAATCTTTAGAACATAAAATAAACAATAGCGAGAACATAAAACATAAAACAGATAAACACAGATATTTTCCCCTGGATCCCAAATCAGGATGACCAGCTTGATTTTTCATTATATTCCTTTTAGTGTTACAACACACATATATACATGTCGAATCATGCATAAACCCCAATTCATTAACCCTATATTAGAACATAACTGTAGTTCCCTTGACTGGATTTACAAAATATCAGGGGCTGAAAACCATCATGCCCCAAAACCATGTGCAAACCCATGCAAAAAACGATGGGCGGGTTCACCCACCGGAAAATAAGGACCAAAAAATTTTCCGGGGCGCTGCCCCAGACCCCGACAAGAGGGGCTATTGCCCCCCCTGTTACCCCCCCACGCATGATTATTTGTGGAAATAATATAACACAAACCCAACAGATTCAACCATCTGTATAGATAAGATCAGGTATATAATCATGAATACTCAATAACTCCCCGCAATCTAGATCATAATCAGATGCGATCCAGGGTGTTCACCGCGATCTCAATCAACCCAATGTATGAATCTATCCATGCAAATAGATGTGTTGATGTTGAACCTGGTAGAAAATACCTTATTACCAGCCAATAATGAAAACCGTTAGTAGGCACGAGAGAAACCACCAATAATGATGATGGCCCTCAAGGTACAACAACACAATATACAAGTGTGAATAAATGTGTTGAATTCGAACACTTGTAGAATCATTCAATCGAAGGCCAATGATGTGAAATTGTCATCAAACACGAATAACTTTCCATTGAGGCATGCAAGCTCTAAGGTACTAGAAAGAAGTTTCTAAACCACCTTCCCGGATAATAAGTTGAAGTCGACAGGAAGGGATTCTTTGAAGGAGGGCCATAATGATTCCCACATCATCGACACGAGACAAAAAATATCTCAATATGATAGGAGTGATTCAGGATTGTAACGGAGGAGGTCAAATAGGTAAAGGATGTTTGAATATAACACAAAAAGGACTTCTCTTGAACATATCGGCGACACAACTTTGGAGTGTGGCAAATTTTGACTCAAATAGGATCAGAGGTCATGATGACAAAATGGTAATCGAATGAGAGGAAAATGAATTTTCCACACCCATGAAGGTAAAGTGAAAAATGCAGGATGTTCCAACCTGACATGAAGTGCATACAAGTTTCATGTTCAAGAGCGATAAGCTGCCCAAAACACACACATGATGTTCACTTTCAATTTCCCCCCTGTTATTGTTAACGAGTACCTTTTTATTTTTGATAGCCAGCGTGAAGAGGATAGAATATGTTGAGCACTTAATTTCATTATTCGAATGAATCCATCCTAGTAATTTTAATGATCCCTACGAAGGAGGAACTCAGCCTCGTTATGGTGACAAGTATTTCTCCATTTAATCTTTAATGAGTCCAACGAAAGGGTAACTCAGAAAATTTTCATTTTTAAGGATTTTGAAAAGAAACGAAAAGAAAACTCCATCATGTCCCTTTTCGTAAATCGTCTCTTGAATCTAAAAAGGTAGAAAACAATACCCGAGAGAACCGTTTGACCATGTTTGATCAAGGTATTCCTTTTTCGTAAATAGTGAATCTTAGCCCGAAAAAGGGGTAAATGTATAGTGAGACCACATCAATTCATTTACTTTAACGAGTTCAAAATGACAAGTACTCAGCAATATTTTCATTTTTCGAGAGTCAGAAAAGAGTTGAAAGAAGCCTCCTCCTGGACGAACAAGTGGTATAAGGGGTAGCAACTGGTTCCGATCATGGTGGAACTTCTCAAAACATGAAAAGGTCAAGAAGCTGGCTAACAAGGCCACTCATTTCTATGGTTCCTCGGGAAAGGGTAAAAAAAACCAAGTGAAAGCATATGATCGGCCAGGAAGATGGTGACGATGGAATGAGAAAACCAAGGCTCATATGGCAGAAGAAGCAAATAAAAGGGAAATCAGAGAAGTGTAATGAGAAATGGTTTCATTTTTTCACAAGCTTGAAACATAGGAAACTATGCTTGAAAGTGGTTTCATTTTTAGATAAGCTAGAAATGTAGACAAAATATACTTGGAATGAGTTTGCATGCCCCCAACATATTGACACAATTTGAGGTACATGCCCCCTAAGCTTCATTTCATTCACCTAAGTAGACTACTGGTTACTAACAGGTTGATGGAATGAAGTTGATTAACCAGATATTATTTCTGATCAATCACTTGATCAACTAGCAGAGAATTAGGGAAAAGCTTCTAGTAACCAGTCAGAAGTCGTAGCTGAGAATTCATAAGGTTATCCAAGACTTTGGAGGCTTCATCCATATAAGGACAAAGGTCAATGGGATGATTCCCTTCACATAACCTACATGGAAATTTGACTTTCCCCCTTTTCCCATGGGCCTTATTATCACTAGTTGAGGGTTTTTCACCAACATGATCTCCAGAGGTTGTTGAAAAAGCCTAATTTGAGTTGATGGACCACACTTCTAACACCCTAGGAATACTAGGACAATCCCTAAGAAGGTGGTCACCCTTACATAACTTGCAAGGGAATTTGACTTTGTGGGATTGAATGGAGGATTCAAAATCAGTTTCATTGGTAGCAATTTTTGTTGGGTTTCCCCCTTACTTATTTTTCTTCTTCTTATTTTTCCTCTTCTTCTTCTTCTTAGCTTCCTAGTTACTAGAATTTGGACTTTCACTAGATGAAGAGGAAGAACGGGGTGAAGAAACATGCGAAGAAGGCGAGGGGTAAAATTTAGGATCAACATGAGGTTGACATTGTTCAGGTGGAGGCAAACTTGGTTGAGAAGCAGCTTAGACATTTGGAACCATGGTGGTTGAAAATAACTAAACTTGCAAACCAACGGTTAATCCTGGGAGGGACAACGTTGCCATATATGGAGCACCAACATTTCAAAAATAAGGAAAAGGGCCAGGTTTCCCATCTGAGAGGATTCCCTAATTGGTAAACTCAAGAACTGTTGCCATTGGTCTCAACCTAAGATCTGCTAAGGAGTTGCGCATGAGTAAGATGTTATTCTGTGGGCGGTAAATTTTAGAAATTAAACACAAAATAAATCAAAAAGGGTGAACTAGGCATAAAGGATTTCCAGGTATCTGTGAGCTGCAATATACACCTTAGAAAATAATTTGATCAAGGACTTAACATACGACAGCCAATCTACCCAAATGTTGTGTTCGATGTATAATGTCTACAAGGCGGGCGACTCGGTTACCTATGACAGGTTTGCAACCTAGTGGTGTCTCCCCAAATATATGCGACGGTACGTGGGAGTCCAGTCTGTAGTAGTGTTGCCTAATGCGTAACCGTTCGATGAGAGCGCCCCAAATATACTTTTCATACATCAATATACTTCCATACGTGGAACGAGATATCATCCCTGAGTTGCAACGCAGACCGTTAGCGACAGATCCTACACTTAATGACGCCAGAACACGGCTCTAGCCTAGACCTCTAGATGTTTGTGTTAATTTCAAATGCTCCTTAGGGTTAATTGGATCAGTTTTAAGGTTGATCTTGATTAAGGTTTCAATTTCAAGGCTCAATAAGATGTCACCTAAATACCTATAATGCAACTAACATGAGAAAAAGATCCTTTCAATTCAATGAATGCTATCTAGTTTAGGGAAAAGTTTCAAACAATTATGCAACAAATAAAAATGCAGCAAACGAATCTCTTCCTAAGCAGATCACTTTCACTATACCAATTCAATTTAAAACATTCAAAGATGCAAATTATGCAATGTAATCTATGCACAATTCCTTTTTTGAAAACTATGCAACTGTAATTTATGCACAATTTCCTTTTTTATTTTTGATGAATGAGAATGCATTCAATGCACTTTTTTAAGAAATGAGAATCTACTTAATGCACCTTCCAATGAATGAGAATGCACTCAATGGACCTTTAGCTTTCAATCATTAAACAATTTAATCTGAGTTCAATGATAAATCTCGAAAATGACTTTTTAATGCAATCTGATCTAATGCACCTTAACGAAAAGTAAACTTGGAGATGAAAGTTGAATGCAAAATAAATTTCTTTGATGGTCTCAAAAGAACTAATAATACTTAATAAACAGAAAATCAATGTTCCTTCCAAACACACGAGCAACAAAAAATAATTTTAATTGACTCAAAGAATCAAAGACTCAACCAAAATTCACTTTTACCACTTCAAGTATAAGATGGATTTTTGCACACCACAAAGAAACTAACACCAAAATTACAAAATTTGATGCACATAGAGCAAGAGGATGATTTCAGAGATTAAGACACACTAGGCCTTTTAGGAAAAACCCCACAAATTCTCAAATTTAAGGATCAACACCACTTTACATACCAAAAATTGTGCTGACGAGGTCTTCAACGCTACTTTAGACCCCCAAACCCGTGCTAGCAATGTTACTCCGCATAGCAAAAATAGTGATGGTCTACGAAACTTTACTAACATGAAGAGAAAGTGAAAGACAGGGTTTTCATCGTGACTGTACTTATAAATATTTGCGTTAGCAGCGCGACTGTGTCTGAAAAAAGGTGCATTGGTCGAGGAATGCTTAGGAAAAGCAACCCAAGCTGAAGTAGGAACCTAGAACTGACATTCTAAACCAAAAATAAAACCCTATTCAAACCTATAGAGACCTAAACAGACTTAGATCTCAATGATCGGTCAAACTTATCAGAGATCAGCCTGGGAAAGGAAGGGTAAGAGGCTAAATCTCCCTAGCAGAGTCACCAATTTTGTTGTCAAGATAAATCCCCTTTGTGGACATAGGCGATCTCTTTAGCCCTAGAGTGGGTCTAGCAACTTGAGATACTTTCTAATGCAAATATTTCTTAGCTAATATTAAAAATGTGACAATAAAAGAGATAGAGGTACCTTTTCCTGATGCTATGTTCGAACCTATTGATGATGACCTTGATCCACTATCCTTTTAGGCTTTCTCCTTGCTACTGGTGGCACACGAATATCTGTGAATGATCAAGATGCAACAACACATGTAATCCAATACATAATAATCATTAAACATTAGATATCTAGCAGATCAGGGAGTACGAGAATATTTGCATAAAATATTAGACAAATAAGAAAGCAAACATTAGATGTTTTATTGATAAAGATGAAAGGAATAACTTACAACCCAAGCCTTGATGTTGAAGGCCTCCCTTTGGTGAAAATACGAGTTCTTCACCAAAGCTCTAAAGCATTCCTTCTCCCAAACAACTTAGGAATTATCATAGTGCAATAACGTAAAGGGAACGAGAGTTCAAACCAACCCAATAATGAACGACTCGTAGTGGAAGGATGGGGACCAATTTATAGGAAGGGAGAAGAGGTTGGGAGCCCATGAAAGGAGGAGGAAGGTCCACTTTCTAAGGGATAAACCCCCATGGATAAGATCAAAGCTATAAAATCTGAGAGCTCAACTCTATCACCACCATTTTAACAACCAACTCGTTGCCCTGGAACTTCTAGAGGTCGAAGCTTCTCCTCCATTTGAGGAAACACCACCAGAAAAGGATCAACATGATTTTCCAAGAAATAAGGGTGCTGACAGCGCTAAGCCAGAATTTTCAATCTGACATTAACACGAGCATGAAACTAGGAAACACGCTGACCCAGAAAACTAGGGTTTTGACCAAGTTCCGTCAGTAATCTTCCAAGACAGTGTTCTTTGAGTCTTTAGGGGATGTCTTTACATATTTCTTCATGGTGGAAAAATTGCACAAGGTCTGTTAAGGGGCACTTCAGGATCAGGGATGAGAAGTGAGCATGGTGAAAAATTACTGTGTAACACTCATAGGAATTTTTATCATCAAGAAATAATGAAAAATCCTAAACATCCAAAAACCTCCAAAAACCTAACCCTAGGAGATGAAGTTCCAAAAGTTTGTGGACCTCGT
The DNA here is from genome assembly GCA_034641835.2 of Pinus albicaulis. Classification (NCBI taxonomy): domain Eukaryota; kingdom Viridiplantae; phylum Streptophyta; class Pinopsida; order Pinales; family Pinaceae; genus Pinus; species Pinus albicaulis. The sequence goes on along the minus strand of CM076575.1, from coordinate 1,607,003,796 downwards.
TGGGGTTAGTTGGTACATCAACTTCCTAGGGTTGTAACTTTGGCATGCGATCTCTGTTTGGCACATGTGATGTCTCATTATCTGAGGATAACAAATTTTGATTGTAGACCCCTACTAGAAACTACGGGTCTTCCCATTTTCAAAAATAACATTGTTTAGGGCCTCAAAACAACTCTGTAAGTCCAAGACTTGAAAAAATACAAAAAATAGTAATATGTGCTACAAATTAGGAAATTGAAGGGAAATAGTGTTGGGGGTCCACGTGGAATAGGTAGGTGGCCACCAAAATCCACTTCAATCAGTCCTCCCCCTTTAGGAAGCAATGGTCCCCATTACATTGAGTGCCTCCATGAGATGGGGAAACTTTTGCTGAACTTGGTCCCTGGTGAGCCACTTACCTTAGTGCAGGATTTGCTCGAATTTGAAAAACCAATACAGTTGGATCCTCTATTAGCTAGCGTTCTTAATTTGTTTTTCCATGATCCAATAAGTCATGGTTTATTTAATACAATCTTGGTTGAGCTCTATTGGTGTCAGCTACTCAACAATGTCTAATGTGTCCATCAATGGTGGAAAGTATGGATGAAGGTGATTCACATTGAAAATTGGGCGAGGCCAAGGAATTATGGAATGTTAAGATTGAAAGCATTGTCACCCATAGCCTTGGTGATGGTGTAAGGCCCATATCAGAGTGGTCGAAGCTTCTGATGAGCTTTAGTAAGGTGTTCCTTCTACAAATTCAAGAAAACTTTGTCGCCCACTTGAAACTTATGTGTCACTCGATGTTGATCATGATGTTATTTGTACTTAGCATTGAATTTATCTAGGATATCATGAATTTGTAGGAAGATGTGCTAGATGCATTCAATAAACCTGGTGGCTTTATCAGCTTCAAACTGAACATGTGTAGATTATGCATGTGTAGTCGCAAGAGATATTGCAACATCATTGGGACACAATGGTTGAAATCCTAAGGCCACTTTAAATAGGTTGTGGCCAATTGATCTATGGAGAGCTTTGTCATAGTTGTGTTGCACATAGGGTAGAATCTCATCCCATGTTCGTGGATGCTTGGAGTTGGACATACGTAGTATGTGAACTATCATCCTATTGACAACCTCTCTTTAGCCATCAATTTGAGGATGGAATGTAGTCGACTTGGTGAGCTTAGTGTCCAACAACGAACAAAGGCTCGACCAAAATGCACTCAAGAACCTGTTATCCCAATCTGGTATAATGGTCTATGGAATCCCAAAATGTACTGACACTCGTTCGAAGAAGAGTTTGGAAGTGTCTTCTTACAAGCCATCAATATATCCATCTTAGAAAATCTATCAACGACCACAAATACACAGTTGTTACCATGTTTGGTAGAAGGAAGGCTAGGCATATAGTCCATGGAGATGGATTCCCAAGGCTAGCTAGCAGTAGGCAGAGGAGTGTATAGGCCTTTCTTCTTAATGGTTGGCTTGGCAATGTCATAGGAAGTGTAGGATCTGATATATTTTCCAACATCTTGTTGGAGTTTGGCCAATAAAAATAATTTTACAGTACTACCACAATTTTCTCCAAACCAAAGTGTGTTGCGACCCTACTGTAGTGTGCCTCCAAAATAATCTTGGAAAACTCGCTTGAAGGAAAACAAAGGTGCCCCAGGTAGCATAGAAATGCATCCCATAGTTGGAAGTTTGGTACTTTCTTTCCATCCATCAACATCTGGTAGGTGGCGGGAAATTCTGGATCTACAATGCTATTGTTGTTGTCGTTCTTGGATTAAATATTCAAATGGAATTGTTGTAGGTATGTGGACCATTTCAGATGGTGATCGTTTTGCAACTTCCCCTGTGTCTCAATAAATTGAAGAGGTCAGTGATCTGTGTGGATGATTGTCTCCTTCCCTAGAATGTAATGTTTCCATTGTCGGCAAGCATGCACAATGGAGTACATGTCCTTATCGTAGGTGGGGTATTTCCGAATAGTATTAGAGAGTGTCTCACTATGATATGCCATTGGATGCCCTTGTTGGGTGAGAATTTCACTAATAACATAGTCAAATGCATTTATCTTAATTTCAAATGGTTGTTGAAAGTATAGAAATGTGAGTACTGGTGTAGAGCAATGGCAATGTTTCAACTCAACAAATGCCTTTTGTTGTGCCTCATACCAAAAAAAAAAAAATCTTTTTCTTTTCCCTTGGTAAATTGACTCAAAGGCCAAGTGATATAAGAGAATCCCAACGCGAAACTTCGATAGAAATTGGCAAGGCCCAAAAAGTTGTGAAGCTCTGTGAGAGTTTTCAGGGCTGGCCAATCTCGAATGACTTGGATCTTAGCCAGATCCACATGCACACCTTGCTCATCATTTGTGTAGCCCACATATTGGACCTGGTTCATGCCAAAGGAACATTTCTCTGAATTGGCACATATTTTATGTTGCCGCAAGGTCCGAAGGACCAGCTGAGTATGTTGCAAGTGCTATGGCCAACTATTACTAAAGATGAGGATGTCTTTCTGACATAAAACCACAAATGATTTGGTGGCAGGCCACAATATGTCACCCATCAACATCATAAAAGTTGCAGGGGAATTTTTCAACCCAAAGGGCATGACCAACCACTCAAAGAGGCTCTCCTTGTATTTGAAAGCGGTATTCCATACATGTGTGGGTCCTATAAGAACTTGATGATAGCCAGACTTTAAATCAATCTTGCTAAAGTACTTGCCCCCCTTGAGCTAGTCCATAAGGTCATCAATCTGTGGGAACAGGTATTTATTCTTGACAATGATCTTATTCAGTTTCTGATAATCAATGTAGAGTCTCTAGGTCCCATCCTTCTTCTATTCGAGTACAATTGGGCTCCCACAAGGTGAGAAACTTGGTTGGATGTGCCCTTTTTGTAGTAACCCTTAGATTTGTTGCTTGATTTCCTAGTTTTCCAGAAGGGAGTGGCAATATAATGGCCCATTGGGTAGAGGTGTCTTAGGAGTTAGATTGATCGAATGCTTGACCTGACAGTGCGAGGGTACCCCTGTGGGTGAGGAGAAGATGTCCTTGTACTCCTCCACAACCTTCTAAAATTGCTTCTACTACATGAGGGAACCTTTTCTGGGGCCATGGATGTGGCCACGATCTTCCCCTTACTTTGAGAGTGAATCAGAAAGAAAACAAATTTCTTAGTTTGGGAGATGATCTTACTGCATTGTTTGGCAGAGATCAAATAAATGGTGATAGGTGGGGCTACCTCTGGTCTATTTTATAATTTTCTACCCAAAGTAATAATAACACTATGAAGTCTGGACTCATACAAAGAATGATGCTTCCACAAGTATGGTTAGTCTAATAAAACATCACAAAGTTCAAGAGGAGCAACATCACACAATACCTCGTCTGCGAAGGGCTTGATGCTATAGGGGAGGAAACATTTTTGTTTGACACAAAGATCTCGTCCTTGGTGAAGCCACCCGATGGTGTATGGTTGTGGGTGTAGTGTGGTTGATAGGCCTAACCGCTTAACGAACTTTGTTGAGATGAGGTTCTTTTGGATCCCACTATTGATAATGAATTTCAATGGAGAACCCTTCACCCACATCTGTGAATGGAAGAGGCACTCACCCTCCTTTGGGACTTTGGGCTTAATCTTTTGGACCTTGGTGGTGGCAACGGTGGCATTAGGTTCTACATCAATAATATTCTTCCCCTTATCGTTCCCCTTGTTAGGATCTGACTCAAAGTCGAAACATGCATATAACTCTGAAGCTTTTAGCTCATCCACCAGTGACTTCTTAGCACAACACTCATTCATGTTGTGGGTGGGGCTCTTGTGGAACTCACACCACTTTTCAGTATCCTTCTTTGTCTTTGTGGTGTTATTCTTTGCTTGTGGCTTCTATGGGTTGTCCAGGGTCACTCCACCTTAACCTTTTCCTTTGTTCTGCGTTTTGGAGGTTCCTTTTCCTTGACTCGGATTCACAGATCCAAGGTCTCACTTCTCCTGTTTAAATTTACGCTATATCCTCACAACATATCGGTATGTTGCACCAAGCGAGGAGATGTCGAGGAACTCCATTTCTTCCTAGATTTATTTCCGCATACAATCACGGTATTTGAGTATCAAATGTCGCTCAGAATCCTTGATACCCAGCTTCATGCGTAGGGTATGGAAAATGTTTGTGAACTTCGGCACATCTTGGTCCCTTCCCTACCATAGTGTGGTCCACTTTATGTACTTATTTCATAGATTATGACAAGGTAATATTGTTCCTTGATGACATCCTAGAAAAAATTCCAAGAGAATGTGGCTGAAAATAGTGTGGGTTCCTCCTCTTCCCTCTATTCACAATAAGTTTCCCACTAGTCCTTGACATGGGGGGAACTTTAAGTAGTGAAAAAGTAATATTTTCCCTATCGGAAAAATTATGGACCGAAAAATATCCTTGCAACAGATTTAACCATCTATCCAGGGCATCTGCGTCTATTTGGCCTTCAAATATAGGAATGTCAAAGTTAACTTGTACCTTAAAAGGGGGCAGTGCCTCCGAAGTGACTACTGGATAAAGATGTTTTTCCCACTGATACTCGCCAAAGGATCTGGGAAAAATTATCCATCATCTTGTTCCTTTGTCGCTCGAGGGCTTCTTTGAGGAATATTTTGAAAGGATCTTCTGATTCCTTGTATTTCTTTTACTATGCCATGGGAGGTCGTCGGGGTTGGCAAGGTTGATCTTGCAAGGGTTCAACTAGTTCAAGTCCCAACTCCTTATACCCCAACCTCGTTGGGGTCATGCATAAAAAATAGAGAAAGAGTGTATTGTTCTAAAACCACTGGTAAGGATTTATGAAAGAATGAAATGAAATATAGATTCAAACCAAAACACAGAGATACAGTGAAACATAAATTTATTTAATAAATAGCGATTTCTTAACATTGTTTACATACATAGGAGAAAAAAACTAGTTCATGTGATGGTAGCTTGTGTTTGAGAAGATATGTGACAAGTACATGCCTTATGAACTGTGTTACAATGAGGATTGAAAGCCCTTTTATCATTGAGAAATAGTGGAAAATAGATGAAGTGCCAAAAATTTATTGGCCCTGTCGGGGTTAGTTGGTACATCAACTTCCCAAGGTCGTAAAATTGGAATAAGATCTTCGTTTGGTGTGTACAATACCTTGTTAAAAATATCTATCCCCAGACAAAAACTTTCAACTAAAAACCCCTATTGTAAACAATGGGTTTGCCAATTTTCCTAAATAATGTCGTTTAGGGCCTCAAAATGGCTCTGGAAGTTCAGGACTCAAAAAACTACCAAAAATAGTAAACTATGCTAGAAATGAGGAAACTAAAAGGAAATAGTGTTGGGGGTCTGAGTGGAATAGGCAGGTGGCCACCAATATCCACTTAGATCATCGGTGCTTCTACAAGTTGGGTTGATTTGATCATCTTGGACCCAAAAATTCAAAATTTTATCTTTTGAAAACAACATGAAGAGCATGTCTTGAATTTGTTATTACATATATTTGGAGGGCTAAAATATTAATTATGCATACCAACCATATCTACAAAAATTAACATAGGCGACAAACAAGATTCAAAGAAATGGAACATTTGTTCTACAAAAAAAACTACCACAGTGCAATCCAGAGCAGACTAGCTAGGAAAATGGCAGAGGAGTTAGTGAGCGAGACATAAATGAGGGACTTGTGCTCTGATAACATGTTAGGCCAAGATGGATGGTAACTCCTAAATATTTTTTCTATTAAGATGAACATCAATATATACACTTAGGAGAGATACCCTTGGGATTCACATTCCAACGTCTCTTCGTATTCTTATTTTTTATTTATATTTACAAATATTTTTCCAATCTAGGAGGAATAGGTGTCAGCGCAGTTGAAGTAAGTTCTCCTCCATTATCTAATCTCGAGCATTTGATTTTAAAATTGGTTTCATTTTCAACAAGTTCCTTGAATACTCTGAAATTTTCAAAAGATTTTGACTTATTTTTAAGAAAGCAAACCCAAGTCATCCTTGTGTAGTCATCAACAAGCAACATGAAGTATTATTCACCACCTAGTCCTTTTTTTTTACCCCACATAATTCAGTATGTACAATTTCTAGTGGTTTTGTCATGGAATTTTCCTTAATTTTGAACTCAACTCTTGTTTGTTTTCCATGCTAACAATACTTGCACATAGTAATTGAAGGTTTCATAATTCCAGACATATCCCTTACAACTTCCTTCTTGTTGATCTTGACAACATTGTCAATGTGTAGATGACCCAATCTCCTATACAAAATCCAATTTTCATCTTCCTTTCCCAGGAAGGATCTTTCTTTTCCAGTCTTATTTAGTATTCATATGTTGTTTGGAGTTCTTATTGTTGTTGCAAACAATTTCCCTGATACCTATTTCCTTATTTCACATTCTTTTGAATTGAATAGAAGTGTGTGTCCCTAATCACTCATTTGGCTAACGTTTAGCAGATTATGCTTCCTATCTTCAACAAGTAAAACATTTTTTTTCTGTTGCATCTTTGCTTCTAAGGCTAACTATGCCTTTCCCTATAATTTTGGTAGATTTGTGATTCCCAAAGGTGTCTGGTCATTCTTTCTCTTTCTTCAATGTCACAGATCTAGTTTTGTCTATAGTCATATGCTTTGAGCATCCATTATCACTATACCATTGAATTCTTCTACTTGGGCTTGTAGAGCAAGATCATATTCCTCAACCTTTAAATCTTCCTATTTTTTTTTCCAAGTTCTTGGTTGTTCCTCTATATGATGGATAGGAACTTGCCTTGTTTCCTTTCAAGGAACTATCAAATTGCTTCTACAAGTTTTGGTTGTGTCCAAATTGTTACATTTGTAACATTCAATTTCAGGAATAAGAGTGCCAAAACTATTATAAATTTTGTTGAAAACCTCGAGAGATTTTCTACCATAACTTCCTTCTTAATAGTTCTTGGGTTTTTCATAGCTATTTCTTGTATTCTATTTCTTGCATATGTTCAATAATTTATAGCATTATGCCCAAAATTATTATAAGAATAACACAATTCAAGAAAAATATTTTGGTACCTAAGTGTAGGTGGTCTTCTTGATGGTGTTGTCCTTATGAAACCATGATTTTCTTCTTGAATCTTCTTCCTTGTTGGTTGTTGTACACCCTCCTTTAGTGGCTTGTATTATTCCTTCTTGATAGGAACCTTGAGCGCATCAACGTAGCTTCCTTGCTTTGCTTCATTTCCTATCATCATAGAGCTTGAACCTTTATCAATATTATTTTGTTTATATCCTAGTATAAAATTGTCATTGAATGGTTTCTAGTTGTTGAATCAAAGTTTTGATGGATATCATTCTTTCGTAGTTCCTTCCTCAAGGAAAATATCTTAGATACTAGATTCTTGGTTACTCTCTTCTTCTCTTCTAGGTGTCTTTTGGGAGTTTCTTCAATCACTCTAGCTTCTTATAATTGTACTTTCAAAGTTATGATAGTCTACTTGGTCTCTTCAAAGTTCTTGCCGGGACTTTGCAAATATTATTTTAGTTTCTTTACCTCTTCCTTGAGTATGATATTGTTCTTCCTTTTTCTTCTAAGATCTCTTAAAGAACTAACCAATTCAACCTCAAGATCCACTACTCCTTCTTCATGATTTCCTTCATAATTTTCAAGAGTTTCATTCTGAGTATCTAATGCCATGAATAACACTCTATTGGAATCATTGTCACTATCATCATCTTCATCAGATGAGCTACTATCGTCTCTTGAATAGAGACCTTTCTTCTTGAAGATTTTTCTCCTCTTCTTTCCTTTGTGTATTTTATGTATTTATGTTGTTTCCTATAACTTTCTTCTTCATCACTAATCTGATGCCTTTGTAAAAGGACATTTAGAAGCAAAATGACCAATTATATTGTGTTCAAAATTTTTAAAGGAAGCTTACCTTTATATTTTCGAGTTCCTCTTTTCAATTTTCTCACAAAATTGGCTTCTTTTTCATCGTCTGAATCATCACTACAACTAGAGCTTATTTTTTCTTTTTTCTTTTTCTTCCTTGTATTTTTGGAGGCATTGAAATTTGCTTCCCTTCTAGATGGATTTTCGAGTTCTTTCCTCATTTCATATGTTGTAATAATTTCATGTAACTCATCCATGCTCAACGTGGCTATATCTTGTATTTCTTCTAAAGCTAATATTTTGGAATCAAATCTCATTGGAGAGCTCTTATTATGTTTTGAACGATGACACTATCTACGATCTTCTCTCTCAACCCTCTCATAATATTCATGATCTCATCAACTCGGAGAAAATAAGCTATAATATATTTATCTTCCTTCATCTTCTAGTGTTCAAATTGTCCTCTATAAGTTTGAAGCTTGGACCATTTGACTTTTTCATTTCCTTCATAAACATTCTTCATACTTTCCTAGATTTGCTTTGCTGATTCAAAATGCATAACCTTGAAAAATCTTGATCCTATCATTCGTCCCAGAATGAAATACATAGCCTTTGAATTACTTTCATAGAGTTTTCTTGCAATCATATCTATTGGAGTAGAAGTTGGTACCTTGTATTCATTTAGGACAACTTGTCAAACATCAACTGCTTGTTCCTATAAGAATAGTCTCATCCTTATGCTCCAAAAGGCATAATTTTGTCCATCAAATGATGCCAAACCATGTTTGGTGTATATTGCTCACTTTTCCATGAGTCTTACTAAGATATACCTTATAGTGGTCAAATTATTAATGAAGGAACTCACTATGATACCAATTGTTGGATTATTCAACAATATTAAGAGAGGGGGTGAATCAATAGTAACAATTTTTAACTTCCAAAACTTGTAAATGCATCCACAGATATAAAGAAAATCACATAAATATATAAAACACAAATATTTTACATGAAAATCATAAAACACTTTTCTTAATATATATAAAGGGTACATTCAAATTTATTAGCACCAACTCCCTAGTTTATCAACATTAATTGAAAGAAGGCACCAACTCCCTGGTTTATCAACACTGACCGAAAAGAAACACCAACTAGCACCAAAGCTTGTACAAGAGTCAATATTAGTCAAAGAAAGTTTTTGGAATTTGATCCTATGTCCTTCACACAAGCGCTTGGTTTCCCAAACAAAACCTTCTTAGCAAAACTTTTCCTCCATAAATGATCCTTAAACTCAACCCCCTTTTCAGTAGAAATCGACCTCAATAGGCCCCAAACCAAGATTAAAACCTTTAAAAAATGTGTCAAAAATTCTTCCAAAATAAGCCAAAAAACCTTTTCAAAATAAGCCAAAATCCTTCCCCACAAAGTCTCTCCAAATAGGCTCCTCTTCTCTTTTGGTTCATGAGATGTGAACCTTAGAATTCCTTCTTTTCTTCACTTGTTTGAACAAATCCAAATTTGCTTGAGGTAATGACTTAAAATGCTCCCTCTCGCACCTATTTATAGTGCATTGAGGGTCTAGATTGTGCCAACTTTTCTATTGATTGGATTGGAGTGTGCAACTGGTAGAATGTATATTGAATATTCAAAAAATCACCACTCTTCAATTGTTAGAGGGATTTCATATATTGTTGGAAAGGTCTCAAAATAATATTTCCAACCATATATGTTATACTTCCATTTGAGCTAGGTAGATGCAGTAAACATGAATTCAAAGATAGTGTATCTAAATGGGGCATCAAAAATCCAAAAACAATATTTCAAAATGTGATATTTGAATATGTAACTTTCTCTTTCATTTGGACCATACCTTTGACGTCAATGGAAAATTCTATCGATAGTCAGATAGGGATTCCTACCAAGGGAGAAAGAACCAGAGAAAATAGAGTTTGAATTGAAGGATGGTGAATCAGAATTTTACAATAAGAAGAAATAGAACCTCATACTCTGAGATTGAGAATATCAGTTTGGGAAAGAAGGAAACCTGACATATATAATCCGCTTGATTTCCATTCTAATTTTTCTTTGTTTATTATTGATGATGATCCTAAAACTACTAGGGAGGTGGTGGATTTAGATGGAAAGATCTGATTAAAAAATAAAAATAAAAATAAAAAAATAAAATAAAAATATGTTTGAAGAAATGGTAACCTTGGGCAAGAATGAGGGTTGGGATCTAGTGGATTTGTTAGCTACAAGAAATCCCATTGGTAAAAAATTGATTTTTAAGAAGTTGAATGTAGAAGGAAAAGTGGAAAAATACGAAGCTTGTTTAGTAGCAAAATGTTTTTCCTAGGTAGAGGGAATTGACTTTGCAGAGATTTTTTCTCCTGTAGTCAACTTCTATTAGATTTATTTTATTTGTTGCTTCAACTTTTGATTCTAAAGTAGAATAGATGGCCATGAAGACAACATTCGTACATGGGGATCTAGAAGAAGAAATTTACATGAATCAACTAGAAGGATTTGTAGTGAAGGGGAAGAAAGCGATGATATGCAAGTTGAAAAAGTCCCCATATGGGTTAAATCAATCACCAAAGATGTGGTATCAAAAATTTGATACTTGTATATTGAGACTTGCCCTTGCAAAGAGAAAAGTGGATCATTGTGTGTATTTCAATTTAGTTGGCAATTGTATTGTTTATTTGGTATTATATGTGAATCATATGTTGTTGATTAGAAATGACAATGAAATCATCCAAGATGTGAAAACTTATTTGTCCTCCAAATTCAACATGAAGGATCTTAGTGTTGCAAATTTCATTTTGGGAATGGAAATTAAAAGAGATAGGGAAAATACGAAGCTCTAGCTAAATCAGATGAAATATTTTGAGACAATACTATAGAGGCTTAATATGCAGGAATGTAAACTCGTGAAGATCTCTACTCCTGTAGGTGTAAGGATAATGCAAATCAATGTCCCAAGGCATAGGAAGAAGAAGAATACACATCCCATATGTTATATGCTATTCTAATTAGTAGTTTGATATATGCAATGGTTTTTTCTAAACGGAAAATGTGCATGCAATGAGAGTTTTGAGTAGGTATATGGAAAAACCAAGAAAGGAACATTGGGAAACGGTAAAAAGGGTTTTCGTATTTGTGCGACACTATTAATTATGTATTGTGCTACCAAGGAAGACCAATATTAGACAGAGTGTGAAATATACACGGCTTTGTTGATGTAGACTAGGATGGAAATCTGGAATGCAAAAGATCTACAAGTGGATATATGTTTAACCTATTTGGAGGAGGAATTAGTTGGATTAACAAAAGATAGCCTGAAGTGGCACTGCCAACTACATAAGTTGAACACATGGAAGCCACTCATGCAAGAATGGAAGAAGTGTGGTTATAAGCATTGTTATCAAGTATTGAGTTGGTATAGCAAGTTGTAAGGATAGATTATGATAGTCAAAGTGAAATCTTCTTGGAAAATAACCCATCTTCTAATTTTAATGCAAAGCATGCTGACATTGGATATCACTTTGTGCAAGACATAGTTGAAAACAAAAAGGTGTTGTTGGTGAAGGCGAACAACTTGAAGAATGTTGTTGATTCACTAACATATTTTGTGAGCACTGAGAATTATTATTAGTGCAGAGAAAAAATGGGTATTGTTGTCTTGAATCATTGATAAAAAATCTTGTGCCCCCCACCATGTAAAGAAAACAAGTGGGAGAATGTTGGGCATGTGTTATATTATTTGTACACGATATAACAAGAGGGGGGTCACCAAGGGAATTTAATTAGAGGTAGTATCCCCTGTGTGGAGGCCCAAAAGGCTCTGTGCCCCCCAAGCAAAAATCATCAATAGGTTTTTATTTAGTTTTTCTTGGTATGGATTTTACCTTTGCAAATTTTATGGCACACAATTTGTCGTCGATGATAATGTAATTCCAATTTATGAACTACAATTGTATTCTAATCCAGGGTTAATAGAATAGGAGTTTGGGATGTCGTTGGATCATGTATATTGTATTGTAAATAATGAAGTTGATTGATGACTTAAAAAATAAGTTAAATTAAAGGTGCAACTCTGAATGTTTAGTTAGTTTTCTCAGTTTGGGTTTCTAAGGTAAATCTTCGTGTAACATGTGATTCCCATTGAATTGAGAATCTATGTATGCATGAAATACTATATAAGATTTAAACTTACACCCTTGAGTCAACTCCCATTGGCCTTGTTGGATTCTATATCTATTACTTTTCTTGATGCAGGGCCTTCTTTTTGAAATAAGAGGCCCAACTTGGGGACCACCTCCAAAACTCTATCTCTACAACCACTGATTTTATCCAACTCCTTTGACCATTTTCCTAACAAAATGCATAAATTTTTGGTTGCAAGTCCACAAACTGTTTAGCATCAACAAAGATGTACTTTTCAATCAACATCTACTCAAGCTTTCCTCTAAAATTCCCACTTTTCAAAACTTGAGGTTCCCATAGTTCATCAAAGATTGATCTATTTCTGCTTTGGTGTCAATATGACATTCATTTTTCCCATGTCTTCTTTTTTGGGATCTTTCCTCTTGCATACTAATGGTGATCCCTCGATAATCTCCTAGATATTATTGTATATCCTCCATTCTATTACATGTGATTCAACTAGCTCTATATCAATCTTCGAGTCCTTTTCTTCTTCATACTCCCTACATAATAACTTAAGAATCCAACTAATTCAGATTAAATAGAGTGGACAATAAACTTCATAGATTTAAAAACCTCATAGATCCTCCATAAAATACGAAAGCCACTAAATATTTGAAAAACATGAAAGAATAAATAGCTCATGTGGTTTTTATTGCTATATTACCACCACTATTGAAATAATTGATAACATTAACTAATTCCAAATGATGGTCTATTGATAACATTAACTAATTCCAAATGATGTTCTAACATAACCTACCCAATTGTCAATGGGACCCTTGAAACTTATCCTATTAACCCTTATAACTATCATATCAACAATTATGACTTAGTGAAAGTATTGAATGCACATGGATATAATTGGTGGACCCATAACTTATGAAATGACTTGACTTCAGTTCAATTGCATGATGACATGCTAAAATATTCTAACTTGGTGCAACCTTGAAACTTGACAAAAAGGAAAGGTTTCTGCCTCCCACCATATAGGTGTCGCCTATTCTAAAAATGTTCAAAGAACAGTACAGATGCAATTGACAACAAAACTTGCAAACAAAAAGGGAAGGTTTCCGCCTCCCACCACAAAGGTGTCGCCTATTCTAAAAATGTTCAAAGAATAGTACAAATGCAACTGACAACAGAACTTGCAAAAATATCTTGAACTTATTAACTTCAAACAAAAAGCCTCAACCATAAGGTTAAGTCTAATTCACCAATGCAACCTAGACTACTGACTTGTTCATATGATTGAGCTTAGTTTATTTTAACAAAACCCACATTGAAGTACAAAACCCTTGTCCAAGGGCATCACAACCTCATTTTGAGGAGCGTTGAATGGTTTCTTGTAGGCACCATTCATCCGTTCCTCCCAAATTGTTCCATCGAAGTGTGCTAATCTCACTACTCCTTAATATCGAATTGTCACAATCACAAATGGACCTAACCAAACCAATGCGTTCTTAGCTTATTAGATTGCTTATGACACTTGTTCTCATAAAGTAATACCAAGTCACCCTTTTTGAAGCTTCTGGTCTAATATAGCGATCATGCCATGCTTTCTATTGTGCTTGCTTGACCTCCTAATGATCATGCCAAAAAATCATCTTCATCTAATTCCAAGGGCTACATAAGCATGCTCTATTCTAATTCTTCTTCTATCATCTTCATTGTTTATGTGACAAACAAACTTGGAACTATGAATTCTTTAAATACCACTACTACTTTGCCATAGACTAGACTGAAAGGGGTATGTTTTGTGAACCTCTTGGTCATCACCCAATATGCTCAAAATACTATAGGTATCCTCTCATCCCAATAATCTCTATTGATAACACAAATCTTTTTGAATCCATATTTCATTATCTTGTTGAATGTTTCAATAGCTCTATTGGCTTGTGGATGATAAGGGCACTCTCCAACCCAGTATGGAAGAGATGTTGTAATGCCCTGTTGTGCCCTATTATATTATGTGATGTTATGTTATGTGTTGTTGGCTTGATTTAGGCCCAATACAACTTCTCCAAGTAGTAGCATCCAACAAAACAAACTTCGACTTCCTCTTCTCTTGGCAACAACACCTTGGCAACACCTGATGCAAAAACGGTTGTAGTAAAACTTTGGGAACTTCGATCTCCCATAATATAGCTCGAAATGTAGAGAGAGCGGTGCCAAATTTTTTATTTTATTCAACTCTATAAGCTTGCCCAAAACCAAATCCAAAAATTCCTCCCCCAATTCGCAATTTTTCCTGGATGTAGCTTCAAAATCGAATTTCTATGTTGCAGTGAGATGGTTCCAAGTGAGTTCAATTCCACTGTATGGGCTTGAGGCTGACTTGACCAGCTTAAGGCCAACTTGGTGTGAAGGCTTCATAAATCATATTTTACTCAATCCTCAATGATCTCCTAGATATTATTCTCTATCCTCCATTCTATTACATGTGATTCAACTAGCTCTATATCAATCCTCAAATCCTTTTCTTCTCCATACACTCTACATAATAACTTAAGAATCCAACTAATTCAAATTAAATAGAGTGGACAATAAACCTCATATATTTAACAACCTCAATTTGATACATGGCTAGATCCTCCATAAAATACGAAAGGGACCAAATATTTGAAAAACATGAAAGAATAAATAGATCATGTGGCTTTTATTGCTATATTACCACCACCGTTGAAATAATTGATAACATTAACTAATTCCAAATGATGGTCTAGCATAACCTACCCATTTGTCGATGGGACCCCTTAAACTTATCCTATTAACCCTTGTAGCAATCATATCAACAATTATGACTTAGTGAAAGTACTGAATGCACATGGATATAATTGGTGGACCCATAACTTATGAAATGACTTGACTTCAGTTCAATTGCATGATGACATACTAAAATATTCTAACTTGGTGCAACCTTGAATCTTGACAAAAAGGAAAGGTTTTTGCCTCCCACCACAAAGGTGTCGCCTATTCTAAAAATGTTCAAAGAACAGTACAAATGCAACTGACAAAAAAACTTGCAAAAAAAACTTGAACTTATTAACTTCAAACAAAAATCCTCAACCATAAGGTTAAGTCTAATTCACCAATTCAACCTAGACTATTGACTTGTTCATATGACTGAGCTTAGTTTATTTTAATAAAACCTACATTGAAGTACAAAACCCTTGTCCAAAGGCATCACAACCTGATTTTGAGGAGGGGTGAATGGTTTCTTGTAGGCACCATTCATCTGTTCCTCCCGAATTGTTCCATCAAAGTGTACTAATCTCACTACTCCTTAATCTTGAATTGTCACAATCACAAATGGACTTAACCAAACCAATGCATTCTTAGCTTATTAGATTGCTTATGACACTTGTTCTCATAAAGTAATACCAAGTCACCCTTTTTGAAGCTTGTGGTTTAATATAGCGATCATGTCGTGCTTTTTATTCTGCTTTCTTGACCTCCTAATGATAACATTCTAAAAAATCGTTTTCATCCAATTCCAAGGGCTACATAAGCATGCTCTGTTCTAATTATTCCTCTATCATCTTCGTTGTTTATGTGACAAACAAACTTGGAACTATGAATTATTTAAATACTACTACTTTGCTATAGACTACACTGAAAGGGGGATGTTTTGTGAACCTTTTGGTCATCACCCAATATGCTCAAAACACTATAGGTATCCTCTCATCCCAATAATCTCTATTGATAATACAAACCTTTTTGAATCCATATTCCATTATCTTGTTGAATGTTTCTATAGCTCTATTGGCTTGTGGATGATAAGGGCATTCTCCAACTCAATATGGAAGAGATGCTGTAATGCCTTGTTGTGCCCTTTTATATTATGTAATGTTATGTGTTGTTGGCTTGATAATTTTTTTTTTTTTTTTAATAACTATATTTA
This sequence comes from Pinus albicaulis, assembly GCA_034641835.2. NCBI lineage: Eukaryota > Viridiplantae > Streptophyta > Pinopsida > Pinales > Pinaceae > Pinus > Pinus albicaulis. The sequence goes on along the minus strand of CM076575.1, from coordinate 1,606,987,787 downwards.
TTACTTATTATTATCTACTTGATAATTAAAATTAAATACTAATAATAATAATAATAAAAATGAAGAGATCCAGAGTTAAGATGAATCTAAAACAATAGAGTCAAAAACCCTAGAATGATTTTAATCAAATAACAATATGTGAACAATAGAGTCAAAAACCCTGGAATGATTTTAATCAAATAACAATATGTGTTTTGAATTATGCTTGATATAACAAATATATATTTTTTCTCTTTAAGAAAAGGAAGAAAAACTATATATATATATATATATATATATATATATATATATATATACACACGAATGATATTTCTTAATTTGATATATTTTGACATATAACACACTTAAAAATATTTGTATTTGATTATATATAATTACGTTGATAGGCGTATCTATTTCAACCTCTAGATGTAGGTTTGCAGAGTTTTAATTTTTTTTATGAATGAATACACAAGATTGAATGCTAGAGGAATATTCTTTGTCATATAACATGATCAATCGGTGTGGTTTCACGAAGGATAGTTGGAAGGTCGTCTCTTGTGAAATTTTTTGAACAAATACGTCTCCCACCTCCCACCTCCCACCTCCCGGCTAGCAAATCACCACCTTATGAGATAGGTTATGATTAGCTATAAATTATTCATACATAGTATACCATTTGAATAATTTGCATATATATATATATATATATATATATATATATATATATATAATTTACAAATATAAATGTTATATAATATTTAATAAATGTTATATAATATAGACATAATTAAATAAATGTTATATAATAATTTAATTTAATAAATGTTCCAATTTAATTTATTTTAAGTAAATGTTATATATAATATATTAATTTAATATATTTATGCATATATTTAATATAAACCTATCAGCATATATCAACTACACATGCATTAATGTAATGATTGTGCTATTATTGTGATGATTGTGCTAGTTATTATATAACATACTTTCAAACATCAATATGATATTTCTTAATTTGATATATTTTGATATATTATATAGCACATTTTTAAACATCAATACGATGTAATTTGATCCACTTACAAGAAATTTATTATAATTTTTTACACAGACAAACTCAGTTTCATTGCCCCTAGATTCTAACAAAAAGTGTTAACCACATGACCATCCATATAATTTGTAAGGTGGGGATGGTGTTTGGTTGGGGGAGTTTGTGATAAAGCTTCTTTTATAAGCTGATAATCTTGTATTGATCTCTAAATCGGCCCATGGATTGCAGATGCACCTATATGTCCTTGAGCATTTTTGTAGAGCAGTGGAGATGCAAGTCATTATTAGCAAGACCAAGATGTTGATTTTCTCTAATAAAAGGAACATTCTTGAAGAAGTAATGAGTACAAATACTTCGAAATTGATTTCAACGACAAATTTAATTGGGAGGATTGCAGAAAAAAGAGAATTTTAGGAGGGTGGAAAGCATTATATGCTCTTCAAAACATTATGTATAGAGGCAGATTTATGGGATTGGAAAATGATTAAAGTGCTTTTTGGACTCCTAGTTTGTCCAATAATGCTATATGGGTGTGAATTATGGGCGAGCAGCACCCCTGTCTCAAAATGGAAGCAAATTGAGAAAATCCAAAAACAATTGACCATGAGCAAGTTCAAAATAAAATGTTCAGTACCTTATGAGATAATGTTGAGTGAAACAGGAGCAACTCCCATCAAAGCAATTGCTATGGTGTGGCTCATAAGATATCTAAAAATAATTGAGCAAATGGGAGTAGGTACATGACCTAATGTTATCTTCAAGGAAGACATGAGTGAAAGAAAGAAAACATGGATGAGACAAAACTACACATGGATGAAAAAATGGAATATCTACCTCAATGTTTGTCCCACAAATAGCAAAGAGCTAAAATACTTTTGTTATGGATAAGTTTCGTAAACAGGTATGGGGAAAAGAGTTGGGTAGAAATAAGAAGTATTACATTGAAGAATTCAACCCTACGTATGATCTCCAACAAAAAGAGTACATTGGAGCTAACATTCCGTTGAGGGCAAAGGTTCTTATTGCTCAATTAAAAACCAACTCGCATCATTTTTGGTGTGAAACAGGACAGTGGAAAAGCCCTAAAGAAGTTTGGGAAGAAAGAGTGTGTACATTTTGCAAGTCTAGGGCAGTGGAATCAGAAAAAAATTTCATTTTGGAATGTGATGCATTCAAAAACATTAGAGAAAGCTATGGGAATATGTTAGCATTGGTTTCTTGGCATTGTCTTTTCAGCGATGGGATTGTTAGAAGGTTGGGCCAGCTCATCGTCAATTTGAATAAGAAAAGGACTGAAATGCAAAAGGCGAAAAACAGGAAACTCATTGTCCCATAAAACTATTTTTAGTCTCGTGAACCTTAAAATTTCATTTCATTACAAATCTTGTATAACTCTGCAGAAGGTCTAAAACATTACTTCCCATTTACAAGCTTAACTCCATGTGAAAATTTGCATTTCAAGTACGAAGGGAGATGATAAGCTCATCTTAACTGTTTATAATCAGAGATTTCAATAGCTTAGACTCCCCATAAATGGATTAAAAGCATCTGATGTTTGTACTGAATGCCACTGACTATAAACATTCAGTCCAAACCCACCCCAGGATATCTTCCAGCGTGTTAATTATATTTTCCTCGTCCCATTGCACTTGATCCTGCACTCCAGCTTTGATAGTCAATTTAAAATTCTTCCGAAATGAAAAATGATAGAAATTCTGTTCGAAAAGCTCACCCTCAAACACTTTTCCAGGCTTGTGAACTTCAAGTCTACTTCATCTGCTACTCTTCCAGAGGAAGCTTTGAACTCGCCTCTATTTACATGCTGTAATTTTATGGTCCATAACTTCCCAACTATAGTAGTTACACTGCGATGCCATGATCCTTTGACTTTGAACCTGTCTCTTACACAATCTCCTCCAAGGGGCCAATGCAATCCCCCTTTTACACCCTTCTCTATGCATGCAGATTTAACTATTCGTCCAATATATTCTCTCTCTTCTTCCTGTATTTTGGATGCAACCATAGAATCAGTTACAGTCTAATTCATCATGGAATTCAAATAATCAACAAAATCCAGAATTTTGTAGTTTGTACCAACCAAATCAATTAAAGAACAGTAGGAAAAATATAAAACATTGAACAAAGCACGCCCAGTACTCACGCTCAACTCAGTCAAAAACTTCTTTGTGACGAGTATTAATCGCAGATCCATAAGCTTATTTATACAAGATATATCAGCAACAAAATGTCTCACAGGATCCATCTGAATCTGCAAAAATAACAATGACACATAATCCACTCTATTAGTCTAGACATCGGTTTCATCAGTGCATACCACATCCAAATTACTTTTAATGAAGTTTTTTTCCATTTAAGCTGTGCCTAGTTAATGACTAATGCTTGCCTTAAAAAATAACCTAAAATCCTTTCGAAACAAGTCATATCCTTTAAGCTCTGCTACATGATTCATTGTTCCAAGTCTGAATTCAAGATAATTTTGACAAACAAATTGAATTATTATAACTTGCTTTATTATAATTAGGTAAAAGAATATGAACAATTTATTATGTTACATAGCTGTTGGGCCGAGGATAGTGAGGAAAAGGTGGACAATGTCTTCAAGAAGAGAGTTGTGCTGTATGGAGATGATCATAATCCAAGCACTAAATAGACAGCTCCCGGTCATCATTGAAGAGGAGATTCTGCCGCCGGTAGGAGCTGAGAATGTCCAGAAGCATGGAAACCCCGATTCAGCCGGTTCAGAGGAGCCACCCTTATAAAAGGTATGCTGTCTGCTTATGATTTTGCTCCCTTTGAAAATCTACAAGTTTTGGTAGTAATGCAGTTAGTGTATTCTGGTTTGCTGTAAGCAATTGAATCGGGACAATCACAGTCCCGGTTTTGAAATAGACTGCTTATGATGTGATGTACATGGTGCTCTCTTACAGAGTGTCTTATATGAACATAAAAATGATACTTTTTTTCTCATAAATATAGAAAGTTCAAGAATATGATCTTTAGGACGGGCCTTAACTTACAATTGTTTATCCTCCTGAACATCATATTGAAGATTCGCACACACTCTCACTCTGCAAAAGATTGTTCTTTCTAATGATAAAAACTATTTCTACTCTCTTCAAATTGCTTTTGCTCTTTGCAACTTTTCAAGCGGAATCCAGCAAACTCAGTCTCTGACTATTGAATTAGCAATCCAAGCCTAGTCTGACAAAGAATACCAGTCAAATCCTTGATGTTTGAGCGAGAGATCAATAACTCTATCAAGATTCATCACGTTTCCATCCACAAACCTAGGCCTCAAAGAGATGTTTCTAGATAATGCATACACGATTATATATGTTTCTCTTATCATCAGGTTGTCATCCTCGAGAAAGAAATGGAATGCACTTAAGTTATTCACACTACCCATAGTAGAGCTGGGTCTGATTCTTATGACAATAATAGATCATGAATTAAGCAAATCCAAAACAAATTAAAGATGAAGAAAGATGCAAGAAGTTCCGTCTACAGAATAACCATCAGCCAATATATATGCAGGGGCTGGAATAAAATAGAATCATATAACAATATGTAGGGTAGACGATAATTGGGGAAGCACCATAACTAAGGGACATGACCAACAGATATGAACCAACCCAATTGTTTATAATACTTTCCTTAGTAAATTAGGCTCAAAATCTAAGCTTTCTAGTAACTTCACTGCTCTTAACCAAACTGATGGCTCCAGGATACATTAATATGATTGCATGCTACTTACACCCTGCCGTCCATGACTAGCTAGGCATCTAATGTGTCTAATAATCCCCAAACATAGAATTCCTGAATCCTAACAGCTGGCTACCTCTAAAATTTAAATTTGGATGAGGACCTTGATCAGAATCAAAGAAATTATATCCAGGTGACATATACAAAGAACAAGGAAAGAGTGTTAATTCATATGGTAATGCATAGATCATAGATTTGCCCCCTATAGGTAGGGAGACATTATGTCCAGGTGACAGTTTCAAAGAACAAGGAAAGAGTATTTATTCCCAGCAATTTATCTAATTAACAAAATAAATCCTGAATTACTGAAAAATAAAATCACTGGTATTGTAACATCTAGAAATATATGCAGAAGAAATAATTGCAAGAGATAAATCACACGTTGCAATAGAAATAATTCACCCACAACAATTCTCCGTCATTTATTATTTTGAAAAATCAGGGTTTCAACCCACATAGAATTTACAAAGAATAATACAGTGACTGGAGCCTGCAACTCTGCTCCACCAGAATAATTCAATAATTCGGCCCAACTAGAAATCGATCTTGGAAGAAATTCAGCCTGAAGAAAATTGATCCACCTTTCAATAGAAAATTGGCCTCTGCACCTAGCTCTCACTCGGCCTCTTCGTACTCACAAATTGGCCTCCCCTGCAACCGTGCCTCATTTTCACGTTAGAAATTCTGCCTCTCCAATTCCTAGCAAATTGGCCTCTTGGAAACACCCCAAAATTATCCATGTATTCTTCTTCCTCCTTCTCAATCAAAATGAGCCTCTCGCTCTAGAGATTCGCTCTCTCCTTGAGAAAATTGTTTTCCCAAAAATGTTGTAGTTGCCTCTCTGTTGTGTTCTTGTATCTTCACCTCTTCGTTAGGCTTCTTTATAATCTTCATCAAGCCCAAATCCAACCCTAATTTCCCTTCTACATGATCTTGGAGATCAATGGTTGAGATTATTTCTATGTCACTTAAGCAATTAAATTATTTATCATTTGAAAATGACTTAATAGTCCATAATAATTAATTGACTTTAATTATTGCACTTTTCCTAAGTTAGACTTAGAAAAGAAAACATAAATCATTTACTCCACCAAGCAAGCACCAAAAGAGGAGGAATAAAGCATCTTCCACATGCTAAGATATCAAGCCTATGCAAAAGACCTTCTGAAGCAAGCACACGCTTCAACACTCCCTCCTAGCAACAAAAGGATTCTCCATCACCCACATCTTATCTCAATACTTCACAAACTTCCCTTTCACTAGAGGCTTAGTGAGAATATCTGCCACTTGCTCCTCTGTGAAAATGTATTGTAATCTCACAACACCTCTCTAGATCCTCTCTCTGATGAAGTGATATATGATCTCAATGTGCTTGGACCAATCATGAAACAAGAGACTCTAAGAGAGCTTAATGCAACTTTGATTATCACAATGAATCACTTTATAAGTTTATACGTGTCCTACTAAGGCTTTTTTAGCCTACAAGCCCCTCTAATGATAAAATAATGGGCAAACTACAAGCAAGGTCACAAGCTGACCCTGTAGTTCTCATAAAAACACAAATATCTCCACATGTGTGAGTTGAAGTGAGGTAATTGTTGACGTCATGCTAACGAATTGCCCTTCTAGGGTTTGCGTTGGGGGCCTTGAGTGTCATGACAAGTGTAGAGGCCCTATAAAATCATGCTCTAGGGGCTGGCCCCTAAATCTCCAACAAAACCCTTTGTGGGCCCCAGTTTTGGCTTGGGACACAAATATGGGTCTCATGGGTCTCCTAGTGGTGTGAATTCCTGATTATGCTCCAACGTTGAGGGCACTGAAGATGGTGCTAGCCCTCCCATGTCTCAAGGCATGAGACAAACCTCATCTAGGCCTTGGATCAACTGCTTGACCCTGTAGTACCACTAAGCCAATTGGGGGCATGTTAGTCCAGCCTCCAATTGTATCATCCAAAAATAACAAAGCAAATGCAAGAACGTTATGGGTTTTGCAAGTGCCCATGGCAACAAATGATGCTCTATAACTGTCCAAAGGCCCATAGCTCTTAATGCATCACCTGTGGGTGTCAATATGTCTCGCTAGAGGAGTTGGAGTCTGGAACCCAGTTAAGTTCCCCAGACCTATAGATGGAACCACCTGCCAATTACACACAATATCTAGTGCTGCAACTTTCACCATTAGGTACGTTAATTATTATTGCATGTAAGTGAACCAAGCTTGAAAGAAATGGGCAAATTAACACTTCTAATAAAGCTTTTCTTCCAAATTTGGGCTTTACCTCCCTAGGTAAGAGTGGTTAATAGACTATCCTATTAGGTTCTCCTCAACACCCAAGGGGAAGTGACATGTCCTTGGTCCACCCTTCAATCGATAGGTGCCATGTTAATAATGATGGAACGGAGGGGAAAGGACTTCATGGCCAAGTGCCATGGTCAAAGGGATTGGCTGCGATGGAGTACCTCATCCTGGATGTAGATGTGAGGATGGAGCAATCGTGGATGCATGAGTTACCTCAACTTTTGTTTTTCCACCCCTCTATATGCCTTTTACTTTTTCTTGATTATTCTTTCTATTACTACTCACAACTCAAGTAATGAGAGCTTGCTTTGTGTGATGTGTAACAGTTATTACCCCCTTTAATGTGGGGTAGTTCATCATCCATCAGGGGTTGGGACATGCAAGGGTTCACTGTCTTCTATGAGATAGGGCAACATTGGCCTAAGAACCGGGTGATGGCCATATGAGTGAGGTAGAGTTCATGCTTGGCTTTTGCCCACTTGTTAATTGGTAAGTCTTGGCCATCTTTTGCATTTTGATCTTCCTTTGTTTTTGTTGTGGCCATCATATGCTCCTTTTGTTTCTTTTAGTTGCATCAACCTCCCTGAGTGCATTTCCAGGCACTACCCAGGGATGAGGATGTTTGGATGCCAAATCCCAATTAACCAATGGTCAGTTATACCTGAAGAAGGGAGGAGGAATAAAGGCTTATAATGTAAGACAAAAAGTGGTAAGTATGGAATATGGATAAATGGGGCTACGCTATCTCAATCATGGATTCCCAAGTAGTGCTCCTCCTGTACCCATTTGGCCATTAGGGGAGGTCTGTGAAAATTCCTAAATCAGAAACCCTACTGCAACAATTTGATGTTATTTCTTCTACTTGTTAATTTTGATACAAGTTATTTATGTTGTTACACAGTAAACATCGAAATAAATACAACTGCAGCCTTCACAACATAAAAAATACTGCGGAAGCAAGAACTGAGCAAGAAGGAAATAAACACAAACATATACACCGTTGTTTTTGGACAATATCCCTGGAAAAACCTAATGCGGGAAAATCGGTGTAGCAGTTGAGGCTTTGTATTATTATGCATTAGTTTCTTAATACAAATCTTTGGATGCCCAAACTAGCGATTCAATACAGAGAATCAACTAGCGAAAAAGATAGTGAGATAGCCTTACAATGGTATGGGAAGATCCGGTACTGATTTGACTAGAGATGAGCCCTCTGCGCAATCTTTGCACGGCTCTGCGTCACACCTATGCAGTTACTGCGTCATTGCTTTTGGGATCGCGTCACACCTCCTGGCTGATCTTTTGCTGGCTAGAAACTTGATCCTCTGACTTCCCAATCTCACACCCTAGAATCTGGTACTGGATCTCAACTGCTCCTCAACAAATCTTCAGACTCCCTCTGAAGCTCTGCGCTGCCTCTGCGTGGCTCTACACTGCACAGCGTGGCTCTGCACTGCCTCTTATGGACCTCTCCCTGCCTCCTTTGCAATGTATTCATCGAATTAGGAATACTTCCACCAGCCAACTATCCTTGCCTCTCACTACAAGAGATCACTTCGATCTTTCTCCAGCAACTATTGCACTGCTCCCTTGAGAAATTAATCTCTTGATCTCTTACTCGATGTGATTCCAAATGCCCATCAAGCTCCTTCTTATAATCGTTGACATACTGACAAATCAACGACCAAGATTAAAACAAAATCAAAGGCTAAGATTTACTAGGAGTTTATCTGTGTCTTTATCTAGAAGATTCACACCCAATCGAATTAATACACTTTAATTAATCACATTTCTTTAGTTTATACTTAGGGATACATTAAAAATGATTAATTATTTTAATTAAATCCTTTTGCAGGTGGAATTTCCCAAAACTCTTTCTGGGTATTGTGGAATGCATGTGTCTTAGCCTCTCTAAAAAATCTTGAGGCTAGAGCACATCTGATGCTACAAAAATCAACACTCCCTCTTAGCGAGGAATGTGCTCAAGTGTTGCAACCTCCTGAAGCATCACTCTGACTTCTGCACCATCCCAGTTGCGCTGCTGATGTCTGTTGTTGCTGGCCACCAACTACTGTGTAGCTCTCTCTACATTGCATCTGTGCTGCTGCTGTCTCTGCATGCTGCAGTCAACTGCATCTGCATTGCAACTCTATTGTTGTTGCCACTACAGCATCCACAACTACCTCTCATCTCCTGCTGCTGCAACTGAGAGATGTCCATCAACTGAACCAACTGTGTTCAGATTGATGCATCTGTACACCGAGTTCTGTCTGCTGCTAGCATCTGCATTGTCACTAAAGCTTCTGCGCTGCTGCTGACTCTACACTATGCCAACTGTACTGCTCCCAACTCTGCTCTGCACTGCTCAGTTCCTAACTTTGCTAACTACTGCATCTGCCACTCGACACCTAACTGCACCATCTGTCACTGGTCCATCCTGCTACTGCTATTATGGGCTCCCATAGCAAAGTATTGATCCAAGAGGTGGACTCCTCAAGTATTTTTCCCATCATGTAGCTCTCTGAGGCTACAAAACCATATCACCCCACCTCTCCCCTTGAGGTATGTGGGAAATCATGGCAAACTCCTCCTCCAATATGGAGTACAGCCTATCGATTTCTACGGTAGCAACTTGCTAATCTTGCTCCTCCTTGTCCTTCTTCTGAAGAGGACACTGAGAACTGAAGTGGCCCATCTCACCACATTGGAAATGTTATCACAAAATTAGACTTGATAGGCTGCTAATCAAATCAATCTCATGTAACTGTTTCAAACCAATCTTTTGATTGAGGCTTAGCCTCCTCAACTTGAGAGGGCTCTCTCAAGGGTTAATGATTTTGATAAAAATATAAATGGCTAACTCTATGTGGAGTAATAATCAGGTAAATGATAAATGTAGGTTGAAAATCACATCAGCAAGTACACATTGGGCTTATGGAGTCAAAAATAGTTTCAGTAAACCAATCAATCTACTTAACATGGAAGTTGAGGCATATCAAAGTTTTAGTCCAGAGATACACATGTTAAACTGTAAAAAACACAGTCAGTTTGTCTATATAGAAAGTCAAAGCATCAAAGATGAATTTTGAGTAACATAGACAAACACCATTGCAATAGGATAGTAAAAAGATGAAAATAGAACAAGAACACACTAGAACTCCTTCTGAATCTCAAGTTGGCTAAGTAGAAATCTCTGTATTTAGCTAAAAACCAGTTACTTACAATAAACACACTCTTTTGCCAAAAAATGTCCAAACCTTTGCTAATTCGACCCAATGGCCTTTAATAGACCATTTACAACATGAGATGATCTCATCTTAGGCTACATACATCGAATTTCTAACTCTTGACACCTTGCATAAGCATAAAACATCAAATTTATGACAAACAGACACCTATCCTACTTGACAATCCTATTTCAACTAGGACTCAAACTCTTCATTACTATCTTTAACAACCTTATCTATTTGAAATTACATCATTTGCCAAGTGTATCATCACATGGTCGAATTTGGATGATGGGCTTCAGTTCTTCATAACCACTTTGCTGACCTCCACAAAAGCAGTAAACCAAACCCTGTTTTTTAGGTATAAGATTCTTTTCCTTCTTTGAACATTCTGACCATCATTTAAACTTTATTTCGTGGTCCTTGGCTGTTGGAGATTATCTTAACATGTCTCATCGCTCATCCCTAGCCTCCAACTGTCCAAAAACCGCTGCAAAACTTGTTCAAAAGGCTGTAATTTATGGCGCTACGAAAACACAGCAGTTTCGTAGCGCCCTTTGTAGCGCTGCCATTTCAACCATTTTTCTTCAAAAACATGGTTCTTTCCCTATGCAACATTTTAATCATCCTTCAATACATCTTCCATGACAATTACAACTCTTAATTCATCCTTTAACCCCTTGAAAACTGATCAAAAGGAGCAAAAAAGGCAACTACAGCAGTTTCATAGCGCTTTTATGCTTTTTTACACTAGATGCGCTACGAAACTGCTAAGTATGCAGTTTTATCAAAAAATTTGCCAAGTGAAAAGTATTATTGCCCCAAAACTCAAAATATTACTTATCTCATCATCTAAAAACCACAGCAACCATATACTAACTTCATTTTAGCTTTTTTGAGGCATTTCTTCTTCATTTGCAACAGGTTGGCCTATTGGTTTTTCCTGTTTTTTCCTAAAAAATTGGTCTTGGGACAGAACCTATATCTCCTACTCCATGATGTATTTTGAGAAACTGAAGGAGGTTTTTGTAGGCCAGTATGTCTTGAATAAAAACCTCTCTTGGTTTTTTGAAACACATCTCCTGCTGTCCAGAAACTGCATTTGAAAAACATGTGTAAAACAGGAAAACTGTGTTTCTGAAAATAGGGCTTCAATGAAATCCTTGTAGCTCTCAACCGATAACACCTGTGAGAAAATTGAGAGAGGTTTTTGTAGCTGGGGTTGTTATGAAGACAAAGCTCTTTCAGAATTCCAAAACACTTTTTCATTTGGCCAGAAACTGAACTTGAAGTTGACTGCTAAACAGTGATGTACAGGGCAGTTTCGTAACAGCAGTTTCGTAGCGCATTTTAATTTATCAATTTCTGCCACCTCCTAATGAATTTGAAGAAACTGAGAGAGGTTTTTGTAGTTAGGTCTATTATGAAGAAAAACCTCTTTCAGATTTCCAAAATTTGTTTTCAGTTTCTCAGAAACCGCCTTTGAAGTTGACTTCTCAAAATCAGAAAAAACAAAGTTTTGTTGTTTGCACTACTAAACTGTCAGTGCTTTCGTAGCGCAAAGTGACTTTTTTGAACTAGTGGCGCTACAAAAACAAGGTTTCTTGGCTAATTGACCAGTTTTGACACGAAACTTTTAGGAAATGACCCACAAATGAAAATGATAGATATTTGACATGAAGGGACTTCAAAGAAGATTTTATCATAACCTAAGGATGGGCTTTAAAATATAAAAATCTAAAACCTACCCTTGATCAAATCCTAAATTGACTTCTAAACCCAATTTTGAACCATGACCAAAAACAAACTTGACACAATGATGTTTTGAATTTTTTTGGGTGATAACAGGAAACACTTGATCTTCGAAATATCCTTCTTTCGCCTGCACTGCTCTTGTTGTCCCTTCGATGCGACGGCTGCATTTTCCTCTTCCTTCTCGATCTTCACTCCATTGTTGCTGCTGTTACTTATGGTGCTCTTCACCAAATTACACCTCATCTCCTCTTGTTGTAGATCAGCCCAAACTCTCTCCCAATCAGGGAACTTCTCTCTGCCCAAGATACTCTAGACAAAGACTTACCACTCCTTGGAAACACTATTAAGGGTCAGCCATACAAACTCAGTACCCTGGGGCGCTACTCCCACAATAGCCAGTTGATCTCGAGTATCCTGAAGTCGCGTTAGGAAGGGGTCTATACACTCCCCCTTCTGCATCCTCGTGCATCTCATCTTCTCCTCCAAGTACATCTTCCATTGCTCGGAAGATCCCTTGATATAACATGGCCAATGCATCCCACATCTCTTTGGTTGTGCCTTTTCCAGTTATCTAAGATACAACGTGATCTCTCACTTCGTCGAGGATCAACCTCTTGGCCTTCGCCATCTCCTTCTCGTAGGCCTTAAGTTGATCTGCATTTGTGGGCTCAACTACCACATTAACAACGAAAGTTTTAAGATCATGCTCATCTAGAAGGAAGGAGATCCTTGCCTTCCATATTACATAGTTGGAGACACCCTCCAAACGATCCTGATCTCTTAACCCCATTGCTGCCATCTCGCCAAGCAAATGCCGAATCACCTCCTCTCTCCTCTGTGCAACTGCTGACTGGCTATACGCACTCCCTGCTGGAGTAAGTAGATCTGCTCGCGGATACTATTGCTCTGCAGTGAGAAATCGAATTCCTTGGCTAGGTTTTCGATGAGGAAGAAATTCCCTCAATGTGTGCTCTTCTTTTCTCTTATGACGCTTTTTTGTCCCAGCAAATAGCTGCAGAAAACTCGTCCTAGCTAAAGATCTACTCTGTGTTGAAACTACTGTGATGCTCCCTTTGCCTCTGGAAAACCTCGATCCGAAAAATCTCCTTCTCTGTCAACTCACTTAAAGTAAAAATTTCCACAAAATTTTGCCCCCCAGGGTATAGACTGCGCAGCCCCTCTGGGGTTTCGATCTACTCCCTACGTAATCTTTTTGAAATCCGTCTTCTGCTTAGCTCTAGGCTCTTCTTGCTTCGCTTTTTCTACTTCACCTACGCTGTGATACCATGTTAAAATTCCTAAATCGGAATCCCTACTGTAACAATCTGATGTTATTTCTTCTACTTGTTAATTCTGATACAAGTTATTTACGGTGTTACACAGTAAACATCAAAATAAATACAACTGCAACCTTCACAACATAAAAAAATATTGTAGAAGCAAGAATTGAGCAAGAAGGAAATAAACACACACATATACACTGTTTTTTTTGGATAATGTCCCCGAAAAAACCCAATGCGAGAAAATCGATGCAGCAGCTGAGGGTTTGTATTATTATGCAATAGTTTATGAATACAAATCTTTGGATGCCCTAACTGGAAATCTGATACAGAGAATCAACTGGCGAAAAAGATAGCAAGATAACCTCACATTAGTACGGTAAGATCTGGTACTGATATGACTGGAGATGATCCCTCTGCGCAGTCTTTGCATCACTGCTGCTAGGACTGCATCACACCTCCTGGCTGATCATTTGCTAGCTGGAAACTCGATCCTTTGACTTCCTAGTCTCACACCCCAAAATCCAGTACTGGATCTCAACTGCTCCTTAGTTTATCTTCGGATTCCCTCTGAAGCTCTGTGATGCCTCCGCGTGGCTCTGCTTTGCCTCTTTTGGACCTCTCTTTGCATCCTCTGCAATGTATTCACTGGATCAGGAATACTTCCACCGGCCAACTATCCCTGCCCCTCACTACAAGAAATCACTTCAATCTTCCTCCAGCAACTGTTGCGCTGCTCTCTTGAGAAATCGCTCTTGATCTCTTACTCAATGTATTTTCCAAATGCCCATCAAGCTCCTTCTTATAATCTCTCGTTGACATATCAACGGCTAAGATTAAAATATAATTGAAGGCTAAGATTAACTGGGAGATATTCCGTGTCTTTATCTAGAAGATTCACACCCGATCTAATTGATACACTTTAATTAATCACATTTCTAAGTTTAGACTTAGGGATACATTAAAAATGATTAAATATTATAATTAAATCCTTTCTGGGTGGAATTTCCCAAAACGCGTTCTGGGTATTGTGGAATGCATGTGTCTTAGCCTCTCTGCAAAATCTTTAGGCTAGAGCACATCCGATGCTACAAAAATCAACAAGGTCCCACTAGACTAGGATTGAAAATTAACCCCCCATTTAAGGTGAGGGAACAAGATCATGGCCAAGTCCCTTCTTTCTTCCAAGTCACCCCATGAGCCATGTAAAAATGCCCAAATGCAAACAAGCATAAGCACCTGATTGCAAAATGAATGAAGTACCTTTTGATTAGAATCCCACCTTCCAACATGTGCTCTTGGCAAATGGGTGAGGAAACATATGATTGAAGCAGGTGGAGGAGATATGGATGGAACATCACATTAGCTACTTAGTGGTTATTAGGGGTTGCTAGCTGCCGATCGAAAGAGATGAATAAGAGAAAAGTTTCTCTTGGGGTCACCCACTTTTGGTGGGTAACTAATTCAATTGTTAAAAATAAGACTTTCACATTTCAACTAAAGTGAATTACAAAACATAACTACTTTTTGAAAATATCTCAAACTATTTCTCACATGTTCACACTAAACATGTGCTGAATTTCCTATCTGAGCTACAATTCTCATCACCCCTTCATAGCGAGAAAAGAATTTTGCACCAATCTAGGAATTCTGCACCAATCCAAGTTCGACTCTAAAAACCTCAAGCCTCCCTTTTGCCAAGGGCTTTTTCAAAATATTAGGTACCTTTGATTCATGGGAATAAGCGAGAGCTTCCCTACTTATGTCTGAATCATGTCTCCTACAAAGTGATCTCTATTCTCAACTTAACTAGAATACCATTGTTGATTCCAAGCTAAAGCAATGCCTTGAGATTTTTTTCCTCTCTGCTGCACTACTCGCAACTTCACCATCTCTAAGATCTCTCAAGCCCTACTACCTTGTGCCCCTCAATGTCTAAGTGAACATCAAGGTCCCGTGACATAAGTAGAAGGGGTTCTCATCTCTTCCTCTTCACCTAGAGGCTATTGTACTTCCCTATAAATCACTAGGGGCCCTTTGTCATTAATTCTAGAATCTCCTAAGAATCGAGAGTGTACCCTCTACATACACCATGTTGCTCAATATTAAACTTTGAAATACCTATGACTATCTCCCTTAGCATAAGCAACACCCTGTGATGCAAGTGCACCATCATCTTATGCCACAACTTGCACAAGCTATCATTGTTATGAATCAAGGCTTGAAGAGGTTCACCCTACAACCTGTACAGATGACCTTCTCTAACTCCAATTATCAGAGCTATATCTAGGCTATAATCCTTTGACCTAACAAATTCTTGCTAGTTCTTGAACTCCATTGTTAAGCACTTATCCTCCATGACCGAAATTGAAAGGAAAGTTCCCTTAGACTTGAAACAAACAAGACATCATTAAAATCTAAAGAATTACTGAACTTGAACTACAAGGGAATAATACCAACTCCTACTAATAGGTACTTGGCACCATCACCAAGTTCAACTTGTACTCCTAAGTCCTGCTTCTTTAGAATAGAAAACAATTGTTGGACTAAGCTCATATATCGAGATTCCCACCTATCCACATACCATGCATTCCTCATAATTGTGTTGGTACAAAGAGAAGATACCAATGAGAAATCTTTCTCAAACCTGGCAACAAGCTCATTCATATGAGTTTATAATTAAGCTACTACTTATGTCATTGCTCCCTTTTTCCCTTCTTCTTTTGACACTGTGATGCAAAATGATCGTGCGTATGACAAACAAAGCACTTGATTTTACTCAATTCCTCCTTCCATAAATGTGAGGTTGACTCCTCACTCTTTCCTTTATAACTTCTAGGTTCGTTACTTCTTCTCTTATTTGATTGACCAAATCGAGCTATTTTCTCATCACAATCCTCCTTATCGACCTTTGACTCCATCTAATTTCCTCCTACATACAATAATCCCAAACCTTCTCAAGCTCAGGAAGGTTTTCCCAAGCACAAATACCTTTGAAAAATGGTTCCCATGAAGCTGGGAAGCCATTCAACGCCATGTTCACTAGCTTTGCATCTGCAACCTTCTTCCCAACTGTGGCAAGCTGATCAAGAATTTGTGCGATCTTTATAAAGTAACGAGTGATTATGTCTGATTTGGTCATCTCTATGGATCTAAGTTTGTTCTGCAACATCATCTTCCCATTTATGTTTTAACTCTAGAAAAGGCTAACTAGGGAATCAAACATCTCCTTTGTCGTATTCTTCTCTGAAACATAAGGGATCAAATGGTCCTTTATGTTGAGAAATCAATATGTTTATGTATTAGGGTTAATTTATCTTTCATGATAATCACTTGTGAATTTGTTGGCTTCTTTATGAATTTTTTTATGTTTTCTTCTTTCATCAAGCAATTACCAAAAGTACAAAACATGAAGATCACAAGAGACAAAGAACACAAGAATATACGCTCCAAGCTAGGGAAAAAACCCCGCAAGAGGGAAAACCCAACCAACTTCTCTTCTTATAGAAACAGATCAAAATGAGAAATTCAAGACCCAAGACTAATACAAGAATCCAACCTCCAAGATGCCAAGTCAAGCCCTCCAAATTCATCATCTTAGTCACAGGAAATAGCATCGATCTCAATAATCGTAACTAGCATCGATCTCAGTAATAGTAACTTGCATCAATCTCAGCTCATATGCCAAAGGGAACTCGCTTTTATTTTAGATCACCTGCCACAGAGAACTCTAATTTCTCTTAGACCATTTGCCACAGAGAACTCGCATTTCTTTCAGATGAATAACCCAGGAAACTTGCATGTCTTCACCATAATGTAGCCTCTGAATTTCGAATATCTTCATCTCAGTACTCATCAAAGAAAAGCACCAAATTGCTTTCAATTTTGGTGGAGGATGTATGCCAATATATTGTTTTTTTCATATGTGAAAAGACACGTCTTTTGAGTGAACTGACTTGTTATCTTGGAGGGCTGACTTGGCTTCTTGAGGTGAATTGACCCAAATTACAATTTTGAAAATTATTTTTCATTATTCTTTACAAGAAATCCAAATAGGACTTTGACTCGATTACAATTCTTTTGACTCAACAAATCCTAAAAGCATGAAGAATATGCTTAAGTAATGAAATAATAATAATAATATACATTTATTTTTCTTCTTTTTGCTTTTGCATGAAATACATATTGATACAAGTACAAAGATAATTATGAAGACCGAACCTAGTTACATTTTTCAACGCTTTATGGCATCCAAGATCGTCTGCTTTCCCTTCACTTCCTTTTTGTTGTGAGCTGCCAAGTCCTGTGGATTCCTAGACAAAGTCACAATGTCCTGGACAATATCCCAATGTTCATTCTCTTTTAGTAATAGTGTAACCCTCATTTTTCATGCTACAAAGTTTCAAGCACCATCCAATCTGTCCTCAAAACAAAGGCCAACCATTACCATCTCTGAGATCTATTACACAAACCCCCAAATCAAATAATATAACTTTGAAATTCTCTTGTTGTTGTTCCTTCTTCCTTGCAATGGATCTACTATTGTAAATCCTTGAGAATCTCCATCAGAGATCAAGCTCTAATACCATGTTAGAATTTCAAGCTCTAGGCAACTAATGTCTTTAAGATCTCAATTGAACAAGTGCTTGTTGAATTTAATTAATGCTGAAAATTAAATGTCAGACCATGGCATCAATCACACATAGCTAGAAGTTAAACAACGGAAGCATAAAAATTAATTTCTCACACAAAGGTAATTACTCCTTCCAATAAGCTTTCATTCCTTGGAAAAACTTACAGAAAATGCTACCCAAGAAAAATATAATGCAAGGATACAAAAAATGCCTTGCACTGTATTTGTACAACCTGTTGAAAAACCAAAAACAGCAGAAATTGTTGTGATACTTGCACGACAGCCTATATGGTCTATCCGTATGATTGTGTGGATCTATCTATACGACTATACAAAACTACATGGACAGCTATCTCGTATTGCATGCTACCCAAGAATGCTTCTTCCTTGGCTACCTATTGTCTCTCTCACGTGGGTTCAACTCATCAAGTGTGTGTAAAAGCCTCAATCTTCTCCGTGTATTTATAGTTTTAGCAAAAAAAATATTTTTAAAATTTCTCATAGCGTAAGTCATGCATGGAATACAATTTTAGACTCAACTGGTAAAAGTAAGACACTCACTTTTTAACTAAAGTGAATTACAAAATGCCTTTGGATTGTAGATCAACTGGTCATAGGGTGCATTGCTACTTTCCTTTTGGCGTCATTGGTTCAAACCCCCAACTAGCCTTGTGTGCCAAGTGAGGGGCCACGATGGTACACTTGGAGTCTATTGGTCAAATGAACACAACTAGCTCTATTTGTTAGGATTCTAAAAGTTTTGAAAGTGCTTTGACCACTTTGTTATTTAAATTCATCTTCTGGAAAAGGGGAAACATTTTTTATTATTGTTATTTTATTTCAAACACATCAAAAGTGTACAAACTTTAGTTGAAAAACCACTTGTATTCTACCATAGTTTTTGGGAGTCCATGGAATTGAAATTGATGGCTTAGATGCCTCATTACTCTATAAAAGGAAGTCACTCTACCTCACTCAGAAGACTTTTGGAGAGGAATAAAAACTTTGCAGTGATTAAACAATTCTCCCCTTGTCTCTTTTTTCTTTTTATTATCAACATACTGCAAGACAATTTATTTTTTCAAGCGGTGTGATCAATATAAGCATTTTGCAGGTGAAATTTTCTCCATGTTGCATTGCTCAAATAGTTAAGAGGAATCATTGTTAAATTTCTTCTTGTTATTTGTTCTGATATACAAGTGCTTAGTTCTGATTTGGTTGAATTACTGTTATAGATTTAACCCCCTCTGAAAGGTAGCAGTCTAGCTATGTTTCTCAAGGGCTTGATTTTTCTTCTATACTCCAAGTGAAAGGAATTCACAGTGCCATCGTTCCAAGTAAGCAGAGTGCAAGGGGGAGAAATAGTGATCTCGGTAAATGATTTCAATCAATATCACCTAAGGTTTTATCTCCAAACCATTGATTTTCTTTTTCGAATTTAGGGTTTAATTCTAGGTTAAATTTTTTGAATTACAAAAAGAGAGAGAGAGAGAGTAAATTAGGTTTGAACTTTTGTTTTAAATTAGATTTGATTTTGTTAGAGGTTAGGTTTAAATTTCTATTTTAAATTAGGCTTTATTTAAAAAAATAAATTTCAAATTTTATTTGTTAAGGGCTTGATGCTGATAAAAGCTTCTGGTAAACTGTGTGTTGTGTTTATTGTTGTGCCTGATGTTTCGGGTGAACACTTCACCCATCTTCAGTTTGCTTTATGTCCCAAAAGATGGGTGAAGTGTGTGAAAATTTCTGAATACAATAATACAAAAATCCTACTGCGGTATCTTGGTTTACTTCTCCTACTTGTGATTAAATTATACAATTTATTTTCAGAAAATATTCAGAAAATACCGAAGTAAACACAACTAACAACCTACACACATACAGATCATTTACTGAATATTACGCTCATTCAACAAAGTGACACAGATTTTTTGGACAAATGTCCCCAGAAAAACCCAATGAGGGAAAACCGGTGCAACAGATATGAGAAAAAATATAGGCAAATATAGGCAACTTACTGGTTAACCCGACAGAGAAAAAATAGATCTATAGCAATACCTACTATTTTGGAGATTGCAAACTTGACTGATCCACACCCTCAAACGGGATTTACGGGACTCAGCCAGATTCTACCTCTAGAAACCCCAGCGCTGCCCCTGAAGCCCCTGTGTCAGCCTTGGTAGCCTCTGTGCTTCTCTGGAGAGGGTTGCGTAACCCCAAACTGGGTGACGCAGTTCCTACGCTGCCCTAGATGGCCTCTGCGTAACCCTGGAGGTCTCCTACTAGCTCAACGCTACCCTTTCTGGGCCTGCGTAGCGGCTGAAGCCCTCTGCGCTACGCAACTGCTGCTGCCCTTGCTCCTCTGCGCTGCTCCTAATTGCTGCTCCTCTGCCTCTTGCTGACTCTTGGCTCCGAGATCAGATCATCCCCTCGGCCAATACTACCCCTCGCTGCAGAAAACTCTTCTGAATATTCTTAGCAAACCCGCCCTAGAATTCCAGTTCAGTCTCTCAGCTCTGCCTCCATGTGTGTGTCTCCAACTGACCCTCAAGCCTTTCTCTTATACCTTTTCGTTGACACATCAATGAACATGATTTAATCTCTTATCGACGGCTAAGCTTAAAATACTACTTGATCCGCGTCACTTAGAACATTTCATCACATGTGTTTAATTAATTCACTTTAATTTTTCTAATTCCCTAAGTTAGACTTCAGGTCCTCATTAAAACAATTAATTATTTTAATATCTCACACATAAGATGAAATTTCTCCAAATGCTTTCTGGGTTTTGGAGGAATTGTGTGTCTTAGCCCCTCCGCAAAATTTCAGGGCTAGAGCACACCCGATGCTACCCCAATACACAAAATATCAACACTCCCTCTTAGCACGGAGTGTGCTCTAGCAATACATCCACACCATGTATCACAAGATCTTGGCATTGGTCTCTACGCTGATGATGCTTGGCCTGCGGCCCTCCATCCACTGCGTTGTTGATGCTTGGCCTGCTGCCCTCCATCCACTGCGTTGTTGCTCTCTGTACTGTTGCCCACGTCACTACCACTGAAACTGCCACATCTATATTGCAGCTCCTTCTCAAATTGTTGCATCATGTTGCCCATAGCATTGCCACTGCTAACTGTTGCACTACAACTCAGTTGTCGAGAAGTAAGCAACTGAAAGACTCATGCCCAATCGTTGATAGACAAGTCAAGCTGCATTCCATCACTGAAACTCCCTTGGCTGTTGCTTTACGCTATCCTCCTGAAGCCACTGCGTGAGCACTGCCTCTCTGCGTTGCTAAAATCCCATCAGCCTCTGCGTTGTTGCCTCCACACTGCTGTTGCCTCTGCACTACGCTGCTTCCTCTACAACATCTTTGCACTGCCCTCTGCTTCACTGTGAACTTTTGCATCCATCTACTTGTCCCGCTACTGTCTCCAGGCTCCTATAGCTCATATGTGATCTAAGAGTTGGGCTTACTCAAGGATCTTGCCTTCTCATCTGTAGTTGCTCTACAGATCCATATCGCCCCACTTACGTGGCTCATGAGCACTCATGGCTACGTCATCATCACTCCCATCGTCCTTTGCTGCTGCTGCCTTGGAATCAGAAGCTCCTTTGTCCTTCTTCTTAGGACAAGTGTTGGCAAAGTGTCCAAGTTCGCCACAGTTAAAGCACTGGACCTTGGATAGGTCCCTCTTCTTCTTCCCTTACTGCCTTCGTTCCTTCAATGCAAAGTCTGCATCATCTTCCTCTTCTTTCTTCACCCTGACAGTTCCGTTGCTGTTGTTCTGCTTCTTGGCGATTCTCCTGATCTCCTCTTGACAGAGGATTGCCCACATGTCCGCCCAGGATGGTAACGCTGCCCTGCACAATATGCTTTGGACAAATGTTTCCCACTCCTCGGTGACTGCATTCAAGGCAGTCCTTACTAAGAGCCCTTCATCCAGAGTTGCACCCATGGCAATCAGTTGATCCCGGATAGTCTGAAGTCGGAAAAGGAAGGGATCTATCTCCTCACCCTTTTGCATCTGGAAAAACCTCATCTGATTCTCTAGAAGCATATTTTGTTGAACGGAGCTTCCCTGATACATCGTCTCCAAAGTGGTCCACATCCCATTGGTCGTCTTCTTTTCGGCAATGTGTGGCACGATGTGATCTTTTACTCCATCCATAATCAAACGCTTAGCCCACGCTTGATTTTCATTGAATTTCTTTCGAGGATCAAGATCTGCAAGCTTAGCAAGGACATTCTCCGCATGGTTCTTGATGTCGTACTCATCCAGGACTGTCAGTATCCTGGCTCTCTAGATGACAAAGTTGGACACACTATCCAGCCTGTCCTGATCTCTCAGCCCATGAGAAGCCATCTAGCTCAAACCTGATGAAGCAGTACTCTTTTCCCTCTTTTTGCTGAAAGACTCAACATAAATGTTGGATTTGGGTTTCTTGGCGATCAGAAACTATTGTAATTGCTCCCTCTATCAACTAATTTCCCTCCTGGAAATCTTCAGCCAAAACAATCGGACAGTTCTCTTCGATCACCCTCTTGTTCGAATCTCAGATCTGTTGAGTGATTGTCTTCCTCCCACTCTTTGTCGACTTATCTAGGCACAATTCTACACCAGCAGAATTTCCACCACACCAGCAACTGCTAAAGATCTGAAGCACTGCTTCTGGATATCGGCAATATTGCTCCGCAACAAAAAAATCACTGGATTGTGTCCCTCTGGCTGCCCTCTGCGTGAGCAGACTGGCCCAACGCAGCGGCTGCACAACACAAGCTGCTCCTGCGTCCCTCTGGAGGGTGTTGCGCTGTCTCTGCGTCACCCAGATGGGACTGCTTAGCCCCTGCGTCCTCCTGCTGCTGAGTTGCCCTTTCTGGATCTGCTGCTACCCTGCAAAAAATATGTCTTCAGCTAATTTTGCTGGAGATTCAGCTTGATTTGCAATCGCTCTGATACCATGTGAAAATTTTTTAATACAAAAATCCTACTGCAGTATTTTGGTTTACTTCTCCTACTTATTATTAAATTATACAAGTTATTTTCAGAAAATATTTAGAAAATACCAAAGTAAACACAACTAACAGCCTACACACATACAAATCATTTACTAAATATTACACTCATTCAACAAAGTGACACACAAAATTTTCAGACAAATGTCCCCAGAAAAACCCAATGCATGAAAACCGGTGCAGCAAATATGAGGGTTATTATTATTCAGTAGAATCTAAGTACAACAAATCTGGGCACCTTACTGGTTAACCCGACAGAGAAAAAATAGATCTGCAGCAATACCTGTTGTTCTGGAGACTGAAACTTGACTGATCCACACCCTCAAACGGGATTTACAGGACTCAGCCAGATTATGCCTTTAGAAACCCTGGCGCTGCCCCTGCGTCAGCCCTGCTAGCCTTTGCGTGCCTTTGCGCTGGCCTGGAGAGGGTTGTGTAACCCCAGACTGGGTGACGCAGTCCCCACGCTGTCCTGGATGGCCTCTGCGTAACCCTAGAGGTCTCTTGCTGGCTCAGCGCTGCCCTTTCTAGGCCTGCGTAGCGGCTGAAGCCCTCTGCCCTACGCAACTGTTGCTGCCCTTGCTCCTCTGCCTCTTGCTGACTCTAGGCTGCGGAATCAAATCATCCCCTCAGCCAATACTACCCCTCACTGTAGAAAACTTTTTTGGATATTCTTAGCAAACCTGCCCTAGAATTCCAGCTCAGTCTCTCAGCTCTCCCTCTGTGTGTGTGTCTCCAACTAACCCTCAAGCCTTTCTCTTATACTTTTTCGTTGACACATCAACGACCGTGATTTAATCTCTTATCGACAGCTAAGATTAAAAGACTGCTTGATCCACGTCACTCAGAACATTTCATCAGATGTGTTTAATTAATTCACTTTAATTTTTCTAATTCCCTAAGTTAGACTTAGGGTCCTCATTAAAAAAATTAATTATTTTAATATCTCCCACATAAGATGAAATTCTCCAAACACTTTATGGGTTTTGGAGGTCTTGAGTGTCTTAGCCCCTCCACAAAATTTCAGGGCTAGAGCACACCCGATGCTACCCCAATACACAAAATCTCAACAAAGTGTTCACCCAAAACGTCGGGCAAGTCAGGGAGCTTTCTTGTATTTCACTAATGAGCTAGTCACTCCTGTAGTAAGTTGGTATGCTACTTCTTGCATCACCACTTTGTCTGTGACAAATGTAGGAAATTGGTGAGGAGGCTTGTATGCACCAAATACCTCAATGTACGTAGTATCTTCGGTGGTGAACCAATCTGCAATATTCTGCAAGGATGTCCTAACTCTTTCCGACATACAATGAGGCTCTATGTCGAACAACCTTTGATATATTGTCGAGATGAAATGTTTGGTGGTCCGATCATACATTCCTTTGTAACCTGGGTCCCATAGACTTTTACAATATATGTGTATGGGTGGAATGTCCTGATCGGAACTTCATCTCCATCCCAATCCCTCAAACTCACAACTGGCACACAAGGCATCTAGCAAGTAAGATGCCATGTAGAATTCTGATTGCTCTCTTTCCACAATATTCTTCGCACTTTTGATATTTATTTGGATGGACAAGGCTAAGATATCTACCTAGTTGAATATGGTTCCCTCCATGGCACTGTTCATTTTTAGGGCTAGATTGTTCTTTGTTGTAGATAATTGCAATTTTAAATTTTTCAACATTTTCATATAACATCCACCCCATAACATCATTCATCATTAGCAATTATGTAGAGAGAACAATAACATCAACAATGCAGTAGAATAATAAAGGAACAACAGAAATTTTAAAAAAAAAAAAATGCATGATAGAGACGCCAGGATTTAGGTTAGAAACCAAGGCAAAACCCCACAAGGGAGCAAAACCCAACCAGAATCTTCTTCTATTAGATATTCATCAACTGTTTAGCTAAGATACAAAGTAAATTAAGTATGAGACACATCTTACATCTACTACATTAGTCCAACTAGGAGAATCTAGTAGCAGGTAGGCCTCCAAATCACATATACATCATTTTCATTGTCATAGAGAACTGTACACTTCATTGTTGTTGCCATCATCGTCATAGAGACAAACCATACATAAAAGTGTCTTTGTCATACACCTAAGGTCACTGCCATGTCAAGAACACGACCATATAACAAAGGTCACTGTCACTATCATAGCCATACATCAAGGTCCCTGTCATTTAACAAGGCCATTGTCACTGTCAAGTAGATCATTGTCAAGTCTCCAAGTCACTGCCATATAGATCATAGTCATGTCGTATAGATCACTATCATGTCAAGTAGATCATTGTCGCTTCCATGCAAGGTTACTGCCACTCAAGATCACTGCTATATCAAGGTCACTATAATGTCAATTGTCATTGCCATACAACAAGTCCATTGCTATATCAAGGTCATGATAATGTCAATTGTCACTGTCATATCATATGCCTCACTCTTATATAGATCAATGTCATACCTCACTGTTATATAGATCGATGTCATACCTCATTGTTATATAGATCAATGTCATGCCTCCAAGAGACAACGTGAGCCATCGAGATACAATGCAAACCTCAGAGAGATGTGAGCCTTAGATAAAGCGCGAACCATAGAATGCGAGCTACTATAGATCCGAGCCACTGTATAGAATGTGATCCATAGATGCAATCCAATCCATTATAGATGCGAGCCACTGTATAAAGCGTTGCCATAGAGCCACTGCGAATGTGATGTCATTGAGCCCCTGTATAATGCGATGTCACAAATAGAGCCACAATTCTATCCAATGTGATGCCACATGTGTAATGATTTGAACCACAAAGTAAAATAATTTGATCCATACAATGTGAGCTACATGCCATACAATGCGAATCACACTATACTATAATACGATGCCACTGCAATTCAGTTGCGTGCCTTAAAGGTCAATTACATGCCTCAGAGATCGATAGTGTGACACTGTAATTTAAATGTGAGCCTCAGAGTAATATAACGAACCATGCCACCACTGTAATACATTGGATCATCTCTCAATGATGTGAGCTTGATGTGTTCCAAAATGAGCCACATGATTAGATATTTATAGTTGATCGTGCATATGAAGGGACATGTCCCTTTGGGCAGGCCGACTTGAAGCTTGGAGGAAAAAAATTTAATTTGAATTATCATTAAATATATTTTCACATGATTTGAAGATCACTTGTCCAAGTGGATTCAAGCGACATTAAATAAGAGAAGACCCAAACCAATTAATAATTTCCTTTATTCAATTCAAATTCGTCTTAGGGGCAATATGGGCTTCTATTGGGTCTTAGGGTTTCTACGGGGAAGAAATTTGTCCCATAGTTGCCCCAATTTTCAACAGGGACATGCATATATCATCGGAACCTATCTTTCTTCAAAGAACTTTGCATCTTGTTTACCATACATCCTACAACACATGGTTACCAGCATCTGGTAAACTTTCCTGAGTGATTTGTTCTTGTAAATGTCATCACACTTTTTCCTGAATTTGCTTGGTTCCTGACACTAAGATTTCAAAATATCTTTTGTTGATTTGGTGAAGTTAGCAAACCATTTTGTGTTAAGGATTCCATTATGCTTGGGCAATGTTAATTTTGAACAACTAGGTCCAAACTCCATGTTGTGATGCTCGGATGAAGATGCCAATATTTTTATTGGATTCCTCTTTCGGAGAGGTGCAAGATTGATCTAAAGATCATCTTGATCCGATGAGTAGAAAATTTGTTTTGAATTTATTCAAAATATGTGCAGGTCGGCCAGAACTGAAATGTAGGCTTGAAGCCCCAACAGTTGTGTCACACACTCTCACTGATGGACATATATAGGTCAACTTTGGAGGTCATTTTCATCCATCCATCATCACACATTCTCTCTCATCATCTGATTGGTTCGATCACCTTGTAGGCTCTTCTTCTCTCACACGTGGGAAAATGCAGCAAAAGGATTTTCTGTTTTCGACCTAGGGTTTTCAGCGCAGATTTGACCAGCGTTGACTTTGGTCAACGCATGGTCAACTTGACCCAAATATGTCCCAGAATTCCTATTTCTGCAATCCGCATTTATTGGCACAAAAATCGAGGTTGGACATTGACTTTGACTGAGTTGCGTTGACTTTTTGCTACTATTGTTTTGCGTTGACCATGGAATGGGTTAACTGATATAGCTGTCCAAGAGGGTTGTGTGATACTTATGGTTGGCTGACCGTATTGGACTTTGCTGGTTGAAGTATCCTGTTGACCGCCATAATGCACCACAACACATATTTTGCTAATCAAGTTAAGTGTATTTTTTTGGCTTGTCTTCTATCGATCTATTGGTATGTTCTATCAACATTTTACTTTCTTGTTTATGTGATTGTTGTTTGATATTGGGGATAAAAGTAAAGTTGCATCAAGCATAGAACATCTACGAAAATTTACATGGTATCAGAGTTGAGGTGAAGATAAAGCCCAAGTTTGTAGCAATCACCGAAGAAGAGCATGGGTGCCTTAAACTACAATGGCTTTAAAGGTGATGACAAATTAACTAGGAAGGAAGACTTCCATGCTTGGAAGATGATATTGGATCTTATGTTGGACGACCAAGATGTCATGGACTATGTGCAGGGTAAAATCCAAGAGACTCCATCCACTGTACCTGCTGCCACCAAGTCAAAATATAAGAAGGGGGAAATCAAATCAAAGCTGATGATCCGAGATTCAATTCACAAGAGAAAGTAGCCTACATATCTGAGCTACTCACATCCAAGGAGATGTATGATAAGTTGGTCAACATGGTCAAGGCCAACAATGCAAATCAAGTCCCTTTCTTCAAGAACCAACTGAAGAATCTGAAGAAAGGCAGGGATGAATCCGTTCAATCATATTTTCTACAGTTGATTGAAATCAGAAATAATCTTTTGGCTATTGGGGAGACAATAGTTGATCGAGAAATGGTTCTCACCACACTTGGAGGTCTCTCATCCGAATGGCATGTATTCAATACTACCATTCTCAATAACAATGTGATACCTGATTTTGACGAAGTACTGTCGAGATGTGTACAAGAAGAGACAAGGATGAAGGAATATGAAAATGAAGGAAATGTTGCCTTCACTGCTCGTGCTAAGAAGAAGAACTTTGGTGGTCCGAGGAACAAAGGAAGAGTGGGGGCCCAAGGAAAGAAAGGCAAATGTTACACATGTCACAAGACCAGCCACTATGCTAGAGAATGCCCTTTCAAGAAGGATTCTCCTGATGATGATGATGATAACAACAACAACCAGAGGAATGGCAATCAAACGAACAACAGGTTCAAAGGGAAGAGGAAGGCTTCCTCTGGTGGAAATGGGCAACCTTTCAAAAGGTCAAGAAATTCCAGGTATGAGGAATCAAATGTTGTTGATGGTAAAAGAAATGAATTCATTCATGTATCTGCCCTCTCTGCTGCATCTCCACCTAACCCTATGGATGTCTGGTTGATAGATAGTGGTGCCTCAAGGCACATCACTGGGTTTAAGGAAGCACTTTCTGATATGGTTGAGAAGGATGTTAATCTGAAAATTATCCTTGGAGATAATGCCACATATCCCGTGAAAGGGACAGGGACTGTGACCCTCCACTTGTCTCAAGGTCAAGTCCTCCGCTTACAAGATGTACTATATGTACCTGATTTGAAGAAGAACCTTGTGTCTATCTCGGCCATGGAAGACAAAGGTTTCAATGTGGCATTTGTTGATGGGAAGGTGCGCATCTGGAAGAAGAGTTTCAAGGAAGCTATCACGATTGGGTTTAGAGTTGATACACTCTACCAGGTTGGAGGAAGTCCACTGGGAGCAATGACATGTGATACTATCGACAGACCGATAATGGCACTGAATATGAGACGAATGAGTTCAATAACTTTTGCAGAGAAGTTGGCATCAAGAGGGAGACCACAACCATATATACTCCTGAGCAAAATAGCATTGCTGAAAGAAAGAACAGAACCATTGTGGACGCTGCCCGTGCCATTATATATGATCAAGGTCTTTCGAAGTTGTGGGGAGAAGCTACGAACACTACTGTGTACATACAAAACCAATGCCCGCATTCCGCTCTAGACTCCAAAACTCCCAAAGAGGTTTTCTCTGGTAAGAAACCTAACGTCTCACATTTTAGAGTTTTTGGATGTCCTGTCTACTTTCATGTACCGAAGGAGAAGAGGAGCAAGTTGGATGCTTCAGGGAAGAAAAGAATGTTTGTGGGCTACAGCGAAACTTCGAAGGCCTATAGATTCTATGTGCCTAGTCAAAGGGAAGTGGAGATATGCCACGATGTTACCTTTGACGAAGATGCTTCCCTAAGGAAAGTAATCAATCTTCCGAGATCTGAGGAAGATCATGAAGCAAGGGCTGGAAATCAAGAAGAATCAAAGGATGAGACGATGCCCGATGTTGAAGGACTGATGGACCCTATTGATCCACCTCCTTCAATAAAGAGAAGACCATCATGGCTCAGGGACACTCTCGAGAATGCCGAGAATCATATGGTCCCAAGGGGGACATTCCGTGAAAGCAAGAAGCCAAATAGATACCAAGGGTATCTAGCAGCCATGAGTACAATCGTACAATCTGAGCCTGGATCTTTTGAATAAGCCATAAAGCATCAAGTCTGGAAGGATGCTATGCACGAAGAATATGAGTCCATTATGAAGAATGATGTCTGGGATGTGGTTCCAAGACTGGAGGACAAAGTAGTTGTCACCTCGAAATGGCTCTATAAGATCAAGCATGGATTTGATGGTAGTGCTGAAAAGTTCAAGGCAAGATTTGTTGCCGATGGCTTCTCTAAAAAGGAAGGAGTAGACTATGATGACATATTTGCACCTGTGGCCCGATATACCACCATCCGATCTATCATAGCTCTTGTTGCAATGCAAGGATGGAATCTTCATCAGATGGATGTGAAGACCGCATTTCTGCATGGTGCGATAAAGGAAGAGGTGTATCTGGAGCAACATCTGGGGTTCCAAGTCCAGGATCGGGACACCCATGCTTGCAGGTTGAAGAAAGCCCTATATGGGTTGAAGCAAGCACCCAGAGCTTGGTACAAGAAGATAGATAGCTACCTGATGAAGTTGGGCTTCACTCGTAGTAATGTTGATCCGAACCTTTACTTCAAGGTTGATAGAGAAAAGCCTCTCATTCTGGTGTTGTATGTGGGCGACCTCTTCCTCACAGGTGCTGGCCCTCTCATTCATCAGTGTAAGAGGGAGCTCACTGCTGAGTTCGAGATGAAGTACCTAGGACTGATGCATTACTTCCTAGGCCTGGAGGTCTGGCAGAGACCTGGCGAGATTTTCCTTTCTCAAGGAAAATATAATGTGAAGCTTCTGGAAAGATTTGGAATGGTGGACTGTAAGTCCGTGTTGACACCGATGGAGCTCAACTTTAAGAAGTTGAGTGGCAGCGCTGCTAGGCCCATGTTAGCAAATCCTACTGAGTATCATCAACTCGTAGGGGCCCTGATGTTCTTAGTGAACACTCGTCCGGACGTATGTTGTGCAGTGAACACTTTGAGTCAACACATGGTTGATCCTCATAACATTCACTGGGTTGGTGCCAAGAAACTCTTGAGATATCTCTGGGGCACGATAAACCATGGGCTAAGATCCACTGCCGGGAGCATGACACTCCGTGAATATACTGATGCCGATTGGGCTGGCAGTGTGGTGGATTGCAAGAGCACATCTGGATGTTGCTTCACACTTGGGTCTGCTTCGAGCAGGAAGCAGAAGTCAATAGCTTTGAGCACCACTAAGACCGAATACATTGCAGCATGTATGGCCTGTTGTGAAGCCACTTGGTTACGAAAGCTCTTCAGTGAGTTGTTCGAGCATGTACTAGATGCCACCGTTATCCTTTGTGATAACTAGAGGGGGATTCGTTTGTCCAAGAATCCCGTGTTCCACGATCGATCCAAGCATGTTGATGTCTGGTACCACTTTATCTGGGATATGGTACAAGGAGGCACCATAAGGCTCGATCATATAGGAACTGATGAGCAAGTCATGGATATTCTCACAATGCCCTTGGGGAAGGTCATGTTCCTAACCTTCCGTGAGAATCTTGGAATCGTGGAACGACCCTATGCTGAGGGTCCTGTTGGACGATGAGCTCTTGGAGCTCTAGGGGGCTTTGGGGATAGCTTCTCGGAGCTATAAGCACACACGGGGCTAGGCTTGTCGAACCTTGTGGTGCTTCTGCCCCACCATTATGATGTTGAGTTGGTTAACCTCTCATGATCTGTGCCCCGTATGCATCCTACCCATTGAGTCCCAGACTCATAGGAAGTACCTCTCATTTGGCTAGTGAGGTGGGAAAAGCTAGAGACCAGTAGCAAAGACCGATGGACGCATCAGAGATTGCCGTACTCTCTATGTCTAGGATGGCACATGTCCAACCACTTGATCTGGGATCAAGTCTAGTGAGGTTTCGGACCTCCAACTGACTTTGGGTTAGTGAAACTAACTTCGGGTTAGTATATGACTCTCTTGAATCCAAGTGAGGTTTCGGACCTCCAACTAACTTCGGGTCAGGTAAACCAACTTCAGGTTGGTATGTGACTCTTTTGAGTCCTATAGAGGTTTCGGACCTCTGGGCTGAATTTGTTAGCTGGCAATGATGTCTTTGTGACTGACCCACTTTTGTTCTGAAATAAAGAAGCCAACAAAGCAAGTTACGGCGGGATGACGCACGATGTTTGGATGGCACAGGTAGATGGAGTTCTCCCTAGTTGAGAGGGAGTGTTAATTTTGGACAACTAGGTCCAAACTCCATGTTGTGATGCTCAGATGAAGATGCCAATATTTTTATTAGATTCCTCTTTAGGAGAGGTGCAAGATCGATCTAAAGATCATCTTGATCCGATGAGCACAGAACATTTATTTTGAATCTATTCAAAATATGTGCAGGTCAGCCAAAAATGAAATATAAGCTTGAAGCCCCAGCAGTTGTGTCACACACCCCACTAATGGATATATATAAATCAACATTGGAGGTCATTTTCATCCATCCATCATCACACATTCTCTCTCATCATCTGATTGGTTCGATCACCTTGGAGGCTCTTCTTCTCTCACACGTGGGAAAACGCAGCAAAAGGATTTTCTGTTTTCGACCTATGGTTTTCAGCACAGATTTGACCAATGTTGACTTTGGTCAACGCATGGTCAAATTGACCCAAATCTGTCCCAGAATTCCGATTTCTGCAGTCCACATTTATTGGCACAAAAATCAAGGTTGGACGTTGACTTTGACTAGGCTGCGTTGACTTTTTGTTGTTGCGGTTTTGCGTTGACCATTGACTGGGATAGCCTTGACTTTCATTGACTTTGGGTTGACTGATATAGCTGTCCGAGAGGGTTGTGTGACACTTCTGGTTGGCTGATCGTATTGAGACTTTGCTGGTTGAAGTATCCTGTTGACCGCTGTAACGCACCACGACACATATTTTGCTGATCAAGTTAAGTGTATTTTTTTGGCTTGTCTTATGTCGATCTATTGGTATGTTCTATCAGCATTTTACTTTCTTGCTTATGTGATTGTTGTTTGATATTGGGGATAAAAGTAAAGGTGCATCAAGCATAGAACATCTACGAAAATTTACAGGCGACCTATAATATTTTGTTATGTCGAATGTCGTGTAAGCTACTATAGCTTCACCTGGGTCATTTTTTACTATAGTATAATTTTCATCCACATGTTGAACGATCCATTCAACTATCTCTGCATAGGAAAATATGGTCATATGGGTTGCAACCTTGTGAAACCATGATTTCTTAACCTTAAAACATACTTGGTGGTCCTCTTCATCTTGTGGCACCTCTGTTTCCTTCCTGGCAAATGATCTGTATATTTCAGCCCAAGTTAGCTTCACTATCTTATCAATGTGGCAAGCAGTATCTATATATGCAGGTACTCTATTGAGAGGGCTTTCCACAACTCCCTCAATAGTCCTCTCTTGTAGATCTCCCCCAGACTTCTTCCTAGTTGTTGGGGCCATTTCACTTGTAGACAATGAAATATTGAAGCACTCAAATCGATAGTACCTACATTTCAAAGATATTCGTGGGCATAGCAAATGTTAGTCAAACTACAAGATAAATTAGTTTTTAAAACTAGACCATAAGTTGTAAAGTTAAAGTGTGGTTGGCCTTAACAGCAGATTGGGAGAGTAGATTGTGGTTAGCTTAGTCACAAATCGCGAGGTTAGGTTGTAGGTGAGTTTCAACTACAAGAAGTGACAATGGTATGCAAGTGGGTGTCGTGATTCAGTTAGTCGCAGACCTTGATATTAGTTAGCAAATAGGGTTCGACTATGAACTGTGACAATGATTTGTGGTGAGAGGTAGCTAAGTCACATACCGTGAGGGTAGCAAAGGTGAGGTTCAGTAGAGGCTTGTGGTAGCGTGGTGCGCAGTTAGTGGGAGATGGCGTTGTTGTGGGGAAGTAGGGGTTGTCTTAGGTCTGCAGTGTCGAATGAGTGGGAGATTGACAGGTTTATATGGTGGAGGTCTAGGTAGGTGAACTGCCGGGAAGACAGACCGTGAGGGTAACCCAAAAGACGAGACAAAAGACATGCTGCAATCACAAATTACAAGATAACGATGTGGTACTAACCTGTGTCCACCACTAGTCGTGATGGCAATCTACAAGCATATATCGAGGTCTAAGGGGCTCCTTTGTGATAAGTGATCACGATTGCAAAGCAAAAGTGCGGTGTGAAAAGGAATAATGGGGGGCCTTTATATAGGTTTTTGGCCACATGTGCAGAGGAAGGTTCATTAAATCCACGACCGTATGAAAATTTGTGGTAAGGTAAAAGCCACGAAGTTGCAATTTACTTCGCGATACTACGAATTTGTTTGCAGTGAGGCAATGCGCAACCACAAATTACATCGTTAGGAGACAAATGGGTTTGTACTGCGATATGCAACGGCAGTTTGCAGTAAGGGGTTTGCAATGTGACTTAGTGGTACGGTCAATTGCAGAATTTTGCAACAAGGTTTCTTAGGCAAAGCTAAAGTGCAAGAAGGACTCACAAGAACCTTTGGGGCAAATAAGTTCAGGAAAACCATCGTAATGCATTTTCTGAGAACTTCAAGATGATGGACTCCAAATTTTAGAGTGTCAAAAATTTAGGAGTTGTTGTAGTTGCTACAATAGATCTATAACTTGTGAATATTCCACTCTGGAACAGTTTGACACAACAAATCTAATAAAATTATAAAATCTATACTATGTAGGTAGATTTTTTTCACTCAATTTCAGATTCTTTAGTTAGTTGATCTTTTGCTTAATTGAATGACATAGCTAAAATACCAAAGATATAGAAATAGACAGAAATACACACACCATCCACAATAGACACAAAATTTTCCTTCGAAAACCCTTACAAAAGAAGACCTAGCTAGAAGGTGAGGTTGCTTTGTTCTAATTTTCTATAGTATGAAAATGTGCAAGTACAAAGGAGGTGGTACTCTTTATGGAGTTACCTGAGACGTGGCCTAGAAGGCAACTACAAAACTTTAACCCCCTCTATTATGCTCTCTAATTGCCCACTCCTAGTTGCTCTCCTCAATTACCTAACAAAATACAATAGCATATAATGGAACCCCTACCCCTCTTATCGTCCCAGTATTTAACATAGCTTGATAGACAACTAGCAGTAAGATTTGACTCCCTCAACCTTCAACTAGAGTTATGATTTTAGAGCTTCTAGAGACTTCTTGAAAGTTCAAAAGTGGCTAGACCCATATGCATGAGTAATAGAGGTTGATGTGGCATCCTCTCATACCATAGTGGTCAAAATGGTGGGTCAACTTCCACAAGGCATAACTTTTGCACACGAACTCCATTTGACATTCTTCTTGCACCATTGGAAACGTCTTTGAGTGTAGATCAGCGTCCTGAGGTCAGACATTTAAGCTGAAAAGTTTTAAACCGAAAAAATGTCGTTTAAAGCCTCAAAAAGGATCCAGAAGGGTTTAAACCCCAATTCTCCAAACTGGGACCCATTGTTGAAATGACCCTGCAAACTAACTCCAATTTTTTCCACTCTAAAAACTTCAAGATAGATGAAAAATAAGATAATGATCCAATCCTAACCACCATATGTCGTGCTTTTTCTAATTAACCTTGGACCTTAAGATACATTGGGCAATTCAAATTGTGCTTTGAAATCCCATTCATTGCAACATGGTCATCTATGGACATTAATATAATTTCTTTCTCCACAATATCTTAGAATTTAGAAATTTGTGACAAAAAGATAAAAATAAAAATTATCAACCTTGGCATTCACTAGACTAAAAATTGTCCATGGATCTGTGCATATGTCATTGTTAAGTTGAGTAAAGCAAGTTCATAAAGACCTACAAAAGAAAGTGGCCCACCCACACATGCCATTTATGTCAAAATACTTTCCTCTCAAATCAATATTTGCAGATTAAACCCTCTTTTACTCTTAAAAAACCTACATTTCAAAATCTCAATACAAAATCTATGCCAATAGAAAACACATGGCTCGATATAGACTATGCAATGTAGAGGCAAACCTTCTTTAGTTTCAGTTTTCCACCATCTTCACTATTCACTACACATGTCAGTCCCAAAATAACATCAGGACGTAAATTATCTTCCACCTGCACAAATAAACCTTATCAACTTGAAAACCTTATGACAAGAAATGAGGAATTTGGAGAACACAAGGATCTAAATAGAGCATTGCAATTTAAAGAATTTGTTGAGAAGAACGTTCTGTTAAATAATTATAGGAATAGATTATAGTCAAAAGTAAAATGAACCTGGATAAAATAATTTTCTTTCTCCTTGAATTCTGATGTTTGCAGCCCTGCAAGAATCTTCTCTTTCAGGGATTCAAGAATATGTTTTTGAAGATTTGTGTCAAAAGTTTTCCTTACTGGATTTTGAAGTCTAGTTTCACCCTTCAAAGTCTTTGCCAACATGTCCACAGTAATTCTTTCATGCCAAGCTAACCCACCACTGCATCAATGATCAGAGAAACATCAACTTTTTAATTTGCACCATACTTGCATTCTTTGATTTAGGCTCATAATGATTTGCTGCCAAAAATTGCTGTCACCCATATATTAGAACAACTCGTGCCAAGTCAAAATCAAACCATTAAAATCTATAAAACAGATCAACATTTACAAATAGAGAAGTATCACAATAGCTCCAGAAAACCAGGATATTGCCAGTACTGCTTCAAGCCATCCCACATAAAATTGGCATTTAGATCTCAGCAGGCCTCCAGAGGAGGCTTTCTTTTTCCTTTTTTAGTGAGCTCATATTGTAAAAGTGTCCTGCTGTTAGAACAATTTCATAGGATCTATGAATGTTGATTCACTATTTAGTCTATTTCCATCATATTTTTTTGGTACATCAATGATCAGACAGTGCCTCCTTGGGGGATTCTATGAAAGATGAAGATGTAATGCACTGCATCTCCTGTGTATTTGCTGCGACCAAGCATAGATATTAATCTAATCTCTGCTCATTTGTGTTTTAAAAAAAACAAAAAAACAAAACATTTATTTAGACTGATTTGGTCTATCAAATATGTGTTAAGTTCTTTGATCATTCAAAAAACCAACTCTGGGGGGTTAAATATCTTTCCTCACACACAAAACGTCTTTCCAATCACCTGAGTTTGAGCCTGGTTTGTTTTCACAACAACCACATCCCAACCACTAAGTCACAATCCAGCCGACTCATTATGGATATGACTCGAATTCCTTTTCCTTTTTAAGTTCTTGAAACTCCAAATAAATGAACCAATAATTACAACGAAATAAACGGATATTTATGGGGACGAAATTGTTGAACAGTGACAAAACGATATCAGTTACATGCCAAGGGAAACACAAAGATGGCATACCCATGAAATAGAATTTTGCCAAAACGAGCCAAAAAAGTAGGTTTCACATAGTCAGGCTTGGTTGCTTCAATGTAGCTCAGCACATTGCGGAATGCTTCTCGGAGATCATCCTTAACACTCTCAGTTATTTCTTTCGATGGAAAAGCCTCGTTAATGACCAAGGACGGCAGATTGCCTTCCACTTCTAACCCGCCTAGAAAGCAAAATAATAATTTAATTAAAAAGCACAACAGAATAATGTGAATAGCAAGAAATATAAAGAAAACAAAAATGCTGCAATGATTCTTTCAACATGGAAAAATGCTATTTACGGGTTTTCATAATCTGAAAATGCCATCGAAAAATACAATTATCTGAGAAATTAGACATCGCAATTCAGGAATGTAAAATCTATATCTAAAACTACTTTAAATTTGCATAATTTACAATTTGAAAGATTTAGATCTCAAGAAAGGGTCGTATTACTACTAGAAAATGTACCGCAAAATACCGGTTAGGGCTGTTACCATTTTCGGAAGAGTTTGCAGATACTGTGAACAGCTTTTGATCTCGAAGATGTTCAAATGATTCGCCAGTAAAGGGTTTGAATTCAAGCAATAAGTTAGACGTATCGCCATTCCCGTCAATTGCCAACCATTTCCGGATGTTATTTCTGGCATATTTGATATCTACGTCTGGCTTTAATACCTGGCTGTTTCTGCTTCCTCTGTCCCCCCTGTTATTTCTGTCGAATGGTGGAGGTGCAACGGGGCTTGGCCTAACTGAGGAAGATGAGTCATCTTGTACCCTTCTGTGAGGTGGCACATACGGCATGTCTGCCTCTGCAGCTTCCGGATATATGTTTCTGTGTCTGGAATTATCTTAATTTTTAAACTTGTAAAGCAGTAACAATCGACTCTGGAAGTCACAGTGACGCAGGATGAACAATGGTATGACAGGAAGCTTCCGTCAAAGGTCGAGTTGCAAAAGACTTCACGAGGGTCTTTTATTTTCGAATCTTGCCGTGCGATTGACATGATTGAAAAGCATCATTAGACAGCAGCATCGGAATTTTGCAAGAAACTCTATACTTCGAACTATTATTTTATGATAAACTCCTTCTTGATTGGTTAAGTTTTTAAAATGAAACAAATTATCAAAAAATTAGAGCGTAATATGGTAATGTGAGTAATTTTTTTAACTAATAAAATATTTTATTGGGTGACATGGTAATAAGGAAAAATAATCTTTTCCAACACGAAAAATACTCTGGTGTATATAATGTATCAGGACAAAACGATTATATTCAAAATAAAACATATAAATATTCCAGTAATTTTCATAATAATCAAAAAATTGTCCCTGTCATAAAGACCAAGACAAATTTAACAAGCCCAAACCAAAAAAACAATATAATGTTTTCAAACTTGTCAGACCTTGAAAAACAAAATCATAGCTATATCCCAAAAAACCTTAAACTCTCTCAGGTATGCAGAGAACAAAAATGAAACAGCATATTCTAGAAAAACTGGCGCCCGCTCATAGAAGGTTCACAGTGACGTTAACTCCACAACCATTCGATATGTAGAGTTGATAATACATAAACCCAAATCTGCCCTCAAGTCTTTTCTTTGATAAACGATCGGCAACACTATTCTTCTCCCTGTAAACATGATGGAAAGAAATGGAAGAAAAAGAGCTCTTTAAGTAATTAATTCTCTTCAGCCAGTGAGCAAGCAATCCCGGGTTAATAGAAGCTTTCTGGTTCATGTGATCTATCAGGACCTTTGAATCCCCAATAATCCAGATCTTATCCATGCATAAATGTTTATAAAAGCCCCCAAAATGCCAAACATTCTGCCTTCATGCTCATTCCATTTCCATTGTTCCAAAAGATTTTATAATGACAATCAGGTGAGATCTTTAGCCAAGCCCCACAACCACAAATTGAATGTTGTGAGGCCCCATCAAAAAACCTATTGGGTACTGAATCATGAGGATGAAATATTTTGGACAGATTATCAGGAGGCTTTTTAACGGTCTTCAGGTGATCCCAAGAGCTAAAATTCTGGAAAGCAGTTTTGATGGGAGAGCATGGAATGCCCTCAAAAAGTTTCCTATTGTGGTTACACCAAATGTGCTAGTGAAATAGGATAGGAATAGTCCTAATAGATTCCCCTCTATTAAGCCACCACCTTATACAGTCCTCCGTTGATGAAGGAGTATGAATCTGTAACTCATCACATAAAATAAATAAATTTTCAAGAGCGAAGGGACATAAATAAAAAAGATGATGATTATCCTCCTCTTCTTCCCCACATAAGATACACATTCCAGGTCCCTGCCACCCTTTTTTCTGCAAATTTTTCCAAGTTAATTTTTTATCTTTCCAAACTAGCCATAAAAACATAATCATTTTTACTTGTGCTCTGGTTTTCCATATTACCTTAAACCAACAATCCGAAACCAGATTCACCTTACTTTTGATCAAAGTGGAGTAAATATCATTAGCTTTCTACCCATCCTTTGTAATCATACCCTCCCATAATAACTTATCACCCTCTGCCAACCTACACAGCCCCAACGATCTGAGCTTGTTGAGATACCTCATCCACGAATCTTCCCAGTACTGGTCCAGACCTGGTTCATTGAAGCTTTTCCATCTCGAGACCTCTCCAACCCACTCATCAATAATCTGTTGTAAGAAGAAAAACCCCCTGTGGTTTAGAGTGTGGATTATATCCTCGTTTAGAAACTCTTGATTGTCAAACCCCAATAGCTTATCACTACCAATGAGAATTTTGGATCCGATCCCAAACTGCCATTTCATATGCTCCATAATAATTGGCCACATTTTACCAAAGCCCTTCCAAATATAAGATCTACACCTCCCCTCTTTCCAGCCCGAGATGGCCAAGCCTTCCACTGACGCATATCCCAAATACTTTTGATTTACAATATCATGCCATATGCCCCTACAATTGAGACACCGCCATAGGGATTTAATAATGAGAGAAAACCCGAAAACCTCCAAATCTAAAATGCCCCAACCTCCATAGACTTTGGGAATTGTCAGACATTCCCACTTTGCTAGATGGATGGATCTTTTTTCTCTTCCCCCTCCCCAAATAAAATTTGCCATGATTTTTTTGATTTCCCTCAAAGTTTTGTTCGGGAGAATATAAAGATGAGCCCAATAGACAGTAATTTGTTGAAGGACGGCCTGCGTCAATATCAATCTTCCACCTCTGGATAGCCACTTTGCTAACCATGTATTTCGTTTTTTCCAGTATTTATTGAGTAGCCAACTCCAATCTTCCACCGAATAGTTCATCGCTTTCATTCTGAAGCGTAAGCATGTCAATCCATCTTTGAGGGAAGCCATTTTAAAACTGAACAGTGCTATTAATTCTCTAAACTCATTGTCATCCCCATCTACATTATATATGCAAGATTTATCCTCACTGGCTAGCATCCCTGTAGCATCACAAAATAAATTTAAAATGTCTTTAATGACCATCCAACAACTTCTTACCAGCATGCCGAAGATGAGAATGTCATCAACAAAAAAATTGTGGGTAGTATGCATCTGGGGACTAATGTCAATGCCTTTAAACCGTCCTTGCTCCGTTGCCCTATTAATTTTTATACTCAAAGCATCCATCACCAGTATGAATAAAAGGGGCGACAGGGCACACCCCTGTCTCAGCCCCCTACTAGGATGAAAAAACTTAGAGGCAGAGCCATTTATAATAAAAGCCATTGAAGTATTACAAATGCATCCCATAATCCAAGCAATAGCCTCCCTTTCAAGTCCAATTTTAAAAAGTACAAGTCGCAGAAACACCCAGTCAACACGATCATATGCCTTCTTTAAATCAATCTTCATCACCGTCGCATCCTTCTTTTTTGATTGCATAGTGTGGATGGCCTCTTGAGTCACTGCAACAACATCATGAATGTTGCGACTTTTCAGAAATCCGTATTGTTCTAGCGTAATGTAATTTGATAAAACACCCTTCATCCTCTCAGCAACAACTTTAGAAACAATTTTATAGAGTGTGTTACATAAAGATATCGGTCTGAAATCATCGAAAGAAAGCTTTCCTTTCTTTTTGGAATAAGAACTAGGAATGTTGAGTTAATAGCACCTTTGATCCTTCCACTAGCTCTCGCTTCCTCAACCAAATCCATCAAATCCGTGATGAACTCATTATAAAAATGGAGGAAAAAATCAGGGGTCCAGCCATCTGGCCCCGAACTCTTGTCAACAGCAAAAGATATCATAACTTCCTTAATCTCCTCAGAAGAGACCTTCTCAAGAAATCTTTGGTTGTCAGCAGCATTAAACATTACAGGAAAATCTCGAATCATTTCCAAATGCGCCTTCGAGACAAGAGCCCCCTTATGCTTATAAAGAGAACCATAATATTCCACCGCGACCACTTTTATATCCTCATTTGAACATAAAGTTCTGCCTCCAAACTCAATGTCCCATATCGCATTTTCTCTTCTTCTGCCAGAAGCAAACTTATGAAAGTACTTAGCATTTTTTTCACCTTATTTCAACCACGTAGCCCTGCTCTTCAGCCGCCAAGATGACTCCTCTCTAATTAAAAAATCACGGTACTCAGCGTCGATGAGTTTTAACTTATCCTAGAAATCGTCACTCTGATTTCCGTCTGCCACCTCCTTAAGAATCCTCGTTCTCTCCAGAAGAATAAACCGAATCCTTTCCTTTTCCTTTCTTTTTTTATCCCTTTCCCACCTTCGAACCTCTGACTTCATTCCCTTCAGTAATGAGGCGAAATACGACATAGCAAAAGAACCCACTTCCCTCTTATGCGGAAAGATATAATCCTTAATCATTTTATTAAAATCCTCGTCACCCAGCCACCTTCTATTGATTTTAAAGGGATAACCAGAAGTCTTCTCCTCAAAGTCCCACACCAAAGAGATCGGTCTATGATCCGATAATGTGACATCCTCTGCAAAATCCCGAATCCCCCGCATAGATGATCTGAGAACAGAGCTGATAACGAAGCGATCAATTCGCTTTCCAATAAACTCCTTGCCCTGCCTACCGTTCATCCAGGTAGGACAATTTTCCAGCAGCTGCAAATCAATCAAATCTGCATCCCTCAAAATTCCCTTAATAACCTCATTGAAGGGATTAGACCTACCTTTTTCACCCCAAGTTTCATATAGATGTAAAGTACAGTTGAAGTCACCAGCCATAATAGTATTGTTCAGCCTTAAAAAACCACAATTCTCCAGACGAGTCCAAAAAGATAACTTATCGGCATAAGGAGCATAAATGTTCAATATATGAATGTGTCAACAGAAATCCCAGCAATAACCTGATAGCAGCATCCCACCAAAGAAACCATATGCTTTAATGGTAACCAAACTCGGATTCCACAAAGCTGCACATCCACCTAACAGTCCAATAGCATCAGTCGCTGCCATGTTCCACTCTGGAAGCATGGAATGGAAAATAGAAAGAGAGCAGTCAGCACCCACCATCATCTCTTGAATCAGAATGATCGTAGGCTTAGCTAAAACAAAAAAATTCTTAAGAGACAAAAATTTTGCATGTCCCCCCAACCCCCGCAGATTCAAAGACACTATCTTCATAATGGTGATCCAGGAGCAGGGGTCAATGCTCTAAGGACCCGACTAATGGCAAGTGACACAAGAACATCCCGAAAATTTCCATCCGGTAAATCATCTTTAAGACCCGACATCGATACTAACTTATGCTTCCTCTTATGTTTTCTCCCCTCCCCCCGTCTAATCGTGACGTTCGATCTCGAAGAGGGGCTTATGACAATGGTGGGGGAGGAAAGACCAGAACACACAGTAAGAGGAACCAAGGCCGCATCCGGGTTATACAACAAAAGCTCAATGTCACTCCCTACAGAATTTCTAGGGGAAGACAACTCCTCATTATGAGACGTGTGTACGAGAGGGGAAAGAGGACCCGACACAACATCAAGACCTAGAGAATCTGCCCTAACATCTGGCTGAGAGGAGGGTTTAATAGACCAATCCACCAGTTCAATACCAGGGAGAACCAAGGCACGCCGAACCCCCACAAAAACATCCCTGGAAAGAGTAGATAATTTGTGAGAGAGGGAATTCCGCAAGGGATGGATACCAGAGGAAGACAACGGAAAATTCCCAAGAAAAATAGGAGGAGATGGGACAGAGTCGATAGGGGGAAACTCGGGCAAAAGACAATTATCAGAGGAAGCCCTAGAAACGGGAATAACCGATAGTCTAGGGTCAACAACCAAAGACTTCTGGCCACGAGAGGGAGAATCCCCAGACTTTTTAGAAGATAAATGAAACAATTTATCATCATTCCCACAAAAATCAAGTGGAGGAGGAAAAACATCCTTACCCGAAAACATCGCTTCAGCATCTTTCGGCAGTTTAGACGACTTCTTCAACCCAGCAACAGCATTGGCCTTCATAATGGGTCCTTGCGCAGCCCGACTTCGATTTAAATCAGCTCTCCATTTAGATCATTTCCTCATTAAATGTCTTGTTTCATGACAAAGGTGACACCGAAATGGAACTTGCCAATAGTTGATTTTCTTCCTATAAATTACACCATCCCACCTTAAATCGATAATTGCCGACAAACCCCTAGCAAAAGACATTTCAATAAGAACCCAGGCCACCCGCTTGTCATATGCTTCGTGACACTTCGGATCAACAAAACGACATTGTCCCACACAGTCTCCAATTGCTTTAAGCACCTGAAAATGCCAAAATTGCAAAGGAAGGCCATACAGCTTAGCCCAAACCAAGTGATTTACAAATTATAATGTTATCGATATAGGTTTTTTATGTGTATTTGTAGGATATTGCAGAGGATCCAAGGGTTGAATTAAGGAGAAAGTTAGCAAATCCTAGTTGTGCCTAATGAGTCTGTTCACAACAATCCTCATGATTCGATGAAAGGAATATTTGTGAGGTTAGAAGTGCTAGTCACCAACATCAATTACAATGTGAATCTCCTCAGGGCAACTCT
Source organism: Pinus albicaulis (assembly GCA_034641835.2). Classification (NCBI taxonomy): domain Eukaryota; kingdom Viridiplantae; phylum Streptophyta; class Pinopsida; order Pinales; family Pinaceae; genus Pinus; species Pinus albicaulis. Next base: position 1,606,943,793 of record CM076575.1, on the reverse strand, counting down.
CACAAGCAAATTTAGACCATTTGAAGAGAATGGATGCTCCAACTTAGAGATCAAATCATAGGGAAAATTGGGTGATCAAGAAGACCTGAAAAAGGAGTCATAGAAAGTGCCCAAGAAAGAGTAGTCAAGTTTGAGTGTCATTAACTCTTCACATTCCATGTTCAAGATGGAAGCAAAAGTGGACATAAAGTCATGTCAAAGTGAGATTGATGCATTAAAATTAAATCATTTGTTGCAACAACTAGAAGTTCATTTCAATGTTCACCATATAGATGAAGATAAGATTTCATTTTCTATGACAAAATTAGAGGGTCATGCTTTAACATGGTGGGAAAGCCATGTGGAAATACTTAGGTTGGAGGGTGAACCACTATTAGCTAGGTGGGAGGACTTCAACATCCTCATTAAGTCTGAATTTTACCCTATCAAGTATGTATAGGACCAATGCATTTGTTGGCACTACCTGAAGGTAGAGGCATGGATAGAGTGTATAGAAGTACACCAGTGAGTTCAGAAAGATGGCCATAATGCCTGGTATCTCTCCCTAAACCCATATCTACTCCTCAAGCATTTGGGGGTCTACCTAGTCATTTATGAAAAGAAGGGATGCTTTTCAAGCTAAGGACAGTGGATGACACATGTGTATAGGCACAGTACCTAGAAAACATAAGCCACAACAAAGAGTAACAAAGTGGTGTCAGACTAATTTATAGACCTAAATTAGGACACGATATTCATATTATTCCAGCGTTCATAAACTTCAAAGCACACTACAACATGTAATAAGTTAGATTAGGTTGGTTGTCACTTCTAAGTCAAAACAAGGAACTAAGTTAAGGAAGCATGAAGCAAAACTTTTAATCTAATCACACATACTCAAACTATAAAACACACAAACTTGACTTATGAACACTTTGAACTAGAAATGTATTAAGACTTCTCACACAGTGTGAGCATGTTCAAAGTATCAAGCTTTTACTCAAATGCTTGGAAATGAAAATGGTAAAATGGGTTTTTAATCCAAAGGATTAATTAATGCACTATGGCCTTTCTTTCCACTGAAGGTAAGTGGACACTCCAATAGTATTTTATTCAATTCAATCGATTTTGACCCAGTACTAGTTAGGAGGCTGAGAATGCATATTTATGAGAGTGAAAATGGGTCGTCACTCATAAGGCTTCTACTCATCTCTTTTCGCTAGCATGTTCCCAAACCATTATTCTATTCTAAGAAAACTAATAGATGAATAACATGGGACTGTGGTGTTTGATGGCTCAAGGTTAAATGGAAAAGTTATCAAGAATTTGGGGCCTTCTTCATTGAGAAAGACGGTAAATGGCACTCTTGATGCCCCGGTTACTTTTTCCAATCAAATCGATATTTCAAACAACAACTAATCTATGGTAAACAAGACTTGTAAACACGCTTAAACTTACAACAAAAGATATATTATATTGATGCAATATAGAATGACCATGGTTGTTGTGGTATATTGATGAAATATAGTGATGTGTAGCTTATGATTGCTAGTTAACTTACACTATGAATTAGATGATATAACTAAACTAAAACAACATTGAAAGAATTAAAAAGTGGATAATACAACCATGGAATAATCAGAAAAGAACACTTATGAGCAGAGGTTTTAAAACTAGCTTCAAAACATATCTACACAATGACCAAGAAACTAGTTTTGTAAACAACTTTAGATCTGAATGTGCAAAATGCAATCAAAGCATATAAACATGAAAAGTAGGATATTAAATAGCATGAAAAAACAAATGTATACCAAGTTAACGCACAACAATGAAAGAGTGTACTAGGTTGAGTGGTGGGGGCCCTTCCACAACTCAATAAGCACATTTAAATTGAATTTGTCATTGAAAGTTTCAAAAGCACTCCATAAATTGATCAAAATGACTAAAAACATGTCTGCAAACAAAGCCTAAGCTATTAAATCAAAATCCCAGTTCTAAAAAATAATAGCATGTCTTAACAAGCATATTTTGCTTGCTTTTATAACAAAAATATAATAAAAATTCTAAAAATATTGAGAGATCTTTCTTGATGTTTATTATGAGAATAAAGCACAGTAAATTTGACCTATTTGGGCACTTAAATCATGGAGTTAACCATGAAAATCTGAACCGGTTTTTATATAACTAATGGGTGTTATGCTTGCTAAAGTTTCAACATTGACTAGGTATCTCGTAGCAATTTTGACTCAAGTGAACAAGTGTTTTACCATATTGGGATACTTATGAAAAAAAATGTATCATGGATTTTACCCAACACACTATGAGAATGAACGACCATTTACAAATTTTGTGAAAATCTGCACATTTCTATTACAATGAAAATATTAACATGAAATTTTAAAAATTAAAAACATCAGTGAAATACCTTGGGGAAGTGCTTATATTGGGAAAATATGGGAAAATATTGCCATAAATGGCTAACAGAGGTATTTTTAGGACTAAAGAAGTAAAAAAAAATAACAAAATTATGTCAGAAGTGAGGACTGACATCCCCCCGGACTTAGGGTGAAGCATGTCCTCATACTTATTCACAAAACTTGATCCAATTGTCATTGTTTGCACTAAATTGATTTTGCTACTTGTAGTGACATGTCCACATGGTCCTTATGAGGTTGAAATGATTGTCTCTGACTTGAACTCATTATGAGTAGCTTCACTTTTAAATTATTGTTTTCAATTTTAAAAGTCTTTTTCTTTCATACCACTTGTAGGCCTGAGCGGAAATCATGTTATTCTCTTTGTGTAACTTTGTATTTTCCTTAAATTTTTTATTTTCTTTTATCAAGTTGAATTTATGTCTAGTAAGCAAATCATTTTGTGATTTCAAGTATTTTTCCACTACTTGCATTTCTTGGACAATCTTCTTTAATTTATGCATTCTCCTCTTTTTCTTCTAAAATTTTTTCTCTCAAGGAGACATAACCTCCTCTGGTGATGGCACATGAATTGCTTCAACCTTTTTTGAAGACTGATTCCTTATGATTTCTCAAATTTCCTCCTTTTTAACATTGTGTTCCTCATCTACGTTATCAATAAATGTATACTTCTCAGGCCAACTTTCCTTTCCCTGTAGATATTTTCTCCCATTTTTCTTCAATCCCTAAAGACTATATAATCATAAAGAATGTGTTGATCCTTGCCAACATCATCTTCCTGTTGTTCTTCATCAACATTGACATCATGTGCTCCCCATCAACACTGTCATCACGTGGCTCTTCATCCATTTCAGTTACAAGGGTGTTTCTAGTCCTTTGTCTTTTAGCTATCTGAGAGAATGTAGAGGCTACTTCTTCTGTTTCAATTTGCTTAGTCATGGATATTGTCATTATCCTAACTTTTGGTTCTCTTGTTTGTTGTCCTTGCTTATGTACTTTTTTCCCTTTCTCTTTCTCTTCATCCTATTGTCCATGATGTTGTACTACATCCTCTTCTTCTATAGGTTCCATTTCTCCACTGTGACAAATTGCTTCCTTTTAAGAAACATTTCCCAAGTCTCTCCAGTTTTGGAAAGTCTCCATTCTATTATCATCTTAATAAAACCACATTTAAATAGATTTTGATCACTGTCTAGGGATCTTTGTGCCATTTTAGTAAGGATTTTAAGAAAGTAATATGGAAATTTCAAGGTGTTCTCCCCCCTTAGATGTTTCAAAAATCTTATATGGTAAAGGTAGATTAGAAGGAATCTACCTTCACATGTTATATATCTATGGATGATTAGGGTGACTTCATCCCATGCATGCTTTGAACATGTATTGGGCATGTGTCACCTCTAATTTGGATGTGTCTTTAAATTTTTAATGAAATAATACCATGGATTCCCATGGAGATGTTGTGTTTTAAAACATTTTTGTCCTTCTATGGAAACCCTATAATATGAATTATATATACTTTGAGAGATGGATGGTAAGGTGGTCCACTTTAGCACAATTCCCATCAAAAGATAATGCAAATGCCCTAGAAATATTTTTATTGTAAACACCAAATTTGAGAATAAAATTAATCCAATTCATCTCTTTCAAGACTTTGATTATATCAAGATGGTACTTATCAATTTCAAAGCCAAATGGCTCTATCTTTCTAGTCATCTTTAATGTCTCTATGGAAACCCTCTATGTGACTGTATGCTTCACTCTATGGATGTATTTAGCATTGTGTATCAACCATTGTATGTATTTACCATTTTTAAAGCAAAAATTTAATCTCTATATACAAAATGAACTTATAAATCAAACTCATGCAAATATCCATACCTGCTTTGGATCGATACAAGTTGAACCTTCAATTCATTATCATTGAGCTCAAATTCAACCACTTTTCCTTGTTAATGTCTAAAATACAAAGTGTATTAGCAATTGTTTTCTCTTTTTAATATCTCTTAGAACAAAATACACTTAAAATAGTACACTTGTGTTTTTAAAACAAAGTCTACACACTCGTCTTTTGTTGCTTGAGCTTAATGAGTTTGAGTGATATGTCAAAATTTAAAAACCAAGTCTTTTCTAATTATAACTTATATCTTCATACCTGTAATGACTTTCACTCTTCATGATCACAATGATGCTCCATTACCTTCTCTTGCATATGCTAAGCATTAGATTGATTGATGTGGCCTTATCTCTATTGTTTAGAACCTTTTTGAAATGACCTCTAAACTTTGAAAATCCACGTTTTAAAACTGACCTTGATACTTTGAAAATCTGTGTATTAAAATCTCACATCATGTCCTTATCGATAAGAATTGTTGCATATGGTTATAGGAAAAATAATAAGGTAATTGGATAATGATAATATAGGAGTGAAAGGTATAAAATAATCTAAGGCTTTTAAGAAGAAGTATGAAGTAGAATATAGGTCTCATGAAAAATAACTCTAAAAAACTCTCAAAATTTTGTCACAAGGATTTTTTTTTACAAAAATGTATTTTATTGAAATTTTTTATTTAAAAAATTTAATGTAACGTTTCAAGCATTGTAAAATGAATCATCAGACCCCTTTTGTTGATAATTATATATCCCTTTTATTGCTTGCATTTGTTGATGACATAAATTACTTTTGATAGGTCTTGGATGATGACAATTTGGAGCTCATTGTAGGTCTTCTAACGATGAAGGCATCATTGTTTGGGTCCCTTTGATAACAATGTTATGGGGCAGATTTCAGGTCCCTCTGATGATGATATGGGGTTGATTATACTATTGCTTTGATGACGATGAAATAGGGAAAATTCATATCCCTCTGATGATGATTTGGGGTTGATCATATTATTGCTTTGATGACGATGAAATGGGGCAGAATCAGGTCCCTCTAATGATGATAAGTTGGAGCTAGTTATGTTGTTCTCAGGTCTCTCTACATTTTGATGGTTCTCCTTAGCATTTTATTCTTAATCTTGAGAGTTATATTTTCTTGGTGGAGCTTTTTATTTTCTTCTTTTAATTGCTCATTCTCCACTTTAAGCTGCTCAATCTCATTAATCGAAGCCAATTTTTTCTCTAATAGGACTTTTGTTTTCCTTGAAATTTTGTGGTATGCTCACTATGATATCACCAAAAGTAGTTATTCCATTGAGCATAGAAGATAATTCTTAATCACCTTCTTGTCTTAGATGGATGATAATGGTCTTTTCATCTGAAGCTTGGGAATAGCTTATCATCTTTGATCAAACCATCTACAAAATGAATGAGTTGTAGTAGAACAAGATTAGGATCTCAAGATGTATACAAATTCTATGTAAAACCTCTAAAAGTAATCATCCAAACTTATGTATACGAAATGAATAGGACATGCTCAATATTTGGAAAGAAGTGACAATAAAAAATGTCAATCACCTAGTAGATATTTTAATAATAATTCTTATTGGCCAATTTCTTGGTTTTCTGATGAAAAATCAAGTTTAGATTGTGCCAAAAACTTAAGTTTTCACAACTAAACTTATTATTTTTTTTTTTTTGGATGGAAGAAGGGTGAATAGAGTAAGGAAGGGTGGTAAAATTGTGAAATAAAATGTGTTGAAAGTAACATGGATGAATAGATAGATGTTCATGTAGTGCCCTACTCTAGTTGACTGACAGTGATATGAATTTTAACATTATTTAGCCCTAAGACCCGCACTTTATTCTTTGAAGACCTCAGGTTGAGGATCTAGACACATGACTCTATTATTAGTGGATGTGATGGTTATGTATGTCTTTATTGATACTATGATGATGATAGCATTTATGGATATGCATGTTCTTTATTGATATGATTGTAGCATTAATGGATATGCAGGTTCTCTATTGATATCATGATGATGATAGATTTTATGGATAGATATGTTTTCTATTAATGTTACGATGATAATGCCTTTGATGAATATGTTAATTTACCATTGATGTTATGATTATGATAAACATGAGGGATGTGTCCCATATGTTAACTACTTACATTAGTTTTGATTCAAAATAAACAATGATGTGAATGACTAGGCCATGTTGATGTTTCTAACACTGAGGACTTTGTTACTGATGATTATTGAGTATGACAGGAAACGACCAGAGGCACTCGCATATGATGAGTGGATAACATCTGGTTTGATAGAAATTAATATTTTGTCTTTGAAATTCTAAGTTCAGTTTGAAACTTGTTATATATATTACATATACTCTGATGATATGTCAGTGGGTGCAGGAACATGTTAGTTGCTTGGCTGAATGACCCACATATGGGTGATGGGGTTGTACAATTGGATGGAACAACATGGGAGGGGTGGAACAGTGTTCCTGATCTCACCCGCTAGCACTCCCGCCGTGAATTAGGATGGAAAGGTCAAATTACCTTCACCTTGAAGATCACGATGTTGTGGGGGCAGGTCCCAAATTTGGTTCGCTCATGAGGATTTTTTGGGGGGCGCGCATCAAGGCGGATTCCTTGATCCCCAACACCATTAGTCTCACTATAGCAGGCAACATACGAGATGATAGGGGTCTCTGGCATTGCACATATAATTTCCCCTTGTAACCACTAGATACTTGAAGGGCAAGTGACGTGGTACCCTTTGGAATTTCAAGAGAAATTCTTGAAGGGCACGACCGACTTGGCACCTTTGGCATCAAAAATAAATTCTTAGGCATGGCACCCTTGGAACTTTGAATGGAAGTTCTTGAAGGGCATGACCAACTTGACACCCTCGACATCATTAAAGAAACTAATAAATATAATCAATATATGAAAATCCAACTAATTCATATCAAGTGACATATGATGTTAGAACCAACAGAATTAAATCAAGAATACAACTTAGGGTAAGGCAGGAATAGGAAGAGATAAAATATTTACCATGATAACTCTACCCTTTCCATGTTAAAACAAAATATTAAGTACATAAGACTTAATTAGGCAAAAGGGGGAAAGAGGGACATAGAGTTAAGTATAAATATTTATTAAAAGCTTCATTAAGAGAAGAGGGTGGTGAATTAAAATAAGATTAACAAATTAAAATTTAGAGAACTTCCATGTGGCAAGAGCCAACATAAGAATATTAATCAAAAAGACAAATTGAGGTAGTTAGGGGACCAAATCTGAGATTTATCAATTAACTTCAGTAATAAACACAATAAAGGAGTAAAAAGGGGGAATCAAGAGACAACTAGGAGAAGAAATAGGAAGTCTTTTTGGGTTGAGGAAAATACTATTTTAAATGAATAATTAAGTAAATTATTTTTGGAGAATCTTGATGAGAGGGTGACACATGGGTAGGTGAATAATCAAATTTGGGTTAATAAAAAAAACAATTATTTATGCATGAAATTCCAAGTGTCACCTATGAAGCCTTCTATAAAATAAAGGGAAATGGAAGGGAAAGACACCTTTTGTTTACCCTATTGTTGGATGGAGGAGATTATGTCATTTTGAGTGGTTACGAGCTATAGTTGAGTTTGGTGAGGTAGAGTATTATAGAGAGGGGACTCTTGAGCCAAGAGGGGCTCACCTCTATCAGCTAGCACATTCCTTCGTTGTACAACCCCATTGCAGCTCGGGGGTCCGTGGGGAAGGAGAGTACCCAAGGAGTAGGCTGGGAGGTCAACCGGTGGGTCATTACATTCGGATTAAGCACGACAACATTCAGGCTTGGAGGTAGACGACAACAAAGGAGCTCAAGTAGCGGCAAGTCAAGTTTGGTTCTTGTCTAAGGGTGAACGGTACATGGTTTAGTTATGTTGTTTTTATTTATGATGATTTCATTGTGCCTATAATCAACCAGTTAAATAGATGTATGAGTTATGAAGTTAAATTTATGGACTTTGATATAAGTGATTTAATTTTACTGAGTTTCAAACTTGTATGATTATGGTTTAAATTCCTAGTTACTGTGGTAAAATAAAAAATAAATTTTTTTAAAGCCTAGCACTCATCTAGTAAAATATAGGGTTGAAATGAATGAGTTGTAGTAGAACAAGATTAGGATCTCAAGATGTATACAAATTCTATGTAAAACCTCTAAAAGTGATCATCCAAACTTATGTATACGAAATGAATAGGACATGCTCAATATTTGGAAAGAAGTGACAATAAAAAAATGTCAATCACCTAGTAGATATTTTAATAATAATTCTTATTGGCCAATTTCTTGGTTTTCTGATGAAAAATCAAGTTTAGATTGTGCCAAAAACCTAAGTTTTCACAACTAAACTTATTATTTTTCTTTTTTTGGATGGAAGAAGGGTGAATAGAGTAAGGAAGGGTGGTAAAATTGTGAAATAAAGTGTGTTGAAAGTAACATGGATGAATATATAGAGGTTCATATTTCAACATGAATGGATTATGAAGCTTGGAAGAAGGAAATGAGCACAAAACATGGTTTGACGAATGGAATTATGAATAATAGATCTTTTAGAGGCTTTTTTGACAATATATGTGACTTGACATGCAATGGAACTTGATTTATTCTTCTTATGATTGACTTCAGGTCATTTGCCTTGATCTTGATCCATCTTGTAGCAATGTAGGGTTGTTAGTTAGTAGTTGAAGGAAAGCTCCAAGAATTTTGATCTCCTCTAATGAATTCAAAATTAAATAATGCTCCACTTTGCTTGAATTGAATGTTTTCATTTCATACTCGTATATATGAATTTTTAAAACTTTACTTTGAAAATCACTCATTCGTGAATTTGACCCCTTGGATCCTCCAAGGACCTACAAAAACTAAGAATTTGCTTGCAAAACAATGTGAGATGATGGAGGAAGAGAGGTATATAGTCTCTTTTATTCCAAGAAATATGAAAAATAAATGCAAAAAATGCATATAAATCAAATCTAAACAAAATAGATGAAGAAAAATTCATTTGCTTACATGATAAGGAGCGGTGGCTAGCTTAGACCCCTTAGTGGTATTTTGTTCACAAAAACTTTGTTTTATGTCCAATTGGGGTGATTCGAAAGCCTAATTAACGTGAATTAATATGGATATTTCTATTATAAACAATTTTCAAATTGGTTTAAAATATTGTGCTAAACATGATGAAGAACACCTTGCTTGATGGAGTTGTTTGTAAAATTTTAACTAGACAAATAGTCACTAGTTGGAGCGTAATTTTTTCGTTAAAGATTGGATTGATGTGATCCCACTTAAAGAATAAAGTGGATTTATTTTTTTATGTCCATTAGAAACACGTTTAGTATTATTTAATTTGATATCACAAAATTTTGATAATCAAGCCTAGGAGGTAGAGTTTTACTACTTTGATTTTAAAACATGCAATCACTAAATGTGGCATAAATTTTTCACCTAGCATCCAAATGAAAGGATTCAAATTGGAACTTAAAATAGACTTGAAGGTATATCTTCCTTAGCAAATAGTTTTAAAAATAATATGATTTTAAATGTGAATTATTTTGATGAACAATCAAGATGTAGAATTGTCACAATGCAAATTTTACAAGAAGCATCTCATAATTTGAGCATAATTTTTTCATATCGTTTCAAATTTAGGTTATTCAAATTGGGTTAAAAACCATATTCCAAGGGATATCCATATCCTAATTAACGTGAATTTGATGACCAAGGATGAATTTTTCACCAAGTTTTAAGAGTTCAAAGTTGTAGTGGAAAACTTGATAGGTAAGAAGATCAAGATTATGAGATGTGACAATGGAAGAAAATACACCTTGAAAGAACTCATTTATTTCTACAAGGAGGTTGGGATTAAGAGGGAGTTGATTGTCCCTTGTAATCCACAATAGAATGGTGTAGCAGAACAAAATAACAGGTCCATTGAAGAGCTTGTCAAGGCTATGATGCTTGATTTGGATTTACCTTTTTTCTTATGGGGAGAAGAATCGTTGACAGTTGTATACATTCAAAATATAAGTCCTCATAAAACTATGGAAAGCATAACTCCTGAAGATGCATTCTCTAGACGAAACCCGGAGGTTGGGAATATGATAATATTTGGTTACCTTGTCTACATCCATGTTCCTGATGACAAAAGGAACAAGTTGGAACCTTCACAAAAAAAGGCATATTTATTTGTTATAGTGAATCATAAAAGGCCTATAGAATTTATATTCCAGAGCAGTGATAAATTAAGGTTAGCTAATATGTCACCTTCGATGAGAAGGTTGCATATTAGAGGTCTAAGAAAGTCTCTATTGAATCCTATGAAGTATAGAATAAGGCTTCGAAAGGAGAATGTTTGAGTTCTACAGAATTTCCTAAAGAGCCAAAAGGGCCTTGTGAACCAATAGAACCAATTATTGTTCCTGAGATCAGGAAAAGAACAACATGTCTCAAATCTACATTGGAAGAGGTAGGATGGCATGCAACTCTTAATGGAATATATAGGTAAGTTAAGAAACCTAATAAGTTGTCTATTTATGCGGCTCTCATGACTAAACTTATTGATGTAGAGCCTTCCACTTATAAAGAATCAACCATCCAACAAGTGTGGAAGGAGGCCATGAATGAAGAATATCAAATTATCATGAAGAAATCTGTCTAGGAGATTGTGCCAAGGTTGGAACGGAAATCAATAGTGACTACCAAGTGGATATACAATATCAAGCATGTCGGAGATGGAAGTATTGACAAATACAAGACACAATTTGTGGCTAGAGGCTTCTCCTAGAAAGAGGGAGAAGATTATGGTGAGACCTTTACTCCAGTTTCCAGGTACACCTCCATTAAATCCATCATTTCTCTTGTTTCTTCATTGGGATGGAACTTACATAAGATAGATGCGAATATTTCTTTCCTCAATGGCGTGATTGAGGAAGAGGTGTACATAGAGCAGCCTCAAGGTTTTGAGGAGCATGGAAAGGAATATCAAGTTTTTAGGTTAAATAATGCATTGTACGGACTCAAGCAAGCTCTAAGAGCATGGTATGTTTATATTAAAAACTATCTGACGAGATTGGGATTTACCAAGAGTGATGTTGATCCAAACCTTAATTTTAATGTTATTAACAATTCACCTGTGATTCTATTGTTATATGTTGATGATTTGTTTATGATAGGTGTCAAGTCTCTCATCATTCATTGTATTAAGTAGTTGGATTTTGAGTTCGATATGAAGGATCTTGGGTTGATGCACTATTACTTGTGATTGGAAGTATGGAAAAATCTTGGCGAGGTTTTCCTTAGTCAAGGAAAGTATGTTATATATATCCTTCAGAGATTTGGTATGATGGACTGTAAATCCATGGTGACTCCCATGGTGACTATGAAGAAGTTGAGAGGCTTTGATTCTAGTTTAGTAGATCCATCTATGTACCGGGGATTGATTGGCTCATTTATGTATTTGGTTAACTCTAGGCCAGTCATATGCTTTTCCATGAATACATTGAGCTAGTTCTAGGTGGAACCAAGACACAGGCATTGGATTGCAATGAAGCACATTTTGAGATATATACATGGTATCGTGAATTATGGATTGAGATATGTTGCAAACAAGGATGTAAAAATTTTGGGATATACAAATGTGATTGGGTTGGAAGTGTCGAAGACATGAAAGGTACCTCGAGAGTATGCTTCAGTTTAGGCTCTGCTATGATATCTTGGATAAGTAGGAAATAGAGGTCGATTGCACTCAACACTATAGAAGCAGAGTACATCGCACCTAGTGAGGCTTGTATCGAAGAAATATGTCTCTAGAAGTTGTTTGCATAATTGTTCGGCCAAGAATTGGAATCAACAATGATACATTGTGATAATCAAATTTGAGTGTAACTTTCAAATAATCGTGTGTTCCATGAAAAGTCGAAACATATTGAGATTAAGTACACTACATGTATGACATGGTGCAAAGGAGAGCGATAAGGCTCGATTACTTCTCCACTAATGAGTAGACAACTAATATTTTAACGAAGTTGTTGCCCATAGAGAAGTTAGTGTACTTTAAAGACAAATTGGGGCTTTTGGAGATTACCCCTCTCATTGAGAGGGAGTGTTGATATGTCTACAAACACGTATGGGCATTCTCTTGAGAGAGTGAATGGTCTGAGAGGCCCAAAGTGCTCAATAGATAGGTCTGAGTGAGCCCCTCAAGAAGGGGACCTGATCACACACTAGAAGGGTGTAGTGAGGTTTGTTAGTATTTGGACTTGATCACATATGAGAAGGTTGTAGTGAGGTATGTGAGTATATGGACCTGATCACACACGGGAAGGTTGTAGTGAGGTATGTCAGTATTTGGATCTGATCACACATTGGAAGGGTGTAGTGAGGTCCTAGACCTGATCACACACCAAGGAAGGTGCAATGAAGCCCTCCAACATATAAACCATATCACACACCAGGGAGGGTGTAGTGAGGTATTCATCATATAACCCAATCAAAAACCAAGGATGGGTTGAGTGAGGTCTTGACCCAGAGTGCTCACCAAGAAGGGTGAGTGAGTGCTTGCTAGTTGGAGGTCTCAACTTTTTCACCCAAGAAGAGGCCTTGGGATTTGAGGACCGATCACTCTAGAGGAGTGAGTCCTAATATGTTGATGACAATGTCATGGGTTTGGTACCACCTCGCATATGGCCACTGGGGGACGCTGATGATATATGATGATGATTTTATATAACCTTTTCTTAGAGAAATTTTTCAACTTGAGAACACTTATGACAATGATTATGAATACCTCCCTAGTTAAGAGGGAGTTTCGAATTTGTAAATATGGCCAGTCTTCGTAATGTTTATTTGGCCACTTTATGTACTTGTATTTATTATTGTAAAGCATATTTTAAATGCTAGAGTCAAAAATAAAATTTATTTTGCGTCAAATTCCCATTATGACTTTTAAAAGAAGATAATTTGAATTTTTTTATTCTAATTTTTGGCTCCAAAAGTTTGTAAGTTGACCTCCCTCTAAGTCAAATCGACTCAAGCAAAAGACACTCCCCTTCGAACAAGACATATCATTATATAAAGGTAGCTCTACCACATTCTTACATCACTAATTCACATCTCTCTCTTAAGCAAGTTTCTAAGCAAGCAAGTGAAGGAGAAGAAGGCCGAAATATATATATATATATATATATATATATATATATATATATATATATATATATATATATATCTTAACTCACACATGTGGAAGGTCTATCTCCCTCTCTCTCTGCAGTTCACATTTTCTGGGCAGTTTAAGTTGCAGGGGGCTAAAATTCTAGGGCAACTGGCAGTTGCAGGAGGGCTGGAATTATGCCCAAGGTCACACAATTTGAAATTCTGGATTAGATTTGGAGGCTTGACTTGGATGGGTTGATCAATTTTGACCATAAATCTAGGTGTGTATCTTGTTGAAAAAAATAATTTCTCTATTGAAAATGTTATTGGGTTTTCCACCTTGATGGGTTTTCCCAGGATAAATCTTGTCTTCTCTTTGTGCATTATGATCTCTACTATTCTATTGTTCTTTATGGCTGAATTTGTGAAGTACAATTGTTGAAGATATGTTGGAACAATCTATAATAAGATCAACATCAAAAGTAATTATGAATTTTTAGAAATATATTGTTAGTCTCTAATGCATTAAGAAAATAAACACATTTTTCCATAAAATCTTCTCAAAATGAGTATTGACCAATGATTTAAATGATTATTCATGCAAGATTGAACCAATTTTTTATGTAAAACTTTTCTTAATATTTTTATCAATTAATTTATTCCTGTATATTATCTTATGTTATTGTAGAGGAACATGTTGAAAATGTAACTAGGTTTGGTATTCATAATTATCATTGTACTTGTACATTTAAAAGCAAAAAGAAGAAAAATAAATTATTATTATTATGTTTACTTTTTAGTCAAAGCATGTTCTTCATGCTTCTAGGGCTTATTGAGTCAAAATAAAAATTATTTGAGTCAAAGTCCCATTTGAAATTATTGAAATAAAATTTTGTTCTAAGTAAAAAAGAGTCAAAAAGTCAATTTTATCCTCCACAAGACCAAGTAGACTTTCGTGGAAAAATCGACCTCATGGGAAGTGTATAAATACAAGAGAAGTTCAACCTCATTTGGCATGTATTATCACTTTGATTTCGGTGAAAGAAGAAGAGGAATTTTAGAAAAAAATCAAAGGAGGGAGAGAGAGAAGTAAAAGGAAAAAATGTTTTGTTTTCTGACCTAATTTATTCGCATGTGCAAGTTTCTTTGCAGTTGTTACAAGATTGAGATTTTAGGAAGGCCAAAATTTTAGGGATTAGCCAGAATTTAGATGTTTGACCAATGTTGAATTTATTGAATTTGACCTACAAGAATAAGGATTGAAGGATGGATAACTTGGGACACTTATGAAGGTTTTGATATTGGTCTTGAGTCTTGGATATCTCACTTTGATCTGATTCTATAAGAAGAGGATTTTTTTAGGTTTCCCCCCTTATGGGGTTTTTGCCCTGGCTTGGAGAGCCTAATTTTTTTGTGTTCTTTTGTCTTTTTATGATCTTCATGTGCATTTTGATAATTACTTGATGAAGAGGAACATAACATAATAATAGAAATCCAAAAAACACTCACAAGTCAATATCATGAAAGAGAAATCAACCCTAATCTTCAAGCTTATTGATTTCTCAACATCGTATCCGAGAGTTTTAAGGAAGGCAGTATGAATATCACTCCTGTTGACTTATTTAAAGACAATATTACAACTCTCTCTCTCTCTCAAAAACAGCATTGAAGGCACTTGGAATCATCTTTAAGTTCTCAGTCAGTCGCTCACTCAACAATCTTATATTGCATTCTTAAATACACCTCTACAACAGGGGTCAAAGCTCATACGTATTTATAATCTGAATTGCTATCATCATTTTGGAGCCAAGCTCAAGGAAATATTTGAACCATTCTATGAAAGACAACCAAACTCCTACAACAACATAGCTCATATGACATCCAAAGGTATTGTTACAATATATTTTATGTGGATTTAAACTGTTATATCTATTATGGAATTCAAAGACAAAATATTCTTGAAATGTGAAATTGTGCTTGATCTTTGTTAGACCATACACTACAAGGAAAATAACTTCTAGCGAAGGTTATAACAAAGGTTTTTAGTGTTATAGAATTTGCAAAAATTATCAAAAAAACCCCCGCTACAACATTTGTTTCCGATAGTGGATGTTTTACCGGAGCCGATAATGAAACTTCATCACAACTAAAAAAAATTGGGTGACCAGAGCTTTTAGCAGATGATTTTTTAGTGGTGCGGTTAATGGAAAAATAATGTCGATGCGCTACCAATATAAAAGAACCGATGTTGTAAATTTAAATAAAATCATTGGGGCGTTGAATGAAAACAACACCAGTGCTTGAAAAGTATATTGCCCCAGTGCTTATGTCTTCAAAATACACCTTGGGTCATACTTTTCAGGAACGACACCAAGGCAGACAAAAAATTATTGCAGTCCCAGTGCTTTTATTTAAATTTACAACATTGATGCTTATGAGTTGTATAAAAGCATCGATGCATTATTAAGATAAAAGAACCGATGTGGTTAATTTGAATAATGCACTAGGGTTGGAAACAATATTTTGGAGTACCAGGGCATTTTTTATATGAAAGCACTGGTGCTTTAAGAATCACAAAGCATTAGGATGTACAATCTAAGATACCATGCACTTAAGCATTAAATGCAAACAATATTGGTGCTTGAAAAGTATAATGCCCCAGTGTTAATTTTTATTTATTTTTTGAATGCCCTAGTGTTATACTTTTCAGAAAAGGCACTGGGCCAAGCAAAAACAAATTGTCATGCTGGTGCTTTTACATAATATAACACACCAGTGCATACTTATTTTATAGACGTACTGATTTTTTGTATGGGATACCATTTTTTATTATTATAAATATTGTTGTTGAAAAAATCATATTTAGAGCAGTGCGTATTAATATACAATGTCCTGGTATACATTTTTCTTTTTTAGAAACATCAACCAGTGACAGTGCAATTATTGTGATTTTTTAAATCCGTTATTCATCGAAAAACTGACATATATATTATAACAATATTCATATAAATTAAATTTTGATTAGTGCATTTGTATATGATATTTGGATTAATTTGTTATATCATCGGATTTCACATCTCTTCATTATAATATTTAATCATCCATATATTTAATCAGTGGTGTAACATTTCACAACAACATTGAACAACACAATAGAATAAATTAAAATATATTTTATTATATATGAATAAAAGAATATTTGTTATACAAAATGGGATAGTTATTGGTAACCCCTTATCTTTCAATTGAGGCAATATGTCCATTACATTAAACAAAATGTTTGATTTTCATAGTCAATTATTTCAAAAAATACAACAACTTGTATTGCTATCCAAATAGATCATCATTCTTCGTTGGAACTACAGTCAATGCTCAAGCTACTTCTATGACTTGGGTTATTTGGACAAATGTTTTGTTGATTTCATCGATTGTTTTCATCTTCTTCAAGTTCCATCCGCAAACATAAAAATAAAGTGTAATGAGAGTATCTAAATTGGTGAGAATAATGAAAATTGAGATAAATAATATACTTAAATGTAAATCGGATAACAATGTACCAAATAAGAAGTGAGTCATGAATTGTACATATGGTTTCAAAAGAAAATCTCATGTCTTGTTTCAACAACTCTTTTGTTGGCGTAGTTCCATACTTTGTTTCCTACAAATTTTATGCCCCATAATAAATCATAGATTTAATGTGTGTGTGTGTGTGTTCTATTAATTATAAACTCAAATAAGTAAAACAACATAGATACTTACAAATTCCTCAATTAATTTTTGATATGTCAACGTATACTCACAACCCATGTTTAACCCAATGCCAATCAATTCTTTTGATGACTCTTCTTTGTTTAGTAGCACATAATTGAATTCATTAAATGATGGTTGTTGTAAAACATCTTAAAATATAAAAAATGGAAACTTAAGTTTTTATAAGGAAATATTAACAATTACTCACAAACTTTGATATTCTTCCTTGTCATCATATTTTATGTGTTGAACGGAGTCCATTTTATTTTATTTTTCTGCAAGAAAAATATTTGAAAATTAATATTTAATGCTAAATTATTTGTTTATATGTACCTAATAGAGAAAATCAATGATTACATACATTTGAAGCACGTTGTTGTTGAGATGGATCCTCTTGTGATGCAATTATGTCCATTTCTTTGACCATCTCCTTGTACACTTTTTTGGACATTCCTACAGGCATGTTTCATATACCATCTTATTGATCCTTTGGGGTTTTCATAATCTTCCTAAAAAAATAATAAATTGTTTTTATATTGGTCTATGAAAACTAAATATAACAAAATTAATACTAATAAATGAATGCTTTATATAATTCTATAAAAAAACATTTTAATTAGGAATATTATTTTTTGAATGATTCTTTTGTTGCTGTTGTATTTTTTGTTATTGCAAGTCTGACATGTCTCATTGCACATTACTCTAGAAACACTTTATGTAGTTTTAATATAACTTGGTCCTTAGAATCATTGGATTTATTTGTGTATTGTAAGTGGAAAGTACATCTATATGTTCATTCCATTATACCTTCATAGCTTTGTAAAAAAAAATCCCCCTTTTAGTAACCTCCATCACCACTCGAGATGAGCTAAGGACCAATTCATCATCAGTTACATGTTCTATAGATTTTTTTTCTTAAAATGGCATTCTTTTCCTTCGTTGTTGGTCTGTGTAGAACATTAAACATATGTGAATTAATATGTTGTTTGAAACATGTTATCTAATATTCTTATTAATGAACATTCAAAAGGAAAAAACTCATATTGAATAGTATTTTTTCATTCACCTGATTCATCCTTCTGTAATTTTTCCATCACGCTTTTACGCTCTTCTGCACTTAGATCATAAATTATCTTATTGAGCTTCCTCATTTTGTGTCTCAACACGACACACACTAACCAATACATATTATTTAAACTTACATATTGTTCAAGCATATTAATAAAAAACTTGCATTTTCTGCTTTTTTGGATATGTTATCATTATGTCCATTAGTATTTTTGCTACTTTTTCTCAGACATTTTTTTTTATTAATATACAACATGTACCATTCAATGCAAAAGCTATTAAACATATTTTATAAATAAGTCACATAATTTTAAGCCAACAAGAGCTCTGGAAACCGGTGTGTTAAACACACCACGCATTTAATTATTTAGCACTCACAACGAAATTTAAATTATGACAATGTGATATGTAACGATAAAAGCATCACCATCACAATAAAAAATGAAAAAATTAAAAGATTAAACATTTTTTTTACTTAACTCTACAATTTGTTATAGGTTTACCGGTATGTTATAAAAAACATGGCACATGGATAAGCAAAAGCCATTTAAAAAAACAGATAGGGCCACTAGGGTTTGGATCCAATTCAACAATTGGTCCCCATGCTTTACCTGTCAAACGCCTTACATATAGTAACACAAACCCGTTAAGTATAAAATGCCTAAAATGAAAAGTTATAATTGTGAAGTGGTAGAGGGAGTTAAACCCTAAGGTGAATTTTTGCAATCACATAAGCTAAAAGAAGCAAGGGTTTAAGGCAAGTATTGATTTTTTTGTTTTTTTGTTTTTGTTTTTCTAAATTTTAATTAAATTTAAATAGGAAGAGAGATTGTAAAAAATTTTATTATTAAAATAAACAGTAATTTTTTTACTATGCAAGGTTTTTATTTTATTTTTTCTGAATTTTAATTAAATCTAACAGAAATTGTAAACAAAATTATTACTGAAAAAACAGTAAAATTTAATATTTTTACTATGTAGGGTTTTGAGTGAATCACCATGCCTTTCAAATCCTGATACTTTGAATAGTTTTGTTGTTCTAGAGTATTTTGTTGCTCCACTATGCTCTCAATATGTCTCTCTTGCAAATCTTTCTTTTAATTAAATCAAACAAAAATTGTAAAAAATGTTATTAGTAAAACCAATAGTAAAATTTAAAAATGTTACTATGCAGGGTTTTGAGTGAATCACCACACCTCTCAAATTGTGATATTCTGAATAGTAATGTTGTTCCAAAGTATTTTGTTGCTCCATAGTGCTCCTAGTATGTCTCTCTTGTAAATCTCTCCCTAGAATTTTTGGAAAAAATAATGAAATAGTGAATAACTTCTTACTATTTAAAAGACTTTATGAAATTAGATTTCAAAAAATCAATTGCTGCTCATTTTTTATTTTGAAAAAAACAAATGTGCCTTTTTTTTTGGGAACATCGGTGTGTTTCATAGTAAAACACACCAGTGCATTTACGAGTAACACATGCCAATTAAGATAACTTATCGGTGCACTAAATTTTTATAACACACCGATATGTTAAAAAATAAAATAATAATAATAATAATAATAAATCTAAATCTCAGAAACCGATGTAATTATTATTTTAACACATCGGTGCAATTATTACTTAAACACATCAGTGCAATTATTACTTAAACACATCACTGCAATTAGTTTTAGAAGAGCACTAATATGATAGATTTTTTTTTTTTTTTTCAAATCCTGGAAACTTGTGTGGTTATTATGTTAACGCATCAATGTTGTTAATTATTTAAACACATCGGTGTAGTTAATTTTACAAGAGCACCGATATGCTTTAAAAGTTATCTGAATTTTTATTTTTCACATAAAATGACATATTCATCTCAAATTATCCTTTAGGATGAATCCACATGAGTTACAGTAGTTCATAGTATACATTTTAAGAAGTTGCCTTATTCTTGAAAAATAGTTGAAAACTATATTGAAATTCAGATTGTGGTTATATGGTTCTTGAAATTGATTTTAGGTATGTACACAAAAATTTATTGTTGATTTTTCTAAAATGCCGGGAGAAAATATCATAATGTCAAATGGAAAATTCTTTAAATTTTGACTTGTTCTATATTTCTCAAAGTCCTTCGTGGATTCTCCCCTTCCACCTCTAGTAAGTTCAAATTTTGTTTATATTTCGATTATCTAATTGATTTTTTCCCATGTCAATTTGAATAAAAATGTATCCAAATTTTTAGGATCCTGATTCAGAATTGAGTTTAGAAGCAAAAAATATTCCACCATTTCAAAAACCTTGGAAGCTTTTATCAAGAGCAGCATAGCGCAAGCAGTTAGTAGATGAAAAATGGTAGCCACTTCACTTTTCCAATTAGCACATGGCATCCTCCAGCTACAATCCTAGGTTAACAATGGTAATAATTGTTTGGTATAATGTAATTTCAACAAACCAATTGCATTGTGCTTACTAATATCAATGATGTACTAATGTTCAACATTTTTTGAAATTAGGATTCCAGTGATGATGAGTGACCCACCTACCATCTTCCAGAGCATCCCACTACAATGTCAAATTGAGAGAAGGTTGCACTAAGAGAAAAAATCAGAGAGGAAACATACAAAGAATCAGTGAATCAACTACCTATTCAATTCCCACTACGTCAAGATTCACCAGTTAGGAATGACTACCGTAATAGTAGTTCTTCATCACAAGTTGGCAATGGAGTCAATCAAATATAGGCTGGTATGGATGATTACTTATGGGATACGACTGCCATGGAGGCAATGTTGTTAGATGCATTCCAAAATGATGAGCTAGGGGATGATGCACCTATCATTAATACCTTATTTGAAATCATAAAATATGCTTCTACCACCCCTCTATTTGGACTTGGTGGGCAGTCAAAATATACCCAGCAGGGGACAACGATGTTACTCTACAACTTGAAAGCAAACTTTGGCATGTCGAATGCATGTTTCTCACCAATATTAATGTAAATGATCATGATCAAGTCCCTTATATTTTGAGAAATCTTGTCACATAATCAACATTAAAAATGGTTGATTTTATGAACGATATATATAGACATTGTACATTTATATTTCCCACCAACTGTAGGTTATTAAAATATAAGGTTCTTTCAAGTGATAATGTCTTGCCCGATAGCTAAGAAGACACAAATCAATTTTTGAAAATGTTGGGTGTTGAGTACATAACATATCATGCATGCCCGAATTATTGTATTCTATATAGAGGAGAATATGCAGACAAAGAGATATGTTTGAAATATGGGCATTACATGTACCATAAAAAAGGGTAAATCACGTGGCCCTCCTCATAAGATATTAAGGCACATGCCTATAATCCCAAGGATTCATAGGCTCTTTCGTTGCAAAGAATTAGCAATGTTGCTGGGATGGTGATGCGGACAGGTCAGGTTGCCCTAACTTCCCATAACACAGGATACTCAAACAAAAACACCCACATATCTGTTTTAAACCAATTCTAGAATTTCATAAATTAATTAAAAAATATGCAGTGAAAAGAGAATGTAAATATAGCTTCACAAGTCCCATGAGAGGGCCACCTCTCCCCTTCTAATCATTTCTCGAACCTCACCCAAATCACATGGTATTAAACCTAAAAAGTGATGTAACATGCATGCCAAAACATGCTTTAAAACTCAAAATGCAGCCCTGAAAAAATTTATTGTTGTAGGCACTACGAAATATTTTCACAACACTGTAAAAATCCTGTAGGTGCTACAAAATATTTTCGTAACATCCAAAAAATTGTCTTTTCGGATTTCGGGGAAGCTGAAACAAATTTATCCTCTGCAATGTCAATTCTCCATTGTCTTGGCTTGCTCCTTAACATTCCACATGAATTCACATGCCTTTCTTCCCAAGGATTTCAAAGCTAAGACACACGCCAATCAAAACCTGCAACAAAATGGGGTTTGAAAATGTTTACACAATAGGGTGCTCTGGTTCTCTATAAAAACGTTCTATTGTTGTAAATAATATGCCTTAATACTATAGAAACACAATGAATACTCCCCCACGAGTTTGGAACCAAAATACAAAAAGGTCATAAAAAACCACACCATGGTTGGACCTCCATGTTCAAACTTGCATTGTAAATCGACTCACCAATGCTAGCAGAACCTATAAGCTACATGATGGTTTGTTCAATGCACACAAGTGCACCACACATCATACATACGCTGAACAAAATAGCACATGCAACACAACTTCACTGTCCTCAACAACACATTTAACACCTACATAACCAACTACAATGCAAGGACAAATTCCAAACAAACATACAACGTCTCAAAATGCTCACAAGCTCTCATACGCACATGGGTAAATATTTTCAACCCCAAAATACATTTAGACCAAATCATATAGATTTGATATAAAATCATACAACCATGACATCTCTCAACACCTCCAGATTCGACATGAAGGCATACAACCATGATACATTTCTCAGCACATTTCAGATTCTTAACAAGTGTAGATAAACAACTTCATTAAAAATGTACAAATAGAGATATAAACGAGTACATAGTCACATAAACAAATAGTTCATTAATCAAATTTTGCATACATTAAGCTAGCCAGATTTTTCAATGTGGGCATGTGCATCCCATGCCTCTTATCCTCTACCTCTCCTCCTAGTGTTGGAGCTTCTCCTCTCTGTCGCTGCACTTCTTCCTACTCTCTTCTCAAACACTCATGTATTTATAAATAAATCTAACATGGGACAACCAAGAGTCACAAGTGATGATTCGTTTCCCCTTCTCACAAATTAAAGGAAATTGAAATTACATTTACATTAGGAAATAATTCCTCTAAATAAAAAAACTCATTTCCAAATGAAAATATTTACAAAGCATTTAAAATTTCTCCCCACATCATCATGTGCCCATCCCATCACATTGGAAAGCTCTGGTACAGTCTTCATCAAAATTTGTGCCCCATCTATGCACCTGAATCAGACTCCCAAGGTACAAAAATATATATGACCTCCAGGGCATATGCATCTGGTATTCTCGTTACAACCTCAAATCATGAGCTGCAACACACCTCTACAATAACAAGCCTCCACCTTCCTACATGATAGGTCACCAAAATTTCTCTCCTAAGTTTGGGATTTTGGCATCTTCCTGGTTCTCTTCTCCGGAACCCATGCGAGAAATCCTTGCTCTAGGCTGTTGCAAATATCCTCATCTTCCTCTACTATCACTTGGATAGTGAAACAATGAATCTCTTGCCATATCCTTAATCAACTTGTACCTTCTTCTACCGCTTCTGCTGCGAACTCTGAACTTTACTTGTTGTCGAACTATTCAACTTGATAATACATCGTAGGTTATCTCTTCATCCAACCAACTATACCTTCCTACTTTCATTTTGTCAATTTCATCCTCTAATTCAGTCCTTGGCTGAAATTTGTTGTCTCTAGGTTGCTCATCAAATCTTCCTCTGCTTCATCACATGTGTTCACCCCATTAGGTTGTTCTTCCATGGTTGCAACTCAACTCCCTTGAGGTTTTCCTCCACTCAGCATCTATCTTTGTCTCAAATTCACTTGCAATTAATTCTATTTCACTTTCTTCTGGAGGGTACATTTGTAACCCTGGTATTCCTCCTCTTTTGTAGTGGTCCTCCCATCATCTCTAGCTGTAATTTTATTTTAGCTACTTCCTTATCAATTTTGTCCTAACTTGATCTATTATGGCTTCTCTCTGAACCTTTACTATGAATTTCAGCAGTATCAATTTTTCTTCTTCTATGAGTGTCGTCTTGCTCAATGTGAGTTGCACACAAGCCACAACAACAAGTTGAATCCACAAACTTGTTTGTAAATACCATACTAAGCTCTTACATGCCTAGTCTTCTCCTGGTATTTCTAATGACTCCTTCCTCTGGAATCTTCATTCGAGCACTCTCTTCTCTTTTAGCTTTTGCGTGTAATTGACTCACCTTCTTCCTATGGGAACTTTGATGTTCTTCCCCACTTTCTACTACAAGGTTCCTTTCCATCATCTTCAATTTCAAACACTTGTCACTACTAATTGTAATCAACAATTAATCCACAATTGACTGAAAACAAAGACCTTTACCTCTTGGTTCAATCTCCAACAACTGGTACTGCATAATTCTTCTTACCATTGTCATCATTTTTCTATTGTAGACCTTATTGTTCAACACCATTATTCTTTCTCATAAATATGTTAATATTGAATTCTTGTAACAACTATTTCCCGTGATTGAGTTCTCCGGCAACTCAACCATCTGCTTCTCAAATCCTTCATCACTCTCTATTTTAGCACTTTCCTTCTCTTTCTTGTGACTTTACCCTAAAATCATACTATTGCTAATAACATTCATCTTCATAACTTCCTCTGCATCTTCAACCACTCACTCTTCCTAGTTTTATTGTCGGGTTCTATCACCATTTTCATTTAATATCCTTTCCTACTCCTTTTATGATATAGATTACTTTCTATGACAATTGCTACCAATTTAGTCCTGCAAACACAATTCTTTTAATGAAAAAGTTAGCATAAATATCACATTCAATGTTTATAAGATATATCAAAAGATTTCATCTTCAACTACTTGTTGAACCAATTCTTCTCCAACCAATGCATTTATTCTTTCTCAAGAGCATATCAAATATTCACTCCATGCAATCAACTCACTTATTGTTGTAAGTTTCTTTTTCTCTTCAACCTATTTTCACTGTCAAGTTATCTTCAACTATGCAAGCATCTCCACTATCCAATCTCTGTTATTATGACTGCATCACCAAAGAGAAACTGGTTCTAGTTCAAGGTAGACACTCTCCACTATGTCTGCACAACACCTCACACTCAAAAAATCTCAATTAAACATAGACTTACCTCAATCTATTGTAAACTCTGCTTTGTCCAAGAGTTGTAAAGCTGAAATATTTTTATTGCTTTGACATTATCCAAAAAATATATAAGCTCTGATACCACTTGATGGGGACAAGCTAGGTTTCCATGGCTTCCCATAACCTAGGGCACTCAAACAAAAACACCCACATCTCTGCTTTAAACAAATTATGAATTTTCAAAAAATTAATTAAAAAATATGGAGTTGAAAGAGAATATAAATTTGGCCTCACAAGTCCCACGAGAGGGCCTTCTCTCCCCTTCTAATAATTTCTCCAAGCTCACCCAAATCACATGGATTCAACCTAACAAGTGATGCAACAACCAAGCCAAAACAGGCTTTGAAAACTCAAAATGCATCCTTGAAAAATTACTTGTTGTAGGCACTTCGAAATATTTTCGTAGTGCCCCAAAGTCCGTCTTTTCAGAATATGGGGAAGCTGAAATGACTTGCTCCTCTGCAAGGTCAATTATCCATGGTCTTGGCTTGCTAATTAACATTCCACATGGCTTCACATGCCTTTCTTCCAAGGGATTGGAAAGCTAACACACATGCTAATCAAAACCAGTCATAAAAAGGGGTTTGACAACATTCACACAACAGGGTGCTCTGGTTCTCTATAGCAACGATCTATTTCTTTAATTATTATGCCTTCATACTCTAGAAACATACAAAACACTCCCCCATGGGTTTGGAACCAAAATACAAAAAGGTCATAAAAAAGCACACCACAATTGAGCCTCCATGTTTAAACTTCCACTGTAAATCGACTCACCAATGCTAGCAGAACCTATATGCTACATGATGCTTTTTTCAACGCACCACACATCATACATACACTTCAAAAGCTAGCACACATAATACAACTTCACTGTTTTAAAAAAAATTGGCAATCTTCAATGCATTCAACACCTACATAACCAACTAAAACTCAAGGACTAATTCTGAATAGGCATACAATGTCTCAGAATGCTCACAAGATCTCATATGCACAGGGGTGAATATGTTCAACCCCAAAATACATTTATACCAAAGCATATCGATTCGATATACTCATACAACCATGACATCTATCAACACCTCTAGATTTGACATGAAGGCATACAACCATGATACATTTCTGAGCACATTTCAGATTCTTTACAAGTGTAGATAAAAAAAAAACTTCATTAATAATTGACAGAGAGAGAGATAAACAAGTACAGGTGCTCATAAATAAACTATTAAGGGAAACTAAAATTACGTTTACATTAGGAAATAATTCCTCTAAATAACAAAACTCATTCCCAAATTCAAATATTTACAAAAAATTTAAAATTTCTTCCCAAATCATCATGTGACCATCCCATCACATTGGAAAGCTCATGTCTAGTCATCATCAAACTTTATGCCCCATCTATGCACCTACATCAAAGTCCCAAGGTACAAAAATGTATATGATCTCCTGGTAATATGCATCTAGTCCCCTCGTGACAACCTCAAATCGTGAGCTGCAACACACTTTGGCAGTAGCAATCCCCCACCTTGCTACATGATACCTCTTGGTTCAATCTCCATACAACTACTGCTGCAGAATTTGTATCATTGTTGTCATCCTTTTTATGTTGCATACTATCGTATTAACATCATTTTTCCTGCTCATAACTCTGTTCATCTTGAATTTCTTGTAGAAAATGTTTCCCATGATTGAGTTCAACCCCAACTAAACCATCTCCTTCTCATATCCTTCATCACTCACTACTTTGGTACTTTCCTTCTTACGCTTGTGACTTTCCTCTGAACCCCTGCTATGACTAATAACAATAATCTTCATCTCTTCCTCTGCTAAATTCTCCTTGTCTGCTAGTGAGTTGCAACAAGCCCTTCTTCTCTGTGTAACAAGTCTGTTTCTTATTACTCATACCAAGTCATCCCCCTGGTATCTTCTCTTCTCTAGGTTCTCTGCAGTAGAACCTCTTCTTGAGCACACTTTCTCCTCAGCTTTAAAAAATGTTGGCTACTGCATTTTCAACTGCTTACTCTTCCAAGTTTTATTGTCGGGTTCTATCACCATTTTCATTTAAGAGCCTTTCCTGCTCCTTATTTTACGACATAGTTTACTTGTTATGGCAGCTGCTACCAATTTAATCCTACACACACAATTATTTTAATCACCAAGTTAGCATAAACATCACATTCAAAGTTTATAAGATCTATCACAAGGTTTCATCTTCCACTACTTGATGAACCAATTCCTCTCCAACCAATGCAATTGTTCTTTCTCAAGAGTATATCAACTCTTCACTCCCTATAATCAACTCACTTACTGTTGTAAGGTTCTTTTTCTCTTCAACCTCTTTTCACTTTCAAGTTGTCTTCAAACATGAAAGCATCTCCACCATCCAATCTTTGTTATTCTGAATGCATCACCAAAGAGAAACCAATTCTAGTTCAAGGTAGATGCTCCCCACTATTTTGTACAACACCTCACACTTAGAAAATCTCAATTCAACAGAGACTTACCTAAATATGTTGTAAACTCTGCTTCCTCCAAGAGTTGTAAAGCTGAAATATTTCTACGGTGCTGACATTCTCCAAAAAATAGTTGATTTATGACACCACTTGATGGGGATAGGTAGGGTTTCCCCAGCTACCCATAACCCAAGTATCTCAAACAAAAACAAACATAACTCCACTTTAAACCAATTCTATGATTTCAGAAATTAATTAAAAAATATGCAGTCAAAAGACACTGTAAATCTGGCTTCACAAGTCCCATGAGAGGGCCTTCTCTCCCCTTTTAATCCTTTCTCCAACCTCACCCAAATCACATGGGATTCAACTTAACAAGTGATGCAAAAAGTGGGCCAAAATAGGCTTTAAAAACTCAAAACACAACCCTAAAAAATTGCTTGTTATAGGTGTCACGAAATATTTTTGCAGCGTTGTAAAGATCCTATAGGCGCTGCGAAATATTTTTGTAGTGCCCTAAAAACTATATTTTTGGATTCCAAAGAAGCTTAAACGGATTTCTCCTCTACAAGTTCAATTCTCCACGATCTTGGTTTTGCTCCTTAACATTCCATACAGCTTCACACACCTTTCTTCCTTGGGATTGCAAAGCTAAAACACATGCCAATCAAAACCAGTCACAAAAAGGGGTTTAACAACATTCACACAATAGGGTGCTATAGTTCTCTGTAACAACGTTCTATTTTTGTAAATATTATGACTTAATACAATAGAAACACAGGGAACACTCCCCCACGGGTTTGGAACTAAAATAAAAAAAGGTCATAAAAAACCACACCATGGTTGGACCTCCATGTTCAGACTTCCACTGTAAATCAACTCACTAATGCTAGCAGAACCTATAAGTTAGAGGATAGTTCAACACACACAAGTGCACCACACATCATACATACACTGCAAAAACTAGCACACACATCACAACTTCACTATCTTTACCAGAATTGACAATCTTCAATGCATTCAACACCTACATAACCAACTACAACGCAAATACTAATTCTGAACAAGCATACAATGTCTTAGAATGCTCACAAGATATCATACGCATAGGGGTGAATATGTTCAACCCCAAAATACATTTATACAAAATCATATTGATTTGATATAAAAGCATACAACCATGACATCTCACAACACCACCAGATTTGACATGAAGGCATACAACCATGATACATTTCTCAACACATTTTAGATTCTTAACAAGTGCATATAAACAACTTCATTAATAATGGATAGATAGAGAAATAAACGAGTACATAGGCACATAATCAATTTTTTCATTAATCAAATTTTGCATACATTAAGTTGGCCATATTTTTCAATGTGCGCATGTGCATCCCTAACCTCTTATCATCTGGCTCTCCTCCTAGCGTTGGAGATTCTCGTCTCCGTTGCTGCACTTTTGCCTACTCTCTTCTCAAACACTCCAGTCTTTATAAATAAATTTTACATGGGATAATCAAGAGTCACAAGTGATGATTTGTTTCCCCTTCTAAATAAAAAAACTCATTTCCAAATGCAAATATTTACAAAACATTTAAAATTTCTCCCCACATCATCCTGTGACCATCCCATCACATTTGCAAGCTTCGGTCCAATCTTCATCGAAATTTTTGCCCCATCTATGCACCTACATTAAAATCACAAGGTACAAAAATATATATGACTTCCATGTCATATGCATCTGGTCTTCTCATGACAACCTAACATCGTGAGTTGCAACATGCCTTTGTAGTAAAAATCCTCCACCTTGCTACATGATACCTCCCCAAACTTTCTCTTGAGTTTGGGATTTTGGCATCTTCTTGGTTCTCTTCTTCGAAACCCTGCAAGCACTCCCTTCTCTAGGCTGCTGCAAATATCCTCACCTTCCTCTACTGTCACCTGCATAGTGAAACAAATCTCTTGCCATATCCTTAATCAACTTTTACCTTCTTCTACCGCTTCCGTTATGAACTCTAAAATTTACTTTAAGCCAAAATGTTCAACTTTCCTATACATCATAGGTTGTCGCTTCATCCAACCAATTATGCCTTCTTATTTTCCTTTTCTAAATTTCATCCTCTAACTTAATCCTTAGCTGAAATTTGTTATCTCTAGTCTTCTCATCAAATATTCCTCTGCTTCATCACACATGTTCATCCCCTTAGGCCGTTCTTCCATGGTTGCAACCCAACTCCCTTGATATTTTCCTCCACTGAGTGTTTATATTTGTCTTAGCTTCACCTACAAAAAATTATATTTCATTTTCTTTTGGAGGTTCCATCTGTAACCTTGGTCTTCCTCCTCTTTTTTAGCATTCCTTCCATGATCTCTAGTTGTAATTTGATTTCAGCTATTTCTCTTTCAAGTTTGTCCTGAATTGATTTGGTATGGCTTCTCTCTAAGCCTTTACTATGATTTCCAGTAGGAAAAAAATTTCTTCTTCTGTGAGCTTCTTCTTGCTCACTGTGAGTTGCACACAAGCCACTGCAACAAGCTGACTTCGCCAACCTGTTTGTAAATACCATACTAAGCTCTTCCATGCATAGTCTTCTCCTGGTATTTATACTGACTCCTTCCTCTGGAATCTTGATCTGAGCACTCTCTGCTCTTTTGGCTTCTGCATGAAATTGACTCATTTCCATCATCCTCAACTGCAAACACTCATAATTGCTACTTGTAATTAGAAATTAATCAACAATTGACTGTAAACAAAGACTATTACCTCTTGGTTCAATCTCCACACAATTGTTGCTGTGGAAATCCTCTTACTATTTTCATCTTTTTTTTTAATTGCAGACCTTCTTTTTCAACACCATTCTTCCTGCTCATAACTCTGGTCATCTTGAATTCATTTTTGCAAGGGTTTCCCATGATTTAGTTCTATCGAGAGTCAACCATCTCCTTCTCAAACCCTTCATCACTCACTACTTTGGCACTTTCCTTCTTTTGCTTGTGACTTTCCTCTAAACCCCTACTATGATTAATAACAGTTATCTTCATATCTTCCTCTGCTAAATTCTTTTTCTCTTTTAATGAGCTGCAACAAGGCCTTATTCTTCGTGAAACAAGTCTACTATTTATTACTCATAACAAGTCATCCTCCTGGTATCTTCTCTTCTCTAGGTTCTCTGTATTAGAACCTCTTCTTGAGAATGCTTGATCCTCAAGTTTCAAAGTTTTTGGCTACTACATCTTCAATTTCTCACTATTCCTAGCTTTTTTGTCGGGTTTTGTCACCATTTTCATTTAAGAGCCTTTCCTGTTCCTTTTTTTCTGACATGTCTTACCTGTTATCACAACTGGTACCAGTTTAGTCTTGCAAACATAATTATTTTAATGAGCAAGCTAACATAAACATCACATTCAATGTTTATAATATCTATCATAAGATCTCATCTTCCACTACTTTTTGAACCAATTCCTCTCCAAACAATGCACTTGTTCTTTCCCAAGAGCATATCAACTCTTCACTCCCTGCAGTCAACTCACTGTTGCAAGGTTATTTTTCTCTTCAACCTCTTTTCACTATCAAGTTGTCTTCAAATATGCAAGCATCTCCACTATCCAATATTTTTTATCATGACTGCATCACTAAAGATAAACTGGTTTTAGTTCAAGGTAGACACTCTCCACTATGTCTGCACAACACCTCACACTCAGAAAATCTCAATTCAATATAGACTTACCTTAATCTGTTGTAAACTTTGCTTCCTCCAAGAGTTGTAAAGCTGAAAGTTTTTCGTGGCTTTGACATTCTCCAAAACATTGTTGAGATCTGATACAACTTGATGGGGATAGGTCGGGTTTCCCCAGCTGCCCATAACCGAGGACACTCAAACACAAACACCCACAAATCTTCTTTAAACCAATTCTGGAATTTTAGAAATTAATTAAAAAATATGTAGTCAAAAGATAATGTAAACTTGGCTTCACAAGTCCCATGAGACGGCCTTTTGTCTCCTTATATTCATTTCTATCCCCTTTCTCTAACCTCAAACAAATTATGCAATAGGAATTCCAAAACAAGCTTTAAAAACTCAAAACACAACCCTAAAAATTGCTTGTTGTAGGCGCTGCAAAATATTTTCGTAGTGCCCCAAAAATTTTCTTTTCATATTTCAGGGAAGCTGAAACAAATTTCTCCTATGTAAGGTTGATTTTCCACAGTCTTGGATTTCTCCTTAACATTCCACATGGCTTCACATGCCTTTCTTCCTGGGGATTGCAAAGCTAACACACACGCTAATCAAAACCATTCACAAAAAGGTTTTGATAAAGTTCACACAACAGGGTGCTCTGGTTCTCTGTAAAAAATTTCTATTGTTGCGAATACTATGCCTTCATACTCCACAAACATAAGGAAGGCTCCCCCATGAGTTTAGAACCAAAATACAAAAAGGTCAGCAAAAACCACACCATGGTTTGACGTCCATGTTCAGACTTCCACTATAAATCGACTCACCAATGCTAGTAGAACCTATAAGCTACATGATGGTTTGTTGAAAGCACACAAGTGCACTACACATCATAGATACACTACAAAAACTATCACACACAGCAAAAATTCACTGTCTTCAACAAAATTTACAATCTTCAATGCATTCAACACCTACATAACCAACTACAACGCAGAGACTAATTATGAACAAACATACAACATCTTAGAATTCTCACAAGATGTCATATGCAAAGGGGCGAATATGTTTAACCCCAAAATATATCTAGACCAAAGCATATTGATTTGATATAAAAGCACACAACCATGACATCTACCAACACCTCTAGATTCAACATGAAGGCATACAACCATGATAAATTTGTCAACACATTTCAAATTCTTAATAAGTGCATATAAAAAACTTCATTAAAAATTGACATATAGAGAAATAAATGAGTACAATGGCACATAAACAAAATATTCATTAATCAAATTCTGCATACACTAAGTTGGCAGGTTTTTCAATGTGAGCATGTGCAACCCTATCCTCTCATCCTCGACCTTTCCTCCTAGCATTGGAGCTTCTCCTCTTTGCTGCTACACTTCTGCCTATTGTCTTCTCAAACACTTATATCTTTATAAATAAATCTAACATGCAATAAACAAGAGTCACAAGTGATGATTTGTTTCCCCTTCTCACAAATTAAGGGAAACTGAAATTACATTTACATTAGGAAATAATTGCTCTAAATAACAAAACTCATTTTCAAATGAAAATATTTACAAAACATTTAAAATTTATCCCCACATCATCATGTGACCATCCCATCACATTGGAAAGCTCTGGTCTAGTCTTCATCGAAATTTGTGCCCCATCTATGCACCTGAATCATATGGCATGCCTTACACAGAAGTGATTTGGGAGTTATGTGAATCCCAACAGATCAATAGCCATGAAGCATATACAAGATACATGGCCCAAAAATAATCAATGATGAAGTACAAAGTCTACGACTCAGCGTAGCCATGGATGGCGTCAATCCATATTCCCTCCAAAACATCAACTATTATGTTTGGTTTGTAGTAGTGATCAATAACAATATCCCCCCTTGGTTGTCCGTGAAGAATGAACACCTTATGTTGGCTCTCATAGTCTGTGGTATAAGACAAGTGAAGAATATGGATGTCTACTTACAACCATTGGTAGATGAATTGAAGGAATTATGGGAAGGGATACATATATATGATGCATCAAGACCCATCACAACAAAGAGGAGTTTTAGACTCTATGGTATATGTGCTTACACCATACATGATTATCCAGAATTAGGAGTTTTCTTTGGTAAATTACATGTTCTTTGATTTTTTTATATACGTAACAATATTGTTTCACATATTAATTTAATTCGTTGCAATTGTTCTTATGTCCATGATCACTAATGTGCCCTGTATTATACAATAATTTCGTAAGTCTTGTAACAAAAGGGTATCATGGATGTAATTGTTGTGGACCTTTTATAAATGGTAGGTGGTCCAACCACCTACAAAATCCAGTGTATGACTACTCCTGGGTATTCCTCCTAGAAGAACACCCTTATAGAAGAGAAACATCCACTTTCAATGGTAAACCAGAGAGAACCCAAAGGCCTATAATAATGACACCAACTGAATGGATTAGAGCATATGAAAGAGAGAAGGAGAAGGATATTACAAAAATGTTGGATTCAAATGGGGAATTATTCGACACCTATGTGAGAAATTTCCCATTGGGATGAAAAGGAAATTTGTCTTTTATGAGCCCCCATATTCAGAGCATCTTAAGATTTCGCACTTACTAGATCCCATGCATATATTTAAAAATGTTTCATATTATTTATGGAGGCGCATATCAACGAAAGAAAATGACACATTGGATTTTAGGATAGGTATTATTTCTTGAAAAAACTAAAAAGAAACATTGGCCAAGACACAAAAGTAAAGAAGAGCATGGTCCCTCTTGGTCTTTCAAAGAAGGTGATGTCCCATGGATTTTAAATAATGATGATCTTTCTTTGCCAAAGGAAGTTATAATGGGTGTGAGGATGCCTTCTTTATATGGGTCTTCACTATTGAATTGCTTCACTGTGGAAGACCATTTGTCAAGGTTGAAATCACTTGACCATTTGAACCTTCTAAGAGTACATATATCAAAAACATGATTTTATTATTATTTATTATTTTTATGTAATGGGATAAAATATAAATAATTTTTGTATGCATTTAGTTTGCAATGTCATTATCTTTTGCTCGTGTGTGGGTGTGTAAACCATGATTTCCCCCAAGACCTATGACGTGCCATATCTAAATTATCTGCATTTTTACATTGGATCACAATAAAGGAGATTCATATGGATACTATTCCATGATGGTGTCAAGAGAAAACTGAATTTGTTTTTATGTTTGAGAAGGAACTACCAACAAGTTTCATGGACTTGCATGTTCATCTTCTAATTCACTTAGTAGATGAGGTTGAATTAGTTGGGGTGGTTCCTTGTTGTTGGATGTTCTTCTTAGAGAGGTATATGAAGAAATTGAAAGGTTTTTTTCAACAAAGAGTAAAACCCAAGGGGTCTATGGCACAGGGGTACATATCGTATGAGTCTTTCTATTATGCCAATGAGTACATCAAGTAGATCAAAAAAACACTAGGTGCAGTGGTTTGGGACGGCGAAAGGGATGCAGACAAAAGAGAAGGGGAGCTTCTCAAAACAAATGGAAAAAGGCATATGATAAAGAGTAAGTGACTTATCGTTTATCAAATTTATACATATTAACTATTCACACTAAACTTCATAATGAATATTTTGATCTCATAAGTACTATATATGTTGGTTTGATTTCATCAACGAATTCATAAATTGAAGCTGTCAACAAATTCATTCTTTAGAATTCAAAGGCGGCATAGGCATGGGTCACATTGTATGAATTGAAGAGGTAAAAATGGGATAGTGACAGGAAATAATTCAGATGGTTGAATGGTAGAAGCATGCCTTATCTTGATCATCTAAAAGAAAATCCACCAATGGCATGCCTTAACAATTGGTTGTTGATCAAGTTAGAGAGAAATATGGTGCATTTGGTTGTTACTGGTGTGTTGAAGAGGATGCGCTAGACATAGGGATTGGGTGCAACAAATTGATAATAATCTCTTTCTGTACATTTTTAACTTCATACTGCACCTTTGAATTATAACATATATATTTTATATTTTAATTATGTTTAGGTTATTAAACACATGGCAGTATGATTTTTTCACTTTTTTTAGGTGGATTTGTTCCCATCTATATGGGCATATGACCATAATTTTTGCGTGGAGGATGTCGATGATGGATGCATGACACAAGACTGTGGAGTGGAAGTTGAGTTTGACCAATCTAGTAGTGCTAGCCACCACGATCAAAAAGTAACACAGGGGACGTTAGGTTACATCATAAAGATATAAAATATCATTGAAGTGGAATTCTCTTTGTTCCACTGTGTTATTTTTAGGTGCAAGTGGTGGGACACCTTTGATCGAAATAATGAAAAGTAATATCACGATAGAAGTATGATATCATCAACTCTAGAAATATGTGGCATGAAGTTAGGGAGCCTTATGTTTTCCCCAAACATTGCAACTAGGTATTTTGTTTACCCATATGTGTTGGATAGGGATTAGTGGTTCATATTAAGACTCGACCGTAGATCAAAACATATTTTTGAGAATAACATTGTTTTTTTTTTTTTTCAACTGTAGATCATGGTCACTAAGTGGCCGCTACATCAACGGGTAATAATCCAGGCATATCCACCCGAAGGGATCTACCCGTCGACTTATCTGGTCGGGCCTAACCCCAAGGGCATCAAGGGTATTTGACCACTTGACCTCCCAATTGGAAAGTTACTTAGCAATAGGAACTCGACCAAATTTTTTATCCCTTGAGGTTGAGAAAAACAGTGTTATCATGCCAAGCGAGGAAGCTAATAGGGGTGATGACAACAAAGAACGATATGTACTTGCGTTATTTCATCATTTATACTATTGATGTATGTTTTTTATTTCTTTATTTCGCTAATTATATTTTTATTTATTTTCCTAGCTAGCCTTTTGTATTATTGGTAAGATTCACAAACGTTTTTACACATTTGTTTCTAGTGGAAACATTTTTACACTTAAAACTAAGTATTTTCAATTATGTAATTTATAATTTAATACTTAAAATTTTAACATATTTGTTTAAATTGTTTAATTCTAATTCACAATATAATTCTTCTATAGGCTTTGGATAAACATCATGATGGACCAAAATATTGTAATTCTAAGCATGAGTTATCAATTTTTTACTATTTTGTTGTACTTTTGTGACCCCAAACATATATTTCTAATATAAACATTTTATACTCTAAA
The DNA here is from genome assembly GCA_034641835.2 of Pinus albicaulis. Classification (NCBI taxonomy): domain Eukaryota; kingdom Viridiplantae; phylum Streptophyta; class Pinopsida; order Pinales; family Pinaceae; genus Pinus; species Pinus albicaulis. The sequence continues at coordinate 1,606,907,184 of CM076575.1, read as the reverse complement.
TAATATAAAAGTCCATTTTGAATCCTAAAGATGAGAACTCCATTAAGAATGCTTATTTATAACTATATTTTTTTAAGATATCAATCTCAACATACTCATTATCTCCTTTCTCAAATGACATTGTGAATATCAATCTAAATTAATAACTCATGAAGTGATAGAAAATGGAGAAGGAAAATCATATATGTGTAGTAAAAGGCCTACTACAACCATTGTCAAAGTTTTTCAATATAGTTTGGGAGGCAGGAGCGAGAGGGGTGATATTTAATCTCGAAGAAAAATATGAAACACAGTATGCTTGGGGACTTGGGAAAGCCTCGAATAACCAAGCCGGAGCTCTTTCTCGTTGGCAAGGTCTAAAGCTTTGCATTCTCAAAGGTATAAAAAAATTCATTATTGTTGGCGACTCTTTGGTGGTGATTCAAAGTTGCATGAAACTATATAAAAATGAGAAACATTTTCATGTCTAATCATCTCCGTTGATAACAATGATAAATCTTTTATTAAAAAGGTTTGATTATTTCAAATTATATCATGTTAAAAGGGTGAATAATAAGTTGGCAGACCAACAAGAAAATTTGTGTATGACTTTACCCCAAGGGGTATTGTTTTATAACCTTGTGGTTTCAACTTGTCACGTCCCTTAATGAGGAGTGGGTTAATATTAATGGCAGTGGAGTATAGGTGGTCCTTCGGGCTAAGAGCGGATCAATGGAGTAATCCTTCAATAACCACGTCGGGGATGGAAAATGGAATGGTGCTAGCTGTCAAGAGATGCGGAGTTATTACGAACATGTGGGTGCAACAATGTTTAATTACCATTAGAAGGGACACATGAATTCCATCAATCTTCATATTAAATGGAAATCTCGGTGATATTAATTTCAGTACTTCAGAATTTCTTATCACTTTCTATATGTTGATGATGCGACTAGAAGAGTGTGCCATGACGAGTTTGTGGGTAGGGTGTTCATTATATTGAGAAGCGATGGGAGTCTTGGCACCTATGGACATAAGTGATGGGTTAAGAAAATCAGGAGTAGAATAGTCTTTGTTCAGGCAAGAATTGCGAAGAAAATGGTTTCTGCAAATCTTGGCAGTGGAAATGATGCTAAGAACTTTGGTCGTGGTAGGAACATGGAGCAATTGATTGATAATGTGACTAAGTTAGTTGTTAAATAAATTCATGATTAGACGACGTTGATGTTGGTTCACCTAAATGGGTTTGCTGGGGATATAGAACTAATCCATAAGACAATGGAATCGTTGAACATAGGCATGATAAAATTGAGGCACTCAGTGGAGAATATTGATATCAAGTTTGAAATGAAAACGGTGGGAGTGTTGAAGGATGTGTTTGTCATGCATGAGGAACCTGGGAAAGTGGCGGCAAGAGATGGTGTTGCTGCAAATATTGGCCAGGAGCCTGTTGCTGAGGATACTGCGAACTTGAATCAATTTTTGAATGTTGGTCAAGACATCAAGGAGCAAGATGGTCACGGGTAGTCTGTCTCTGAAATTTTATGTTATGTCAAACTGTTAAGCTCCGCTGGGTGTTTTGGCGAATTTATAATATATGTAATGTATTATTAGGCAATAGAAATAAGGAAGGTAGCAGTCATGTCTCAATGAAAATTCTTCAAATCTCTGAGACTTCTCCTCTCATGAATGTAATGGACTTGACCCATTTCCAGATTTTGTTATAAAAATGCTACCCGTTTCTTTGAAAAAAAATCAATATAGTAAAATAACCTCCCTTATTTTCACTATGCAACATATCTCCATAAATATAAATGTTTAAAACATGGTGTACAATATCTATGATAATAAGGATTCAAGGTGACAATCCTTCTGAAATAGGTAAATGAGAAGAATATCCTAAAAATGAGAAAAATAGGGATTTTGGAAATAACATTGAAGATTTATTCTGGAAAGGTTCACAAAAGCACTCCATGGTTTCGATAAAATAAGCTGATTCTTCCCTACTTGACATAAAATGGTTGAGATGAAGGAATTAAAGAGAAGTAATGTATAACTATATGTTAGATACTTACTAGTTTATTAATCATTTCACATGTTTTTTTATTTAGGTTCATGTCAAAATCAATATAAATCATGTAGTGATAAATCTATGAGGACTTTAACAATGAAAAAATTGTGTATTAATATGTAAGATTAAATCCTTGACATGAGAGGTAAATTCTAGTTCTTGCAACATTATGTAAACTAAAATGAGTTCTTATGTGCATGTGTAAAATGTTGATTACATCATTTTATGGACCATAAGAGAAACAAATGGGCTTACATGGATGCATGAGAGGTTTTGATTTTTTCTTCATGGATAATGGAAGAATTGACTTTTCTTTTCAATGGTAATTATAAATAAAAGTCGAATTAATAATGATTTTATGGCAAAGAATTAAATGATAAATAGTGTGATGGTGATTAACACGCATTTGTTTGACTTTCTAATAGATTTGGTGATCCATTTTCTTTCCTATTTAAATTATGTAAAATAAATATCTATTTTTATGTATTTATAAGCAAATTATTTAAAGTAGACATGTGTTTATCCTGGTAAACATGATGTATTAGCTAGGAGAAATGTGAAAACATGAATTTTAATGACTATCTCATGATAAGTATGTGGAAAAAATAATATTTCTTGTGTTCTTCATTAAGAAATAATCAAATATATTATTTGTCAAAAAATTAAATCTAATATAGTATGATTTGTGTATTATTTAACTCATCTTCATTATTAAAAAAGATAATCTAAACCAAAATAGAAAATAAAGAACAAAAATAACACCAAAATGTTATATCTTTATTACTAGAAAAAAGTTCACTTGCCTCTTTAAGGGAGAACTTCCAATAGAGAAAGACCCCAACTACAAGTAACTTAACAAGCCTTATTTTACATTTCTTCCTCATATTTAGAGAGAAAAATTTATAATTTAAATTGGTAAGAGTTGCTATAAATATTAAATTTAAATTGCTTAAAACTCTCATAACTTTAGTGATAAATTAAATTTTATTAAAATACAAATTTTAAAGTTATATTAAATCTAAATTAATTATAAAAAATTCTCACTTAAATTTTTTAAACTTAACAATAGATTGAATTTTATAAACCAATATAGATCCATCTTAACAATGGATCTACCAAAAGCCAAGAGGGATCAAATCTCATTATATGAAAACCCCATTTTAGCATGCAAAACTTGAAAAAAAGATGTACATGCCAAAAGATTTAATCTCTTTTACTGCTTCATAGATATGTGATTAAGATGGATCTAAAGTGGTTTTCTATCTCTATATGTAGACCATGTGTAAATTTGCATTGCTTAAATTGTATTTTTGAACAATTTATTATTATTAATATTTCATATTAAAAATTGAAAGAGTTACACTTTTCGTCTTATTAAGAACTAACTTAATTATTTTACCTTTAATATTTTTTTCCTTGTGAGTATTGAAATATTTTACTAATTAGGTTAGAATGAATATTTATGAACTATCTAAGCAATAGAAAAGTACTTATGGTAATTTAACAAATATAGTTTCAACCATATTAAACTTTGTAATTTATAAAAATATCCTTGCATTAAGTTTAAAGTAAGTCGTTTTGGATGTAATTTCATATTTATAATTTTGATATATGTTCAAAAATACATATTATTTCATAAAAATGAACATCATGATGATAATCGTCTAACAAAAATCATATAATTATATACACCTATAGTAGATATAAACGTCATTACCTAGCACAAAAATCTAATAATCTAACATGGCATCACCATCGTGATAACATCTAACAAAAAAAAAGTATTGTAATCGAACATCATCACCACACACATCCTCAAATATACATCTCATGTCAAATAACTGCTATCACATACACATCTATCGGCAAGCACATTAAATGAACATATCTAACATGACCTAACAATATACACATCAACACCAACATATAAATTAAGTACATCAACATAAACAAAAAAAGTGCACCATATATATATATATATATACATCAAGTCAAATAACTTCTATAAATACCTGATACAACAATAGTAGTGGGAGCCAACTAGTTTGTAATAGTAGATGATGGATGGTCAAATGCTTCAATAGTCAAAATATGAGGTGGAGGAGAAGATGGTTGGTCTACGAGAACATGGAGCACTACCAGAAGGATCATGAGGTGAATGATGAGAACACGGAGCACTACCAGAAGGATCATTGGCACTCTGATCATGATTCGATGGGGTAGTACATTTGGGTGAAGGTTTTGTATCTGATGCAAGGCCATCCCCAACAGGTGGAGTACTACCAGAAGGATCACCATGGTGATCATCATGATCCAATGAGGTAGTATTTGGTGAAGACTTGTGTGTATCGGTTGCATGCACATCCCTCCTCGTTTCCAGTAGCTAGCTCCGACTATATGACATATAAGACTCATCATATCACACATATAGTCCCTTAAGAGTTATAGGAGCCTAGGATCTGCCCTGATGTATTGAGCCATAACAAGGCAGACTCCCTCCTCAACCAAAAGTCTAGAGAGTTGGTCATAGTACTCCATCCCAAATCTGACATCAGCCCTGCACGGTCCCCTGCCTTTCTGTGCCCCCGAAAGACCCCCTGAGAAACTGACCTCAACTACAGCCACACTATGCACTTATCCCACGCACCCATGCAACCTGAGTCAATGTACCTATTCGTCCAATTGAATTCATGATTGCAGAGAGGGCATACTTCGTCTAGAATTGGCCCAGATGAGGTTATTCTTTGGTGTCTTCGAAATAGAATTAAAATCCAAGTACCATTCATGCAGGCGAAGAAAAATTCTATCGCAGACCCAGGCTTTGTATGGGATTGAGGCAACATCCTCCGAGTAAAGTAAATGTATACATTACTAGTTGTTCATTATCTTGCTGACTTTCAGAAGGTATCCAACAAGGGGGCTCTGGGTATTTTTGACCCATGATTGCATTTCCTGTTCTGCCATATCCACAAAGACCCAACGTCCAACAAGAGCACATCGTTGAAGGCTGGTCACCCAACCCCAAAGTCCCTTGTAAGGGAAACTTAGCAATTTGATATCTTGCATCGGGGAGATTAATCTGTTGGGCTCTCAGTTACTTTTGTCAGGCCTCCCATAGCCACCCTGTGAAGACCTACAACAACAAGTATTTGTGGTTTGGGGATGATTGAAGTGAAATGCCAGAAGGGAGTCGCTGCTAGAGTGAAAAGGGTGCCAGAGATTTGTATGCCCCACGTCATACGCCTTCTTGGCATCGAAGGTGGCTTGGATGAAAGCCTCGTGGGCAGACATGTCAAACGAGAATGGGTCCATGACCCCAATTGTTGCGAGGTGGCAAAATGAAAGGTGTCTGAATTAAAGTTTGAACAACCCCCACTTGCCTGTAGTCTTGGAAAAAGAGCCAAACCAGGAGGATAACAGACAAAATCAACTGTGAGGGACAAGTGTTATGCCATCCAAATAGGTCAGAGTTAATGCAGACATAGACAAGAAGGAGCTAGGTTATGGGGAAATGTGTCGAGGAATACAATAATGTCCAAAAGGGGTATGTGTAGCAATGCATGGTAAAGGGAATAAATGTCCCGATTTGGGTAGCTGATGTAAGGAAGAGGTTAGTACCTCGACAAAAGTGATAGGTTAGGAGAACAACCTGGAGAACGATCACCCAGATCTAGTATGACCAGAAGTACAACACAAGAGGAATGTCAAGCACGCCAGCATTAAACCGAGGGTTATCCAGGTCATGACTGAAAAGGTAGTTGGATTTTGAAAAAATGGTAAGAAAGTGGCCAGAAACTAGGGTGGAAATGGTGAGATCAGTCGAAAAGTGCAGTGAGGGAGCATGCAACGTTGGGAGGTATGGATTTCAGATGTGGCAACAACAACAATAATGATAGTCGATACACTGCCACCAACGATTACAGTAATGGAAGCTGAAGCCCTTACACGACCTTGATATGATAAAGGAGGCGATCCATTTTTCCCATAATAAGCAGAGCTTCGACCAACCCAATGAATCCAAGGAATCTGAGTCCCTATCTAGCCCAAAATATTAAGTATAATTTGAGCTATCTAACATTAGGCCTCCCAGTAAAGGTTCTTCTGTGTGTATTGATTATGGAGCAGAGTAAATATATGGCTAAGAGCACAAGTATGAGGATGTGCAGAAGTTTCGAACTATATTCCCAAATCATTATGTGGAATTCTCTACAGAGGGGGAGGCCCGAGTATGGGGGATACAACAGGGGAACCACCCAACTATAACCACAAAGCCTCAAAAATCCCGAGATATGCGGATCCCATGTAATCAGTTTCCACAAAAAACAAGGACTACAAGACCTAGATAGACTTCCCAGAGTGTACGAGGGCCAACTCCATCAGTGAGGTGAGGTAGACTAGTAGCATTATCAAGTAAAACCCACCTAAAACAACCTCAATATATGGCCCCAAGACAAAATAGAGACTGTAAAAATAGGACCGTGGACCTGAAGTTTAGCAATGTGCTTCAATGCTATAGACTAGTAGCAATAGCGATAAAAAAACCCACTAAAAAAAGCCTCAGAACATGGACCCAAGACCAACCAGAGACTGTAAAAAACCCTTTGATTTTAATTCACAGCCTAAATTCTTCAGGACTCACCGTTCTATTCTTTGTTGTTGTCATCATACACGTTGTCACAAGTCATGGATTTGCGCACCAGGTGGGTTGCCATAGCGCTAGTTATGCCTTGTGAGGCGATGCAATAAATGGTCACCACTATCAAATTAGCTCCAGAAGAACCAATATTTTCTTCCAATTGGCACAATAATCCACTGAAATCTCACAAGTCAAACTAATTGGGGCCATTGGGAGAAAAAAATATGTTTTAGATTTGTGAAATTCACCCTCAATCCTGAAAGTAAAGCGGTTCTATCAATGCGTTGAAGCCTGAGACTCATTATTAGTAGAAAATTTGGTCTTGAAAGTAAACATTTCCATCTATCTAACAATGGCAGGAATTAGTCATCAACGTCTCTCCATGTTTTGTTGATGTGCTCTTATGAATTGTGAATTGTGTCACTAGTTGCTACATGACAGTTAATATTTTTTAAATTTTTTGGTGATTTTAACAATATTTCTATGTTGATTCTTTAACAATCCTTTATCACATTATGCCTAACTTGGTCAGCTAGGTCACCCCAATCCATTTACCCAAATGATAATGCTGACCCTTGTTCATAACATTATGTATGTCTTAATTTTAGTGACCCTGTTCATAACATTATGTCTTAAGTTTAGTGACTTCATACATATTGGTGCAACTAAAAGTAGTTGCCAAGATCAAACAATGAATAAATACCACTACCTTAAGGCATACCCACGATTTGGTTTAGAAGACTATCTTTAGCTTTCTACCCAGGATTTGGTTCACTCCAGATCGTGGAGTGAACCAAATTTTGAAAACAATGAATAATCTGGAGTGAACCAAATTTTGAAAACAATGAATAAATACCCATGATTTGGTTTAGTAGACTTTGTCTTTAGCTTTCTACCCAAGATTTGGTTCACTCCAGATCACTTTCTACTTTCTTTTCTCACCACATGGCCCTAATTTTTGAAATTTATTTCATTTCTTTTACCATAAGGCCACACTTAATTATTAAAGAGTTTATCTGATTTGGATACTTTCTTTCAATTTGATAGTACTCTTACTTTCACCATATGGTCACACTTAATTATTAAAGAATTTTTCTAATTTGGATACTTGCTTTTATATACTTTTTGGTTTTCACTTTATAGCCAAATAGAGTAAAAAATTGAGTTTATCTAATTTGGATACTTTCTTTCAATGTTGAAAGTACTCTTACTCTTTTTTCACCATATGGCCACACTTAATTATTAAATAATTTATCTAATTTGGATACTTGCTTTTATATACTTTTTGGTTTTCACTTTATGGCCAAATAGAATAAAATAGAGTAAAAAGTTATTCTATGGCTAAATAGAGTCATTTATATTTTTAATTCAATATTTGTTTGCCCACTAGATAAAGAAAGAGAAAGAAAATGCTTTAGACATTGCAATAGAATTATTGCTTTTTGTTGTTCACTATATGGCCATATAGAGTAAAAAGTTTTTCTATTTTTGATTCAATGTTCGTTTGCCCCCTTAGATAAAGGAGAATGCTTAAGACATTTCAATAGAATTATTACTTTTTGTTTTTCATTCTATGGCCAAATAGAATAAAAAGTTTTTCTATTTTCCATACAATGTTTGTTTGCCTCTTTAGATAAAGAAGAAGAAAGAAAATGCTTAAGACATTTCAATAGATTTATTACTTTTTTTTTTCACTCTATGACCAAATAGAGTAATTTTTTTTTTTTTTTTTTTTTTTTTTTTTTTTAAATTCAATGTTTGTTTTCCCCTTAGATAATGGAGGAGAATGAAAATAAATGCTTAAGACATTTCTATTCCTTCCTCTTCATTGAGCATTATTGGTTTTTTTGGGAGAGATGTTTCTTATAATATTTATGTTATGATATAATTATTTAATAAATTAGTTTCATACTCTACAAATTAATAATAATATGACATCAATTTATTTCATTTTTATTTATATATAATTATAAACCAGTCTAGATCTATCTTAACTCTAGATCTATCAAGCGTCCATAGGGATCAAATCTCTCGAGGTGCAAACCTCTTTTTTGAGTGCAAAACTTGAGGAAATAATCTCCCTTCTCTTCTAACTCCAACTCCAGCTCTCTTTCCCTCCCTCTCTCCACTCTATCACATTCTCCCTCTCTTACTTCCTCTCTATCCCTTTCTCTCCCATGTCTATCTCTCTCTTTATCTCCCTCTCTTCACCCTCCAACTATGTTACCATATCCCTCCCTCCATCCTTCTCCCCCAATTCCCTCCATCTCTCCTTATTTTTCTCTTTATCTCATCCCCAAACATACACATACTCTCTATTTCTCCCTTGTCACTCCCTCTCTGTCTCCACTTCTCGCTCTCTATGTATTTCTTCTTCCCTCCCTCTCTCACCCTCCAACTCCATCTCTCTATCCCTCCCCCTCCTATCTCCCCCCCTCTCTCCTACTGTTTCTCTTCCTTCCTCTCCTACCTCCCTCTCACACCTTCCTTCCTCTCCTAAATTAAAATAAAATGTAGGAGCAATAGAAATCAAACCTGAAAATCAATTGAAGCTAGTTGACACCGAAATCTTTCCCACAAATATTATTTTCCAAATCAATCCAAATAAGTTCGTTGACGCTCAAATCCTTTCCCACAAATATTATTACTACCACTTTCAAACAAAATCACTATTCGCAAAATCACAGAGATGCTTCCTCACAAACAAAATTCATGAATCTCTTTGTATTAAATTTACATATGTAGGGAGATAAGTGATTTTTCATTAGGGCCGACATTAGATTAATTAAATTAAATGTTAAATGTTAAATATTAAACATTATTTTTATATTTACATTTACATGTTTATTGTTACCTGAGATAGGCAATGCATATAGTGTACTCAAATACCAACCTAACTAATCCAAATTTATTAAATTTAATAATAATATTATTATATAATAATGTGAATATTAAAATTAATAATAATAATAATATTAATATTAGGTTACTAATATTTTTTGGCATGGTATTAATAATAATTTGGCCCATGGTATTTATCTCAAGATTCACCTAAATAAAACCACTTTTTGAGTGTTCCTAAATATAAATAGGATTATGGAGTAACTAGCAATTGCACCGGGAGGTGCAAAGGAACGCCGAAAGGAAAACTCCCAATGATGTAAGGGGGGCAAAACAGGTAGATGTTGAGTTAATTCTTCTCCAACTCCTCCTAGGAGAACAGAGGAAGAAGAATAAGTGGCCTCCAGGGACTGAAATCAACCGAATTCACTATCATGCTGTCTCTGGTAACATAGCAATGGAATGTACAGTCAGAAAATTCAAATTTCAATGGTAATGATGGGTAAGGAGAATTGCATGCATAGTAAGAATCAACAAGAAACTAAGAAATGGCAGTTGGTTGGTTAGAATACACAAATAAAAATTTGACACCCCAAGTTGGTTCAGAAAATAAACCTTATCAAGGATCATTACTCGTGCATTACATGAATGTAAGATGCAAGCAATAGTATTTTCACAAACCAAACCCTTAACCACTGAAACCGACTGACTCCACAAATTTCAGAACGCATATTTCCAATTACCATTTGAAGCATTAATAAGGAAAAAATAGCACAGCTCTATCAGGGCTTGAAGCAAAGTAGCTAGACTCAATTTTGCAAATGGTTTGGCAAGGTTAGAATAAAAATTCTCTGCTATTATAACTGGCAAGCACCCTGACGGCCCCATATCTGTTACTGCAATCCTTCGAAAACCCATATTGTACAAGCGTAGTAAGTCTACAGAGAGATGTTTGGTGACCGATTCTACAAATGACGGTATAGCCCGCAATTTCAATTTCAAACCTCCCATGTAAAAGTACAATGCAAACCGTTGAGTGTGGAAAATAGATTTTTAAATTGAAGCCTATGTGATTCATATTATTTCAAGAAAGTTTCAATAAAAATGATATTCAAAATTATTGAGTTTAAAACCATCCAATATAATTTATTATCAAAACTAAATTATTAGGTTTATCCATCTAAAACTACCCTACATAATTCATCATGAAAAGAAAAATGGTCAGTCTAATCCAAAACTAAAATGGACAGTCTGATCTAAGAGTTTATGAAACTCTCCATCATAAACCACCGGCTAGCATACATGCAGGGCGTGAGCATTTGGTTCTAGAAAATGCCTACCCAGCTCAGGCAGCTCTTCATTCATAGGAACGTCAAACTCAAACAGATATTGGTGTAACAGAGGTAGGCCTTCCAAATACAAACGTCGCATTGGCATATTCACAACGCCCTTGAGCAGAGCCGCCATTACCCAAAACGCCTCTTCGTCCTCATTCATGTGAAGTAGAATCATGCCCGTTATGAAATTCATCCCCTGTGTATACCCCACATCCCTGCCATACACAAAGTAGGCCTTCAACAAATTGTGCGGAGATCTCTGTCCGGGCCCATCTATCATTTGAAATAATTTTTGGGAGGGCAAGGTGCGATGAATGTCTTTCACGATAAGCTTCTCTAATGAATCAGAAGTTTCAGTGGATAGAGGAGTTGGTAAATTCTAGGGTTTGCTAAATCCCCACTTAAAAGGAGGGGCAGTTGTATTGTAATTTTGTTATAGTGCAAATCTCTTCAGGTCGAACCTTGGGTGTGCTCGAATCCCTAAAGCCGAAGCAAAGGATTGAGATGGAAATGGGAACTAGCGTTGAGTTGTACGTTGAATGTATGTTGGAGAGTTTTAAAGCCAGAATGTAGCACAATTCATGTTAAGGACCAGCGTAGGGGAGGACTGGAGCGAGACTTCAACACACAGTTCGTTGGCTTACCCATTTTGTGCAGAAAACGGGTGGAGAGGACTGTGCTAAGGGAAGCGCACTGAAGAGTAAGTGAACACATAAGATGGAACCTGGAGCGTAGAAGGAACAGAACCGAGAGGTGAACGTGGGACTGGAGGTTATAGCCGAGTGGTTTCGGGAACAAACTCGCCTATTTCGCAACGCCCTTGCCCGGAGGTGAAACCATAAGGAAAAAACCCAATCCTATTAGATCGTGCCACGTCGTTGGGGCAATACCGCCCTCATCGCGTGAATTTGACGTGCTAAAGTTCGGGATCAAAAAAAAATGCGAAACTCCACGCTGCTCGTTGGATCGTCCCAATCAACGTGATACTCCTCCAGCCGTCGGATGCGAGAGGATTGTTAATAGGTGGAGCCGAACGTTACAATGGCATTGGCCTTATAGTTAGGTCCGGGATATATATATGGCGAACATTCATGCATAATGGCGTTTTAATGAATATGTGAAAGTGTCTATGGTATCGTCGATTGATGTCTGCAGTATTAAAATTAAGGTATGTAGTGATCCCATATTAATGATCTAATGACATGATAAGACTTGGGGTTTTAACTGTAAGGTTTGGTCAATGCTTATTAAACTAAAGTCCGTCGCGAGCCTTTCGGGAGGGCGTATACTTGTTATTGCTTGGGGTTATGGTCTAAGAAGTTCGAACATCAAAATATAATGAGAGGATATTGCCTTTTAATACAGTTTACAAGGGGAAGATTTCTATTAATATTCAAGCACTTTATAAAAGAGAGAGATAGCCTCTGTGCATTATTCAAAGGATATTCAATTGTTTTTATTATTATCGAATAAATTAAATGTTAAAAGTAATTAAATAATATTTAAAGTTTGAATTTATATATTTATTTTATTTTTAATAATTACATGTTATGATAAGAAAAGATTTCAAAACCAATTAAAAAATAAGAAAATAAAAATAAAAATTAAATAAATAAATAGAAATAAAATAAAATAAAGATATAATTAAAATTAAAAATAAAATAGATAAAAATAAATAAATAAAATAAAAATAAAATTCTTAATTACAAAAATAAGAATAAAATAAATAAATAAATAGAAATAAAATAAAATAAAGATTAATAAATAAATAAATAAACAAACAAATAAATAAAATGAAATAAAAATAAAATTACATAAATTACAATTTAATAATATTTAAATTAAAAATTAATTTTTTTATTAAAATAAATATAAATATTTAAAATTCAATTTATAAACTTTGATTATTTGGTTTACTTTTCCCTGGCATTGTGCGATCAAAATGGAAGGCATATCTCACTGGATTTAACAAGCGCACCTCAAATAAAATGCATAATTCAAGAATCTTACAATGACAATGGCTCCATGAACCAATATGGACCACTTGCAGACTCAATTGGTGGACTTGTGTACAAGAGAAATCCAAATACAGGAATATTCCGTATAAACAAGAACCAATTATGAGCAAGATGATCTTATTTAACATGTGCCTGAATTATCAATTTTCTTTACACGGTCGGAAAAGGCAGCCAGGACCACAGAGAATCATAAAGTCTCTTGCAAATGAAAGTGATGCGTGTCATTTGTTACAAGCCGAATGTGTTACCAACTCAACAGCTGTTGTTTTAACTTGGGAAAATGGCACCCATCCAGCGAAATTTCTCTGTCCAAATAACATGGCTTAAATGGTGCATAAGTTGTGAAATAGTTCTTCAACCAGTGTTTGAAAAATATGTTTTGAGATATGGTTTGATGACTTGTACCGTTCTTGTTATGGTTTTTGGTAACTGGCTTTGAGCAATTTTTTGTAGACCAATAACAGCCATCTACTGTTGCCTTTCAACAATTGATACTCTCGTCCAATGATCTGTGAGAGGCATATAAACCCTTTGTCAACCAAGAATCAAAATCGGCAAAATATGTGTTTTCTAATACATGTCCATAAAAATATTGCCTATGTCAACACAATATCGGACTCATTGACATTTTGTATTCTTAATATACTGTATTTTTTTTCTACAATGAAACATGCATCATTCATTTGAAAAAATACACTAGAAGAAATAAATTTGAATGGAATTGCATTGCATTTTCAACAATGAAACATGCATCATTCATTCTAAACAGTACAGTAAAAGAACTAAATTTATATTGAAATGTATTGCAAAAGCTAGAAGAATACAATCTGACCATCAACAGCAGAAGTAAGAGATTTTTTTGTGTAGATTTTAACTCACAAAACAACAAACTCCTTTGTAAACTTTTCAACCTTCGAAACCAATTGAACAATCTTCCAAATCTTTACCGTATAATTTACCTATAATTCTACTATGAATCCAACAATAAGTGGGTCACCATTCATATGGTAGATGAAGGATCGCTAAAAAGTGTTGCAGCCCTCGATAGATGTTGATCAACTTTCAAGCCGAGTGTCTTTTAAGTATTTGTAAAGCACTTTGCATAAATTCAAGAATGGGTGAAAAAGAGAGAAGCAAAGATAAACCAAGATAGAATTAGGTAAAATTTTATTTTCCAAAAAGAGGGAAATAAGCAAGGCTTATTTTCAAAAAAGAGAGAAATAAGCTAATGGTTTATTTTCAAAAAAGAAGACTTCATCTGAAAATGTAGGAAGACAAAAATCAAATGATATGATTATCAAAGAAAAGACATATATTGAAAGTAACACAATTATAATGATCTCATAGACGACGACAACAATTCAAAAGGCTCCACAAGGCACGTCACCAAAACCACCATGTTAATATTGGATAGAGAAAGGATTCCTACAAATTTTGCAGCCTTGTAAAGGAGACCCAAAAATATGGATGGAAAAACATCTCGTAATGTCATGGATAAAAGCTTTTGGAAAATTGACATGAAACATTTTATTTTTGAAAAATAGATATGATTAAACAATTAGATAGGTATTTGTTATATTGATAATTTGAGATAATTATAAGTAATCATATTTGAATGTCCTTTTATTCTAACGAGACTAGTAAAAAGAACTACAGCGAAAACATAATAAAGAATTCCATTGTATTGTCTACAGAAATAGGGACGTAATGAGAAGAGATCTATGTAATAAAAATAATATGATGATTGTTTAATAGCTTGAGAAATTGTGTTAATGAGGAGATCTATATATAATAAAAATAATATGATGGTTGTTGAATAGCTTGAGAAATTTTGTTTTTTTTTATCCAGTCAACTTAAGATTGCAATTGTGATTCATTGATATAATTGTTCTATTTTATCTTTTGCAATATGCATCACAAGCACACTTCATGTCATTCCACACATTTTGCACCCTGGGTTAATAACTGGTTTGCTATTGAGTAGTAAATGCGAGGAGTTGTATATGTTTATAGTGGAATTGAATAATGGAATTGTATATATGTTTACGGTTGGATAATGTATTTGTTTAAATGTAAAGGTGAGTATTTTGGATATTAATGTATTTTTAGTTTAAATTAAATTTAATGAGGGGTATATTATTAGTTTAAATCTGACAGTGAGTATGTTGGATAATGAAATCCACCACTAGGCATGTTGGATAAGGTAATGAAATCCAATTAAGGGCATGTTGGATAAGATATTTGCTTAAATTCAACCATGGGCATGTTATTCCGTTAAATCTAACAATTGTCGCTTAAATCCAATAGTAGCCATGTTCAATAATGTACTCACTTAAATCTAATGCCAATGGTGGCCATGTTCAATAATGTACTCACTTGTTGGGTAATGATAATGAAATCCATCAGTAGGCATATTGGATAAGGTAATGAAATCCAACCATGGGCATGTTGGATAAGATACTTGTTTAAATCCAACCATGGACATGTTATTCCGTTAAATCCAATAGTGACCATGTTCAATAATGTACTCACTTAAATCTAATGGTGGCCATGTTCGATAATGAAATCCAACAATGAGCATGGACATGTTATTCCGTTAAATCCAATAGATGTCGCTTAAATCCAATAGTGGCCATGTTCAATAATATACTCACTTAAATCTAATGGTGGCCATGTTCGATAATGAAATCCAACAATGAGCATGTTGGATAATGTACTTGCTTAAATCTAACGGTGGCCATGTTACTTCCTTAAATCCAACAGTGGTTGCTTAAATCTGACAGTGATCATGTTGAATAATGTACTCGCTTAAATCTAACGGTGGGTATGTTACTCCCTTAAATCCAATAGTGGTTGCTTAAATCCAAGAGTGAGCATGTTTAATAATGTACTCACTTAAATCCAAATAATGAAATCCAATAGTTGGCATGTTAGATAATGTACTCGCTTAAATCCAACCATGGGCATGGTACTCGCTTAAATTCAACAGTGGTCATGTTAGATAATGTACTCGCTTAAATCCAACCATGGGCATGTTACTCGCTTAAATCCAACAGTGGTCTCCCCTAAATCCGACAGTGAGCATGTTTGATAATGTACTCACTTAAATCCAATGGTGGGTATGTTACTGATTTGCACTGTATTAATTTCAATAATGGGCATGTTACTAGCTTTAATCCAATTGTGGTAGTTGGACATGTCACTGACTTGCACTGGCTTAATTTCAATAGTGGGCATGTTACTAGCTTTAATCCAATTGTGGTCGCTTAGATCCGAGAGTGAACAAGTTCCATAATGTATTTTTTTGTTTAAATCCAACAGTGAACATATTCTATAATGTACTCGCTTAAATCCAAGGATGAACATGTTACTTGCTTAAATGTTAAGCACTTATATCCAAGAAAGAACATGTTCGATAATGTAACATATTCTATAATGTACAAGTTTAAATCCAAGAACGAACATATTACTTGCTTAAATGTTAAGCGCTTATATCCAAGAATGAACATGTTCGACTCGGTGAATATGTTCTATAATGTAATCGCTTAAATCCAAGGATGAACATGTTACTTGCTTAAATGTTAAGCGCTTATATCCAAGAATGTTCGATAATGTACTCACTTAAATCCAAGGATGAACATGTTACTTGCTTAAATGTTAAGCACTTATATCCAAGAATGAGCATGTTCGATAATGCACTCACTTAAATCCAATGGTGGGCATGCCACTGACTTGCACTGATTTAATCTCAATAGTGGGCATGTTTCTAGCTTTAATCCAATTGTGATAGTTGGGCGTGTTGCTAACTCGCACTGGCTTAATTTCAATAATGGGCATGTTACTAGCTTTAACCCTATTGTGGTCGCTTAGATCCAAGAATGAACATGTTCTATAATATACTTTCTGCTTAAATCTAACATGATCATATTCTATAATATACTCGCTTAAATTCAAGAGTAAACATATTACTTGCTTAAATCCAAGAATGATAGCTTAAATCCAAACCTGGTTATATACCACCCACATTTACTCGGCAATGTCATGCCAATTATTTTCTGCCCTTTTGTGCACCTACCTTGTACAACCCACGAACCCATATTTAGAAACCCTGCTTGCCTTGTAAGGTCTTTCATTTTGAACGCATCAACTCAGCTTTTAGTATTCATAATTTGCATGTCATTGTGGATTACGACATTTGCTTAGAGCCATGTGTTGGTTTTTTCGAGGATTACATAGTACATGCTAATTGATTGCAGAGAGAGAAACGAAGTGCTTTATTGACCCTTAGGGTTTTGTATATTTTTCTTAGGTCCTACACTTAATGTATGTATTACAAAATCCCCACGTAAAATTGAAATTAGGATTCAAGTTTTGAACTTCGTCCAGATAGAGGATTTAACAAAGTAAATAAGAGTTTTAACAAAGATTTCGCATTTCAAAATCCAAAACTGGAGCCGCATACATTTAGAGCAATACAAAGCTGTGAAAGTTTTCACCACACATTGCAGTGTTGCCTGATCCCCAAATGAAAATACAAAGCTGTGAAAGTTTTCACCAAACATTGCAGTGTTGCCTGATCCCCAAATGACATTGCAGTGTTGCCCGATCTACAAATGGAATTTGATCTCCAAATGCTCTACAAAACGGAGAGCCTATATTACAAAATCCATTTTAATTATTTTATACAGTAGAGATTAGTTTGTGGCAAAAAGAAAGCCGGCATTCATATTTATCAGTTGCAGCCCAAATCATAGACCACCGACCCCATCAGCTCTGGCCCATTAAGCCGTGGATTGTTCTCAAAACTGCCATTTCCAAACACTAGAGAGGTCAGGCCCCGAATAAAACAAAATGCTAAAGAAAAATTAGCATTTACCGTATAGAGAAAAATACCTACCTCTTCTCAGTGAATTTGGAAAACGACCCAGAAGTGGGAATGGCACCACACAAATCATTTTCTGACAGATCTCTGCAAATCCATATTTTGTTCACAATCAATAACCCATCATAAGAAATGACTAAGTTTTTCCAATATATTGAATAATAAAATATAAGCTCACATGCAGAAAAAGCTAGGGAAACTCACATTATCTTAAGGCTGCTCAAATTCATGAGCTCTCGTGGAATTCGGCCGGTGAGTTTATTTCCATTCAAACGCCTGCATGTATTAAACAATCACAATCATGTTAAGAAATGTATTGATGCAGGTATATATAATCCTAGATTTGTTTATTGCAACTCCAAGGTAGAAAACTTCGATTTGTTTATTGCAACTCCAAAGAAAACTTACAGAAATCTTAGGGACTTGAGTTTTCCAAGTGAAGGAGGGATGTCTCCTGACAGATTATTGTGGTATAGATCGAGGCTTACAAGGCTCTTCAAATTACCGAGCTCCTTTGGAATCCGTCCAACTAAATTGTTTTTGTAAAGTTCCCTGTAGATACAGCAATTATAAATAATGGTCCACAGTCAGTCATGGTAATAATAAAATAGAACCCATCAATCCATCAATCATAACCGTTCTTCCTCAATAATGGTTCCACAGTCATTAATGGTGATAAGACAATAGAACCCATCAATCATATCATGTCTTCCTCAATTGCAACATGAAGAAAGGAGAATCCAACAAACTAAAATTTATATGAATATGAAAACAAGCTAACCCTTAGCAAGCATCTCAAACGTCTATCTGGACTACTGGTGTACAAGGCGTTTAATAAAATTAACTTCTCACTAAAGACATATGGCAGACTCGGTAAAGCCAACTTGAACGTACAGTAAGTACCCCTAACAGAGGTTCACTTCTCACTCAATACCTAACTAACTAGGTAGCAGCAAGTACCCCTAACATAGGTTAATCTGTACCAGATCTATTAAGCTTTAAGTGCAAACACAAGAGCTTGAAGTCTTATTTATGCAACTTTAAATATCCTTCATGGAAAATAAAGAGACCGGATAAGTCAGCCATAACAACCCTTCGTTCTCTGTAATAAATTTTTAGTTTCTCACACACACCTGTAATGTCCTTCATGGAAAATAAAGAGACCGGATATGTCAGCCATAACAACCCTTCGTTCTCTGTAATAAATTTTTAGTTTCTCACACACACCTGTAATGTGTTCTACTAATATATTTGTGGTTTTAATGGCATTTGATATGCAGTGAATGCTTCAAATTTTACATTACTTCACTCAACCTTGAGATCATCGCATTCAATATGCACTACTATACTGATCTTAAGATCATTCAATGAACAGTGAACACCTCAGCTCCAAGCTTCGTTTAATAAAACTTACTGACCTTGATGGCATTTAATGAGCAATGAATGATTCAAAGCTAACCTTCCTTTACAAATCGATACTGGTCTTAATGGGCATTTACTAGGAAACGAACGCTTACCACGTAACAGTTCAATACATATTAAAGTTTAGCAAGGTTAAATTTTGCCATAGTCCACTGTTTGTTGACTGTTCACAACAAAGTTCATTGCGAATTTATTCTGCAAATTTATTGTATGGGCCTTGTTCAATTGCACTGCAAGTAAATTTAACAATAGCTTAGTGACCACAAGGAGATGGAAGTCACCGGTCCTCTGAACTGCCCAGAAAGTAATAGTCCGAAAATGAAAGGTGTGAAACAGCTACTGGGTGGGGACCTTGATATCATAGGGTGCAAGTACATGTCACTGGGAAAGAAAAATAGATTATGCACAAAAAAACAGTTTCCAAACCACTTGATTGGTGTCTATAGAGAGATCCAGTCAAATGTCTATTCCATGCTTTCACCCACTGTCTCATGCAGAAAAAGCTGACCATTTCTACAACACTTTCGAAAAAAATTAAAAAATAAAATAAAAAAACAAGCAAAAAAGCATTCTTTATCATAGCTAAATCCAGTGCTCTTAGACACACGGTTCAATTCCTCTTTACCATGATACATAGTTTCTCAAAACCCAAATAATATCACAATCATCAAACAGTATCACAAACCTCAAACAAATTTACAGAAGCATAGAAAAAAAATGCAAAAAACCAACTACTCCAATACAAACCCCAGATGTTTTTATTACATATATGGCTTTCATAGAGTTTCAAAGTCTTTGTGCAAGAGCTTACAGATATTGGAGGTGTGTAAGCCTTCCCAGATCACGAACCAAAGATCTAGACAGTCTAGCATTTCCCAGGTCCCTGCACAACAAAATCAGTTAACTTGCTAATCCAAAACAACTGCAATAAAATAGGGCACCTGGTTTCATTAAACTCACAGTCTAGTAACACGGTTGTCCCTGTCACATGTAACGTGGAACCAAGTACAAGGATTCACCAAAGTAGGATCCCAACTCTGCAGCACATTCCCTGGGTCATGCAAGTTTCTTCTGAGAGCATAGAGAGCATCACCTGCAAACAAAAACCTATGAGCACTAATTTGTCCAAATCCCAACACAAATTTATGCAAGGCCTAAACATTCATAGCAACTATTACAGGCCAAAGTCCTCCATATTGGTTGAATTACATAACAAAACCATAAAAACACATGCATGGTATATCTGTCCAGGCCAAAAAAAAAACACAATAGGAGAACTTCGTAAACCCATAAGGCCAGGTGGTCTTTCCTACTCTAGAATCAAAGAGGCCTCTCCAGTATTTGCCATCATACCTTTTTAAAGCATCCATGTCGTGCTGAACGTCCAGCAGGGCCCCGGATCGACTCCTATACACGATTTCGTCAAGGGAATACTCTTCATCCGTCTTGGAGCCTGAACAGAAGGGTACATATTTCGCAGAGAAACCCTGGCTCACACTGGTGCCTAGAACCCTAGCTTCTTCCCTGATATTCTGGGCACTATGCCTCCTCCTACCGCTTGTACCATTGCTTTCACGGGGCGCTGATTTGGCTTCTGGCTCAAGGTCTGCTGAGACCGCTTGTGGTTCGGTGCGCACACAACCAGGTTTCTGCGGTTAAAGGTTGTGATTTTCGGGTCTGGGCTCAGCCATCTTTGCCTGTGCTGAAAACCCACTTGCCGCCCTGACTTGTGCTGAAAACCCAGGAAATTGAGTGCTGAAAACCCAGGAAATTGAGGCAGAGAAAATTTGTTGAAGGAAAACTAAAATTAAAACTTACCAACAGTGCCCGTCAGGCAACCTGAAGGATGCGAATCCGTCTTGCCTCAAACCCTTCCCAAATCTATGACGCCGTGAAAACAAATCTGTGTTACATAGAGAGAGGATGATGTGGTGCTTGTCGTGAAACTGTGTGGCAAATGGCGTGAGGTGCAAGAATCAGCAGCTGAAACAACTGCGTGGCAAATAGCGGGAGGTCGAACAGTTAGCAGGCAAATGTCAAATTTTCAGTGGCGGTAATGACGATGAGAACGCGCTCTCATTGGCTCAGCGAACAATCACATTCGGCGAAAGCCAACAAAGGGAACGCCTTTCAGCGTAAATATAAAAAGAAGTTTTATTTATTTACCATAACTATGATTTATTTATATTCTATTTATTTACCATATCTCTTTTATAAATATGGTATTTGGCCCATGGTATTAAAGTGGTACATTTCTATACACTCCGACATATCAAAAGTTTACGTTACTCACATGACATCTACACACATTACATCTACACATCTATATACACTCCGACATATCAAAAGTTTACATTACACACATTACATCTACATATCCCTATATACACTCCAACATATCAAAAGTTTACATTACACACATTACATCTACACATCCCTATATACTGGGCTGCCTCTGGGCCCAATAAGTATAATAAATTAATTGTTACCACATTTTCATTAAATCTACTTTGATAAATCTTTCATTTATCTTTTCTCCTTTTAAATACTCTTTATTTTTTCTCAATTGATTATTTAAAATATAATTATATAATAATAACATTTATCTTTTCTCCATTTAAATAATTTTTATTTTTTCTCAATTAATTATTTAAAATATAATTATATAATAATAATTTCCCTTATTAATTTTACACTATAATAATATAACATAATAACAATACAAGGAACTTATACTAGAAATTAGTTGATAGGATAATATAACATAATATAGTTGATAGGATAATATAACATAATAATGCATATTATGTAATAGGTTTACTAATTAAATGAACATAAATAGGAATTAGAAGAATTAGTGGAAGAGAAAAGCGAAGAGTTGTCATTACTTTAGAGACTCTGATGCAACCTAGCTTGTGGACATGGTTAAGATGTTTTAAAGAACATATTTCAGAGCAACACGTGCCTGAGAAAACCATTTGGTAAAGTAATTTCTTAGCTGATGGAGAAATTGGAAGAATTTGATACAGACAACATATTATGAACATCATCATTGTGACAAACTCATATCCTCCTACAATCTTTAGCCTCTCTTGCATAGAGAAATTTTGGAGCCACGATCCCTTTGACTCAAATAAATGCATCTTACATTCATGTTTTACCAACATCCTGCATTGACTTTGCTATCAAGCAGGGACTACCATTGCGTGCATTTATTGTATAACACTTCAAATAATGTTGCCATTTGTCAACAACAAACAATATGTCATTCGTAAGGCTAAAGTAAATGGACCACTAGAATTAATAATTTTATTATGAATCCGTCTTGTATGGACTTGTAATGAATTTCGAAATGTTGTATTAATCCCGAAGCGAATCAAATTTTGGGGGCTAATACGAATGAATTTGGTAATTAGGATATGAAGATGTGTATTGATATATGAATTAATAAGAGTTTATATCATTGGAAAATTGGAATTTGATGAAATTTTAATGTTGTTTGTTCAATTAAAATTGGGCATAAATTTTAGAGGTATTGTTTTATTATTTATATATATATCAATTAAAATTTATTTGTATTTTATTATTATTATTAGTTTTTTAATTAATATTTAATTAAATTGATTTTTTTATAGGATTAATGTATTTTTATATATAGATTAATGTGCATTATGTGTATTTCTTAATAAGAGAAAGTGTAACTTACAACTAAATGAAATAATAATATTGAAACTATTAGAAGATTTGATTATATATATATATATATATATATATATATATATATATATATTCTATTTAATATAATTAGTGTAACATGAAATAGGTGAATGAGAATATTAAAGTGAATTATATGTTATTGGTATGTAGGGTGGTGTTTAAATGGAGTTGAATTGTTTGGTTACAAAGTCATCATTATAGTAGGAGATTTTCTTTTAAGTTGGTGGTGTAGTTGTGAGTAAAGTTTTCATTTTCAACCACCTTTGAAGGACGTGTGCTCAAATTGCATAGAAAAGTCTGTTTGTTGAAAGGACAAAAAATCATCTTTAAAAGAAATTATGCAAAGCACGTTAGAATTGCAAATCTATTATTGTTTTTGTGTCATAGAAAATCATGATAGGGATCTTTCAAGTTAGTAGAGGGGTTTGGATGTCTAATGAGATGGGTGCAAGTTGCAATTATCTAGAGATTTGAACTTGGATTTAGGCATTCATTGCATGGTTTTGCATTCAAACCCCTCAAGGGAACAATAAATTTGGATAATGCATTGGTTTTGAGTTTGCAGTCGAGGATGAAATGTTGATTACCCACATGAGCAACAATACTCTAGTTACAAGTTCAAATTGCATGGATAAATTGATGGGTCCTTTTCATCAACATAGTTTGATGCAACAAATGTGAATGAGTAATGGGAAAAGGACGATAGTCAATGAGCACCAAGGAAGTCAATCTTGTCTCCAAATACATTGATTCAAGATGCATTGGAAACATTATTGGTTAAGGTGTTGAGAGGAAAATTGGGAGGTTGTGTCCATTATTAAAGGTATAGATGCCAAGTTTGTGATCATTGCTTCGTGTTAATGTTAGAAGTCTTCAATAATTGGCACATACTCAACATTATTGACAATACATAGGTTGAGCCACACTTACTAGATTAGTACGGCTCATATAATTTCAACTTTAGAGGACTATGAGATATACAACTTGTCATATCCATTAATTATTTTACTAACATTTTGCGTGAAAAATGTAAAACACAACTTAACCTTCCTAAAACGCATCTCCATAACTGTAAGTTTTGAAATGGAAATTGTTTTCAAAAATGTAATTTCCATTTTTACATTTGCGATAATAAATATTCTTATATAAGATTTGTGGAATAAAGCACCAATAAAACTAAGAAAAATAATTGCAATATCATAAAAGCAAGTACTTATTAGTCCCCGCCTTTGCTACTTTGTAATCAAAGCCCTTTGATTTCATATTACTTCATCCTAATTTTAGGGCCATGTCCAAGTCCCCGCCTTTGCTACTTTGTAATCAAAGCCCTTTGATTTCATATTACTTCATCCTAAGTTTAGGACCATGTCCAGGGTTGATTGAAATTTCATATTAAATTACTTTACACACATACACACAAATTTACAAATTTAATTTATGATTGGTTTAAATCGTGACCTTATTCCCTTGGTATGTCCAAGTTTTATGAAATTTCATATTAAATTACTTCACACACATACACACAAATTTACAAATCTAATTTATGATTGGTATATGTTATTACTTTTCCCCGCCTTTGCTACTTTGTAATCAAAGCCCTTTGATTTCACATTACTTCATCCTAAGTTTAGGCCCATGTCCAAGTTTGAGTGAAATTTCATATTAAATTACTTCACACACATACACACAAATTTACAAATTTAATTTATGCTTGGTTTAAATCGTGACCTTATTTCGTTGGCATATGTTATTACTTTTTTCAATTATCAGAATTAATATAAATGAGTTAAGATAAACAATTTTATGAGTGGTCATTTTGGTTGGCTCTAACACTACACCCATTCACTCTAAGACTGTAATTAATCAAGCTCTAACAATGTTGTAATATATCAGGATGGATCTTACAATACTAGCATTGACTTAAGGATGTGTGTCATGTAAATTTCTTTCATTTACCATCATGCTCCACCCAGAGAAAATTTTAAGGATGGAAATTTATTTTAAAGTTTATAAATCTTGGCGAATCTCACTAGTCTCTAATATGAAAACTATAAAATGTTTGTTGATATCTTTATAAAAAAATCCTAATTTCTAATTATTTTATAGGTAGAGTCCATATAATTTTGGTGATTTTTAGGGTAAAATAATTTTATATTGTAAAATTTGGGTGAATCTTTTTTAGACGAAATAGAAATTAGTGAATCTTTTGTGGGAAAAATTATGGAAAATTACCTCACTTGCTAATATTAGCCCCTAAAATTTTCCATGGCTCCACCAACAACACCACTAACCACACTAATCTCAAAATATATGATCCATGCCACTCTGTGTATTACCTTTCCACCTCTTCACCACCTTGCCTCATTGTTATCTTTACACATAAAGCTTTAGATCTATAGAAATAAGAACACAAATATCCCTACACATAGAACTGTAGACCTATATAAGAAAAATATATATATGTGTAGTAAGTCACGATTGTCCCTACACTTAAATATTCCTATAGAAGCAAGAAATATATATGTGTAGAAAATCCATGGATAGTTAAAACTTTGACTATTGAATCAACTTCATAAAATAAACCATAGGTGCTATTGAAATTTACTTTTTACCTACCTACAGACGAATATTATGCCATTGAGTATCCTCCCTTTATTCCCTACACCAATGCTTACTTTACTTGTGCCTATGCCTTTGTATCTCTATTCAATATTTGAATTTATCTCTACATAGACCTATGTGCATAAAGTTGGAACATTGTCTATGTTTAGAAACACTCACAACCGATGTGTACATAAAATCCATTGTTGCAACCTTCCTATTTTGGGAGGATGTCAATACCCAAAGACCATTTTCACTAGGGCTTTCTACTCAGTTATTGTTGGTTCTAGTCTATTTGAGGAGGGAGTGGTAGATGTAGTTCGGATGCCACCCCTATTATTAGCTCCTTTCCAAGGTTCTACTCGCTACTATCTAGAAAAATATCTATATGAATGATGATGTTTGGAGGCAAATTATTCTCTCTTCCTTGGAAATGTCTTGTCATTTCCCCACTCATTCAGAGCACCATAGGCATCATAACAAAATCCATATTCTCTTCAATTCTTTCAGACCCCAATATACCTCAAATTGAGATAAGCATATAAAAGAGTAGTTTCTTTGAATTTCAATTTTCCATCGGCATAGCTAATGAATGGGGTGCGCTAAAATGATAATGCCTATGATGCTCATTCAGATCTCTCCCTCTCATTCAATTTTCTTTGACAAGTTATATCTCCATTTTAGATATCATCGAATTATAATGAGGCAAGAAGACATCCCCAAAATAGACTTTAGAACACATGAAGGTCATTATGATTTTTTGGCGATGTCATTTGGCCTTATTGTTGCACCTTCAACATGCCAAAGTTTGATGAACTCTAGTTTCAAATCCTTCCTCAAAAAAATTGTGTAAGTACTTTTTTTATGGTATACTAATCTACAACAAATCATGGAAATAGCATGTACAACATGTTGACATGTTCTAAAAACTTTTGGAAGAGAAACAATTATATGTGAATCCTACAAGTGTGTCTTTAGGGTTCAAGAAGTGGAATATTTGGATCATGTTATATCTCAGTAAGGTGTCAAAATGGACACTAGAAAAATTAAAGTTATGATGAAATTCCAAAAACCTCAACTAGTCTTAGAGGATTAGTAAGATTGATAGGATGTTACCATTATTTTGTCAATAATTATGGTTAAATAACAACACATCTAACCATATTATTAATAGAAGAGGCCATTTTATTGGACTCAAAGCAACCAAATCTTTTGAAAATGTTAAGGAGGTTATGTATAAGTCTTATACTGGCCATGCCTAACTTCATAACAAACTTTGTTGTGGATTTTTATGCCTCAAGGAATGACATTGGTGTAGTTTTAACGCAGGGAGGAATGCCCCTTGCCTATGAAATTATCTAGGTTAAAGGAAATAGTTTACTCAAACGAATTTATGAAAGTAAGTGTTTTCCATATTACATGTATTTAAGAAATGGTGCCCTTACCTAATAGGAAGACAATTCAAGGTAAAAAAAATATATGATAGTTTGACTCTACATCTTGGAACAATGAATATTTTTAGAAAAGCAATAAGAATGGTTTACAAAGATGCTAGGATCCGACTTTGAAACTATCCACAAAAAAGGAAAGAAAAATGTGGTGGTAGATGTACTTCCATGGAATGAAGAATACATAAGAGGGCTTATTATGTATTATTTCCACTAGACACAATCTCATTGCATGCAAGACACAAAGATAGAATGGAAGCAAGATAAGAAGGTATGCAATATTATTGAATGACTACAAGAATCCCAAGTGCTTTAGGTAAATTTATGTAGAATAACAATTCATTGTTGTATAAAGATCACTTATATTTATATAAGAATTCCCAAATCAAAGCGAAGTTCCTTTAGGAATTGCACACTTCTCCTATTAGGTTTATAAAAAATGATTAAAGGATCAAGAATGATTTTTCTAGGAAGGTCTTAAAAATAATGTTCAAAATTTTGTGGTTGAATGTGTGGCTTTTCAAAAAAATAAGGGAGAGACAATCAAGACTCCAAGTCTCCTACAACCATTAGCCATGTTGGGAAGATGTTTCAATGGATTTTGTTACAATTCTACCCAAGTTTGAAGAAAAGAATATCATTGTGGTAGTGGTGGATCATCCCACAAGGTATTCCCACTTTTTCTCTCTTTCTTATCCTTTTAAAGAAAATAAAATATCTACATCATTAATGGAAACAA
This sequence comes from Pinus albicaulis, assembly GCA_034641835.2. NCBI lineage: Eukaryota > Viridiplantae > Streptophyta > Pinopsida > Pinales > Pinaceae > Pinus > Pinus albicaulis. The sequence goes on along the minus strand of CM076575.1, from coordinate 1,606,879,493 downwards.
TGTGGAAGCTACATGGAATCCCAATATTATTATAAATAATAGAGATCCAATTTCCACTAATAATTTTTGGATTAATTTTTTTTCTTATTTGCGTACTCAATTGCCTCACAACACCTCTCACCATCCTAAATCCAATTGGTAAGTTGAGTTTGCTATGAATAAATGTCTATAAGGGTGTCTTCATTGATTTTCATATGATAAATAGACACAATTGATGAAGTGATTTCCCTTGGTAGAATGATGGTACAATACATCATTCCATACTTCATTAAAAAGTTTCCCATTCATGGAAATTTATGGCTATCACCATACATACATAACATCTGTAAAAAACCCATTTTGAACTTTGATATTATTGTAAATAATTATGTTGTTATAGCAGGTATCAACATTAAATCATATGATTAAACAAACAATTTTTTTTTGAAATAAGTTAAATGAAAACTATGTTAATAAAAAATGCTTGCAAACTAGTTAGTAATGTGAGCACCATTAGGTACTATGATATCACAAGTGGGAACTAGTGAGGGGGTTATGAGAAATTAGTCTTGCCTACTATTTCTAGAAAACCTCACCCAAATTTTTATGGAAAATTTTGAATTTGTAGTTTTGTTTTCCTAGTATCCCATAGCTAATTGAATGAAGCATTGGTTTGTTGAAACAACCACCTACCACAATGGGCAGAATGGAAAAATACCCATATCAAAATTCAATATTTGACCTGCAAATTGTCGAATTTTATACAAGAGCACAGTGGAATACAATTTTCTAATAGATACTTACTTCCTAATGATTCTCACATACTATTCTTCTGTCATTGGTATCACTCAGCAGTTACACTTCAGAAAATATCAACAAAAAATGTAGAAGAAATAGTAAATATAGAAGAAATAGTAAATATCATAGAGAGACAACCATGCACAATAAAGACAATAAAATTTACCCTAAGAAACCCAACCCTCGGAGAATACTCAACAAATTTTCTTAGGAGAAATTATTCTTTATCAAGGTTTACATATCAACATTTTTTCTAGGAATATGTGTTGATATCCAAGTCAAAATACCAATCAAACCTGGTCAACAATCCAGTAAGTCAACACTGAACAAACCAACCAAAAGCCAAATCTATAATCAAACTTTGGCTTGTTTAAACTCGGCCCTGTGGTTAAACCCGTAGTCAAACCTACGGTTAAATTTGCACTATTTTGTGGTCAAACTTGGCCTCATTTGCAATCAAACTATGTTGTGATCTATAGTTAATGTGTAGTCAAAAACTCAGTCAAACAAATACCAAAGATAGGTCAATGATAAGTCAAGATCGGTCATACAAATACCCTTTCTCCACATGAGAAATTTTCCAAGAATGCTAATGAGAGAGAAGAAACTTTCTTTTCATCAATGGAGAAAACAAAATGTCACAACATCTATATATTCTTGCTAATAGGGGTAAAATTTCCTAAGGGACACACCCTTTCATTTGGTTGGGCCAACTTGGAGACCTCAAAAATTAATTTATTTAATTTTTCCAATCCATATGGGAAAACCTCCCAATGACACAAATATAAACACTCCCTCTTAGCGAGGGATGTATTCTCCTTGGCTACAAATAGATTTCTCCTTTGCTGAAATTTCTCTTCCACAAGAAAAGATCACGAGCTTGCTATGTTGATGTAGTGTCTTCCTCACATGATAGAACACTCCATCTTGGAGCAGGTAATGTGACTCATCACATGCACCTCTATATATCACTCTCTAGAGTAGGCAATGTGATTACTCACATGCATGTCTACCAACATAGATCACTCCATCCTAGAATAAGAAATGTGAGTATCTTGGTCCATTTACTCCTGGCCAAATCAACATGGCCTAGCCAAAACCAACAAAGATTTTCAAGTAAATGTATCAATCTCCTCTGGTCAAATCATCATGACCTAGCCAAATCGACATGGCTTACTAGGAGAAAGTCTTCCCATGGTCCATTCACCCTTGGCCAAATGAACACAAATTCTTAGGTTAACTACATCAATCTCCTATTTTCAAATCAACATAACTTAGCCAAGTCCTTCTGTCTTCTCAGGAGAAGGTCTGCTCGAAGACCATTCACCCCTGGCCAAATTAGCATGGATTCTTAGGTGAACTACATCAATCTCCTCTAACCAAATCAACATGACCCGCCAAATTCCTTATGGCTTATCAAGAGAAGATATGTTAAATATTTCAAAGACATCAACACTCCCTCTCAACGAGGGAGAAATTTTGCATCACGCTAATCTTGTCCATGAAGTATACAAACTTCTCTCTAAACAAAGGCTTGATGAGAATGTTTGCAATCTGCTCATACGTGGATAAGTATTAGAGCGTCAATTCTCCTTTCTACACCATGTCTTAAATGAAGTGATATTTGGTCCCAATATGCTTTGACATGTCATGAAATACCAGATTCTCCTAAAGCTTAACACAACTTTGATTATCACAAAATATCAAGATCGTCTCAAGCTCCTAATCAAATATCCCTACAAGTAGATTTTGAAGACATACTAATTCCTGACTTATGGCACTGGCTATGACATACTCTACTCTATTGTAATGATTGTGACAAAAGTCTACTTCTTGCTAAATAAGGATAACATAGCTGATCATAAGCTGAAGCAACACCCTGAGTTGATCTTCTTATCCTGTGCACTCCCTTCTCAATCAAAATAAGTATATCCATGCACCCTTACGTAACCAACCATGACACATTTCAAACAATATCCAATTGTACCATGCAGTTACCTCACACATGATTTTTTTCATGTCTTGGCTCAACCATAAACTAGCTAGCTTCCTTCACTGGATCCATCACCACAACTACTTTCTAGTCACCCTGATTGGGTGCTCCCTTTGAAAATTAAGAAAATATTTTTGTGGAAATCTTGGTTTCTCCCTTTCCACTACTGATCACTCTATTACTGAAGCATATCCAGTTTTTTAGAATGGTCTCCTCATAGAAGGAACACTACTCCCGGATACCTCCTATACTTGAGCATCTAGCCTGGAAATCTCAACCCATGACATCCTCTTGGAAGGTTGATCCTTCCACTCTTCCTAACTATCTACTCCCTTAGAACTGGAAGCTCTTCCATTCATCTAAAATTGTCTTGGAATTCCTTTACAATATGTACAATCCTCCCTTTCAAACACCAATCACTCCTACTAACTATATGCTCAAGCTCTATGCCATACATGAACCTGGCCATCTAGAAACTAGAAAAAAAGTATCCTCGTAGTCCAATCCCTCTATTTGGGAGAACCCTATTTCCACAAAACTTGTTGTGTACTTATCGATACTGCCATCGCCTTGGTATCCTCCTACAATGTACACATTCTTCCTTTCTGCAAACCCCATTCAAGAGTCAATGGAAAAAGAAAAATCATAACCAAGCATTCATTTATTGATATCAAAGCATACAACATAAAAAGTACAAGAGGCTTGACCAAAAAGTCAAAGGAGAAAAATATTATTGGAAGTAATTATCTATTCATTAAGGAATAATTTGCTAATGGTTATAGGGAATTATCAAAACCCTCTTGATACTTGCCTCCTTGCAAAAAATCATCCATCTATAATCTCATCAAGTTTGGATTCATTTTTTTTCTTCTTCTTCTTCTGTGGCAGATGCTCATCCTCGTCATCAATATCAGTTGTGGATTTATGTTTCTTTCCTCTCCTTTTCCTTGAATGAGCTACAATGGATTGAGTTTCATCATCCTACAGATTCTGTAAGTTATTCCCGAACAACAATTTGGCCTCCTCTTTGACAAAATCATTCCATAGCTTATCAAACTTAGGAAACTTTTCTTGTGCACAAATTTCCTGAAAAAATGGATCCCATGAGGAAGGAATTCCATTGAGAGTTATTGTAACAATACTCATATAATTAATGTTATCTTTAATGGCTCTAACCTCATCCCTCAACTGAGATACTGTCATAAGATAAGGGACAACATAATCTGATCTAGACATCATGACACAATAGAGTTTATTCTTCAAGATTAGTTTCTTGTTGGTGTTTTCACTCTCAAACAATCCTACCAAAGCACCATACACTTCCTTCGAAATAGTCAATGTAGCAACATGAGGAATAAAGTGGCCCTTTATAGAATCTACCAATATTCTCTTAGCTATGGCTTCATCCTTATTATACTTAAATTTCTCCTCAGATCCCTTTGGCTCTAGAATAACTTTCTCCACATGATCCTTAAGCTCATTTTCTTTCAAGATAAGAAGTATCCTGGTCTTCCAATATCTAAATTTGATGTCACAATATAACATGTCTTCAACTCTAAGACTTGGTGCCATTTTGACACAAGATCTAAAAGCCAATCAAGTCGTTGAACACTTGTCTCTTAGGTGAACTTTAATGGTTTCTCTTTCAAGAAAGCTCTAATACCATGTTGAATTTTCTATAAGATCATAACAAAATACAATTTTTTTCCAAATAATTGCTTCCCAATGATTTTCACACAATATTCTTATGCCATTGATATCATTGACCAGTTACACTTATGAAAATATCAACAGTTAATACAACAAAAATAGTAAATATCATAGAAAGATAGTCATGCATTATATAGACAACAAATTTTACCCTTGGAAACCCAAGCTTGGGAGAAAATCGAAAAAAAAATTCTTAGGAGAAATTATTCTTCAACAAGGTTTACAAATCAATAATTTGTTTATAAGTCTATGCCAATATCTAAGTTTTTAACCTGCCTCCTCTCACATTTACCTACTTTCACTGGTTTTCCTGAGGTAAACATGAGTTGAGGGTCACTATGATAAGACTCAACCTTCTATATGATCTTTAGGGAATGAAATCAACAACTTAAGACCTCATTGACTTCCCTCATGTGCTACAGGACCTCTAGGAGCAACCCAAGCCCTCTAGGTGTCCAACCCCTGAGTTAACTCACTTTTTCACTAACCTAGAGCCTCATTCACTCCCTTACCAAGGCATGCAAGTGGTTGTAAGCCTCTAATCACTCCCATAGGCTTGCTTCCCAATGACTATGGAATTTTCCAGTCAGTTTTGTGCTAGTGACCCTGAATTCTAAACCAATTTTTCAGGACTAGGACTTAGACCTCTGCCCAGAACTCAGTGAAACTTCCAAAATGATAAATGACATAGAAACAAAGCTTCAAAAACAAAACTTGAAGTAGGAATTGACCTGAACCCTCCCAACCGGGACTGACATTCTGTCAAACACATGGTAAACATGCAACCTACAAGTCATGAATGCACATCTGAACATAGGGGATCTGAAACTTATCCGAGGTTTAACAAGAAGGACCAATGCCTTCTAACAATAGTTTTCAAACCACCAACTAGGCCATGCATTCATTAACCAGACATTCATTCATTAAAATATGATAACAACCATACTTGAATATGTCATATAACTGTGCTTATAACCAACTTATAACCACATAGATAATAATGATAGAACAACCATTAAAGCCACATAATAACAAGTACAATTAGTCATTAAAGATAAGAGAAACTTAACTCTTCCACGTACCAAGTCAGGGACTTCCATGTACCACCTGACCATAGATTGGGTTGAACCAAATATTTCTTTCAGCCAATCACCCTCGTTTCATATTCCAAGCATGAGTGTGGGATCTCATGGGATAAAACAATCCATCAAAAACCAAGGGAATCCAGAGGTTAAACCACATCCACCCTCAGCATACAGTGATCTCACCTAAACTGGTCTCGAGATAACAAAACCAAACCGAGCTTGGATGCCTCAAAATTCCTTCACCATCCCTTGAGGAATTTTCTTGTCTCCACCCACCTGTTGAGGCCTTCTTGAAGAAAACCATATCCACCCCCAACCCTTGGAATTTTCCCAAGACCACTTCACCCAGATCCAAAACCTTCTAGCAATCCAAAGATCAAATGAGAACGAATCCCATCACACCATGGTTATCTGGAAATGGCAAGGCAATGGTACAACCATTGTCAAAACTCATCAAAATCAATGCTAATGACAACAAATAAACAAAATACACACATGAATATGCCATGCATGCCAAAACCAGCTAGGAAATCATACATGCAACCTGTTACCTGCAAGTATTCCCGTTGAAGCTGGTTGATCCAGCTTCTCCTTGCTTGATCCTTTCTTTCATTTTCTTTCCTTGTCCTTCCTTTTCTTGCTTGCTTTCCTTCTCCTCTTCGTGCTCTTCTCCTATTTGAGACTAATGCCAAAAATGAACTAAAAAAAGGTTGTAAACTGATCCTAAAAATCATTTTTATCATTGATGCCTTTATTTTCTTCAGTTTCCTCTATTTTCCTTCATTTTCCTTCTCACATGTAACTTGTGACCTTTCAGATCCATTTTCTCATATTTTACTTTTGTTAGAGCTTGTTTAACTTGATCAAATGACTGTTTAGCCTCAATATTCCATTTTACTCCTGTCTTTTCTTAACATGTTGGTTATGTTCCTAAGGATTTATGCCAGGTTTGGGATAAATATTCTTAGAAAGTTTATTTTTGCAATAAATGATTTAAGCTCTTTCACATTCCTCAGATGAATTATCTTCAAAATGGCCTCGATCTTGCTGGAATCAATTCTGATTCCCTGTTTGGAAACAATATTCCCCAGAAGTTTGCATTCCTCTAGGTTGAATAGTGTTTTCTTGGGATTAAGGGGAACGCCAAAACTACTACACTTCTCAAATACTCTCCTCAAATGTAGCAGGTGCTCTTCATCTGTTTTGGAAAAAACAATTATGTCATTAAGATATATGACTATGAATCTGGAAATTTAATCAATAAAAGAAATTTCCATTTCTCTCTGAAATGTAGCTCCAACATTCATCAATTCAAAAGGCATCTTCAAATATATTTTAGATATGGTGCACTGATTAAAAAAGAAAATGTTTTTAATTTTTTTATTACATAGTACTTGCGCGGTGCGTTGGTATAATATAGCGCACTGGTGCTCTAGTGATCCAAGTGGATTAAACAGGTACAAGTACAAGGGCTCAGCACAGAGGGCTCAAAAATCAAAGTGTTCGAAAGTTTCTCAAACTAGGTTCAGATTGTAGGTCTCATCATTCTGATTTCAACGACGCAGACGACACTCAATTCCGAGTCCGTATGAAGGAGTTAGGAGCAGTCAAAGTTCTAGGTTGACTTGGTGACTGGGCAACCTTAAGGAAAGCGCAAATTCAAACTTTTCCGGTCACCGGATTCCGGCCAGCTCTGGCAGAATTCTAGGCGAAATTGTGGCCTACTTAAAATCACTCCTTCGGTCCAAAACCGAATTTTCAAAAAGCAACATTTTGTTTTAATAAACAAAAAAAATATATAAAAAAAGCGGGGGTGGGGCTATGACCCCCGCCACTCCCACTGTATTAAAACCAAACCATATTAAAGTTTGGGGGGCGGGCTGTCAACCCTGCCGCCCCGGCCATCGGACATGCCATGTAAACATGGGCCGGCGGGAATCGAAGCCGCCCGTCCTCAAAGGCTGGCCCGCTCCATGGGTGACCCAACATACCAATTTACAAACAAAAACAAACAGAGGCCAACTCACCCCACGTGACCCTCAATACACCACTGCGAGCAAAACAGAGTGGGTGGTATCGAAATTTAAAAGCAGCATATTAAAACAGACTTCTAGGTTAATACGGAGGGGGCGGGGTTTGACCACCTGACCCCCTCCCCCACATACAGGATCTCAACCAATGCGCCACAACAAACTTGTTGGTTAATCCGCCTTCATTTTAATATTTAAACCTAGAATTTGCACAGTGCGACCAGGCCATGGAGGAGCGGAGAGCACACGTAGACTGAGGTTTATTAATTTTGTTATTGCAGGTCATGTGGAACCATGAGCCAAAAAAGAGGTAGGCGGAACCTTGATTGAGGCCAACTTTCAGGAGGGCGAAATTTTGACTTTGTCCAAATGGGACGAATTTTATGTCGTTTTTGCACTACTCGACGCCACGAGTCTGATGGCATGCTCATATTCTTCATCTGAGTTTTTGAATTTTTATCCACTTTTCGAAGTGGGTTATGCAGGTTTCAGATTTCCACAAGTGAGCAGTTGTTTTCACATTTTTCGATGCCACAAGATTGATGATGTTTTCATATTTAGCCGCAGAGTAGCTCAGCCTTCAGAAAATGGTAGCATGAGTTATATGATGTGGATTCCATGTACTTCTTCATTTATTTCTCTTTGAGATGCATTATGTCTTGCAGATCCTAGTTGATACATGAGTCGTGGGATCTTGCCTTGTGTTGTTATTGATGTATTTTCAGCTATGGTTTTGTGTCATGTATGAGATCCCTTTTATTCCACATTGGCGGGATGCTCATTTTCATATGTGTATTGTTGAGATCCCTTGTTTTCCAAGATTGGCAGGATACTCTTATTTATTACATGTAGCTATGGTCATACTAATAGGAGTATTTCTTTATGTATGAGAGTTCTGCAGTGGAACATCTCTTAAAGAAGTCAAGCCACTCCTGTGTGAGGGAAATTTTTCCTTGTATGTCATAGAAACACATCCATGTACATCTTCTTCTTACAACACATAATGCAGTGGCCTACACCATCTTGACACTGAGGCCTGAAGATGTAGTCCCTTCTGGACGAACTCCGTCATCAAACGACGTGTTATTATTTGATGATCTTGTTCATTTATGTTCCTCTTATTTACAGCATAAACTTATTCATTTATGTTATTTAATGTCTTAATTAAATGCAATTCTAATTATCAGCCGAGGTAAAAGGTCTTGGTTAAGGGTATCAAGAATTTACCCTGGATCAAGTGGTATTGAAGCAGGTATTCTTACTGATTAGATTGCAGGCGTGAACATTGAACGTTTGCTAAGTTGAGCCATGGAGAATTTCAAGGACATGTACGAAACCATGCTCAGGGTGTCCGAGAAAGCGGACATATTGTACGAGGCTTACGAAAAACAAGCAGTAGAGAACGAAGAATTGAAGACCCTCCTACACAAAGAGAAGGAGGACAAACAACAGTTGCAGCTTCAATTGCAAGCCACAACAGAAGCGTGGGAAGATTGGAAGTGCAACAATGAAATTCTACAAGCAGATCATGATGCCTTGAAGGCATTCCTACATGAAGAGAAGGAGGAGAAGCAGAAGTTGCAGCTTCAGTTGCAAGCCATGACAGAGGCGTGGGAAGATTTGAAATGCAACAACGAAATTCTGCAAGTAGATCATGATGCCTTGAAAGCATTCATATAGAAAGAGAAGGAGGAGACACAACAGTTGCAACTTTAGCTACAAGCCGTGTCAGAGGCATTGATGGAATTGAAGTGCAGCGAAGGCTTACAACAGCTTTCTTCATCTGTTTCACAATCAACACCTAAGGTAAACAGTGTTGATTTTTCTTCACTTTCTTCACATGATATAATTTCAGTTGGAAGTGTGGAGATACCCATTGTAAGAACGGGCATGAGAGTCCTCACCAAGATGGGGTATAGAGGAGGAGGACTTGGCGTTCATGGCCAAGGCATAACCAAACCATTGGAGGTTGTGCAATGATCTCGTTATGCAGGTTTGGGGTACATTAACGAAGGATGTTCGAAGGACATCAAGGGCGAACAGATAATGATGAACTCTCCAAGGAAGAGGAATGATGGGGACACTTTTCCATCGTTCCATGGTAGTGCACGTTGAAGTGAAGGAACTGAGGCAAGCGCCCATCATCATGATCGCACCAGAGACCACCCGAGAAGGTTACTAAGTCTCATTATTCCAGAGTGAATTTCGATTATAAGAATGTTGATAACCACAGTCATAAAATATGGCATCGTAAAACTTGTTATTTTTGTTGTTTAAATAACCATGTGATTTCTGAGTGTTGGAAGAGGATGACAACACAAAGGAGGAAGAGGCATGAAAAGCCTTCTCCCCAACAGGAAAAGAAATCGTTAAGTAGGTTTGGAGGAAAAAGAAATTTTGCACCCATTGCGACCGAAGTGGCCACCAAAGAGCCACATGCTGGAAACTTCATCCAGAGTAGCGCCTTAAAGACAAAGCACCCATGCATACACAAGTCGAAAGAGCTGATCGACAAGCAAGTTCGCCACAGGGAAATGATCCACTTGCTTTAATAAGTGAGAAGTGGTTCTTCTAGATTTTTTTTTCTAGATATGTTAAGCTTGTCATGGCCATGTTTGTAAATCATTTGTCGCATTTTTTTATTATGAAAGTGATGATGTGTTTTCGTCACTCATTTAAGTGACCATGATATTTTTTTGGCCTTGTTGTATAAGTCGTGTATTGAATCTCTTTCATGTCACTACAAGGAAAAGACCCTCTAGCGGATGTTTTTGAGGAACCCCACAGAAAAATACCCCATACATCCGTTTCTAGCGGAGGTTACTAGAGGAGGTTGGCGGGCGGAGGGTTTTGCGGATGGTTTCCTCTCGGTGTGCTTATCATTACACGTTGCCCTGGTGCACTCGAACCACGAAAGCACTGCTGCAGACCAAAACATTGGCACACCGGACACCGTGCACTCCATACACATCTTCTCGGTGCATCTTATTATTCTATAGCACCAGTGTGTCACAGATATTCCGCACTGGTGCATTATAAAACACAGCGCCAAAACCGAGACGACCCGGTGCAGTAGAAAGAAACTGCACTGGTCCATCATAATACATTGCACCAAAACACAAACCAACCTGTGCGTTTGTAAGAAACAGAACTGGTGCGCCTATAAACAACGCGCACCAGTAAAGGGTTATATTAAACAAAACAATTGCGGCAAAATAACTCAGATTTTTCAGTTTTCCAGTGCTTTTGAGCTCTTAATTACTAGTGCACGCCCTACCATAGAACTCACCAGTGCACACAAGACATTGGCACACCGGACAACTTGCGTGATGTACACACACATCTGGGGCCTCCTATTTCTATAACGCACCTGTGCATCATAAAACAACGCGCCAAAACAGAAATGCGCTGGTGCATTCTTATCAAAGAGCACTGATGCGCCTATAAAACACGCGCACCGGTAAAGGGTAATATTAGAAAATTATGGCAAAATAACCCAAATTTTTCAGTTTTTCAGTGTTTATGAGCTCTCAATTACCGGTGCGTGACCTCTCATAGAACGCACCGGTGCGCACGAGACATTGGCACAATGGATAGCTTGCGGGACATACACACACATCCAGGGCCTCCTATTACTGTAACGCACCGGTGCTTCACCACTCTTTCGTGCCGGTGCATCATAAAACACCGCGCCAAAACAAAAATGCGCCGGTGCGTTCTTACCGAAGAGCACCGGTGCGCCGATAAACCGCATGCATCAGAATAGAGTTACATAAACAAAATTTTAAGGCCAAAAAACCGGTGCTTTATGACTATTTGGCACCAGTGCTTTACGGATTTGCCGCCCTGGTGCCTCATCAAAATTTCGTGTCGAAACTGAAACAACCCGGTGCGGTGTTAGGGAACCGCCCCGGTGCATTATAAACAACACGCCAAATTTGACACAACTCGGTGCGGTTGTAGGTAAGCGTACCGGTGCACCTATAAAACCCTGCACACCGAAATATGGTTAAATAAAAAAAAATTTACGACCAAAAAACTTCATTTTTCACTTTCCTCAGTGCTCCAGAGCTCTCAAGCACCGGTGCCATTTCCCTTTGTCTGAGCCGCCCTGACATCGATGATCTCATTGCACCCATTGCAGGCACTGCTGCTCTGCATTGGCCACCAATCTCCAGCTTTCATTTTGAAAAATGGTGGGAAAATTTTATTTTACAAATTTTACAGCCAATATGCCTCCTCGACGGTGAAATGTATAGGTATTTTTCTAGTTTTTCCATAATTAATCCTTTTAGTAGAGTTGAGACAGTGTCTCTGTCACGCTGGTGTCGCGCGGTGCACCGGATCTATTTGCCTCGCACCGGATAGCGGTGCCGCCTGTAAAATTTAAAGGTCGCACCGCCACCGGTGCTAATGATAGCCGCACCGTTTTTGGGGTGGTACCGAAAGGCGCCTCGAATAATTTTAAAATAAAAAAAATAAAAAAAACGAGGGTGCGCTCATTTATCCAGATGCACCATTGACCATGGAAATCACAGTGCAGTGCGTTGATGGAATTATCTGCCCCAGTGTATGTCAACGCACCTTATTCTGGATTCTGAGAGGGTCAACGATGCGGTTGGGTAAAAGACCACACTGTCAGCTATGTAATTGTCATGAAGTCGGTGTGCTGACAGGACTATACGCGTCGGGGCGTATATTTCAGTCAGCGCACCGCTATTATGAATTTTGATAAAGTTAACGGTTCTTGAAAAATAGACAGCTGCACTGAGACCGGTGCGTTGTATTTAATTAGGGGCATTGGGACCGGTGCTCTATATTCTTAAGACGCACCGCGATTGGTGCGTGACTGTTTTTATGGCACACTGACTTTTCTATTTGTTTTTTTTTTCAAAAAAAAAATATATATGTATATTCCTAAATACATGTTTGTTTTAATAAAATAAATTTATTTAATATGGCAATGATTCAGAGAGAAGAGGAGGAACAACAGCAACAACAGGTTGAACAATATGACATGATTTGCCAATGGGAGGCCCAAGAGAGTGAGAGAGATGCAGACCCTCGCCCTATTACTGCAGATACCCAGGAGATCCTTAGGTAGGTAGGCCTCCTCAAGTTCTATGAGGAGGCTACTTCCCTAAAGGCGCACAATGTGTTTTTGAGATATCTTATCCGCAGGTGGAATGCCCACCAACAGGATTTCCTGGTTGGTCCTGACCAGTGGTACACACCCACTGAGGAGAATATTTATTTTATTACAGTACTATCGAGGAGAGGGGTGGATTTTCCCTCATTCCCAGACGTGCCAGCTGGTTGTGAAGCAAGGAGTCCATTAGTTTACTCCCAGAGATACATTGGAGCACATGTATTGTCTCCTTCAGAGTTTCAGGTACCTGGAGGTCAGTTACATACAGGTGCTTTTGGTAGACAGGACGTGCAATGCCTCTCCCTTATCATTTCGAACATTTCGCACAAAACTAGTGACGGGCAACGCATTAGTTGCTTGCTTTTATATTATGTTGATTCTTTAGTACATCAACCATGAATTTTCAGGTGGTCTGCCAATTTTTTGCAGCAGTTTTGTACGGCCTTAGATAGATGTCGTGATCATGCACAAGGGAGGGTTGTTTGGTCAATTTAGTGTGTCCTAAATTGCTGCATTTAATTTGTCAATCCGGGAATCGTAAGCTGATGAAGTGCGGCGCACTATATGTGCAAGATAACCTATTTCTTAACTTTTTGTCGTTTTTTGGTTTTTCTAAGGTGAAATGGAAATTCTAAAATGAAAAACAAGTTTGGTTATATTTGTTCAAGGAAGTGATATCCCCTATAATGATTTACCAATCTTGAAACTTTAAAAGCAAATTGAAATTACAATGACAAAACTTAAAAGAAAGTAAAAGTGTACTGCTGAAATGAAAAGTGCTGCTAATCTAATGAATCAAAACAAGAAACTAGTGAACATGAAAACTAAACTATTCTTGCTGCCAACTGAACACAAAAGAAACTACGCTTATGAAAATTCAAAATTGCAATGAAATAAATCTAAATCAGATTACATCAATTCATTTTCTGACCCTTCATCATTAGACCAGCTATGACTTGCGGAAGTAATCATGAACAACTTGTGTAACTGATTATTTAATTTGCAGAAAGTAAACTAATACTAAATCATACACACATGATTCAATCCCTCGCCATCAGTCCAGCTGTGGCTTTCGGAGGCAACTGAAGATGTCATACATGATTTAATATATCTAAATTTTCAGAAAAGAAACTAATACTAAACTACACATTTCATAATGCAGTCCCTCACCATCAGTCCAGCTGTGGCTTTCGGAGGCAACTGAAGACGCTATGAGCAGCTTAATATGTCTAAATTTGCAGAAAAGAAACTAATACTAAACTACACATTTCATAATGCAGTCCCTCACCATCAGTCCAGCTGTGGCTTTCGGAGGCAACTGAAGACGCTATGAGCAGATTAATATATCTAAATTTAACTACTGAATCAGATAAGCAAAACTGAAATGTACAAAGCAAGACTGAAGTTAAACAAAAGCTATGAAAAGCAAACTAGCAGCAGAACAATGTTAGTTTCATGTCATTAGTCAAAATACTATAAAAATGCCCGGGCTGTCTACCTAAAACCTGCACAAGAAAACTGATCAGTGATTAACAATCATAAAACATGTAAGACAGAAATGAAATGGAAATTATGGAAATGTATAAACAGAAATGAAACAACTACAAAGTATGAACATATGATGGATTATGATACAATGACTTTTAATAGAAATGAAATGTCCCAATGATACACGACTTCGTGACTTGAGGCCCCTCTACTGTGACCTTGGTAACGATCCTCAAACACGAATTAAGTTGAAAAACAGAGTCTTCTCATATTAACAAGCAGTTCATTACAGAATGGTAGTGTTACGGCAAAGGTGCAGCGTAATCACTATAGAACAGACTAAAAGATAACAGAGTACATTCACGAACGTCAACTATCAACTAACAACTAACAACTAACTTTATGTGCGTATGAAAACGCTCTATATATAACAATAAACTGTAACTGTCTCCTAAAGTTCATGATGGCAGAGAGCACGTAGACTACTACGCCCACGGATATAGAAGTATGGCCGTGTTGGAAAGCGAATCTACGGAAGGTGGATGCTTGAATTCAACTCCAGAGCTCTGCACAGATGTCGATTTAACCTCCGCAAGCTTAGAAACTGCCGTATGGATGTTTATGTGCCACGAAACAAAGTCCGGCCGACATGAAACTCCATAGTTGACTTCCACGTGGACGGCTTTGACCGTGGCTTCTTTGGACGAGTTTGCTTGAACCAATAGGACACGAACCATGTCCACGTCATTCCTAGCCTGCCCATGTGGCTCGTTTCCTTGCTTTTGTAGCATAGTTCCACAAAATAGGCATTGCGGAAAGTTGTGTTTAACGGAAAATCGCTTGGATTCCTTGTTTTATCATTTGAAAATCTAGATCAAATAGAAAACACAAAAACATAATTAAAAACCATGTTAGATACCCTTTTGCACATGATATTGACAATTTTGGAGGTTTAGGTGAGTGAAAAAGGTATGGAAAAGTGTATGGAAAAGATGCAAATTCGGGACTCAACAAGGGTCAACTTCCCTTTTGCTTCAGAGTTGTTTTGTTTATTTTTTGGGAGGTTTCCAGAGATGAAACCTAGTTTTGTTCGACAGACTCGTACGCCGATGTTTGAGGCCCGGATGCACATGTGGGGGCAGATGATGCCCAAGAGGGGAGACACTTTGTTTCCCGCCAGGATATCATATGATTCACTAGACTTACTAGCCAGTGTTGACGGGCTGCATCCCTTCATTTTGGTCCCATGTCCTTATGCTGGCTTATATTGGCAAGGGTGTCCCAACATCCTCTTCACAGCTGATGAGCCGCCAGATGATAGAGGTAATATTATTTTTTTATTTATATTTATTCTAACATGTTCTTAATTAACTTGTTTTTATTAAATTGTGTAATGAAATTGTCTAATTATTGTTGTGTACTTGTATATATTTTGCAGACATTGGCTCTTTTGATGGCGAGGAGATGCTAGGTCCACCACATGATCCAGGTGTGGATCCTGATGATGACGATCAGGATATGGTTGATGTCGAGCATGATCATGATGAGGATGAGGCAGGTGCAGCAGAGAGACATGCTCCTGCTCATCATGGTGCACCGGTGCCGCCTTTTGCTAGGCGTGGTCGACCTAAGACCAGATATAGGATGGAGTTGGCTAACCAACTCTGTGCATTGATTGTTGATGCGGGCATCAGGCCCGCTCATCACAGAGACATATAGGCCGACGATAGGCTGTTATGGATGTGGAGAGGCATGCCGCGTGACATGTACGGCCTGATGCAGCATGTCATAGGAGCTACGACATCAGTTACGCGACTCAGGAGGATTGTCCGTAGCTATAGGCGTAGTCGAGCCGTGGCACGTGATGGACATGAGTCCGCGAGCAACAAGTCACATGCATCTCATGATCGTTCACCTCACGACGCGCCTGATGAGCATGACGCTCCACTGGTAGCATCTGACAGTCATCATGGAGATGAGGCTGGACCATCGACCACATCCAGTCAGCAGCCTGCAGCTACATCCATCAGTACTAGTCATGATGATCATGAGCAGGCTGGACCATCGACCGCCGAGGTTGCACTATTCACTAAGCAGGCCTCCACTACTACTGCTCATATTGATGTTGTACTACCACTAGCGGATGCATCCATTAGTACTAGTGATCATGATCATGAGCAGGCTCGACCATCGATTTTCGAGGCTACACCCAGCTTTACTAAGCAGGCATCCACTTATAGTATTGTTATTGATGTTGTTATACTACCACAAGTGCCTGATGCATGACATTTATATTACAGTTTTATGTTTTTAACATTATATATATATATATATATGGTCCATGTATTTTATGTTCATGTTGCAGTTGTACTTAATTTTCATGTTGGTGATCATCATGATGTGGCGCATATTGTTAGGTCATGTTAGATATGTTCATTTAATGTTTAGCTTGCAGATAGATGTGTATATGTGATAGAATGAGTTACTTGACATATTGAGATGTATATTTGATGTTTGTGTTGTGATGATCTTAATATATAATGTTAATTTGATGTTTGAATGTGTTTATTAGTCGAATATGATGTTTATACGATGGTTATCATGATCGTGATGATGTTTATTAATTAATTTAATATTAAATGACCATGATATTTATTAATTATTATGTCGTGATTGTAATTGTAATTTAAATTTTAATTGTATGTGAAATTGTAAAATTGTATTTGTATTTGTACTTATTGTAATTTAAATTGTAATTGTATGAAGAATATTTATTAATGTAAAATTTTAATTGTAATTGTAATATTTAATTTAAATGATTGTAATTGTATATATGAAAAATTGTAAAATTGTAATTGTATGTAAAATTGTAAAATTTTAATTGTATTTGTAATTGTAATTTTAATTGAATTGTATGTAAAATATTTATAAAATTGTAATTGTAATTGTAAATGAAATTCTATGTAAAATTGTAAATGTAATTGTACGTAAAATTCTAAATTTGTAATTGTATTTGTAATTGTAATTTTATTTGAATTGTATGTAAAATATTTGTAAAATTGTAATTGTAATTGTAAATGTAATTCTATATAAAATTGTAAATGTAATTGTATGTAAAATTAAAATTAAAATTCTAATTCTAATCGTAATTCATAAATGTGAAATTAATGTAAAATTGTAATTGTAATTTTAATTCTAATTGTAATTATTGTACTTTTAATTGTAATTGTATGTAAAATATTTGTAAAATTTTAATTCTATTAATGTGAATTTTTTAATTGTGTTAATGTGAAACGATTTTATTTAAATATTTAAATTTGTAAATTTCCTTTATGCATGACATTCCTCATTCTGTTTGCGAACACGTTTATGGATGGGAGTCTAAGATCTTGGATAATATTGACTCGCAGGATGATATGGCTTCTGCAGATATGTAGCCAATGGCCCTGGATCTTGGCCATACCCGGGGTTGCACGTCTCTCTATCAGCAATCTGTTCGCATGTATTGGATAATTAAATGTCTTCTTGCCAAAGTAATTATGTCTATTGCGGAACCGAAGATGGATTCTAAGTTGGAGGCAACCCTGGATGATATAAACATGAATGTTTAGGAAATTAATTTACGCCAATTGCATCAGTATACGCGACTTGGCAGATTGGAGAAGGAGCTTAAAGCATTGCAACAGGTCCCTGTTGAGCTTCCTGGAGCTACTGCCATAGCTCCAGCACTAGTTGACTCTGACGAAGACTGAATTTCTTTAGTTTCTTTCGTTTCTTGCTGTAGTTGTTGTTGTCGGTTCTTATGATGCCTTTCTTTTATATCTGATATGGTTTTGGACATGATATTGTTTCTGCACGATCTTAAGTATAAACAAATCTGGTTTCTGTTATTAAGAATCTTTATGTTCTGGTTGACTTATTTCGAACTCAGATGGCAAAAAATACCTGGTTTCCTACGGGCAGGTTTAGGTCTAGTTTTGTATCTTTTGCCCGTCTTTATTAATAGAAAATCGAAGGTACAACCTAAGCTTACAATTTTTTTTATTTTTTATTTTGTAAATTTGCAAATAATTGTAAAATAACAAATCTAGAATAATACGAATTTTTGTAACATAATAAAGTTTAGAAAATAATGAAAATAAATTCATGTACTTTATAATTATCATTATTTATTATGATCTTACATACAAAAAAAAAAAAACTTTATACAGTCTGGTGCACTTATTATCATAACATGCACCGGTGCGTTGTATAAATAAGACGCACCGGTGCGTTACAACTCTTCCGCACTGGTAACAAATAAACACAAATAAAAAAAACACAACTCTGTTTTCTTTAAGTGAAAAAAAAGCGGCAATTTGAAAAATGGGCGGCAAAATATTTTCAAAAATCTAATTTCATAAAATAATTCTTTAAATACTAAACACTTTTCATTATTTCACTATTTTTGTTAAAATTTTCAGCGAGATATTTGCAGGAGACAACCTGGAGCAAGAGAGCAGGAGGACACTATGGAGCAGCGAAATACGTTCGAATAGAAGTATTCAGACAATCAGAAACCAAACCTTTGGTGATTCAAACCCTGTATCATAGAATTTGAAACCATCTCGTGATTAAATTTGATTATTTTTTTTACTTTTTTTCTGCAGTTTTTTATTTTTTTTTCTGCACTTTATCCATTTTTACCCTAAACCCTTCATTTTTTTTTTTCCCCTTCCTTCTCCATGTTTCTGTGATTTTAGAATTCGGGTTTTTCATTTTAGATTGACGTCCAACCCACGAGACGACTTGCATAGTCGGATCCCAATCCATTCGGCCATTGCGTGAATTTTTAAAACAATGGATTTTTTTTATCGGTGCGCCCTGCGTACTATACCGCACCAGTGCTTTGTATTATACAGAACACCGTGAAAGTACTATAGTAAAAAAAAATGAAAACATTTTTTCTAAATCCGTGCACCAAATCTGAAATAGGGAACTGGTGCTCCATTTAACTAGGAAAGCACCATACGGTGTATTACACCGTTTTTGCAGTGTGTTTATAATACCCCACGCACTGTTAGGTCTATTACATTGTTTTTTGCGGTGCGTTTGCAATACCCAATGCATCGTACGATGTATAATACTGTTTTGCGTGCGTTTTTAATATCCAAATGCACCGACGGTGGTGCAGACCTCGTGAAAGGTGCACCGGTACCTTGAGATTTATTTTCTACCTAAAAAGTTGAGAATTTATTTATAAATATATTAATGAATGATATGGTACAGGTTTCAAATTGATAAAGAAATGTCTGACAAGAGATCAAGTAACAAAAATATTGTTAACACATCAAGAAAAGAAAAAAAAAAGTTCTTTGTAAATTCTTTATAAAAAATATTATTTTTGAACTATATGTAAGTTTAACTAATATGTATTGTTTACTGTGTATCATGCAGAGCCACAAAATGATGAAGCTCGATATGATTATTTCTAATCTAGGACCAGAAGAGCGTAAAAGTTTAATGGAAAAATTGCAAAATGATGAATCAGGTGAATGAAAAAATACTATCGATCCAATATAAGTTTCTTTTTTTAATTATCATTAATAATATACTTAAAATTATTAGATAACATGTGTCAAACAGTCTACTAATTCACATCTGTTTAATGTTGTACAGGGACCAACAACTCAGAAAATGAATGTTGTTCTAAGAAAAGAAAAAAAATAGAACATGCAAATGAAAATCAATTTCTCCTTAGCTCATCTGGAGTGGTGCTGGAAGTTAATGAAAGGGGAAAAACTTTTACAAAAGTTTGAGGGATCTAGTGGAACGAATGTATAGACGTTCTTTCCAACAGCAACAATGTGCTTCAGATGTAATATGTAATCATTGAATTTTTCGATCATTAGGCACAATAAATAAACAATTTAGCGTTAAATATTAATTTTCAAGAATTTTCTTGCAAAAAAGAAAAGAAAATGGAACCCATTCAACACATAAAACATGACGATAAGGAAGAAAATGGTTGATCTCTAAGTTTGTGAGTAATTGTTACTTCCTTATAACAACTTAACTAGATTTCATTTTTGTATTTTTTAAGTTGTTTTACAAAAATCATCATTGAATGTCTTCAAACAGGTGCTAACATACAAAGAAGAACCATCAGATGAATTGATTGAAATTGGGTTAAATATGGGTTGTGAGTATATGTTGGCATATCAAAATTTAATTGTGGAATTTGTAAGCATCTATCGATCTTGTTTTAATTAGCTCCTTCTATAATTAATAGAACAAAAACATCTTTTATATTAAATATATGATTTGTTATGGGGTATAAAACTTGCAGGAAACAAAGTATGGAACTGCGCCAACAGATGAAATTTTGAAATATGGCATGGTACATGGTTTTGAAAGAATGTGTATAATTTATGAGTCAATTGTTGCTATGGTACGTCATTTTTCTTTTCGATTTACATTGATGCATATTATTTAATATTGGAATTTTCATTATTCTCACCAATGTATATACACTCATTTCAGTTTATTTTTATGTTTGTAGATGGAAAGTGAAGAAGAAGAAAACAATCAACGCCATGAACACAACATTCTTGAAAATAACCCAAGTCATGGAAGTAGCTCTAGCAGTGACAACAGATCAATCTAAGAATGATAATCACTATGTAATTTGGATATCAAAGCAAGGCGTTTTATTTTTTGAAATATGTCTGTGAAATCAGACATTTTGTTTAATGTAATGGACATAGTGTCCCAATTGAAAGACAAAGGGATACGAATAATTGTCCCATTTTGTATGATAAAGATTGTCTTATATATATATATATATATATATATATATATATATATATATATAATCATAAAATATGTTTTAATTTATTCTATTGCGTTCTCCATTTTCGTTCTCAAATGCACTAATAAAAATTTAATTCATATGAATATTGTTATAAGATTATATATATGTGTCGACTTTTGATGAATAATGAATTTTAAAAACCACAATAATTCTGATATGATATAACAAATTAATCCAAACATCACATTCAAATGCATTAATAAAAATGTAATTAATATGAATATTGTTATAAGATGTGTCGACTTTTGATGAATAATGAATTTAAAAAAATCACAATAATTGGATTGTCACAGGTCGATTTTTCTAAAAAATACAACATGAAAACCAGTGTGTGTCAGTAACTATACACCAGTGCGTTTATGTGTCTATACGCACCGGTGCCATTATACAATCTATGGGCACTGCACAAATACCGATACCAGTTATCAATATCGGTGCGTTTATGTGATACTGCGCACCGGGGCGTTTATGTATCTATAAGCACCAATGCATTTTTACGATCTATGGGCACCGCACGAATACCGATACCAATTATAAATCTTGGTGCCTTTCTGTGATATGGCGCACCGGTGCATTGATACGACCTATGGGCACCGCACAAATCCTAAGACCAATTAGAATGGCCCCGTGCGTTGTATGACCAACACTACGCCCGATGCGGTTTTACACCTAAACGTCCCGATGCGTTGGACTGACACAACCCTGTGGCGCCGTCAACATTTACGCATCGGTGTGTTAAAGGCATAGTAGCGCACCGATGAAAAAACATCCGTAATAACCTCCGGCCTCCCATTTTTTTTTAGTTGTGTTGAATTTCCGTTAAAAGCTCTACTAAAACCTCCGTAACCATAAACGGATGTTGTAGCAAATGTTTTTTGACAAATTTGGCCAAGTTTATAACACTAAAAACCTCCCTTACAACCTCTGGTAGAGGGTCTTTTCCTTGTAGTGTGTAAAAGTGATGATGTGTTGCCATCACTTCGAGATGCGATGATTATGTTTTAGTTATGTTCTATGAGTCGTCTGATGCATTTCTTTCATGTAAACGCGATGAGGAGTTTTTCCATCACTTTTAAATGCAACAATGAGGTCCGGTCTTGTAATTTTGTTGAAGTATGATTTCCATTTTGCTGTAAGCTTGACCACCGAGTACATGTTATAAACTCGTGGCAAATATGGAAATATTTGGGTCATTGTTGGTCACATTGAGAATGTAATTTTCGTTGCATCTTTAGGCAGGTGTTGGCATAATAATTCCAAAGTACGTGAGGTGAAGGAGTCTTCAAGGGATGTGCCTTTTCAGACATTTGCATTTCCGCAGTTGTAGGTGTTGGCTTTGCATCTTGATTCCGAAGTACGAGAGGTGAAGGAGTCTTCAAGGGATGTGCCTTTTCAGACATTTGCATTTTCGTAGTTGCAGGTGTTGGCTTTGCATCTTGATTATGAAGTACGAGAAGTGAAGGAGTCTTCAAGGGATGTGCTTTTTTAGACATTTGCATTTCCGCAGTTGCAGGTGTTGGCTTTGCATCTCGATTCCGAAGTACTTGAGGTGAAGGAGTATTCAAGGGATGTACCTTTTCAAACATTTGCATTTCTGCAGTTGCAGATGATGGCTTTGCATCTTGATTCCGAGGTACGAGAGGTGAAGGAGTCTTCAAGGGATGTGCCTTTTCAAACATCGCATTGTAGCAGTTGTACATGATGGCTTTGCATCTTGATTCTGAAGTACACCAGGTGAAGGAGTCATGTGGGGATGTGCCTTTTAACGAAAGTTGCAGATAGTTGATGATAGCTAAAGCTTGATTCTTTTGGAGGACCAAAAGCTCCTCAGTGGGAGGAATGATCTAGGTGGATTAAACAGGTACAAGTACAAGTCGCTCAACACAGAGGACTCAAAAATCAAAGTGTTTGAAAGTTTCTCAAACCAGGTTCAGATTATAGATCTCATCATTTGATTTCAACGGCACAGACGACACTCAATTCCAAGTCCCTATGAAGGAGTTAGGAGTAGTCAAAGTTCTGGGTTGACTTGGTGACTGGGCAACTATAAGGAAGGCACAAATTCACACTTTTCCGACCATCAGATTCTGGCCAGCTCCGACAGAATTCCAGGCGAAATTGTGGCCTACTTAAAATCACTCCTTCGGTCCAAAATTGAATTTTCAAAAAGCAACGTTTTGTTTTAATAAAAAAAATATATATATAAAAAAAGGGGGGTGGGGCCGTGACCCCCACCGCCCCCACCATATTAAAACCAAACCATATTAAAGTTTGGGGGGCGGGTTGTCAACTTCGCCGCCCCCGCCAATGGACATGCCATGTAAACATCGACTGGTGGGAATCGAACCCGCCCGTCCTCAAAGGCCGGCCCACTCCACGGGAGGCCCAACATACCAATTTACAAACAAAAACAAACGGAGGCCAACTCACCCCACATGACCCCCAATACATCACTGCCAGCAAAATAGAGCAGGTGGTTCCGAAATTTAAATGTGGCATATTAAAACAGACTTCTAGGTTAATACGGAGGGGGCAGGGTTTGACCACCCGACCCCCTCCCCCACATACAAGATCTCAACCAATGTGCCACAACAAACTCGTTGGTTAATCCACCTTCATTTTAATATTTAAACCCAGAATTTGCACAGTGCGCCTAGTCCATGGAGGAGCGAAGAGCGCACACAAACCAAGGTTTATTAATTTTTTTATTGCAGGTCATGTGGAACCATGAGCCAAAAAAGAGGTAGGCAGAACCTTGATTGAGGCCAACTTTCAAAAGGGGGAAATTTTGACTTTGTCCAAATGGGACGAATTTTATGTCATTTTTTCACTACTTGACGCCACGAGTTTGATGGCGTGCTCAGATTATTCATCTGAGTTTTTGATTTTTCAGCCACTTTTCGAAGTGGGTTATGCAGGTGTCATATTTCCACAAGTGAGCAGTCGTTTTCACATTTTTCGACGCCACAAGTTTGATGGTGTTTTCAGATTCAGCCATAGAGCAGCTCAACCTTCAGCAAATGGCAGCATGAGGTATATGATGTGGATTCCATGTACTTCTTCATTTATTTCTCTTTGAGATGCATTATGTCTTGCAGATCCCCGTTGATACATGAGTCGTGGGATCTTGCCTTGTGTTGTTATTGATGTATTTTCAGCTATGGATTTGTGTCATGTATGAGATCCCTTTTATGCCACATTGGCGGGATGCTCATTTTCATATGGGTATTTTTGAGATCCCTTGTTTTCCAAGATTGGCGGGATACTCTTATTTATTACATGTCAGCTATGGTCATACTGATAGGAGTCTTTCTTTATGTATGAGAGTTCAGCAGTGGAACATCTCTTAAAGAAGTCAAGCCAGTCCCGCGTGAAGGAAATTTTTCCTTGTATGTCATAGGGAAACACATCCATGTACATCTTCTTCTTACAACACATAATGCAGCGGCCTACACCATCTTGACACCGAGGCCTGGAGATGTAGTCCCTCTTGGACGAACTTCGTCATCAAATGACGTGTTCTTATTTGCTGATCTTGTTCATTTATGTTCCTCTGATTTACAACATAAAATTATTCATTTATGTTCTTTAACGTCTTAATTAAATGCAATTCTAATTATCAGCCGAAGTAAAAGGTCTTGGTTAAGGGTATCAAGACTTTACCTTGGATCAAGTGGTATCAGAGCAGGTATTCTTGCTGATTAGATTGCAGGCGTGAACATTGAACGTTTGCTAAGTTGAGCCATGGAGAATATCAAGGACATGTACGAAACCATGCTCAGGGTGTCCGAAAAAGCAGACATATTGTACAAGGCTTATGAAAAACAAGCAGTAGAGAACGAAGAATTTAAGACCCTCCTACACAAAGAGAAGGAGGAAAAACAACAATTGAAGCTTCAGTTGCAAGCCACAACAGAAGCGTGGGAAGATTGGAAGTGCAACAATGAAATTCTGCAAGCAGATCATAATGCCTTGAAGGCGTTCCTACATGAAGAGAAGGAGGAGAAGCAACAGTTGCAAGCCACGACAGAGGCGTGGGAAGATTTGAAATGCAACAACGAAATTCTGCAAGCAGATCATGATGCCTTGAAAGCATTCCTACAGAAAGAGAAGGAGGAGACACAACAGTTGCAACATCAACTACAAGCCGTGTTAGAGGCATTGATGGAAGTGAAGCACAACGAAGGATAACAACAGCTTTATTCATCTGTTTCGCAATCGACACCTAAGGTAAACAGTGTCGATTTTTCTTCATTTTCTTCACATGATATAATTTCAGTTGGAAGTGTGGAGATATCCATTGCAGGAACCGGCATGAGACTCCTCACCAAGATGGGGTATAGAGGATGAGGACTTGGCGTTCGTGGCCAAGGCATAACCAAACCATTGGAGGTTGTACAACGACCTCGTTATGCAGGTTTGGGGTACACTGACGAAGTATGTTCGAAGGACATCAAGGGAAAACAAATAATGATGAAATCTCCAAGGAAGAGGAATGATGGGGACACTTCGCCATCGTTCCATGGCAGTGCACGTTGTAGTGAAGGAACTGAGGCGAGCAACCATCATCATGATCGCACTAGAGACCACCCAAGAAGGTATACTAAGTCTCATTATTCCATAGTGCATTTTGATTATAAGAATGTTGATAACCACGGTCGTAAATTATGGCATCGTAAAACTTATTATTTTTGTGGTTTAAATAACCATGTGATTTCTGAGTGCTAGAAGAGGACGACAACACAAAGGAGGAAGAGGCATGAAAATCCTTCTCCCCAACAGGAAAAGAAATCGGTTAAGCAGGTTTGGAGGAAAAAGAAATTTTACACCCATTGTGACCGAAGTGGCCACCAAAGAGCCACATGTTGGAAACTTCATCCAGAGCAGCGCCTTAAAGACAAAGCACCTATGCATACACAAGTCGAAAGAGCTAATCGACAAGCAAGTTCGCCACAGGGAAATGATCCACTCGCTTTAATAAGTGAGAAGTGGTTCTTCTAGATTGTTTTTTTTTCTAAAGATGTTAAACTTGTCATGGCCATGTTTGTAAATCATTTGTCGCATTTTTTATTATGAAAGTGATGATGTGTTTCCATCACTCGTTTAAGCAACCATGATATTTTTTTGGCCTTGTTTTATAAGTCGTGTATTGGATCTCTTTCATGTAAAAGTGATGATGTGTTGCCATCACTTTGAGATGCGATGATTATGTTTTAGTCATGTTCTATGAGTCGTATGATGCATTTCTTTCATGTAAACGTGATGAGGAGTTTTTCCATCACCTCGAAATGCGACGATGAGGTCTGGTCTTGTAATTTTGTTGAGGTATGATTTTCATTTCGTTGTAAGCTTGACCATCGAGTACATGTTATAAACTCGTGGAAAGTATGGAAATATTTGGGTCATTGTTGGTCACATTGAGAATGTAATTTTCATTGCAGCTTTAGGAAGGTGTTGGCATCTTGATTCCGAAGTACGTGAGGTGAATGAGTCTTCAAGGGATGTGCCTTTTCAGACATTTTCATTTCCGCAATTTCAGGTGTTGGCTTTGCATCTTGATTCCAAAGTAGGAGAGGTGAAGGAGTCTTCAAGGGATGTGCCTTTTCAGACATTTGCATTTTCGCAGTTGCAGGTGTTGGCTTTGCATCTCGATTCTGAAGTATGATAAGTGAAGGAGTCTTCAAGGGATGTGCCTTTTTAGACATTTTCATTTCCGCAGTTGCAGGTGTTGGCTTTGCATCTCGATTCCGAAGTACGTGAGGTGAAGGAGTCTTCAAGGGATGTGCCTTTTTAGACATTTGCATTTCCATAGTTGCAGATGATGGATTTGCATCTTGATTCCGAAGTACGAGAGGTGAAGGAGTCTTCAAGGGATGTGCCTTTTCATACATCGCATTGCAGCAGTTGTACATGATGGCTTTGCATCTTGATTTTGAAGTACGCCAGGTGAAGGAGTCATGTGGGGATGTGCCTTTTAACGACAGTTGCAGACAGTTGATGATAGGTAAATTTTGATACTTTTGGAGGACCAAAAACTCCTCAGTGGGGAGGAATGATCCAGGTGGATTAAACAGGTACAAGTACAAGTGGCTCAACACAAAGGGCTCAAAAATCAAAGTGTTCGAAAGTTTCTCGAACCAGGTTCAGATTTTAGATCTCATCATTCTAATTCCAACGACGCAGACGACACTCAATTTCGAGTCCGTATGAAGGAGTTAGGAGTAGTCAAGGTTTTGGGTTGACTTGGTGACTGGACAACCTTAAGGAAGGTGCAAATTCGCACTTTTCTGGCCACCGAATTCCGGCCAGCTTCGGTAGAAATCTGGGCAAAATTGTGGCCTACTTAAAATCACTCCTTCGGTCCAAAACCAAATTTTCAAAAGCAACATTTTGTTTTAATAAACAAAAAATATATATAAAAAAGGGGGGTGGGGTCGTGACCCCTGCCACCCCCACTGTATTAAAACCAAACCATATTAAATTTTGGGGGGCAGGCTATCAACCCCGCCGCCCTCGCCATCGGACATGCCATGTAAACATGGACCGGCGGGAATCGAACCCGCTCGGCCTCAAAGGCCGGCCCGCTCCACTGGCGGCCCAACATACCAATTTACAAACAAAAAAAAAATGGAGGCCAACTCACCCCACGTGACACCCAATACACCACTTCCAGCAAAACAGAGCAGGTGAGGTTTATTAATTTTTTTATTGCAGGTCATGTGGAACCATGAGCCAGAAAAGAGGCAGGCAGAACCTTGATTGAGGCCAACTTTCAGGAGGGCGAAATTTTGACTTTGTCCAAATGGGAAAAAAATTATGTCATGTTTGCACTACTCGACGCCACGAGTCTGATGGCGTGCTCAGATTATTCATCTGAGTTTTCGATTTTTCAGCCACTTTTCAAAGTGGGTTATGCAGGTGTCAGATTTCCACAAGTGAGCAATTGTTTTCACATTTTTCGACGCCACAAGATTGATGGTGCTTTCAGATTTAGCTGCAGAGCAGCTCAGCCTTCAAAAAATGGTAGTATGAGGTATATGATGTGGATTCCATGTACTTCTTCATTTATTTCTCTTTGAGATGCATTATGTCTTGCAGATCTCGGTTGATACATGAGTTGTGGGATCTTGCCTTGTGTTGTTATTGATGTATTTTCAGCTATGGATTTGTGTCATGTATGAGATCCCTTTTATGCCACATTGGCGAGATGCTCATTTTCATATGTGTATTGTTGAGATCCCTTGTTTGCCAGGATTGGCGGGATACTCTTATTTATTACATGTCAGCTATGGTCATATTGATAGGAGTATTTCTTTATGTATGAGAGTTCCGCAGTGGAACATCTCTTAAATAAGTCAAGCCACTCCTGCGTGAGGGAAATTTTTCCTTGTATGTCATAGGGAAACACATCCATGTGCATCTACTTCTTACAACACATAATGCAACGACCTACACTATCTTGACACCGAGGCCCAGAGATGTAGTCCCTCCTGGACGAACTCCGTCATCAAACGATGTGTTCCTATTTGCTGATCTTGTTCATTTATGTTATTTAATGTCTTAATTAAATGCAATTCTAATTATCAGTCGAAGTAAAAGGTCTTGGTTAAGGGTATCAAGAATTTACCCTGGATCAGCTAGGTTACGCATGACGCACTATTAAAAGAAAGTCTATTTTTTTTCAAAAATTCACACAAGGGCCGACATGGATTGAGATCCGACTATGCAAGTTCTCCTATGGGTTGGATGTCAATCTAAAACGAAAATCCCTAATTCTGAAATCGCAGAAACAGGGAGAAGAAAGGGCAGAAACAAAAAAATTGGAAGGGTTTAGGGTAAAAATGGATATATATATATATATATATATATATATATATATATATATATATATATATATTCCGAAAATTAAAAACAAATCGAAATTTTTTTCTTACTTCGTAAAAAAAATGCAGAAAAAGTAAAAAAAATAATCAAATTTAATCACGAGATCGTTTGAAATTCTATGCTACAGGGTTTGAATCACCAAAGGTTTGGAATTCTAATTGTCTGAATACTTCTATTCAAACGTATTTCGCTGCTCCACAATGCTCTTGTGCTCTCTTGCTCCAGGTATGTCTCCTGCAAATCTTTGGCTGAA
The DNA here is from genome assembly GCA_034641835.2 of Pinus albicaulis. Lineage (NCBI taxonomy): Eukaryota > Viridiplantae > Streptophyta > Pinopsida > Pinales > Pinaceae > Pinus > Pinus albicaulis. The sequence continues at coordinate 1,606,850,271 of CM076575.1, read as the reverse complement.
TTTTTTTGCAAAAATAGTGATATAATGAAAAGCGTTTAGTATTTAAAGAATTTTTTTAGAAATTAGAATTTCGAAAATATTTTGTTGCCCATTTTTCAATTTACCATTTTTTTTTCACTTAATGAAAATAGAGTTGCACTTTTTTTATTTGCGATTATTCGTCACCGGTGCGTCACTTAATAGCACCTCACCGATGCGTCCATTGGTAACAAGACACTGGTGCGGTTATTTATTACATTAGCACCATTAGCACCCGATTTTATGGAGTACCACTCCGAAATTACTTTTACGTGTGTACACCAAAATTAGACATGTTGGAAATGTACATTTTCTTTGTGAAAATATTTGGTCCATTTCTTTTCAAAACTACACCTCTTCTTCTTTCGAGAAAAGAAACTTTGAACATTTTAGAGATTGGTATATCAAACAAAACACAATTAGCATTGTATAACATCATCACAACCCAAAAATCAAATATACATCTCATGTCAAATAACTCATGCTATCACATACACATCTATTAGCTGCAAGCTGCACATTAAATGAACATATCTAACATAACCTAACAATATACACATCATGATGGTCACCAACATGTAAATTAAGTACGACTGCAACATAAATATAAAATACATGGACCATATATATATATATATATATATATATATATATATAACTGAATAATTTTAAAAACATACAATTGTAATATAAATGTGATGGATCAGCTGGTGGTACAAAATCAATAGAAGTACTAGTCGAGGCCTTCTTAGTCAATGGTGCGACTCGGCGGTCGATGGTGCTTCTCCGATCATGATCTATTTGTATGCTGTTCTTGACTGGATGTGACGATAGTCGACCTTCTCTCCATGATATTCTTGCTAGATGCTAGTGGAGAAATTTGCTCATCTGGCGCGACGCGAGGTGAATGATCATCAGATGATGCGTCACTTTTTGCGGAGAGTCGATCACGTGCTGTGTCTCGACCACGCCTATAACATACAACTGTCCTCCTCAGCCATGTAACTAAGGTCATAGCTCCTACGACATGCCACATCAGGCTGTACATGTCACGCAACATGCCTCTCCACATATGTAACAACCTACCATCATCTTGTATGTCTCTCATAGTAGTGGGCCTAACTCCTACCTCAACAATCAATGTAGTGAGTTGGTCGCCTAACTCCATCCTGTATCTCCTATCAAGACTACCGCGCCTAGCAAAATGCGGTACCGGTGCACCAGCAGGAGCATGTCTCTCTACACCAACCTCTTGATGATCCTTGGCATCTAGCATATCCTGATTGTCATCAGGATCCACATCTGGATCATGTGGTGGTGCTGGAATTTCCTCGCCATCAAAAGACCCAATGTCTGCAAAACATATACAAGTATACAACAATAATTAGACAATTTCATTACACAATTTAATAAAAAAAAGTTAAAGAACATGTTAGAATAAATTTAAATAAAACATTAATATTACCTCTATCATCCAGCAGCTCATCATCTGTGAAGAGGATGTTGGCACACTCTCGCCAATCCAAACTAGCATAAGGACATGGAACCATAATGAAGGGATGCTCGTTAAAACTAGCTAGCAACTCTAGTGCATCATGCGATATCCTCGAGAAAAACACAGTCTCGCCCCTCTTGGGCATCATCTGTCCCCACATGTGCATTAGTGCCTCGAACATCGGCCTACGAGGATGCCAAACAAAAGTAGGCCTCGTCTCTGGAAACCTCTCAAAAAATAAACAAAAAATCTTTAAAGAAAAAGGGAAGTTGACCCTCCCTTGTGCATGAGCACGGCATCTATCTAAGGCTATACAGAACTACCGCAAAAAAATGGCAGACCACCTGACAAGTCATGGCTCTTGTACTAAAGAATCAACATAATATAGAAGCGAGCAACTAATGCATTGCTCGTCATTGGAGTTGTGTGAAATGGTCAAAATCAGAAGTGAGAGTGATCCAGGTGGATATTGGTGGTCACCCGCCTATTCCACTTAGGGCCCCACCATTGTCTCTTTCAGTTTTTTTCAATTTCGGCACAACTTACTATTTTTAGCAGTTTTTCGGGTCCTGAACTTCCGGAGCCGTTTGAGGCCCTAAACGACGTTTTTTGGGAAAAATGGGAGCAACATGGGTCCATGGACTTATGTTGTTCACTCAAAATTTGTAGTCCTCGGATAGATCTTTCTAACGAGGTATGATTCGTGTCAAACGAAGATTGTATGCCAAAGTTACGTCCCCAGGAAGTTGAAACACCAATTTACCCAAATGGGGCCCATAGTTTTGGCGCTTCATCTCCTAGGGTTAGGGTTTTGGATGTTTAGAGTTTTCCATTGTTTCTAAATAATAAATAGGCCTGGGCCTCTTGTAACTTTAGTTCGGAGGCACTGTGCTTTACATATCTTCTCGGGAATGGCTACCGGCGCCTAGCTAGTTTATTATATTGCATGCCGTAAGAAAATTTCAATTCTTTTGATATTAATCAAATGAAGTGTTATTTCCGCTGCATCTCTGTATTTATGGTTATGTGTTTATTCTGTTGCGTTCCTGCATAAATCCGGATCAGTGGTATCAAAGCGGTCTGCTTTTTCTCGATCCTTCTTTGCATGTCCCCAACGAGGTCGGGGTATAAGGAGCTAGGGCTCGATTTGGTGGAACCTTTGCAAGATCAGCCTCGCAAACCTCGACGGACGCCCATGGGGGACGAAAAGAAAGATGAGGGAGCAGGAGATCCTATCAAAATATTACTCGAGGAGGCCCTCGAAAGACAAAGGAACGTGATGATGGATAACTTTGCTCAGATCCTTCAACGGTTACCCACCGGCGGCGCATCTGCATCCAGCAGCCACTCTGGAGGCGCGACTCCTTTTAAGGTACAAGTAAATTTTGACATTCCCATATTTGAGGGTCAAATAGACGCAGATGCCGTAGATAGATGGTTGAATATGTTAGAAGGATATTTATCGGTTCATGACTTTTCAGACCGGGAGAAGATTATTTTTGCACTCCTCAAAGCTACCCCCCATGTTAAGGACTGGTGGGAAACCTACTGTGAGAACAAGGACCAGACAGAACCCTCTCTGTTCTCGGCTGTACCAACTTGGAATTCTTTACGAGACGCCGTCAAGGAACAGTACTATCCCGTAGGGAGCTATGAGGACAAGTACATACAATGGACCACGCTGCGACAACAAAGGGATCAAGATGTGCACGAGCTGACGAATCTGTTCCATACCCTGCGCATAAAGTTGGGTATCAAAGATTCAGAGAAACATTTGGTGCTAAAGTATCGCAGTTGTCTGCACAGATACATTCAGGAGGAAATGGAGTTCCTCGACATCTCCTCGCTTGGTACGGCATACCGGTATGCTGCCAAGATTGAGCAGAAATTCAAGCAGAAGAAGCGAGACTTTGGATCTGCGAATCAAAATCAAGGGAAAGGTGCTTCCAAACCGTAGAACAAAGGACCGAGCCAAGGCATGGCGGCTAAAGACAACTCATCGAAGCCACAAGAAAAGAACAGCACCGCAAAGCCAAAGAAGGACACGGGAAAGTGGTGTGAGTTCCATAAGAGCTCCACTCACAACACAAGTGAGTGTCGGGCAAAGCAGTCGCTAGTGGCCGAGATGAGGGCTTCTGAGTCAGATGCATGCTCTGACTCCGAATCAGAACCTGAAAAGGGGAATGAAAAAGGGAAACAGATTATTGATGCGGAGCCCAATGCCACTATTGCCACTACAAAGATCCAGAAGGAGGAACCGGAAGATCCAGAGGAGGAGGAACGTCTCTTCCACTCCCAGATGTGGGTAAAGGGCTCCCCTGTACAGTTCATTGTCGACAATGGGAGCCAAAAGAACCTCATTTCAGCAGACGCCGTGAAGTGGTTGGGCTTGCCAACCACAGCTCACCCACATCCATACACCATCGGGTGGCTTCACCAAGGACGAGATCTCCGCGTCAGCCGGCAGTGTCGCCTTCCCTATAGCATCAAGCCCTTCACGGATGAGGTACTATGTGACGTTGCTCCTATTGATGTTTCTGATGTATTATTAGGACAACCATACTTGTGGAAGCGTCATGCTGTGTATGAGTCTCGACCTCGTGCTGTTATTGTTACTTTGGGAAATAAGTTGTACAGGATACCAGAGGTACCACCTCCTGCCGCTATCTCTTTCGTTACTGCAAAACAATGTAGTAAGCTCATTTCCCAAACTAGGAAATTTGTTTTCCTGATCATCCGCCCCCAGGGAAAGAAGAAGACTGTGGCCACGACCTCCAAACAGGGCTCCTCTACACGACAACAACAAATGGACAAGGTTGTGGAGGAGTACAGGGACATCGTCACCTCACCCACAGGGGTTCCTCTGTACTGTCAGGTCAAGCACCCGATTGATCTGACCCCAAGTGCATTGCAACCTAATGGACTGATCTATCGGCGCTCTGTTCTAGAGAATGACGAAATCAAGAGGCAGATTCAGGAGCTACTACAGAAGGGTCACATCTGACCAAGTTCATCGCCCTGTGGGAGCCCAATCGTGTTGGTACAGAAGAAGGATGGGACGTGGAGACTCTGTATTGAATATCGGGCGCTGAACAAGATCATTGTCCGGAATAGGTACCTGATCCCACAGATTGATGACCTTCTAGACCAACTCAAAGGGGAAAAATATTTCAGCAAGATCGACTTGAAGTCTGGGTATCACCAGGTACCAATCGAACCCTTCGATGTGTGGAAGACTGCCTTCAAAGCCAAGGAAGGCCTTTTCAAATGGCTGGTCATGCCTTTCAGGTTGACGAATGCTCACGCAACCTTCATGAGGTTGATGGACGGCATCTTGCGGCCATTCACCAACTCATTTATAGTGGTGTACTTGGATGACATTCTGATCTTCAGCCAAACTTGGGAAAAGCACCTCCACCACATCTGACAAGTCCTCCAAACACTGCGGCAACACAAGTTGTGTGCCAATTTGGAGAAGTGCACTTTTGGCATGACCGAGGTTCAATATCTGGGATACATTATTGATGAAAGGGGGTGCATGTGGATCCAGCCAAGATCCAAGCCATTTGGGATTTGCTAGCACCAACCACCCTAACAGAGCTTCGCATCTTTCTGAGTCTTGCTAATTTCTACTGTAGGTTCATGTTGGGATTCTCTCATATCACTTGGCCCTTGAGTCAAGTCACCAAGGGAGGAGCGAAAGCAAAATTATTTTGGTCAGAATCTAAACAAAAGGTGTTCTTAGAATTGAAACATTGACTCTGTTCTACCCTACTGCTCACATTACCAGACTTGAAACAACCATTTGAGACAGATGCCTCTGACTATGCTATTGGGGCAATTCTTACTCAACAAGGGCATCTAGTGGCATATCACAGTGAGACATTGTTTGACATAGTCTGCAAGTATCCCACTTATGACAAAGAAATGTATTCCATTGTCTCGACTTTTAAATCGTGGGCTTGTGCACAGGAGAGAAACTAATCATCACACGGAACCCATGGCCCTACATTTCATACGGTTTCTGAGAAGTGGAAATGATCACCATCAGAAGTGGTCCACATATCTGCAACAGTTTCATTTGAACATCCAGTACAAGAAGGGTAGCACCAATAATGTTGCAGACTGCCTCAGCCGACCACCGATCGTGGCGCTCACCACCGTGCTCAACTCTTGTGGGCACGAGACTTCTGATTGGCCGCTTCTCTATGAGAGTGACCCAGAATTCGGCCACACTTACAAGGCACTCTTGGGGGGCACGCAAGTTCCAAATTTTCACCTCCAAGGTGCACTTTTATGTCACCTGGGACACCTTTGTGTTCCTTCAAGCGAGCGTGCCAAGATGATATGGGAAGCACACTACAGTCGAGTCGCTGGGCATTTCGGGGTCGAGAAAACAGTAGCAATACTACAGAAGTATTTCTATTGGCCGAACCTTCGAAAGGATGTCGAGAAACACATCAGATCCTGCACTGCTTGTGCCATTGCCAAACCGACCATCAAGAAGCAAGGCCTATATACTCCTCTACCTACCCCTAGTCGACCTTGGGAATCCATCTCCATGGATTACATGTCGGGCCTGCCTTCTACTAAGCAGGGAAATGACTGTGTTTTCGTGGTCGTCGACAAATTCTCAAAGATGGCCATTATGGCGGCCTGCAAGAAGAATATCACAGCAGAAGCCACTGCTAAACTCTTCTTTGAACGAGTGTGGGTGCACTTTGGGATCCCACAGTCTATCATATCAGATCGGGATAGCAGGTTCCTTAGCACATTTTGGTCCAGCCTTTGGTCGATGTTGGATACCAAGCTCACCAAGTCCACAGCTTTCCATCCCCAAACAGATGGCCAGACAGAGAGGCCATCAACGAGAATTGTGTACACATTACGTATATGCATTCAAAGCATCCACGCACATGGGATGAGAGCCTCCCCTATGTACAACATAGTTATAACCGGGCTCTCCACAGCTCAATCGGCCACAGCCCCTTTCAGGTGGGCTTGGGATTCCAGCCACTATGTCCCATTGACGTAGCCATGCCATTTGTGGTTACTCAGGCCGATTCGGCTCATTTCTAGTCTAAAGTTGACAAAGAAAATAGCTTCATCGAGCGCATTCAGCACATCCGCCAACAGGTTCATGAAATATTGGACAGAGCCAATGCTAAGTACAAGCAACACCATGTTCAACATCGGGTGCCACATAACTTACAGGTGGGCGACAAAGTGTGGCTACATTTGTAGAAGGAGCGCCTCACTGGACCCCACCGTAAGCTTCGCCTGCTCCGATACGGGCCGTACACCATCACCAAGGCTGTAGGGAACAATGCCTTCGAGCTCAATATTCCACCATTCCTTGGTCTACACCTAGTATTCAATGTGGACCACCTTCGTCCTTACTTCCCACCTCTACTGGACACCTCTGAAATTGCATAACAACTCACACCAACAGAGTTAAACCCAGATTGCATGGAAAATGCCACCATAGATTGTATCATGGAAATGAAAATCAAGAACACTCGCCAACATAAGATCCAACTGTATCAGGTTGTCAAAGCTGGCCAATTCCTACACCAAGGAAAGTGGTTCACCAGGGACCAAGTTCAGCAGAAGTTTCCTCATCTCATTGAGGAACTTAACGCAATGGGGACCATTGCTTCCTAAGGGGGGAGGAATGATCTAGGTGGATATTGGTGGTCACCCGCCTATTCCACTTGGGGCCCCACCATTGTCTCTTTCAGTTTTTCAGTTTCGAAACAACTTACTATTTTTAGCAGTTTTTCGGGTCCTGAACTTCCGGAGCCATTTTAAGGCCCTAAACAACGTTTTTTGGGAAAACTGGGAGCAACATGGGTCCATGGGCCAATGTTTCTCACTCAAAATTTGTAGTCCTCGGATAGATATTTCTAACGAGGTATGGTTTGCGTCAAACGAAGATCGTATGCCAAAGTTACGTCCCTGGGAAGTTGAAACACCAATTTACCCAAACGGGGCCCATAGTTTTGGCGCTTCATCTCCTAGGGTTAGGGTTTTCGATGTTTAGGGTTTTCCATTGTTTCTAAATAATAAATAGGCCCTCAAGCCTCATTTTAACTCAGTTCAGAGGCCTGTAGCTGCCACATATATTCTCAGAGATAGCTACCAACGCCCTAGCTAGTTTATTTCCATTCTGTTTGTAAGCAAATTTCAGTTCTTTGATATTAATGAAATGAAGTGTTATTTCTGTTGCATCTTTGTAGTTATGGTTATATTTTTATTCTGTTGCGTTCTTGCATAAATCCGGATCAGAGAGGCAGCTCACCTCCTCACTACCAAATGCACCAATACGTAACTGACCTCCGGAGACCTAAAAATCCGAAGGAGACAATATATCTGTGCTAATGTATATCTGGGAGTACACCAATTGAATCCATGCTACATAGCCAACTAGAACCTCTGGGAACGAGGGAAAATCCACCCCTCTCCTTGATAGTCCTGTAATGAAATATATTTCCTCCTCAGTGGGCGTGTAACACTGATTAGGATCAACCCAGAAAGCCTGTCGGTGGGCATTCCACCTGCGGATAAGATGTCCCAAAAACACACCATGGCCCTTTAGGGAAGTAGCCTCCTCAAAGAACTTGAGGAGGCCTACCTACCTTAGGAGCCCCTGCATAGCTGTTGTAATAGGGCGAGGGTACGCATCTTTCTCCCTCTCTTGTGCCTCCCACAGGCGAACCATGTCATACTGCTCCGCCTGTTGTTGTTGTTGTTCCCCCTCTTCTCTCCTTTCATGTCTTCGAATGATTGAAATATTAAATACATTTTTTATATTAAATGAGACATGTATTTAGGTATATATATATATATATATATATATATATATATATATATATAATTTTTTTTGGAAAAAAAAAACAAAACAGTTGGTGCGCCACAAAAAATAGTCATGCACTGGTTCCGGTGCGTCTATTTTTGTTGCACACTAGCAGCAGTGCACCAGATGATATTCAACGCATCGGCGGCGGTGCACCTGAAAATTTTCAGCGCACTGTTGACTATGTACGGTGCTAAGAGTGCGGTGCGTTGACTAAACTCTACGCCCTAGGGCATATAGTTCGGTCAACGCATCAACCTCCTGACATTATTACATAGTCAACGGTGCGGTATTTTACCAGGCTGCACCATTGACCCTGTCGAAATCCGAAATGCGATGCACTGACAAAATAACCCGCCTCGGGGCGGATATTTAAGTCAACGCACCGCGTTGCGCTATTCCACATGGTCAATAGTGCGGCTGGGTAAATGACCGCATGACCACATCGTCCTTTTTAAAAATATTAAAATAACATGGTGCACCTTTTGGTACTACCCCAGAACCGGTGCGGATACCGTTAGCACTGGTTGCGGTGTGGCCTGTAAATTTACAGGTAGCATCGCAAACCGGTGCGAGCTAAATGGCTCGAGCGCACCGTGTGACAATTTTTCTTTCTTTCTTTTAAATGGTTAATTTTAAGGTTATTTTAAATTCTAATCCGTTAAAAGGATTAATTATGGAAAAACAAGAAAAATACCTGTACATTTTCCCATCGAGGAGGCATATTGGTTGTATAATTTGAAAAAGAAAATTTTCACACTGTTTTGAAAAATTCAAGCTGGAGATTGGTGGGAAATGCACAACAACAGTGCGTACAATGGGTGCAATGAGAGCACCGATGTCAGGGTGGCTCAGACAAGGATAAATTGCATCGGTGCTTGAGAGCTCTGGAGCACTAAGAAAAGTGAAAAATGCGGTTTACTGGCCGTAATTTTTTTTTTTAATTTAACCCTATTCCGATGCGCAGGTTTTATAGGCTCACCGGTGCTATTGTTGAAGACCGCATCGGGCGGTTTCTGTTTTGGTGTGGTGTTTTATGAGGCACCGGTGTGGAAGAGTTGTAAAGCACCGGTGCGCTACGATAATAAGAGGCACCAGGCGGGTGTGTACGAAGCGCACGATGTCTGGTGTGCCAATGTTTTGTGCGCACCGGTTCTTTCTATTGTTGAACACACCAGTGTAGTTTAGGATGATAAGCACATCGGATGACAAACATCCGCAAAAACCTCTGCCTGCCAACATCCTCTAGTAACCTCCGCTAGAAATGGATGTCTGGGGTATTTTTATAAGGGGTTCCTCAAAAACATCCACTAGAGGGTCTTTTCCTTGTAGTGTCTGTTTGAGGAGAAAACATACAGTTTCTCTGAATGCTTATGGGCATATAATATGTGTACAAAACTTGTTATGGCTAGTGGAAACAATGGCTGGTTTCCTTATACCTACAAACTCTATGTTTTTCTTCCATCTTTGTCTGAGGAGAAAACATATAGTTTCTCTGAATGCCTATGGGCATATAATATGTGTACAAGCCATCCAATCCTAAAAAGAGTCTGTTGTAGAAGTTGTTTAATTGTGTATGATGGATTGAAATGGCTAAATATAGTTGATTAATGTTGTACATGAGAGCTTGTTTGATTCTTAGATATCAATTTTCCTCAAATAATTGAAAACAATGTGTTATCTTTTCTCTTTTATGGAGAAAAATCACTGCCTTTTTATTAGTATTTAGAACCCAACCTTTGGGCTCTTATTTATATATGTTATATATTCTTTATACAAGTTAGATAAATAGATAAGTTATACCTTTATATTAGTTATATGGGGATATTATTTATAACAATTACTATTTGCAGAACATGTTTAGAAAAGGTTTAGACATACATTTAGAGATATTAGGACAGAAAGACCCATAACTATCCTGTTAGAATCCATACTTCACATCAAATGACAGTTTGAACAAGGTTTAGGGAATCTAGACCCGTAGAATTACTGTTTGTATAATTGTGTACAATGGATTGATTCAACCTCTACAGATATACTATCTTTGTTCTTTCCTTCAACCTTTGCAGATCTAATATCTCTGTGTTCTTCTTATGAGCACCAACTCACAGCTCTGTTCTTTCTTAAGCTTGTAGGTTTTATTTGTGTTCTATTGCTTCCTCATACCTTTGTTAGATTATCTTTGTCTTTCAGCAAAGTGTTTAATTGTGTACAATGGATTGAATTTGTAAATATGGTTGATTCATTTGTACACAAGATCTTGTTTGATTCTTAGATATCACTTTTCCTCAAAGAATTGAAAACAATGTTCTTTCCTTCAAATTCTGCAGATCTAATATATCTATTCTTTCCTTCAACCTCTGCAGATCTAATATATCTATTCTTTCCTGTTAAGATTCAACAAGATGATGATCCTAGTTAAAATTAAGCACCTACACTAGGATGGAGCCTCGGGCTATTTTTAGGTGTGAATCTATTTTTAGAACGGATAAACAAATTCTATTTATAGATGGTGATAAAATTCTTTTTATAGATGACGTTCTATTTTTAGATGTATGTGCGAAGCCTATTTATAGATCGCATGTCTATTTATAGATGCATGTTGACTATTATTATTCCTTAATAATAGTTGGACAATAAAGATTAATCTATTCTCATGGAGCACTTGAAATCAATTAAATGAAGTGGCAAACCAGTTAGCTAAAAGAATTACAAGTTCAAAGGTTGGTTGGTGGGACATGCAAGTGGACTTAGTTGTAATTGAGTGATTCGAAGTTGTAATAGATTTGGATGTGTAGTTATGTGAGTTGTAAAGTAGTTTAACTCAGTTAAGTGAGTTAAACTTAGTTGTGCCAGTTGTAACTGAACATACACTAGTGAGAGATATGTGAATTAATTATTTAACTAATTCAAAATCAGTGGTCTCACACGCAACTAAAGATTTACTACTGTTAACTACATGCATGTCAGATCCAGTGGATACCCAGTTGAGAGATAGGGGAAAGGGACAGTTTGACTATCAGTTGTGACATTAGTGGGTGCACTCATGCAACCACACACACATTGGAGATGCCAATGAGGATCGCACAGTCAAGGAAAGGAGAATCTCATTCATTTAGGGATTGTGATCAAAAGGGATTGTGCAGTGGAGGCAGGCTTCCAGGAGGTAGTAAATTGGCGCTTGTATTTGCCAATTTTTGTATGATAGTGTGAGACGATTGTACATTATACTGAGAGCTCTTGGATTAGAGTTTTGTATGAGATTGTTTCATGATCCATGATATATACATAATATATGATAGTGGGGTTTTTAGCTTTATGCTTTCCTAGTAAAAAAATCTGTGTTATGTGTGATTGATCTTTCTTCATGTGTTTGCAATTGGTGATTGTGTTTTCATTTCCGCAAAGATTTTTTGTAGAAGCGATTCTGTATTTAATAGTGGCATATAATTGTTAGATCAGGAGAATCCAAGCAATACATAATTGTATTAAAATTTCTTCATGGTATCAGAGCACAGAAGGTTGCAATTTTGAAGTAGGAGCTGAGTTTGTTGGTGGAAACAATTCAAATTTGCTGCAATAATTTCTTAGTGTGACGGTTCAGTAGACATTGAAATGGCTTTCAATGGCTTACGGCTATATTATGCACTCGAGGGAGCTCGAACTACATTTCCTGGAAGGACAGGATGGAGGCAGTGTTTGAAGGTAATGGCTTGAAGGAATTCATCAACAGTGATGTTCCTAAGCCCACTTCAACGGATGTTTCATTACTTGATGCATGGCAAAAGAAAGTAGCGAAGGCGAGAAGAATTTTGTTGAAAGGTGTAAGAGACCACATTGTCTCAAGCCTTCATGGGAAAGCCACTCCATATGCTATGTGGAAGGCCTTGATGGATATTTTCCAAAGCAGCAGCGACCATAGGAAATTGGTGCTGAAGGATAAACTCAAAAAGATCAAGATGGAAAAAGGTCGAGAATATTCCAAAGTATCTCACAAAGTTTGTCCAATGTCGAGATGAACTGGGGAGTGTGGGAATCACTGTTGCTGATGATGATTTGGTGAGCTTGGCTCTCTTGGGACTTCCTAAGAGTTGGCATAGTTATGAAAACTATGTCAACGGACGGGAAAAACTACCTAATTGGGAACGAATGTGGTCGGATCTAGTGCAAGAGGAGTTCAGGTGGAACACCAGAGATGGCTCTTCATCAAAGCATGATGATGAAGAGGATTGTGCTTTGGCCGCTAAGGCAAGGAAAGTGAAGGGGAATAAATTCCATTCAAAATCTAATTCTAAAGGCAAGAAGCTGGATTTTTCCAAGGTGAAGTGTTTTCACTGTCACAAACATGGGCATCTCACCACTAATTTCCCACAGAGGAAGAAGAAAAAGAAGGCTGCTAGAGCTGCATCTAGTGAGGCCCTTGCCTCGCAATTTGAAATTTATTTATCTTTGATCACATGCATGGTGTCAAGTGTATTGGGATCGGTGTGGTATCTTGATAGTGATTCTTCCTTCCACGTGACGGAAGATAAGGAGCTTTTCAGTGACTTGGAGGAGAAAGATCTCCAAATGTATATAGAGATGGGCGACGATGGAAAATACAGTGCGACCGACATTGGTACCATTACCTTTGAGAGGGAGTCATGTAAACCATTTCAATTGAAAGATGTTATGCATGTTCCAAGTCTGAAGAAAAACTTGGTCTCAGTCGCGATGTTGGAGGACAGAGGTTATGACGTTGTTTTCAGCAATGGAAAATCTTTCTTGTGACATAAAAAAACGGGTCAAGCCGAGAGGATAGGGATTCAAGTTAATAATCTCTACAATTTGGAGGTATATGGATGCGCTGCCATGATGGATAAGGCAGAAAAAGTTGTGAGCAGGGATGAGGGAGAATTATGGCACAGGCGATTGGGCCATCTTCATCATGGAGCCTTGAAAGTCATGCAACAAATATCTACTGGACTTCCAATGGGAACACTTTCTCAGTTACATTAGTGCAAGGGTTGCACCATGGGGAAGTATGTAAAGTCCACCTTTCATGAAAAGGAAAACCGTGCTTCGATGATCCTAGAGAGAGTTCACACAGACGTGTGTGGACCATTCTCGGTTGCTTCAACAACAAAAAATAGGTATTATGTTATTTTTGTTGATGAATTTTCTCGTAAATGCTAGACATTCTTCATGCTGGAGAAGGATCAAACATTCTCAAAGTTCTGTGAGTTTAAGGCATTGGTGGAGAAAGATTCGGGGAAGCAAGTGAAGGCTCTAAGGAGCGATAATGGTGGAGAATACATTTCTAGAAAATTCAAAGAATTCTGCAGCAAAGAATTAATTCGAAGAGAACTCATAGTGCCTCATAACCCACAACAAAATCGGGTCGCAGAGAGGAAGAACATGACGATCGTGGGTGCATCACGATAAATGTTGCATGATAAAGGCCTACCAATGCATTTGTGGGTGGAAGCATGCAACACTGCGGTTTATGTACAAAACCATTGTCCTCATAGAGTACTTGGCATGAGTACACCTGAGGAAGCTTTCACTGGTAAGAAACCAAATGTTTCTCACTTTAAGATTTTTGTTTCATCTGTTTATGTGCATGTGACCAAGAATGCCAAGAAGAAGCTGGAGCTGACTATTGAAGTTGGGATATTTTTGGGGTACAAAAAAACACCCCATAATTATCGTGTGTATTTTCCTAACAGTAAGATGACTGTTATGCGACGGGATATAAAATTCGATGAGGGAAAGCCATGCGGTTGTTGCTTGAGAGGGAGCTAGACTTGCATGCGAAGGAGGAACTGCTGGTTCCCAAAGATGAGTCTCTAGACGTGTTTCAACCACAGGAGGAGGTTCATGGAGTGGAGGAGTTGACTCACGCAGAGCCAAACATCAGAACTGGCAGAAGGTGTACCACAGAAGCTGATAGGCTGAGAGTTGATGCTGTGAATACTGTAGGAGCCCCTACTTCATAGCATAGACAAAGAAAATATCCCAATTGATTTACTAGATACATGGCTCTCATGAGAAAATGTATTGTGACTGAGCCATCTTCCTTTCAGGAAGCAGTGCAGGAGCCCGCATGGGTAGATGCAATGGTGGAGGAGTATGACTCCATTGTTAGAAACAATGCTTGGGAAATTGTTCCAAGTCCAGTTGATAAATTAGTGGTAGGTTCGAGATGGATCTACAAGGTAAAGCAAGCTGCTAATGGGAGTGTTGAGAAATACAAGGACATATTTGTGGCCCTGGGTTTCTCATAGATCGAGGGGATTGATTATGAAGAGACCTTTGCACCTATCACACGATATTCTTCAATAAGGACCATCCTTGCTCTCTCAGCGCAAATGGGTTGGCACATTCATTAGATGGATGTGAATACTATGTTTCTCAATGGGATCATTGAGGAAGAAGTGTACATTGAGCAACCTAAAGGATTTGAGATCTTCAACAATGAGTTGCATGTGTGCAGACTCAAAAGAGAATTGTATGGGCTGAAGCAAGCACCCTTTGCTTGGTACACTTGGATCGACAACTATTTCACAGGACTTGGCTTCACCAAGAGTGAGGCGGTTGCAAACCTATACCAAATTGTGGTGGAGGGTAAGCTTTTAATCATTGTTCTTTATGTTGATGATTTAATACTGACCGGTGATGAGCAGCTGATACACTCATGCAAGGAGGACTTTGCAAAGGATTTCGAGATGAAGGATATGGGCCTCCTTCATTATTTCATTGGATTGAAAATATGGCAGTGAGATGGTGAAATTTTTGTGTCTCAAGGAAAGTATGCAAGGGAGATACTCCTCTTCCAGGAAACTGGAGGAAAGAGGACGCTACATTTGGAGAGGTAGTGGATGCTACTGTCAATCGACAGTTAGTGGGTTCACTAATGTATTTAGTGAATACAAGACCAAACATATGCTATGCGGTGAACCAACTTAGTCAAACGATGGTTAAGCCTACCAAGCTCTTTTGGAAGGTGGGAAAGCATGTCCTGAGATACTTGTGGGGCACATCTGAATATGGCTTGTGTTACAGACAGACGGATGAGGTGAATTTGTATGGCTTCGCAAATGCAAATTGGGCAGGCATCCCAATGGACATAAAGAGCACATCAGTGGGGATCTTCAGTATCAGATCTACAACTGTTTATTGGTACAACAAGAAACAAAGATATGTGGCACTCAGTTCAGCAGAAGCAGAATACATGGCGGCAAGTTAAGCTGCATGTGAGGCTATCTGGATGAGAAAGATCCTGGTTGGTTTGTTTGGTTCTCATTTAGATCCTACAATGATTCATTGTGATATTACTCAAAGTTTCATTAAACTCTTGATTAATCATGTGTTTCATGATAGATCTAAGCATATAGATATCCGATATCATCATATCAGAGATTGTGTGTAGTGGAAGATCATGTTGCTTCAGTACATTCCTACGGAAGATCAGGATGTAGATATTCTGACGAAGGCACTCACCAGGAGAAAATTAAAATACCATAGAGACAGGATCAGGGTGAAGGATAATCCCTTTTCTTGTTGAGATTCAACAAGATGATGATCCTAGTGAAAATTAAGCACCTACACTAGGATGGAGCCTCAGGCTATTTTTAGGTGTAAGTCTATTTTTAGAACGAATGAGAAAATTCTATTTATAGCATAATTCTATTTATAGATGGTGAGAAAATTCTATTTATAGATGATGTTCTATTTTTAGATGAATGTGCGAAGTCTAGTTATAGATCACATGTCTATTTATAGATTTGTAAAGTAGTTTAACTCAGTTAAGTGAGTTAAACTCAGTTGTGCTAGTTGTAACTGAACATACACTAGTGAGAGATCATTGAATTAATTATTTAATTAATTCACAATCAGTGGTCTCACATGCAACTTAAGATTTACTACTATTAACTACATGCATGTCAGATCCAGTGGAGACCTAGTTGAGAGATAGGTGAAAGGAACAATTTGACTATCAGTTGTGACATTAGCGGGTGCACTCATGCAACCACACACACATTGGATATGCCAATGAGGATTGCGTAGTCAAGGCAAGCAGGATCTCATTCATTTAGGGATTGTGATCAATAGGGATTGCGTAGTGGAGGCAGGCTGTCAGGAGGCAGTAAATTGGCGCATGTATTTGCCAATTTTTGTATGACAGTGTGAGACGATTGTACATTGTACCGAGAGCTCTTGGATTAGAGTTTTGTATGAGATTGTTTCATGATCCATTATATATACATAATATATGATAGTGGGGTTTTTAGCTTTATGCTTCCTCGGTAAAAACATCTATGTTATGTGTGATTGATCTTTCTTCATGTGTTTGTAGTTGGCAATCGTGTTTTAAATTTCCGTAAAGATTATTGTAGAAGCGATTCTGTATTTAATAGTGGCATATAATTGTTAGATAAGGGGAATCCAGGCAATATATAATTGTATTAAAATTTCTACATTTCCTTCAACCGCTGTAGATCTAATAACTTTGTGTTCTTCTTATGAGCACCAAATCACAACTCTATTCTTTCTTAAACTTGTAGGTTGTATTTGTGTTCTGTTTCTTCCTCAAACCTTTGTTAGATTGTCTTTGTCTTTCAACAGATTGTTTAATTGTGTACAATGGATTGAAATGGCTAAATATGGTTGATTCATGTGTACATAAGAGCTTGTTTGATTCTTAGATATCACTTTTCCTCAAAAAATTGAAAACAATGAATTGGAAACAATGTGTTATAGGATGGATTTTTATAGCTTCCTTATTGTCTATTTCCTATAGTAGATGCACACATTTTCTTCTACCTTTTTATAGAAGTGAAAAAAGATTGACTCCTTATAAGTTGATATAATTACATTGGATACCTTTGATAGTGGTTGGAAAACTTAATTCTAGTAATACATATGAAGTGAAATTGAATGGTATTCTATGAAAAAGGTTAAATGCATGTTGACTATAGTTTATCATTTTATGCATTTGGAGGCATGCTGTTAATATGAATGATTGATAGAAATGGTTTATTCGAGTAATGAAGACCCTTGGCTTCTTACCATAATGCTATTATAGGTTTTCCACTGTATTCATATTTATGTAGATGCTAACTATTTTTTATTAATGTACCTAATTTACACCTTCCATGATGCTTCCTCTCCTAGTGTTGTCTATTACTTTTCTAATCTTGTAAAATGTTAAAAGTGTAGTGTTTTATGATATAATGGATATTAATAATCTATATCATGTATGTAGTGATATGATGATAGTGTGTAGGTTGATGTTCAAGTTGTAAAATTATTTTACATATCAAAAGGATGAATGATAGTACAAGTCAAAAATGACATTAAATTATAAAATTTAAATGATTATTAAATTTTACACCTTCTACGATGCTTCCTCTGTAGTGTTGTCATTTACTGTTTTAATCTTGTAAAATGTTAAACTTTACTTTACTTTACTTTACTTTTCTTCGACAAACTCATCAATGTGTGACCTTTGACATAACTTCATCAACCACTACCACTAGTTGTTTTAGTAAATGCATAAAATAATTTTACAAACTTTAAAACATACTATGTACATGTCATTTCTATGTCATTTTTCCCATAAATATAAAGGCGTTCATGAGATGGCAAGTGGAGGTGTGCGGACTTTGAAGTCCAAGGAAAACTCACAGTACCTTTTTGGTCACAAAGTTATTCAAAATGCCCATCTCTTCTCTCACCTGTACAAATTTCTATGGAACGAAACAAAGGCAAAATTAGTCGAAAATTTGAAGGTTCCAGTGTGTCCGCTTTGCCGAATGATTCATACATCTTTTTATTTCTACAACACAGTTGCATTCAACCGAGTCACCCAAAAAAAAATTGAGATTATGCACATAAAATACTAAAGGATGACAGAGAATACCTTCGCTTTGCATATACAGTACGACAGGAGCTTTAAACAACAACTATGATCAAAATATCAAGTGTTTCAGAAATTCTTACCAGTTTCTTAGCGAGTTCGAATCTCGCTAGTCCACCGACCGATAAAGCGGGGTCTAAGTGGAATTTCATGTCAAACCAAGAAAAGATCGCAGATTGGCAGTCTCTTCCTCGTTATGAGTTCCCGATGCACATTTATTCTCTTCTCTCGGTTGTAAGAATTTATGCTAAACAAAATGAATCCAACATTAATCGGAAGGTTTCAGTTTTATTCGTCTGAAGTCCGGTTTAAATCTTAGAGTGGTCGTCCCCTCAATATTTAGACCAGAGCCAAACACAATGTTCTCAAGGTTTAAGCCTCTTTCTTGATTTTAGGAAATCCTTCAAAACGCTTGGCAACTTCTCCAACTAGATTCACGTGATCCTCTTACACCTATCGAGCTTTCTTTTTACTTTATCGATGAGTAATAATTCCTGGTAAACTTATTTATTATTTTATTCTAAAACAACAATTTCAAATAATGGTGTATAATTCAAGGTTGGAGATCGAGAGCCACCACTGCTCTGGTAAACTTATAACTCTATGGCTCCGCGATGAGTTTGCTTCAGAAACTATGGATGGATCTAAAAGACTTAGACCCCATGCCATTTCAGTACCTGCTCTCTTCTTTGATGGGGCTTGCCAGAATGGAATAATGGCCTGCGGAACCTAGATCAAATTATCTTCATCGGATCGCTTACACATCTCATGGAATGCTGGCCTTGGATCTAACACAAGGGCACAACTCCTTGCTTTATGGAGCGGTCTATTTGTTGCACATAATCTGGGGATACGAAACATACATATCTATGGAGATTCTGAGACTATCATCCGTGTGATTAATAATGATTCTTCCCTCTTGATCCCCATAGCTTAGGGATGGATTCGAAGGACTAAATATTTATGGCATAAATTAGGTAAGCCCCCGATTTCCCACATATTTCATGAACTTAACACCAGGGTTGATGGAATTTCAAAGAGGGGCATTTCTATGGATTTTGGTTCGATGAAGATAATCAAATACAATTAGGGTTCTTAGGTATGGTCCAATGACATCCCGATCCCCTGATCCTCTTCCCCTTTACTGTTGGATGAGGATTTTTTGCTGGTAGAATCTCTTTTCCCATTCCCATCAGTTTTGGCTATTGCAACACTACTCATCCTTAAAATTTTGAAAAGTGAGCGTGGCTTCCTTTCCGGACTTCTGCAAGCAAGCCTAATCATTACACTGCTCTAATTTACCTACTCTGCTCCCTTTTATCAGCCTGGAAGTGCATCCTTCTCGAACCTAAACATTTTTTTCTCTATTCATAATCCTATTCCCTCTGTGGGGAGATCTCTGCAATCATAGGTGGTCTCATTTCCTATGAACCTGTCATCCTTTTCTTACCTGCGGCTGCCTTCATCAGGAAGCCCAAATCTGTGATATGGCCTCACTTCCTTTCCTCTAACTCTGCAAGCAAGCGTGATTTATCTGTTTCTCCCATAGACGAGTGTGTTATATTAGATTGTTGTTTTTCATTCAGCCTCACTGTGGATGCATGACTCGAGCATGTCATCTTAGATTCTCCCTCAAGCGAGTGTCTTTTCAATGAATATTGTTATGCTATTGGTTTCCAATATGATCTTGCATGCCCTCCCACTACGGAGACGCAAAATCTTCTATTACCAGTAGATATGGTTTGACCGGTGTATTCATCTTCGTCATAGCTATACATCTCCTTTGTGTTTTATAAATGAATGTGAGGTTGCATAAGTTTATTTTTCTCTAAAAATAGAAAAAGTCTGGAAGAATTTGGATGTAAAAGAGATCTTCTCTTCCACATAGCCAATTGCAAGATTTTCCATGTACATGATGCAAAATTTTGGCTCCTCTTCATACATGCAAATCCGAACATCTTGTGCATGTACTGTTTATTCACATAAATATACAGTGTTTTTTTCTTTAAAAAAAAAAAAAACTCTATGGCCCAATAAAGTTATTTCTATTTTAGATTTAATATTTTTTTGAAGAAGGAGAAATAAAATGATTAAGACATTTCAATAGAATTATTACTTTATTACATTTTGTTTTTTATTCTATGTCCAAATAGAGTAAAAAGTTATTTCTGTTTTCGATATTACTTTTTATTTTTCACTCTATAGCTAAATAAAATAAAAAATTAATTCTATTTTCCAAAAACATTTCAATATAATTATTACTTTTTGTTTTTCACTCTATGGCTAAATAGAGTAAATATTTATTTCTGTTTCCGATAGAATGTTTATTTGCCCTAAACATTTACCCCGAGGAGAAAGAAAATGCTTCAAACATTTCATTAGAATTAGACCTTCCTCCTCATTCAATATTATTGGTCTTTTTTGAAAGAGATTTTCCGTATAATTTTTATGTTATGACATAATTATTTAATAAACTAATTTCATACTGTAAAAATTAATAATAATGTGACATCAATTCATTTCATTTTTATTTATATACAATTATACATTATAATAAAATAAAACTAATTATACATATCATAAATAGAATAACCACTTTACCATTTAATTTACTTTAAATAATTTTTAATAAATCAAAATATAATTATTTAGCAATATTTTTTATTAATTATTTCAATATAATAATACTTTACATATTAAGAAAACTTTACATAATAATATAACATAATAAATCATCTTTATCTTTTCTCAATTGATTATTTATAATGTAGCTACATAATAATAATTTGCTTTATTAATTTGAAACTAAAATAATATAACATAATAAATCTTTATCATTTCTCAATTGATTATTTAAAATATAGAAACATAATAATAATTTGCTTTATTAATTTTAAAATATAATAATATAACATAATAATGCAAGGAACATACACTAGTCGACATATAATATTCTAACATAGTAATGCATATTATGAATTATTTTTTATTTTTATTTTTATATAATTATAATAAATTAAAAATCAATCAAAAGGCTAATTACATTTTTATTAAATCTAATTGATCTGTTTTCTATTTAAATAATCTTAATATTTAATTGATTATTTAAAATATAATTTATATATTAATTTTAAACTATAATAATATAATATAATAATGCAAGGGAGCATACACTAAAAAATAATCTATATAATATTATAACATAGTAATGCATATTTATGTCGGAGACGTTTTCTTTATGAGATTGGGTGGGCAAACACTGTTCATCCCACCCAATAAGAGAACTTCCTCATCGCCCTTCTAACCAATTATATAGTGACATGTGACGACATAGTATTAGAGTATTGATTAAGTTAAAGTCAATTCATCTTGCCCGTCTTCCATTTCTCCCCAGTCCATGAGATTGGCGCCGCGGCTCACCGCGTGCAGAGCTCGATCGCCACATCGAAAACCTGAATCAAAATTTTTGAGGGTTTGAAGAATGTCGATCGAGCCGCAGTCAAACTTGAGTTCTTCCAACGATTAAAATTGAAGGTTTGAAGCTTCCCACTATCGGAAGAAGCTTGTTAGTCGAGACATTACATCCCTGCTCGAAATGCAACTTCAATCCAATCAAATCATCTCCTTGTTGCATCTTCAATTGGCATCTTGCAGAGGAAAGCTCCTGAAACTCTACCCCATTCACTGTCAATGTCAAGTCTTTTATCCTACTCGGAGCTTCCATGGTTTTGAGCTTTGGACAATTCAGGGTTAAAGATTCCAATCCCTCATTCCGTACGACTACCTGTGTAACAATGAGAGAAGAGATGGCAGGATTCTGAAGGCCATAGCAGAAAATTATGTGAAGTTGCTCAAGAAGTGGGCGAAGTGAAGTAAAATGCACCAACGACGTGTTAGTCAATTCCAAAGCGAAGAATGTGCAAGTAATGAGATTGAAGTCCCATGAATTATGTGGGGATTTTAGAAAGAATGTAGTTGTAGATTGTGAGGGTAACAAATGAGTATAGGGGAAAAGGGCCAAGGGAGGTGGGGTTTCTCTCCTGGGGGATTCACAGAGAGTGAGGTTTTTCACTTTCTTCATTGCTGCATGCTCCACCCATTCACATACATAGTCGAAGATAAATTGCCACTAAATGAAAATGCCAAACGCCTCATTTGTGAGATAAAACGCCTCCAGGTCTTCCGAGTGTGAGAGAAAAAGCTTCGAGACTATTTTTTCTGCAAATTCGATTATGGTAATTAGGTCTTCATCAGTTTCGAATGTGCAGGGATTAAAACGATTTTGGGTGTCATAAGTTAAGTGCAAAAGATGAAAGGGAGATAGAATGAGGCATGGTATTTGGGTGTAAAGGAATTTCCATCTTTTGGAAGGGATAAAAAATCTTACTGCATCTCTGATTGGAATTTTAGAAAGGATTATAGAGAGGATAGCGTCAAGAAGTGAATTGTCAACGAAGCTTTGCTTAATGGAAATTCACCAGGCCCTGGACATCACCATTCTTATTAACCTTTGAATGTAGAAAACATTATAGAATCTAGACATTGATATTCCTCTTAAACACTGAATGCTGAATTTATCACTCAGAGGAAGACCTCGATGTTACTCTGCCTCAAATGCTAAATGCAGAGAGAAGATGAATGTATCTTATACAGGTAAGAAGGTATGGAAATAGGTCGATTCATTTTTCCTTGTCAATTTGTTAACTTAATTAATTTTATAAAGGTGGAAAATGGTACTAGTGGACATATATCAACTATGGGATTAGGCATCAGATTCACTGCTTAGCTAGCTAAGATCAAATCCGACATCAACACTGATTTCATAAAGTAGCTTAGTCCACAAAACTTCTTTACTTTTGTAGGGAGGGAGCTTAATAAGATTCACACATGTTGCTGAAGTTGGTAAGCGGTCAAGAGCCTCTTCGGAGACATCTTTAGGAGCAATATTTCGAATATAGATTGGGTGTTCCAAGTATCTGAAACCAAGTAATGGTCCTCGAGAACACCCAATTAAAAATTTGAAAAAATATTTTTGCTGCTCCAAATCGAATTCCTTAATAACTTGCCACAACATCTCTATGATAGGATGATCCTCATTATAACGCCCAAAATGATGAACATTTGAGTGAAAATCATTAACATCCATACCGTTACCCTCCTCTGTTGAGCCTTATTTAAGAAGCTGAAGCTCATGCTCATTAAACATGTCTACCCAATCAGATTGTCATTGTATCAACTGTTTAAATCCTCGCAAAAAATAAGAGCTTTGATTATCTATCTGATCATTCAGACTGTGGTTTGCCAAAAGATAAATTTAGCTGATAACATCCTTTCCACTGGGTAGCATTTCCTCCACCTTTTGTTCACCATACTCATTAATTTCACTTACAAAATAGAGCGCCATTTGGTAAACATCACCAACATTTCCTCCTCCTTTCATTCACCATACTCGTTAATTTCACTTACAAAATAGAGCCCCCATTGGGAAACATCACCATCATACTTATTTAGGGACAGAAGATTATGGTACAGCTCAGAACCCAAAGAAGGAAAATATTGCAAATAGTTATGCTTTTTCATTTAGCTTGCTCAGAAAGAATGTGACAAATTGGATTTGAACTAAAATCCCTTCAAACATAGCCTTTCCAAGGAATTTTCCAAGAAACTAAAAATAATGGAGTTGTTCAGAATATATTTTGGCAGATGCAGGATTTGGATAGAGCAAATGATCAGCAGTTTCCTTGAAAATCCCATATTGTATATCAAAGGTTATTTTTGGTATGTTTTCCATAAAATCTTTGAAGTACCACCCCCATCAATTCCATCCTCAACTCCAAATTCATTCCCAAATGTTACATTAATTATTCCCCTAAGTTGGTCTCCTATCAATCCATTTAATTCCTTGAATGCATCCTCAACAACTCGGTTTCACCTTATCCTGCTTCGGTGTCGTCAGAAGACCTTGTGTAAGAGCTTCTGTTTTTTTCTCTGGCTGAGGCTAGTAGTGAAGTATAAATATGAACCCTTTTTCTAAATGACACTAACAATGGTTCTTGTTTCAACAGGTCATGGGCAATTGGATTTTCATTTTCAGCCTTAGTAGAGGAGAATCTTCCCTCAACTGCATCACGAACATAAAATTCATCTAGTGATGTAAATTGTTTCCTACAATTCCAATCTTGCAACTGTGCCAAGAGTTCAATTGCTAACATGTTGAGTCTCTCTCCTTGTAACTAAAATCCTTTTTGAGTTGATATAGACCAAGGTTACTTGGGAGCCGGAGCGGGAGCACCATTTTCAAAAGCTCCTGGTCCGGGAGCATTTCGGGGAGCGTTTTTTTTTTAATATATATATATATATATATATATATATATATATATATATATATATATATATATATATATATATATATATATATTTTTTTTTTTTTAATATTTTGATGCATATATGTCAATAAAATCATGTATAATGATGAATTAGACGTAAAAAACATAAAAACATAGATTGAACCATATAACATCAATCGTGTAGAAGTTATAATCTTCATCAACCATGTCCACAAGTTAGAAACATACAACATATTAACTCTTGAGTCTCATGATTCATCAATCTTAAAGTTTCAAGATTTCAGAATTCAATATATAACATTTATCATCATTGATTCATTGATAACCATAGTTGTACTTGTAAGCTAAGTGTAACCATTACAACAAATAATATTTAACATGAAATGAAATATTATAAAATGAAACGGAGTGAAACAACTTTCAACTTTCACGAAGCATCATATTCATAATTCAAAATGACTTATAAACTTATAACTGCCAACTTCAAAATTTCAAAATTCAAACTTAAATTGTCATATATTGTTTACAAAAAATATCTCCCTTTAAATATGAAAGAGTCAAGTTTCAACAGTTATAAAAAGTTAAAAACTACTAGAAAATAGAAAAGACCAGTAAACTATAAATCTATTTTATCTATTGACCTCTTGCCATGAGAAATGTCTACATTATGAGAAGCTCGTGGTAATGGTGGTCTTCCAGCAGTCTCCTCGCGGGAAGTACCATGACCATAACTAGAAGGCCCATGCCCTCCACGTGAGGATGTAGGTGGAGGCCGCGTCAGCAAAGGAAAAATAGTTGGAACTCGAACACTGGCACTGGCACTGGCACTACTACTAGATGGTGGGTGTGGCGATGGCATGGTTGTTGCTACTTCATCCTCATCTCTCAAAGTTCTGCTTCCAATTCTTCCAAATGTATAGTGCCATCCTCCTCTGGGTTTTTGTACCAAACTTTATATGATAGATCCTCATAAGCCTGATCACAATAATGACTCAACAACCTCAAGTTGTAGTGCACATAAACCAAGATTTGTGCTCAGTTTTCGTTGAGTCTGTTTCTTCTCACATTATGGATGAAGTTGTAGGTGCTCCAACACCTCTTTGCAGAAGAAGTATTTATAGCCTGTGAGAGATTTTTTTTTTCCAATTTTGGCAAAAGTCCCGTACCACCATATGCTTCCCATCATGTGAGAGCATCAAACCTGTCTCTATCTTCCCTTGCATGCGAAGAACCAAACAAACCAGTGCAACTGAAGTGTCTTCCTAATTCAAGGCGCAGATTAGCACACTCCTCCCTGTCAAGGATCAACTTGTCTAATGCTTTCATATATCCCTCTTTTACCTCAAGGTTTATCCTTCCAACGCAACTCTTTACAGTGATAGATATGCAACATTTCTGAATCTTGTCAAGCTCAGTAAAGCACTTGGTGATGCTGAAACAACAATCAAGTTGAATCCAACAAGGGAAAAGGGTTATTTCAGGAAAGGTTGTGTGTTGGAAGTGATGGAGCGCTATGATGAGGTTGTGGCTGCTTTTCGATACGCCTTGCAGCAAAATCCAAAAAGCACAGAGGTGGCCACCAAAATTAAAAGATTTTCACTACTGGCTCGGGATAAAAAGCAGGCACAGGAGAAACAAGCGATTAGATCTAATGTAAACATGCTAAAAACACTGTAAAATTTGAAGTCAGAATTGGTTCAAAAATTCATGTCTGAAGCAAGTGGAAAAGAGAATTTTTCTTTCATTACTGATATAATAGAGGCAGATATAAAAAAATGGCATGCAAATGGGCACGTGGATGCTAGGGTTACTTATCTCTTTGACAAAGCAAAGGATCGCTCAGCTGATGCTGCCATGATTGTAAATGTGGAAAAGACGTTTGAGTCACTTGTTGAGATTGCAACAAGATGATGAGCTTAGTGAAAAGAGTCGCCTTCAATAAGTGGGCCCGCAGGCTATTTTTGGTGCAAGTCTATTTTTAGACTATGTATATTTTTAGACATGTCGATCATATTCTATGAGTTGCAGGATGCTATTTGTGGATGGTTGGTCAAGTTGGAAAAATAGATGGACTTCTATTTTTAGACATATTGGGCGGAATCTATTTTTAGATGCCCACTTCAGGAATAGATATGTCGAATATTATTAGCTCTTAATAATATTTGGACTATAAACATTAATTTATTCTCTTGGAGCACTTCTGCCATGCACAAATGTGGCATAGGAGCTGATGAAGGAATTATGCTATTCTAGGTTAAGTGGAGCTATTGCATGAGCACTGAGGTAGAACCTGCGTGGGAGGAGTTTGGTGGAGTTGTAGAAGTAGTTGGTGGAGTTGTGTTCAGCTTTAACTAGCTAGAGAGCCAATTGAGATAGTTGTATCTGGTCTAACCGATTGATACACTAGTGAGAGTGGTGTGAATTAATTATTAATTAATTCACTAAATACAAATCATTAATCAACCGAAGAATACATCGCTAATTCACAAAGCATGGATAGTTTCAAAGGAGACCAATGGAGAGATAGGTGAAAGGGAAAGGATCATCGGCCAGACTATAGTGATGCATTGATTGCATCCAACACAGAGTAGAGTTTCCAATGAGGATTGCATGATCAAGGTTGGACCAATTCGATTTCATTCAGAGCCATTCTTCAGCAGGGATTGCGCAGTAGAGGTAGGCTAGCAGGTGGCAAAGATCGGTGCATGGATTTGCTAGATCGGGCCTGATTAGTGTGTAGCGATTGTATTGAACTAAGATCTTGTGAGAAGCTTTGTATGAGGATTTTTACATGATCTCTATGACATATGTTAGATACAGATAGTTGGGGTTTTTAGCTTCAGGCTTTCCTGTTAAAACACTGTATTCATATGTGTGAATTTTTATGGTTTCAATGTGTGCATGCAAATGATTTAATTTCTGTATATGATGTTCAATAGTAGAAGAGATTTTGTATTGTGCATTAAGTCAAATGGTGTGTGATCAGGAGAATCTTGGATGTATAACGCATTGGTTATATAATTTCTACATGGTATCAGAGCAGTATTGATCATTGGAGCAATTGCAAATCATTGAAGTGGGTTTTGTGCTGGTGGAATTCGAATTTGCAGCAGTGTTTTCTTGGTGTCGAAGTTGAGATGTCTTTCAACGGATTGCGATTAGAGTATGCCCTTGAGGGTAGCTCTAATTATATTGCATGGAAGGATAGGATGAAGGCGGTTCTGGAGGGTAATGGGTTGAAGGAGTTCATAGATGCAGAAATTTCAAAACCTGCTTCTAGCGATGCTGTTGCACTTGACGCATGGCAAAAGAAGACAAAAAAATGTCGAAGGATTTTGTTGGAAGGTGTGAAGGATCACATAGTGTCCAATCTTCATGGTAAAGCTTCTCCATTCTTGATGTGGAAAGCTTTGACAGATTTGTTTCAAAGCAAGAGCGACCAAAGGAAGTTGGCACTCAAAGATAAACTCAAGAAAATAAAAATGGAGAAGGGCGAAAGTATAACCAAGTACCTCACGAATTTTTTCCAGTGCAGGGATGACCTGGGAAGTGTGGGGTTTACTATATATGAAGAGGACTTGGTGAGCTTGGCTCTCCTTGGGCTTCCGAAGAGTTGGCATTCCTATGAGGACTCTGTCAATGGTCGGGAGAAACTGCCGGGATGGGAGCGACTTTGGTTGGATCTTGTGCATGAGGAGATAAGGTGGAGTACTAGGGATGGATCTTCATCGAAAAATGAAGATGAAGAAAATTGCGTTTTGGCTGCCAAAGCAAGGAAGGGGAAGGGAAAGAAAAATCCTTCTCAATTCAGTGCGAAAGGCAAGAAGCAGGACATGTCGAAGGTGAAGTGCTTTCACTGTCACCAACACGGACATTACGCCACTAATTGTCCACAGAAGAAGAAAAATAAGCAGGCTGCTGGATCTGAAGCTGGAGAGGCCTTAGCCTCGTAGTTTGAGCTGGATTTTTCGCTGATTGCATGCTTGGTCTCAAGTGTGATGGGACCGGTGTGGTTTCTTGACAGTGGTGCGTCTTTCCATATGATCGGAGACAAAGATTTGTTTACTGATCTGGATGAGAAGGATCTTCGAGTGCACATCGAGATGGGCGATGATGGTAGATACAATGCGACTGGTATCGGGACCATTTCCTTTGAGAGGGAGTCTGGCAAACCTTTCATCTTGAAGGATGTCATGCATGTTCGAGGATTGAAGAAGAATCTTATCTCTGTGGCGATGTTGGAAGACAAGGGATATGATGTTGTCTTTAGCGAGGAAAAGGCTTTCCTGCGCAGTAAGGCAACTGGTGAAACCCGGAGGATAGGGGTTCGAGTTAAGAACCTTGATCAATTGCAGGTAGATGGCTGCGCAGCAATGGCAGGAAAAGCAGGAGTGGTGAGCTGAGATGAGGGCGAACTGTGGCACAGGAGATTGTGCCACCTTCACCATGGTGCTTTGAAAATTTTGTAGCAGATTTATACTGGGCTTCCCAAAGGTACATTTGCGCAGTTAGATCAGTGCAAGGGATGTACTTTGGGAAAATTTGTGAAAGCCACCTTTCATGAGAAGGATAGTCGCGCCACGACGATCCTTGAGAGAATTCACACAAACGTGTGTGGAACTTTCTCAGTAGCTTCAACAACAAAGCACATGTATTATGTGATATTTGTTGATGACTTTTCTTGTAAGTGTTTGATCTTCTTCATGCAGAAGAAGACTGAGACATTCTCAAAGTTCTGTGAGTTTAAGGCATTGGTGGAGAAAGAGTCGGGGAAGTAGGTGAAGGCTCTTAGGAGCGATAATGGTGGTGAATTCATCTCTGGCGAATTCAAAGACTTTTGCAGCGTAGAAGGAATTCGAAGAGAGATCATAGCGCCTCATGACCCACAGCAGAATGGGGTTGCGGAGCGGAAGAACAGAACGATCGTGGGTGTTGCACGAGTGATGTTGCATGATCAGGGCCTTCCCATACACTTGTGGGCTGAAGCTTGCAACACTGAGGTTTATGTGCAAAACCGTTGTCCTCATAGAGTACTTGGCATGAGTACACCCGAAGAGGCGTTTTCTGGTAAGAGGCCTGATATTTCTCATTTGAAGATTTTTGGCTCACCTGTTTACATTCATGTGACGAAGGATGCCAGGAAGAAGCTGGAGCCGACCGCAGAGGTTGGGATATTTGTGGGATACACAGAAACACCCCACAAATATCGTGTGTATTTGCCAAACAGTCGGAAGACTATTGTGCGACGGGATATCAAATTTCATGAGGAGAAAGCCATGAAGTGTTCGCTTGAGAGGGAGCTACACTTGCATGCAGATGAGGAGCTATTAGTTCCTAAGGATGAGCCTCGGGATGTGGATCAGCCACAAGAGGAGGTTCATGGAGTGGAAGAAACCACTCATGCAGCGCCAACCATCAGAGGGTAGAAGCGCACTACAGAAGCTGAGCGACTGAATCTTGATGCAGAGAAGATTGTAGGAGCACCTACATCACAGCGCAGACAGAGACAG
Source organism: Pinus albicaulis (assembly GCA_034641835.2). NCBI lineage: Eukaryota > Viridiplantae > Streptophyta > Pinopsida > Pinales > Pinaceae > Pinus > Pinus albicaulis. The sequence continues at coordinate 1,606,820,144 of CM076575.1, read as the reverse complement.
TCACCTGACCGATATACTGGATACATGGCTCTTATGAGCAAGTGTATCATGACAGAGCCATCCTCTTTCGAGGAAGCTGTGGAGGACCCTGCATGGGTAGATGCCATGGTGGAAGAGTATGATTCGATTGTCAGAAACAGTGCATGGGATATTGTCCCAAGGCTGGAAGGGAAATCAGTGGTAGGTTCGAGATGGATCTACAAAGTGAAGAAAGCTGCTGAAGGGAGCATCGAGAAGTAGAAGGCAAGATTTTTTGCCCGGGGCTTCTCACAGATTGAGGGGATTGACTATGAAGAAACCTTTGCACTTGTCGCAAGGTATTCTTCCATACGAAGCATCCTAGCTCTCTTAGCATAGATGGGATGGCACATTCATCAGATGGATGTGAAGACCACGTTCCTCAACGAAGTCATTGAGGAGGAGGTGTACATAGAGTAGCCCGAAGGTTTCGACATCTTCAGCAGTGAGTCGCATGTGTGCAGGCTCAAAAGAGCGCTGTATGGGTTGAAACAAGCACCTTGTGCTTGGTACACACGGATAGACAGTTATTTCACTGGTCTTGGATTCACCAAGAGTGAGGCGGATCCGAACCTATACCAGATTGTGGTGGAGGGTTAGTTGCTGATCATTGTACTTTATGTAGATGATTTGATTTTGATAGGTGATGAATAGTTGATACTCTCATGCAAGGCTGATTTTGCAAAGGAGTTTGAGATGAAGGACTTGGGCCTCCTTCATTATTTCGGACTGGAAAATTTAACATGAAGCAGATGGAATGCTTTGTGTCCCGGCGGCACGTTCCGGAGGCACAGATACCGGAGGTAGTTCAAATACGTGGTTGCAAGTTTGCTCATACCTCCTCTTCCTGGTGGTTGGAGGAAAGAGGATGCTACATCGACAGAGGTAGTGGATGCCATTGTTTACCGATAGTTGGTTGGTTCGCTCATGTATCCAGTCAATACACGACCGGACATATGCTATGCTGTTAACCAGCTTTCACAAGCTATGGTTAAGCCTACCAAGCTCTTTTGGAAGGCGGGGAAGCATGTATTGAGATATCTCAAGGCACATCGGGATATGGATTGTGGTACAGACAGTCGGATGAGGTGAAGCTGCATGGCTTCACGGATGCAGATTGGGCAGGGAGTCCAACGGACAGAAAGAGCACATCTGGAGGGATTTTTAGTATCAGGTCTACAGTAGTTTCTTGGTACAGCAGGAAACAGAGATTTGTGGCACTCAGTTCAGCGGAGGCCGAGTACATGGCAGCAAGTTTGGCTACATGCGAGGCTATATGGATGAGGAAGATCCTGGTCGGGTTGTTTAGTTCACACTTAGAGCCTACTATGATATATTGTGATAATCATAGTTGCATCAAACTCTCGGTTAATCCAGTATTTCATGATAGATATAAACACATTGACATCTGGTATCATCATATCAGAGATTGTGTGCAGCGAAAGATCATGTTACTTTCTTACATTCCTACGAAGGATCGGGATGCTGATATCTTGACGAAGGCACTCACTAGGTGAAAATTCGAATACCATAGAGGCAGGATTGAGGTGGCAGATAATCCCTATCTTGTTGAGAGGGAGTGTTGAGATTGCAACAAGATGATGAGCTTAGTGAAAAGATTCGCCTTCACTAAGTGAGCCCGCAGGCTATTTTTGGTGCAAGTCTATTTTTAGACTATGTCTATTTTTAGACATGTCGATCATATTCTATGAGTTGCAGGATGCTATTTGTGGATGGTTGGTCAAGTTGGAAAAATATATGGACTTCTATTTTTAGACATATTGGGCGGAAACTATTTTTAGATTGCGAGTCTAAAAATAGATATGTCGAATATTATTAGCTCTTAATAATATTTGGACTATAAACATTAACTTATTCTCTTGGAGCACTTCAGTTAAGTGCACAGATGTGGCACAGGAGCTGATAGAAGGAATTATGCTATTCCTGAGGGTTAAGTGGAGCTACTGCATGGAGACTTCAGTTAGAACTCATGTGACAGAGTTTGGTGGAGTTATTGAGGTAGTTGGTGGAGTTGTGTTCAGTTTAACTCAGTTAGACACAGTTGAGCTAGTTGTATCTAGTCTAACTGATTGATACACTAGTGAGAGTGGTGTGAATTAATTAATAATTAATTCACTAAATATTAACTCATTAATAAACTGAAGAATACATCAGTTAACTACAGTGCATGGACAGTTTTAGTGGAGACCAGTGGAGAGATAGGTGAAAGGGAAAGTTGACTATCAGTTGTGACTATAGTGATGCATTGATTGCATCCAACACAGAATAGAGTTTCCAATGAGGATTGCGTAAGCAAGGCTAGAACAATTCAAGTTCATTCAGAGCCATTCTTCAGCAGGGATTGCGCAGTAGAGGCAGGCTAGTAGGTGGCAAAGATCGGTGCATGGATTTGTTAGATCGGGCCTGATTAGTGTGTAGCGATTGTATTGTACTGAGAGCTTGTGAGAAGCTTTGTATGAGGATTGTTACATGATCTCTATGACATATATTATATACAGATAGTTGGGGTTTTTAGCTTCAGGCTTTCCCATTAAAACACTGTGTTCATATGTGTGAATTTTTATGGTTTCAATGTGTGCATGCAATTGATTTAATTTCCGCATATGATGATCAATAGTAGAAGAGATTCTGTATTGTGCATGAAGTCAAATAGTGTGTGATCAGGAGAATCTTGGCTGTATAACGCATTAGTTATATAATTTCTACATCACCAGGCACTTTAACGAGTTGCGTGTCATTTCTTAGACAACATGCAGTTGATACATCATCCAAAGCAACTTGCTTGGTTGTGCCGAAAAAAGTGATATCATTTCCTCAGGTTTGGAAGGGGCAAGGAATAAGAAAGTGGAAACATGGGCAGGGCGATGGTTTATTTGTCCAATTGGAGTCATCTAAGGAGGTCCACAAACTCTGGTTTTTTCCAATCTTAATTGAGAAAGGACAAACCTTGTGCAGGGACCCCGAAGCTTTAGATTTGGACACTCATGTCATGCTTCCACCTCTTTTAAAATAACCAAAACTACTGAATTTTTAGTCCCTTATATTTTCAGCTTGGAGAGACTTTATATTTGGGCTATCTAGATGACAAGGAAGCCATTTATCACTATAAAAAAGAAAAAGGTGAAGCTTCATTGATTGTCCAATGTCATTCGTACAATTATTATTTTATACCCCGAATTAATTGGTTGCCCCAATATAAATGACATTGTATTTTTAGATGTGAAAATTTTGGGGACTTGGGTTTTGTATGTTGTTTAATTTGTAGCCTGTCATTTGGCTCAATATTAATTCCAACAATTTTGTTTGGGGTTCCTATGTACTGTCTTCCACGCTCTTTTCGTCGGGGCATGTGAAATCATTATGCGTTAACTAAAATAAAAATCATCTACCTTACAACATATATTTCTTGTGACCGCTTTTTCCTCCTCGACTTGCCGCTGTCGCTGGCAGCAACACTTCCTTTTGCTTCTATTTTAACCCCAATGGGATAAAGAAAACAAAATTGTTTGGCAGGTATAAAGAATGTCCGCTAAGTATAAAATATCATTCAAAATCATGGGTTGAATGATACACAACATGACACATCTAAACGTGCAAACCATGGACCCTTTCCCTCTAGCCCTATGTCACCCCAGGACCAAAGTAGCAAAAACAATCTATCTATTTGTAGCAGAAAATACTGTTTGTGCACGTGACGCTGAATTGAAAAAGAAGAAAGCACTAGAGGATGCAACATATTTGTTAAGAAAAGAAAAATAAAGACAACGAAAATTTGGCCAGAGTGCAAGCGAATTGCAGTAGAGTTTTGGTCATCATTCCTGATAAATTAGGGAAAGCTAAAAGGCAACTAGAATGTTTGATTACATCAACAAATAAAAATATCAAAAAAATAATAATCTCGCACAAAAGATGTAACCTCTTGATGCAAATGATGTAAACTCTTGATGCAAATGCTAGTATATAATAGTTTTATGAATTAAAGTAACATAAACTGGAAATGAGTGGATATATATAATTTGACAAGGCAATACTAGAGATAAATTTAATGAACTTGTAAATAATCTTTAAATTTTTTAAATAAAAAATATTTGTAAACACTGTTGATTAAGTTGCGAAGGATTCTCCCAATGAACGTATGGAATTCCAAAACGTCCTCTGAAATTCTGATGCGACCACCATACCTGTGTTCTATTCCATCAAATCCGTCAGTGTATACGTCGAGTTTTCTTGAAAATATTTCTGACATTCCACATCTGGAAGCCAGAGGAAGATAGTGCATCACACAAAGACACATGTTCCATCGAATATTATCGTGTTTCATTGATTTCATTATTTCCAGAGTTTTTCTTAGCAGTAAGGGGTTTTGCTTTATTTCCGGATATGTTTAGTAGTAAGGGGTTTTTCTTTATTTCAAGATATATTTATAGCATCTAGCAGTTGAGGATGACGGTTTGGATCTAAAATATAGGTGTATAATAATAGTAATTTCTTTTATTAATTATTAAAGAAAAATAATATGATAACATAATATAATAACACAGCAATACAATGGATGGATTTAAAAACGCCATGGTAATGAAATGTGTGTTCCTGCGCAAATAGTGCATGGTTAAACGAACACTTGCAAACCAGATGAAATAAACCATTTCCTACTAATAATATTAACATCAAGTTTTTTCTTACTAGTCAGATATCAATCCACCCCACTCCAAGCCTCAACCTATAAATTTCTTTGGCAATGCGATGATGCAAATACAAGAATGGTAATAAAAATAAATAAGTAAAAAGGTGCACCCCAAAAACATAGAAACATATTGCAAAACAACCCAGCAAGAAAACGCAATGACAGAAAGAAAAATCATTTCCAAAGAAGAATACGATGCCAAAAATAAAAATAGTTTAATAAGAGAAAAATCGTTTTTAGAGAAAGATACAAATGGAAGAAAAACAAGTAAAATAAAATAATTGCCATAAACAAATAAACAAAAATGACACTGCCATAAGAAAATTGAGTAGAAGCTGTGCATGGAATCGTACATGTTTTATAGCAAAAATGGGGTGAAATAGCAAGTTGGGTTGTCATGGAATGGCCGAGCCAACTGTCCTGTTTGCAAGGTAATTGGATGGGCAATCTTCTAGTAATTAACAAAGTACTTTTCACTTAATCACGTAAAAGAGTTTAATGTTTATGAGTTTGATGAGAGTTTTACCTTGCATTATATAGGGGAGGGACGCCAGCGCCCTCCCGTCCACCTCAACAACTAACCACCAAACCCATGTGGACGTTGTATGACAGCTGCCCACTTGGACCGACCACGTTTTGGGTAGGTGCCAACATTAAATGCGCAGGGGTTAATAGAGTTTAGGGTTTCTGCTCCCGATTTTACCGCGATGTCTTCTGACTCCCATTCATTGTTGCTCATTGTTGCTCGGGATCGGTGTGTGGGTGTTCGGCTCTGCCGGTGGTGGTTGCTGTGAGTTTTAGAACCTGCGCAACCTGTCACCATTTCCTGTTAATGCTCCAACCTTTTGTTGCCCGCCATTGCTGGTTAGTTGTTTGTTGCAGTTGCTAAACCTGTTCGTCGGTTCCGCCATGTTTGTTTTGTTGGGTTTATGTGTTTGTGGGTTGCTGAACGTTGTAGCTCGCCGCCCATTCCTATTCTTGAACGTGAAGTCCGCCATTCCTCTGATGCTGGACCTCTAGCTTATCGATGCTTGTCCACGAGGGTTTGGGTCTGCTTGCTCCGTTTGGTCGAATTCTTTAGGTTTGTTTGCAATTATTTCATTTTTTACTGTGAGAATGCCATTTTTGTTGATAAATACTGATTTTCTTATTTTTCGCAGGTACAGGCTTCCATGTTTGGCATTGGCGAGGTTCTCGTTCGGCATTGTGGTGGCTTCTCTGCATCCTCGGCGGTAGCGGACCTCTCGGCGACCTCTGGTAGGATTCTGTGAATCCTACCAATCATACTCTGTGTTGTTTAACACTTGTTCCCTGTGTTTATTAACACTCTCAATCATTGTTCGGTGGAATTTATGTTTAGCTCTTCTTGTTTTCTTGTAAGAGTGAATGGGTTTTTATGTGGTGGAATTTATGTTTAGCTCTTCTGTGGGTTTATATGTGGTGGAATTTATGTTTTTTGTCAGTCATTTTTTACACCTAACAGAGTTATCCGTGGCGACTTAATGGTTAACAGAGTTTAGGGTTTGGTTTATCATAGTTTGCTTGCCTCATAAGTTTACTTTGGCATTCATTCTGCTCTGTTTACTTTGGAATTCATTCAGAGTTTGGTTAACAGTGTAGGGTTTGGTTAACAATTATACTTTTTGCTCTGTTTACTTTGGCATTCATTCATTCATTTAGGGTTTGGTTAACAGTTTAGGGTTTGGTTAATAGTTTAGGGTTTGGATAACAAAGTTTAGGGGTTTGGTTAAGAAAGTTTAGGGTTTGGTTTAACAGAGTTCGGCTGCCTCATTCTATATTAATTTCTGAGTTTTACTGTTAGTCTACTTTCTTCTCTGTTTGCTTTCAGCTCTGAATATTTTTGTCTCATTCCCAAACTGAATAGTTTATGTGCTTAAGTGTGGGGGGAACACTGTTTCAGGTTCAATAACTTTCAGTTTTTTAATTTTATTGCATTTGGTGGTGGTAATTCATTTTGCATTGAATTTTAATCATAGTTCAGCTGCCTCATAAGTTTACTTTGGCATTCATTCTGCTCTGTTTACTTTGGCATTCATTCATTCATTTAGGGTGGTGGTAATTCACTCTATATTACAGAACTACAATAAATAACTCTAGAAAGAATGGATATTACAGCTATGTTGTGAACATTATATACAACGCAATTTCACATACAGTCGATTCCTCTCCATTGCATCTTTTGCTTAACGGAATCCACAAGACATCTCTGAGGTCTTAATGTATTGCACGAGACAAGTCTGGGCTATTAACTAGACACGAGTTCCTAGAATAAAATACCATTAGGTATCCGAAGCTATGAATGAAGGAGATTCAACCAAAAATTTCTTTTAGAATTTCGAAAGGCGGTACCTGATCAATTCGAGAAATCAATGCATGACTAAACACTGATAAATTTCAACTTAGTTCTTGGAAATATCAACTACCCTAAAGCATTCTCATGATAATCATAGTCAAATTTCAGATTGAACATTTTTCATATGGGTGAGCGCATATGATCAAACTATAATGTCCCCTGTTTTCGATCCAACTCTTCGCGGGCTTTCTTTTTCCTCAACATGGTCATAATATGCCTGAAATTTTTTTTGTCACATGGAATGGTGAGTCCCTTTTGGTATTCAAAGCCATATTCCTCCTTTGATTTTTCCAGCAATGCACTGAATAGAGAATGGTTGAAATAAGTAGTGGGGATAACGAATCTACTTCGTTCAGTGCTAATGTAAACCACACAGTGCCCTTTGGGAACATCTTTCGGAAGATCAGTGCATGATTTTCCCTACTTGATATCATGCTCCACTGCCAAATTTTGTCTCTTCTTTAGAGAAAGTAGAGATCCAAATGCCTTATAGGGATTGGCAACCCTACAAATGACTTTCATCTTCTCCTTCAAGAACGGAAAGTGAGAGTTCCCCATTCTTTCTGTGATCGAATTCAAGCAACACAATTATAAAAGTAAATGACGAGATTCCCACCAAAATTGAAATAATGGTTAACGGAGTTTATAATGTTTACAAACTAATGGTTAACAGAGTTTATATGTTTATTGTAGTTCTTTTATTTATATGTTGTGCTCCCTTACTGTTCCATTATCTTCTTGAACTCATTTCATGGTTAATAGAGTTTATGTGTGAGGCTCCTTCGATAGCTGAGAAATCCAATGCCTTGTACATATTACTCTTCCATTAAGTCATGCCTACTATAGGTTTTGGTTGCTTGTAAGAGTCATATTAGAGTTTATATGTTTGTGAAGTATGATGAAACCATTTAATGGTTAATAGAGTTTATATGTTTATTGTAGTTCTATTATTTATATGTTGCACTCCTTACTGTTCCATTATCTTTTGATTCATTTCATGGTTAACAGAGTTTATGTGTGAGGCTCCTTGGATAGCTGAAAAATCCAATGCCTTGTACAGATTACTCTTCCATTAAGTCATGCCTACTATAGGTTTTGGTTGCTCGTAAGAGTCATATTAGAGTTTATGTGTTTGTGAAGTATGATGAAAACATTTAATGGTTAACAGAGTTTATATGTTTATTGTAGTTCTGTTATTTATATGTTGCACTCCCTTATTGTTCCATTATCTTCTTGAATTCATTTCATGGTTAACAGAGTTTGTGTGTGAGGCTCCTTGGATAGCTGAGAAATCGAATGCCTTGTACAGATTACTCTTCCATTAAGTCATGCCTACTATAGGTTTTGGTTGCTTGTAAGAGTCATATTAGAGTTTATGTGTTTGTGAAGTATGATGAAAACATTTAATGGTTAACAGAGTTTATATGTTTATTGTAGTTCTGTTATTTATATGTTGCACTCTCTTACTGTTCCATTATCTTTTGAATTCATTTCATGATTAACACAGTTTATGTGTGAGGCTCCTTGGATAACTGAAAAATCCAATGCCTTGTACAGATTACTCTTCCATTAATTCATGCCTACTATAGGTTTTGGTTACTTGTAAGAGTCATATTAGAGTTTATGTGTTTGTGAAGTATGATGAAAACATTTAATGGTTAAAAATTTTTATATGTTTATTGTAGTTCTGTTATTTATATGTCACACTCCCTTACTGTTCCATTATCTTCTTGAATTAATTTCATGGTTAACAGAGTTTATATGTGAGGCTCCTTGGATAGCTGAAAAATCCAATGCCTTGTACAAATTACTCTTCCATTAATTCATGCCTAATATAGGGTTTGGTTGCTTGTAAGAGTCATATTAGAGTTTATATGTTTATGAAGTATGATGAAAACATTTAATGGTTAACAGATTTTATATGTTTATTGTAGTTCTGTTATTTATATGTTGTACTCCCTTACTGTTCCATTATCTTATTGAATTCATTTCATGGTTAACAGAGTCTTTATGTGTGAGGCTCCTTGGATAGCTGAGAAATCCAATGCCTTGTACAGATTACTCTTCCATTAAGTCATGCCTACTATAGGGTTTGGTTGATTGTAAGAGTCATATTAGAGTTTATATGTTTGTGAAGTATGATGCAAACATTTAATGGTTAACATATTTTATATGTTTATTGTAGTTCTGTTATTTATATGTTGCACTCCCTTATTGTTCCATTATCTTCTTGAATTAATTTCATGGTTAACAGAGTTTATGTGTGAGGCTCCTTGGATAGCTGAGAAATCCAATGCCTTGTACAGATTACTCTTCCATTAAGTCATGCCTACTATAGGGTTTGGTTGTTTGTAAGGGTCATATTATAGTTTATATGTTTGTGAAGTATGATGAAAACATTTAAATTATACTTAGTTTAGTAGAGAGGAAATCTGAGATCTATTAAGATATAAAAGTCCAAACATATAGTCCATCCAAAAATCCACATCATAATGTGGTTATATCCAAAAACATCTAACACTCCTATTCTTTATGGCCTTGAGAATCTTCAGTGCCAAACCCTGAGTTGCTTGATTGAGCCAAGTAGGTTGGCCTTCCTAAGAAGGCTTGATTAGGTGGTGGTTGATTGCTGCCATATAATTGAGACCAATTTGTCCCTTCCAACCATGGAGGAATTGAGTATCCATACCTCACACTTGCGTTAAGTGGAGGTGTCTGATGAGCATACATTGAATTCACACCTCCCGTGTAGGAATAAGGCAAGTGGGTAAACCCCAATTTTGATAGTGAGGCACTTGAATGTTTATGAGGTATTGAAAGAATGTTGTATTATTTGCAATGTTGTCCAATGTGTTGGACATGTTCCTGGATTCATTCTCATCAACTATGCTTGCATTTATGTCAACCATATCAGTCATCCCTTGTTCCCTTTAAAGCATTTATTTAGTCTTCCTTGCTTCCTTTTCTTGTCTTGACATTTGTTTTTGTTGCTCCTTCTCTTGCCTTGCTCTCTCTCTTTCAAGCCTTTCATCTGCTTGACATTGTGCTGCAATAGCGCTTGCTGCCTTCTTCTCCTTGGCTTGATCTTTTTTTTTTTAATTCCTGATTTTTTTTTATTTTTTTTTTCATACTCAACTAGGAGCTTTATATAGTCTTATGAGGTGATTAACTATGAACTTTTCCCCAAACGAAGACTACTGGGTGTTCCTTGCTTCTTTTTCATTGATACTCTTTCTACTGGTAGCTTTAGGAACCGCCCAAGTAACTTCTCCCTCCCTCCCACCTGCATGTCATTGCTTGGCACTTCAGTATCCGTGGCACTTGATTGAACTATATTGTTTTCTTCATCTGGTGCCTCATTATGTCCTCCATCTTCTTCCATTGATCTATTGTCCACAAAAAAATGAACAATTTCACTGTTCAATTCAGCCACTTGTGAAGGCATGTTCATGCTTTGTTCATTAGTTCTTGAGACACTGTGGGCGTTCAAATTAATCATGTTTTCTGCCAGCCATGATGGTGGGTTTACTTGGCTAGGCAATGTCAATTGGTCATTTTCAATTTCATTAACAATATCAACAATTTCATTTTCTTCATTAACAATATCAACATTTTCATTTTCAACTACATCTGCATTAACAATATCAACAATTTCTGTTTCAACAAAATCTGCATAACTGCATGTTCAACAATGTTGCCATAAATTTGTTGACAAGTATACTGTGTTTCACATACCTGCTCATCATCATTAGCATATAACTGTCCTTGAGAGAGGGAAATTATATTATCCGCTGCAACCACATCATCATGTTCATGTACTTCTTCTTCCACTTCATGCTCTTCTTCCTGACCATCCACATGGAAAGCTTAGCTACAAGCAGTATCATGCATAAGAGCATCATAATTTAGTGGCCATATTCGTGTCCTCCTAAAGCCAGCCTTGATATTTGATGGTGTCAGAGCCCTTTTAAAAGCCTTACTTGCAAGCTATGCTAACTCGAACCTTTTCACCTCAACCCCTGGATTCTTTGCCATCCATGTAGCACGTTCTGACTTGATATAGTTCTTGAAAGGGCCAAACACACTAACATCAAGGGGCTGCAATCTGTGAGTGGTATGAGCAAGCAATGTTAAAAGTTCAATGCCCAAATTGTTTTCTTCCTCAATTGTTTGTAGAGCCATGTGGCTTCCATGGTCATCTAATATCAATAGGTGTCTGTTATTAGGTGAGACACCACCTGGCACAGATGCAGCAAAGTGGCAAAGACAATTTAAAAAAATCTCTTTAGTCATCCATGCATGGGGATGTGCAGCCATGCATACTCCAGGTTCACAGTTTTGTATATAATTTTTCAATTGATTTTTACCTTTGAAAAGATAAAATCCTGGGATTGAAGCGCCAATTGCATTGGCACAACATAAAATGGTTATCCACTCCCTGCTCTTAGGAAAAATCTTTGGCACGTTTCGGCTACCTCTTTTGGCAATTACCCTCATGCCACAATTCCTTCCCGCTTGTAAACATGTTTCATCATAGTTCCATATATGGTCTGCACCATAAGAATGTTTATCGTAAGCACTAGAAACAGTGTCATAAAACTTACATACAACTGCAGGGCGCAAATTTAATGTTCTGTCTCTATCAAGACCCTCAGCTATACGCAATACAAGGTATGGATGTCTTTTTTTAAACCCAAACCACCATGATTTACCAGGAAACCCATCTTTGAATGGGTTTGGCCTCCGTTGACAGATTTAAGCAACTGTAGATTTGAGTTGTATCAACTCTAGCCCATGTCCCAATTGGGCCATTTCTTTACACCACTCAACCACCTCGGCCTCCTCCTCTTCAGTCATAACTGTAACAGACCCTCTACGTTTGGTGTGAGTGAGCCCATTTATTCAATAATGCATTGATGAAGGAGGAATAGTATGCTTCTTTGCAAATGCCCGAACAAAATATCCATTGAACTCTATGTATTCAATTGCAGCTAACATTTCTTCTTTTGTCCAACCTCTTATAGCGCTGATCTTTTTAGTTGAAGTTGCACCTTGGACTGTGGTTTACGGTGGCTCTGTGGCTGATGGTGCCACAACATCAGCTTCAGCTACATGGTCATCCTCAACAACATTGCTTGGAGCATTGTTGACATTGACATCACTTGTTCTTTCTTCATATGATGAGGTGCATCGTAGTTGGGCACCCTTGGTCACTCTTCTACCACTTCTCCTTGTACAAGCTACATAAGTCACTCTTGCCATGGATGCAACTACCTGCAGGTTGCAGAAGCACCAATTGCTATCAGTTATTCATAATTAAAAAGAAGGATTTCATACAAGCCAAAAATCATTGTAGTATCATCTCTTCCCATTTATAACAATTTATAGCAGTTTACAATTAGTTTGTGTATTATTGCTTGCATTTAGTTTAGAATAATTGAAAATAATGTTTTCATATGATGAATACAACTTCTATGCATAGCTATTGCAGATATATATGTTAACTTCAAATGCTACAGCTTCTATTTTCAGCTACTGCAGATACATATGTTAACTTCAAATTCTACAGCTTCTATGCTCAACTACTGAGATATTTTCCACATGCTTCTCTGCTCAGCTACTCATGTTTTGTTTTTGGTTATTTGTTTCTAGAATCTAATCTCTATCTTTGTCTGATCTTTGTGTCATTTGAAGTCATTATGCACCCTAAAGCTGAATTGGGTAAGTTCAAATGATTGGGTAAGTTTGAATTCCAGTCTGATCTTTGTGTCATTTGAAGTCATTATGCACCCCAAAGCTGAATTGGGTAAGTTCAAATGATTGGGTAAGTTTGAATTACAGTATGATCTTTGTGTCATTTGAAGTCACTATGCACCCTAAAGTTGAATTGGGTAAGTTCAAATGATTGGGTAAGTTTGAATTCCAGTCTGATCTTATTCATCTTATTCTTTTTCATCTGTAGCTGATTTGGGCAAGTTCATGAGATAGCAAGAGTTCCACTGTGCACTGCCTTTATATTTTTTAGATATAGAACATTCTGCTCATAGTTACTGAATTCATCAACCTGTTAAGAGACATTGATCTTTACTAGTTCAAATAATCTAGGTGACTATTAGCCAAGGGACTCTAAATTTTTTGAATCCATCAAATGTTACAAACTGGGGTAGTTTTATGGGATGTCTGATTGATGGATATATAGTTCTGTAGCTATCTGAAGCTATAGTTCTGCAGCTGTCTGATATATGGATATATAGTATGTGTGTCTATCTGAAGCTATTCCCATTTTATTCACCTCGAACACTTTATTTGCAGACTGGCTTACTTACATTTTTTGAATCCATCAAATGTTACAAACTGTGGCCAAAACTCAGGGATTGAGGTGTTGAATTTATGAAATCTATAATATGTTCACTCAAAGAATAACATGGATTAAGGTGCATTATTTGAGTTCCTTTTGTCATAAACTCGGCCTATGGTTCTACTATCATGTTTCCTTTTGTCATTGACCTCTTGTAGAGATTGTTTGCAATTCTATTTTGGGGAAATTGTTTTGAGTTCAATCTCCCATTTGGATGAATCTATGTTCAACTATACTATTAACCTCTTGTAGAGATTGTTTGCAATTCTGTTTTGGGGAAATTGTTTTGAGTTCAAACTCCCATTCGGATGAATCTGTGTTCAACTATACTATTAACCTCTTTTAGAGATTGTTTGCAATTCTGTTTTGGGAAAATTGTTGAGTTCAATCTCCCATTGGAAGACTGATTTTCCTATAAATTGTTTTTTTAGGAAGACTGATTTTGATGGCATAAAAACAGGTTTGACTCAATTATGACCTATTTATAGCCTTCACACTGTCACATATTAAGGAAAGATGGGTTGTGTGTTGTATCTGGCATTCTGCTCCAAGAAATAGTAGGAAAGAGGAACCAGACTGAATGTGCCTCAACTTTAGGAGTATGTAATGTTTGCATAGGGAGGAACTGGTCTCTAAAAGTTGCTATCGAATTACTTTTTAGAGAACCCATTTTCTATGCAGTTTAATTCTAGGTTAAGGTTTTAATTTTAGGATATCTACTTTTTTATTTGATTGAACAAATTGTGTTTAAAGAAGTTTTCAACATATATTGTTCTGCTCAAAATTAAACTAATTAAAATAGATACGTGAGGATCAAATCTCTACACCTAAACCTTTAGACCACATCCTCCCAAATTATCTAACTTAACCTTTTCTTTAATAAAAAACAAGGAACCTCCCTTTATATGCCTCAACTTTAGGAAGATGCAAGAGGAACTAGTCCTATACACCTTAAGGCACATGTAGTATGTAAGCTATGCACTTCAACCTTAGGATTATGTAATAAGCAAGGTTTTTTTTAAATGTCTATATTTTGTTTTGTGGTGTCATAGGTTTAAAATGAAGGTATTCGGTTATGTCATTTTAAGAATGCAATGCTTTTAAAATAAAATATTGTTCCTATCTCATATTGTTAACCTCTTGTATAGATTGTTTGCAATTCTGTTTTGGGGAAATTGTTGAGTTCAATCTCCCATTGGGATGAATCTGTGTTCAACTATACTATTAACCTCTTGTAGAGATTGTTTGCAATTTTGTTTTGGGGAAATTGTTTTGAGTTCAATCTCCCATTGGGATGAATCTGTGTTCAACTATACTATTAACCTCTTGTAAAGATTGTATGCAATTCTGTTTTGGGGAAATTGTTTTGAGTTCAATCTCCCATTGGGATGAATCTGTGTTCAACTATACTATTAACCTCTTGTACAGATTTGTTTGCAATTCTGTTTTGGGGAAATTGTTTTGAGTTCAATCTCCCATTGGGATGAATCTGTGTTCAACTATACTATTAACATCTTGTAGAGATTGTTTGCAGTTCTGTTTTGGGGAATTTTTTTTTAGTTCAATCTCCCATTGGGATGAATTTGTGTTCAACTATACTATTAAGCCCTTATAGAGATTGTTTGCAATTTTGTTTTGAGGAAATTTTTTTCAATTCAATCTCCCATTGGGATGAATCTGTGTTCAAAGAATGATAGAAAAAAATATGCAATTTCATGAAAATTAAACTTTTAAGAAAACTGAAACCAAGACTTTTAAGAAAACTGAAATAAAAACTCAGAAATGAAAATAAAATTGTAAGAAAGATGAAATAAAGACTCAGAAATTAAAATAAAATTGTAAGAAAAATGTGCTATAATTGAGAAAACTAACCTGAATATACTGTGTTCTGTTTTGGAGTGTGTTCTTTCTGGGTTGTCTCCAAGGCTGGGTGTGTTCTGTGCTGGGTTGTCTCCAAGGCTGGTGAATAGTTTGAAACTGAAACATCTAACTTTAGCAGTGGTTGGACTTATTTTATAGTTTTTTGCAGTTGAATTTTATTGGTGACAATGATGGACATGGATTGCAATGGCTTCATTTTGCATGTGTGATCAGGATTGAATTTGATGTGATCTAATGGCTGAGAATTTTTTTTGGTTGATCCATGTGCTTTGATCTGTTTTGATGGGAAATCATTTATTGAATTTATTGTACATAGTGGGTTTAAATGTTGTTATTGGGTGGGTGTCATTTATTGAACACAATGGGTTTAAATGTTAAATAACACAACAGTTATGGCTAACATACATTTATTTATATTATGTGCAGGTATTGATATTTACTTCTCATACACAGCATCAGGGCTAATCAGATGGGCTGAAGTGACTGGATTTTTGTACTTATTGACTTGACCATTTTGGAAGGAAAAATGGTTTTATGAGTTTTCTAGTTGACATGATAGGATTTGTAATCTTGATATTTATTAAACTATTTATGAACAGTTGCGGGTTATTTATGGAAACTTGTGGGCCCTGTCAATGACTTGGGAATTTTTGAACATAATTTAATATATATTTGAACTTCAAGTTATTTCTTTATGTTTAATTATTGGTTGCATATATATCTAAAATTGGTGGGTTGATGGGACCAGTACTATAACAATTACTGGTCCTTGCACAACATTAGACAACTCTCCCCTATATAAAAGTAAAAAAAAGATCAAGATAGAGGTAATTTGGTAATGATATATGGAAGGCATGAATTAAGTGGCACGATATCACAAGGTGAAGAAACCGTAACCCAAGTTGATGGACATTTTTTAAAAATAAAGAAAAGCTCTATGATTACCAAATCAGAACTCAAGCTATAATTTTAATTTCAATGGTATATGGAAAAATTTTGATGGTTTAAAATTTAATAGAAGGAAGTATATGTTTATTCAAATATTTGAATATGTTATTTTTTAATATTTAAAAAATTGAAATACATAAAAATTTCAAAAACTTCTTACAAATTATTATTAATATTATATTACAATTAGAATTATTATTAATATTATGTTACAATTAGAATTATAATTATATATTAAAACAAAGTAAATATAAAATTATTTTTAATATATAAAATCATAAATTATAAATTAAAACTAAATTAATTTGATAAAAAAATTATTTTTATAAATTTTATTGAGTTTGAGAATTATTTTACAACTCAATATGAGGGGATATGTAAATTTTTCAGTTCATTCCTTTTAAAATAAAAGTAAAAAATAAAAATTATGTTAGATATATGTTTAAATCGTATACTTTTCAAAAATATTTTAACAAAAGATTTAAATAAACTATTTAAAAGTCTATATTAACGAATTTATGTCCATATCAACTTCATATATATCTATAGAAAAAAATTGTTAAAATAAAACATTTTAATGTTGCATATAAAAAATATTCAATGTGAGTTATTAATAATAAGAATTAATATTCAGATATACTTAAAAATATATTAATAATAAAAATCCATTTTAATTTGTGTGATAAAGTGTGATGTACATGTAATGTGCAATATTTTAATGTAAATTAAATATATATTATATATGATTTTAAAAAAAATGTATATATATCATTAAAAAAAGTAAGTTTTGTAATTAAAACGGTTTTTTTTTTGGTAAGTTAGGTTAAACTATATTAATTCAAAGAGAAAATTCACATAGGCGACGGGTTGAGATGGTAAGATGTGCTTATCCAATCCTAGCCTTTGATGCTTTCAGAGCAGCAATGGTTTGGGGCTGCTTCCTGGGAGGAAACCAACCCTTTAATAGCATCAAACAATGAAAAATAAACAAGGTGTGACGTGACACATGAAAAAGAAAAAGATCTATGCTGAAATAACATAAAATAGAAAAGAGCCGAGCAGTCATGTAGTCATGGTGTTCCTTCATCATCCTCGGTGACAGGGTCCTCCTCCTCGATGCGACATCCGTACTCCTACGCTATGGCCTCCTCCTCAGCAGAAGGCACGAGCAAGGGCTTTGTAGCAGTTGCGCAGAGGATGGGAGAAACCGGGTACTCAACATCGGGAACACGCATCCACACACCCTCTGAGTCCAGGATCCAAACATCAGTGTCCTCCTCTGAGGCCTCTTGTACTGGGAGAGGCTCGGTTTTGTGAGGAGTAGGCTGCTCCGGGTGCGCAATGGTGGATTTCCTAGGGCCCCTTCCACCCCTATGATTCTCCTGAGCTGGGGCGGTATCCTCCTAGGTGTTCTCAGGGCGCTGTGGTGCCTCCTTGTCATGGTTTCCATAAGAGGAGCCCTCGATGGATTCTAAACGATTGTCTTGACCTCGCTGATAGCGACTCGAGAACGCGCCTCTTTGGCTACCCTTGATGGTCTTTTGGTGTTGACACTGAGCCATGGGGGGCTGAAGCAACAGAGAGGTGGGGGTTGGTCCACGGTCGATGACTTGCTCTTCAGGGGAGTGCTCAACAAAGAAGCGGAGTAGGGATGTGCGCAACTGAGAACTGTGCAACTGGGGGGCTTGTAGGAGGGGGGTGCACAGCGAGGTAACCTGCCTCTGAATGGACACAACGGGGTGAACCTGTAAAGGTGAGGAATTCCAGAGGGGGGAGCGCAACCGGGGGAACACCACGGGGAGCGCGCAACCTGGAGGGAAGCATCAGGGTGGGTTCCCAACGGCCTAGTGCCAATATGGATGCGCGCAAAAGGGATGGCGTGCAGTTGGTGGAACACGCGGAGAAAATGAGGTAGCAACATAATGGAAAGGGGGGAAAAGAGGGCTTTGGAGGCCAACTGGAGCAGCAAGGGGATGAAACAATGAGGAGAGACATCGCCTTTTCAAGACCTGTGGCACAGGCACAGATGTTGTGCGAGTTTTTGACACGATCGCGAGTGTGAGTTGGGATAGTTCTCATGGCATGGCATGTGATTCAGGGTGTGGCAGAAGATCAGGTGCATTCGGGAGCTCATGTAAATGATTGCAGAGAGGAGGTTCTACAACAGATTAGAGCTGGCGGTGCAGGACTTTGTCAGCCTGAGCATGGGAGGAACCGGTTTCGCACGTGTGTGTCATGTCACCCGCATCCGAGGAGATTAAAACATTTATTTTTAATAATAAAAAGGAATTTTAAATTGTGTGATAAAGTGTGATGTACATGTAATGTGAAATATTTTTATGTAAATTAATTATATATTATAAATGATTTAAAAAAATGTATATATATCATGAAAAAAAGGTTTTTATGGTTATATGGTCCTATTTGATTCTATATATACTCTATTTAACATTCAAAAATATAATTTAAATGATGAACAATTACAAATATTATTTTTCACTCTAAAAACTTTGAATATGAAGAAATGTGATCTCTTGCTAAATTATATAATCCACCAGAATTAATAATTTTATTATGAATCAATATACCATTCTTAAAGCTAAATTAGATGAGTCACCATAATTAATAATTTTACTATGAATCCTCGTATTCACCCGTAACGAATTTCAAACTGTTGTATTAATCCCGAATGGATCAAATACCTGAATACGAATGAATTTGGTAATTAGGACATGAAGATGTGTATTGATGAAATTGACCTAGGAATTTAGAAGAGTTTATATCATTGGCAAATTGGAAGTTTATGAAATTTTAATATTTTTTGTTCATTTAAAATTGGATATAAATTTTAAAGGTAGTGTTTTATTGATCAATTTATTTTCATACATAGATCAATGTGCATTATATGTATCTTTTAAAAAAGAAAGTGTAACTTAAAATTAAATGAAATAATAATATTGAAGTTATTATAAGATTTGATTAATAAAATATATATTATTATTATATTTAATATAATTAGTATAACTTGAAATAGGTGAATGGGAACATTAAATTGAATTATAAGTTTTTGGTATGTAGAGTGGTGCTTAAAGGGATTTTAATTGTTTGGTTACAAAGTCATCACTATAGTAGGAGATTATCTTCAAAGTTGGTGGTGTAGTTGTGAGTAAAGTTTTTATATTCAACCACCTTTGAAGGCATTATGCTCAAATTGCATAGAAAAGGTGTAAATGTGAATGTGATTAGTGGCGGGGTGCGTGAGACTAACAAGTCTTTGTTTGTTGAAAGGACAAAAAATTATATTTAGAAGAAATTTTGCAAAGCATGTTAGCATTACAAATCTATTATTGCTTTTGTGTCGTGGAAAATCATGATAGGGAGCTTTCAAGTTAGTAGGGGGGTTTGGAGGTCTAATGAGATGGGTGCAAGTTGAAATTATCTAGAGATTTGAAGTTGGATTTAGGCATTCATTGCATGGTTATGAATTCAAATCCCTCAAGGGAACAATAAATTAGGATAATGCATTGGTTTTGAGTTTGCAGTTGAGAATGAAATGTAATTGATTACCCACATGAGCAACAACACTCTAGTTACAAGTTCAAATTGCATGGATAAATTGATGGGTCCTTTTCATCAACATAGTTTGATGCAACAAATGTGAATGAGTAATGAGAAAAGGATGATTGTCAATAAGCACAAAGGATGTCAATCTTGTCTCCAAAGACAATGATTCAAGATGTTAGGTCCCTATAATACTAGTGTAGCCCCTTATTGTTATTAGTGTAGCCCCATTATTGTTATTGGTGTACCCATGTAGTCCCCATACTGTTATTATTGTGCCCCATAGGTGTAGTCCTATTATTGTTATTATTGTGCCCCATAGGTGTAGTCCTATTATTGTTATTATTGTGCCCATGTGGTACCCATATTGTTATATTGTGACCCCTTAGACTCCTATATATAGAAGGTAGGTTTTGTCATTTATATCATCCAAAAATTGTTCATTTATGTAATGTAAAGGAGGTTTCTCCTTTCAAGAGGATGATTTCTAAGTCGTTGATCTATCTTTTCTTCTATTTTGTGGGCTAGTTTCATAACATTTGGTATTAGAGCTTGGGATTCTAGGGTTTTGCTTCTTCAAACAAGCCATCTTGGAATTTTTTCTATAAATTTTTTTCTACTAGGCTTCAAAAGTTGAATTTTTACTAGATGGAGCCGAAATCTTGCTGAACATTGTGTAAAAATTTCAGACCTTGGTTCACAATATTTTCTGAGATATGATCTATGGAAGTTGGGGTTTTTGCAGGCTCTAGAATTTCATCTCAAACAGGTGACCAAGGGAAAATCAACATAACTTTCGTTTTAGACATTGTATTGGAATTCTATAAAAAGTGGCTGAAAGTGCACAGACTATAGTTCTTTTGTATTGATTTTAGAGCCTAAGGTCAAAACAGTGATACGTGGCATGGCATACAAGTTCGCTCTACTAAACTAGTCCATAATTAGGTCACCGTGGGAGATTGGGCATAGCTTTGTCTTGAAAAATCCAAATTAGGTCTGACCTACGACATTAGAAAAAAGACTCAGAGGGCTACTATAGGAGTGAATTTAAAATCTTGGGGATCTGAAATCACAAAGATACATCAGGTTCAATATTGAGCTCCTCAAAAGCAAGAAAAATAATTCCACACCCATTAAGCCCTCAGAAATCTCTAATATGATGCATGGAGAGGAATAAGTGAAATATGATATATCAAAATTACGAGACCAAGTGCAACAAATGTTGCTTTCGCAAAAAGTAACAAAAAATAAAATGGAAGCTAAAATGGATGGTTTGAAGAAAGGAATGGAGGCTAATATGAATGGCGTGGAAGATAAGTTGATGATATAGAAGAAAAAATGAAAGTCAACATGGAAGACATGAAGAATGATCTAAAAGCAGACAAGGAAGTTTTGAAGGAACGTTTGAAAAAATTGCTATAAGCAATGATTCCTAACGGCGAAAAGGTAGTAGATGAAACTCATGATGAGAACAAAATAAATGTTAATCATGATTTCATAGACTCTAATGTTGGATTTAAGACCCACCATATTCCAAAGATCGATATGAAGAAGTTTGGTGGCAAGAATCCGGTAACATGGATACTACATATGGAGCAATATGTTGATCTCCATAATGTGCAAAATACACAAAAAGGTACACATTGCAACTTTATATTTAGAACCCAATCAATATGTATGGTATCGATGGATTTTTTCTCGTAAACCACTTGTCACTTGGTCAATTTTTACGGAGGGAATGATAACACATTATGAGGATACAAAGAGAGATACCTTCTTTAGCCAATTGATAAATCTCAAACAAAAGGGTTTAATGAGGGAGCACATTGAGGACTTCCAAAAATTGAAGGGTTTAATAGTGTTGATTGATTCGGGTAGTACCCATAAATTATATTCATTATAAGATAGCCAAGGAATTGAATTGCTTCCTATATCGAGCACTAGAGTGTCAAGTGATGGTTGCAAATGGGGGGATTATAAATTGCTTTGGAAAGTTCCATAATATCAAGATAACCATGGAAGAATATTTATTGACTAGTCCAATGATTTCTATTTTAGTGGGTGGTGTTGATGTTGTAGCAGAATTCCAATGGTTACAATCCTTGGGGACTATGGCTTTTAATTTTCAAGAAATTTTCTTGAATTTTTTTTGGGAAGGAAAGGAATTTGAATTATAAGGTATTGCAGGGAAACCAGGAAAGATAATTAGTTCTAATGTCGTGACAAAGCTCCAATGTTTACAATTCTCGGGGACTATAGATTTTAATTTTCAAGAAATTTTATTGAATTCTTTTTGGAAGGAAAGGAAGTTGAATTACAAGGTATTGCAGGGAAAATAGGAAAGAAAATTAGTTCTAACATCGTGACAAAGCTTCTGAAGAAAGAAAAAACGAGCGTAATTGCACAATTATGCTCACTAGAGGTTCAAGTAGTGAAATATCACATCAAGCATCATCAACAAGTTCTCCAACTCTTAATGGATAACCTTACTTTGGCGCAGAATCAAATGAAACAACACGAAAATCAACATCGGAACGAAATAAGTTTTGATGTAGGAAACTGGGTACTTTTACGGATACAACCATACAAACAAATGATCCTCAAGCAAGCTAATAAGGATAATAAATTATCACCAAAGCATTATGGTCCTTACACAGTGTTGCAAAATATTGGTACTATGGCATACAAATTGGAGCTTCCCGCATCTTCCTGAGTGCACCCAATTTTCCATATTTCATGCTTAAAGAAGGTTATAGGTGAGACGTGACAAACTCCCAACTCAAACAATATTTCCAGAATTTGACGAGGAAGGAAAAATAATATTGGAACCTGAAGTAGTCACGAAAACAAGAACTCGAAAACTATGAAATCGATCAATTTCAAAGTATCTCATCAAGCGGAAGAACTTACCAGCTGAAGATTCCTCATGGGAGGATGAGAATTTTTATGTAAAAGCATCCAGAACTACTCAAGTATTGAGGACATCACTTGTTTGAAGGAGAGGGGCATGTTAGGTCCCTATAATACTAGTGTAGCCCCGTTATTGTTATTGGTGTGCCCATGTAGTCCCCATATTGTTATTATTGCACCCCATAGGTGTAGCCCCATTATTTTTATTATTGTGTCCATGTGGTCCCCATATTGTTATATTGTGACCCCTTACAATCCTATATATAGAAGGTAGGTTTTTTCATTTGTATCATCTAAAATTTTTTCATTTATGTAATGTAAAGGAGGTTACCCCCTCGAAGAGGTCGATTTATAAGTCGTTGATCTATATTTTCTTCTATTTTGTGAGTTTTTTTTATAACACAAGATGCCTTGGCAACATTATTCGTTAAGGTGTTATGAGGAAAATATGGAGATTGTGTCCATTATTAATGGTATACATGCCAAGTTTGTGATCATTGCTTTGTATTAATGATATAAGTCTTCAATAATTGGAACATACTCAACATTATTGACAAGACATAGGTTGAACTATGCTTACTCCATTAGTAAGGCTCATATTTAAATTTCAACTTTAGAGGACAATGAGATATAAAAAGTCATATCCATTAATTATTTTACTAACATTTTGCTTGGAAAATGTAAAACACAACTTAACCTTCCTAAAATGTGTCATCTCCATAACCATAAGTTTTGAAATGGAAATTATTTTCAAAGATGAAATTTCCATTATTACATTTGACATAATAAATATTCTTATATAACATTTCTGGAATAAAGCACCAATGAAACTAAGAACAATAATTGCAATATCATAAAAGAAAGTAATTATTAGTCCCTACATTTTCTAGAAATTATAATTTCTACTTTGTAATCAAAGCACTTTGATTTCATATTACTTCATCCTAAGTTTACAACCATGTCCAAGTTTTAGTGAAATTTCATATTAAATTACTTCACACACACATACACACAAATTTACAAATTTAATTTATGATTGGTTTAAATCGCGACATTATTCCCATGGTATATGTTATTACTTTTTTCAATTATCAGAATTAATATAAATGAATTAAGGTAAACAAATTTATAAGTGGCCATTTGGTTGGCTCTAATACTGCACCCATTCACTCGAAGACTACACTTAATCAAGCTATAAAAATGTTGAAATATATCAAGATGGATCCAAAAATACTATAATTGAGTCGGGTTGTGTTTCATGTAAATTTCTTTCATTTACCATCATGCTCCACGATCCACCAACAAAAAACACCAGCAACCACACTAGTCTCAAAAACCATGGTCCATGCTACCTCGTGTGTATTACCCTTCCACCTCTTCGCCGCCTTGCGTCATTATTATCTTTACACAAAAAACTTTAGATCTATAGAAATAAGAACATAATTATCCATACACCTAGAACTTTATACTTGTAGAAGAAAAATATATATATGTGTAGCAAGTCATGGTTATCCCTACACATAAATATTCCTATATAAGCAACAAAGATATATGTGTAGAAAAGCCATGGATAGTTAAAGCTTTAACTATTGAAACCACTTCAATCAAATAAACCATAAGTGCTATTGGAATTTAATTATTACCTACCTACAGACAGATATTATGCCATTGACTATCCTCCCTTTATTCCCTACACCAATTCTTACTGTACTTGTGCCTATGCCTTTGTATCTCTATTCAATATTTGCATTTATCTCTACATAAACCTATTTGAATAAAGTTGGAACATCGTCTATGTATAGAAACACTCCACAACCCATGTGTACATAAAATCCATTGTTGCAACCTTCCTATTTTTGGAGGATGTGATTACCAAGAGCCCCTTTTCCCTAGTGAATCACTGGGTCTTTCTACTCACTTATTGTTGGTTCTAGTCTCTTCGAGGAGGGAGTGGTAGATGTAGTTCAGATTCCACCCCTTTTATTACTTCCTTTCCAAAGTTCTACTCGCTACTCTCTAGAAAACTCTCTATATGAATGATGAAGTTTGGAGGAAAATTATTCTCTCTTCCTTGGAAATTCCTTTCCATTTCCCCACTCATCCATAGCACCATAGGTATCATAACAAAATCCGTATTCTCTTCAATTCTTTCAGACCCCTGTATACCTCAAATTGAGATAAGGATAGAAAATAGTAGTTTCTTTCAATTTCAATTTCCCATTGGTGTAGCTAATGAATGGGGTGTGCCAAAATGTTATTGCCTATGATGCTCATTTAACTCTCTCCCTCCCATTCAATTTTTTTTTCCTAGTTATATCTCCATTAAAATGTCATCAAATTAGAATGAGGCAATAAGACATCCCCAAAATAGTCTTTAGAACACATGAAGGTCATTATGATTTTTTGGCAATGTAATTTGGCCTTATTGATGCTCCTTCAACATGCCAAAGATTGATGAACTCTATTTTCAAACCCTTCCTCAAAAAAATTGTGTAAGTATTTTTTGATGATATACTAATCTATAAAAAATCATGGAAAGAGCATGTACAACATGTTGACATGTTCTTAAAATTTTTGGAAGAGAAACACTTATATGTGGATCCTACCAAGTGTTTCTTTGGGGTTCAAGAAGTGGAATGTTTGGATCATGTTATATCTCAGTAAGGTGTCAAAATGGACCCTAGAAAAATTAAAGTCATGATGGAATTCCAAAAACCTCAACTAATCTTAGAGTATTCTTAAGATTGATAGGCTATTACCACTATTTTGTCAATACTTGTGGTTAAATAACAACATATCTAAAAATATTATTAAAAAAGGAAGGCACTTTATTGGACTCAAGAAGCAACTAAATCTTTTGAAAAACTTAAGGATATTCTGTATAAGTCTTATGTTGGCCATGCCTAACTTCATAAAAAAAATTGTTGTGGAGTGTGATGCCTCAAGAAATGGAATTGGTGTAGTTTTAATGCAAGGAGGAATGCCCCTTTCCTATGAAATTATCTATGTTAAAGGAAACGATTTACTCAAAACCATTTATAAAAAGTAAGTGTTGTCCATATTACATGTATTTAAGAAATGGTGCCCTTACCCTAATATGAAGACAATTCAAGGTACAAAAAAATATGATAGTTTGACTCTACATCTTGGAACAACGATTGTATTTAGAGGAGCAAAAAAAATGGGTTACAAAGATGCTAGGCCCTAACTTTAGAATTATCCACAAAAAAAGGAAATAAAAAAGTGGTGGTAGATGTGCTTCCAAGGAATGAAGAATACATAAGAGGGCTTATTATGTGTTATTTCCACTACACAATATCATTGCATGGAAGACACAAAGATAGAATGGAAGCAAGATAAGAAGTTATGCAATATTATTGAACAACTACAAGATTCCCAAGTGATTTAGGTAAATTTATGTAGAAGAATGATTCATTGTTGTATGAAGATCACTTATATTTATGTAAAAATTCCCAACTCAAATAGAAGGTCCTTTAGGAATTTCACACTTCTCCTATTAGGTTCCTAGAAAATTGTCAAAGGATCAAGAATGATTTTTCTAGGAAGGTCTTAAAAATAATGTTCAAAATTTTGTGGTTGAATGTGTTGCTTTTCAACAAAATAAGGGAGAGACAATCAAGAATCAAGTATCCTACAACCATTAGCGATATCAAGTTAATGTTGGGAAGATGTTTCAATGGATTTTATTACAATTCTACCTAAGTTTGATGAAACGAATATCATTGTGGTAGTGGTGGATCATCCCACAAGGTATGCCCACTTTTTCTCTCTCTTTCTGATCCTTTTAAAGAAAGTACACTATCTACATCATTAATGGAAACAATGTAGAAGCTACATGGAATCCCAATATTATTATAGATAATAGAGATCCAATTTCCACTAATAATTTTTGGACTAAATTGTTTTCTTATTTGGGTACTCAATTGCCTCACAACACCTCTCACCATCCTAAATCCAATTGGTAAGTTGAGTTTGCTATGAATAAATGTCTAGAAGGGTGTCTTCATTTCTTTTCATATGATAAATAGACACAATTGATGAAGTGATTTCCCTTGGTATAATGATGGTACGCTACACCATTCCATACTTCATTAAAAATTTCTCCATTCATGGAAATTTATGGCTATCACCATAGATCCATCACATTTATAACAACCCCATTTTTAACTTCAATATTATTGTAAATAATTATGTTATTATAGTAGGTATCAACATTTAAATCATGTATGTATGATTAACCAAACGTAAAATTTTAAAATAAGTTATATGAAAACTATGTTAATAAAAAATGCTTGCAAACTAGCTAGCAATGTGAGCACCATTAGGTACTATGATATCACAAGTGGGAACTAGTGAGGGGGTTATGGGATATTAGTCTTGCCTACTATTACTAGAAAAAATCACCTAATTTATTATGGAAAATTTTGAATATGAATTTGAATTTGTAGTTTTGTTTTCCTAGTATCCCATAACTCATTGAATGAAACATTGGATTGCTGAAACAACCAGCTACCACAATGGGCAGCATGGGAAAGTAACCATATCAGAATTCAAGTGTTGATCTGCAAGTTGTTGAATTTTCTACAAAAGCATAGTAGAATATAATTTTCTAAAATATAATTAATTCCTAATGATTCTCAGACACTATTCTTATGTCATTGATATGATTGAGCAATTACACTTTAGAAAATATCAATAGTAAATGTAGAAGAAATAGTAAAGATCATAGAAAGATAACCATGCACAATAGAGACAATAAATTTTACCCTAGGAAACCCAACCTTGGGAGAAAACTCAACAACTTTTCTTATGAGAAATTATTCTTTAGCAAAGTTTACAAATCAACAATTTTTCTAGGAATATGTGTTGATATCCAAGTCAAAATACCAATTAAACCTATTCAAAACTCCAGAAAGTCAACACTGGTCAAACCAACCAAAAGTAAAATCTATATTCAAACTTTGGATTGTTTAAACTCGGCCGTGTTGTTAAACCCATAGTCAAACCTACAGCTAAATTTGACCTATTTTGTGGTCAAACTTGGCATGTTTTGTGATCAAACTATCTTATGACCTATAATCAATGTGTATTCAAAAACTCTGACAAAGAAATACCAAATATCGATCAACGTCCAGTCAAGATCAGTCAAACAAATACCATTTCTCCACATGATCAATTGCCCAAAAATGTTAATGAGAGAGAAGAAACTTGCTATTCGTCAATGGAGAAATAAATGTCACAACATCTATATATACTTGCCACATAGGGGTAAAATTAACTAAGGGACACACCCTTTCATTTGGTTGGGCCAACTGGATACCTACAAAAGTAATTTATTTAATTTTTCCAATACATACGGGAAAACCTCCCAATGATAAAAAAAATAAACACTCCCTCTTTGCAAGGGATATATTCTCCTTGGTTGCAAACATATTTCACCTTAGCTAAAATTTCTCTTACACAAGAAAAGTTCATGAGCTTGCAATTTTGATGTAGTGTCTTCCTCACATGCACTTCTATATATCACTCCATCCTAGAGTAGGTAATGTGACTCCTCACATGCACATCTATATATCACTCCATTCTAGAGTAGGAAATGTGACTACTCACATGCATGTATATAAATATAGATCACTCCATCCTAGAGTAGGAAATGTGAGTATCTCTGGCCATTTACCCCTCGCCAAATCAACACGGCCTAGCCAAAATCAACAAGGATTTTCAAGTAAATGTATCAATCTCCTCTGGTCAAATCATCATGACCTAGCCAAATCAACATGGCTTATCAAGAGAAAGTTTTCCCCTAGGCCATTCTCCACTAGTCAAATGAACATGAATTCTTAGGTTAACTACATCAATCTCCTCTTTTCAAATCAACATAACCCATCCAAGTCCTTCTGGCTTCTCAAGAGAAGGTCTGCCCTAGGACCATTCACCCATAGCAAAATCAACATGGCTTCTTAGGTGAACTACATCAATCTCCTCTAACTAAATAAACATGACCCACTAAATTACTTATGCCTTCTAAAGAGAATATTTGTCCAATATTGCAAATACATAAACACTCCCTCTCAATGAGGGAGACATTTTTCATCACACTAAGCTTGTCCATGAAGTATACAAACTTTTCTCTAAATAAAGGCTTGATGAGAATGTCCACAATATTCTCATATGTGGATATGTACAGGAGATTCACTACTCCTTTCTACACCATGTATTGGATGAAGTGATATTTGATCCTAATATGCTTTGACGTGTCATGAAATACCAGATTCTCCTAAATCTTAACACAAGTTTGATTATCACAAAATATCAAGATCGTCTCAAGCTCTTGATAAAATATCCCTGCAAGTAGCTTCTGAAGCCATACTACTTCCTGAATTATGGTAATGGCTATGACATACTTTCCTCTATTGTAATGATTTTGACAAAATTCTACTTCCTGCTAAACAAGGATATATCATAGCTTATCATAAGCTTAATAAACACCCTAAGGTGCTCTTAATATCCGGTGCACTCCCTTCTAAATCTGAATAAGTATATCCATGCACCCTTACTTAACCACCTATGACACATTTCAAACCATCTCCAATTGTACCATGCAGGTACCTCACACATGATTTTTTGCATGTCTTGTATCAACCATAAATTGGCTAGCTTCCTTCTCTGGATCCATCACCACAACTGCTTTCTAGTCACCCTGACTCGGTGCTCCCTTTGACACTTAAACAAATCCTTTTGTGGAAATATTGGTTTCTCCATCTGCCACTACTTCTCCCTCTCTTACTGAAGCATATCTAGTTGTCTAGCATGGTATCCTCATAGAAGGAACACTACTCTTGGATACCTCCTATATTTGAGCATCTAGCCTATAAATCTCAACCCATGACATCCTCTTGGAAGGTTTCTCCTTCCACTCCGCCTGATTGTCTACTCCCTTAGAACTGAAATCTCTTCTGGTCATCTAGCATGGTCTTGGACGTCCTTTACAATATGTACAATCCTCCCTTTCAAACACCAATCACTCCTACTGAGTCTATTCTTGAACCCTAGGCCATACAAGAACTTGACCATCTACAAACTAGAGCAAAAGTCTCCTCGTAGTCCACTCCCTCTATTTGGGAGATCCCTCTTTCCACAAAGACTTTCTAAGAGTGCTACATCCAACAACTTTTAAAGAGTATAACAGTGGAAAAATT
This sequence comes from Pinus albicaulis, assembly GCA_034641835.2. NCBI lineage: Eukaryota > Viridiplantae > Streptophyta > Pinopsida > Pinales > Pinaceae > Pinus > Pinus albicaulis. The sequence goes on along the minus strand of CM076575.1, from coordinate 1,606,790,169 downwards.
ATTGTATTTTTAACTGTACCTTCGGAAGCCATGGGCATTTTGCAAGTTGTTATTATATTTTTAACTGTACCTTCGAAAGCCATGGAATTTTGAAAGTTGTTTGATTAAGAAAGGTTAGCTCTAATTGTGTTCTTGGATTTGGCCTTTAAGCACAATATGATTAGCAAATGAAGCTTATGTTTGTAATCTATAAAAAAATTCCATGCAATGGCATTACTATGGATTTACAATGATGGTTTAGAGGCCTAATGAGATAAAATTATGATTTGTTAGAAGATTCACCTAAATAAATTTGAATCCTTTGGTTTCTAATATGTTGATCAAGGCCCACAATTAGGACATGATGATAGATTATACTATTTAAATGTTCAAATTTATAAACAATTGAGTTAGTCCCCATATTCGTTTCCTTAATAATTTGATGAAATGAAATTATACTCTTTTATATTAGGGAACTTGTGTGGACAAAGATTTTAATTCCAATAAAATTATACTCTTTTGTATTAGGGGATTGTGTAGACAGAGATTTTACTTCCAATAAAATTATTCATTCCCTGTGCATAAATGGTACCTTAAAAGCTCAAGATTAATTTATTTTCACCAATCTTGCTAGGAATTTGGTTAGTTCCATGCTAGCAAGTGCCCAATTTGAATCCTCCTAAGTTAATTACACTACTTTGTGTCAACAGGTTTACTAGAAATGCCATTCAGGTTTACTAGAAATGTCATTCATAAATGTGAGGCAACATCTTTTTAGCCTAGAAATATCATAAAAGAAAAAGAATAGTTTGTTAATATGCACCGCTCTTAATGGACTTAATCTCTTATCTATGCATTGTAAAAAGTTTTGATGTTGATTTGTTTTCCAATGCTTTCAAAGAGAACAATAGTGACAAACTGATTGCATTTTCTACCTGCACATGATATAAGGGTATTTTCTCATGATGAGACCCATCAATAGTTCATAATGTATTAGAGGAAATTTTAGGTTTGTGTTGGGAATCTGTGGCCATTTTTCAAGAAGCTTGAGTGTTAGGGTAGCTCCGATTGTTTTCTTGGACCTCGACTTAAAGTGAAATCTTTAGAAAATGAATTTTTTACTCTTAATCCTAAATATTTTTCAATGTAATGATCCTTACTATGGACTTCCATTGTAGGTTCATAGACTTGCAATGAGACAATGAGAGTAAGATATGACTTGTTAGAAGATTCAAATATTGGAATCATATGGTCATGACTATGGCCTATGAATTGTTCGGGCTAGGAGTATCTAGGATTTTGCTTAATGTTTACATGTATAGAAAATTGAGTTGGACCCTCGTATCATTTTCTTGATGATTTGGCGAAATCAACTAATAGAGGTTAGCCATGGGCATTTTGCAAGTTTTTTTACTAATAAATTTTAGCTCTAATTGTGTTCTTGGATCTAACCTTTAAGCACAATGCTTACCAAATGAAGTTTATGTTTGTAATCTATAAAAAAATTCCATGCAATGGAACTATTATGGATTTACAATGTTTGTTTAGAGACCTAATAATATTACAATATGACTTGTTAGAAAGTTTGAATCCTTTGGTTTCTAATATGTTGATTAAGGCCCACAATTAGGCCAAGATGATAGATGATGATACTTAAATGTTTAGAGTTATAAACAATTGAGTTAGTCCCCATATCATTTTCTCAATGATTTGATGAAACCCAACTATATTCATTTATATTGAGGAACCCATGTAGACAAATATTTTACTTCCAATAAAATTATCCATGTCCTATGCATAAATGGTAACTTAGAAGCGTAAAGGATTAATCTCAATTGGTTTTCACCAATCACTAGGAATTTGGCTAGTTCCATGTTAGCAAGTGCCCAATTTGAATTAGAGTGGTTTAGAGAGGCCACAACTTCGCTCGGAAAATAGTGGAAACCTCTGCATGATGTTTTTCAAAATCTAGCAGAAATTATGGGAAATTTGGGTTATAACTGTCAAAATTTAGGGTTTTGGGTGCCTAGGGGGTTTTTGATGGTGTTGAATCCATTTCCACCATCAAAAAAAGATTCAAAGATCATATTTTTTGAAAAATAAATCATTAGATTCTAGTGAAAAATAAATTTTCGAGAAAATTTGTGGCCTTGGTAGACAAGGTCATTTGAATCCCGCTAGGTTAATTACACTACTTTGTACCAACAATTTTACTAGATATGTCATTCATAAATGTGGGGCAACATATCTGAGTTAAAAAAATGGTAGCCTAGAAATATCACAACAAATTTTTTTTCTTAATATGCACCACTCTTAATGGACTTAATCTGTCATCGATTGGTTGTCAAAATTTTTGATGTTGATTTGTTTTCCAACACTTTTAAAGAGAGCAATAGTGAAAAATTGATTGTATTTTATACTTCACATTATTTAGGGATATTTTCTCATGATTAGACCCATCAATAGTTCAGAATGTATTAGAGGACATGTTAGGTTTGGCTTGGGAAGCCGTGGCCATTTCGCAAGATGCTTGAGTGGTAGGGTACCACTCAAGATCTCGTTGTTTTCTTGGACCTCGTCTTAAAGTGAAATGCATAGAAAATGATGTTTTTACTCGTAATCCTAAATAATTTTCAATGTAATGATTATTTCCGTGGATTTTTCCATTATAGGTTCAGAGACTTGCAATGAGACAATGAGACTTAAAATGAGAATAATATATGACTTGTTAGAAGATTCAGATATATTGAATTTGAATCATATGGTCTTTAATATCATGACTATGGCCTATGAATTGTTCAGGCTAGGAGGATATATGGTGTTGCTTAATGTTTACATGTATAGACAATTGAGTTGGACCCTTATAGAATTTCCTTGATGATTTGGCGAAATCGACTATGTATGTGTGTAATAGGTAACCCATGTAAATAGATATGGATGTGCAACCCCCTAAAATTGTTCATGATTTATGGATATATGGTAGCCAAGAAATATTAATAAAGTTCATTTAAATACATCATTTCCAATGGAATTGATCTCCAATCCATGGCTGGTAAAAAAGACAACGAGGATTTATGATGTTGATTAATGTTTACATGTATAGACAATTGAGTTGGACCCTTATATCATTTCCTTGATGATTTGGCAAAACCAACTACGTATGTGTGTAATAGGTAACCCATGTAAACATATATGGGTGTGAAACCCCCTAAAATTGTTCATGATTTATGCATATATGGTAGCTAAGAAATATTAATAAAGCTCATTTAAACACATCATTTCCAATAGAATTGATCTCCAATCGATGGCTGGTAAAAAAGACAATTATCAGCTCGGTATTATAATTTTTATTGGCTTGTTGGTGCTCCTCGATCCACTAATAGTCATTTCTAGAACAACAATAACTCCTCGTATACATCTTGCATGCATGAAAATTGCATTAAATGGAACCAAAAACCCATAAAACATATATGGTATGTTTTATGAAATTGTTTATTTGTTTTAACAGATACACTATGGTTGTTAAAGAGTGCATTTAGTTGATTTTATTTGGTATTAGACTGAAGGTTTGTGGGATTGAATGCATGCAGTGGAACATCATATCTATAATTTTACATATTGTGTAAAAATGCTTAAACATTTTGCTGCACCTCAAAGCCTAAGATATTAAATGTCCTTGACTAAAATCATATTTAATGGTGCTAAGATAGACAATGTGCAAGAGTAATGCTTGATTAACAAATACTAAGCAGGAAAAGCAGAATAGAGGGTTCCTTTGGGCAAGAATGTTATAGAAAGACTAGTAATCAATGGGTGTCCAATTATACAAACAAATCTCCTTACAACCTACACACGAAGGAAAACGAAAAAAGTATACCTTTCAAAGCATTTCATAGAGAAAAGGCATGCAAATTCCAATAAAGTGTCATTGTGATTTGGAGTTTGCGTTGGAATGATACACTATTAAAATTCAAAAGAAGGAAAGAACACATATCATATTGGCTTTGAAAAATGATGTGTCTCACTTCCTTTCAAATATCACAAATAGAGAGCTACAAAAATTTATAGGGATCCGAAACATTCAATAATAACCCAGTTCTAAAATTCAATAATAACCCAGTTCTAAAATTCAATAATAATCCAGTTCTAAAATTTCGTTTGGCTGTGTCATTCTCCGCATGATCATGGTTTAACCTTTATTCTAATTTTTCAACACCATAGAATCACAAACTAACGTCGATTAGAGTGAAAAAAAGTCTAGAGAAGAAAACAACGAACAAACAACTCAATATCAAATATACGTACTATGGTATAAAGGAGGAATTCCTAAAGAAATGAGATAGAATTCAGTTGAAGTTGACATGACATCAAACATGTAAAACAAAAACCAGAACTATTATCATTAAAAATAGAAAGTAGGGCCTTTAATTTTTTTTTTTCAGACTCATGTTTTACTTTATTCATACTTTTGGTTTGTTGACATTTATTGTAAAATCCATTTAAATTACTAATTATGGTTTTGAGGAAATATGGATGAATTCTTTCAAATATTCCACCCAAGTGCCATTGATTCTATAGACTTCTTTCAAATTTTGCACCCAAGTGGCATTAATTATATACAAGAATGCAATGCCTACTAAAATACTCGGATGTTTTTGTAATGGGGCAATCAAAACAACAAAATTTCACTCCTATGTTGCATAGGTTCTTGTACAATGTATAACTCTCTTTTAAATATAATTATGTAAAAAGGTATGAACCAATTTGGCATGGAAGCCCATCCCCAACCCTAGGGCATACCTTACATTTTTGCATCCATGGGATTTGGAGATTACGGCTTTCAGGGACATTTCACGGGGCCTTCATTCAATGAACCTCTAACATATCACGTGCAACCATAGCATATTAAAAAATACCCTTAGTTAGAGTACATATTGGAAAATTCCTCTAAAATAACATTATTTAACCCCCTATCAATATAAACCCAATACACCTTCCCAATTTGAAAAACCCCTACTTACATTATATATTGTAGATATCCATTTTTTCAATAACATTTTTTATGCCCCTTTATATTTTTTCATTAACTTTGAGTTCCATTTTCTATACCCGCCAATATAAAAACCCTTTAACCCCTATATATCCCCTAATATATTATGTCATTTTTTCCTCATTATATATCCCCCAATATGTACGCACATGCTATAGTATTGCTCCCATAGTGAAGCCCCCATGGGACATTTAGATGACTGCTTTCCAAACCTGCACCCATGTGGTAAATAATTTCTCTAAGAAAATATTTAGTCACTGATTTTACATTATTGCCATGCAAAATGTATTATGCAGTGCTTTCTATAATACTCTATTCTATGTTTTTGTAATTGTTGGAGCGAGGTCCCTTAATCGCATTTTTGGTCCAGTTTTGTAAAATTTTGTAATATTTAGTCTAGTGCAGGGGATTTGGGGTGGGTCAAAGCCCCCAATGAATTTTAAAGGGTCAAAGGGTAGACCAAGAGTCTGCAAACCATGGTTTGCAGACAATAGAGTAGCGCAAGCTAATATGTTATAAATAGATGGATAAATCGAGTCTAGAGATAGGCTAAGTTGGGGATTAGGCTTCGATATGAACATGTGGATATTTTGTGTCGATTTTCTGGGTCAGGGCTCCTACTGGCTGTGTGCGTGGAGACCCTGAGTCCTTCTGTGTGCAAACCCCGCTGGTTGTGTGCGCGGGCTGGTAGATAGAGTCTGTAAATCAGATCTGGATACAAATAAATGAGAAGGTTGTTTTGGGATATCTAAGCGGTTATGTGTTATGATTATTGGCTATGCTTTATGTTATTTATGAGATTATACCTACTCATTGAATACTGACGATTTATTGGTGCGCACGTGGATGCGATATTATGAATGCATAGATCCAGTTTAAGTGATTTTCTCTGGTGATATGTTATTTGATGATTTATGTTCTTCGCGTAAGTTACTCCGTCGATATATTGTTAAGGGTTTCTGTGCGCAGATCTGTAAGATTCGAAGGGACCCACTTTAATTAACTTTCTCTCTCTCAGGGTGCAAAAACCGAGTTCCAACACCCTCCCATACTAATTCGGGTGAGACCTTGACCTGTGCGAGCAGGCCATTGCCAAAAGGGCCTATAGTATAGGGGTTTGTTGAAAAACCTTAAAACCAAACCTGGGTCAAGACCCCTTAAGCCAACAAATGGTTTCGTTTCTGAGACCGAGAGCATTTTGAGAGAGAGATCGGGTAATGCCACTGGGTCATTGGTAGCCATTGAAGCTTGAACTTCAGGAGTGGTTCGAAAAATAGATTCAGGAGTTTTCCCTAAAAGAGAATAGAAGTAAGAAGCTATCTTCCAAAGAGTGGAAGAACAAGTACATTTTTACAGAAGTGTATGAAATATTCTTCATATCCTTCATACATGAATTACAAGAGTGGCTGGCATGATTGGCAAAGTTCCAGACCTGCTGGAAAGACGATCAAGTCACGCAGTGGACCCCTAGATTGATCCAACAATTGGAAAAGACTGATAACAAGATCACCGGGACTGTAGATCACTGGGTTGATAGTATTTTGGGAGGATTTGTAACATAATTTGTAGTTGATCATTTTGTGTCATATTCGGAAGCAGAGCGAAGGTTCTTCAAAGGATTTAGAGGCAAGTTCCTGCAAACCCTGTCGTTGTTGATTAAGATACTATTGTGTGAAAAGGGTGTCCTATGTGGCCACACTGAGTGAATGAACTTTGACCAAAGTGGAAGAACAACATGAAGAGGTAAATACTACTGGGTTAATCAAGAAGGAGATAGATCAGTATACAGTCCCTTAAGGGAATCACCTGATCTTAACTAGGGTGGGGATTGCTCAAGTTGGAACCAGTCCCCCAGCTACGCCATCATCAAACCCACACAAGGGTAAGAATTCTCCTACCCCACCTTCGCCACCACTTGAGGACGATATGGCTGCACACATGAAACTTCCTACCTTTAAGGGTGTGGCGGATGAGGATATGGATCGATTCTGGTTTTTAGCAGAGTCTGTATGGACTGCGTAGAGCATTAATAATGATGTTATCAAAAGAGTGCGGTTGTCCATAGCCTTTGAAGGAAGGGCCCTGGATTGGTTTATGGGATACATTGGTCAGCGCGCGAACGCGCCAATACAAAAAATTAAGGATGCCCTGAAGCAGCAGTTTCGAAAGCCTAAATCGTACTCTCAATGTGTAGTCAAATTGAAGGACTTCAAACAGGGACCTACAGAGTCCGTCTAGGAAGCTGGACAACGACTGAAGAAGGTCATGAGTGATGGGGGATTTGTCTACGAGGACAAACAACACAAGGAATAGTTTATTGCCATTTTATTGCCACATTTGCACAGACCTATGGGACAACAGAAGATCGACTCCCAGGAAGAATCTTGGGGGGTTGCCATGAAGTTAGAGCTGCACCAAGATATGATACTCAATTTGCGGCACTACAGATCCAGAGCTAGCTAGAGGTGATGCACTTAGAAATTCATAACTTATGAAAGGATCGGGGGAAAGGAAGCTAGCCCAGATGTATGGTGCATACGCTGTAGGGTGTCGTGCCATACTAAGGATCAATGCCCTTTATTATCGGATTATATGCAAGCTGGTGGGCCAAGCCCTCTATGCCCTAGGGAAATGGCTAGACCCAATACCCCTATGCTGTGGTGCACTAGCTGTTGGGTAGCAGGAAGACATGATACATATCTGTGCCCATGATTAGGTGCCTATGTTCCAGAATTGAAACAAAAATGGTGCATATTCTGCTCGTATGTGGGTCATGACGAACGAAACTGCCGAACACTCGACCTAATGGTAGATAGGGGAAAACTATATGGGGTGCAGGTTGACCCCTCATCACCATTGTCTCCCTCTAGGAGGGGAGGATCCACCGCAAGAGGAAGGGGAGGAGGGAGAGGTGGAAGTGCAGGTCATGGACAAGGGCAACTGATCTGGTACAACTGTGGGGACGTGGGACATTATGCACGATACTGCCCGAACCCTACGCGCCAGTCCTGTAGATATTGCAGGTAGTTCGACCATGTCATTGAGGATTTCCTAGTTTTAATAGCAAAAATGCAGGAGAAACAATAGACGCCCACACTGAACATACAATGGGTTAAGGCAAAACCACGAGATGATGGGCCAAGTATAAATGTGATCACGTGCAACGGCATTGCCACCAGAGGGGCTGAGGAAAAAGCTGGGATTGAAACATTGATCAGGAAGGTTGTGGAGAAAAAGGAAAGCTTAGATCTGAAAAAGGAGAAAGAAACCTTCATGGAAGCTCGAAGGGAGATGGTCAAAGATGAAGAATCTACCTCAAAGAATTTGGTAGACCCAACAGCAGATGAAGCAGTTAAACCATTCCTTCAGGCATGTTTGAAGCTGCTGCGCAACCAGAAGGCATTAGAGAATCTACAAGCATTAATAGATGGTTGCACAGAAAAGGTTGCCTCACAACCAGAGGTTAAAACTGTGAACAAACTATACAAGAACAAAAAAAGGACTGTTCGAGAGATGCGCATGACGACACAGATTAGAGACTATGAAATAAACCAAGTCATCCTTGACTTAGGATCAGACGCGAATGTCCTGCCCAAAAAAACCTGGAAAAATATGGAAGAACCTAAGCTGAAATGGTATACTATTTAGTTATAGATGGCTAATCAACAAAATATCATCCCATTGGGACGACTACCAAAGGTTATGGTAGACATCATAGGTGTTAAAGTTTATGATGATTTTGAAGTAATTCAGATAGTGGATGACGCAGACCATTACCCCGCGCTCTTAGGTCTGGATTGGGCTATTGACATGGGAGATATCATTAATTTGAAAAGGAGAAGTATGATCTTTGAAAATGAAGGTACACAGGTGATAGTCCCCCTGGATCCAGCAGAAGGTGAGTGATATACTGAACTAGTACGTAAGGAGGAGGATGTTGATCACATCTACAAACTAACCGCCCGGGACGACGATTGGATCAACCCCACGACTGGTAGCATGTTATGTTGGGAAAAATACAGTGAATGCCTCTTAGAATCGGATGAAGAAATAGAAAATTGAAAAACCAGTTGCATGATGTATCTATGCTGCGGTGTCTTAAGATCACAAAGAGCTTATGATGCATCTCCTCAAAGGTAAGAGAACTACCCTACTTTGATGGCTCTGGTAGTGTTAATTACTTTCTTAAAGAAATTGAAGCAGATGTCCCTAAAGAATGGAGGTTTTGGGCCCTTGACTTGGCTATGCGTGTGACCCCCGCACGATGGTGGGAAACCCATAAGGAAGATTTTCAGGAATGGGGGGAATGCCAAAAGATGATGATCCTGTGATTTGACCCTCTGACCAACCCGCCTATGGAAATATTATCGGGTCAAGGGGATCCACACAAGCACTTGGCTGTTTGGATGGAAGTATGGAATGAAAACACATGGAATTAACGGGTCCATATGTTTATTCATGTGTTAGGACCAATCCCCACCACTTGGTATTTGGATGTAGAACTACACCAACGCACTCGTCTTTGGGGTACAATGACTGAGAATTTCGTAATGACGTTTGGGCTAGTGGGAGGAACTCAGAAAAATTATGAAGACCTGCAATATATATATGCTTTGGTCTTTAATGAGTCCTTCTCTAAGCAGGAATGCACTGCACCAACTTGGGATGCGCAGATGCAGGATATTGTCAATTGTAGAAATTTGTCAGTAGAAGACAGTGATGAGGACCCTCGGAATATAACTATCCCATAATTAGAAGAGGAATGTGCCATTGCAGGACCTTTGCTACAGGTAGTTTATGTAACCAAACCATTGAAACTAAATGAAGTCAACTTTGGCATGGAAGCGCAGCCCAAGATGGCCAAAATTGGGGAATACTTGGATAGCAACACAATGGGAAATATCGTGGAGCTGCTAACTAAATATCAGGATCTATTCCCCAGAAATTTCTCTGAACTCAAAGGGATTGTCGAGGATATGGGAATTATGAGTATTACCTTGAAGTCAGATGTGTGCCCTGTCAAACAGTGGCCCTATCGCTTGAACCCTAAATATAAACAGAAAGTCAAGGAGGAAATAGAGAACATGGTGGCTGCAGGTATCATTGAACTAGTGGAACAGTTAGATTGGGTAACCCCTATGGTGGTCCAAGAAAAAAATATTAAAGGAGAGATAAGGATCTGCGTAGACCTACACAAGTTAAATTATGCCTGCGTACATGATCCTTTCCCTACGACATTCTATGATGAAATTTTGGATAATTTGGGATGATAGGAATCATACTCGTTCACTGATGGTTTCTCTGGGTACCATCGTATCCACATAGCACCTGAAGACCGCAAAAAGACAACCTTCGCGATTGAGTGGGGATCGTTCCAGTACACTATCATGCCGTTTGGGCTGAAGAATGCCCCTGCTATCTTTTCAAGCATAGTTGTAGCAGTATTTAAGGAATTCATTCATAAGTTTTTGGAAGTTTGTTTTGACGACTGGTCAATTTTTGGATTAGTGAAGAATCAAGTGTCAAACTTGCTCATGATGTTGGATGCTTGCAAGAAACACTAAATTTCGCTAAACGTCAAGAAATTCATATTCTGTGTCCCATTTGGGATTGTGTTGGGACACATGGTATGTCAGCAGGGATTGATGGTTGACCCATCCAAGATCGCGATTATCATCAATTTGGTAGTCCCCACTACTGAGAAACAATTGCGCTCCATCTTAGGCCACACAAGTTACTACAGGAAGTTTATTCAAGGGTACACTTTGATCACTGCACCAATGGAAAACCTGCTAAATAAGGATGTCTCCCTTTTTTGGGATGACGAGTGTCAGAAGAGTTTTGAGCTGCTAAGGGAAAAGATGGTAACTGCACCTATTCTTATATTTCCTGACAGGGAAAATGTCTTTCATGTGCATGTGGTTGCATCAGGGATAGCACTAGGAGTTGTCTTAGCACAACCAAGAGAAGGGGAAATCGATCATCTGGTTGCCTTTGCTAGCAGATAACTCTCGAGCGTAGAGTGAAACTATTCTACCACAGAGCACGAAGGGTTGGCAATGTTGAAATTTTAATACAATTATGTATTTACTGGATTCTCATGATCTAAAAATTATATGCCACTGTTAAATACACAATCCTTCTACTTAAATCTTTGCTTAAATTTAATCGCCAATTGCAAACACATGAAGAAATATCAATCACACATAACATAGATGTTTTTACCCGAAAAACAGAAAGCTAAAAAACCCACTGTCATACATTATGTATATATCATGGATCATGAAACAATCTCATACAAAACTCTAATCCAAGAGCTCTCAGTACAATATACAATTGTCTCACACTGTCATACAAAAATTGACAAATACATGCGCCAGTTTACTGCCTCCTGACAACCCGCTTCCACTGCGTAATCCCTGCTGATCACAATCACTGAATGAATTCGATAATGCCTTTCCTTGACTGCGAAATCCTCATTGGCATCTCCAATGTGTGTTTGGTTGCAAGTGTGCACCCACTAATGTCACAACTGATAGTCAAACTTTCCCTTTCACCTATCTCTCAACTGGGTCTCCACTGGATCTGACAGGCATGTAGTTAACAATAGTAAATCTTCAGTTGCATGTGAGATCACTCCATGTGAATTAATTTAATATTTAATTCAATGATCTCTCACTAGTGTATCTTTAGTTACAACTAGTTACAACTAGCACAACTGATTTTAACTCACTTAACTGAGTTAAAATAATTTACAACTCACATAACTACACATCCAACTATGTTACGACTTTGTGTCACTCAGTAACAACGAAGTCCACTTGCATGTCCCACCAACCAACCTTAGAACTCATAATTCATTCATTCAACTGGTTTGCCACATTAGTTAACTAAAATCAAGTGCTTCAAGAGAATAGATTATTATTTATTGTCTAATTATTATTAAGAGATAATAGTAATCAACATGCATTCTATTTTTAGACATGTGATATATAAATAGACTTCGCCCATGCATCTAAAAATAGAAACTCATCTATAAATAGAATTTGCTCAACCATCTAAAAATAGACTCCTGCTATAAATAGACTTTGCTCAACATTCTAAAAACAGACACACACCTAAAAATAGCTTGCGGGCCTCACCTAGTGTAGGTGCTTAATTTTCACTAGGATCATCATCTTGTTGAAGCTCAACACTCCCTCTTAACAAGAAAGGGATTATCCTTCACCCCGATCCTATCTCTATGGTATTTAAATTTTCTCCTCGTGAGCGCCTTTGTCAGAATATTACATCCTGATCCTCCGTAGGAATGTACTGAAGCAACATGATCTTCTGCTACACACAATCTTTGATATGATGATACCAGATATCTATATGCTTAGATCTATCATGAAACACAAGATTAATTGAGAGTTTAATGCAACTCTGATTATCACCATGAATCATTGTAGGATCTAAATGAGAACCAAACAAACTGACCAGGATCTTCCTCATCCAGATAGCCTCACATGTAGCTTGACTTGCTGCCATGTATTCCTCTTTCGTTGAACTGAGTGCCACAGATCTCTGTTTCCTGCTGTACCAAGAGACAGTTGTAGATCCGATACTGAAGACCCCACCTGATGTGCTCTTTCTGTCCGTTGGGCTGCCTGCCTAATCTACATCTGTGAAGCCATGCAACTTCACCTCATCCGTCTGTCTGTACCATAAGCCATACTTAGATGTGCCCTTGAGATATCTTAGGACATGCTTGCCCACCTTCCAAAAGAGCTTGGTAGGCTTAACCATTGCTTGAATAAGCTGGTTCACCGCATTGCATATATCCGGTATTGTATTTACTAAATACATTAGCGAACCCAGTAACTGTCGATAGACAGTAGAATCCACTACCTCTCTAGATGTAGCATCCTCTTTCCTCCAGTTTCCTAGAAGAGAAGTATCCATGGGTTTTCAACCCTCCGTGTGAAACTTGCCCAATATCTCCTGTGCATACTTACCTTGAGACACAAAAATTTCACCATCTCACTTCCATATTTCCAATCCAAGGAAATAGTGAAGGAGGCCCATATCCTTCATCTCAAACTCCTTTGCAAGGTCCTCCTTGCATGAGTGTATCAGCTGCTCATCACCAGTCATTATTAAATCATCAACATAAAGAACAATGATTAAAATCTTACCCTCCACAACAATTTGGTATAGGTTTGCATCCACCTCACTCTTGGTGAAGCCAAGTCCGGTGAAATAGCTGTTGATCCGACTATACCAAGCACGAGGTGCTTTCTTCATCCCATACAACACTCTTTTGAGTTTTCACACATGCGAATCACTGCTGAAGATCTCAAATCCTTCAGGTTACTCAATGTACACTTATTCCTCAATGATCCCATTAAGGAACCCAGTCTTCACATCCATCTGATGAATGTGCCAACCCATCTGCGCTAAGAGAGAAAGGATGGTCCTTATGGAAGAATACCGTGCGATAGGTGCAAAGGTTTCTTCATAATCAATCCCCTCGATCTGTGAGAAGCCTCGGGCCACAAATCTGGCCTTGTATTTCTCAACACTCCCATCAATAGTTTGCTTTAACTTGTAGATCCATCTTGAACCTACCACTGATTTATCAACCGGCCTTGGAACAATTTCCCAAGCACCGTTTCTAACAATGGAGTCATACTTCTCCACCATTTCATCTACCCATGTGGGCTCTTGCACTGCTTCCTGAAAGGAAGATGGCTCAATCACAATACATTTTCTCATGAGAGCCATGTATCCAGTGAATCAGTCAGGAGACTGTCTCTATCTGCGCTGTGAAGTAGGGACTCCTACATTCTGTGCCACATCAAGCTTTAGCATCTCAGCTTCTGTGGTACGCCTTCTGCCAGTTCTGATGTTTGGCTCTGTGTGAGTGGACTCCTCCACTCCATGAACCTCCTCCTCTGGTTGATCCACATCTAGAGACTCATCTTTGGGAACCAAAAGTTCCTCCTTTGCATGTAATTCTAGCTCCCTCTCAAGCGACAACTTCATGGCTTTCTCCTCATTGAATTTTATATCCCATCGCACCACAATCATTCGACTGTTTGGAAAATACACACGATAATTATTGGGTGTTTCTATGTACCCCACAAATATCCCAACTTCAACAGTCGGCTCTAGCTTCTTCCTGGCATTCTTGGTCACATGCACATAAACAGATGAGCCAAAAATCTTAAAGTGAGAAACATCCAGTTTCTTACCAGTAAAAGCTTCTTCAGGTGTACTCATGCCAAGTATTCTATGAGGACAACGGTTTTGCACATAAACCGCAGTGTTGCATGCTTCCACCCACAAATGAATTGCTAGGCCCTGATCATGCAGCATCGCTCGTGCTGCACCCACGATTGTTCTGTTCTTCCTCTCTGCGACCCCATTTTGCTGTGGGTTATGAGGTGCTATGAGTTCTCTTCAAATTCCTTCTTTGCTACAGATGTCTTTGAATTAGTTAGAGATGTATTCCCCACCATTATCACTCCACAAAGCCTTCACTTGCTTCCCTGACTCTTTCTGAACCAATGCCTTAAAATCACAGAACCTTGAGAATGTTTTATCCTTCTTTTGCATGAAGAAGATCCAACATCTACGAGAAAATCCATCAACAAAAATAACATAATACCTGTGTTTTGTTGTTGAAGCAACCGAGAATTGCCCACACACGTCTATGTGAACTCTCTCCAGGATCACCGAAGCACGGTTCTCCTTTTCTCGAAAGGTGGTCTTTACAAACTTTCCCATAGTACATCCCTTGCACTGATCTAATTGTGCAAGTGTACCCTTGGGAAATCTAGTAGAAATCTGTTGCAAAATTTTCGAGGCGCCATGGTGAAGATGGCCCAATTACCTGTGCCATAATTTGCCCTCATCCCGGCTCACCACTTCTTCTTCTTTACCCACCATTGCAGCGCACCCATCTACCTCTGACTTGTAGAGATTCTTGACTCAAATCGCTATCCTCTTGGCTTGACTTGTTGTTTTATGTCACAGGAAAGATTTTCCATAGCTAAAAAAAACGTCATAGCCTCTGTCCTCCAACATCGCGACTGAGGCCAAGTTTTTCTTCAGACTTGGAACATGCATAACATATTTCAGTAGAAATGGTTTACCTGACTCCCTCTCAAAGGTAATGATACCAATTTCGGTCGCACTGTATCGGCCATCGTCACCCATCTCTATATGCATTTGGAGATGTTTCTTCTCCAAGTCACTAAAAATCTCCTTATCTCCCGTCATGTGGAAGGAAGCACAACTATCAAGATACCATACCGATCCCATTGTGCTTGATACCAAACATGCAATCAAGGAGAAATCAAGTTCAAATTGTGAGGCAAGGGCCTCACCAGCTACAACTCCAACACCCTTCTTTTTCTTCTTTTTCTGTGGGCAGTTAGTGGTGAGATGTCCATGTTCATGATAGTGAAAACAATTCACCTTGGAAAAATCCAAATTCTTGCCTTTAGCCTCGTATTTAGAGTGGAATTTCTTCCCCTTCCCTTTCCTTGCCTTGGCAGCCAAAGCAAAATACTCTTCATCGTCATGATTTGATGAAGATCCATCTCTAGTGTTCCGCCTGAACTCCTCTTGCACTAGATCTGATCACAATTGTTCCCAATCCAACAATTTTTCCCGTCTGTTGATAGAGTTTTGATAACTGTGCCAACTCTTAGGAAGTCCCAAGAGAGCCAAGCTCACCAAATCATCATTAGCAACCATGATTCCCACACTCCCCAGTTCATCCCGACATTGGACAAACTTTGTGAGATACTTAGGAATATTGTTGCCCTTCTCCATCTTGATCTTTCTGAGTTTATCCTTCAGCACCAATTTCCTATGCGTTGCTGCTTTGGAAAATATCCGTCAAAGCCTTCCACATTGCAAATGGAGTGGATTTCCCATGAAGGCTTGAGAAAATATGGTCTCACACACCTTCCAACAGAATCCTTCTTGTCTTCATTACTTTATTTTTCCAGGCATCAATTAATGCATCATCCGTCAAAGTGGGCTTAGGAACATCACTGTCAATGAATTCCTTCAAGCCATTATCTTCAAGCACCGCTTCCATCCTATCCTTCCATGCAATATAGTTTGAGCTTCCCTCGAGTGCATACTCTAACCGCAAACCATTGAAATCCATTTCGATGTTTACTCAACTGTCATACCAAGAAATTCTTGCACCAAATTCGAATTGTTTCCACCAACAAACTCATCTACTGCTTCAATATTGCAATCTTCTTAGCTCTGATACCATGTAGAAATTTTAATACAATTTATGTATTTCTTGGATTCTCTTGATCTAAAAATGATATGCCACTGTTAAATACATAATCCTTCTACTTAAGTCTTTTCAGAAATTTAATCGCCAATTGCAAACACATGAAGAAAGATCAATCACACATAACACACATGTTTTTACCGGGAAATCATAAAGCTAAAAACCCCACTTTCATATATTATGTATATATCATGGATTATGAAACAATATCATACAAAACTCTAATCCAAGAGCTTTCAGTACAATATACAATCGTCTCACACTGTCATACAAAAATTGGCAAATACATGCTCTAATTTACTGCCTCCTGACAGCCTGCCTCCATTGCACAATCCTTGTTGATCAAAATCACTGAATGAATTCGATATTACCTTGCCTTGACTGCAAAATCCTCATTGGCATCTCCAATGTGTGTCTGGTTGCAAGTGTGCACCCACTAATGTCAAAACCGATAGTCAAACTGTCCCTTTCACCTATCCCCCAACTGGGTCTCCACTAGACCTGACATGCATGTAGTTAACAGTAGTAAATCTTCAGTTGCACGTGAGATCACTCCATGTGAATTAATTTAATATTTAATTCATTGATATATCACTACTACATCTTTAGTTACAACTAGTTACAACTAGCACAACTGAGTTTAACTCACTTGAGTTAAACTACTTTACAACTCACATAACTACACAACCAACTCTGTTACAACTTTGTATCACTCAGTTACAATGAAGTCCACTTGCATGTCCCACCAACCAACCTTAGAACTCGTAATTCCTTCAGTCAATTGGTTTGCCACATCGGTTATATGAAATCAAGTGCTTCAAGAGAATAGATTATTATTTATTGTCTAATTATTATTAAGAGATAATAATAATCGACATGCATTTTATTTTTAGACATGCGATCTATAAATAGAATTTTCCCATGCATCTAAAAATAGAAACTCATCTATAAATATAATTTTCTCAACCATCTAAAAATAGACTCCCGCTATAAATAGACTTTTCTCAACATTCTAAAAATAGACATACACCTAAAAATAGCCTGCGGGCCCCACTTAGTGTAGGTGCTTAATTTTCAATAGGATCATCATCTTGTTGAATCTCAACAGAAAATGGTGTATGCCCTACAGAAATATAGACATTGTTTATTAGGTGGATACTTCAAGATGTTCACATATCATTCAGCTTTAAAATACTTGGTCAATAAGTCCGTGTTGGGGGGGGGGGGGGGGGATTTGTAGGTGGTTACTATTGTTTCAGGAGTATGATTTTGAAATCATTGTGAAACCGGGGAGATTGAATATCGGGCCTGATCACTTGCCTCGGATCGAGAATGGGGAAGAGCCAACCAATCTGGAAGAAGGATTACTTGACGCGCAACTGTTTGCTATTAAGGTGGTGGATGAGCACTTTGCAGACATTATTAATTTTTTGACCATAACTATGGCGCCTGACGACTACTCAGTACCATAGAAAAGGGAATTCATCGCATGTGTAGCAGATTTTACCATAATCGTTGCACAACTCTACAATTTGGGCGCGGATGAGGTGCTGCGAAGGTATGTAGTGGAACACGAAAGACAAGTTGTCTTGGCTGAGGCCCATGGAGGAGTTACAGGAGGGCACTATGTAGGAAAATCCATTGCACAGAAAGTATTAAGGGCTCGGTTCTGGTGGCCCACATTGCATAATGACGCCCATGCATACTGCCAGGCCTGTGACATGTGCCAATGAACTGGGAAACCCTCACTTCGAGATGAGATGCCCCTGCAACCACAGATGGCTTTGCAGGAGTTTGAAAAGTGGGCCATAGAATTTGTAGGACCCATCAATCCCCTTGGAAAGAAGACGGGCGCTCGGTACATCATCACTGCCATTGATTATGTAACCAAGTGGGTGGAAGTAGAAGCTTTCAAGGGCTATACTATAGATACCTTTTCGCACTTCATTTTTGAACATATTCTGACTAGGTTTGGTTACTCGAAGGTTCTAATGAGTGACGGAGGTACGCATTTTGTTAATGAAACTATTGCGTTTTTTACTGAGGAATTCTAGATCCACCATGCGAAGAGTACCCCATATCACCCACAGGTGAATGGGGCAGTAGAGGCCTTCAATAAAATCCTGGAACATGCACTCACCAAGATCTGTAACGCCGACCGAAGTGATTGGGATGTACGCATTCCCTTAGTACTTTAGGCCTATAGGACCACATGCAAGAAAATCACGAGAAAAACACCCTTTGGAATGGTCTACGGGAAGGAGGCCATCATGCCTATGGAATACATTGTTCTCAGCCTGCGCATTTCGGCTTTTATAAACATGGCGGACACCCTTCAGGCGAGCGTAGATCAGGCGAGGCAGAATCAAGCGAGCCAGCCAGCTACAGTCACAGCCTTGACCACCGTAATGGACAGTCAGATCTGCCCCCTCCCGGGTGCAGCTTTTGCTATGGTACCCTCGGTATTGTGTGACCAAGTTCGTGCATGCTCTTCGGTCGACCTTGATGTTGTGCGATTGACATGTGCGTAGCTACAAGACCTATTTATCTCCATCACCAGTGAGCTTCAGCATAGAGAACTGCGGGTGTAACAGCAACTCAGTGAGGCTGAGCAAACTATTGTGACTAAAGCTGTCGAAACCACCCAAGCCCAGGTCGCACACATTTCCACCATTGCGCATCACACTAAATTAGAGAAGTTGATAGACCGGCTCTGCAAGGATATGCCAGAAGTAATTACTGCCTCCGTTGCGTCGCAGGTGAAGTTCGAAGGCTTGGTCGCTGCTCTGAAGGCTTCGTGGATTGAAGTACAGGTTGTTAAGGCCGATTTGGAACTAAAAATAACATCACTGCAGGCCACGCTATAGCTAGAGACCCCTCCGGAGGTGTGCGGCTAGCGAGCCGCTCTCATCACAGAAGCTACAAATAGTATTACCACATAGATCACAAAGGGAACCGAATTTTTTGAGACTGCTATGACACTATGGTCCTAGGTGCAGCGTGATCCCCTCCTTCGCCAAATTAATAAGGACCTGCACCAAAAGGAGCAAGATTTTGAGAAAATGGAAGCCATTATGACCACCCTTGTCCCAGCTCAATGACTAGCACAACTTCAGACTAGCCATGTGCTCATAAATGAAATTACGGGGAACCGACGCAAGAAGCAGGTACTCAACAACCATCTGACCCCATGGGCTGACGAATCTCTCAAGATTTCACAAGAATTATATAGGGCCGTGAAGCAGCTAAATCAGACTTTGGAGAGTGTCATCGTAGCTATTGAAGGCCCAACTTCACAAAAGTTGGTTGATATTGCGCAAAATTCAGTCGCGCAGAGCATAGGTGTTCTACCCCCTTTGGCTGCCACTATCGAAAAGCTCTAGGAAATGATGAAGAGCTCATCGACGTTGTGACTCGGGAAGAGTCATAAGATTGTGTTGGGGGCCTGTTGGAGCAAGGACCCCTAACTGCATTATTGGTCTAATTTTGTAATATTTTGTAATATTTAGTCTAGCGTAGGGGCTTTGGGGCGGGTCAAAGCCCCCAATGAATTGTAAAGGGTCAAAGGGTAGACCAGGAGTCCGCAAACCATAGTTTGCAGACCATAGAGTAGCGCATGATAATATGTTATAAATAGATGGATAGAGAGAGTCCAGAGATAGGCTAAGTTGGGGATTAAGCTTGGATACAAACTTGTGGTATTTTGTGTTGATTGTTTAGGTAAGGGCTCTTGTTGGTTGTGTGCACGGAGACCCTGAGTCCTATTGTGTGTGGACCCCGCTGGCTGTGTGCACGGGCTGGTAGATAGAGTCTGTAAATCAGATCTAGATACGAATAAATGAGAAGGTTGTTTTGTGATATCTAAGTGGTTCTATGTTATGATTATTGACTACGCTTTATTTTATTTCTAAGATTATACCTGCTAGCTAAATACTGATGATTTACTGGTGTGCATGTGGATGCGATATTATGAATGCATAGATCTGGTTTAAGTACTTTTCTCTGGTTATATGTTATCTGATGATTTATGTTCTTTGTCTAAGTTTCTCTATCAATATACTGTTAAGGGTTTATGTGTGCAGATCTGTCAGGTCTGAAGGGACCCACTTTAATTAACTTTCTCTCTCTCAGGGTGCAGAATCCTAGTTCCAGCACCCTCCCATACTACTTCGAGTGAGACCTTGGCTGCATAAGAAGACCATTGCCGAAAGGGCCAATAGTATAGTGGTTTTTTGGAAAACCTTAAAAATTAACCTGGGTTAAGACCCCTTAGGCCAACAGTGATGGAGGATAATCACCACAACAATAATTGTCAACCCCTTGTTTTGTAGGTTTTTGTACCTTACATCGACTTTCTTTTAAATATGATTTCATAAAATATTGTGAACCAATGTGCAAGTAAGTCCATCCCCACCCTTGGGGCATCCCCTACATTTCTTCATCCTTAGGGTTTTGGGGATTACAAATAAATCTCCTTTTGGAAAGGAATATGCCTGAGGACAACAAAAATTTTCAGTCCTTTGTTTCTTAAGTTCCTGTATCCACTCTCTTTTAAATATGCTTCATAACATGTTGCGAAGCAGTGTTGCGTGGAAGCTTATTCCCAAATTTGGGCATCCCTTGCATTTCTCCATATCTAGGGATTTGGGGATTACAAGGGAAATCCCCTTTTAGAAGGAAATGTCTCTAAGGACATCCACTTCGACATTTCTTGCCAAAAAACCAAAAAAAGAAGTAAAGAAGAATTCTTGGACAAATTGGCCACAAGTTCTCCAGGAAAAATAATCCCTCACTTCCTGACATTTAACCCATAAAAAATATGATAATTTTTTTGACATTGAACCCATGACAAATAGGATAATCGTAATGCTAGCATGATTGGTAGCCTCATGCACTTGACTCTCAACCTCTAGAGCTGCTATTCCAACCATACATGGGACCCAATAGTTGCTTCATTCATTTCGAAGTTTGGACTAATTAAATACTAGAGTTCATAATGTACATAGATGAATTGGTCCCAATAAAACATAGATTGCATGAACTGAAAGCTCTGTCTAGTTTGGACCTAGATAATGTCTACGTTATTCTCATTCCTAGTAGATAAACATCTTCGTCAGACCTGGAACATACAAGACATTGCCTTTGGGTATTTCTTATCAGCGTGGAACACTGTGTGGAACATGGTTACATGGCGTATTAGTATAAAGTTCATAAGCTATCTTCATCATAGCCTATCCACCTCTAAGCGAAAAAAACCCCTCTCTAGGCATTGGCTTAGGGAATTGCTGGTACTTCTAATTTGTTCACAGGTGGCATGAGATGGATGGATTGGATACGTAGTACATATGCTTCAGTCAGAAATGCTTCGTAATTACCCACCCCCAAGTTATTTTGAAGATTGGTAGCATCATGCACTTTATATGTATGACATCCCAGACCTGTTACTTAATAATTGCTACATCTAGAATCTGTTTTTATTATTTTCTTCTTTGTTTTTAAGCTTGTACTTATATAATTTTTAAAATATATTTTTCTACTTGTCCAAGAAAAATGTGGTCGTCCATGAAAATATTCCTTGAAGCTCATTCCTCCATTTCTTATTAGTCAAACTAAGTGAAAACTAAAACACATTTGATCACCAAATCCCTCTTCAAACCACTCTTGAGAAATAGAGAGAAAAGAATACCATAAGCATAATTAACTAAAAGCTAAAACTATAATCAACTAAAGGCTAAAGCTATAGTCAAACAATTCAATAAATAGAGAGAAAAGAATACCAAATAATTCAATAAATAGAGACAAAAGAATACCATAAGCATACTAGCAATAGACATAGTAATGGTAAAAGAACGACAAAAATATATCACATACCCCAGTAAATACGGTATTTGAAAATTTAAAATACTGAAAATTTGATTGAAGGGAATAGTTATTCACGTTAAAGGCAAAATAGTTTCAAACTTGGAATATTTTGATACTAACCTGGCCTCTTTTAATATAAGAGACGAATCAAGGGCATTGATACATGTGTTGAAGCCTGAGACTCGTTTTTAGTAGCAAATGTGGTCTTGAAAGTAAAGAGGTTCTATCAATGTGTTGAAGCCCAGGACTCGGTATTAGTAGCAAATGTGGTCTTGAAATTAAACAACTCTATCAACCTAACAATGGCAGGAATTAGTCATCAACGTCTCCCCATGTTTTTTCGATGTCCTCCGATGAATTGTATCACTAGTTGCTATTGGACAAATAACATTTTTAATTTTTTTTTGGAAATTTTAACAGCATTTCTATGTTGATTCTTCAATAATCCTTTATCGCACTATGCCTAACTTTCTCAGCTAGATCACCTTAATCCATTTACCCAAATGATAATGCTAACCCTTGTTCATAACATTGTATGTCTTAATTTTAGTGACCCCTATTCATAACATTATATATTAAGTTTAGTGACTTCATACATATTGGTGGGGCTAAAAGTTGTTGTCAAGATCAAACAATGACTAAATACCACTGTCTTTAGCTATCAACACCATGATTACAACTCTTACCAGAGAGTTCTTAAACTAGCATCACAAGAGAAACCCATATCATTCCCAAGCTAATGGAATAATAGAGGTATTTAATAAGACCTTGGAATATAGGTTCACTAAGGTTTGTTCAGTAAACTTGGATGATTGGGATGAGAGAATCCCAATAGTTCTATGGGCCTACTGTACCACCACTAAATGTTTGACCAAGAAAACTCCATTCCAACTGGTGAATGTATGAGACACAGTGATATTGGATTTGTGGTCCCCTGTTTGGTTTAGTCGGTTGTCTTTAGCTTTCTATCCATTTAGTGGACTGCCTTTAGCTTTCTATCCAGGGTTTCTATCGAGGGTTTCGTTTAGTCGACTTTGTCTTTAGCTTTCTATTCACTATTTGGTTCACTACAGATAATTTTTTTTACCACATGGCCATAATTTTTGAAATTTATTTCATTTTTTTATTATCATAAGGCCACACTTAATTATTAAAGAGTTTATTTAACTTGGAGTTTAATTTGTTCTTGTAGTACAGAAATTTATTTCATTTTTGACAAGGTCATAAATAAAAGTTGTTTAATAAATTTTCTCTAATTTGGATACTTGCTTTCAATTTTGATAGTACTCTTACTTTTTTTTCACCATATGGCCACACTTAATTATTAAAGAACTTATCTAATTTAGATACTTGCTTTTATATACTTGCTTTCAATGTTGGTAATATTTTTTGGTTTTCACTCTATGGCCCAATAGATTTATTTCTATTTTCGATTCAATGTTTGTTTACCCCCTTAGATAAATAAGGAGAAAGAAAATGTTGAAGACATTTCAATAGAATTATTACTTTTTGTTTTTTTCACTCTATGGCCAAATAGAGTAAAAAGTTATTTCTATGAAAATAGAATTATTACTTTTGTTTTTCACTCTATGCCATAGAGTAAGAAGTTATTTCTATTTTCTATTCAATGTTTGTTTACCCCCTTAGAGAAAGAAGGAGAAAGAAAATGCTCAAGAAATTTCTATAGAATTATTACTTTTTGTTTTTCATTCTATGCCATAGAGATGTTCAGTATACTTTTTATGTTATGATATAATTATTTAATAAATTAATTTATGTCACAGGTTTTTAAAGAAACTAAGACATCTATTTCTTCATTAGAAATTAATTAACAAACAGAAATTAATTGTGTTTTGGATTAAAGGTAAATAAAAATTTAGTTATGGAAGTGGTTCCATAAAAGAGGAAAAAGTGAAAAAAGACTGATGGTAAAAATTATTCCAACTGAGAAGTGCTTGAACATAAATAGTTCAGTTAGTTACCCCTTCCTCTGTGGATAAAGTGACACCCTGGTGAGGAAGAGGGGTTTTGATCTGTTGGTGGCTAAGAGAAGGAAAAGAGAAGAGAGTGTGAATTTACTGAGCTGGTGGTGACTAGTGGAAATACTCTCAACAATCCTGAATTTCCCGGAAAGAAGATTGGACTTGGGGTCCCGAGATCTCTTCCGAGTTTTGTGTCAACCTAATTGAATCAATTGTGGAGCACGGGGGGGTGAGGATGTAATTGCCTCATCCACGGTAGGGAGGACAACATTAGTCGATTTCAAATAAGTAAATTTACTGAGTTTTGTTAGCTAGACAGAAGAGCATTTTGATACATTTCCTAAGGTATTTAAAGAAATTTATCACTTAAATATCTTGGCTATGGTTAGTATAACTGAAGGTACTTGTTTACTTTTAAGTTTCTATTTTGCCGAGTAAATATTCAATAAAGGTACTCCTCTATAAGAGCTACCGTGTAACCTTCGTATACTTGTTCTCTTGAAATAAATGAATAAATGTTGGTTAAGTTTTCTTAACTCGATGATTGAAATGCAATGACGAATGTGAATGGGAAATTAACTCTGTTTTTCTTTATACTGTAGAACATAAATAGCTAAAACTGGACTGATAAAGAAAACATAAGGAAAGTAAAATGACAACCAATTTTTGGAGAGATAGAAAATCCACATATTAATACATAAGCAAGCATAAACTCAGAACTTGTAAGTAGTAGTATAGGAAATCTTAACCCAGGTCTAGAGTTGAAAACTTCGGGTTCCGGGTTGGTTGTTCCTATTATTTTATACTATGCACGGACAAGATTTGGGTTTGGTCCAGTTGACCCTTAAATTATTAAAATTTACAAGAAATATTAAGAAGAATTCATTATTCATAATGAGGAGACAAGAGACATAGTCGAAAGCTGAGAATCAAATTCTTCTATATATTGTAAAACATAACAATTGGAAGGATTCTTTCATAACATGCCATTGAAGGACATAAGATACATCATTATCCAGACATTAAACAAGAAGTAGAGGCGCAAATGTACAATGCGACCAATCATCTGTTAACTTAAAACTTAATGTAAAACTTAATAGTATAGCCGAGGTGTCAAGAGCACAGTCACCCAGAATTTTCTATCAAAGTGAAAGATTTAAATAAACCATAAATTTAAAAAAGTTCTTTCCATAAGAGAGGCAGTCTTGGCTCTGGGCATATAAACCCTTCCTCTAACATTACAAGTATAGCTTCTTAAAACAACAGTAAGGTTAAACATTTCTGCATCAAGAAGTATAAAGGCTATCAAAACAAATGTCATCACCCTAGCCTTAGAAGAGATTCTTTGGGCAACCTGGTACCTGTAGCATGAGGCACGTATGCGGAGTGAGACCCTTATCTTTGATAATAGGCAGAGACGGAGACACGAACCAAACACTGAATCATTCGAATTTTTATATCTACATGGGCACATACCCACAAGAATGTTGATTACAGAGTTGGAGGGTTGTGGAAGAAACAAAAAGAATTGAGTAATTGTGGACACAAAATAAAGAGCCTTGACTTACCTGCGTTAAATAGACCCCAAACAGAATGAGGGCTCTTTGCGGAAAATACAAGAGAAAAGATTAGTAACCAAACCCCGAGATTAGGAGAAAAGATAAACTGAAATTCATAAGCAAAGGATTCGACTATGAAAACTTACTAGCAACAAGAAAAATGCCAACCAGTATGCTGATGGAGGAGGCATAGAACAACGCACAACTCCGATATAACCCAGTTAAACGTTGCATAAGAAAACCGAGAAAATCTCACATAGGGAACCAGTAAACAAGCAAGCAACTGCCTGAAGGAAAACCCAGTTAAGTTGAACAAATGGCGGCATGACAATGAAAAAACTCAGGCATGTTCGATAACATAAATCACAACAGTGGAAGACTACAATCTTATCCTCGTAAATGCCACGGAAATATAGAAAACATGACCAGAGTCCTGGAGCTGTGACCGGGTTGCAGAGTAGCAACGCCGCAACAGAGCTCCGTCCGAATGAACCAAACAGTTAGGGTTTGGCGGGTTTGATTACCCTAATCCACCAAGTAACTTTGCCAGTCGTAGACCTCATCCGGTGGATCCGATGGTAAGAAAATAAACAATGTCTATCCCATAAAACCAAAATCAATGCGATGGTACAACTATCCACACGATGCTCATTATTATAAACTAAATTGAAAATCCCATTATGTGAGAAATATCAAAACCCAGATTTTCATTAAAATCATTCAAATACCTCGGGAGTTTAAAAGCATACAGTACTGTGCTCAATAATTAGGTAAATATTTTCCAATCGTCGGAGCAATTAACATGTAGCACTGTATTAACATGTCACCATATAGTTGCGATAATATAAAGGTAGTGAACCTTAGTGCAATATTAAACACTATATCAATAAAGTCTGAAGAATGAAGTATGGTTACAAGTGAGGTGTGGGTAAACCGTAGTATTTACCTTATACAATGTATGTACCATTAAACGAGCTAAGAATTTTTTTTTTTTTTGAGGGTTTATGTTAGATGTTACAATTTCATACTCTAAAAATTAATAATAATGTGACATCAATTAATCATAATTATTTTATACAGCTTGAGTGGGCCTAATGGTTAAGAGCATGTGTTTCCTCGGGGTCTCATACACCAATTTGGTGTCTGGCTTGGCCATGATCTTAAAATTGGATTATTATTATTATTATTTCATTTTTATTTCTATACAATTATACATTATAATAAAATTGAACATATAAATAAAAAGAAAAACCACTTCTTCATTTAACACTTTAAAATCATTTTTAATTAATCATTTAAAATATAATTATATAACAATATTTTTTATTAATTATTTCAATATAATAATATGATAACTTTACATATTAAGAAAATTTTGCATAATTTATTTTTTATTTTTATATTTATATAATTATAATAACTTAAAAATCAATAAAAAAACTAACCACATTTTCATTAAATCTAATTTAATGAAACTTAATTTATCTTTTCTCCATTTAAATAATCTTTATCGTTTCTCAATTGATTATTTAAAATATAGTTACATAATAATAATTTTCTTTATTAATTTTACACAACATAAATTTCAAACTATATAACATAATAATGCAAGAGAACATACACTAAAAATTAGTCGATATAATATTATAGCATAATAATGCATATTATAATTTATTTTTTATTTTTATTTTTATTTCTATATAATTATAATAAATTAAAAATGAATTGAAAGGCTAACCACATTTTCATTAAATTTAATTTAATGAAACTTTAATTTATTTTTTATTCATTTAAATATTCTTTATTTTAATAAATTGAAAATCAATAAAAAAGCTAACCACATTTTTATTAAATCTAATTTAATAAAATTTTAATTTATCTTTTCTCCATTTAAATAATCTTTAATTTTCTCAATTAATTATTTAAAATATAGCTACATAATAATAATTTGCTTTTTTAATTTAAACTATAATAATATAACATAATAATGCAAGGGAACATACATAAGAAATTAATCGATATAATATTATAACATAGTAACACAATAATAGTTTTACAAATTAAAGGAACATAAACTATAAATCTTTAACTTTTTACAAATTTTTAATTAAAAAATAAAATAAAACAGGTTGATTAAAGTTGCGAAAGGTTCTCTCTATAAATGTCTTATGGAATGCCACGTCATGTTTTCTAAAATTCTAAAGCTACCATCATTTCTATGTTTTAGGGGAGAGATGCCTAATGTTATGCACCAGTAATTGTTATATTACTAGTCCCATCAACCCACCAAAAATAGATATATATGCATCCAATAATTAAACATAAAGAAATAACTTGAAGTCCAAATGTATATTAAATTAAGTCCAAAATTTCCCAAGTCATTGACTGGGCCCACAACTGTCCATAAATATTTTAATAAGTATCAAGATTACAAATCCTATCATGTCAACTAGAAAACTCATAAAACCATTTTTCCTTCCAAAATGGTTCAATAAGTACAAAAATCCAGTCACTTCAGCCCATTTGATAAGCCCTGATGTTGTGTATGACAAGTAAATATCAATACGTGCACATAATAAAAAGAAATGTATGTCAGCCATAACTGCTGTGTTATTCAACATTTAAACCCATTGTGTTCAATAAATGGCACTCACCCAATAACAACATTTAAACCCACTGTGTACAATAAATGACACCCACCCAATAAATTCAATAAATGATTTCCCATTAAAACATATCAAAACAGATCAAAGCACATGGATCAACAAAAACAAATTCCCAGCCATTGGATCACATCAAATTCAATACTGATCACACATAAAAAATGAAGCCATTGCAATCCATGTCCATCATTTTCACCAATTAAATTCAACTGCAAAAAACTATAAAAGAAGTTCAACCAATGCTGAAGTTGCATGTTTCACATTCAAACTATTCACCAACCCTAGAGACAACCAGCACAGAACACACCCCAAAACATTTCACAGTATATTTAGGTTAGTTTTCTCAATTACAACACAATTTTCTTACAATTTTATTTTAATTTCTAAGTATTTATTTCAGTTTTCTTACACTTTTATTTTCATTTCTTACAAGTCTTTATTTCAGTTTTCTTACAGTTTAATTTTCATGAAATTATGTTATTTTTTCTATTTTTCTACTAGAGTTTTATAGTTGAACACAGATTCATCCCAATGGGAGATTGAATTAAAGACATTGTAAAACATTAATTGTTGAATTCAAGACATTGTAAAGAGCACCTAGATTAGTCACCTAGATTAGTTGAACTAGTAAAGAGCAATGTCTCTTAACAGGTTGATGGAGGTTCAAATCTCATGGTGTAAATGCCAAACATGTAATGATATTTCTGTAACTCAAAAAATTTAGAGTCCCTTGGCAAATAGTCACCTAGATTAGTTGAACTAGTAAAGAGAAATGTATCTTAACATGTTGATGGAGGTTCAAATCTCATGGTGTAAATGTCAAACATGCAAGGATATTTCCGTAACTAAAAAAATTTAGAGTCCCTTGGCAAATAGTCACCTAGATTAGTTGAACTAGTAAAGAGAAATGTCTCATAACAGGTTGATGGAGGTGCAAATATCATGGTGTAAATGTCAAACATGTAAGGATATTTCTGTAACAGTACAAGGGTTTGCGCATTGCTAATATTATTGGAGGAGAGCCATCATTTTAAAATCCAAGGATTTTACACTAGTTCCCCTAACATTTGAACATGTTTCTAACTTAGGATTCAAAACCTAAATGACAGTATCCAGACCCTATAATTGGAAATGGATCCCTGAATAGAATTCACTGAATCCTAATGAGTGGGTCTGGATCACCAATTCCTTGATTCCATGATGATTTAGATTCAGATGAAGGGCTAGGAATGATGAATTCAGTAACCATGATCATAATGTTCTGTATCCAAAAAATATAAAGGAAGTGCACAGTAGAACTTACCTAATCATTTGAACTTACCCAATTCAGTTACAGATGAAAAAGAACAGAACAAAGAACAAAAATCGTTTATAGTTGAACACAGATTCATCCCAATGCCTATGCCTAGGCAAGTTTCAATGTTTTAAAGAGAGTGTGTATGTTAAATTTCCCCAAAAAAGAATTGCAAAAAATCTCTACAAGAGGTTTATAGTTGAACATAGATTCATCCTAATGGGAGATTGAATTCAAAAAAATTTCCCAAAACAAAATTGCAAACAATCTCTACAAGAGGTTTATAGTTGAACATAGATTCATCCCAATGGGAGATTGAAGTCATCTGTACCTTGGGTTGTCGCTTATCTTCATGTATATGGAATGATTGCTAATTTTAATACTTTTTTGGGGTCAAATTTATAAGATAAGACATTCTAAAAAATTAATTGTTGCAACACAACGACAAGAGGGTTGTTTATTTTTAGAGCTTCCATAAACAAGATAGTAGAACCATAGGCCGAGTTTATGACAAAAGGAACTCAAATAATGCACCTCAAATTGAATGCCTCCCACAAATTAGAGTAACATGAATTATTGGCCCAAAAAAAAGAGCTTTATGAGGAATTGACGTTGTTATGCAAAAAAATAAACAATATAATGATCTTCTTTGAGTGAACCTATTATGTAAGATGCTAAGTGAACCTATTATGCAAGATGCTAATTTATTTTTTTATAAGGAAGCATTGCAATTGAAACTAAAACATATTATATATTTCATAAATTCAACACCTCAATCCCTGAGTTTTGGCCATAGTTTGTAACATTTGATGGATCAAAAAACTTTATGAGTCCCTTGGCAAATAATCACCTAGATTAGTTGAACTAGTAAAGAGAAATGTCTCTTAACAGGTTGATGGAGCTTCGAATCTCATGGTGTAAGTGTAAAACATGCAAGGATATTTCTGTAATGGTACAAGGGTTTGTGCATTGCTCATATTATTGGAGGATAGACATCATTTTAAAATCCAAGGATTTTGCACCAGTTCCCCTAACATTCGAACATGTTTCTAACTTAGGATTCAAAACCTAAATGACAATATACAGATCACCAATTCCCTGATTCCATGATGATTCAGGTTTGGGTAAAGGGCTAGGAATGATGAATTCAGTAACTATGATCAGAATGTTCTATATCCAAAAAATATAAAGGTAGTGCACAGTGGAACTTACCCAATAATTTGAACTTAACCAATTCAGCTTCAATGTACAAAATGACTTCAGATGAAAAACAAATATCAGACTGGAATTAATTTCAAGCTCACTAATCCAAAAGGCTAAACCTATCAGTGTAAAAAATCCAATCAAACTCTCATAGGCCAAGTAAAACAACTGGCGAAACCTGCTGAGAATAGAAACTAGAAACAAATAACCAAAAACAAAACATAACCGAAAGAAAAACATGAGTAGCTGAGCATAGAAGCCTGTGGAAAATATCTCAGTAGTTGAGCATATAAGTTGTAGCATTTGAAGTTAACATATCTATCTGCAATAGCTAAGCATAGAAGCTGTAGCATTTGAAGTTAACATATCTATCTGCAATAGTTGAGCATAGAAGCTGTATCATTTGAACTTCATGTCAACATATCTTTATGCATTAGCTGATCATAGGAATAAAAGATGACAAGAAAGAAAATAAGAAAAGTGTAATTGAAGGAAAGGAATTTAGAAACCTTGGGCATGAACACACAAAATAATTTTAAACTATTATAAATTGTTATAAATGGGAAGAGATGATGTTACCAGATGATGTTTGGCTTGTATGAAAGCATTCTTTTCAATTATTCTTAACTAAATGAATGCAATAATTCTGTAGGTAGTTGCATCCATGGCAAGAGTGAGTTATGTAGCTTGTACAAGGAGAAGTGGCAGAAGAGTGACCAGGGGTGCCCAGCTGCAATGCACTTCATCAGATGAAGAAAGACCAGGTGATCTCAATGTCAACAATGCTCCAAGCGATGTTTTTGAGGATGACCATGTGGCTGAAGCTGATGTTGTGACACCATCAGTCACAGAGCCACCGTCAACCATAGTCTAAGGTGCAACTTCAACTAAAAAGATCAGCACAATAAGAGGTTGGAAAAAAAAAGAAATGTTAGCTGCAATTGACGACATAGAGTTCAATGGATATTCTATTTGGGCATCTGCAAAGAAACATAGTATTCCTCCCTCATCAATACATTATTGTATAAATGGGCTCACTCACACCAAATGTAGAGGGCCTGTTACAGTTATGACTGAAGAGGAGGAGGTCGAGGTGGTTGAGTGGTGTAAAGAAATGGCCCAATTGGGACATGGGCTAGAGTTGATACAACTCAAATCCACAGTTGCTCAAATCTGTCAAGGGAGGCCAAACACATTCAAATATGGGTTTCCTGGTAAATCATGGTGGTTTGGGTTTAAAAAAAGGCATCCAGACCTTGTATTGCGTACAACTGAGGGCCTTGACAGAGATAGCGAATTAAATTTGCACCCTGCAGTTGTATGTAAGTTCTATGACGCTCTTTCTAGTGCATACAATAAACATTCTTATGTAGTAGACCATATATGGAACTGTGATGAAATAGGTTTATAGGCGGGAAGGAATTGTGGCATGAGGGTAATTTCCAAGAGAGGCAGCCGAAACGTGCCAAAGATTTTGCCTAAGAGTAGGGAGTGGATAACCATTTTATGTTGTGTCAATGCAATTGGTGCTTTAATCCCAGGATTTTATCTATTCAAAGGTAAAAATCAGTTGAAAAATTATATACGAAACTGTGAACCAGGAGCATGCATGGATGAGTAAATTTTTTTTTTTTTAAATTGGCTTTTCCACTTTGCTGCATCTGTGCCAGGTGGTGTCTCACCTAATAACATACACCTATTGATATTAGATGGCCATGGAAGCCACATGGATGTACAAGCAATTGAGGAAGCAAAAAATTTGGGCATTAACCTTTTAACATTGCTTGCTCATACCACTCACAGATTGCAACCCCTTGATGTTAGTGTGTTTGGCCCTTTCAAGAACTATTTCAGGTCAGAGCATGCTGCATGGATGGAAAAGAATCCAGGGGTTAAGGTGAAAAGGTTCGAGTTACAGAGCATGCAAGTAAGGCTTTTAAAAGGGCTCTGACACCATCAAATATCAAGGCTTGCTTTAGGAGGACATAAATATGGCCACTGATTATGATGCTCTTATGCATGATACTACTTGTAGCCAAGATTTTCATGTGGATGGTTAGGAAGAAGAGCATGAAGTGCAAGAAGTAGTACATGAACATGCTGATGTGGTTGCAACTGGTAATATAATTTCCCTCTCTCAAGGACAATTATATGTTGATGATGATGAGCAGGTATGTGAAACACAGTATATTCATCAACAAATTGATAGCAACATGGAGGTTGTTCTACCAACTCAAGCAGATGGAACTCTTGCTGTTGATATTGTTAATGACACCGTTGAACATGCAGTTGACAATGCAGATGTAGTTGAAAATGAAATTGCTGATATTGTTAATGACATTGAAAATGACCAATTGACATTGCCAAGCCAAGCAAACCCACCATCATGGCTGGCATAAGCCATGATTAATTTGAACGAACACAGTGTCTCAAGAACCAATGAACAAAGCATGAACATGCCTTCTCAACTAGCTAAATCGAACAGTGAAATTGTTCATTTTTTTGTGGAAAATAGATCAATGGAAGAAGATGAAGCACATAATGAGGCACCAAATGAAGAAAACAATATAGTTCAATTAAGTGCCATGGATACTGAAGTGCCAAGCGATGACATGCAGGTGGGAGGGGGGAAGAAGTTACTTGGGCGGTTCCTAAAGCTACCAGTAGAAAGATTTTCAATGAAAAAGAAGCAAGGAACACCCGATAGTCTTTGTTTTGGGCGAAGTTCATAGTTACTCACCTTAGAAGACTATATAAAACTCTTAATTGAGTTGGAAAAGAAAAAAATGGAAATTCAATAATTAAAACAAAAAAAAAAGGATCAAGCCAAGGAGAAGAAGGCAACAAGGGCTATTGCAACACAACGTCAAGCAGATGAAAGGCTTGAAAGAGAGAGAGCAAGGCAAGAGAAGGAGCAACAAAACAAATTTCAAGACAGGAAAAGGAAGCAAGGAAGGCTAAACAAATGCTTGAAAGGGAATAAGGGATGACTGATATGGTTCACATAAATGCAAGCACAGTTAATGAGGATGAAACCAAGTACATGTCCAACACATTGGACAATATTGAAAATAATAAAACATTATTCCGAGACCTCATAAACATTTAGGTGCTTCACTATCAAAATGGGGGTTTACTCACTTGCCTTATTCCTACCACAGGAGGTGTGAATTCAATGTATGCTCATCACACACCTCCACTTAACGTAAGTGTGAGGTATGGGTACTCGATTCCTCCATGGTTGGTTGGGTCAAATTGG
Organism: Pinus albicaulis; assembly: GCA_034641835.2. Lineage (NCBI taxonomy): Eukaryota > Viridiplantae > Streptophyta > Pinopsida > Pinales > Pinaceae > Pinus > Pinus albicaulis. Next base: position 1,606,756,013 of record CM076575.1, on the reverse strand, counting down.
TATCAATTATATGGAAGCAATCAACCACAACCTAATCAACCCTTCTTAGGGAGGCCAACCTACTTGGCTCAATTAGGAAACTCAAGGTTTGGCACTGAAAATTCTCAAGGCCATAAAGAATAGGGGCGTTATATGTTTTTGGTTGTAACCACATTATGATGTGGATTTTGGATGGACTATATATTTTTCTTGTCACATGAAGGTTGATTTATTCCATACTGTATGCAGCATTGTAAGGAAGGAACATCTATAGTATATTAAAATGTTACATTCTGACAGAATGACATGACAATGTTGTTATATGTGTTATTTTTTTGATACTGTAAATTATGTATACTGTATACACTCTTCACATGTTTATGGGACTCCATGTTTGTTATCAATTGAATGAAAAGATGTACTCAACCTCACAACCATACTGCTATTTTTTATTCCAAAAAGTAAGTTATTTAAAATCTACTCTAATATGAACACTGAAACAAATGTCTTCTCAAAGGATCGACTGGACATGGACAAAACTTCAAGCCAACACAACAGATTGAAACACATAATATAATATGAACAAAACAAGATTGAAGAAATAAATAACAGATGGAACATGTAAAGAGATAAAATGTTTGTTAAGCTTCAAGGTTGACCAATCTAAGCCTTAAGGTACCCCTGTAAGGCAACATTGTATCTAAGACTTATATAAAGACTGCTTGATGAGCCAAGAAAGTCTCATAATAAGATGCCTGTGCTGGCCTCTTGCTCAGTTACACAACCAAGACATTCATGTTCAGATTTACAAAACATACTATTTAGCTTATAGGAGATATTGAAACTCTATCACTACTTCAATATACACGTAGAAAAATAAGCACATCAGAATCCACTCGCCTTTACGACACATGCCATTAAGCTTGCCAACTGTTATGTGGTTGGTGAGGGCCTTAAATCTGCCAGCTTGCCGTATTGCTAGGGTTTCAAACACGGAATTATTCACGATGTGTCGTTCGAGTTGTGCATTTTTTTAGTAAATGAATTGAGATTTGCAAAATTTACTTTTTAATTTATGGGAGATATTGAAACTCTATCACTAATTCAATACACATCTTAACTTAATAAATAAATTCAACAAACTAGTTTGAGTACATAATCACAGCAAAGTTGTTTTGCAACCTAAAAGTTCCTATTACTGTGTCAAATTCACATTGAGATAGAGGAATGTATAATTTACTTCTAGGTGCATTATTTACAAGCTATTTGCATACTATTTGAAGCCTATTTACAATTAAACTTTAACAATGGAACTATTGCATCAAATAACCTTTTATTATACCCTTCCATGTGATTATAACAAAACCACAGTCAAAACTTTATCATACAAAGTGATTATAAAAAAACCATAATCAAAACTTTATGACACCCTTCCAAGTGATTATAACAAAACCACAGTCAAAACATTATCATACCCTTCAAAGTGATTATAACAAAACCACAGTCAAAACTTTATGATACCCTTCCAAGGGATTATAACAAAACCATAATCAAAACTTTATCACTACTTAAATACACATCTTAACATAATAAACAATTTCAACAAACCAATTTGAGTACATAATCACACCAAATTTGTTTTGCAACGTAAAGGTTCCTATTACTGTTTCAATGTCAAATTCACATTGAGATAGAGGAATGTATAATTTACTTCAAGGTGCATTATTTACAAGCTATTTGCATACTATTTGAAGCCTCTTTATGTTGACAATTAAACTTTAACAATGGAACTATTGCATCAAATAACCTTTTATCGTACCCTTCCAACTGATTATAACAAAACCACAGTCAAAAATTTATCATACCCTTCAAAGTGATTATAAAAAAACCACAATCAAAACTTTACGACACCCTTCCAAGTGATTATAACAAAACCACAGTCAAAACTTTATCACTACTTCAATACACATCTTAACTTAATAAATAGATTCAACAAACCAACTTGAGTACATAATCACACCTCAGTTGTTTTTCAACCTAAAAGTTCCTATTATTGTTTCAATGTCAAATTCACATTGAGATAGAGGAAGGTATAATTTACTTCAAGGTGCATTATTTACAAGATATTTGCATACTATTTGAAGCTTCTTTATGTTGATAATTAAACTTTAACAATGGCACTATTGCATCAAATAAAATTTTATCATACCCTTCCAACTGATTATAACAAAACCACAATAAAATTTTTATTCATCAGAATACAGTATTTGATCCAAGTGCCTTCTAAAAACTACCTGCAGACTCTATGTTTCTCTTTCACACTTGCAGTAACCCATTCAAGTAATTAACAGAATACATAATTTGGTCCAAGTGCCTTCTAAAAAATACTTGTAGACTCTACGTTTCTCTTTCACACTTGTAGGAATCCATTCAAGTAATCATCAGAATACAAAATTTGGTGCCCTTACAAATGGGGACTCATGTCAAATACAAGTACAATTCACAAAGAAAATTATGTATTCTCAACAAGTATGTTATGGAGCAGAAAAAATTTAACTAACCAGCAAAGAGATGGAGCAGAAAATCCTTTTAGTCTAGGGAAACATTAGGAGATAAACGCCAAAAAAAGGGGACTCATGTTAGATACAAGTACAAGTCACAGAGAAAATTATGTATTCTCTACAAGTCTGTTATGAAGTAGAACAACTTCAACTAACCAGCGAAGAGATGGAGCAGAAAAGCCTTTCAGTCTAGGGAAAAAACATGAGATGAACGGCAACAGAGCCGCAAATGAGGAGGAACTACTCGCTTGACCAGAGGGAGGGATAGGAGGAAGGATAGGAGGAATTTCAAAAACCAAACCCTAAACCCTAAACCATGTTGTATGCTCAGGGTTTCCACCGGCAAGGAACGACTACATACTAAAGACTGCACCAACTCAGGGTTTCCACCAGCAAGGAACGACTACGTACTAAAGCCACGCTGGACATACAACCTTAAAACAAAACAAGAACATGGGTATAGCCCTAAAACCAGTGCTAAATCAAACAAGAAAAATCAGTGCCATTCAAAGAAGAACAAACAAAGAAGAAAAAACAGTCCGAAGAAGAGCTAAAAGAGATAAATTCCACCGATGAAGATTAAAAGTATTAACAAACACATGTTTTCAAGTGTTAAAAAACACAATAGTGGGCTGGTAGGAAAATAATTCCTACCAGGAGGTGAAGACGCCAGCTGGAGAGCCAAACGTTGATGCAAGAGCCAACTGGATAGCTAGACCTTGCCACAATTCGATAGTATCTGCAGCATAATGGAAATGAGCATAAATTAACAAAAACAAAGAAATAATCTCTCGAAAATGCAATAAAAACAACAAATTTACCTGCAAAACGATAAATTACCTGCATAGTCATGGAACTTCTACAAATGAGCACAGGGGACGAATCCGTCGACAACTCTGTGCAACATTGAGAAGTTGAGGAGGGCAGCTTGATAGTGGAGGAGCAAAGTATCATGGTCATGGGAGCCGAACAGGTCCAGAACGAGGCATAGGAGCAGCATGAACGAAACCATCCCATTGTAGCAAGGCATCCTAACATCAACACAAAGGCGAACATGTGGTTAACAGCTGCAGTGGAGGTGCACCAGCACTGGCAACACAGCGCGCAACGACTGGCGGAGCTCTTTGAGCAACATCCCGCTCCGAACAAAATTGCACAAGTTAAACAAGCTATCGTCAATAACTCTGCGTTTGAAACCCTAGACGTACGACAAGCTGGCAGATTTAAGGCCCTCATCAACCACACGACAACTGGGAATCTCGGTGGCATGTGTCGTACAGGCAAGTGGATTCTGACATGGTTATTTTGCTATGTGTTGCAGAGGGCGCCCAACAACTGGCGCCCCTCCTCTATTCCATCAAATCCGTTAGTCGAGTTTTCTTGAAAATATTTCCGACATTCCACATCTAGAAGCAAGAGGATAGTGCATCACACGAAGACACATGTTCTATCGAACATTATCGTGTTTCATTAATTTCATTCTTTCCAAAAAAATTCTTAGCAGTAAGGGGTTTTTCTTTATTTCCAGATATGTTTAGCAGCAAGGAGTTTTGCTTTATTTCCAAAAATCTTTATAACATCTACCAATTTATGAGGGTTTGGATTTAAAATATAGGTGTATAATAATAGTAATTTCTTTTATTAATTATTAAAGAAGAATAATATGATAACATGATATAATATATCGTAAAATATAATAATGCAGGAACAGAATTGTTTTATGGATTAAAAGAGCATAAATTAGAAATTACTTAATATATAATTCGCCAAGGCCAATACACCGAATGGATTTAATTAGCATGTACATAATCTCTTTACAAATTTTTAATTAAGAATTATCACAAGCACAATTATATTTACTAATTTGATTGATATAGGTCATCTACAATTATATTTACCAATGTAATTGATATTAATATCAACTGAAATATTTGTGCTTGAAGTATTTTTAAAGAAAAAAAATATGATGGTATTACGTACTCATTTTTTACTTAGTAAATAAATATTTAGGATTGAGGTAATTTTAAAGAAAAAAAATGATGGTATAACATATTTAATTTACTTGGTAAATGAACCTCACACAAAGATCATCTCCTTTATCCATAGATTCCTAATGAAAGCTTTATGAATGAGTGCCTTAAACTTCAATTCATCTTATTCATTCTTGGTTGAAATTGACAAATTCCTCATTGTTGAATATTGGTGTCTAACTTTCATTTTTTTGGGTTGGTCACATGTGATTGGCAAATGGCATAGTAAATTGGCAGAATTTTAAAGCAATTTGTAAATTTAGTGTGGAATTGTTTAATTTTTTCCTAAAAATTTTAGAGGATTATTGATTATACAATGTGAATCTTAGAACATTTTGAAAATGAATTCAGTTCTTAAATGAAAGGACATAAAGACATTACATTGTTTTAATTTATACAAAGAATTATATATATACTTAAAATTTTAGAGGATTATTGATGATACAATGTGAATCTTATAACATTTTGAAAATAAGTTCAGTGCTTAGATGAAAGAATATGAGTGCATTACATTGTTTTAATTTATACAAAAAATTAAAAATAAATAATAATTGATCATTGATTGGTTATATATATAAGCTTATTAATTTTAAATCAAATAAATCTTTTCAAAACTTAGTTAAAAAATGAAAAAAATCACTATAGATTTTGAAGAGGCAAGAGAAAGTGATTAAGAAGAAAATAAACAATTTTTTCTATATAAAATATAATACAATATTATATATTATTTTAACAAAGCTATAACTTAATATTATATAAACTATATTAAAATTAAAAACCTAAAATATATAAATTATATTACAATTTAAAATTTAAAATATAAAACAACTATTATAACTTAAAACCATTATTTTTTCTATAAAACCATGTTAATATTTTGGCACTTTGATAAAATTACAATGAATAAAAGACACATATTTAATAGGATTTTTGAAACATAATTTTAAAAATGTTGTAAAGTAAATTTTTAATTGTACTGTGTAAAAAATTAATTTAAGTAAGGTTTAAACATATGCTTTAGATATGCAAGAAAGTTAATAGTGTGAATTTCATCTATTAATGTAGTAGCTAAAACAAAAATATAGTAACATCTTAAAATTTACAGGTTCAATCAAAAAAATTAATTAAAAAAATCATTAAAATAGCCATTTCTAACCGAAAGTAAAACTATCAATCAGCCTAAAAATACGATTGATGAAAGTTGTGAGCCCTATGCATGTCAAAATACTATTGATGAAAGTTGTGATAGTCTCTCTGGATATACATACTATAAATGTCTTATGGAATGCCACGTCGTCTGAAATTCTGAGCGATTATCTCAATGTATAACTATACATCAAATTTTCTTGAAAAATTTTCTAATATTTACCATGTCCTCTGAAATTTCGACCAAGGAGATTTTTATTTTATTTTATTTTATTTTCTTCAGAAGGAAAAAAATGCTACATTTATATTAGATATAAAAGATAGTACATCATTGCAAAAGGATAGGACATAGCCCATCAGCCCATGGTCCTCATAACATAGATAAATCAGAAATCATAGCACAGAGATAAATATGGGAAATAAAGACATACCCCATCAGAACATAGAAGCAAAAGATTGACCCCCATTGCTTCACATAATATACATAGAAAAAAACAGTATAAATAAACATTAAACAACCCGTCCGGAACCCTGAAGATAGTTGTCTGCCACGGAGGGGGCCGAAAATGAGAAGGATATGCAGGCTCGCTTGAGATGAAAAACAAGTAGATGAAGGCCCGCGGTAAAGAAACGTAGGGAGGGATAGAACGTAGTATAGGGAGGCTGCCTCCAAAGAAAAAATATACGCCGGCTCACTTGCACAGGACGTGGCTCGCATGTAGAACCATAGTAAGAAAACCAAAAGACCGATATAAACAGACAATCAAAATTAGGGAATGTGAACTTTGTTTTACCATATAACTGCTCCATCAGAGTACTGAGCAACGTTCAGGATACCCCTATCCATACCAATACCTAGTTTGGATAATCTATCAGCTCAGGAATTGTTTTCCCTGTAAATTTGATGGATAGGGGGAGAATGAAGCTTCACCCATAGGCTCCGAGCACGCATGAACCATCCAGAACATCTGGGCGAAGAGAGGGTAGAATGTCCCATGATAGCATCAACTATGATTTTGGAATCCCCATAGAAATGTGCCCCCTCCAACCCCAGATTTTTCGCAGCCCACGGTCCACTCCATAGGGCCATTAACTCCGCCAAATTGTTTGTACCCAAGCCACCATTCCACCAAATGTGAATTCTTTCAGTTTTGGAGAGTTTTATCCAAGCTCCACACCCCATTACCCCATCCAAACAGGCACCATCAAAATAAATTGTAGGAAGAACAATGGGATGGGGGCGAAAATGCTTGGATTCATCAGAAAAAAACGGATTTCTGGGAACTCTGTAATCTGTCCAATTCATAATAGCATCATAGATGCGATGAGTGGAGATAAATCTTCCTTCAAAAATAGCCAAGTTCCTAGCAAGCCAGATTTCCCATATTAAGAAAAAGGGGAGGGACTGAAAGGCACCATCCAAAAGATCCCATTTCTTAGCCGCATCCATGAAATTCACTGGAGTCCAACCATCATTAAAATGGAATGGGGTGAAAAGACCCCAAATGCTCCTAGAAAAAGGGCAAGAAAAAAATAAATGCTCTGTTGATTCATAGTGAAAGAGATATAGAACACATCGGCTGGGACCAGATACACCTCGTCTGATTAGGCCCTCCCAGGAAAGTATTTTGTTCTTCCAGACTGTTACACAGTAATTTGTCATCGTCCTTACCATTCCCCATCCCGCACAATGGAGGACCCATTCTGTGACCTGTGGACATTGTCATGCCTTGAAAACATCATCAATGCATCCCTCTGAACATGAGCTTTATTTTCCCTTGAGACATCTCCTTGCAAAAGTCATAAAAAACAGCCCTTTTAGCATTGGCGCGGGCAAGCAGTTCAGTACTCGCGCCAATGGGGAAATTAATGCAAAGAGGTCGTGCCACCTGGCGCTTTGTCATAGAGCCGTAGTCACGCCACCCAATTTGGGAGTTGTTTTTTAAATATGGATGGCGGGAGTTGAGTTCTAACAAATTCAAAAACCATCACCTATCTTGAGTTGGGAGGTTGGCTGCAGGAGTTCTATGGAGGCAAGTGGTTTTGCCACCTCCCATGGAACCTTCCTTGTTGATAGGGCCAATCCCATAATAATAGGGATCCCAACTCCTCCTTCCCCATCTATAAAAGCTTGCTCAGATCAATGGCAAGCTAGTCTTGAAGTGCCTAAGCTCTGAATCTCCATATTCCCAAGAGCCTTTGTGTTGTAAAGCACCCTCTCTTTCCCTTAAGGTTGACTCAAGTAAGGAGACCATTGTCACGAGACTCTGGAGAGGTTTTCCCTTTCCTTGGCAAGCTTTGCGAGACGTGGACGACTGGAAACCCGTCCGAAGGAGACCGCGGCGTCAGAACTTGGTTGTAATCTCTCTTCGCTGGTTATTTAATAGATGATTATGATTATGGTTCCACTCCGTTTTCCATCATTTTAATGCGAGTAATGTCCTTTCTGACTGATGTTTAGTTACGTATGCTGGTTTCTATGCTTGTATCTGTTCGTTTCTTCTGTGTGCAGGTGTTCATCCGCGGAGATCGTGGAGGGATTGTGATCTGCCGAGGCTGAGGAACGGGGATGCTTCTCCTTCAGATCCTAGCGTTGGAATCCAGGTAGGCTTCTATTCCAGCCTTTTCATTCGTAATTAGGAACCTGCGTCATGACATTGTTTGTTTGTTGCTAGACCCCTGCTGGGCTAGTAGGGATCGCCTCTGTCCGCAGAGGGGATTTACCTCAACAAATTGGCGACTCCGCTGGGGACCCAGCTTGTTGTTGATTGTTGTTTGATTTGTAAACTGTAGACGGAGTCTGAAGTACAGCCAGATAGCCTTCGAAACGCTTCTGCCTAGCATTAGCGGAGTAGATCAACGCTACTTCAGTCGATCTCCGGTTTGGTTTGCAGGCTGAACGACTTGGAGTCTTTGTCTTGCCTTGTCGTTTGTATCTTGTTTTTCCTTGCTTGATGAACCTTCTGGGTTGGATTTTTTGTGTGTTTTTGCTTCTTGGATTGCTTAGCTTGCATTGGTCTGTTTCTGGAGTGGTTTATTTTTAATTTTTTGCTGAGAAACTCGACTGGCGCGGTTTTTAACCCGACAGTCGCGCCACTTGGCGCTTGTTGCCTTTGTACAACCCGCGCCACTCGCCTTCTGGCGCCAGTTTTACTCTTACAGTCGCGCCACCCCTGTAAGTTTTTTGAGATTTCTCATTTCTGAGCTCTCTGAAGTTGACCAGTGTTTCTCTTCTTGATTTTCCGACTGCCTGAGTGTGTTGGAGTCTTGTTTGGCTGGGAATTCACCTCTGTCCTTTGGTTGTTTGATTTTATCTACCGATTTCACTTTTCAAGCCCTAGGGCATCTAGTGGCTTAGTGCATCGAGCCCTCCTTGGGAGTTTTGGTGTTTGGATTGTCCTGTCAACTATCTGATTGATCCTCCACATTCTCTAAGTAGTTGTTCATTGTTTCATTGCGATTTTTGGGTGATTGTTCATTTCTTCATTCGAAATTCGTTTGGTCTTGCTTTGTGCCTAGATCACACGGTCCATTGGAAGCCTTTGAGTCTTTCCTTTGCTTTGAGAGACTTCGGTCGATTTGGGAATCTGATTGCTTGTGTTGGTGAGTGAAGTGTGTTTGTTTCGCTCTCTTGGATATCATTTCTCAAGTTGCTCCATTCATTTTCAAGTTTGATTAGTGCATATTAGCCATTAAACATTGAAAATCAAAAAAAATCTCTTTGCTTTTGTTAATTAGTGCAAATTGCAATCTTTTCCATATCGCTAGTGATTAGTGTTTTGAATGAAAAGTTGTCAATTGCATTAGTTGCATTATAGAGCTCGTTGTTTGGTTTCCGTTCATTTCGTTTGTGTTAAAGCTCTCAACTCTTCTCTAATTAGTTTTCATCGAACGAAATGTTGCATTGTGGCATATAGCTTTGCATTTAGGAGACACTACATACGATAGGGCCTGGAAATTGAAACTTAATTGAAGATCAGCTGTAAAATTTATTCAATTAACCTAAGGCAGCATTGGAACTTAACGAAACATATTTAGAAGGTCTAGGCTAGAGACGTGTTCTGGCGTCGTTAAACCTAGCAGCTGTCGTTCGCCTGTTGGCTTTAGACAGCACTAGTACGGACTTGTGCTCCCCGTACCGTCGCGTATATAAAGGGAGACCCCCATAGGTTTTCAATCCTTTATCCACAGGAAGCCGAGTCTGCCGCCCTATACCCGTGATACACCGAACACAGCATTCGGGGAGACTACCTGCACGTACGGAAAGTCCTTGGTCGATTTCTGTTTCATTTTGAAACCAAGGTGTATATTGCGGTTCACGGCTATCTGGTACACCCTTTGTGCCTAGTTTTTCCTGAGCAGTCATTTGGTCTTTTCTGACTCCCTAAACTTGAAAAGACCGTCAAGCGCTTGTCCTTTCACGCTTGTGTCAACTCTGAAAGGGATAGAGTCATCTTTTTATCGTTTCTCGACTCTTGAAACATGAAACGGTAGAATTTCTTACTTTCCAATGTGGTAAAATTAATCGCCCACGATTTCACACCTATTTAGACGTTGCTTGTTGACCGTTTGAGCGTGTGTCTTAACTCATTTTCAGCCCGTGTGTGTGTGTGTGCCTTTTTCTTTTAGTCTTTTGCCACAGTGGCGGAACCATCGGTTTCGTCTACTGATAGTCCTTACACGGACGATTCTTCAGAAGCTTCTGAGCCTTCTGTTGAACCACAGCAGCCTGTTGTTTCCGAGTTTCCTGACGGGGGACCGGTTCTCGCCGAGCAACCCTTTGGAGGACCAGTTGAGTTCAATTGGCCCTTTTCGGACCCTGTGTCTGAATTGAGATTAGGAGCTGATTTCCTTTCTCTTACATCGGGTTCACCATTTATTGCTGCTGTTTTTCCTCCTAGTCCTCGCCGTCTTCTGCGTGATTTAACGGCAGGATCAACCATGAGTGATTCTGGTGAGGAAATTCCGGGGTCTGATGACTATCAGCGCATCCCTCGTAGATTGTTTGAGGGAGACGGTTCCGAGCTGGCTACCACATCGTCAGCCAGTCCTTCTTTACCACAGGGATACAGATCTCTGGGTCAGATCATTTCAGCTGCTGCCTCTATGGGGATATCATCTCCCGCGTCGAGACCAGCTGCCACTACACCCGGGGTGTCCCCTTCGACGCCTGTCACTTCTGTTCCCGTTCGGCCCACTGTTTGTGTGGCTGCCTCTTCTGTTGTTGTCTCAGCATCTGCTACCAGGGCTGGGCCAACTCCGGAGGACATTTACCTAGCTACTGCTATACCGGAGAATATCTCTCCGGAGGAGTATCGGTTGTTTTTACAGCAGCCGAACGCTGGAGCTGGAAAAATTCCCCAGGATCCTTATCGATCCTTCTTTTCGCACTATGCACAGGATGGCACTCTCGTGTATATGTTCCCAGGTCAGTTTGACGAGCATGGGGAGGTTTTGCGCCTTCCTGCTCCTGAGGCTTATCTGTATGCTCAAGGTTTACCATACAACCAGGCTTACAACCCGCAGGGACAACCCTTTCAGGGCCAACCTGCGGGCCAACCTGGCTATTTGTATGACCCACAGGGACAACCCGTCCAAGGCTACCCTGCGGGCCAGCAAGGGCCATTATACAATCTGCAAGGACCATATTATAGCCATGCTGGTCAACCTGCTCAACCTCAGCTAGGGTATCAACCGGGACAGACCTATGGTCCTGGGGGGCAAATCCAGCCATCTTTACCAATGCAACCGCAGTATCCTGCTGTTTCTAACGTTGCATATCAGCCAGGACCACCCTATGGTTCTGCTTCAGGTCAAACTGGTTTCCAGCAAGCACCTGGTCCTGTTCCTCCACCAGGGCAACCGGTTCATCCGATATAGCCCGGTGTCCCGCCTCCAGGCCAGCCGACCCATTCGGCACAACCTGGGGCTCACTTACAACCAGGTCAGCCTGCGCAACCAACACCGCCTGGTCACCCATGCCAGCCTGGTCATTCAGGCCAGCCCCCTCACTCGGGTCAACCTGTTCATTCAGGGCAGCCCTCTCATTCCGTTCACTCTGCTCAACAGCCTGTTCATTCAATGCCGCAGCCAAATCACCAGCTGCGCCCTACGTACCAGGCTCCGCAGGGTTCCATTTATCAGCAGTCTACTCATCCTCATAGTGGTTATTATCCTCATAGTCAGTCTCAACCAAACTATAACCACTCTGGAGGCTCTCAGTATCCTCCTCCTCCACCCGGTTCTACCTACGCTCAGCAGCCAAATCCAAACGCTGCTTATACAGGGCAGACGCCTAATCAGGGCCCGAACCCTGGTTATCAAGCCCCACACAATGGTTACCAGCAACCAAATCAGTCTGGTTATACGAACCATGCCCCCTACGGTCAAAATCCTCAGGGACAGAACCCATGGGGGCAGGGATATTCACAACCATCGTGGAACGCAGGTACCGGACCTTATCCTGGGACTGGCATGGTAGTTAACCCTCCATTGCCGTTCCTGGCTACCTTGGAACTACCGGACGTCTCGAAGTTGACCAATGATCCGATTGCACATAATCCATATTGGCCTCCGGTTCCAACCAAGATACCAGGTGATTGTCCCAAGTTTGAGGGCAAAGCTGGAGAAGACCCCCAGGCGCATGTGATGACGTATCACCTCTGGTGCTCTTCTAACTCTTGGACCGACGATTCGATTCGTCTGCGTCTTTTCCAGCGTACTTTAACAGGAGCTGCTGCTAAGTGGTACATAGAGCTATCCCGTGGTATTTTTCAGGATTTCAACTCGTTAGCTATGGCTTTCCTCACGCATTTCCAGTTACCGGTCCGGTATGAGGCCGGGACGCACCTCCTGTCTTCCCTGACGCAGGACTCGGCCACTCACATCTCGGATCACATCCATGAGTGGCGGCGCCGTCGTCGACTGATCAAGTTTCACATACCTGATCAGATTTTGACTCATTGGTTCACCACCTCCTTTGTCAATAAAATCGCTCAGGATATCGCGATGGGAGCGTGTGTGACGGAGGAACAAGCTATCGCACGTGCCCAGTACCTGGATCTTGTTTATTCACAGTCTGGCACGCTTTATGACATCTTGCCTGATGCTCCACGGCCCGGAGCCACAAAGGCCCCGCCTACCCCTACGGTGGATGGTGTCATTGGTTCCGTTTCTCAAAATTCGAAGAAGTATTCGAATGGGAAGCAGAAGGCTAATTCTTCCAACAATACCTCTGCTAATCCCGCATCATCCGATTCTGGTAAAACCGCGGAGGTAAATGCCGTTCAGGCCAATCCTGCGGACAAATCCTCCAAGGGGAAGAAGAAGGGCAAAGGCAAATCAAAATCCGATGCCCCAAAACCGGAATCTAAATCTCGGTCTGAGGATGGCTCACAACGTAAGCCGAAATTTCCTTGCCTCATATGTGAAGGTGACCATTACACTAAAGATTGTCCAAGACGATCCGAAGTCAGTCAACTTAAAGAAATCCGAAAGGAACCGGGCATTTGAAACCATTTCCATCTCGGCGGACAGATGGTCAAACGGGGCTCATCATCCGCACCCAGTTGGGTCTCGGGTTTTCATGATGAGGGCCAGTGCACCTATCACTATCATTGCACGATCGAAGGATTACAACGATCGGCGCGGGCACTGGTAGTTGCCGGAGGACATCCCCCACCTGTTTCTGGTCCGTTGGAAATCGAGAAGCCGACTCTCGAACCCGTTGTGAAGCCACCTCCCAAGGGTGTTCTTCGAAGATCCTCTTACAATCCAAATGCTCGTGCCGCTCAACATTACAGTATCGTTGAGGATCTGGCACAGGCGCCATGTGCCATGTCTGCACTTGAGGTTCTTCAAAGTTGTCCTTCACAACGGAAGGCTTTACTGTCTGCCATCGGTGGTATCGATCCCGCCGACTCGAGCCTTCTCGCCTTTGATCTGGAGAATTTTACTCCCCGGCTTCCACATCAAATCGCTTTGGTCATTCAAGTCGGGATTAACGGTCTGAACGTTCATAGGGCCATCATAGATGAGGGTGCATCTACTTGCGTTATGTCCTCCGCCTGCTGGAAGGCCATTGGCTCTCCAGCCTTGTCATCATCTCCCAATGCCCTTGAGGCATTTGATGGTCGGGAGTCTAAACCCCTGGGAGTTCTCGAGAGTCTTGCGATCACATTACAGGGAAAAACTGTCAACGTAGAAGTGGAAGTGGTTGACGCTAAACTCAACTACAATATACTTCTTGGCCGCAGCTGGACCCATGCCATGCTCTGCGTGCCATCTACTGTCTTTCGATTCATTAAGTTCCCCCATGAGGGCAAGATTGTCACGGTAGATCAGTTGTCATTTTTCACCTCTAGCTCTGAGAACAACGTGCCATACGTGGATCAAATTCCGAATCCCCCAGATAGCATAGGACCTGGTCTTTTCAAAGACCCAGTTCTCATGGGTATATTCCCCGCACCGCCACCGAATACCGCTCAAGTCAACATGTTGTCCAGGACTGATGACCCCTGGCTCATTCCTACACCTGAGCAGGTATATGAGTTTGGAGAATCCATGCCTTTAACGCCAGTAGAGATCAGCTATTGTGAGATTGTTGCCGCATCGGACCCTCCACCTCCTCAGCATGCTCCGATGAGCATGGCTCTCGACGTCTACTCACAATCCCCCTGGCTTGGTCAGGCTGATTCACCTTATCCTCTTAGAGAGACTTTTCCTTCAGATGAGGCTATCATTGAAACTATGTCTCTTGAGGAGCTACCCTGGGGCGATGGGCATCATCGCTCCTCGTTTATGCCTAGCTTGGGGGAAATGACTGACTGTCTAGAGCGTTATGCTACTCGGGTTCCTTCCCCTCCTCTTCAAACACCGATCTTGATGCACGAGGTATTTTCGGAGGGTAATCTGAGTAACATTACTCAAACTGTTCCAATCAACATCTCTGTTAAACCAGGGATTGTTGAGAACATTCATGTGGGTGTGACTTGTTCTCCCGAGGAGATTCAAGTCTATACAGAGCTTTTCAAAGAATTTCGAGATGTTTTTGCATGGTCTTACAAGGAGATGCCGGGAATTGATCCAAGTATTGTCGTGCACGAGATTCCAACCTACCCAGGTGCGAAACCCGTGCGCCAACGCTTATGTCCCATGCATCCTCGGAAAGCCGCCGCCATCAAGGCAGAAGTTGAAAAACTTCTGAACGCGGGTTTTATTTATCCTATCCCCCTTACAGAATGGGTGTCCAATATCGTCCCTGTTGATAAAAAGCAGGGTACAATTCGAGTCTGTGTAGATTATCGCGATATCAATCGCGCCTGTCCTAAGGACAATTATCCCACTCCATTTATCGATCAGATCATCGACGAATGTGCCGGGAGTGAAATCTATTCCTTAATGGGCGGTTTCTCAGGCTACAACCAAATCAATATTGCACCTGAGGAGCAACATAAGACCACATTCATCTGTCCGTGGGGCACTTTCGCGTACAAAAAACTCCCGTTCGGCTTAAAAAACGCTGGCGCCACGTTCCAGCGCGCGATGTCCTACGCTTTTCATGATATTCGCCATATCGTCCAGCCTTATCTGGACGACTTTCCAGCCCATTCGGGTAAGCGAGAGGACCATCCTGAGCATCTGCGCCAGATATTCCTTCGTTGCAGACGCTACAATATCAGGCTCAACCCTCATAAGTGCGTCTTCTGCGTCGATTCTGGCCGTCTTTTAGGCTTTATAGTCTCGAAAGACGGAATTCGCCTTGACCCTCTAAAGGTTGAGGCCATCATAAATCTCCCATCACCCTCCTCCCTGTATCAGTTACAGAGTCTACAAGGGAAAGCGAATTTTCTTAGGCGCTTTATCCCGAATTATGCCGAGGTGGCCAAGGGATTCACTCGTTTGTTAAAGAAGAATGTTCCCTTTCACTGGGACGAAATTGCTCAGGAATCCTTTGAGAAGCTGAAGACATTGCTAGTCAATGCTCCATTGCTTCGTCCTCCGGACTACCACCGCGACTTTACTTTGTATCTAGCCGCCGCATTAAGCACCATCGCCATGGTCTTGGTGCAGGATGATGAGAACGGTGACGAACATGTCGTTTATTACCTATCTCGGAACCTTCTCGACCCGGAAACACGTTATGCACATGTCGAGAAGTTGGCCTTAGCAGCAGTACATGCCGTACAACGCTTTCGCCATTACATCCTTTTGCGTACGATAACCGTGGTTTCAGACTGCAACCCTATGACATATATTCTTTCTAGACAATTACTAGGGGGCAAGTACTCCAAATGGATCGTCATCCTACAGGAGTTTGACTTGGAGTTCACCACTGCCAAGTCGACTAAATCACTGGTCTTCGCAGATTTGATATGTTCTCTCTCTACAAACTCTGTTCCTTCACACTCAGAAGATCATATACCGGACGAAACGTTGTTTCTTATTGATACTCGTGATCCTTGGTACGGTGACATCATAGTGTATCTTCAGACCGCGACATTTCGGTCTAAGTTGGATAAAGATGCCCGCCGTCGGATTCGGCACCAGTCCCAACCCTACCGTATCGTAGGAGATACCTTATATCGTATTGGAGTAGATTCGGTGCTCCGACGATGCCTTACCTTGGAAGAGGCTGAGAAAGTCTTGAATGACTGCCACAGTGGCGCCTGTGGCGGACACATGTATGGATATGCTACTGCCCAGAAGATTCTGAGGGCAGGATATTTCTGGCCTTCCATATTCAAGGATTGTATCACTGCAGTCCGTAAATGTCAT
Source organism: Pinus albicaulis (assembly GCA_034641835.2). Taxonomy (NCBI): domain Eukaryota; kingdom Viridiplantae; phylum Streptophyta; class Pinopsida; order Pinales; family Pinaceae; genus Pinus; species Pinus albicaulis. The sequence goes on along the minus strand of CM076575.1, from coordinate 1,606,739,521 downwards.
CCGTGCCAGATTTTTCAGCGCAAGATGCGCGCGCCGCCATTGCCTTTGCATCCCGTTATTACCGTCGGCCCTTTTGCGAAATGGGGTGTGGATTTTATGACGTGTAACCCTCACTCGGCCGGGGGGCATGCGTATATCATTGTCGCCGTCGACTACTTCACTAAGTGGGCCGAGGCGATGCCTACACTAGCTGCTGACGGAAGAACGGCTGCGTCATTTATATTCAACCACGTTATTGCACGATTCGGGGTTCCTCAAGCCATCGTCACTGATCATGGTACTCATTTCCGTGATTACATGATGATGGAGATGACTTCAGCGTTGGGCTTACGTCACGATAGCTCAACACCATACTACCCTCAAGCGAATGGTCAGGTTGAAGCGGTGAACAAGGTTTTGGTCACCATGCTTCAGCGAACGGTTGGGATTCATAAATCCAGTTGGCATCTCCAACTGTTCTCAGCTCTCTGGGCATACCGAACATCTGCTAAGAGTGCAACCGGGTTCACACCATTCCAATTGGTGTACGGTCTGGAAGCTACTCTGCCGGTTGAATGTGAAATTCCTTCGCTTAAATTAGCTGTGGAGCTCTTACCGGATACCTCCCCTGAGGAAGAACGTCTTCTGTATCTCGAACGATTGGATGAAACCCGTCGATTAGCTGCTTTGATCATCGAAGCACAAAAGAAGAGGGTCAAAACTCATTTTGATCAAGCTGTTTCTCCTCGTTCTTTCATTGAAGGAGACCTCGTTCTCTTGTACGATCAAGCACATGATAAGCTTGGAGCCGGTAAACTCCAGCCTATGTGGCACGGTCCCTATATAGTAAAACGCGTTTTGAAAAATGGGGCCTACGAGCTTATAGATTACGAAGGAGTTGCACTGGCGCAGCCCAGAAATGGGCTGTACCTTAAGAAGTACTACGCCTAAAGTGATTTTTTGGTGTGGTGTGTGTACATAGGTGTGTGATTGTCAGTTGTGTGCATAGTGTGGTGTGCTTTGTAAACATCTTTCTGCTGATCGGGTCTTCCTGGTTGTGCAGATGTCTATTCATCCATTTGTTGGTTTCGCGGATGGTGCCTCCCGCAGTACCAGGAATCTGTCTTCCGCAGCCTAGGTAATTTACGATCCTGCTGGTGAGTTGATTGACCTGCAAGGTGTGTGTTTAGGATGTACCACGAACAATATCGCGGAATATAGCGCCGTGTTGGAATTATTAACCGAGGCAGTAAACCTTGGTATCCGTGAATTGCTCGTGTACCTAGATTCACAACTTGTAGTGTTGCAGCTGAACGGACACTATTCGGTAAGGAACCCGTCCATCTTACGTCTGTATTTGCGTATTCGATTACTGGAAAGGAATTTTGACTACATTACATATCATCGTATACCCAGGCATTTGAATACATTAACAGATGCAGTAGCAAATTTGGTATTAGACAGGCATTTGCGCAATTTATAATCATCATCACATGTAAAGAAAGACTCATCCAGAAATAGATATGTATATATATAGATATCGAAATGTTTACATAGAGTGTGTCACATAAAACTCAAAAAATATACATAATTGTCTTAATACATCCTAAGACACTGTGTCTCTCAAAAAATAGGTGTGGCTAAATCCTAGAGACTAATCCGCATGGTGCTCATGATAACACGTCACTGCACGCACTAGGCGCCTCAGGATTCGGTGGATCCGGTTTGGAACTCCCACCGTATGGCGCTGGTATGCCATCGGTACATCTGATAGTCGGGCATAGTCTGGGACCCCATGGGCAATCCCCTCGAGGTTCTGGATCAGTTCCTCTCCTCCGGTGCCTTCCCCCTGGATCTCAGGGGCGAGTTGTGTCCTTCGGGAGATGGGAGACATCCCGGTTGGTCTCTCAGGTCCTACATCTGCATGCATATATAATTGTGTCAAGACGAATGTGTATTAACAAAAAAAAAAACATATAAACATAAAATCAAAAATATGAGGTCTTACCCAGCTCCTCGTCCCAGTCGTCTCCTTCTGCTAATGGGAGATCTGGGTCCCCGGTAAAGTCAGTTCCCGAATAGGGCCAATCTTCCACGACGATCAGTTGGCGCCGTAGCCACCTAAAGAACTCTGGCCTCCAGGACATCTGTTGGCCACCTCCAGATCTGGGCATCAGTGCTGCCCAGTGAGCCATTCGCGGCTCTTGTGGTATCGGACTCGCCACTGCGGCCCCTTGGCCCTGGAAGATTGGTATGCGTTCCAGAATGAACGATACCAAGATGGAACCATACCCGAACTGCTTCAGTTTCCCCTGTTTTCACTTTGTGAGCTGCCTTTTCATGTTGATGGTTACTGCTTCTGCCCAGTTGAACAATAGGGGACCCATGCATTCTGAGGCTAACAGGAGTTGAGTCTTCGTGGCCTCGTGCGGAGCCTGCGACCCAGCAGCCCGCGTAATGGTGTGGAGAACTACTCTTAGTGCTAGATCAGGGATGGTGGAGATGTATACCTTCTTACTTCCTGATCCTGTTTGTGCCCCTCGGCACACCCGCGCCATTACCTGTTCCATCTTTTCCCCGGATGGTCTGCTCCCGGTCAGTACAGGGATTGGACCTCTGCGGGACAATCCGGTAATGAAATAAATGTCAGTGACCTCCAGTTCTAACACCTGGTCTCGTAGCCTGAACACTTGTTCATTTTCATCCCAGATGCTGATTAGATATTGGAGGAGCTCAGGCTGAGCTCGTAAACATGGCGTGAGGAAGAACTTTTTCAATCCACAGTCTCTAAGAGCGTTCATGCAAGCTTGGCTTTGCATGGCCTCTTCATCCTCATCTCCGTGCTCTCTTTCCTTCCATTCGATTGCCATTTTGAGTGGTTATCTGCATTCATATGGTCAAAAACCCCTGATTAGATCTTTGGTGAGCTTCAAATTTCAAGAAATTTGGTGTAAATACCAGAATTTTAGGCGGAAAATTAGGTTCGGCCGCTGGCGCGGCTGTTTTGCTAACAGTCGCGCCATGTGGCGCGAGCCCTTTAGTAAAAAGAGCTCAGTGGCGCGGGTCCGTGCCCGATACTCGCGCCACTGGGCCCGGCCCTAAAATTTTAAAAGTGGCCACACAAAGTTGATTTCTAAAGGAAAACCATTAAAAAATGTATGGAAATGAAGAGCTAAGGAGCGCCTATTACCTATGACAGACGAGAAGCTGAATGGTTGCCTGGATTGGTCGCAATCACCGTCAGAAGATTCTGTTCCAAAAGGACCACTGTTGCTTTCCACAAGGTAAATAGTAAAAAGTAATTTCATTTTTTACCCATTAGACATATTTATAACTTTTTCGACGTTAAATGAGCTTTAAAAGTTATTTTTGTCAAATATTTGCATATGTTATGTCAAAAATGGATTTTATGCTTGCTTGGTATGTGCAGCAGCAGGTTTTTGCGACTTAAAAAGATGGAGACGAGTTGTATTTTATACTTTTTCGGACTCGGTAAATACACGAAAAAGTCACTCTGGAGTCATCTTTCAGCTCTTTTCTGACTCTATAAATATGAAAAGATCGCCGAGGCCCTTGTCGTTTCGATCTCGTTAAAATGGACACGAATCGACATTCACCCAGTATAAGTTTAACCCTTTTTCGAGCTGGGATGGATTGATTACGAAAAAGGAATACCCTAGCCTATCGCGACTAGGAGGTTTTCCCGGATATTGTTTTCTACCTTTTCGGATCTGGGAAACTATTTACGAAAAGGGACCTGTGGAGTTTTCTTTTCCGCTGTCTTTTCAAACTCTCTAAACATGAAAAGACGCCGAGTTCTTCCTTTGTCGGACTCGTTAAACCCTGATGACATTGGATTCCGTCGAAATGACGTTCTCCGAGTTTCTCCTTCCTAGTACTCGTTAAATGCACTAGGATGGATTCGCCCGAAGGGCGGACTTATATCACAAGCATATGCTATCCCCTTCAAGCTTGTTATCAAAAATAATTGGGGTACTCGCCAGAAATGGTGGGGGAAAAAATGGAACCATCGTCGTTGTCGTCGGCAGTATGTCGCTCTTGAACATGGCACTTGTCTGCATTCGTGTCGGGTTGGGGAAATCTCATCTCGTTGCTTCACTTTGCTTCCATGGGTTTGGGTAATCTCTTTTGACCTCTCATCTGTTCACTGCCTCGTCGCCATGACCTTTGATCCGTTGATGTCAAATACTGCCAAGTCCATTGTCGTGCCGTTCATGTGTTCAAGAGAAGTTGGCCTCTGCAAATATCAACCTTCCTCTGTTTCTCATACGCTTCTGATTCACAACAAACATCATGTTCCTCTGTCTCGTGTCGATGATGTGGGAATCATTATGGCCCACCTTCGATCAAGGTCACTTCCTGTCGACATCAACTCATTATCCGGAAAGTTGGTCTAGAGACTCCTTATGGTACCTTGGAGCCTGCATGCCTCAATGGCAGGTTCGTCGCATTCGACGAGAGGTTTACATCATTGGCCTCCGATCGAGTGATTCTGCGGGTGTTCGACGTCAGTTCATTTATTCGCACGCCGTAGATTGTACCTGTAGTACCTTGGGGACCATTGTCATTATTGGATGTTTCTCTCGCGTCGGTTAACAGCTTTCATCATTGGCTGGTAATCCGACGATGTTCTTGCATGTTCGACTTCAGCTCACATATTCACATGCATGAACTTGTACTTTGTTGGGTCGAGATGGAGCGCAAGACCCTGGATTGTGTCTGTTGCAATCCAGGCTGCGATTGTGGATTATTATCATTATGTACATGACTCACTGATTGGATGGCTGCGACCATACCTGAGTCTATTTATTTGATCTTAGTTGGATGGCTGCGCCCATACCCTGGATCCGGATTATAGCATACTCTGTTTCGGATGGCTGCGTCCATACCACTTATATATCATGTACTTGAGATATCAGTTGTATCTTTCTGCGCAGGTTTTCCGACGGCGGGCCTTCGGTTGAACATGTTCTCGTAAAGCATTTCACCCCTCTCCCTCTCGGGCCTCATACTTTAGGGGGCATCTGTTACACAGTAATTTGTCACCGTCCTCACCATTCCCCATCCCGCACAATGGAGGACCCATTCTGTGACCTGTGAACATTGTCATGCCTTGAAATCATCATCAATGCATCCCTCTGAACATGAGCTTTATTTGCCCTTGAGACATCTCCTTGCAAAAGTCATAAAAAACAACCCTTTTAGCATTGGCGCGGGCAAGCAATTCAGTACTCGCGCCAATAGGGAAATTAATGCAAAGAGGTCGCGCCACCTGGCGCTCTGTCATAGAGCCGTAGTCGCGCCACCCAATTTGGGAGTTGTTTTTTAAATATGGATGGCGGGAGTTGAGTTCTAACAAATTCACAAACCATCACCTATCTTGAGTTGGGAGGTTGGCTGCGGGAGTTCTATGGAAGGAAGTGGTTTTGCCACCTCCCATGAAACCTTCCTTGTTGATAGGGCCAATCCCATAATAATAGGGATCCCAAATCCTCCTTCCCCATCTATAAAAGCTTGCTCAAATCAATGGCAAGCTAGTCTTGAAGTGCCTAAGCTCTGAATCTCCATATTGCCAAGAGCCTTTGTGTTGTAAAGAATCCTCTTTTTCCCTTAAGGCTGACTCAAGTAAGGAGACCATTGTATTGTCACGAGACTCTGGAGAGGTTTTCCCTTTCCTTGGCAAGCTATATCGTGGACGATCGGAACCTGGGTTCAAGGAGTGACCGCGACGTCGAACTTGGTTGCACCCCTCTTCGCCGTTATTTAATAGATGATGAGGATTATGGTTCCACTGCCTTTTCCATATGTTAATGAGTAATGTCCTTTCGAATCGATGTTTAGTTATTGAAAGGCTTCAAGCTCTCTCTATGCTTGTATCCTTTCGTTTCTTTTCCGTGTGTGTGTTCATCCGTGGACTGAGGATTGTGACCTTGCCGAGGCTGAGGAACGGGGACGCTTCTTCTTCAGATCCTAGCGTTGGAATCCAGGTAGGCTTCTATCTCCAGCCCTTTCATTCGTAATTAGGAACCTGCGTCATGACATTGTTTGTTTGTTGCTAGACCCCTGCTGGGCTAGTAGGGATCGCCTCTGTCCGCAGAGGGGATTTACCTCCTCAACACAGACTAACCAGCCAAACAACAAGATTTTAGTAGGAATATTTCTATGCCAAAATCTTTCAAAACCAAGATCATTGTGTTCCAAAACCGCAAAAGTATTGATATTGAAATATATGCTCTTCACCATAGGGGCATATCTTTTGTACATGCCTGCCCAAATAACCTTGTCACCCTCCTGTGAAAAGCAAATACCAGCCAGTCTAATATTTGTAGTGAGATGACCCCATTCGCCTGCATCTTGAGTAGAGAGGCCAATCTGCGAAGCTGATTTGAGCACCGGTGCACTTTGTTCCCAGCACAAGATGGCCTATGAAAGATGAAAAATGCCCATTTGTGTGAGCCAATGGCTCAAACCAGGAGATAGTCTTAGGATATCAGTCATACCATTTATTTTATCCCAGTGTATAAGAATATTCTGACCATTCCCAAAACGCCACACCAATCCATCTGCGAGAATATGTGTAATCTTTCTGAAGCTGTTCCAAATCGCTGACATGGAGACCGGGAAAGGAAACTGATTGGCATATATGATCCACATGGGATCTCCCCTTGTACACTTGCACCCAACAAATTTGGGCCATATCCCCTCATGATTTAAAGCCCTCCATAAAGATTTTGTAAGGAGAGCCGAATTGAGAGCCCGTGTATTTATAATTCCCCAGCCCCCCATACTTTTCGGGCAAAAAAGAACTTCTAGCTTGCATAGATGATACTTCTTTGTCATAGTAGCTCCACCCCATAAAAATAGTGCAATGAGAGAATTAATCTGTGTGATGATGCCCTCGGGGATATAGAAGATATGTCCCCAGTATACAATATACTAGGCAAGAAATGCCTGGATGAGAACATATCGACCCCCAAGGGATAGCCATTTATGGGTCCATTTATATATCCTCTGTTTGAATTTTTCAATAAGCCAGTTCCAATCCTTAATATAATAACTACATGGTTTTAATCTAAAACCAAGGTACATGAAGCCCTCAGTCGCATTTCTAACCTTCACCCCCAGAAAACTGGCTATAAAAGAGATTTCGGCCTCATCCCCATATTCAGAAATAAGAAAAGACTTATCCTTGTTGATGTATAATCCGGAGGCAGCAACAAAACGAGTTAACATGTAATGAACATAAAACCAATGGTTCTTTTGAAGAGCACCAAAAATGAGTAAATCATCATAAAAAAGAGAATGTGATACACTTACAGTACTGGAAAAATAAAAGCCAGAAATGAAACCAGCCGAAGATGCCATCTTCATGAGATGATTGAACCCATCCATAATAAGAATGAAGATCAAAGGCGAAAGAGCACATCCTTGACGTAGCCCTCGCTCAGCATCGAAAAAAGGGGTCGGCATTCCATTGATAATTACAACATATTTTACAGATGTGATGCATCCCATAAACCATCGAATGGAGATGATCAGAATGCCAATCTTCATAAGCATCAGGCGAATAAAGGACCAGTCAGCACAGTCGTATGCTTTTGGAAGATCAACTTTAAAAATGATTCCATCTTTTTGCTGGATGTGCATGGAATGCATCACTTCCTGCGCAATGGCAATAGCATCGTGTATAGACATACCTTCGAGAAAACCATATTGCTCCAAGGATATAGCAGATGAGAGCGTCTTTCGGATCCTATTGCTATGATTTTAGATGTTATTTTGTAGATTACATTACATAGTGCAATAGGTCTGAAATCCTTAAAGGTGATGGGGTCGGAGATCTTCGGAATCAGCGTCAGAAAATTAGAGTTCATATTGGATGGAATGTGCCCCATGATCCTTCCCTGTTCCACAATGGTGACAAGCTCATCCGCTAGTAGATCAGTGAAATGAATGAAAAACTCCATCGGCCAACCATCTGGCCCTGGGCATTTATCGTTGGCGAAACTCTTTAGGGTCATTGTGACTTCATCTATTATGATAGCCGCTGAGAGTATGTTATTCGCCGCCTCATCAAACATAATGGGAAAATGTTGTAAAACCCATTGATGGCACCCTGGACTAACCCTTTCATCCACTTTGTAAAAGGCAGAGAAATGATTATAGGCCACCTTCATGATCTCTTGTGTAGACGAGACCTTCCTCCCATATTTATCCTGGATTTTCCATATGGCGTTTTTATTCCTCCTAGCATTGGCAGACTTATGGAAGAATTTTGTGTTTTGATCTCCCTCTTTCAACCAATTTATTCTACTTTTTAGCTTCCAAGAAAATTCCTCTATCCTGAGAATCTCCAATTTTCGCTTCTGTAGCACTGAAATCCTATTATATATAACCAGGTCAGGAGCCGATGAGGTGAAGTGTTGATAAATACAATGTAGCTCTTCATCAATACTTTTGATTTCAGAACGAAGAGTCTCCTTCTTTTTAATCTCCCATTCCTTTGTCCTTCTTTTTAGCTCTTGTAATTTATGGTGGAATCCAACCCATCCACAAGATTCCCCAGAGGGAGGAAATTCATTACAACATTTACGTACCAGACTATTGTATTCAGGATCCTCCAGCCACACACGATTGAATTTGAAAGGGATTGCCCGACTCCTTTTTTTAGCCCGCCAAGGTAAGAAGATTGGCATGTGGTCTGAGATTTCAGAGACTATAACCCCGGATCTAAGTTGTCCCATTAGTGATAGAATTGAAACAGAAACCATGACTCTGTCAAGCCTTTTGCCAATAAAATCACTCCCCATGCAATGATTAGTCCACGTGGAAATGACAGGAGAAGGGCGGATATCTTTTAGTCCAACACGTTCCATCATAGAGCCCACTTTTCCAGCCAAAGGGTCCCTTCTTGCCTTTTGACCCCACGATTCATTAGTAGATAGGGTGACATTATAGTCACCCATAACAATCAGATTTGTCAAACAAAAAACACCTGAAGAATCAAGTATATCCCAAAAAACAAAGCGGTCGTGACATGGGGCATACAGATTAATGATGTTGATAACGCCTGACATACCCTTGATTCTACCGGCGAGAATGATCCCTCCAATGAAATTGTATGCTCTAAGATCAGCAAAAGAGGGATTCCATATAGCCAATAATCCACCAGCATGACCATCCGCATGAACCGCAGCCGCATGCCACCCCGAAAATATCTTCATGAATGAGGAAATTGCCTTCTCACGACAGCTTAAGGTTTCTTGAATCAATACAATGTTTGGAAATCTTTCGGAAAAAATATCCCGTAGGCGAATGAGTTTGTCGGGGTCGCCTATACCCTGTAGATTTAAGGAAATGATGTGAGTCATTTGTCACCCCCGGGAGGGTTTCCTGATCTAAGCACCCTTTGATCAATCGGTTCAGAAATAGGAACATCAACAAGATCGAGAAGCTCATCACGAAAGAGTGTTTTAGACTTCAAACGCCCTCTGAAGTGTCTGGTCCTGGCTTTGGTCATTTTACAAATAGTGATGTTTTTCCCAGACTCCGGAGAAATGACAATCCCCACTTCCTTGGGAACATTTTCAAACATTGTTACAGCAGCAAGGTCCAGGAGTGGATTCCCCAGAAAGGTATCTATGTCACTCCCGACAGTTTTTTTGGGGGATTCGTCCAAAAAATTCGGTAGAGAAGAGTGGGGAGATGACATAGGGGAAGCCCACTCAAGAGGGGGCATCGACGGTGAAGTGGAGATAGGAGCAACAAGGGAGCATGATGGGGGAGGGACATGTGAAGGCGCGGATAAAATGACATTGGCCGAAATATTATCAGGTGGTGAAATAGACAGGAATGATAGACCTTTGTTTTGTGCCTCCGCATTAGGCATGGAGGCTTGTGGTGAAAGGGGCGGAGGCAGGATAAAAGGGGAGCTAGGTGCTATACCATTGGCCGAAGATTGAGAGGTATTGGGCATAGACCAAATGAGGTTGAAGGAGGAAAGCCAACCATCATTAGACAGAGTACTTGTATGGATAGACCCTTCCCCCAATATCGGCACCGCTACCTTATCTAGACCCGCCATTCCGGCAATCCCATCCAAGACATTTGTGGCCGATAACCTTCCATTAATCAATTCAGACTCTACCCTGGCTTGAGAAACCCCATCATCATTAATTAGGATAGTTCTATCACTTTTTTCACTAGAAGAGGCATATATCTCATCGTCAGAGGAGGGAATAGAATTACCTGTGATAGGATCCTCTGAGCAACCAACAGGATCTTTGTAAGCCCAATCGTCATCAGAAATTGGATTATTTGCTAAATGTGACGTGTTCTTTTGCAGGTGCATCGAACAACTAGCTTTAAGGTGTCTCGTACGGTGGCATATGAGACAACGAAAAGGGACACCCCAGTAATCCACCCTTTGCCGATGTCTTCTCATGCCCCAAACCAAATCCATATCAGCAGGAAGACCACCTGAGAAATTGACCTCTACCAGAATCCAGGAAATACGCTTATCACTGACCCCCAAAATACTAGGGTCAATGTACTTAGTGCGCCCAATGGAGTTCCCAATGGCCCGCAGAGCTTTGAGCGTCCATAACTCTAGAGGCAGCCCCGAGAGCTTTACCCACACAGTCTTATTCTTGGGAACCTCCAAAATCGGATTAAAACCAACATACCAGGGCAAGAGTTGTAGAAAACTCTTTCCACGTACCCAAGGCATATTAATAATCCTGTCGACATCTAATTCATTTAGAAAATGAATGCTATACCAATTGTTAAGAAGAAAACTAACCTTTGGAGTATATCCCACAATGGGACACCAATACTTCCTAGCCCATTCCACCATGTCGACCACATTGCCATCAACAAATAATCATTTCCCAATGAAGGCACGCTTTCTAAGACTAGTAACCCGCCCCCAGAGGTTGTCATATTCTAAGACAACCTCTTTCACATCCATGGCGGGTTTGCAATGGGCTAGATGAACCTGTTTTTTTCTCTGTCGACCCCTACCATCTGCACCAGAGCACGAATTCTGCTGATAACAATGACACGGAAGAGCACCAAGGACACTAAAGCCGAAAGGAGCATTCACCGATTGAGCAATCAAACGAGCTCAAAGTTCAAATTTAGCCTGCCACCTACTTTTCGCAGCCACTGCAGCTGCAATCATCTCCTCTTGGGCAGAGGTGTCGGATGCCAGCAAATCAACCCTATCTGCCATCCTTTGATAAAACAAATACCAACTTTCTGCGCCAGTGACACGATGCGCGATGCTCAGAGGTACGATGCTTGTCACAACACAAGACGAGTGAAATAAAAACAGGAGGAAGCTCTAATCAAGACACCCACACCGTCAATTGGGTGAGAAAGGACATGCTAGTTATGATCATTATTCTTCATAAATAGTCAACTACCATTTTATACCTTCGAAGCACCCACTTGATATATAAAAAACAATCCACTAACATCAAGAGAGACTACTATAAATGGCAACCACCCCCGGCATAAGAATAAGCCTCGATAAGAAGAAATCCACAGACGACGTCAATCAACACGCGTCCACTGACACGTCTTAATGGAAACCTAGTACCCGCCCTCTGGTACTATATTCCACCTATTAGCCTGACGTCACTCTAACATCCATACAGACCTTAAAAAATTCCAGTAGCCAATCGATCGGAAAAAAGGTGGCATTCAAAAACAAACATTGGAAAAACCAGATCCTCCCTCGAAGAAGTTAGACATGGCAACAGCAGCAACAGATACATCCGGGACACGTCCACCACTTGGAAGCAATTCGAACACCACAATTTTTACATGGTCGAGATATAATTAAAGATTCAATCCATTTACCCCACAGGAAGTACAATTTAGAAAAACCTTTGAAATTTTGTTGTTTATCCTCAGAGGAGGATGATTGTGAGGAATCACTATCCTATAGACCTAGCATCTGGTCTACGACCAATGTTATATAGAGCAGCTAAAATAAGGATTGCTACATATACTAATGCAGTAATCAGCAGCTATTCACTAAACTCCGTTGTATTCATCAAGCATGGAGAGCATAACCAAACATGGAAGAAAAACGCAATGTATTGTGTAAGCAAAGTATATACAAAATCTTATATCAAGTCTTAAATGCAATCCATCCAGGACCTTCCGACCTAAATACTTCTATTCCAGCGGAAACATAATATCCCCTAAGAACTCATAGAACCCCGTACTCAACAATCTCCACCATCCAAAAACAGTCCACCCTCGTGGAATGAATTCAATCACTCTAACCAATAAGCACTGAAAGATAGTGGTGAGAACTTGGAACAAATGGACAATGCAGCTAGAACAACATACCTATTTTAAGAGAACCTCGGACTATTAAACTTCATTCCCCTCATAAACCCAGAACTTACATATGGATATTAAACCAGTCCCCCATGTTCATACGACACCAAAGTAAAACCATCTTGCTTCTTCCAGAGCTCTCATAACACCAAGAATCGATCCTCTACTTGCTTCTTCCCAAGACCATCAAACTATGTGTCTTGTCATTTAGTTCTATGTTTTCGCCATCGGGAAGGCTAGCTATGACAGCAGTCTGGTAGACAATATAGTAGCATAAAACTACTCCAATCTATTTCGCTCACTCCATCTCGCTGCCAAGACTTTGCTCCGCGTAGCTCTTACCTCCCGGGACCAAGGAGATTACTGTGCCTATGTTCCATCCCATCAAACTTGTCCGCGTAGCCCTTCAGTTTTTCTTGAAAAGATTTCTAATATTCCACATCTGGAAGCGAGGAGAGTATATTTGGTTGAGCAGCACAATAAGAAGCATGTTCAATCAAACACTTGTGTTTCATTAATTTCATGCATTCTAGAAATTTGTGTAGCTGCAAGGGTTTTTTTCTTTTTCCAGATATCTTTAAAGCAACGAGGATTTTTTTCTTTTTCCATGTATCTTTATAGCAAACTCGCTATGAGGGGGAGGATTCTCTTTTATTTCTAGATATCTTTATAACCTACGAAGCAACGAAGAGTCATAAATTAATTAACTAATATAATGCACTGCGTAAACCCCTCATACTTAAAATACTAAGAGTAAAGGGATCTCTTCTTGAATGGTTCATGAGGCACAATAGTTGCTAAGGTTTTGCAAATGGGGTAGCAAGCTAAGTGGGCTTGATTGTGGGGAAAACTCCATAGTTAAGCGCGCTTGAGCTAGAGGAGTTCCGGGATGGGTGACCTCCCGAGAAGTCCTGGTTATCGGGTGCAAGCCCCCCCTTGTGAGCATCACCCGATGCAATGAGTGCTAAGTGGACTATTCAAAAATCATGAGAAATTAGTCAGTTATGACTACCTCTCATGGAAATGGTCATAGATGAATGACTAAATTAACGCAGTTGAATCCCAAAAATGATATCTTATATAATGCACTGCGTAAACCCCTCATACTTAAAATACTAAGAGTAAAGGGATCTCTTCTTGAATGGTTCATGAGGCACAATAGTTGCTAAGGTTTTGCAAATGGGGTAGCAAGCTAAGTGGGCTTGATTGTGGGGAAAACTCCACAGTTAAGCGCGCTTGAGCCAGAGGAGTTCGGGGATGGGTGACCCTCTCGTAAGTCCTCGTTACCGGTGTAGCTCTCAAGTGAGCGCATCGACGCCAAGGTGATTCATTTCACTAGTTTCAATCCCACTTCTTCACCCCTGTGAGCATCACCCGATGCAATGAGTGCTAAGGGGACTATTCAAAAATCATGAGAAATTAGTCAGTTATGACTACCTCTCATGGAAATGGTCATAGATGAATGACTAAATTAATGTAGTTGAATCCCAAAAATGATATCTAAATTAATTAACTATTTTGAATTAAGAGTTAGAAATTTTATTCTAGAAGACTTCAAACAGTAATACCATTTGTTAATAGCAAACAATATGTCATTCTTAAGGCTAAATTAAATGGACCACTAGAATTAATAATTTTATTATGAATTCTTGTATTAGTTGTAACTAATTTGTGGTATTAATCTAGATATTGTCATTCTTAAGGCTAATTAAATGGACCACTAGAATTAATAATTTAATTATGAATTCTTGTATTAATTGTAACTAAACCCGAAGCGAAACGATATTCATTTAAAATTGGATATAAATTTTAGGCGTATTGTTTTATTATTTAGATATATTAATTAAAATTTATTTTTGTTTTTTTATTATTAATTTTTTATTAATTTTTAATTAAAATAATTTTTTATAGGATTATTATTTATATGTTTTAATTAAAATTTATTTTTATTTTTTGATTATTAATATTTTATTAATGTTTAATTAAAATAACTATTTTATAAGATTAATGCATTTTTATATATAGATTAATGTGTATTATGTGTATTTTTTAAGAAGAGAAAGTGCAACTTAAAACTAAATGAAATAATAATATTGATGTTATTAGAAGATTTGATTAATAAAATATATACTATTATTTTATTTAATATAATTAGTGTAACATGAAATTTTGTGAATTATATGAGAATATTAAAGTGAATTATATGTTATTGGTATGTAGGGTGGTGTTTAAAGGGATTTGAATTGTTTGGTTACAAAGCCATCACTATAGTAGGAGATTATCTTCGAAGTTGGTGGGGTAGTTGTGAGTAAAGTTTTCATTTTCAACCACCTTTGAAGGCCTTGTGCTCAAATTTCATAGACAAGGTGTAAATGTGAATCTGATTAGTGGCGGGGCGTGCGAGACTAACAAGTCTATATTCGTTGAAAGGGCAAAAAATCATCTTTAAAAGAAATTGTGCAAAGCATGTTAGCATTGCAAATCTATTATTGCTTTTGTGTCATAGAAAATCATGATAGGGAGCTTTCAAGTTAGTAGAGGGGTTTGGATGTCTAATGAGACGGGTGCAAGTTGCAATTATCTAGAGATTTGAACTTAGATTTAGGCATTCATTGCATGGTTATGCATTCAAACCCCTCAAGGGAACAATAAATTTGGATAATGCAATGGTTTTGAGTTTGCAGTCGAGGATGAAATGTTGATTACCCACATGAGCAACAACACTCTAGTTACAAGGATGAAATATTGATTACCCACATGAGAAACAACACTCTAGTTACAAGTTCAAATTGCATGGATAAATTGATGGGTCCTTTTCATCAACACAATTTGATGCAACAAATGTGAATGAGTAATGGGAAAAGGGCAATAGTAAATGAGCACCAAGGAAGTCAATCTCGTCTCCAAAGACAATGATTCAAGATGCATTTGAAACATTATTGGTTAAGGTGTTGTGAGGAAAATTGGGAGGTTGTGTCCATTATTAAATGTATACATGCCAATTTTGTGATCATTTCTTTGTGTTAATGTCTGAGAAGTCTTCAATAATTGGCACATACTCAACATTACTGACAATAAATAGGTTGAGCCACACTTACTACATTAGTACAACTCATATTCAAATTTCAACTTTAGAGGACAATGAGATATACAAAATCATATCCATTAATTATTTTACGAGATATACAAAATCATATCAATTAATTATTTTACTAAAATTTTGCATGAAAATGTAAAACACAACTTAACCTTCCTAAAATGTATCATCTCCATAACCATAAGTTTTGAAATGGAAATTATTTTCAAAGATGCTATTTCCATTATTACATTTGGCATAATAATTATTCTTATATAACATGTGTGGAATAAAGCACCAATAAAACTAAGAACAATAATTGCAATATCATAAAAGCAAGTACTTATTAGTCCTCGCCTTTGCTACTTTGTAATCAAAGCCCTTTGATTTCATATTACTTCATCCTAAGTTTACAACCATGTCCAAGTTTTAGTGAAATTTCATATTAAATTACTTCACACACACATACACACAAATTTACAAATTTAATCTATGAATTGTTTAAATCGTGACCTTATTCCCTTGGTATATGTTATTACTTTTTTCAATTATAAGAATTAATATAAATGAATTAAGATAAACAATTTTATGAGTGGTCACTCTAACACTACACCCATTTACTCTAATACTGCAATTAATCAAGCTCTAACAATGTTGTAATAAAGCAGGATGGATCTGACAATACTAGCATTGAGTCAGGATGTGTGTCATGTATAATTTCTTTCATTTACCATCATGCTCCACCTAGAGAAAATTTTAAGGATGGAAATTTATTTTAAAGTTTATAAGTCTTGGCGAATCACACTAGTCTCTAATATGAAAACTATAAAATGTTTGTTGATATCTTTATAAAAACATCCTATTTTCTAATTATTTTATAAGTAGAGTCCATATAATTTTGGCGATTTTCAGGATAAAATAATTTTATATTGTAAAATTTGGGTGAATAATTTCTAGACGAAATGGAAATTGGTGAATCTTTTTTTGGAAAAATCATGGAAAATTAACTCACTTGCTAATATTAGCCCCTAAAATTTTCCATGGCTCCACCAACAACACCACCAACCACACTAGTCTCAAAATCTATCATCCATGCCACTATGTGTGCATGACCTTTCAACCTCTTCACCACCTTGCATCATTGTTATCTTTATGCAGAAAGCTTTAGATCTATCGAAATAAGAACACAGTTATCCCTACACATAGAACTTTAGACCTCTAGAAGCAAAAAATATATATGTGTTGCAAGTCTCTGCTATCCCTACACTTAAATATTCCTATAGAAGCAAGAAAGATATATGTGTAGAAAATCCATGGATAGTTAAAGATTTAAATATTGAAGCCACTTCAATAAATAAACCATAGGTGTTATTGGAATTTACTTATTACCTACCTACAAATGAATATTATTCCATTGAGTATCCTCCCTTTATTCCCTACACCAATGCTTACTTTACTTGTGCCTATGCCTTTGTATCTCTATTCAATATTTGCATTTATCTCTACATAGGCCTATGTGCATAAATTTGGAACATTTTCTATGTATAGAAACACTTCACAACCCATGTGTACATAAAATCCATTGTGGCAACCTTCCTATTTTGGGAGGATGTCATTACCGAGAGGCCCTTTTCCCTAGTGAATCACTCGGGATTTCTATTCAATTATTGTTGCTTCTAGTCTCTTCGAGGAGGAAGTGGTAGATGTAGTTCAGATGCCACCCCTCTTATTAGCTCCTTTCCAAGGTTCTACTCACTACTCCCTAGAAAAATCTCTATATGAATGATGAAGTTTGGAGGCAAATTCTTCTCTCTTCCTTGGAAATGCCTTGTCATTTCCCCACTCATTCAGAGCACCATAGGCATCATAAAAAATTCCATATTCTCCTCAATTATTTCAGACCCCATTATACCTCAAATTGAGATAAGGATACAAAAGAGTAATTTCTTTGAATTTAAATTTCCCATCGGCATAACCAATGAATGGGGTGTGCGAAAATGATAATTCCTATGATTCTCATTCAACTCTCTCCCTCTCTTTCAATTTTATTTTCCAAGTTATATCTCCATTTTAGATGTCATCGAATTAGAATGAGGCAAGAATACATCCCCAAAATAGACTTTAGAATACATGAAGGTCATTATGATTTTTTGGCGATTTATTTGGCCTTATTGTTGCACCTTCAACGTGCCAAATTTTGATGACCTCTGGTTTCAAACTCTTCCTCAAAAAATTTGTGTAAGTATTTTTTGATGATATACTAATCTACAACAAATAATAGAAAAAGCATGTACAACATGTTGACATGTTATTAAAACTTTTGGAATAGAAACAATTACATGTGAATCCTACCAAGCGTGTCTATGGGGTTCAAGAAGTGGAATATTTGGATTATGCTATATCTCAGTAAGGTGTCAAAATGGACCCTAGAAAAATTAAAGTTATGATGGAATTCAAAAAACCTCAACTAATCTTAGAAGATTCTTAGGATTTATAGGCTATTACCACTATTTTGTCAATAATTATGGTTAAATAAAAACACATCTAACCATATTATTAATAGAAGAGGGCATTTTATTGGACTCAAGAAGCAACCAAATCTTTTGAAAAACTTAAGGAGGTTGTGTATAAGTCTTATACTGGCCGTGCATAAATTCATAACAAACTTTGTTGTGGAGTGTGATGCCTCAAGGAATGGCATTGGTGTAGTTTTAATGCAAGCTGGAGGAATGCCCCTTGCCTATGAAATTATCTAGGTTCAAGTAAATAGTTTACTCAAACCCATTTATGAAAAGTAAGTGTTTTCCATATTACATGTATTTAAGAAATGGTGCCCTTACCTAATAGGAAGACAATTCAAGGTAAAAAGAAAATGATAGTTTGATTCTACATCTTGGAACAATGAATATTTTTAGAAGAGCAACAAAAATGGGTTACAAAGATGCTAGGATCCGACTTTGAAACTATACACAAAAAAGGAAAGAAAAATGTGGTGGTAGATGTACTTCCATGGAATGAAGAAGACATAAGAGGGCATATTATGTGCTATTTCCACTACAAAATCTCATTGCGTGCAAGACACAAAGATAGAATTGAAGGAATATGAGAAGGTATGCAATATTATTGAATGAATACAATAATCCCAAGTGCTTTAGGTAAATTTATGTAGAAGAAGGATTCATTGTTGAATGAAGATAACTTATATTTATGTAAGAATTCCCAAATCAAATTGAAGGTCCTTTAGGAATTGCATGTGTGGCTTTTCAACAAAATAAGGGAGATACAATCAAGACTCCAAGTCTCCTACAACCATTAGCCATTTTGGGAAGATGTTTCAGTGGATTTTATTACAATTCTTCCCAAGTTTGAAGAAAAGAATATCATTGTGGTAGTGGTGGATCATCCCACAAGGTATTCCCACTTTTTCTCTCTTTCTTATCCTTTTAAAGCAAATACAATATCTACATCATTAATGGAAACAATGTGGAAGCTAAATGGAATCCCAATATTATTATAAATAATAGAGATCCAATTATATATATATATATATTATTTTTTTAAAATTTTAATTTTTAATTTTATTTATTTATTTTATTATTATTATTTTTTTCAGTACTCAATTGTCTCACAACACCTCTCACCATCCTAGATCCAATTGGTAAGTTGAGTTTGCTATGAATAAATGTCTAGAAGGGTGTCTTCATTGCTTTTCATATGATAAATAGACACAATTGATGAAGTGATTTCCCTTGGTAGAATGATGATACAATACGTCATTCCATACTTCATTAAAAAATTTCCCATTCATGGAAATTCAGTAAGTCAACATTGATCAAACCAACTAAAATTCAAATCAATAGTCAAAATTTGGCTTGGTAAAACTCGGCCCTGTGGTTAAACCCGCAGTCAAACCTATAGTTAACTTTGCCCTATTTTGTGGTCAAAATTGGCATGTTTTGCAATCAAACTATGTTGTGATCTATAGTTAATGTGTAGTAAAAAAATCGGTCAAACAAATACCAAAGATAGGTCAAGGATCAGTGAATATTGGTAAAAAAATACCCGTTCTCCACATGATAAATTGTCCAAGAATGTTAATGAGAGAGAAGAAACTTTCTCTTCATCAATGGAGAAAACAAAATGTCACAACATCTATATATACTTGCTAATAGGGGTAAAATTATCTAAGGGACACACCCTTTCATTTGGTTGGGCCAAATTGGAGACCTCAAAAATTAATTTATTTAATTTTTCCAATCCATATGGGAAAACCTCCCAATGATACAAAAAATAAACACTCCCTCTTAGCGAGGGTTGTATTCTCCTTGGCTGCAAATAGATTTCTCCTTTGCTGAAATTTATATTACACAAGAAAAGTTCACACACTTGCTATGTTGATGTAGTGTCTTCCTCACATGCACTTTTCTAGATCACTCCATCCTGGAGTAGGTAATGTGACTCCTCACATGCACCTCTATATATCAATCTCTAGAGTAGGCAATGTGACTACTCATATGCATGTATATAGATATAGATCACTCCATCTTGGAGTAGGCAGTGTGAGTATATTGGGCCATTTACCCTTGGCCAAATCAACATGGCTTAGCAAAAATCAACAAGTCTTTTGAAGTAAATGTATCAATCTCCTCTGGTCAAATCATCATGACCTAGCCAAATCGACATGGATTATCAGGAGAAAGTCTTCCCCTGGGCCATTCACTTGTGGCGAAATGAACATGAATTCATAGGTTAACTACATCAATCTCCCATTTTCAAATAAACATAACCCAACCAAGTCCTTTTGGCTTCTCAGGAGAAGGTCTGCCCTAAGACCATTCACCCCTGGCCAAATTAGCATGGATTCTTAGGTGAACTACATCAATTTCCTCTAACCAAATCAACATGACCAACCCAATTCCTTATGGCTTCTCAAGAGAAGATTTGTTAAATACTGCAAAGACATAAACAGTCCCTCTCAATGAGGGAGACATTTTGCATCACGCTAATCTTGTCCATGAAGTATACAAACTTCTCTCTAAACAAAGGCTTGATGAGAATTTTTGCAATATACTCATATGTGGATATGTACTAGAGTGCCACTACTTCTTTCGACAACATGTCTTGGATGAAGTGATATTTGATCCCAATATGCTTTGACTTGTCTTGAAATACAAGATTCTCCTAAAGCTTAACACAACTTTTATTATCACAAAATATTAAGATCGTCTCAAGCTCTTGATCAAATATATACAAGTAGCTTTCGAAGCCATATTGTTCCTTGACTTATGGCACTAGCTATGACATAATCTCCTCTATTGTAATGATTGCGACAAAAGTATACTTCTTTTTAAACAAGGATATCATAGTTGATCATAAGTTGAAGCAACACCCTAAGGTGCTCTTCATATCCTATGCACTCCCTTCTTAGTATGAATAAGTATATACATGCACCCTTACGTAACCACCCATGACATATTTCAAACCATATACAATTGTACCATGCAGGTCCCTCACACATGCTTTGTTTCATGTCTTGGCTCAACCATAAACTGGCTAGCTTCCTTCACTGGATCCATCACCACAACTGCTTTCTAGCCACCTTGACTGCGTGCTCCCTTCGACACTTAAACAAATCATTTTGTGGAAATATTGGTTTCCCCTCTGCCAATACCGCTCCCTCTATTACTAAAGCATATCCATTTTTCTAGAATGGTATCCTCATAGAAGGAACACTACTCTTGGATACCTCCTATATTTGAGCATCTAGCCTGGAAATCTCAACCCATGACATCCTCTTGGGAAGTTTCTCCTTCCACTCTGCCTAACTATCTACTCCCTTAGAACTGGAAGCTCTTATAGTCATCTAACATTGTCTTGGAGATCCTTTACAATATGTGCAATCCTCCCTTTCAAACACCAATCACTCCTACTAAGTCTATGATCAAGCCCTAGTCCATACAAGAACCTGGCCATATAGAAACTAGAACAAAAGTATCCTCGTAGTCCACTCCCTATATTTGGGAGAAACCTATTTCCACAAGCCTTTTTGTGTACTTATCGATGTTGCCATCACCTTGGTATCCTCCTGCAATGTACATGCTCTTCCTTTCTGCAAATCCCATTCAAGAGGCCATGGAGAAGGAAAAATCATAACCAAGCATACATTTTTTGATATCAAAGCATACAAAATAAACAATACAAGAGGTTTGACCAAAAAATCAAAGGAGATAAAATATTATTGGAAGTACTTATATATTCATCAAGGAAGCATTTGATAATGGTTGTAGGGAATTGTCTACTCCCTCTTGATACTTGCCTCCTTGCGAAAAATCATCCATCTATAATCTCATCAAGTTTGGATTCCTTTATCTTCTTCTTCTTCTGTGGTGGATGCTCATCCTCATCATCAATATTAGTTGTGGATGTATGTTGCTTTCCTCTCCTTTTCCCTGAATGAGGTGCAACTAATTGAGTTTCATCATCCCGCAGATTCTGCAAGTTATTCCCGAACAACAATTTGGCCTCCTCTTTAACATAACCAGTCCATAGCTTATCAAGCTTAGGAAAATTTTGTTGTGCACAAATTCCCTCAACAAATGGATCCCATGAGGAAGAAATTCCGTTGAGAGTTATTGTAACAATGCTCATATAATTAATGTTATCTCTAATGGATCTAAATTCATCTCTCAACTGAGATACTATCATAAGATAAGAGACAACATAATCTAATCTAGACATCATGACACAATAGAGTTTATTCTTCAAGATTATATTCTTGTTGGTGTTTTCACTCTAAAAAAAATCCTACCAAAGCACCATACACTTCCTTGGAAATATTCAATGTAGCAACATGAGGAATGTAGTGGTCCTTTATAGAATCTACCGATATTGTCTTAGCTATGGATTCATCCTTGTTATACTTAAATTTCTCCTCAGCTCCCTTTGTCTCTAGAATAAATTTCTCCACGTGATCCTCAAGCTCATTTTATTTCAAGATAAGAAGTATCCTGGTCTTCCAATATCTAAATTTTATGTCACCATACAACATGTATTCAACTCTAATACTTGGTGCCATTTTGACACAAGATCTAAAAGCCAGTCAAGTTGTTGAACACTTGTCTCTTAGGAGAACTTCAATGGTTTTTATTTCAAAAAAGCTCTAATAACATGTTTAATTTTCTATAAGAGCATAATAGAATACAATTTTTTTCCAAATAACTACTTCCTAATGATTTTCACATAATATTATTATGCCACTGATATCATTGAACAGTTACACTTCAGAAAATATCAACAGTTAATACAACAAAAATAGCAAAGATCATAGAAAGACAGTCATGCATAATGGAGATGAAAATTTTTACCCTTGGAAAACCAAGCTTAAGAGAAAACCAAACAAATTTTATTAGGATAAATTATTTTTCAACAAGGTTTACAAATCAATAATTTGTCTATAAATCTATGCCAATATCTAAGTTTTTAGCCTGCCTCCTCCCACATTTACCTACTTTCACCGATTTTCCTTTGGTAAACATGAGTTGACAGTTACTATGATAAAACTCAACCTCCTATATGATCTTTAGGGAATGGATTCAACTACTTAAGACCTCATTGACTTCCCTCATGTGTTACATGTGAAAGTTTCAAAACAGAAACCCTACTGCAGTGTCTTGATCTACTTCGCCTACTTGTTTAACTATTTAATAAGTTATTTAACTAAAGTATTCGGAAAAACATTAAAGCAAATACAAACTACATCATACACATCTACAGATAATTTACATAACAACACGCACATGTGACAAAATTACACACAGATTTTTTGGACAAATGTCCCCGGAAAAACCCGAAGCAGGAAAACCAGTGCAACTGCTCTAGAGCGTTTTATTATTATGTAGAATCTGAATACAACAATCTGGGCACCAGAAACAGTCTTCCCTACAAAGAAATTACACAATTGTTGTACCTTTCACTCGGAGACAGAAAATATGGCTGAATCACACCCTCAATCGGGATTTACATATAACGAACCATTTCTGGCCCACAGGAACCCTCAATGAAGTCTTCTCCAGTCTCTACGTCAGACCTCTAGCCCCTGCGTCACTATGGAAGGCTCTGCGCTGCCTTTGTATCCCTTAGATGGCTCTGTGTCACCCTCTGCATGGCGTCAAATTGGCTGGACTGCGTCCCTCCTGCTGGCCTCTGTGTTGCCCTGGTACGATGCTGCCTCTCTGTAGCTATATTCTCGACCTCAGATCAAATCATCCCTTGTCAAGCTCTGCCCGTCACTTCACTGCAAACTCACTTTGAATTCCTTAGCAAACCCTACCCCAGAAATTCGACTTGGCTTCAGTGCTCTGCAATGTGTGTGTGTGTTCTCCAATTGACCCCAAGCCCTTCCTTTATACTTTTCTCATTGGAAAACCAACGGTTATGACATAATATATTATCAATGGATGATATTAAAAGAAAGCTTGATCCACGTCACTTAGAAAATTTCATCACATGTGTAATTTAACTCACTTTAATTTTTCAATTTCCCTAAGTTAGACTTAGGGTCCCCATTAAAAAAATTAATCATTTGAATAACTATTACACCGGATGAAATTTCTCCAAACACTTTCTGGGTCTTGGACATCTCGTGTGTTCGAGCACCTCTACAAATTTTTGGTGCTAGAGCACACCTAATGCTACCCAAAAATCTCAACACTCCCTCTTAGCGAGGAATGTGCTCTATCTATACTTCCACACTGAAGCATCACCCGATCTCAACATCAGTCTCCATGCTGCTGATGTTGGCTTGCTGCCCTCCATCCACTGCATTGCTGCTCTCTGTACTGCTACCCATGTCACTACCACTGACACTGGTACATCCGTACTGCAGCTCCCTATCAAATTGCTGCCCATAGCACTGCCACTGCTAACTATCACACTGCAACTCAGTTGTTGAGAAGTAAGCAACTGAAGGAACATCACCCAATTATTGACAGACAAGTTAGTTGGGATGCATCTCATGATTGAAGCATCCTTTACTCCATCCATGATCAAGCGCATAGCTCGCACCTAATTCTCGTTGAATTTCTTCAGGGGATCTGCATCAGTTGGCACAACTAGGACATTTTATACATGGTCATTGATGTCGTAATCATCCAGGAATTTCAAGATTCTAGCCCTCTAGATAACAAAGTTGGACACATCTCCCAACCTATCCTGATATCTCAGCACGTGAGAAACCATCTCTGCTCAAACTGTCGAATAAAAAACTCTTCTCCCTTCCACTGCTGCTATGCTCAACAAAAGACTGGATCTGGGCTTCTTGGCGAAAGAACCCCTTGAGATAATGTGCTCCCTCTAACAAGTGATTTTCCTCCCGGATATACTTCACCAATTCTAATAAATCAATCCTCTATGATCACTCCTCTTGATCAAACTCATATTCCTTGGCTATAGAATATTTCAAGTGACTGTTCTCCTCCTGCTTTTGTCAACTTTTCTAGGCATTGTTTTGCACTGACAGAGCCTGTGCCACACTAGCAACTTCTGAAGATCAGAAAAAACATTTCCGGTCTCAGAAAATTTCACAAAAACTTCTCAACATGGACTGTGTCACCCTCCTGGTGTTGCGTCAGCCTCTGCGTGAGTAGATTGGCTCAACGTCCTTCTTCTGGTGCTACGTTAGCCTCTCCATGAGAAGACTAGATCTGCGTCACCCTTGTAGGATTTGCGTCCCTCGTGGTGCTATGCTGCCTTATTATGGATATCTGTTGCCTCAGTTGCCCTTCCTGTAGAAAATATATTCAGCCGCTTTGATGATGGATCAACTTGATCTGCAATGCTCTGATACCATGTGAAAGTTTCAAAATAGAAACCCTAATGAATTGTCTTGATCTACTTCACCTACTTGTTTAATTATTTAACAAGTTATTTAACTAAAGTATTCATAAAAAAAACTTAAATAAAATACAAACTGCAGCCTACACATCTACATATCATTTAATGAACAACACACACATGTGAAAAAATTACACACAGAGTTTTCATTCAAATGTCCTTGGAAAAACCCAATGGGGGAAAACCGATGTAACAACTCTAGAGGGTTTTATTATTATGCAGAATTTGAATACCACAATATAGGCACCAAAAATGGGCTTCCCTACAAAGAAATTACATGGAAGTTGTACCTTTCACTTGGAGACAAAAAATATGGTTGAATCACACCCTCAATCGGGATTTACAGATAATGAGCCCTTTTTGGCCCACTGGAACCCTCAATGCAGTATTCTCGAGCCTCTGCGTCAGCCCTCTAGCCCAGCGCATCCTCTGCGCAGCGTAGGCTAGCCTTGCATCACTCTAGAAGGCGCTACGCTGCCTTTTCATCACCCAGACAGCTCTGCGTCACCCTCTATGTGGCCTCTGCATCAATTTGGATGGACTCTGTACAGCCGTGGTATGATGTTGCCTCTCTGTTTTTGTACTCTCAAACTCAGATAAAATCATCCCTTGCTAATCTCTTCCCCTTACTGCACTACAAACTCACTTCAAATTCCTCATCAAACTCCTCCCCAAAAATTCGACTTAGCTTCTATGCTCTGCAATGTGTGTGTGTGTTCTCCAACAACCCTTCCTTTATACTTTTATTGTTGGAAAACCAATGGTCATGATATAATATCTTATCAATGGCTGAGATGAAAAGAAAGCTTGATCCATGTCACTTAGAACATTTCATCACATGTTTAATTTAATTCACTTTAATTTTTCAATTTCCCTAAGTTAGACTTAGGGTCTCGATTACAAAATTTAATTATTTTAATAACTATTACACTGGGTGAAAATTATCCAAACGCTTTTTGGGTCTTGGAGATCTCGTGTGCTCTAGTCCCTCCACTAAGTTTCAGAGCTAGAGAACACCTGATGCTACCCCAAAATCTCAACACTACAGGACCTCCAAGAGCAACCCAACCCCTCCAAGTGTCCAACCCATGATTAAACTCACTTTTTCACTAACCTAGAGCCTCATTCGCTCCCTTACCAAGACATGCAAGTTGATGTAAGCCTCCAATCACTCCCATAGGCTTGCTTCCCAATGACTATGGACTTTTCCAGTCAATTATGTGCTAGTGACCCTGAATTCTAAGCCACATTTTTACGGCTACGACTCAGGCCTCTACCCAGAACTCAATGAAACTTCCAGAAATGATAGATGACATAGAAAAAAAGCTTCCAAAAAAAATTGAACTAGGACTTAACCTGACCCCTCCCAACTGGGACCGACATTCTATCAAACACATGCTAAACATGCAACCTACAAGTCATGAATGCATATCTGAACATAAGCGATTAGAAACATATCTGAGGTTTAACACGAAGGACTAATGCCTTCTCACAATAAATTTCATAACACCAATTAGGTCATGCATTCATTAACTAGACATTCATTCATCAAAATATGATAACAACCATACTTGAATCTTTCATATAACCGTGCTTATAACCAACTTATAACCACATAGATAAAAATGATAGAACAACCATTAAAGCCAAATAATAAATAGTACAAGTACTCATTAAAGATAAGAGAAACTCAGCTCTTATTGACCATATACAAAAGCCAACCAAGTTAGGGACTTCCACGTACCACCCAACCATAGATTGGGTTGAACCAAATATTTATTTTATCTAATCACCCTCGTGCCATATTCCAAGCATGAATGTGGGATATCATGGGATAAACCAATCCATCAATAGCTAAGGGAATCTAGAGGTTAAACCACCTCCACCCTCAGCATACAGTGATCTCACCTAAACCGTTCTCGAGATAACAAAACCAAATTGAGCTTAGATGCCTCAGAATTCCTTCACCATCCCTTGAGGAATTTTCTTGTCTCCACCCACCTGTTGAGGCCTTCCTGAATAAAACCATATCCACCCACAACCCTTGGGATCTTCCCAAGACCACGTCACCCAGATCCAAAACCTTCTGGAAATCCAAAGATCAACTAAGAATGAATCCCGTCACGCCATGGTTATCTGGAAATGGCAAAGAAATTGTAAAACCGCTGTCAAAACTCGTTAAAATCCATGCCAACGACAAAAAATAAACAAAATACACACATGCATATGCCATGCAAGCTAAAACCAGCTAGGAAATCATACATGCAACCTGTTACCTACGAGCATTCCCATTGAAGTTGATTGATACAACTTTGCCCTGCTTGATCCTTTCTTTCCTTTTATTTCCTTATCCTTCATTTTCTTGCTTTGTTTCCTTCTCCTCTTGGCACTCTTCTCCTCTCTGAGACTAATCCCAAAACTGAACTGACAAAAAGTTGTGAACAGATCCTCAAAATCATTTTTATTAGTGATGCCTTTATGTTCTTCAGTTTCCTCTATTTTCCTTCATTTTCCTCCTCACATACAACCTGTGACCTTTCACCTCTCTTTTCTCATATTTTCCTTTTGTTAGAGCTTTTTTAACTTGGTCAAATGATTGTTTAGCCTCAACACTCCATTTTACTTCTGTGTATTTTCTTAACATGTTGGTTATGTTCCTAAGGATTTCTACCAAGTTTGGGATAAATCTTCTTAGAAAGTTTATTTTACCAATCAATGATTGAAGCTCTTTCACATTCCTAGGATGAATTATCTTCAAAATGGCCTCGATCCTTGTTGGAGCGGGGTCCCCTAGGGTACAATTTTGGTACAATTTTGATAAAGTTTTGTATATGTTTTGTTTTTCATGTTGCGTGGAAAAGTCAAAGGGGCTTTTGGGTGGGTCAAAGACCCTATTCAATGTAACAGGTTTTAAGGGAAAACCATGGGTCTCAAACCATTGTTTGAGACCATGGTATCTGTGCGCTAAGTTAGTATAAATATGGATAGATCGAGTCAAGTAGAGATATTGATTGATGACACAAGCATGTTTTGTAAGAGTTTGATCTAAGTTTGGGTTTTTGGGTATAAAGGCTCTTTCTGGTTGTGTGTGTGGAGACCTAATTCCTGGCAGTGTGCGCGGAAGGGTAAATGGTATTAAAGGACTGAATGTATTGGAACTGCTATATCTCTTAATAAGAAAACTGTTTTGGAGAAATCTCGAATTTTATGCATTTTCTCTTACTTATCTGTTATCTGCTTTAAGATCTGGAATCCATTATGTTATTTCATATTTACTTATGTCTATGATAAAATGCATCTACATGAATGAGTAAAATATATTATGTGTGAACATCAGTTGATGAATAATCTTTATTGAATTATATCTATTTAATGTGCGTGAATACTTATTGAGGAATTCTGTGATACTCTACGATGAAGTTGATCTATTGTTTTATTGATGCACACACTTGTATATCATCCGTTATAGTTTTTTTTTAAGTCTGTTTAGGGCCACCATATTAAATTCTTCCTCAGGGTGTAGAAACCTGCATGCCCCCATACTGCTTCAGGTGAAACTTTGATCTGCGCAAGCAGGTCATTGCCGAGAGGGCCAGTAGTTGGAGGGTTTGTTAGTTGCGTAATAAATATGAACCTGGTTCAGAACCCCTCAAGCCAAAAATCTTGCTCAGATCAATTCTAATTCCCTGTTTGGAAATGATATGCCCTAGGAGTTTTCCTTCCTCTAGGCCGAATAGTGTTTTCTTGGGATTAAGGGAAATGCCAAATTTCCTACAATTCTCAAATACTCTCCTCAAATTTAGTAGATGACCTTCATTTTTTTTGGAAAAAAGAGTAATGTCATCCAGATATATGACTGTGAATTTGCTAATTTCATCACCAAAAGCAATGTCCATTGCTCTCTGAAATGTAGCTCCAACATTCATCATTCCAAAAGGCATTTTCAAATACATGAAGGTACCCCATGGAGTAGTAAATGTTGTCTTATGATTGTCATCAGGGTGAAATAAAACATTGTTATAACCAGAGAAACCATCTAAAAGAGAATTTGTACTGGAGCCAACTACCATTTGTAAAATATGATCCATCTTAGGTAAGGAGTAATTGTCTTTCAGTGAGACTTTATTAAGATTCCTGAAATCTACACAGAGTCTTATTTCACTTATCTTCTACCTAGTTGGAACTAAATTGGATACCCAGTTAGAGTACCTCAAACGTACTATAATCTTAGGATCATGCATTTTATTAACCTCTTCTTCAATTAAAGGCATTGTTAGCTCCCTATAATTTGTAAGATTGGCAAGAACAAGTAGCAGAGAACAACATCAAACCACTTTGGAGTCCAGGACCTAGCCTTCCTGGGCTCAGAGAGGGCTCTCTCTGTATTTATGATTAACTGATTTAGCTTTATGATTATATTTTCGGATTTTAGACTAGTTATAAAGATTGGGGTTGTTTTTTTATTGTTTGTTTGTTTGGTTGGATAGATAGAATGTGGGAAGCTTAATCCATTGGGCTATGGAGTCATAAAAGGTTTGAATTGTACATCAAATTTTCAAGGGCTTTCATAGGGCAAGCTAGCTATGTCAAATGGATCTCTGTGGCAAGATGAATATGAGATGGTAGAAAACTGTGAGTTCAGTAAAGCTAAAGAAAAATTAAGAATCCCTTAACTATACTTCAACATAAATGCAGAGTGGACAGTCTCTGAATTCTGCATTAAGGTCTTTAGAGAAAAACATTTAAGATAACAGTTCAGTGAAATTAAAGATTAGTTAAGAATTATTTAACTAAAATTCACAAAGAAAACCTCAAGAAAACATTCCAGTAATACTAAAGATAATTTAAGAATTATTTAGTTATACTTTCAGAGGAAAACATTAAGACAAAAATAACAGACAGAGTTAAGGTGCTCATGCAGCATATCTTAATCTAAAATTTATGTTTTGCTATCAGATAAATTGATGCATAGTATGGAAAAACAAAGGGAAAACATTAACATAAAAGGGATAACATCACCATTGACATAGCTCAAGGATTCTGTGAACGTGCTTGTATTATTGATGTCTAGCTCAAAAACAGTTACAGTGCTCCAATACAATAATCTTTGCAACTCAGAGTCTAAACAAAGTCCAACCCTTGATAATAAAAATACATGCAGTATTTAACTGTAACTGAGGTGGTTGCCCTAATCTAGGGTGACAGACTGCATTTACTACAGAGTAAATGAAGTTTTGAAAATTGTGACCATGCAAGGCCAAAGCCAAAAAATATCTTTGACAAACCTACTGTAATAATAACTTTCAAATTAACTCTTGAGCTAACTTTAAAATATCTTTGACCAACTGCCTGCAACATTAACTTTTATAATAACTTCTGAACTGATGCTAAAATATATCTGACTGTGATATTAACTTTGGTAGCTTTCATTAAATCAAAATTAAGCTGGAGGTGGCCAACATGATTGTGAAGAGGAAAACGCTGAGTGGTCTTGACATCTGGCTTTGTCTTCCTCGTTGATTTTTTCTTTGATTTGCCTTTTAACTTTAACCTATCTTTATCTATATATATTTTTGCTACCTTTTCTATCACTATAAATTATTCTTTTACCTTACTTGTTTTATCTGCCTTTTTCTTAACTTTGTCCTTTAACTGTGTCTTTTATCTGTTTTCATCTTTACCCTGATTGATCCTTTTCCTGCTTTTATTTACTCTTATGCTCACAATCCTCTAGTGAATAAGGCCTTTAAACTAAAATCCAGAGAGTCTAGATTTAAACAATTATTTGGAACTAGTATCGCAATTTGTTTAACCCATCCTATGATATGAAAATTGAATTGTAAGAATCAAAACAATTGTTATTAAAACAAAGGTCTTCAGGGAGGCAAGAAACGATGGCCTATCACACAAAGCGGTTAGTTGGTTATAAGATGGGGAATGCGATGACGTGTAGGTCGTTGGATCAGATGGTGGAGATCGAATGACTGTATGAAATCGAGTGGTTTATCGCATTGTCATGGGGTGGATTATGGTTTTGTCACACAATGCATGAATGGTTCATGGTTTTAGTTTGAGGGGATGCAATGAAGTGTGGGGATGACACATGGTAGATTGGGGGGGGGGGGGGGGGGGTTGCAAAACCACCCATTTTTCAACCCCCCGATGGTTCTAAACAACGGGCAATTGGGGGTGCGAAAAGGATTGGGGGTCATTGGATTAGGTGGTGGAGATCGGATGGTGGTCGGGTGTCGGATCAATTGCGGGTCCATTTGATAAGTGGGGTCGGAATTTGAATGACGGAGGGTTTAAATATAAAGTGGATTCAGGGTTAAATGTGGTGAGGGGGTTAATATTAATGTGGGATTTAATATGTTTAGCAGGTAGTAATGTAAAGTGGGGCCCAGGGGTATATTAAAGCAGAGGGGTAAATGAAAAGAAAGCGGAGAGAAAGGTTTTTAAAGCGGAAGCTTTAATATAAATATGAGTCGGGGTTTTAACGTAATAGGGGTCGGGTGAAATAATTAGGGTTTATTTAAAGTGGGATCCGATAGATTAAAATCATTTAAAAAACAATGTAAAAGTGGGTTTTACATTGTTTTTAATGAAAAAAAAGGGGAATGAGTAAAGGGGGAAAGGATATTACTAATGGGAATGGGGTTTTAGCTAGGGAAAGGGGTTTACAAAGGGGAAAAGGTTATATATATGGGGGGTTAGGGTTTAAAATGGGATTTCAGAGCATGGGAGTGTCAAAAAAATGTAAAATGAAAGGTAATGGAGAGGGTAAATGAAAAACAATGAAGGCAATGAGATTTGGCTTTCCATCACACTTAATCAGAAAAATTTTCCTCTTTTAACTGAATCAAATGGTAGATGGACTTATTTGACCCCTTTATCACCTAGGATACCCTTTCCTTTCTCAAAATAATTGATATTCATGGAATATTATTTTCAACATGAAAAATATAAGGAATAGGCAGTCATCTTGTGATACTGTAAAAAATACAAGAGTCTAACAGGCATCAACATTGTGTTTATCCTTCTAAATTTTTGTTTGAAAGGTTTCTGATATTCTTTAATTGGATTTTTGTGTTGTATTATGCTAGTGTCATAAGATTTTAAGTCTTCGTAAATCCAGGCAAATGCATCAATAAATTCTTTGAACAGACTTATATATTTCTGCTTTTCAACAAGAGTTAATGATTTAGATAATTTTACCATCTTTGGGTCTTGTTCATTTCCTTTGTTGCATTCTTCCAGTTCAACTCCCGTGGGTTCAATTTTGGGTTCCTTGGCTACATCGTTAAAGTCAAACAATTATTCTAAGGGAACTAATCCTCTGGGTAAAGCATTATCTTTAAATTGGAGTATTTCTAATTCCTTTGTTTCTTGATCTATCTCTGGCAATTATACTTTATTTACATCTTTATTTACATGGTTTCCTAATTGATTTTCTAAATCAAACTTTACATCTACATTATTTTCCAACTCACACTCTACATCAATGTTGGCTTCTTTGAAATCATCCTTGGATTGCAAAACATTCTCAATTTGTTGATCATTCCAAAAAACTTGACAATATCTAACATTGTCTCGAACCGTTGGCCTATGTTTTACTTCCACTCTGTATTGATGACTTGGATGAAAAGGGATTTTGTAAGGGCTGGTAGAAGTGGCCAGACCATCAGCCATAACATTTTAATTTCTTGGGATTACTGATAAGTCATATTCTTCAAAACATTCCAAAAAATCTAGGACAACATTTATGTAGGCTCTTAATGTAGGGTGTTTACCAGAATATTCTCCCTTGATTTATTTTTTTATTAGCTCAGAATCTCCATGAATGGAAATCCTTTTAGCACCAATTTTTTTCAACAATTGTAACCCTAGTATCAATGCTTCATATTTAACTATATTATTTCTGCACTGAAAATTTAGCCTATATGAATGTCCCTCTGCATGGTTAGTTCCTCGGTTTAAAACCCATATTCCTACCCTAGATCCCTCTTTACAAACAACTCCATCAAATTCCATATTCCAAAGGGGTCTATCTTGTGTATTACGTTCCACCGTTGCTGTCTTGTTTTCTTCGATTTCACAGATATCAGTCTCTAAGTTGGCAATGTGTTTTTCCATATCCACATCATTATACCATATGAATTAGTCAAGGTTTGAGTGGATAGAGTATAAAGGATATTTATGGGGTTTCTCTTGGCTACTAACCATGAACTTCATTAGTGTCTCCCTATAGAACTTCCTTTGCTGACCAAACACGGGGAGAGCAGCAAAGGTCATGTCAATCTGTTGGGTTCCTTGCAACTGAGCTCCACATGAGTGAGATAATAGCATGCCATACTTAGGGGGTATGTATGCAACAACTATGTCCATCACCAGACTCTTGGCTGGAATTTGTGCCAAAGTAACACACAAATCCTTAATGAGACCTAAGCACTTCACTTTGCTTGAATCAAAAGAGTACAAATATTTGTACGGTCTTGTGATGTCGAGTCCTAGTTTCTCCATGATAGCCTTAGGCATAAGGTTGTGTGAGGCTCCTGAATCTAGCATGGCATTATGCAAAAAAATTTCATGAATGTTTAAGCTAATATAGAATTGAGGTATACCTCCTTCTTGAGGTTTTCCATCTACTTGAGGTCCAAACAAAATTTCAAGTTGGTCATCATTCAAATTTACTGTATTTTCCCCTTCCCCTATGTTGAGATATTTCATTACTTGGGACCTATATACATTATTTCTCATAAGATATGTTAGCAGAATGGGTATTTTAAGCTTTTGTAACTCATTTTCAATATTCAAGGATGTTTGTACTTTATTCATGTTTAGGAAATATGGTTTTTTAGCAACATCATTTTGGGCGTTTTCTTTTGGCTGACTAATGGCTGGAACATCTATCTGAGTTGTTTCTGAGGCAGTATCAAGTGTCTTCTTAGTTGGATTTTCTAGAGTCTTTTTAGGATGAATCTCAAAAATTTTCTTTGCAGAATTATCTGTTATCTTCTTACCTTGAGTTTCAAAAACTTTCTTGGTAGGTTTATCTGTAGTTTTCTTAATTCTAAGGTTGTACTGCCTATGAACTTCCATGATAGAATTTTCAAAACCTTGTTTATAGTAATCTGATTCTTCAGAATCAATTTCTGTTTGTGAAAGCATAAAAAGTTCTTGTTCTTCCTGAGTAAGAAACAAAAAATCATCATCATTTATCCCCATTAAGTTGATATGATTATCATGTAGGTTTTCAAGTGTTTCACCCTCATAATCAACATAGTTTTCTTGAAAAGGAGGCCTGACCTGCTGATCTAGTCCCTTTTGTTCTCTTTGTTTAATTTGTGGTGGGTTCCTCCTAAAATTAGGATTTCTAATTTGAGGACTTGTTTTATTTTATCTTGGAGGGGTCCTATCAGTAATCTTGATTCTTTCCATCATTATTTCCATTTTTATAACTAAGGAATCTATCTTAACATCATAGGTAGATGTTGATGGTTATTCTTTGATTGTCACCCTCCTCTCAGTCCTAAGTTTAGCTCTCTTGGATAACAAATTTGGATCTACACTGACAACATCTCTTTGCATCTCTTCTAAGGTTGCAAAATTTATTTCTCTTAATTGGTAAGACATGTCAGCATCGAAACCATCAGAGAATATAATTAGGGCTAAACCTTTAGGGGGCTTAATGTTTGTTGGAATTGCATTGTAAACATTGTTAAATTTGGTGCAGTGATCCTGCACACTCTCTCCAGGGCCCTTCTAATGTTATCATATTCTGATAGGATCTGAAGAGTGCTTTTATTTATCACCCATATATTGAGGAATGATTAGTGAAAAGCATTGAGATCATTAAGACAGGCTGGTGCTAAGGCCCTTAACCATTTTCTAACTTCTCTGGTTAGACTTTGAGCAAAAAAACTCATTTTGACATCTTCCTCATCAACTTCTTGAGAATTAGAAAAATCAATCATTCTGTCAACATGTTGTTGAGCAGTGATGGGTCCAGTACCATCAAATTGAGGGATTTTATTTTGGTATTTGCGAGGAATATTGTGTAAAGGTGCAGCCAAAACCAAGGGAGCATATCTTGCTGCCATGATTTGGATTTGTGGATGAATGATAGATGGGGGTACGAGTGGTGTAGGCAATATAGGAGCTCCTGCTGTAGGTTGAAGCATTGATTGAGATGTTATTTGAGAAGTAGTGGAGATTATGGAGGAAGTAGGGCTAGTTAATGTAGGATGAACTGATTGAAAAGAAGATGAAGATGATGTGATTGTTAATGCAGAGAGTTCAATAGATTGTTGAACATAAAATTCATGCATAGATTTACCAAGGTCAGATACTAAATCATGTAATTTGCCAAAACTTTGGATAATTTGCAAATCAGATTCTGGTTCAATAGGTTGACTTTCATATGTAAAGGGTTGCAGAACTGATTGATTAAACATCGTTTCTTCAAAAAAACTCTCAGAATTAGTTCTAAATAGACTGTGTTTGAATGGTATTTCAAACTCAATATATTCTAAAGTAATACAACCCTCAGGAAAATATTTTTCTCTGGGTGGGGGACTACTGCTTCCCTGAATTTCTGCTAAACTCTCGTTTCGAATTAGTTTCTTGGGGTCATCTACAATTTGAGCAGGTTCTGAATCAGGATGAGAGCTAGTGTAGATTCATTTAGGAGCCAGAACTACAAATTTTAAACACACACACACACACTATTATTTACAAAGGTGCACAACCTTTGAACATTTATTTCTGAAAATTAAAACAATAGTTTTCATGAAATAAATTTCTTTAACCAGGGAAATGAATTTACAAAAGTTCACAATGTGTTCGTCCCCAGTGGAGTCGCCACTATTTTATCACTCTATAATTTCCGATGTTGTGGAAGAAACCAAAAAGGTAATCACAAAACCAATTCGGAGCTTAGGATCTAGACTTCCTAAACTCAGAGAGGGATCTCTATGTGAGATTTAACTTTGTTGTAGTTATGATTTTAGGCTAGTTATGAATGCTCGGTTGTTTGTTTGATTGTTTTTGATTTGTTTTAATTGGTTTGGTTGATTTAATTCCTAAACTTCCATAGGGAAATGGAGTTTGCAAACTAACATGGATCTGTCTCAGATTTTCGAAGGAGTTTCATAGGGAAAGGTAGGTGAACTAACTGGATCTTCTAGATTTAAATGAAATGTAATAGAAGAAAAGAAAAATATTTAATTGAAGCTAAAGAGCAGTTCAGAATGATTTAACTTGATATCAGCGGAAAACATTTAAATTACCCACAACCAGAATCACAGTGCATGTTTCAACAAATTATGTTCATCAAATTTCTGTAAAGTAATTCAGATTTAAGAAGACATAAGTATGGAAACAAAGAAATAAACACTTAGACAGTGAGAAGCACTTCACCAAATGATCCAACACATGAATCCTATGAAAAAATCCTTTTATTACTGATGATCCCATCAAATGGAAAAGTACAATAGCTTTTGTAATGCAAAAAACAACCCTCAATACTTCAAAAACTGAAGTATTTATACAAATATTTACAAAAAATCTTGTCATAACTGATCAGGGTATATTTTAGGAAAATCTAAAACAAATTATATCTACTATTACAAACTAATAGGGCAAGTTGGAACTGTTCAAAAGGTGGCCCTGATTTGAAGGAACTTGTTGTTGATATGTCACTTTGGTCCTTGCTGCGTTGTTTTTTCTGTGATTGAAAATAGAGTTACTTACTTAATATAGTAACTCACACAGCTTCTCCCATTTTCTTCATTCAGAATTGACAATTTAGTCACCCTCTTGTAGATCTCATCTACTTCATTGTACTTGGAAAGAGTAGGCTTGATGAATAAAATGTGATTTATCTCCTACTGTATGGTTAAATCATTCTCCAGTGCCTCAAGAAAGGATTTTCCTTTTATGATTCCCTTTATACCTGCAAACTTGGAGCTCTCCTTGGCTACATCTCCCAATTTCTTGTTGTAGTCTTCTAGGGTGATCAAATTGTCATTTATCACAAATAAACTTGGCAGGCCCTTGTTGTTCAACACTTCAAACCTGTTGAAAAACCTGTTAACACCAATCTCCAGCCCCTGAAAATTTTCTTCGAGCTGAAGGACAGGGTTCGTTTTGTTCAAAACCTTCTTGGATTCAAGTATTGTTTCTATTCTATCTTCAAATCCCATTTCCTCCAGCTCATATTTATTCTTAGAATTTAGAAATCTAATTTTATTAGTGGCTTCAGTGGGCTTATCACCCAATTTTTCTTTGATATGCACAATTGCTTCTTTGTATTTTTGAATTAATTATTTTTGTTCAAAAATGATTTGCGTTGAAGGCCAAATTCCATTCATTGACTTAAGTATGTTTGACCATATGTTCTCTTTTTCTTGGCCCAAGGTCTGGCCCATGCCTGTCTCTTTTCCCATTTGTTGTATTCTTTCCATTAATCTTTGGGACCTTTGTGCCTCAACCATGTGTGAAGCTTCACTTTTGTTCTTCTACTCTTGTAAGGCATTTACCCGTCCTTGCAACTTCTTGATTTCTTCATTTTGTATTGACATATATTCCATTGCTTTTGTTCATTTTCTAGCAACATCGGTGGGTTGTGCTAGAGGTGTTGTTGATGTAAAAGTACCTGTAGTTGGTATAGATTTGAATAAGCCTAGTAAGCGTCCATTCATTACCAATTTTATTATTATAATTGGTTAGAATTGTTGGGAACTGCATCCAAAGGAACCATGTCCAACTATGCATTGTGTTCCTTCTCCTTGATCAATTTATCCATCTTTGTCTCCATATTTGTAATTTGTGTGTTCTTCTCCATGATAAACTTGAGCATGTATTCCTTCTAGTTCTATGACTCTCCTATTTCTTTTGTCTATGGGTCCTCGGTTGCTAGCATATTTAAATGCTTTCTAAGTGCTGCAATATCATCATTTTTCCTCATTATCAACTCTTTAGCTACTTTAACATTTTCTGGATCATACCCTATATTTATGACAATATCTTCTTGTGATTTAATTATGGTGTCCTTTGCCATAGATGAAAACTTTTCAATATTTAGTTGAGATTGAAAATTAGTAAGGGATACCTGCAACTTTGAAACATTCATTGAACTATTATTCAACGTAGAAAATAACATTTATCATGTTTTATTATGCATCTCCATCTGATCGAAGGGATGAATGTCCTTTGCATCAAATTCAAAGGAGGTCTTCTTGTAATTAGCTGTTGACTTTGGATGTGGAATATGAGATTCCAAGAATGGAATTTTCATTCTTCCCTTATATTTATCAAAGGCTGATAGAAGCTTGCTTTGAGCACTGGCAGTTTGTTTCTAGAATTGAGTGTAGGTGTTGCCTTTAAGGATATCATTCTTGAGATTTATCTCTTTGTATTTGTAAAAAATACTTTTCTCTTTATCTCCATGAATTAGCCTAGATATTTGGGCTAGGTCCTGATGATCTTGTGACACTGATGATGCTGCTGGGGACCCTCTAAATTTGCTACCTAATTATGTAGAAGAGAGTGGCTCTTTAATGACTGTGGTAGCTTGTTGTTGTTGTTCTTCTTCCAAATCTACCTTAGGACTCCTTTTAGTTCTCTTTATGTAGATTACTAGAATTCCTTTGTTGAGCTTCATGCAACTAAAGGGGATCCTTCCTCTCTTTGTCTCTTCTTTTTCTTCTCTTGAGGAGTAAGATTCTATAGAGTAGATGTGGACATGAGTTTTTCCTCTACTTCTTGTAAGGTGTTCTCTCACCATTCCAACTTTCATATACCTTTCAATCTCTGGTCGCTGTGTGTGCACATAAGGAGTGGTTTTCTGTTCCACACTCAACTTGGAGACTATTCCAAATGGGTCATAATACCATGTGAAGCTCAAAGTGATACTCATTTGTTTCAGGAGCTTATTTGCTTCTTCACCAGTTGCCCAAATGTTACAAATAAAGGGACCAACCAATGTCTTCATTATGAATTGAGACTTATTTTTGGCTTAAACAAAATGCATCTCATCAGCTTTCATATGACTGAGATAAAATATTCAATAACCTTGTGATCCTATATATTATAGTACCCTAACAGAAGTATCGAAGAAAATATTGGAAAATACTGGCTTTCTTAAAAAAACTCAAAAAAATTGTAAACTGATTTTATTTTTTTCAATGAAAATTTAAAGAGATATCAAAATAGTAGCATTTAGGTATATAACTTCCATTACCCATTTAAATATCAAGAAATTATCATGATATTTCATCCTCTTTAAGGAGCAAGGAGCTTTTGGCATTCAATTGCTATATTTAAATTGCATTTTCACATAATAATCCCAGTTTGCATAACTTGGGAAAATTAATGATAAAATGGATAGCAACTATAGCTTCCAAAGAGGTTGAAATATTGTATCTTGCATGGTTGTATTTTCAAGTTAAAAATAGAATTTCTAAGAGTGTTATATCCAATAGCTTTTAAATAGTATAGCAGTGGCAAGCTTATTGTATTTTTAAGTGTACCTTGGGAAGCCATGAATTAGCTCTAATTATGTTCTTAGATCTAGCCCTTAGGCTTTAAGGCACAATTCTTAGAAAATGAAGCTTATGTTTGTAATTTATAAAAAAGTTTCAATGCAATGAAATTACTATGGATTTACCATGTTGGTTTAGAGGCCTAATGACATTAAGGTATGATATTAAAGAAAATATTAAAAAATACAGGGAAAAACCTGGGACTTAGAAAATGGTGACTTAGAAAAAATGGTAATTTAAAGAGATATCAAAATAGTACAATCTATGTATATAATTCCCATTACCTGTTTAAATATCAAGAAATGATCATGCAATTTCATCCTCTTTAATGAACATGGAGCGTTTGGTATTCAATTGCTAGATTTAAATTGCATTTTCACATAATAATCTCAGTTTGCAAAACTTGGGCAAAATAATGAGAAAATGGATAGAAACTATAGCATCCAAAGAGGTTGTAAATCTTGTATCTTGCATGCAACTATCTTGCACGGTTGGATGCAAGTTAAAAATACTTTCTAAGAGCGCTACATCCAACAGCTTTTAAAGAGTATAACAGTGGTAAACTTATTGTATTTTTAATTGTACCTTCGGAAGCCATGGGCATTTTGCAAGTTGTTATTGTATTTTAACAGTGTACCTTCAAAATACATGGCATTTCGCAAGTTTGTTGATTAAGAAAGGTTAGCTCTAATGGATTTGGCCTTAAGCACAATATGATTAGCAAATGAAGCTTATGTTTGTAATCTATAAAAAAATTCCATGCAATGCCATTACAATGGATTTACAATGTTGGTTTAGAGGCCTAATGAGATTAAAGTATGAATTATTACAAGGTTCACATATATAAATTTGAATCCTTTGGTTTCTAATATGTTGATCAAGGCCCACAATTAGGATAGGACGATATATGATACTATTTAAATGTTCAGAGTTAAAAACAATTGAGTTGGTCCCCATGTTATGCAGAATTATGATCTACGGATAAATCAAATTCCCTAAGTGGGGTGCTAGTCACTTAGAACAACAGATGAAAGACTTTGCTAACACTTTCTCTAAAATAAGCAGACACATAGAATGATAGAAGAACCTGTTAGAGTCAGAATATTCATTTTGCCATCAATGATCAATATCATTTCATTTCTCATTTTAGGTGTCTCATTCTAAAATTTTTATATCATTCCATTAGGTCATGCTAAAATTATTTCACTGATGGCAGCTTTCCTCAATAAAAATTCACTTTCCTTCAGAGAACCATATTTTCTGACTCACTCCCATGTCTCCTTGAGCATAATAACACCTATGAAAATGCTCATTTCACCTTGTCTTGTCTCAGTCAAAGTTAGTCATGGAGATCAAGTCTTGAAAGTCTCATCAGGTCAGTAGGGTTTTGTTTTTTAGGGTCATTAATCCATCCAAATAAAGTCAGAAAGCATATTAGAGTGACTAAAAGACATTTTATCTTCCTCTATAGAAGATCATCACTTTGTAACTATTCTATTTTTAAAGTTGTAATTATTTCTATGAGTTTTATATCAAAATGTTATTTTGATATAAAATCAAATATGTAATTTATTTTTCATTTTTCAAATGTAATTTTATGTTTTTATATGTAATAAATTATTCCCTAGCTGCAAATTCAATCATTATTTCTAAACTAAAGCAAATAAAGTCAAGCTCCATTCGCTAAATCAACCTGCAAAAGCAAAAAAGTCAGAAAGGTCAAAGAGTATCAGTGTCAAAGATTGAAGAAGAAAAAGTGAACATAAGGAAAGTGGGTAATTCGAATTAAAAATCAAATTCACTAGGTTATAAAGCCATTCAAAACCTCAAAGCAAATTCTATTTGTTTCATTCATCCTTCATCAATCCTCAACAAAGGATAAAATTCGCATTTTCAGAGAGCAATCAAGCAAATTTCTAGGGTCGGTGCGCATTTGAGAAGGGTCGTTGTGCATTTTCCTGAACTTCTCAGACCATTTTCCTTGGACGCTGCACATTTAAGAGGGGTCGCTGTGCGCTTGCAAAAGATGTTGTGTGTTTGCTCCAGATGCTGCACATTTGCTCAAGAAGACAAAAAATTGTCTTACAACCTCCCACTCCATCAGCCAATGCCAGACCTCTGCATAGGTTTTCTTCAAGGCTCCATTGATTAATGAGTAAGCCCTAGACATTATCTCAATCATTCATTTTGTGTTTTATAATCATTTGAAGCTTTTTATAAGAAAGAAACCCTAGTTCTCATTTTAAAACCAAT
Source organism: Pinus albicaulis (assembly GCA_034641835.2). Taxonomy (NCBI): domain Eukaryota; kingdom Viridiplantae; phylum Streptophyta; class Pinopsida; order Pinales; family Pinaceae; genus Pinus; species Pinus albicaulis. The sequence goes on along the minus strand of CM076575.1, from coordinate 1,606,697,404 downwards.
CCCTAAACTGTATATATTTCCATATTCCCATTCCCTAAAGCAATACCATTCCTAATACCTCTAAATCCTAGGGTTTTCACTAACCTAGGTTCCCATTCACATTCCCATTCCCTCCATTTCCCAAAACACTTCCTTTCACTTCACATTTCCTACATTTTATTGCATCACCCTAGGGTTTCTACTTCAATTATGGATGAAAGGGAGGACAAAAATACTAGTGAAGAACAAAGACCAAAGAAAGCCATTTAAAAAGGGAGGTAAATTCATTAGACTTGAACCAACAACCACTAGAGAGCTTATGGCATCTCCCCTCACTGTGTCATGCTTTAAGCTTATGGGCTGTTTTGAATTTTGTGAGAAAGTGCAGAAGATCCAGTATCATCCTATGTTGACAAGATTGTTCATTTTCAATATTCATGATAGATAGGTCACTGTTGCTGGGGTTAATTTCACTATGTCCACTAATATCATTGTAGTTGCTACAGGGATCCCAAATGTAGGAGAAAAATGGTTTAAACAAGGAAACCTCGATCATTGTTACTATGAGCCATATCTTAAACCAAGATACAAGGATGACAAAAAGACAAATTTTCCTTTCTCTCACCTCGTTGAAAGATATGTCCCCATGATTAAAGTTATCATGAAATACTTCACCTGTGAGGGAAGGTTTTATAGACTCTATTCCTATCATATCTGGCTCCTCATGAACTTCACTAGAGTCAGAATGCTTCCAATACCCTATTATCTCTCCTGTAGCATTGACAAAATGGCATATATTTCCCAAAACAAAGATTATGGTCATCAAATGCAGAGCATTTTCCACCAATCCCTCATCAAAATGATAGTCATGTATCAACTTGATCAGTTGAACATTCCATGGGACATATTCATATCCAATGAAATTTTTACTACCCCACCTAGTCAGCATGACCAAAATTCCCCTTCATCATCTCATCCTCTTGCATCTATCCCTCCATCTCAGCCTGCTATTCATACATCATCACCAGGTTAGTTTCATTCACCAAATATTAAGCCTTCTTCTTCACCTTTCTATAACCCTACATCATCATCACATCATTATTCAAAGTCATCAGGCAATGAGGAAGATATTGAGGCAGCATGGGATAGTTTGGCTGAGGTTGAGCCATTTCCAAAAACTTACCAGAGAGGCTATAGGCATGTGTTTGTTTCACTTGGAGTGAAATGGGCCATGCATTATTCATCAGCACAACAGGTAAATAAAGGTAAGGAACACGTGGTAGAGCCAAACATTGATGATGAGGAGGGAAAACATGAGATAGAGCATGAATTTCAATTGATTGACTTAAGTGAGGAAAATGAAGACAAAATCACCAATGCAGGAATTAAAGGCAAAGAGGCAAAGATTAGTGAACTTGAGACTAATATTGAGAGGGCCAAGTATGTGATTGAGTACCTTGAGCAAGAAAATCAATAGCTGAAGACCAAGCAGGCCATCAATGAGGTGAAGTGTATCAAAGCACAAAGTGAGGCAGAAAAGGCTAAAGCCTTGATTGAGGAAACATTGGAAAGGTTTGGTGCACCTGATGATGAGGAGGATCAGCCTCCAAGACAAAGACCAAGGACTAGAGGGCTGAAAAGAGCTCTAGCCCTAGAGAAACAAAGGGAAGCTGACCTAGTAGTCCAACTCACACCAAATGAACAACTTGCCCTAGAAATTAGCAATGACAGGAAACCATGGCTTGATAGAGCCATTCTACATTTGGAGAAGTTTCTAGAGAAGGAAAACAAGGACAATGATTTGTTGAGGACAAGGGTCAAACTTCATGCATGGAAAGAGAGAATTGCATTGGCCAAGCTCAAAAGAGTCAATGCTAAAATTGAAGATTTGACCAAGCAAGGAGAGTAAGAGAATTTAGACATACTTACTGAGGTGTCACTCCGAACCTCAAACACTAGATGAGAAATTACCCTCACATTTTTGACAATTTTTTGCACAATTTGCATTTTTGTTCATTTCTTTGTTTTTGAGTATTTTTGCACACAAAAAATTTTCCAAAGGCGCAATGACCTAGACGCTACACTCTTTTTTGGGGCCTCCAAATGAGAAATAGAAACCACCAGCAAGTTTTTATTGATGAGGAAATCAACCCTAAAAAGTCTCAGAGTGTTTGGAGGAGAACTAGTCCATCAAAAGTGCCAAAAACCATCAACATTTCATGTTTTTGCCTCTAAATTTGCCTTGTCGCTGTGCGTTTACCAGTCTTTGGAGAATAGGTTTTTGACAGGGCAAATGAGCAACATTTTGAAAACGGGAGGTAGTTTTGGAAAACATACTCAAAGGGATTTCCAATGAGCTATCATGGAGCTGATTTGGACACTACGAAGGCACTCAAAAATAGCCTTGAACAAAGGTCATTTTTTCTGCTTGGACACTGCGCATTTGACAAGTAAATTGTGTTTTTTACAGTCTTCAACAATTTTTTGAGTTTCACTCCAGTTTGAATTTTACCTTGGAAAATGAGGAATTTACTTATGTAAATGGTCAAGATGAATGTAAATATCATATTTTTACTTTTATCTAGGGTAGATAAATTAGGTAAGTCAATTAGTTGAGGTGTAATGAATCAATTCATTAGAGATAGGAATGAGTCACTTTTCTCGTCCTATACTCTAGCTATTAGTTCAAATTTTTGTGTAATATCTACCTTACCTCATGGATTCGACCCCTATGGGTGAGTGGAAGTGGTTTTTAGGTCTATTTAGCTCAGTTCTTGATAGGATTCAAGGGTTAGAATAATTTTGGATGCTTGTATATTGATCAAGAACCAGTTTGGCTTGGATATTAATGAAAAATTGCGGTTATTTCCTTGGGATTCATGTGGTATGAATGTTTGGCATAATATTTTCTCTGTGATCATTTGTATGAATGTTTTTTAAGCTCATAAAACTTTCATGTCTATTATATGATAAATTTCAAGTTGATAGGAAAAATACATGTTTTTCATGCTTTGTTTTTGGAAATTTTTCATAATCTATCCATTTTCTTTAGTTTAAGAAGAACTCATCTCCTATGCTCTTCCTAGATCCTCATTAGTCTTCAACCATCTCACCAAATCACCTTAAAGTGTTGAGCCTTATACCTACCTTGCCCCTCAAATGGACTGCAATTCCATCTCAATTTCCCTAACCTAGTCCCCTTGACCTAATCCTCATTCAGTGAGCCCTAACCCCAATCAAACCAAATCACTTCTTAGCTAGCCTAAAACCTTTTTCATCCAGCCCTCTTGGCTGTGATTTTTTTGGAGAGAGACCTCTCCGACTTGGTAGGGCTAGATACTAAGTCAAAAGCTTGGTTTGTGGTTACCTCTGTTGGGATTCCTTCCTCAGCCTTGGGAACGAAGAGACAAACATTTCCCTGGGTGTATGACAAAGATCAATTGGAAACTGATTTTTTGGATGATAGGACCAAGTTTTGGAAGGCTGATTTCATAAGCACAATGCCTCACAACAAATCTGGCTTCTACAAGATACACCAGATCGAATCTAGACCCTGATCTAGTTGATCCCGTTGATGGTTCGAAGAAATTATTTTGAAGAAATGATATCAAACTCCACAAATTCAATCAGGACTAGCTCCATTGGTAAGATTAGTATCTCTACCTGCAAAATTGCTTTATCTAGAAGATATACCCTATGACATAAAGTTTGAATTATCTTTATTCTAGTCCAAATCTGAAACTTCCTTGTCTGATATAGTTTTTGTTCCTATGAAATTATACGAAGTAAAATATTTGTCAGAATTAGATTTAAGTTCTTTGAGAGATTGGTTTTACAAAGAAATCAAGCCTAAATCTGACCTAGATATTAAAGAGCGGATCAAATTTTATCATCCCAAAGAAGTTTTTGTTACATATGAATCTAAAACTCAGTCAATATCAGTATATTCATCTGCACCTTCGACTTCATCATACATACCTGCTACTTCAACACCATCAATTTCAGCTCCTTTACTCATTCAGCCCATCCCTTCAGTTGTTAACCTAGTACACCATCCATCCGGAATTATGGCTCGTTTTGGACCATTAGTTCTCCCTGGTAATCTTGTTGATCTGCATCAAGGATATGGTTAAAGGCTTCCCCTTTTTATGAGAATTCTGAAATCACTGCCCAAAAACACATAGTCAAAATCAAAACCTTTATAGATTTGGAGGAGTTAGACACAGATGATGCCAATATGCGAATCATTGCACAAAGTTTTTCGGGTGAAGTCAAAATCTGGTTCCATTCTCTAGCAACAAATTCAATTAGGACTCTCGCTAAATTACCTATTGCTTTCATAGCCAGGTGTGATGAAAAGAAAAACCCTTTACAGATCTTTGCTGAATATGTCTCTTTGAGACATAATCCCAATGAATCAATGCCTGATTACAATTCCTGATATCTCAAAAATTATAATTCCATTCCTAAAGAAATGAAACCACCTCCTGGTTTATCCCTTTTTCATTATCCTGATGCCTTTGATCCAGATATGGCCTATTCATTGAGAGAAAGAAACCCTGCCACCCTTGAAACAAAATCTTTTAATTAAGAAGGCTAAACTTAAAGGTGAACGCAAAGTTACTATCAAAGAGGAACCCTCCACTTCATATGATACCAAATTTGATGCCTTGCTTAAAACCATGGAGAGAATGGTTGATAAGATTTCTATTTCAAACAGACTAACCGAGCCTCAAATCAGAAATCCAAACTTCTGAGGCTAGCAGCAACCTCAGTTTCAAATAAAGAAGCGAGAACAAAGACCTCCCGAAGCACAACAGTAGCAAATCAAAACACCACTTCAATAGAACCATGCCCAAAGTGAAGAAGAAGAAGAATTGACAGTAGAAGAGAATATTCTTTTCACAGCTGATGGTCAACCCATTTTCTCATCGAGGATGAAGAATATGTGGAGAATACAAGTTCACCTAATGAAAAAAAATTCATAATGGAAAATGACCATGAATTAGAGGTAGAATTTGATGACTATCAGAGAGGGTACCTAAATGCATTGAGTTCCTAGCAAAGACAATATACCTTGAGAGGCCAGGATGTTCCAATAACTCCACTTTTGAAGAAAAAAGTTTAGCAGAAAGAAGCAACACCAAAAAAAGTTCAGAATAAGGGTAAAGAAATTGTAGCACTGAGTCAGAATAGAAATAATCAGCCTACTACAAGTGCACCAGTCAAAGAAAAAGACATTCATAGAAAGGAAGTTGCACCCAGAGATCATGTCGAAAAAAGGGATGTTATCAGTAAAGAAGTAGACAAAACTACACCTTTTAATTTTGAGTCTAAAATTTCTAAATTAAAAGTGTCTATTTCTCTTACCGAGTTGGTTAAAATTGATATGTTCAAAAACCATGTAGCGAAAACCTTAAAAGTTGACCCTTTATCTGACATGGTTAATGTAGAAGATGACCAACCTGAGTTGATATTTGTTCCTTATTGATGGCCAATCTGAAGATAGTGAAGTCCCACCATTCTATCTGAGTCTTAAAATACATTAGTGCATTCTTCATAATACTATGTTAGACTCTGAGGCTTCTCACAACCTCATGCCCAAAGCCATCATGGAAAATATTGGCCTTGATATTACCTGCCCGTATCATCATCTATACTCTTTTGATTTTGGTCGTGTCCACTGTTTAGGTCTGAAATATCTAGTGGTTTCCTTAAAACAAATCCCAGCAAAAAATGTCCTTATGGATGTGGTAGTTGTTGATATTCCACCATGTTTCGGTATGTTGTTGTCAAGATACTAGAGGGGCAAATTAAGAGGTACATTGTAGTTAGACTTTTCCTATGCCACCATCCCTATATTTGGTCAAATGAGAAAGATTTACCGTGAGACCAAAATGAAGTACATGATCACTAATAAGGAAAGGCCTAACAATCATCCAATCAACATTGTACATACTGATTTAGAGTCTTTTATATTGTACAATGATTCTGGTTTAAATTATATAGACTGTCAAATAGTAGAATTAGAGGATGTTCCTGAAGTTTCCGACTGTATTAGAACAGTGCTAGAGGAAGAGAAAGAAAATATTCCCACTATAACCCAATAGCCATCAGAAAAATCTGATAAAAATTCAGAGCAACATGAAGAATTAGACCGCCAAATAGTGTCAAATTAGAATCAAGAATTTCAGCACCTAGAAGAAGAAGAAGATGGTCTTTGGAAAATGGACTTTGATGATTCCGTTGGAAAAGATGGAGATGGCATATGTTTTTGGATCCACAGCCGATGGCAATAGAAAAACAAGGTCCCAAATAATGTAATATTGTGATCCTACAAATAGTGTTTGATTGTAAAAATAATGAGGTTGAATATGAAGCCCTCATTACTGGTTTGAAAATTTTGAAGAAATTGGGAGTGAAGAGAATTGCAGTCTATGGAGATTCAGAGCTATTGATCAAACAAATTAAAGGTGAATACCAACCTAATCACCCTAGAATGATGTAGTATAGGAATGTAGCACTTGAAATTTTAAAAATGTTTCCTGAATACACCTTTAAAGTAGTGCCTAGATTGCAAAACTTGATGGTTGATTCACTAGCTATTGATGTGAGTAATTTGAGATCTAAAATATTTTCTAATAAAATTTTTGAGATCCATATAAAGCACAGGCCCACCATTCCGAATAACTTGAAATTCTGGCAAGTTTTCTAGGATGATAAACAAGTGAACAAATTCCTGCAGAGTGAAGGATAATTTGAAAATTGTTCTATGGATGAGGTATATGATAAAGATGCCCAAGTTATTGAAGCAAATCAGATTGATATTCTTCAACTCAAAGAAAATAACATTCTGAAAGGTCTCATACCTTTGGAATATTTATTTGATCAAGATGATGTGGTGAGAAAAACAAATTTGGTTCCTACACAGAAAGGAGTAGAAGATGTGAATATAGGAACAACCGATTAGCCGAAGTTCATCAAACTCTCAAAGTCCTTGCCATCAGAGGCAAAGCCCAAATACATTGATTTTTTTACTAATTTTTCTGATGTATTTGCTTGGGATTATTCAGACCTAAAGTTGTATAATCAAGATATCATTCAGCAAACAATCCCGATCAAGCCAAATCAGAATCCCTTTTGACAGAAGCTTAGGAGAATTAATAAAAAATTGTTGCCATCCATTGAGAAAGACGTAAACAAGATTTATAAGGTAGGCATCATTTTTCCAGTCATATTTTCAGATTGGATCTCTAATTTGATGTCGGTACGGAAGAAGACCGGTGAGATTCGACTTTGTATAGATTTCAAAAATTTGAACAAAGTCTCGTTGAAAGACAATTACCCGCTGCCCAAGATGGATCATATTATTCAGCGATTTGTAGGAGCCATCAGGATGTCGTTGTTGGATGGCTATTCAGGTTACAATAAGATCCTAGTACATGAAGATGATCAGGATAAAGAAACATTCACTACACCATGGGGGAAATTTAAAAATGCCAAAATGCCATTCGGGTTGAAGAACGTCGGAGCCACTTTCCAACGTGCAATGGACATAGGTTTTGGTAATGAAAAATATGTCTTCCTGGTAATTTATTTAGATGATCTTATTATTTATTCAAATTCAGATGAAGAGCACTTACATCATTTGAGAGTTGTATTCCAGCGGTGTAGAAAGTTTGGGATTTCCTTAAATCCTAAAAAATGCTTGTTTGCTATGGAAGAGGGTAAGTTGTTGGGACACATCATCTCAAAATATGGAATCCAAATAGATCTCGCTAGAGTTGAAGCAATTCAGAAAATAGATTTCCCTAGAAAAAAAAAAGGAAATTCGGGCCTTGAATGGTAGGATGAATTTCCTATGTAGGTTTATTCCCAACCTAGCAGAACATCTCAGAGAATTAACCAATATGCTCAAGAAGGAAAATAATGTTAGATGGTTAGAAAATGCCTTTAAATCATTCATCTCAGTAAATTTTTCTTTAACTACTGCCCCAGTGTGGACAAGTCCTGATTATTCTTTAGATTTCATCATATTTTCTTTTGCTTCCGAGCATACCTTGGCAGCAGTGCTTATGCAAAAAAAGGATGGGACATATATGCCTATATCTTTTTTCAATTGCACCATAAGAGATGCAGCTCTTCGATATAACATAATTGAGAAACAGGCATTGGCCTTAGTCAAAGCACTCAAAGACTTCCATGTTTACATTCTGCACTCTGGTATTTTAGCATATGTCCCAAATGCAGCGGTTAAAGAAGTACTTATTCAAACAGATCCAGAGGGAAGAAGAGGTAGGTGGATAGCAAAACTTTTAGAGTAAAACCTTGAGATCAATCCAACCAAGCTGATCAAAGGGACAGGCTTAGCCAAACTCATGGCTGAGTCTAATTTTCATGCGCTTGATATCAATCTCATATCAGCATTGTCTGATGATGAAGAAAATGTAAGTTTAGTTCAGATAACAGATATCTTTTCATCGTCCCCTCGGTATGCTGATATTATTTATGTTTTACAACATTTGAATCCTCCTCTGGACATGACAAAGAGTAAGGAAAGGTATTTAAAAATTAAGGCTTTTAAATACTGCATTCTTGATAGTGAACTCTACTGGAAGGATCCAGCAGGAGTATTGCTCAATTGTTTGGTGGAAGATGAATCTACAGAAGTGATGAAATATTTTCACAAGGGAGATTGTGGAGGTCATTTGTACTAGAAGACTACAGCCAACAAATTACTTAGAGTGGGTTACTACTAGCCTAATTTTTTTGCAGATCTGTATAAGACGATCATGATTTGTCATGAGTGCCAAATTTTCCAAGGTAAACGTAAGCTCTTACCTTTACCATTACAGCCCATTTCAGTTGAAGCTCCCTTCCAGTAGTGGGGCTTGGATTTTATCGGTGAGATACACTCGCCTTCATCTGCTCAACATAAATGGATACTTACCGCTACAGATTATTTCACGAAGTGGATTGAAGCGATCCTGACTAGGAAAACTACTGACACAATCATTATTCATTTTCTTGAAGCTAACATTTTTTCCCGATTTGGTTGTCCCATAAAGATAATCATAGACAACGTTGTTGCTTTCAAATCAAAGAAAATGACAGAATTCTACGATAAATACAACATCAAATAGGGTGATTCCATGACATATTATCCATGGGGCAATGGGTTGGCGAAGTCTTCCAACAAGTCTCTAGTCAGTATCATCAAAAATATGTGGGAATCTAACAAAAAAAATTGGCACAAGAAGCTGATAAATGCACTATGGGCAAATAGAGTAAGTAGCAAAAAATCCATCGGTATTTCTCCATTTCAAGTAGTTTACGGGGTAGATACAGTTTTTCATACTTCATTAGCTGTCCCAGTCATGAAACTTCTGCAAGAGGCTAGAAGTGAAGAAAATGGTATTCAAAGAAGAATCAATCAAATGATCCACTTGCAGCAAACAAGGGAGGAAGTGTTCCACAACACTTCTAAATTTCATGATAAGATAAAACATATTTATGATAGGAAAACTAAGCAGGATGATTTCAAGATTGATGATGTGGTACTCTGCTAGGATGCAAGAGATGAAGAAAAATGTAAGCACGAGAAATTTGATAATTTGTGGAAAGGTCCTTTCAGAGTTACAGCTTCTCGTGGACAATGTTATCACTCTAAAATTTCCAAATGGTTGTTATAGGTGTTTAAAAATAAATATCAGAGGTAACTATCAACCGCTTTTGGAGATTAGGATCTAGCCTTCCTAATGCTCAAAGAGGGCTCTCTCTTAATGATTTAACTTTGTTGATTTAATATATTTTAGGCTAGTTATGTATGCTAGATTAGGTTTGTTTTGATTGATTGATTGGTTTTGGTTGATTGGTGAAATTAGTGATTTAGATGGATAGATGCCTTTCCATTTTCCATTGGGCTATGGAGTCAATATGCTTTAAAAAAAAAAAAAACAAATTATAAAGGAAGTGTTACAGGGCAGGATAGGTGAGCAAAATCATATCTCAAACCTGAATGGTGAAGTGGTTTTCAATCAGGATCAAGGAGCAGTTAAGAATTCCTTAAACCAGATAATGAAGGAAGCCGAAGGAGGTTAATCGGGATCAGAGGGCAATTAAGAATTCTCTAAACCAGATATCAGAAGAAAACATAAAAATGTTTGACAGTTCAAAACAGAGTGTATTTAAACAAAATTTTCAATAACATTCCTGTTATAACATTAAAATTTAGAACACATTTAATTTTACGGAATACTTAAAGAAAAGAACATGAACAATTGAAATATACTTCACTGAAATAGATCAACACATGAATCCTGTAAAGAAATGCCTTTTTTACTTGTCCCGTCGATCAACTGGAAAAAGGTACAATAACCCTCAGGTAGTAGATCAATCAGCTATAGAAATATTCAGAAATCCATACTAATCGACCCTTGATACTTTGAATGAAGAATTATTTATACAACACTTTACAAAATATCCTATCAACTGATTTAGGATTTATTCAAGGAAAACAAATATATTTATGCAAAAAGATAGAGAAACCTATTAACTGACTGAAAGTTGTCCCTGTTTTATTTGATTGATGTTATTGTTTGTTTCTTTCATCTACTTTTCTTCTTTCACACTGTCTTCCTTTCACGTTGTTTTTCTTTCATATATCTTTCATCTGGATGATTTTTAATCTGTATTCTTTTACCTGTATTTGCTTTCACCTTTCATAGTAAACCACACCATTTTTCCCATGTTTCTTCATCTGGAAGTTTGATTTTCATCATCCTCCGGTAAATCTCATCTACCTCTGTGTATTTGGAAAACATGGGCTTATTCATAAAAAGGTGATTTACCTCATGCTGGAGGTAAAAGAAGTTTTCTAAACTATAAAGGATAACTTTGCCTGTGGGAACTCTCTTCGTTGTTGAACTGTTGGAAGTTTCTTTGGCTACTTCCCTAATCTTCTTATCATAATCTTCATGCCTCATTACTTTATCATTTATTACCAAAGTATTAGGAAGACCTTTTTGTCTTAATACATCAAACTTGTTCATAACCTATTTATTGCAAGTTCCGTTGTTTGACATTTATCTACAAGTTGTACCATCATATTTCTCTTTGAAATCACTTTCTTCACCTCTAAGATAGTTTTTGTTCTGTCAGTTATTCCAAGTTCTTCTAATTCTTGTTTATTTTTAGAATTCATGAATTTTATTATCTTAGAAGCTTCCTCTGGCTTCTTTCCAAGATCGGCTCTGACCTTTTGAATTGCATCACCAACCTCCTTTATCAAGTCCTTCTGTTCAAATATAACGTGTATGGAAGGCCAAATATCATTAAATGAGTTAATGATATTGGCCCGCAACTGCTGCTTTGCTTGGGCTAAAGGCCCTTTCAGTGATAACTCCTTTTCTAACTTATGGATTTTTTCAGTTAATCTGTTTGCTTTATGTACTTCTTCTTGATGCATTACTTCTGCCAATTTCTTTGTATCTTCTAAAATTTTTACTTGTTCTTTGAGCTTATTGATTTCAATAGTTTGAATTTACATATCTTGCATTGCCTTGATCAATTTGCTGGCCTCATTAGTGGGATGGGCTGTTGGTACTGCTGATGTTGTTGTTGATGTAGTTGTCGGAACTATTGTTGATACTGGAACTTTTGTAGACAATGGAGCCGATGTATAAGCTATAGGAATAGTAGTATGGGAACTGCTTCCATGCTAGCTTTCTTATCCTACACAAGTTTTTCCATTTCAGTTTCCATTTCTTTCAGTTGAGCTATGAACTGAATGATGAGATTCATCATTTCATCCTTTTGGTTTTTAGTTTCGAAAACCTCTTTGGTTTTTGGATGCTCTGTATTTGGTAATTTTAGCTATTTCTTTAGTGTAGCTATGTTTGCATTCTTCTTTTTTATTAACTCTTCTGCTACTTTGATATCTTTTGGATTATAACCAACTTCCATTACCAAATCCTCAAGTGACTTTATCTTGTTATCCTTTTCTTGTGATGAATATTTCTCTAGTTTTAACTGTATCTTTATATTTTCTAGAGAATTCTGTAACTCCTGGACACTTAAAGCTTTATGTGTCATGGTGGAATAGATCATTTCTCCTGCCTGTTTGTGAAACTCAATCTGTTCTATTGGATGCACATCTTTGGAAATAACTTCAAATGTTGTAGAAATGTCATTTTCATATTTCTTTTTTTGTAGTCAAAAGCTGAAAGCAATATGTTCTGGTCACTAGGAGTTTGTTTCTAGTACTGGGCATATGTTGCAGCCTTTAAATCTTCATTTCTGATTTTTATCTCTTTGTATTTTTCCATGATATCTTTCTCTCTCTCAACTGGTTTGCTAGATGATGAAACCTCTACATTGTGTTTCTTCTGAATGATTTGTGCACTGGAGGTTGATGGTTGATGTGTTTCTTCTAAAAATGTTGGAGGTGCATAATCTCTAACAACAATATTTGTCTCAATGGTTTCAACTGTATCAACTATCTCTTCCTGTTCTATCACTAGATTTAGCTTGGTCTTCTTTCTATACATAAGCTGCAATTTTGTATCATAAGTATTTTCTACAGAATAAGAGCCTACCTCTCTTTCCCTCTTTGAATTTCTGTCCTGTGGGGCTGGAGTAAGCAAGATTGAACTAGTATCAACCTATTTCTCTACCTCCTGTAAAGTGTTTTCCAACCACTCTGACTGGTTGGAATACTTTTCAATTTCAGGCTTTGACTCATGAATGAAAGGGGTCAATTTAAAATTAACTCTCAATTTACTTATGACACCCAAGGGGTCATATTGCCATTTGAAACTTCTACTGAACTTAAACTCCTGTAAGCATTTGTCTGCTTGCTGTCCATCATTCCTACTATTGCATATAAAAGGCCCTAACTGGTTTTTAATCTTGAATTGAGTTTTCTTCTTAGCTAAAAGGAAATTGATATCATCTGAATTCAAGATTTGTCTGATGTATTCTAAATAAAATATCCTCATTGGGAGGTATTTGGGAAGCTTGTATGGAGTTAGCTGGCTTCCATACACTGTGATTTCTGTATGATTCTGGTATAAATACCAGTCTCATGTTTTTCTTTTCTCTGACAACTGTAAAATCTTCTTGATCTCTTCACTGATTCTGGGTTGAATGCTACTGCTTATCATATTAACAACTGGATAGACAAAATAATTAATGAATTCTTTGAAGCTGAATTCAGTGGAATCCTTTCTAATCAAGGATGTCCAAAAGACAACATAATGGGGATTATCCTTTGTGTCCAGTTTTTGGAGGTTAACTTCAAACCTTTCTCATTGGAAATATATAAACATATGAAACAAAACTGAGGAGTATTTTAAAACTCCTTCTTCTGGAAATTTGACTAGCTGATCATGGATGGCATCTACCAGATATTGGGAAAAATTGAAGGTTGTAGCTAGAGGCTAACCTGGGAAAAAGATGGATAGGAAACCAAGAATAGATGCATCTACATGCTCATGAGTGAAATATCTTAAAATACATGACAATATGGTTACAATCTACCTGTTTATTTCTAAAAACATAGAAGTTAAGTACGAAGGATTGTTTTTAGGGGTTTCTACTGATAGAGGGAGGAAAGTTTGAAAGATTTGGAACCTTTTAGGGAAGTACAACTTTAAGTAAATCTCAGTAAGGGTTTCAATGGATAATGGCACTTCATCAGGTTGTGGTTGAATTTGCAACATCTGATTGATGGATTGAGCAGTGACTGTAAAAAGGATTTCTTGGTTTGGGGTAACTAAAGCTCTTTCATTGGGAAAATAACTTATTTGGCACAGTCTGATGAGTTCTGGGAATTGATAGGTCTGTGGGAATATGTATTTGGGTAGGTTTGAATCCCACAGATGGATATCATTTGCTTGTTCAACAAATTTATCATGGCTTCAGCAGTGGAGCTCCAAAAGGTTGGACTTAGTCACAGTATCATTGATTTTGAAGTCTTTATCGGTCAAAGGGGTGTGGTCGATATCTAAAACTGGTGGTTGAAGAGGGTTTACAGTTTGTATGCCTTGGAAAGCCATAAATTTGTTTAATTATTAATTAATAATTTTATTTGATGGTGTCAGGCACTTAGGATTACCTAGAAAATCGAATTTTTTGTCTTGGAAGGTGGTTCTGGCAGCCGCGGGCTTCAATTCTAGTATGCAATGGCTCTTTTGGTATTTTTGCAGTTAGACAAAAATAGTCAAATAATGGTTAAGCAGTAAGGTTTTATTTTTTTTTAACATTAGGCTTATCGCATGGCGCAGATTTTTATTATTTCAAAAATGGTGGTTTCATCGCATGCGCGGAAATGATTTGGCAGTTTATTGCACAAAAATGGATGTTCTGGAAGTTTTAGAATGAGGGCGTGCGATAAAATTTGGTGGCATCACATGGCAAGGGAGGGGGTGGATAAAACCACCCATTTTGCACCCCCCCAATTGATTTTAAAGATCGGGCGCCAGGGGGTGCAAAAGTGTTTTTTTGTCGTAGGATCTGATCAATGTTGATCAGGCAGCTGACAGGTGTTGCGAAATTCATTCAAATGAGGTGAGGTCAGGTAAATAGATAGGTGGAGGTTTAAACAAAAGCAGGGGGTTAAATAAAGTGGGACCCAAAAAAATATTAAAGCGGGAAGTTAATATGAAATGGGTCAGGGAATACATTAGGCGATAGGTTAAAATGAAATAATGGGGGTAAGGGAAATATATTAAGCAGGGGGGTTTTAATTTAAAAGGGAAGTGGGGCTTGATATTTATTTGGCACTTTAAAAGTTTGGATAAGTGGGTTTGCATGTTTTTATTTGAATAATGTGAAGTTAGTAAAGGGGGAGGGGTTTTTAGGAGGGGAAAAAGTTTAGGAAAAGAGGAAAGGGATTTTATCAAAGGAAAAGGGATTTTTGCAAGGGGAAATGATTTCCAAGAGAGGGAAAAAGGGATTTTAGCAAGGGGAAATGATTTCCAAGACATTAGTAATAAGAGATAAACCAAATGATGCTTTCCATAACTCTTGAAAGTATCCTACCTACCCTTTATTTATCCTAACATTTTTTATTTCCCTCATTGGGTGCATTTGAGCCTGCTGATCCTTTTATTTTCTTTTGATAAGCAAACTAACTTATTTCTAACCTTATATTTTCCAATGGCTCAGATTAAACTTATGAGCTCATTTTTATTCTCTACCTAACTACTGATATGCCAAGATTAAATAGTTTGGTCAGATCTTTATTCACTAACTATCATGACATGAAATTTAAAGGCATGAATGAATCAAGATTAAACTGTATGATCATCATGAATTGTGGCATTTTGGACAAGCTGCACACAATTTTATTTGCAAAAGTAAAGTAAACAAAGAGTAGTGGCATTTGAATGTGCAACACTTTCAGAATTTATTTTTGTTTCTTTTTGTGGGATTCATATTTTATATCCTTTTTTTTATCTTCTTTTCTTTTGGTCCTTTGATTATTATTTTAGGACATACCCTCTTTTCATTTTTTAATATGGAAAAACATTTTCAAAAAGCAAAGGTATGTACAATATTACAAGACTAAACATAGCTAATTCAAAATTATGATGCCTATTATTATAGGACCCTAACAGTGGCTCCACTTGGGTATGGAATTTCCTTGTGAAATGTCAAGAAATTTTTGATCAGTGGCCTAGGAACTTTGGCTTTGCTTGCCTTGGAACTGCTTTCTGTGATCTCTTTTATTCAAATATATGATGTTATATTTTTTAAAGCTTAGGGCCTTCTCTTCAGGCGTTAACTTTGCAAGATAAAATTCCAATCCAATCTAAACTTTGCTATGATATTTACAATGAGCAAAGTAAAACAAATGAGTGAATGAACTAGTGGTTAATCTGGTGAAAAGTAGTGCTTCAACATTCTACCATTGACTGGTCCACCTGGTAGATCTGTTCCATCTAACTCTTTCAAGAAAAATGCATTGTTGCCTCTCTAACCATAAATGATGTATGGCCCCTTCCAAAGAAAGTCAAATTTCCCATGTTTTCCTTTGTCTTCTCTTCTGGAATCCCATTTGAGTACTTGATCACCTATGAAAAAATCATTTGCTTTAGTTTTCTTATCAAAGATATTTTTTTATTTTGTCTTGGATTACTTGAGATTTGATATAAACTTCTTCCCTGGTTTGCTGCAAATGAATTGTTTGATTTATCCTCCTTTGGATGTCATTTGGTTCTACTTGCAGCTCTTGAATCATTTTCATTACCGACACTCCTAATGAATATGAAAAAATAACATTTATCCCATATACTAATTGATAGGGAGAGGTACCAGTAGATTTCTTTGTAGTTAGTCTGTCTGCCCATAACGCATTGACCAACCTTTTGTTCTAGGTTTTCTTATTATCTTCTAATAACTTTTTGATGATGTTGACTAGGATTTTTTTTTAGGATTCTGCTAGTCCATTACCATGAGGGTAATAGGTAGTGGAATGGCTAAGGGTGATATGGTATTTATTACGAAAATCTATCATTTTATTGGATTTGAAGGCAGCAACATTATCAATAATGAGATTTTGTGGGTATCCAAATCTAGAAAGGATGTTGTTCTCAAGAAATGAAATAACGACGGAATCTGTGGCTTGTCTAAAATGGATGGCTTCTATCCACTTGGTAAAGTAATCAATGGATGTAAATATCCATTTATGCTGGGCAGAGGAGGGTGGGTGAATTTCACCAATGAAGTCTAAACCCAATTGTTGAAATGGAATTTCTACTGAGATACGTTTGAGGGGTAATGGTAAGATTTTCTTCTTCCCTTAAAATATCTGGCATTTGTGACAGGAGGTCACATACTTTCTAACATCTGCAAAAAGAGTGGACTAGTAAAAATCTGCCCTCAAAATTTTGTCAGTAGTTGTTTTCCAGTAGAGGTGTCCTCCACAATATCTTGCATGAAATTCTTGCATGACATTGTCAGCTTCATCTTTTAATAAAAAATTTAACATAATGTCACCCTGATCTTTCCAAAATAAAACATTATCTAAGATACAATATTTCCTTGATTTCATTTTCAAGAATCTACTTTTAGTTCTAGATAAACCACGAGGAGCTTGTAAGTTGAGTAAAACAAATATAATGTATGCATACCAGGGCGAATATATAAAAGCTTCACATATTTGTGGAGTTGCCATCTCTTCTTGATCATCTAGGGCAGCAATGAAATTTATATCGAAGGCATGGCAGTTTGATTCAGCCATGAGTTTAGCTAAACCTTGGCCTTTGATCAATTTTGTAGGTTTGATTTCAATGTCATATTCTAGTATTGTGGCAATCCATTTGCCTCTCTTTCCATCAGGCCCATTCTGAGTTAGCATGTCCTTTATAAGTGAGTTTGGAACATATTCTATAATGTGGGAGTATAGAATGTACACTCTGAAATCTTTTATGGATTTCACTAAAGCAAGAGCTTGATTTTCCATGATCTTATACTTTAGTGTTGCATCTCTCAAAGTTTTACTGAAAAAAGAAATGGGTTGTTCATAACCCTCATTGTTCTTTTGCAACAATACTGTTGCAATGGTGTGTTATGAAGCAAATGAAAAAATTATGAAATATTTTTTAAAGTTAGGACTTATGAGGACAGGTGTTTTAGTAATGGTTTCTTTGTCTGCTTCAAAAGGCTTCTTAGCCTCTACTGTCCATTTAAGTATTGAATCCTTTTTCAACATGTTATTCAAATTTCTAAGTAGTTCTGTTAAGTTAGAGACGAATCTTCTAAGAAAAATTATTTTTCCTAAAAATGCTTGTAAATCTTTAATGTTCCTAGGATGATTGATATTCAGGAGTGCTTCTATTCTAGCTAGATCAATTCTAATTCCCTCTTTCAAAATAATGTGTCCCAGGATTTTTCCCTCTTCTAATCCAAAAAGTGTCTTTTTAGGATTCAAGGATATGCCAAACTTTCTGCACTTTATGAATACTTTTCTCAAATGATCTAGATGTTCATTATTTGTATTGGAAAATACTATGATATCATCTAGGTAAATAACTAGAAAGTCATGGATTTCCTTTGCAAAGGCTATGTCCATAGCTCTTTGGAATGTAGCTCCAGTATTCATCAGTCCAAAGGGAATTTTCAAGTACATGAAAGTTCCCCAGGGAGTGGTAAATGCAGTCTTTGCTTGATCTTCAGGTTGGACTAGGATTTGGTTGTATCCAGAAAATCCATCAAGTAATGAAATTCTAGATGGCCCTACTACCCTCTGTAGAATGTGGTCCATTTTAGGGAGAGGATAGTTATATTTCAATGATACTTTGTTTGAGTTTCTGAAATCAACACAGAGTCTGATTTCTCCTATTTTCTTTCTAGTGGGAACTAAATTAGAGACTTAATCAGAATATCTAGTAGGTGCTATGATTTGAGCCTTATACATCCTTTTAACTTCTTTCTCTATCAATGGCATAAGAATAGGGTTAATTCTCCTAAGATTTTGTTTAAAGGGCTTCTGATTTTATTTGATTGGTATTTTATGTTGGATAATGCTTGTATCATAAGACTTGAGGTCTTCATAACTCCAGGCAAAGATATCTTTGAACACTTTAAACAAGCTAATGTACTTCAACTTTTCAGCTGGAGGTAATTTCTCGGATATCTCGATAAGCTTGGGATTTTCCTTTGTTCCTATGTTGCATTCCTCTACATTTGACCTTAGAGGCTCCATTTTAGGTTTTATAGCTACATCATTGGAGTCAAAGAGGTCTTCTAGTGGGGCTAATCCCTTAGGAAAAATGTTGTCTTTGAGGTTTAAAACTTCTGATTTATCATTGATTAATTCCTCAATTTCTAATGTTTCTAATTTTTCTATATCTACTTTATTGAATCTAGTTGGTTCTATTTATTTACATAATTTACATCTAATTCGTTATTTATGGTATAATCTAATGTACAGTATGTATCTATATTACAGTTTTGAAATTCTCCCTCAGAATTCATAAAATTGTAAATTTGTGATTCTTGTGGAAAGATTTGCCAATATTTCAAATTATCAGGTATGGTTGGCCTATGTCTTACCTCAGCAGTGTACTAATGTTTCAGCTAAAAAGGTAACATGCATGTGCTGGAAAAAGTGGCCAAACTATGTGCTTGCATATTCTTCTTTCTTGGAATCACAACAAATTCAGTTTCAAGAAACCAATTTATCAAGTCTAGGATGGTTTATATGTATTGGCTAAGTCTAGGGTTATTGACAAGATACTCTCCCTTGATTTTTTTGATAATGAGTTCTGAGTCTCCCATGACGAGAATTCTTTTGGCTCCAAGTTTTCTTACAATTTGTAATCCTAACACTAATGCTTCATAGTCTACCATGTTATTAGTGCATTTGAAATTCAATCTGAAAGCATGTCCTTCTGAATGATCATTCTCTAAATTATAGATCCATACTCCATATCCTGCTCCTAATCTATTTACAGAGCTATCAAAATCTAAATTCCACATAGACTCATGAGTTATATTATCACTATCGATTTCTTTGTGTTTCTCTTCTACAATTGTGATTTTGTCTTTACCAATGTCTGAATTACATAAGATAAATGAGTCCATGTCAGAATGCATAGAATAGATAGGATAATTCTGTGGTTTTTCTGAACTACTTACCATGTATTTCATCAAGGTTTTTCTGTAAATATTTCTTTGTTGACCAAACACAGAAATGGTATCATATGAAATGTCTAATTGTAGTGATCCCTTTAATTTTGCTCCCCATGAGCGAGATAATAACATACCATATTTGGGAGGGATATCAACAACTACAATGTCCATTACAATACTCTTTGTTGGGCACTGGACTAGAGTTACACACAAGTCTTTTATTAAGCCAAGGCATTTGAATTGACTAAAATCAAAGGAGAACATGTCTTTGTATGGAATGGTGATGTCTAAGTTCAATTTTTCCATGAATGCTTTAGGAATTAAGTTATGAGATGCTCCTGAATATAACATATCATTGTGTAAGATTTTATCATGAATGTTTAAGCTAAGTTTCTTAGGAGGGCAAAGTTGCTTAGAAGGGCCAGTAAATGGTAGGCTCCTGAAGCACTATCTCTTCTGATCTGAAAATTATGAGAAATTTTCATCCTCATTATATATATCAATTTAATATTTCTGCAAGTGTGAAGTGGAACAAGCATTAGAGTTCGGAGCCCGAAGTGAAGGCCATGGAGCTTCTTTGAAGTTTCTACTTTTTCAAGTTAAGTTTTCATTAGGGTAAGTTCAGTTTTTGAGTCTTTGTTTTAGTTAAATCAAATTGAGTTAGTTTCATTCAGTTTGTGTCATCAACATTTCAGAAAACCAATCCTACCTTTTAGCTTCAGTTATTTTTGGAATAAATGGACGGGCAAAGTTTCTTAGGAGGGCCAGTAAATGGTAGGCTCCTGAAGCATTATATCTTCTGATCTGAAACTTATGAGAAATTTTCATCCTCATTGTATATATTAGTTTAATATTTCTGCGAGGGTGAAGTGGAACAAGCATTGGAGTTCAGAGCCCAAAGTGAAGTCCATGGAGCTTCATTGAAGTTTCTACTTTTTCAAGTTAAGTTTGCATTAGGGTAAGTTCAGTTTTTGAGTCTTTGTTTCAGTTAAATCAAATTGAGTCAGTTTCATTCAGTTTGTGTCATTAAAATTCCAGAAAATCAGTCCTACCTTTTAGATTCAGTTATTTTTTACCGTATTTGGCCCAATGGAATAAAGCACTGATCTGATCAACTTAGAGATCTCCGATTCTTGACACCTCTGTCAGAGCTGCCATCCCAAATAAGGCCAATGTTAGAGTCAGAATATGCATTTTTCCATCAGTGATCAATATCATTTCATTTCTCATTTTAGGTGTCTCACTCTGAAATTTTTATATCATTCCATTAGTTCATGCTAAAAAATTCTTTCACTGATGGTAGCTTTCCTCAATAAAACTTCACTCTCCTTCAAAGAATCATATTTTTTGACTCACTCCCATGTCTCCTTGAGCATAATAACACCTATGAAAATGCTCATTTCACCATGTCTTGTCTTAGTCAAAGTCAGTCATGGAGATCAGGTCTTAAAAGTCTCATTAGGTCATTAGGGTTTTGTTTCTTAAGGTCATTACTCCATCCAAATAAAGTCAGCAAGCATATGAGAGTGACTCAAAGACATTTTATCTTCCTCTACAGAAGATCATCACTTTGTAACTATTCTATTTTTCAAGTTGTAATTATTTCAATGATTTTTATATCAAAATGTTATTTTGATATAAAATAAAATATGCAATTTATTTTTCATTTTTCAAATGTAATTTTATGTTTTTATATGTAATAAATTATTCCCTAGCTACCAATTCAATCATTCTTTCCAAACTGAAGCAAAGAAATTCAAGCTCCATTTTCTAAATCAACCTGCAAAAGCAAAAAAGTCAGAAAGGTCAAAGAGTATCAATGTCAAAGTTTGAAGAAGAAAAAGTGAACATAAGGAAAGTGGGAAATTTAAATTAAAAATCATATCCACTAGGTTAGAAATCCATTAAAAACCTCAAAGAAAAGTCTATTTGTTTCATTCATCCTTCAACAATCCTCAACAAAGGATAAAATTCTCATTTTCAGAGAGAAATCAAGCAAGTTTCTAGGGTCGTTGCATGTTTGAGATGGTCACTACGTATTTGAGGGAGTTGTTGCGTGTTTGAGAAGGGTCGTTGTACTTTTGCTCGAAATTCTCAGACCATTTTCCCTGGACGTTGCACATTTGAGAGGGGTCGTTGCACGCTTGCAAAGGATGTTGTGCGTTTGCTCTAGACACTGCGCGTTTTCTCAGGAAGATAGAAAATTTTCTTACAACCTCCCACTCCATCAGCCAATGCCAAACGTTTGCATAGATTTTCTTCAAGGCTCCATTGATCAATGAGTAAGCCCTAGAAATTATCTCATTGATACATTTTGTGTTTTATAATCATTTGAAGACTTTTCTAAGGAAGAAACCCTAGTTCTCATTTCAAAACCAATCCCTAAACTGTTATATATTTCCCTATATATTTTTTCATATCCCCATTCCTTAAAGAAATACCATTCCTAATACCTCTAAATCCTAGGGTTTTCACTAACCTAGGTTCCCATTTACATTCCTATTCCCTCCATTTCCCAAAACACTTCCTTCCACTTCACATTTCCTCCATTTCATTCCATCACCCTAGGTTTTCTACTTCAATTATGGCTGAAAAGGAGGACAAAAATACTAGTGAAGAACATAGACTGAAGAAAAAGCCATATAAAAAGGGAGGGAAAGTCATTAGACTCGAAGCAGAAACCACTAGAGAGCTTATGGCATCTCCCCTCACCGTGTCATGCTTTAAGCATGTGGGTTGTTTTGAATTTTTTGAGAAAGTGCAGAAGATCCAGTATCATCCTATGTTGACAAGATTGTTCATTTCCAATCTTCATGATAGACAGGTCACTCTTGCCGGGATTAATTTCACTATGTCCACTAATATCATTGCAGCTGCTACATGGATCCCAAATGTAGGAGAAAAATGGTTTAAACAAGGAAACCTCGATCATTGTTACTATGAGCCATATCTTAAACCAAGATACAAGGATTACAAAAAGATAATTTTTCCTTTCTCTCACCTCCTTGACAGATATGTCCCCATGATGAAAGTCATCATGAAATACTTCACCTATGAGGGAAGGTTTTCTAGGCTCAATTCCTATCATATCTGGCTCCTTATGCACTTCACTAGAGTTAGAATTCTTCACATACTCTATTATCTCTCCTGTAGCATTGAAAAAATGGCATATATTGCCCAAAAGAGATATTATGGTCATCAAATGCAGAGTATTTTCCACCACTCCCTCATCAAAATGATAGTCATGTATCAACTTGATCAGTTGAACATTCCATGGGACACCTTCATATCCAATGAGATTTTTACTACCCCACCTAGTCAGCATGACCAAAATGCCCCGTCATCATCTCATCCTCCCGCATCTATCCCTCCATCTCAACCTGTTGTTCATGCATCATCACTAGGTCAGTTTCATTCACCTCATATTGAGCCTTCTTCTTCACCTTTCTATAACCCTACACCATCATCACATCATGATTCAGAGTCATCAAGCAGTAAGGAAGATATTGAGGCAGCATGGGCTAGTTTGGCTGAGGTTGAGCCATTTCCCAAAACTTACTAGAGAGGCTATAGACATGTGTTTGCTTCACTTGGAGTGAAAGGGGCCATGCCTTCTTCACCAACACAATAGGTAAATAAAGGTAAGGAACACGTGATAGAGCCAAACATTGATGATGAGGAGGGAAAACATGAGACAGAGCGTGAATTTTAGTTTATTTACTTAAGTGAGGAAAATGAAGACAAAATCACCAATGAAGTAATTAAAGGCAAAGAGGCAAAGATTAGTGAACTTGAGACTAATATTGAGAGGGCCAAGTATGTGATTGACTTCCTTGAGCAAGAAAATCAGCAGCTAAAGACCAAGCAGGCCATCAATGAGGTGAAGTGTATCAAAGCACAAAGAGAGGCATAAAAGGATACAACCTTGCTTCAGGAATCATTGGAAAGGTTTGGTGAACCTGATGATGAGGATCAACCTCCAAGACAAAGACCAAGGACTAGAGGGCTGAAAAGAGATCTAACCCTAGAGAAACAAAGGTAAGCTGACCTATCAGCCTAGCTAACACCAAATGAACATCTTGCCCTAGAAATTAGCAAGGACAGGGAACCATGGCTTGATAGAGCCAATCTACATTTGGACAAGTTGCTAGAGAAGGCCAACAAGGAAAATGAATTGTTGAGGACAAGGGTCAAACTTCATGCAAAGAAAGAGAGAATTGCATTGGCCAATCTCAAAAGAGCCAATGCTAAAATTGAAGATTTGACCAACCAAGGAGAGAAAGAAAAGTTAGACATACTTGCTGAGGTGTGCCTCCATGCCTCAAACACTTGATGAGAAATTACCCTCGAAATTTTGACAAATTTTGGCACACTTTGTTTTTTTTTTCATTTCTGTGTTTTTGAGTATTTTTGCACACAGAAAATTTTCCAAAGGCACAACGACTTGGAAACTACACTCTTTTTTGGGGCCTCCAAATGAAAAATGGCCACCACTAGCAGGTTTGTATTGATGAGGACATAAAACCTAGCAAGTTTCAGAGTTTTTTGAGGAGAACTGGTCCATAAAAAGTGCCAAAATCCATCAAAATTTCATGTTTATGCGTCTAAATCTGCCTGGTCGTTGTGTGTTTACCAGTCTTGGGAGAACATGTTTTTGACAGGGCAAATGAGAACCATTTTGAAAGCTGGAGGTAGTTTTGGAAAATAGACTCAAATGGATTTCCAATGAGCTATCTTGGAGCTGATTTGGACATCAAAAAGGCACTCAAAACCAGCCTTGAACAGAGGTCATTTTTTCTGTCTGGACAGTGCGTATTTGACAAGAAAATTGTGTTTTTTACAGTCTTCAACAATTTTTTGAGTTTCACTCCAGTTTGACTTTTACCTTGGAAAATGAGGAATTTACTTATGTAAATGGTCAAGATGAATTTAAATATTATATTTTTACTTTTATCTAAGGTAGATACATTAGGCAAGTCAATTAGTTGAGGTGTAATGAATCAGTTCATTAGAGATAGGAATGAGTCACTTTTCTCTTCCTATACTCTAGCTATCAATTCAACTTTTTTTGTAATATGTCCCTTACCTCATGGATTCGACCCCTATGTGTGAGTGGAGGTGGTTTTGAGGTCTATTTAGCTCAGTTCTTTACAGGAGTCAAGGGTTGGAATCATTTTGGATGCTTGTGTATTGATCAAGAACCAGTTTGGTCTGGATATTAATGAAAAATTTCAGCTATTTCCTTGTGATTCATGTGGTATGAATGTTTGGCATAGTTTTTCTTTGTGATCATTTGTATGAATTTTTTGTAAGCTCATAAACCTTTCATGTCTATTATATGATAAATTTCAAGTTTATAGGCAGAATACATGTTTTTCATGCTCTGTTTTGGGAAATTTTTATAATCTGTCCATTTTCTTCAGTTTAGGAAGAACTCATCCCCTATGCTCTTCCTAGCTCCTCATTAGTCTTAAACCATCTCACCAAATCACCTTCAAGTGTTGAGCCTTCTACCTACCTTGCCCCATCGAATGGACTGCAATTCCATCTCAGTTGCCCTAACCTAGTCCCCTTGACCTAATCCTCATTCAGTGAGCCCCAACTCCAATCGAAACAAACAAACCCCTGCACTTCTTAGCTAGCCTAAAACCTTTTTCATCTAGCCCTCTTGGCTATGATTTTTTTGGAGAGAGCCCTCTCCAACTTGGTAGGGCTAGATACCAAGTCAAAAGCTTGGTTTTTGGTTACCTCTATTGGGATTCCTTCCTCAGCCTTGGGAATCTAGCAGAGTGATAACAAAACCTAATTGCTTCTTCTTCTCCTTCTATAGCTTTTGCTGCCATCTTCAATCCAACTCAGATCACTAGATTGATTCCTACAAGCATAAACAGAGAACATCAAACAGATTTCAATATATAGATTCCTACTTATCTTATTCACTCAAATCGATTAGATGTGAAACATATATATCATTCCATTGGATGAGAAATAGATACATAAAAAGATACACATATGGGAAATTGAACAGAAATATTTATTAAAGAGTAGAAGGGGGAGGTTACAAACAATAATCGATTTGATGTCACCAGTTCCAGCTTCATTCCAGCCGCATCACATCCAACATCACACCAACATCATATCAGTACTTTCACTCTCTCAAATGAGAATCCAACAAAATTTATTTACCAAAATTATTCCTCCTTTAGCACTAGGATTGATGCTTAATTTATAGGGAAATTGATGGTAGTTTCTTAATGAATGAATTTCTAATAATAGGCAAGACATGTTCCCAAGTTCAGAGGTGTTAGATGGACACTTTGATTCGAATTTTGACACATATGGACTCTTCTAGAAGGCACTGGCCATGTGGAGATTCCTAGAACACTGAGAATTCCACTCCCAGGTGACCAACACACTCTTGCATGTTGGGAAGTGCATTGCAGTGCACCCTTGAATGGAGGAAGCTACATATGCAACGCAATTATTCCCTTAAGAGGCAACGCTGGTGAGTTCATAAGTGATATAAAATATACTTCAAACCTTGGAAATATCACAATAGAAGCCATGAATGATTTGTTCTTCTCTTAGGGCATATAGCAACTAAAATGTAAGGGGATGATAGACCCTATTTCATTGGTCCTGGGGATGATGTCCAGTTTGACCAGGTCATGGGGGATGATGCCCAAATTGACCTATAACAGTTGCCCCCTAAAGCATGAAGTCGAAATAATAACTATATTTTTGAATGAGATGCTCTACTTTGTGATGAGCTAGAACTAAAGCGGAGTGGCGACCTGCATCAATCTTACAATACATTATATCATGATATTTTCATCTTGATCACGAATTGTTGAGGGAGGCATTCCCATGCTCATCGCATAAGCTATCTAATAACATGTACATAGTGCATAAAGTCATCTACATTGGAATGTTTCCCAATACATACATGCCTACAGTATAGGCTGATGTTCAACTGATGATCTATATGTAAGGTCACCATACAGATGATGTGTAAAACAATCCTGAAATCATAGTTCGGATGGTTGAAACTTGATCTGGGGTCTTCTTATCTCATTCACTTGATAATTCGGGTACAAGTATAGCCATGCGAATATTTGATTTGTAGTTGAACGTGGTGATACATCGTTTGATTACCAACCAATGATGTGAGTTGTTAACAAATGGGAGAGAACCACCATTGATGTTAATGGCTCTCAAGGTACTACAGTACATTTTTTAAGGCCTGAATAGATGATTTGATGTTGAACACCAAACAAAATCTTTCGGTCAAAGGTCCGGAAGCGAGGATCTTTTCGATACTGTAACAAGCCTCATGGTACTGGAAGATGATGTTTCTAAGTAAACTTCCTGCATGATGATTTGATGTCGATAAGAAGCCAGTTTATCGCGAAATGGGAGTTACTGATTTCGGAGACAAAATGTGACTTGATATAGCAATGTTCAGGGATGACTATCATGAAAATGAAGGTTTATGAGTATTGCAGAAGGATGAGTATTCACTAGATGACTTCTCTTGAACATATCAGCGACACTGAGATGATTTGGCAGCATTGAACCAAAACTGAAGTGGAAGTATGATGAACCATATGTATGAATGAATCATCAAGAATATTACCCAACCCAAACAGTCACGATGATGGAGAGAAGTATCATGTTCAAGAGCGACCTGCTACCGTAAAAGTTTTGTTCACTTTCCCAAATTTTCCCCGGTTATTTGTCGACTAGTACCTCTTTATTTTTTAACACATTCGAGGAGGATAACATATGCTTAATCTATAAGTCAACCCTTCGGGTGAATATGCATCGCTATTTAATAATTTAACGAGTCTAGTGATAAATGAAACTCGATTCTTGCCATGATCGACAAGCCCATCGCTATTTTATGTTTTAACAAGCCTAACGACGGTGACAACCCGATCCTTTTTCATATTTAGAGAGTTTGAAAAAGAGGACAAAAGAAAATCCATGAGTCCTTTTTCGTAAATTTTTCGCTCAGATCCGAAAAAGTGCAAAATGATATCTGAGAGAACCTCCTAGCCATGTTCAACTAAGGTTTTCCTTTTTCATAAATAATCTATCTCTGTCCGAAAAAGGGTTAAACTTATACTGAGTAGATGTCATTTCATTTACTTTTACGAGCTTGAAAAGATAAGTGCTCGGCAATATTTTTACATTATCAGAGCTGAAAAGGGCTAAAAGAAGACTCAAGGGGTTCCTTTTTCACCATTATTGAAGCTCGAAAAAGAGATAAAAGTGTGCTTCAAGTCCTTTTTCATTTTTATAAAAGCTCGAAAAATAAGGTTAAAAGTATGCTTTGTGGTCAAATCATTATTGAAATAAGTTTGCACAACTAATCTACTGTGTCAGTTGTAAACCTATTCATAACAACATCACATTGATTAAAACTACATGTTTCATGATAAAAACTAAATAAAACTATAGTCACAACAATAAATATTATTAGACCAGGAGGTAACTCCGCAAAACTGAAGATGCATCAGATGGAGATTGTGTGTGTACTTATACATGGAGGTGAGACTATTGGGATTCACTTCCCAATGTCTCTTGGCCTTCCTTATTTACTAAAGTACAAATAAAATACAATCTCATCCAATCCCTTAGATTTAGGTGTCAACATTCCCCCCTTTAATCTGAAGGGATGTTGGTGAGTCCAAGCATCATTCTGAACTCTTCAAACTTTTCTCTTCCAAGTGCTTTGGTGAAGATGTCAGCAGTCTGATCATTTGTGGAAAAATGACATAGATGGATAGTTTTGGCTTCAACGTGATGTCGAATCAGATGGTATTTTGTATTGATGTGCTTTGTTTGATCATGGAACTTTGGGTTCTTGGCCAACTTTATTGCAGAAGTGTTGTCGATCATGAGTGGTGTTGAATGCTTTTGTTTCATCTACAAATCTTCTAGGATTTTTCTGAGCCACATAATTTCCTTTGTTGCTTCAGCTGCTGCCACATATTCTGCCTCAGTTGTGGAATCTGCTGAAACTGACTATTTGCATGATCTCCATGAGACAACTCCTGATCCAAGACTCATGGTATAACCTGAAGCAGACACCCCAGTTTCTTTGTCCCCATCAAAGTCTGAATCAGAGTATATGATCAAGCTGAAATCACCTACCTGTGTACATTTGAGCCCAAAGTCTTGAGTCCCCTTCAAGTACTTTAGAACTCTTTTTGCAGCAGACCAATTTCCTTCACAAGGTTTTTGCGTAAACTTGGAGAGGATTCCAACAACAAATGAGATGTATGGTCTGGTGGTATTAAGGTATATAAGACTTCCTACAAGTTGTCTATACTTCGTTGCATCCTCGAATTCCTTCCCTTCAACGGATGTGAGCTTCAAGTTTTGTTACATTGGAGTGGTTAAGGGATTGCATTCATCCATTCCAAACTTTTTCAAAATATCTCCAATGTACTTCTTTTGAGAAAGAAATATAAATTTAGGATGTTGAGTTAATTGAATACCCAGATAGTAATGAACATAGCCCAAATCAGTCATTTCAAAACCTTTCTCCAATTCTTTCTTTATGGATGCAATATAACTCTCATTGTTCCCTGTCATCAAAATATCATCTACATACACCACAAGATATACTCAGTCAACAGAAAAAGGTTCATATACTCCTGAGTTTGTCAAATTTGCAAGCCATCAAAGGAGATTCTTCCCTCCTATGAAGAATGCCACCTGCTATGTCTGCCACAAGCTGGGACACATTGCTGCATATTTTCATGCAAGGAGGAGTAATTCAAACCAGCTAAAGATGCAAACAGTAAAGAGACTGTCTCAAATAAACAACTGGAGAAGACAACCTCACATCAGGTATGCAAGTTTCTTCTATGGTTACTGTTTTTATTGTAAAGAATTTGGCCATAAAATAATTGAGTGTAGAAAGTATGGAAAAAGATTGATTTTCAACACTTCAAGGAGATTTATGAATCAAAGAAATTTTGTTCATACTCACAATTCTACAAAAACTATGATCAAATGCTTTATGTGCAATCAAGCTGGACATATGCCTTCCAAATGTCCTCTAAAAGGATGCAATTCATCACCTCACAAAAGATATCAAACAGAAGGGTGTTTCCAGTGGATAAAGAAGGAGAATAAATGTGACCTGGCCCTAACTGCTCAAGACCTGAAAAGCCAATGGTACCTAGACAGTGGCTGCTCAAAACACATGACTGGAGACAAAAGAAAGTTTATAACTCTTGATGAAAAGAAATCTAGCAATGTTACTTTTGGCAATGATAAATCAGGTAAGATCAAGGGAAAAGGCTCGGTCAGCATAGATAATGGCAGAGGAAAGGCTCAAGATGTACCATTTGTAGATGGGCTGAAAGCAAATTTACTGAGTGTCAGTCAGATGTGTGACAAAGGCTGCGAAGTTCTTTTTAGAGCACAAGATTGTGAAGTCAGATCAAGCACAACAGGAAAGACTCTGCTCAAAGGTGTTCGAACAGAGGGTAATGTTTACATAGTAAAAGAGGAGGATGAAGCTTGCCATCTTAGAAAACTTGAGGAGTCATGGTTATGGCATAGGAGATTGGGACATCTCAGCTTTGACCATATCATTAGACTGAGCAAGAAGAAAGCTGTCAGAGATATGCCAGAAATAAAAAGGCCTTCAAATACTATATGCAAATCTTGTCAATTGGGGAAATAGACTCGCACATCCTTTAAATCTAAAGATGAGCTATCAACAAGAAGACCACTCTAGCTTGTGCACATGGATCTGTGTGGACCTGCTAGAACTAAGACACCAAGTGGAGAATCCTACTTCATGTTGATAATAGATTATTTCTCCAGAATGACATGGGTTTCTTTTCTCAAGAAAAAATCAGAAGCACTGGAAAAGTTTAAGATATTCAAAGCATTAGCAGAAAATCAAACTGGATGCAAGCTAAAATGTATCAGATCAGACAGAGGAGGAGAATTCATAGATTATGACTTTGCAGACCTATGTAATGAACATGGAATAAAGCAACAATTTACCATTGCAGGGACACCTCAGCAAAATGGAGTAGCAGAGAGACAAAACAGATCTGTACAACAAATGGCCAGAGCTATGATGCAAGAGAGTAACATTACTCAAACCTTTTGGGCAGAAGCTGTACACACAACAGTACATATTCTAAACAAAGTTCATTTAAGACCTAACAGTGACAAGACACCTTATGAGCTATGGCATGGTAAACCTGCATCAATCAAACACTTTAGAGTCTTTGGCAGCAAGTGCTACATAAAGAATAATGATGAAAATCTGGGGAAGTTTGATGCAAGAGCAGATGAAGGAATACTCTTAGGATATGCATCCAAGAGTAAAGGATACAGATGCTATGACAAGACACTTCGAAAAATTGTAGAAAGTATTGATGTAAGATTTGATGAAGAACTTCCAAACAAGACAAGAGATATAGACTGCAGCAGCCATCTTGAAAATCATGAAGAAGAGGACCAAGATGATGAAGAAACAAGAAAAACATCAGAAAATGCTGAACTGAACTCAAAAACCCACTCAAGATACACTTAAAAGAACCATCCAGAAGATCAAATCATAGGATACAAGAGTGTAGGAGTGCAAACAAGAAGGCAGCTAACTGAACAGACAGAAGAAGTATGCATAGCCATGTTATCACAAATAGAGCCAAAGAAGTTTGAAGAAGCCAGCAAGGACAAGTATTGGGTAAAAGAAATGAATGAAGAATTGGACCAAATTGAGAAGAACAATACCTGGGAACTAGTTCCTAGACCAACTGAGAAGAATATCATTGGTTCAAAATGGGTATTCAAAAATAAAATGAATGAGCAAGGACAAGTAATCAGGAATAAAGCCAGGCTGGTCTGTAAAGGATACTCACAAATTGAAGGACTTGATTATGAAGAAACATTTTCCCCTGTAGCCAAAATGGGAGCTATCAGAATGTTCCTGGCATTTGCATGCTACCAAGACTTCAAGGTATATCAAATGGATGTAAAGTCTGATTTTCTTAATGGATATCTAGAAGAAGAAGTGTACATGGAACAAACATAAGGCTTCTTATTGACAGACAAAGAAGAATATGTATGCAGACTGAAGAAGGCCCTATATGGCCTGAAATAGGCTCCTCGTGCTTGGTACTCAAGACTGGATAAATATTTGCAAAAACAAGGTTTAAAGAGAGGTGGAGTAGACAACAATCTATACATAAAAGCCCATGAAAATGAACTCTTGATTGTTGTAGTGTATGTTGATGACATTATGTTTGGAAGCAACAAAGATGAACTAGCAAAAGGGTTTGCTGATGAGATGAAAACAGAGTTTGAAATGTCTATGATTGGGGAGCTCAGTTTCTACTTGGGACTGCAAATTCAACAAAAGAACACAGGCACCTTCATCTCTCAGGAAAAATACTTAAAAGAAATGCTGAAAAAATTCAAAATGGAGGACTGCAAACTTGTGACAACACCCATGATCATGGGATGCAAGCTGTGTGTTGATGATGGGACTGCAGATGTAGATCAAAATCTCTACAGATCCATGATAGGAAGCCTACTGTATTTGACAGCATCAAGACCAGACATCATGCTAGCAGTAGGACTAGTGGCAAGATATCAAGCAGCACCTAAACAAAACCATTTTCTGGCAGTAAAAAGAATACTCAGATATCTACAAGGAACAACACAGTATGGACTTTGGTATCCTAAAGGCAAAAGCTTCACTTTAACAGCATACACAGATGCAGATTGGGCCGGTTGTGTTGATGATAGGAAAAGTACAAGTGGAGGTGCTTTCTATCTAGGAGAAAGTATGGTGGCATGGTTAAGCAAGAAACAAACATCCATATCTCTGTCTACAGCTGAAGCAGAATATATAGCAGCAGCAGCATGTTGTACACCAGTCATGTGGATGAAGAAAACTCTTCAAGACATGAAGGTAAGCATTGATGAACCTATCTCAATCAAATGTGATAATACAAGTACTATAAGTATATCTAAAAATCCTGTACTTCACTCAAAAACTAAACATATTCCAATCAAGTATCATTTCCTCCGAGAATAAGTGGCTCAGAAGATAGTAAAGATGGAATATGTACCAACAAAAGAACAGACATCAGATATATTTACCAAACCTCTTGCTAGAGAACCATTTCAATATTTGAGAGATAAACTAGGGGTAGTATCTGCAGATGCTACTCTCTGATATAAAGAGAAAACACAATTTCAGGGGAGAACAAAAACGAAAATATCATTTCAGGGGGAGAACAAAAACGAAATTATCATTCCAGGAGGAGAACAGTTAGCAAGGAAAGCATGAATCAAGTCCTCAGGATCAAAGGATTAAGGAAAAATAACACCAAGTTATTATCCTAGAGTTATCTACATTATTCAAGCATCAAAAGGTCAATTACAGAGCAAAAGGATCAGTATTGTGCTCTGAAACATTATATTAAGAATCTGAAACATAAAAGACGAGTAGTGATTATACATCTCTGACTAGATAAAGCTGATACAATATATTCTATGAAGTATCATTATTCTCACTTTTAGCTCTATACAAGTGAAAGAACTGTATCAATTTACAGTGTATATTCAAATTCGATAATCCTCAAAGTG
The DNA here is from genome assembly GCA_034641835.2 of Pinus albicaulis. NCBI lineage: Eukaryota > Viridiplantae > Streptophyta > Pinopsida > Pinales > Pinaceae > Pinus > Pinus albicaulis. Next base: position 1,606,664,152 of record CM076575.1, on the reverse strand, counting down.
TTCTCTCAACAAGTCTTATACATCACTATGGAGAAGCATGGTACAAAGTCAGCATAAGAGGGCCTAAACATAACTCAGAGAGAGGAAATGCAAAAAGCAACCCTTTGCCATTGATTTAAAAGGGGGAGGAAGAGCAAGCAACAGAAGGAAGAGCAAACAACAAGAGGAAGAGCAGGCAAACAGGAAGAGCAAGCAATAGGAGAAAGAGAAGGAAAACAGAGAAAATGTATTGCCATCAATGCTAAAGGGGGAGACTATTGGAAATGTTGTCATTGATGGCAAAGGAGGTAGAAACTGCAGAGACAAGGAGACAAAGACGGACAATGGAGGCAGCAAAGAGGAAATGAATATAAAGGAGAAAGGCAGAGGCAGAGGAAGCAAATACGGAGACAGAGCCGTTATCACAGCAGTAGAAGCAGAGGCAGAGTGACAGAAGTGGCAGAGGCAGAGCCATAGCTGTTATTGTAGAGAAACCACTGTTATTCCAAGAATATGTATATATATATATATAAATTCCAAGAATTTTTTTATACAGCCGAGCGTTACACATAATATAAATTAATTTCTGGACTTTATATTCAAATGCTCTGTATTTAGTTGAAGAACTCGACTTCTGGTCGATGTGGTGTTTTAAATTGTACATACCTAGATTGTAATGAGCTCTATGAACCAGCGTGAATAGGCTCTGTGGGGATGAGCACTGTACACATAGCCACAAGGGTTATGAATGGTGGAACTCTGCATCAGAGTATAACGGAACCATAGTTGTAACAAAGAATATATATATTTGAAATTTGATGAAAAGATATATATATATATAATTGAAATCGTGGAGGACCGGAACCTGGAGCATAGGGAGAAGTGGAACCAAGAGCTGAATGAACAGTAACGGCGGTTTAAAGTGAATGGTGGTATTCATCGCACCACTATTATACGAAAGGCGGTATTCCCGAATTGGCAGCGATTCCATTGATTGATCGACGCGTGTCCCTGGATGAACAATAAAACCATTGTTTAACGTGCGCCTTCGCGCATTAACTTTCGTACCAGGACGCAGAGCGAAATTGACACGAGCCGTTGATCTGGAAGAGGGCCATCGGACGGTGATCGTGCGTCGGACTTGCCTAGAGTTTAACCAAGGTGTGCGGAGGATAACCCGAGTACAGAGCGCCATCGCGCATTATTGTTTGCGCATGTTGATCGAGCAATATACGTTGGATCGGGCAACGTAATACCAACCGTCGGATGGGCGCGTGGGTTAACAAAGGTACGGTGTGCACTCGATTGGTCCTTTGGTTGTATTGTGGGCCTGGGGTGGAGTCATATATAATGAATTTGGTTTATTAATGTTATTCGACGTATTTTAATCTTAGTATAAGGCCCGGTGAGTTATATTAAAAAGAGTTTAACCAAGGTTAATCGTATTGGCGGCATAATATAAAGTTTGAAAGTTATATTTATAAGCCGGAAGCCAAAATTAAGTTCGAAAATTGTAATTATCGAAATATGAATGAATTCATATGTATGATTTTATAGCCATGGCGGAATGTTGAATTAATATCTCAATTCTCTGAATTGAGACATTAAAAATGACCAGACTTATTTGTTTGATTTTTCCAGCGTAGAATAAGTGCAGAGTGATATTTCCGGGTTGGAATATGATTGGAAATGAAGCTTGGGATGCATTTACACATAGTTAAGTGAAATATTGAAAAGTACTGGGAATATGGTTGATTTATTAACACTTCAGTTTTAAGCATTGGAACTGCCAGTGTAGAACAATGCAGAGATGAAAGTTCGGTGAACAGGAATAGGTACAGGAATGAGTTGGACAGGTGAATAAGCACAGAAAATAGGGAATATGCAGATGACAGTGAACAAGGTGTATGCAGAACAGGTTCTTAACAGCAGTAGAAAAAGACAAATCCAGTAAAGCCAAAATCCAGAAAAGGAGCTGAGTGAAATTGAAATGTGTAATTAAAAATGTGAATGTAAATGTTGTAATTATTTTTATTTTTTGTGATGCAAAGGCAAGTATCCTAAGGAAAAGACAAAATCCCACTGTAGCATGGAAATTTGTACATATTGTAGTAATTCTAAAAATGAGTTGGAAAAAGGAATAAGAAGACAGAAGCCAAAGAGTCATGACTGTTCACTCCAAATTCCTTGTGAAATACAAACAATCATGTGATAATTTCTATATATAATCAATTTGATAAGCTCAAGAGAAAGAGAGAGAGAAAATATAGAGAATGCAGAATATAGAATAATAAAGCAGAGAAGACTAAGAGAAGAAGAGCAGAAAGAGAAGCTACAGAGCAGAGCTGATATCTGAAGTAAATCAGCAAACATTCAGTTTGATAAATTGAGGAAGTTGGAGCTTCCCTATCAAGTTGCAGCTTGATAGCTGTCAGTTGTAGCTGACTGAGGTTGAAGCCTCTTGTAGGTTGGTGCCTGTAGAAAATTGAAGGGATTTGGTGCTTCCTTGCAAGTTGTAGCTTGCAGAATTGAGGTTGGAGCCTCCTGTAGGTTGGTGCCTGCAGAAAAACAGTGGTGAGAGGGAGTTGGAGCTTGCCTTTGCATCACAACAATAATAAGATGTGGTTTTATCCCTTTATGGGTTTCCACTTATGTCTGATGTCTCTGTGCATGATATTTATGTATTGATCTGATATGTATCATCTGCTTAATACCTACTGCTCTCATATTAAGCCTACTACTATATTATACTAATACTTGCTTCTTACATTCTAAGATTACTCACACATTAAATTTGATATGAATAAGTTTAATGAAAAGTTTTAAAAGTTCAGGAATGTGTTAAACTGATTCACCCCCCCCCCCCCTTCTCAGTTTAACTAAAGGTTCAAAAATTTCCATCGATGACTATGTATATGCGAGCATCGACTTCTGAGGAGATCCAGATTTAGTTTTACAAGAAGGGGCTCAGTGGGGTGCAATTGGTAAGAATGTTTTGACCATGTTTTTTTATTTTTCTAATATTTATACATGTTTTTGTATTTTGATGTTTTCCCAAGACTAAACTAACGTTTTGATGTATGCAAATGTGGGTCGAGTTCGACTACTGGGAGAGCCAAAGCATGGAGCAGATGAGCTAGTAGAGAGGGTTGTCGGGAGAGTAGTCCTTCAGGATTTGGATATGGCTGAGACTCTTGCTGAGCTTCAACAACACATACAGGGGTTGACCTTTGGGATTCCGGATTTCCGAATCGAAGAGTTACCCATGCAACTACAATGCCATAATATTGGTGTTTCCTAACTGTTGGATGTGGTTACTTCGTAGGATAGCTAGATCAATAGCATGTTATCATGATCACCACTAGTTTACTTTTGACATGTTGCATACATTTTGAGGTTAGATTACCAATGTGTCTTGGGAAAAAAATTTGTAAAAACCTATAACTATATATCTATTTGTTTTCAGTGTTTTCCTATGTTTATTGCGTAGTCCTATTCAATTATGTGAATGTATGTTTACATGTGTTGAAAATGTCTATTTATAACATAATTCGTTAAAGAATCAGTTAATGTGTTCAAGTTTGTGGAAATGTGTTGATATTGAATGAAATCAAAATGTCTTTCAAAAATTCAAACTATTAGGAATATACGATGCAGTGTTGGATTTTTGACAGTATAAACACTAGTAAGTTGTAGTACCACCAGCATAGATCCATCTAAAGAACGGATCTAACATGAGCTGAGAGGGATCAAATTTATTTTGTTACAAACTTATTTTAGAGTGCAAAAAATAATGTGTAATTTTTAACTGTTTAAATTGCATTTTTGAATGTTATAAAGATTACAGAACATGTATATTGAGCCATTTTATATTAATTCATGTTAAAATATTTTACTCATAACTCACATTGGATGTTTTATCTCTGTAAAATTATATCGCTATTACCTGAAGAGTGAAAGTGAAATATCAACAACTAAGTTAATTGTTTTGGTAATATATTTTTAATTGTTTTAATTATATGGTATTTAATTTTTGTTTTTTTGACCGACATGAGAAAAAATTATTTTTATTTTTATTTTAGGACGTGACATACTTACACATGTCCCTGATACTAGATTGTAGAATGAGCCTCTCGGCTCAACAAGTTGTGAGTCTAACCTAATAATGATGCGGTTAATACCAAATAAAATGGCATCAGAGAGAAGTTCGATCAACACACTATACTCAACGATATTGTTTGTAGGTTGACCGATACAAATCCCTTGAAAACTCAATAACTCACCATTTGGAGCGAAAATGGCCCACACTGTAGAGGATAGATTCTGCGTACTACAACTAGCACTATCAATATACCCAATGAATGATTCCAAAGATTCAGACATCTGCGATGAAATGTAAAGTGGATTACTAACTTCAAGAAAACTCTACAAAAACAAACTAAGATTGTAAATGAAAATCAATAGCATATATATAATATAATACAAAATTTTACTACGCTTATATTTAAGCATGATAACGTTTTAGATACAACCCATTTCGGGGTAGTGCCAACAAAATTCCATCGTAATCTACCAACTCGTAGGAACCCTTAGCAAGAACTCTTTTGCCAATATAGGGGCCATGCCATAATGGCTCAAATTTCCCTGTACCTATTACATCAGCTTCCTGATCATGAAGACCAGGTCACCCTCTAAGAAGATGCGAGGCTGGACATGCTTGTCGTATTGCACCTTTATACATCTCTTATGAGCTTCGTTAGCCAATTTGGATTCATGACGTGTTTCATCAAGATGGATTAGGTTAAAAAGACATGCTTCTTCAGTAGAGGTGCCAAGTAAAAAGTCGATTTCAAGTTTTAACGACAGTATTTCACATTGGATTGGCAATATAGCTTCTATACCATACACCAATTGAAAGGGGGTAGATTCGGTTGTGTTTCTCACTGAGGTTCTGTATGCCCACAAGGTCGAGTACAAGATTAAATGCCAATTTCGTTTATGAACTCCTATCATTCATTGAAGCATTCATTTAAGAAAATTGTTAATAGCCTCAAATTGTCCATTTGATTGTGGATAATAAGGATTATAACTATCATGCGATAGTCCTAATTTGGCAGTCAACTCATTCATCATATGATTGCGAAAATGTGATCCATGATCTGTGACTATAGCCTGTGGGACCCCAAACTATGAAATGACATGATTAAAGAAAAACAGTGAAGTTGTTTGTCCTGTGTTGTTGAATGTAGGCATCGCTTCGTCCTACTTGGTAAAGTAGTCTACTATGACAATAATGTAACCATGCCCCTTGGATGAACGAGGGTTACAGGTCATGAAGTCAATGCCCCATTTTGAAAATGGTCCCACAAAGACAACATGATGCATTGGTGTTAGTAGTTTGCATATTTTACAATCAAATATCTGACACGCATGACAAATTTTGACCGCGAGGATGCAGTCACAAAATATGGTAGGCCAAAAGTAACCAGTGCGGAGCAGCTTCTGTGCGGTAGCGGATCCAGACAAGTGTCCACCACAAGCCCCAGCATGACAATCATTTAAAACCTTTTCGGCCTCCTCATGAGTGAGGCACCTTATTAAAATTGTATAGACACCACGACGATAAAGTGTATCACTAGAGATCAGATAATCTTTGGCTTAGTATCGAATACGTCACTGGTCAGAGCGAGAGGTATCAGGCCAAAAATTCTAGGTTTGGAGATAAATGATAAAATCCCCATACCAAGGATTGGATGATCCGATCAGAAACAAAGACTCGTTCGGAATAGATGGTTCCGATGTAGTAGCAATACTATCAGAGGGAAGGTCATAGAGAAGCTCAGCCAAAACTAAAGACTTCTTTGACTTGGATTTGATGAATTCCAAATCAAATTCCTGCAAAATGACAATCCATTTTGAATACTTGCCCCCCAAAAATTGATGTGATAAGATGTAAGTGATGGAGTTGAAATCCGAAATGACAATGGTCTTTTGGAATAGGATATAGTGGCGAAATCTTTGGACATATTGAATAGCCGCTAAGGCAAACTTTTCTACGTATGAATACTTCACTTCCGTATCATTGAGATTACAACTCAAATAATAGATCAGATGTTCTATCCCATTTTCTACTTGGACCAATACCATAGCAATGGTTGTATCAACCACGACGATATAAAATAAATAATCACTATGTTAATTGGGGGGATACATTAATGACACCTGAACAAGAGTATACTTGATAGCATCAAAATAAGCTTGCGCAACCTTATCCCAATAGAAGGGAACCCATTTTTTCAAGAGCCTACTAAATCCTTTAGCCATTTCGATGTAGTTGGGTATGAACCTCCTTAGGAATTTAGCCTTTTCCTGAAGTTTCTATAACTGAAGCAAGTTTGATGGTGTATGCAAATCAAGAATAGCTTGGACCTTCAGTGGGTCGATTCAAATTCCTTCTTTTGAGACAACAAATCCTAGAAAATAACCAGAACCAAAACAAAACACACATTTATGTGGATTGAGGCGTATTTTTTAGTGTCGACAGCGTAAAAAGATAGCTCTCAAATGCATCGGGTGATCAGTCTAGTTTTGTGAATGCGCAGGTAAATCTTCTAGATAGGGTTGAACAATGTACTTGATTTCATTGAAATCATAATCCATTGCTCTCTAAAAAATTTCCCCAACGTTATTTAAGCCAAACGGGAGTTTCCAATTAGCAAATGTGCCATAGGGACAGATGAATGTTATCTTATATTGGTCCTCTAGGCAGATATTGATTTGATTGTAGCCATAAAATCCATCCATGAATGAAAATATTTCACATCCAGCACAATCATCAATAATCTGGTCGATAAAGGGAGTAGGATAGTTGTCTTTTGGATAAGCAAGATTGACATCCCGATAATCGACGCACACTCTGATGGTTCCTTGTTTTTCCATAACAGGAACGCTGTTGGAAACCCACTCAATATGCAGAACAAGGTAAATGAAACCAGCAAGAAACAGTTTTTCAACCTTTGCTTTAATGGCAGTAGCCTTCTTCAGATGAACAAGACGAAGGCATTGACGTACCGACTTGAAATCAGGGTACATATTAATAGTGTGTTCAACGATACTAGTATCTATGCCTGCCATTTACTCGTAAGACCAAGAAAATAAATCACAAAATTCACGAAAGATAGAGTGACATGTTTCGAGTTTTGATGCAGAACAAGACACAGCGACATGAATGTTTTCTACAATGCTGGGTTTGGTCTAAATATCGATAGAAATGGTTTCTTCAATATTTGTTAAATAGTGCTCCGAATCGATTTCATTAATAGGAAAAGAATTCAAAAACAATGTTTTGGTTGATGGGTGATATAGTTCAATAACATTATCTTTTTTGTAATCCTGAAGATGGGAGCGATGATGATAATCTTCCCATGGTTCTCCTTATGGCATCATGGATTCCACAATATTCTCATTTGTCAAGAAAGTTGAGGAAAAAGGATCAGATGGATTACCAAAATCTAATGAACGATCAACCCAAATGACCGGTGCCGATGATTTCAGATTCTCCACCCAAGCCATATAGATTGATTGCTATGCCATCTCAATTGGGTCGAGCAGAAGAAATTCATCCAACGTAAAAACTTCGGAATCACCCGTAATATTCCTTAAGCCAGATGGAGTGGAAGATATCATGTAGAAGGTCTCTATTTTTGAAATTTTTGCTGACATCGCAGGCGACAGTAATGCAAAGTTTCCCATAAGAGTGGAATCCAAGAGTCCTACACCAATATTCTGAAGTGCGAGTTGGGGTGAGTGAACTAATAGAATGATTACAGTTACCTGGGAACTAGAGGCAAAGAAGGATAGTTGATTGATGACTGTGATGAAACCTTTGTGTGGAAAGGCGATCATTCTAAAATATGTAGAGACGATCGCAGTCATAGCATATACCTGATGAGATCCATCATTAGACATATTTGGAGGGGTTAATGGTCACCTTTTTTCCTTCTTAGATGTATTTTTCTTGCATTTTTATTATTATTTGGTTTTATGATGCAAGTATAGGTAGTGATTAAGGCTAACATACTCTGAGTGCCTAATATGAGGTTGAGTGCAGAAAATCATGATTTATTAAGCATTTTTATAAGGATTGTATCATAAAGACTTGGAGGAGACATAAAGGACAAATTATTGCAGGATTTTCCACCCTCCTTAACTCTCAAAGGCAGCCAAAGGATCCCAAATATTCTCTCCAGTAATTCAAATTTCAAAGGTAGCCAAAGGATCCCCGAGGATTCTCTCCAACAATTCGAATTCCAGAGGCAGCCAAGCAACTCAAAGAGGAGTGCACTTAATATTTGTTTACTTGGACTCAATCACTATTTTCTAGGGAGTTGTTGGTAGCTGTCCTATAGAATAAATAGAGCAGAGCTAGAGCTAGGAAGAGTTAGTCGATTCTAGTTGAATTTTTTTTGCAAGCTATTGATCTTTTTATTATTTTACTCAGTGATCAAACTTTCAAAGATGTATGAGGTTATTCTTTTATGAAATGAGCAGGCTGATTTCATTCGACTGATTTAAGTTTCAGAGATCTAGGCTCGTGGGTTAGGGCCCAATCCATGTGCCTCAGCCTCTCTGTTGTTATTATCTTTTCCTTTCTGACATTAAGCTAGTTTTCTTTCTGTCATTCAATTAGTTTTAATTCTCATAGTTTCATCGCTGCTTATTTTTTGCTTTCAGTGTGATGCTATAGTTTTTCATTTGATTGTGAGTGATAGAATAGAAGAGAAAAACCAAGAAAATTTGTGGATCAAGAACCCATTCTCATCTCTGTCAATAGAGCTCAAGGAGGGCGAACCTTCCCACAGGTCCAAAAAATTCTTTCTGTACACTGTTTTTTCGTACGTTTCCTCTATTTTTCGTACATGAATCCGCAGCTTTTTTTGCAGGAATAAGCATCAAAATCCCCAGGAAGAACATGAAGCCATCCTGCTTCATTTCCCAGCTCTGTTCTCACACATGTGCACTACTATTGTGCCTCTATTTCCCTCCTTTTTTCTCTTATTTTCATCCATCGCCATTTTCATTCCCAAAATACTTGAAAAGCACTATAATTAGACCTCTACCCATTTCTCCTTGAAACTCTCGCTCGTCGTACCTCGCTCCATCACAAATCACAAATTTCTTGTGATATTTGTTAACACTCTCTCATTCCAAGCCCGAATGTGATATCCCTTTCTACTTCCCTTCGCTACTCTTTTATTAAAAATATTCAAAAACATTACAAACCACATTTTTTTCCACTTTGGACTTACCATCGCTCCTCATCACAGATTGCATTGTTTTCCTATTTCCTTTAAGACTTATCGCTTCCAAATTCCGATTGCGATATTGCAACCGTGCTTTGCACCTTTTCCTTGTTTCTTTAAGACTCACCTCTTTCAAACACCAATTGCGATATTGCGATCACGCTCCGCCGCAGGTACCATCGCCACGTCACCCATCACAATCACACTTCGCACCTTTCCCTTGTTTCTTTAAGACTTCCCGCTTTCAAACGCCGATTGCGATATTGCGATCATGCTTCGGCGCTGGTCCCATCACCACATCACCCATCGCAGCCACACATCACTGCTTTTCCTTGTTTCCTTAAGCATTATCGCTCCAAATTCTGATTTTGAACTCCACCACATCACAAAACACCTTTTGTATTTTTTATTTTGTTCCTGTTAACCTTTACCACTCTGACCTTGCGACATTGCGATTGCGATATCGTAGATCACATATTGCACTTCTATCTGCCAATCATAACTCCTCCATCACATATTTCACTCATTCCGCCCCAGAAGCATATGGGTGCCATATCATAAGGTTTTATAAGGATTAAAACCCCGCTTTCCACTCCTAAGCCCTGTTTCATGTGTTAATATCACCTCCATTAGCCTATTTTAGCCCTTTTATTTCCTCCAAGTTGCAAAATCAACACTTTTTCAATTAGGATTAAGTGATGGATAACTTAGTTGCATGGGTAGAAGCATGGTAGATATACCATAGGATAAATAGAGTGAATTTAGCCATTTGGCGAAGTTAAGTGTGGTTTAGAATTATTTTCCTTTCTGCCATTCATTTTCATCAAGTTAAATTATTTTTCTTTCTGTCATTTCTTTTCTGCAAATCAAATTAGTTGCATTCTTGTCATTTCTTTTCAGCAATTTAGTTTAGTTTCCTTTCTTTCATTTCCATCCAGCAATTTACTTTCTAGTTCTTATCATAATTTGAAAAATTGAACCCTTTCGTAAAACAAAAGAGGATGACATGAACATATTGCATATTTTGTTTATATAGCACTTTCACCTCCAAGTTTGTACGAACCTCGGGTTCATAAAGTAAAGTAGGGTAGCCCTTGTGAGTTGCAACACTCTTGGTGCAATACCATGGCTCACCACTTTTTGGCATCGTTAACGGGGAGGTGTCTGGTAGATATTTTGATTTTGTTTTAGCATTCTTTTCTGCTTTCCTTTCTTTTCCTGTCATTTTCAGAAATATTGAAAAAATCCAAAAATATCTAACTTTCATGCATCGTAGGAGTAGGAATACCCAAATACAAAACTTACCCAAAACCCCCACATCACCTCCTAGCCACCCTTCACTCTTCTTTAGTGACATTGAGATTGAACCCCCTATAGGAGAGCCTTCTAAATACTTTGAGGATCCTATTGGGGAAGAAGAAGAAGACCTTGTTTCAACTGAGGGACTTGCTTCACCTATCTTAACCATGGCTGGGACCCAGAGAGCCTTTCCCATAAGAGAGGTAGATGGGGAAACTAAGATGAAAAACATTAGCCCCTAAACTCTCCCACACTTTCATGGAATCACCTCTGAGGAGCCCAACACATTCATGTTTGAATTTTCTGTTGTTTGTAGGACTTATGACTACACCTCTGATGATCAGAAGTTGAAGCTATTCCCATCCACCCTTAAGGATGCAGCCTTACACTGGTCCATGGGTCTTCCTGGGGATAGCATCACTACCTGGGCACAGATAGAAGAGACCTTCAACAACAAATACAAAGATTATTGTAGGTCCAAGGAAACTAAGGATGAAATATTTAGGTTGACTCTAAGACCTGATGAATCCCAAGAGGACTATGAAGAGAGGTTTCAATTAAACTATAAGAGAGCCAACTGCACTCTTGATCCTGCATCACTTAAACTTGTACTTCTTCGAGGGATCAATGAAGATATAAATGAAACCTTGAATATGCTATCAGGAGGAGATATCTACCAACAATCCTATGAAGTAATCAAAACTGTCTTTTGGAACCATTCTAGGGCATTTAGGAAGAAGGGCAAAGCTATCCAAAGTACATCCAATACCCCTTCCTCTTCAACCTTCATAAAAAATGAGATTGGAAACATGCTAGAGGACTTCAAGAGTGACATGTTGCACACCTTTGCTTTGAAAATGGACACAATGCAGGTCAAAAGGAAGCAAGAGGAAGCAGAGAGAGCCCTGGCCATATTTTGTCCTAGATATACCAAGAAGCACCCAATAAATGAATGTCCACTGAATTTCATAGAGGTTTTATTTGTTTGTGAGGAGAATCATGCCACAGAAAAGTGTCTCTCCTTACCTGGAATTAAGGTTGTATATCAAGGTGGGGAAGAAATTCCAGAGCAACTCTATTTCATCAACCAGATAAGGCCTCAGGGCCCTCGACCATAACAAAAATTTATGCAAGGTGCACTTTACTCTTACTATTACAACAATCAGAGTGCACCCATGCAACCTTCGTACACCCCCACTCCTCCATCCTGGTCTACACCTCCTATTTGGCCTTACAGCCCTTCATATCATCCTCAGCCAGTAAACCAAACATTCCAGCAGTATGATCCACAACAACCTCAGTGGAAAAATCCATCCCAAGGGTGGAAGCCTCAACAAAATCAACCACCTGTTCTAATGCCTCCACCCCAACCTCAACCTCATATTACTCATGTTGCTCCACCTAGGCTACCTATACCTGCACGTCCCAATCCGAACCCGAACAGAAGACAGGCACAACATGCTCCCAGTGGAGAAACATCTTATCCAACTTATGTTTTGGAAATACAGGAGGTTAATCTCAAGTTGGGAAGAGTAATCCCAAACAACAATCCTCCATCTCCACCTGTAGAGGTTGAGAAGGAAAATGAAGAAGGTAACACTCAGATCCAACAATATCCTTTTCCTGAGCGCTTGATCCACCCTAGTCAGCACACCCCTTAGGAGACTGAACTCCTGGGAGAATTGGAAAATTTGTGTCTAAAGATACTACTTCTCTAGGCCATTAAGGATGTCCCTATCTATAATAGGCTCATCAAAGAAAAGTGTTTCAAGAAACCTGGGAGAAGGAAGAAAGACACCCCCACCATCAATGTGGTAGGACAACTTTTTGACCTAATGTTGGGAAGGGTGATATTTCCAAAGTACCTACACCATGGTAGTCTAGTTGTTGATGTGCATGTAAATGGTGTCATAGTCCCCAACACTTTGATTGATATAGGGGCTACCATCAATTTCATGACCAAGGAAACTAAGTTGAAACTTAATCTCCAAGGGAATTTGATGAAAACCACAACAGTTCTTCAAATTGCAGATCGATCCATAGTAACTCCAGAAGGAATTTTTGAGGATGTTATGGTTACCATAGACTCTTGGGAGTATCCTATAGATTTCCTGGTCCCGTAACCAAAAACCAAGTTCAATGGTTATCCCCTCATCTTAGGGATACCTTGGTTAGCCGCTATAGATGCTTATATTAGTTTTCGGGCCAAAAACATGACTATAAAAAATGGGTAATTGTCTAAATGGCTAGTGTTATATCCTCAAGCCCAACCTTTCATTGATCATGATCTCCCTATATGGTTGGAGGATGAAGAAGGTGAGTTATATAACACTTCCTCTATGTGTACCATAGATGTTATTCTTAGAGGGGGGTAGCTTGATGAAGATGAACTCATCGATCATGTCATTCAAAACCAGTCCTCCAGTAACATTCCTCTCAAAACCTTAGTCAAAGAGTCTGAAAGCCAACCTTGGATGGAAGTGCACTCAGTTGAGTCAACCTATGAATACACCAAGGCTATTGAGTTTGGCCCATCTAGATCTCTAAAAATCAACCCAAACCTCTCGAATGAAGAAGAGAAGGAGTTGTGCCAGCTTTTGAAAGAGAATCTAGATGCATTTGCTTGGGATTACAAAGACATGAAAGGGGTGCATCCTTCAGTGTGAAAAAATCATATTTACATCAAATAAGGATGCAAGCCTGTGAGACAACCCCAAAGAAGGATGAACCTGGCTCTGAAGGACATAATCAAAGAAGAGCTGCAGAAACTATTGGATGCAGGGTTCATATATCCTATATCCGATAGTGAGTGGGTATCTCCTCTTGTCTTAGTCCCAAAGAAGAATGGGAAGTGGTGAATTTGGGTTAATTATCGAGAACTTAACAAAGCCACCAAGAAAGACCATTTCCCTTTGCCCTTTATAGACCAATTCCTGGATGGCCTTGCGGGGAAGAAGTTATTTTCCTTCTTATAAGGGTTTAGTGGGTACAATCATATTCAAATCATCCCTGAAGACTAGGATAAGACTACTTTCACCTTCCCTTTGGGTACCTTCGCTTATAAAGTCTTACCCTTTAGGTTGTGCAATGCCCCATCTACCTTCCAAAGAGCTATCCTGAGCATCTTTTCTGAGTTAGTCCATGACTCTGTCAAAATCTACATGGATGATTTCACACCATATGGGGATGACTTCCAGGAAGCTCTCTCCAATTTGGGTAAAGTTCTAAGAAGGTGTGTTGAGATGCATCTCTCCTTGAGCCCAGAAAAGTGTGAGTTCTTGAAGGAAGCAAAGGTTCTATTAGGACACTCCATATCCCAAGTAGGAATACAGGTAGACCCAAAAAAAATAGCCATCATCAAAAGGTTACTTGCTCCTCAAAAGCTGAAAGATGTCAGGAGTTTCTTAGGCTTAGTTGGTTACTATAGCGGGTTCATCAAAGATTTCAGCAAGATAGCTTCACCATTATTTGGGTGATTGGCCAAAGATTCTAATTTTATTTGGTTTGGTCCTTGCCAAGAGTCTTTCGAGCTCATTAAGGAAAAGTTGACTACCACCCCCATCCTCTGAGGTCCAAATTGGACTCTGCCTTTCCACATCCACACTGATGCATCCAAAAAATATGTACGGGAAACATTAGGACAATTAGAGGACAAAATCCCTTATGCCATTTATTTTATCAGCAAGAACTTGTCAAAGGCCGAGCTGAATTATAATGTTAATAAGAAGGAGATGTTAGCCATTGTCCATGCATTGAAAAAATTCATGCATTATGTAACTGGATATCAGAACTTTGTTCACACTGACCATGCAGATCAAGTATTTAATGAATAAACCAGATGTGAAAGTTATGAAAATTATATGGTTGTTAATTTTGCAACAATTTGATTTGATTATTATTGATAAACTTGGAAAGGAGAATGTTGTTGCAGATTTTTTGTCCAAGTTAGCTCTCCCTGCAGGAGAAGAAGGAATGGTGGATGAACATCTGCCAGATGAGCACCTCTTTGCTATATCAACACTCACCATGGTTTTCTGATATAGCCAACTACTTGGTTGCTGTGAGACTCCCTCCTAATCTTTCATTCAGGGGGAGGAGAAAAATCATCAGAAAAAACGCCCCTTTCACATGGATTGGGAGAAAACTTTTCAAGCTAGGCCCTGATCAAATCCTAAGGAGATGTGTGATGGAGGAATAATTTTTTGATATTCTCTCTACATATCATGACATCCCATGTGGAGGCCACTTTTATACAAATACAACTGCTTATAAAGCTTTGCAGGCAGGATACTATTGGCCTACCCTTCACCAAGATTCCAGAAGATACACTAACAGGTGTGACTAGTTCCAAAGGATGGGGAAACCCACACAAAGGGCTGAGATTCCTTTGCACCCTCAGGTGGCTCTTGAGCCATTTGACAAGTGGGGCATGGAATTTTTTGGACTTATCGATCCACCATCCAGAAAAAATTAGTATATCATAGTCTGCACGGATTAACTAACAAAGTGGGCTGAAACTAAAGCAGTGACATTAGCAACTGAGGAGAAAGTAGCATAATTTCTGAGGGAGAATTTATTTTACAAGTTTGGATACCCCACACTGATCAGGGAGCACAATTTACCAATCACCTCATTGAGAATCTTTTGAGGAAGCACAAGATTCAGCATAGAACTTCTACTACCTATCACCCTTAGGCGAAAGGAAAATTAGAAGTAACTAACAGAGCTTTAGAGAGAATCCTCACCAAGGTTGTGAGAAACAACAAAAAATATTGGGCAGACAGATTGGTGGAAGCTACTTGTGCCTACAACACTACTTGGAAGACAACAATAGGATTCACTTCCTATGAACTAGTCTATGGTAAGAATGCTCTACTTTCAGTTGATTTTGAATTCAATACTTTAAGAATGGAAGCTGAACTAAATCTCGATCTATCAAATGCCCAAAAAGAAAGGTTGCTACAACTAAATGGATTGAATGAGTTCATAATGCAAGCACTTGTTCACACAGAAGTAGTTTAGTTGCAAAGGAAGGTCTGATATGAAAAGAACATAAAAGAATAGATCTTCCAAGAAGGAGATCAGACATTGTTGTATGATTCAAGTTTTAAATATTTCAAACGAAAGCTGATGAAAAGATGGTTGGGACCTTACACAATGGAAAAATGTTTTGATAATGGCGCAGTTCAAATCAGAACCATAGATGAGGAAGGAATCCCCTTGCTTGTCAGTGGTCATAGACTTAAAATTTACAATAAGCCTTTGTCAAGGGCAGAGTTCGTAAATTCAATAACAAGAGAGGTGTATGTGATGGGAAACTCCATAGTTTCCCACACCTCCTACAAAAAAAAAAAAAAAGATCCATGGGTGAAAACCTCTCTGAGGCACCCAAGGTAAGCTTGTGGGTTGAAAACCTCGATGGAGGCAGCTCACTTGCTCAAAAAAAAAAAAGAGAATAAATATCCATGGGTGAAAACCTCTTTGAGGCGCCCAAGGAAAGTCTGTGGGTTGAAAACCTCCATGGAGGTAGCCCACTTGCTTTCAAAAAAAAAAAAGAGGAAAAAAAAAAAAGAATTACATCTGCATCTCTGTGTTTTCTGTGTTTGCTATTTTGCAGGTCATTAATGATTTATGGAAACATAGGGAAGCATTCATCTTCTTTTCCCTTCTTTTGTTTTACCATCCATCCCATCATTCACTCCATTCATTTTCATAACTTCCTCCATCACCTCCATGCACCACATTCCTCCATTCCTGAGCACAATGTAGCAAGGGAAGCAAGACACAGATTGCTACAAACATCAGGGAATTCCTACAACACAGAAATTTGTTCTTGAGCAACAAGAAAAACAAGGGAGATGCTCACTCAGAGAACAAACAATACTGAGGAACGCAACATCTAAAAGGCTTGTCTCCTCAATCCAGCTCTTGCAAACGCCTTGGAAACAATAGGTAAACTCAGATATAGCTTCTCACCCCTCGCTATGCATCCATAATAGCCAGAAATAATTAAATTTTCAAACTTAGAGTTTAAGTGGCAGAAAGGTGTCCAGTTAGCTTGGCCACCATCGTGAAGTATGACTAGGGAGAACTGCAAAGTCATGCCACCTGGGCATGCAAAAGAAAAGAATTTAAATCAAGTGGAGTAGAGGAGAATGAGGTGAGGAAACACGCAGTCCATCATGAATTAACAAGGAGAAGGAAACAACTGTCTACAACAGAAACTGGAGCTGAGCCAAGTTACATAAGCACTCCAAAATTAGTTGCGCAATCTAATGAAAAGATACCCTGTCTCATCCAAACCAGTAAATTAAAAAAAATTAAGGGAAGAGAGATCGACGGAAGCTGCAGCACAGAAGTACCGAGAGTGGGCTGCCTATTTGAACATCGCAACAACAACAGAAGAACAATGTCACCCTACCCATGGCTTGGTCCTCTTTCGTAAATATGAGCAGGGAATCTTTTATATCAACCCAAACAAGGCAGAACTCCAGTCCTAGCCATAGAGAATAAGAAGAGGAATTAGAAGAAGATCCAGAACAAGAAGAAGAAGAGGAAGAGACAAAGAGCCAATGAAAAATAGAAGAGATGGACATAAAACTCATAGAGATAGCAAAAAATGGGCAAGAAACAAACTCACAACACAACACCATATCCCTTCAATACAAAGAGGTAGTTGCCACCGTAGCTCCTCTGAGCGCAAAGAGAAAAAAAGGCAGACTTCTATGTATTTCAGAGCTGACAAGAGTCAGAGAGAGCCAGAAACTCCTCCCAAGAGTCCGATTATTGTTGAGGAATCACCAAGGGAGTAAAGAATCAAAGAAATAGTTCTGAAGGAGCAACTTCAGAAGGCACAAACAGAGAATGAAGCACTGAAGGAGCAATTGTAGTAAAATGAGGAGCAAGTAGCCACCATGGCAGACTTATGCATAGAAGCCCTTCAGCACAAATTCCCTTCTGACTCATATTTTGTGTACCTCAAGGATAAATGGCTTCTATTTCAAATCAAAACTCTAGCCTCCCATGGATCACTACCTTTCCAAGATTGTAGGCAATTCATGAATTTCTAAAAGCAAGCTAACATGGCTGATCAGGAAAAGATGATAGAGTTTTACGAGCATAAACTTGTGCTGACAAATATGGATATTTGGGACCCAAATCCTACAATGGTGGATATGCAGTTGATGGCTCTAGTCCCTTGGATGGTGAATGAGGACACTAGAGAAAAAGAGATATGGAGGGTCATGGGAAGAAGAAATAGAGAACCCTTATATATCAGACCATAATTTTTCACCCCAAGAGGATTCATCCTTAACCGTTGAGAGATTGAAAGGGACCCTACACAGGTTGAAAGTTGCCTTCAGACTCAGACCCAGGTGATAGGCCACTGGATGATGTTTCTAGGTAGCTAGAAGGTGAGTGCATTATGGCCAGCCAGAGGAGATGGAACAACCTCCCTCACAGCCTCAAGAACAAGGAGTACCATACTCCAGAAAGACTGAAGGGTGCATTGTAAAGGGCACCATTATACAAGAGGGACATGCAGGCCAAAAAGATCCAATGGTTGGGACTAAAGCTTAGCCCACCTTTGATGTTGGGGCTGAATGATGAAAAGGACACAGATGCACAAGATAGAGAATGGGAGAATGCAGAAAAGAATATTGGTTTTTACCCCCTTGGGGAAACTCCCACACTTCTTCCTCAGGAAATCAGGGGGGCTATCAAAGCCTTGAAGGAAATGCAGGATCATGATTAGTTGCTCAGAGGATGAGCAACCATTTAGTAGGGGGGTGATGATGAGCTCCATCAGTAGACATACTTGGAGGGGTTAATGGTCACCTTTTTTCCTTCTTAGATCTATTTTTCTTGCATTTTTATTATTGTTTGGTTTTATGGTGCTAGTATAGGTGGTGATTAAGGCTAACATACTCTGAGTGCCTAATATGAGGTTGACTGCAGAAAATCATGATTTATTAAGCATTTTTATAAGGATTTTATCATAAAGACTTGGCGGAGACATCAAGGAGAAATTATTGGAGGATTTTCTACCCTCCTTAACTCTCAAAGGCAGCCAAAGGATCCCAAAGATTCTCTTCAGCAATTCGAATTTCATTTCAAAGGCAGCCAAAGTATCCCCAAGGATTCACTCCAACAAGTCGAATTCTAGAGGTAGCCAAGCAATTAAAAGAGGAGTGTGCTCAATATTTGTTTACTTGGAGTCAAGTGGACTCAATCACTATTTTCTAGGGAGTTGCTGGTAGCTCCCCTGTAGAATAAATAGAGCAGAGCTAGAGCTAGGAATATTTAGTCGATTCTAGTTGAAACTTTGTCGCAAGATATTGATCTTTTTATTATTTTACTTAGTGATCAAACTTTCAAAGATGTATGAGGTTATTCTTTTATGAAATGAGCAGACTGATTTCATTTGACTGATGAAAGTTTTAGAGAGCTAGGCTCGTGGGTTAGGGCCCAATCCATGTGCCTCAGCCTCTCTACTGTTACTATCTTTTCCTTTCTTCCATTAAGCTAGTTTTCTTTCTGTCATTCAATTAATTCTACTTCTCATAGTTTCATCGCTGCTTAGTTTTTTATTTCAGTGTACTATTGTAGTTTTTCATTTGCTTGTGAGTGATATAATAGAGGAGAAAAACCAAGAAAATTTGTGGATCAAGACCCCCTTCTCATCTCTGTTAATAGAGCTTGAGGAGGGCGAACCTTCCAACAGGTCCAAAAACTGCTTTCTGTTCACTGTTTTGTCACGTTTTTCTTCTATTTTTCATACATGAATCCACAACTTTGTTTGCAGGAATAAGCATCAATATCCCCAGGAAGAACATCAAGCCATCCCGCTTCATTTCCCAGCTCTGTTCTCACGCTAGAGCACTACTGTTGTGCCTCCATTTCCATCCTTTTTTATCTTATTTGCATCCATCACCATTTTCATTCTCAAAACACTTAAAAAGCATTAGAATTAGACCTCTGCCCCTTTCTCCTCAAAACTCCCGCTCATCGTACCTCGCTCCATCGCAAATTTTATGTGATATTTGTTAACGCTCTCTCATTCCAAGCCCGAATGCGATATCCCTTTCTACTTCCCTTCACTGCTCTTTTATTAAAAACAGTCAAAACATTAGAAACCACAATTTTTCCCCTTTGGGCTTACCATCGCTCCTCATCGCAGATCGCATCGTTTTCTCGTTTCCTTTAAGACTTACCACTTCCAAATTTTGACTGCAATATTGCGATCACGCTTCGCACATTTTCCTTGTTTCTTTAAGACTTATCGCTTTCTAACGCAAATTTCAATATTGCGATAGTGCTCTGCTTCCGATCCCACCACCACGTCACCCATCGCAATCGCACTTTGCACCTTTCCCTTGTTTCTTTAAGCCTTCCCGCTTTCAAACATCGATTGTGATATTGCGATCATGCTCCACCACTGGTCCCACCACCACATCACCCATCACAGCTACACTTCACATATTTTCCTTGTTTCTTTAAGACTTACTGCTCCAAATGCCGATTTCAAACTCTGCCGCATAGAAAATCACCTTTCGCAGTATTTTTTTTGTTCCTGTTAACCTTTACCGCTCCGAACTTGCGACATTGTGATTGCAATATCGTAGATCGCATATCGCACTTCTATCCGCCAATCATAACTCTGCCATTGCATATTTCACTCATTTTGGTCCAAAAGCATCTAGGCACCATATCATTAGGTTTTATAAGGATTAAACCCTCGCTTTCCACTCCTAATCCCTATGTGTTAAGACCTCCATTAGCCTCTTTTAGCCATTTTTTTTTCTCCAAGTTGCAAAATCAACACTTTTTCAATTAGGATTAAGTCATGGATAACTTAGTTGCATGGGTAGAAGCATGGTAGATAGACCATAGGATAAATAGAGTGAATTTAGCCATTTGGCCAAGTTAAGTGTGGTTTAGAATTAGTTTCCTTGTTGCCATTCATTTTTAGAAATTTAAATTAGTTTCCTTTTTGTCATTTCTTTTCTATGAATTAAATTAGTTTCATTCTTGTCATTTATTTTCAGCAATTTAGTTTAGTTTCCTTTATGTCATTTCCTTCCAGCAATTTACTTTCTAGTTCTTATCATAGTTTGAAAAATAGCGCCCTTTCGTAAACCAAAAGAGGATGACATGAACAAATTGCATCTGTTGTGTATATAGCACTATCACCTCCAAGTTTTTACGAACCCCGAGTTGATAAAGTAAAGTAGGGTAGCCCCTGGGAGTTGCACCGCTCTTGGTGAAATACCAAGGCTCACCAATACCCATGGCCTTCCGAGTAAAATGTTGTAATCAAGGGGTCCGTCAATGACCTCAACTTCAACATTCATTGTTTTTCTCCCTAGTTCAACATTCAAGTTATTAATAATACCGCAAGACTGATATGTATGTCCATCAAAAGCTTTCAATGTTGTAGGTGATTGAGATAGGCGCGGTGAGCCAAGTGACTTCCAGCAGTTTAGAGACATAATGCACATAGATGTTCCCTCATCAATAATAGTACCATGAACAAGGTGATTGAGAACATTTACTATGATGGATAATGCCAATTCTGCTGGTAATTGCAGCACATAGCCCATATGATTAAAGACTACGAGATTGAAATCTATCGGATCAATTCCACCAATTGATGACAACAAACCCTGCTTCTAGGAGGGAAAATTTTGAAGCACCTGAAGTGCTGACATAGCTGAAGGGGATTGAGCCAAATCTTCAAATATATTATAATTTTGAGCAGCTCTGGCTCGAGGATTAAATATCAACTTATGAACAACTCCCTTCAGGGGCTTGATTGTCAATTCAGGAATAATAGTTGGCGGTATCAATTTCGTAGACGGATTCGTGGTCGAGGCAGTAGGTTTATTAGTAGCTTGAATACCATAAACTTTATTACACGTTGACACCAAAACATCAGTCGATGGTTTCGTGACAGACAACATAAGCACTTGGGAACTATAAGCTGGATCCGTAGCAACCAAATTTGTGTCCGGATTCAAAAATGGGTCTGTCAACACAACAGATGCATGAGAGGCCTTAACCAATTTTGAGACTTTGGCGCGGTGAGGAAAATCTCGAACAAAGTGTTCCTCATTACATATTATGCAAGGGTAACAAGATTTATGATTTACAGTCGATTGATCAGATGATCTTTCCTACGGGATAGAAGTTTTATTTTTCTTTGATTTCCCCTTTTTATTACTTCCTTGTTGCTTGTCACTTTTTCCCTTGTCAGATGACACGACATGGATTTCGGAAGAAGGCACAGGATCAAATGCAATAGAGTGATGTGTGCTTGCAGTATCGATCATACCATCTCTGGCATGACCGTCCCTAGATGGGGGAGGAACAATAAAATTAGATCGCGACGTGTTGGGAATTTTCTTGTAGAGTGTGCTAGACTGAGTATAAACCAAGTCTAAATACTGGGCACGAGAAATGACCTTCTCTTCAGTAACGACGCCACACTTAGCCACATTCTTAGTTATAGATGGTAATAGGGACTTAATGAACCACTTAGCAAGGAGCTGATCAGAAACAAATGTCTTAACCATTCTATGATGACGATGCCACTCATGAATATGATCAGAAATGTGAGTAGCATTAGTCTATTTAAAATTAGTAAAGAGTTCCATTCCATATTCATATCATTTGGGTAACTGGAAGTGGGTCAAAAAGACAGTAGCTAGGGTAGTGAAATTATCAAATGAATCTCTTGGTAACTCAATGTACCATTTCGCAGCCGGACCAGTGAGCGTACGCTAGAAAAAACGTAGTCGAATGGAGTCATCATTTATGGAGTTAGATGAACACCACAAATGATAAGTCATAACATGCGTCGACGGGTCTTCCCCAGGGTTTCCATTGAACTTAGGAATATCTGGGGGTAATTTATGGGGTATAATCATCCACCAAGGATCGTAATTGATTGAATCATTGGTAAGCAAATTTAAATCCGATAACTCTAAAGTTGCAACAAAGGGAAAATGTTGATTTAGATCGGGTTGAGCATAGCCAGGGTATGATGGAATTGCTTGGGCAACAGGCCTTTGAGCACCAACATAAGGAATATGTTGCTGGTAACCAAGATAGGGGTTTTTTTGATAGGAAAACTCTTAAGGATTCTGTTGACCAAAACTGGGTATGCTACTTGTTGAAATAAAGGTTGTGGCATTTGCGCTTGTGGCTGCAAAGGGGTCTGTCCACCAATATTATAACCCAAACTAGGATAGCTTGGAATTGGTTGCGGATAGGTATAACCTGGATGCAGCTATGACATCCCATAATATGGTAATCTAGCTTGTGAATAAATGATTCTGGATACAGGCGGTTGTTGTAAACCAACCGAAGGAGTTGGAGTTTGAGGCCCAATACTTGAGGGTATTGGGTTGAGGGACTTGCCTGAGATGGTTGAGGTACAATAGTTTGAGCCTGTAACAGGGGTACAGATGTATTAACAAGTGGAGTTGATGTGTATGCAACAGGTTGAACCGGTTGATACGAGTGTACAACCGTTTGTGGTTGGATGGGTAGAGTGGGCTACCACTGACAAACATTCATTCCTACATTAGGATGAACAAATAACGATAGAGTACTGTCAATATGGGTGACCATATGTTTCCCCCCAGCATGAGGAGTATAATAAGATGGAAAATATTGTTCTCCAAATGCAGGGATTCCAGTTGAAATTGTATTGGATGGAATATACCCAGATGGACCAGCTTGATATTGCCCTGATGATGTGTATAAATGATTAATTCGTTCAGTACTCACTATAGATTTACCAGTTAGAATACCAAACGATGATATTGGTGAATTCTATGGGTTTGAGTATGCACCAGAGAAGGTTCCAGATAAATATTGGTAGCCAGGTGGGACAAAATTTCCACCATATAATGTTACTCAGGTGAAGTTGTGAACATCGACGGGGTAGAAAGAGTAGGTGTTGTCGCAACTGGAATAGATGGTCCAACCAAAGATGTTGGCTCAAGCATGTTTATTTGACCAAATGTATACCCTGTTGGATCTACAAGAGCTCTAACAGAAATACGATCAACAAAAGTAGCGGCAGGTGATTGACGAAAAGGCTCATATAGGTAAAGCTCCGCCCCAAAATGAGTTGTAGTTAAAGGTTTTTCATCTTGTGGTATTCTTCAATCGAAATTAAGCCAGGTGGAAGGATTTCGTTGTCAGGCCCAAAGTATATTTCAAGAGGTTGATTGTGCAATATGGGAGACTCAATGACTACAATAGATTGTGGGGCGACCGATATAGGAACAAATTCCGGTCGTTCGACTTTGGGATTCAGATGTTCTGGAAAAAATGTGACAAGATCCAGATCAACTTCCAGTTGAACAACGTCATGTTCAGGAGGTATGGTCTCACTAATTGGACATTAGGGGAATTTTGAAGTCTAAAATGGGCCTCCTAAGAAAAATGTACAACTAAAATAAACTTTATAAGAACCAATAGGATTCAAGATGATGATGTCAACCATGGGGGATGATTCACCATTTTTGCAGTAAAAAAGTAAAAAGATTAAAAAACAATAAAATAATAAAACTACTTTTTCAACTCGTATTTTTAACTTATCTCCCTAAGGGTTTACTCAAATTTTGAGCGAGAATGCTCGTTGGATGCAAAATTTAATTCCTCATCAAAGGAGTACCCATGTTGCATACTTTTGATGGACCCTGCTACATGAAAATGAGAAATACATAAAATAATGTGATTGCAATCACGTTTTTTTATAGCAAAGTTGATAAAAAATTATGCAAAATGGGTACTCATTGGATGAGGAATTAAATTTTTCATCCAATGAATATTCCCATTTGAAATTTGAGTAAACCCTTAGGGAGATAAGTTCAAAATACAAGTTGAAAAAGTAGTTTTTTTATTTTTTTCCTTCTAAAATTTGATGATGTAATCAAATATTATTTTATTATTTCCACTATTATTTTATAATTTCCTTAGGAGGCCCATTTTAGACATCAAAATTCTCCTAATGATGGATTGTGACCACAGGTAGCTGTGAGGACTCCGTCTCGACAACAGTAGATGAACCAGGATTTGTAGAAACAACTTGTGCCAACTCTGGTATATGTGAGGATGATGTCGCACCATAGGTACTAATAGTACTAATTTTGGTAGAGCGATGTCGCCTTCGCCGACCAGAAATGGTTTCCAGTGGTAAAGGTGGTTTCAGTGCTATTATACGCGAACGATGGGGAAATGGGTGTTCTTCTTCCACAATGACTGATTTATTTTATGAACAGAAACAAATAAACAAAATAAAAGGGTAATTCTAAGCAAAATGTTTACAAAGTAATTATGAACTGTAGAATACCTCCTAGCGAACCAAGAAGTATGGGCAGACAATCTCCTCGAATGTTGTGTTCGGTGCATCACAATTTACAAGGCGGGTGACTCGGTTCACTATGCATGGATAGCAACCTAAAGTTTTCCTCCCAAATATACCCAAAGGTACGTGGAGGCCCAAGTCCGTATTAGCACTATCTAATGCGAAACCGCATAGTGAGAGCACCCCCTTATAATTTTCATACTAGAACACCGCCTGATATACCCGAAGGTACGTGGACGAACTCCAATATACTTGTGTACGTGGAGTGAGGTGTCACACTCAGCATGTATCGCAGACAAGTTAACTACAGATGCTATGTTTAACGACATCGGAACATGTCTCTAGCCTAGACCTTCTAAATGTTATCATTATGGTTCCAATGCTTTCTTAGGTAAATTGATGTAAATTTTAATTTGATCTTGTTTAGGAAGTTTTTCTTTGAGGTTCACCGCATGATGTGATGGAAATTCCTAAAAATGCAAACTCAAATGATAAGAAAACTTTTCAATTTAAATTTTTTCAATGAAAATCCTAGCTACTTAAGGGAAAGAGCAATCAGTTTTAGAGCAAACAACAAAGAGCACAAACTAAAATGCAGTTTTCCTATTTTTTTCCTATGCAACGCACACAATTCACTATATGCACATGCAGGTTTTTATTTTCAACTCCCTTAATGTGAATGCAAGAAAGGAAACTATATGCATCAAATAAAATAAAATAAATGTTTTCTTCTTTGAGAAGCGAGGAATTTAACAACAATTTCTCTTTTAGGAAAAATGAAGAATGGAACTACAATTTTTCCTATAGGAAATGAAGAATTTAACGACAATTTCCTTTACGAAAACAAATGGATCTAATGCATAAATAAAATACTTTGAATTTGATTTTCCAATGATAAAGAAAAACACTAAAGAGACATTGAACAAATTTACTTTTCAAAGGAGTAAGAATTAGGCAAGTTCACTGGTCTCTAAGAGGTATCATACAATTGAGAATACAACAAAAAAATGGATGAGAATGATAGCAATGACAAATTTGAATGGAATTTGGTTGGCTAAGGGGGAAACACAGTCTTTAAGGGGAGACAGTGCGTTTCAGTGAACCCCTGAGTGGGAGACAGTGCGTTTCAGTGAACCCCTGAGTGGGAGACGGTGCACTGCATTGCACTGTGTCTTGACAAACAGTGTGTTGGGCGCAATAGTGATTGCAAATGCAAGCTACAAAAAACATTTCGAACGAAATTATTTCATTCAAAATTCTAATAACTGAAATTAGATGCTACTGATGAGGATTATCAGAGGCAAAAACACTAGGAATGATAGGAAAATCCCCAGTGGAGTCATCAATTTGTTATGTAGAATTATGATCTACGGATAAATCAAATTCCCTAAGTGTGGTGCTAGGCACTTATAACAATAGAACAAATACTTTGCTAACACTTTCTCTAAAATAAGAAGACACACAGAATGATAGAAGAACCTACTTGTGATCCAAGTGCTTATTCTTCTCCTTTTGTCGCTTTTGTTGTCGTCTTCAATCCAACTCAGATCGCCAGATTGATTCCTGCAAGTATAAATAGAGAATAGAAAACATATTGCAATATACAGATGCCTACTTATATTAGTCACTCAAATTGATTAGATTTGAAGCATATATATCTCTCAAGAGTCCATTGCATGAGAAATAGATACATAAACAGATACATATATGGGAAAATGAAGAACAATCTTTATTAAAGAGTATAAGGGGGAGGTTACAACCAATGATGAATTTGATGTCACCATCTCCAGCTTCATACCAACCTCATCACATCCAACATCACACCAGCAGCATATCAGTACTTTCACTCTCTCAAATGGGAATCCAACAACATTTCTTTACCAAAATTCTTCCTCCCCTAGCACTAGGATTTGTGCTTAATTTATAGGGAAACTGATAGTAGTTTCTCAATGAATGAATTTCTAATAATAGGAAAGACATGTTCCCAAGTTCATAGGTGTTATATGGACAGGATTCGAATTTTGACACATATGGACTCTTCTAGAAGGCACTGGCCATGTGGAGATTCCCGAAACAATGATAATTCTTCTCCCAGGTCACCAATGCACTCTTGAATGTCGGGAATTAAATTGCAGTGCACCCTTGAATGGAGGAAGTTGAAAATGCAACACAGTTAGTCCCTTTAGAGGCAGCGTTGGTGAGTTAATAAGTGATATAACATATACTTTAAACCTTGGAAATCTCACAATAGAAGCCATGAATGATTTTTTCTTCCCTTAGGGCATATAGAAACTGAAATGTAAGGGGATGATAGACCCTATTTTATTGGTCCTGGGGATGATGTCCAGTTTGACCAGGTCATGGGGGATGATGCCCAAATTGACCTATAACACCCCATATCATTTTCTTAATGATTTTATGAAATGAAATTATACTCTTTTATATTAGGGAACTTGTGTAGATAGAGATTTTACTTCCAATAAAATTATACTCTTTTATATTAGGGAACTTGTGTGGACAAAGAGTTTACTTCCAATAAAATTATTCATGCCCTATGCATAAATGGTTACTTAAAATCCCAAGGGATTAAATTTAATATATTTTCACCAATATTGTTAGGAATTTAGTTAGTTCCATGCTAGCAAGTGCCCAATTTGAATCCTCCCAAGTTAATTACACTACTTTGTGTCAATAAGTTTACTAGAAATGCCATTCAGGTTTACTAGAAATGCCATTCATAAATGTGAGGCAACATCTGTTAAGCTAGAAATATCACAAAATAAAATGAATAGTTTTTTAATATGCACCACTCTTAATGGACTTAATCTCTCATCAATGCGTTGTAAAAAGTTTTGATGTTGATTTGTTTTCCAATGCTTTTAAAGATAACAATAGTGACAAACTGATTGAATTTTCTACCTGCACATGATATAAGGATATTTTATCATGATGAGACCCATCAATAGTTCATAATGTATTAGAGGACGTGTTAGGTTTGGCTTGGAAATATGTGGCCATTTTCCAAGAATATTGAGTGGTAGGGTAGCTCCATTTGTTTTCTTGGACCTCAACTTAAAGTGTAATGCTTAGAAAATGAATTTTTTACTCTTAATCCTAAATATTTTTCAATGCAATGATCCTTAATGTGGATTTCCATTGTAGGTTCATAGACTTGCAATGAGACAATGAGACTTATAATGAGAATAAGATATGACTTGTTAGAAGATTCAAATATATTGAATTGGAATCATATGGTCATGACTATGGCCTATGAATTTTTCACGCTAGGAGTATCTAGGATTTTTCTTAATGTTTACATGTATATACAGTTGAGTTGGACCCTCGTATCATTTTCTTAATGATTTGGCGAAATCAACTAATAAAGGTTAGCCATGGGCATTTTGAAAGTTGTTTAACTAATAAAGGCTAGCTCTAAATGTGTTCTTGGATCTAACCTTTAAGCACAATGCTTAGCAAATGATGTTGAAAAGTCAACAAGAAATGTGTATCTAATTTAATTTTCCCTTAATTAAATTGGACAATAAATTGTAATCTTATAATCACTTGTAATAGTTAACTGAGTATGATAGACTCAGTTAGCTCATGAAATTCGAGTTGAGGGTGCTTGGTGAGGCATATAGAGTGATTCTATTTGTTTTAGAGTCCAAGTTGCAGTTAGTGTATTAGTTTAATGCATGAGAAATCCGTTAACTCAATTAAGTGAGTTAAAGTTAGTATAACTAATTGTAACTAATTGTTGCACTAGTGAGAGGTCAAGTGAATTAAATCAGATTTAATTCACATGCAGTGGTCTGTCAAGTGACTGATGATTTACTATTAATAGTTGCATGCATGTTAGTTTTGATGAAGACCTAGTTAAGACAGAGGTTAAAGGGATGTTATCTATCAGTTGTAATATTAGTAAATTGTTGGCGCGCAATTAGACAACCATAGGATTTCCCATGATGTATTGCACAATTTTGGAAGGATGAATTTCCTAATTAATATGGACCAATTTTTCTTAGAATTGCGCAAGGCAGGCAGGCTGAGCAGAGTCAGGAAATTAGCTAAGTGTTGGTATATTTTTTCTGGATCAGTGTGAGATAGTTGGTAGAGTTTGACAGACTCTTGTGAGAAGAGTGCATTGTAATTGTTTCATGATTCCTTGGTTTTACACAATACGAATAGAGAGGTTTTGAGCAGATTGCTTTCCCCAGAAAATTTCATGTGACATGGATTGGATACTTTATCTTACTTGGTGTGATTGTGTTTAATTTCCATAAATTAAATGTAGAAGGATTCAGTATCTTGCTCTAGAATATTGCATGATCGGATTGAATCCTTTGTTATACATATTGTTTGTATAATTTCTACAAAGTTTATGTTTGTAATCTATAAAAAAATCCATGCAATGGCACTA
Source organism: Pinus albicaulis (assembly GCA_034641835.2). Lineage (NCBI taxonomy): Eukaryota > Viridiplantae > Streptophyta > Pinopsida > Pinales > Pinaceae > Pinus > Pinus albicaulis. The sequence continues at coordinate 1,606,634,769 of CM076575.1, read as the reverse complement.
TTATGGATTTGCATTATTTGTTTAGAGGCCTAATGAGATTACAATATTATTTGTTAAAAAGTTTGATCCTTTGGTTTATAATATGTTGATTAAGGCCCGCAAGTACGCCAGGACGATATATGATGCTACTTAAATGTTCAGAGTTATAAAAAATTGAGTTAGTCCCCATATCATTTTCTCAATGCTTTGATGAAACCTAACTATATTCATTTATTTTAAGGAACCCATGTAGACAAAGATTTTACTTCCAATAAAATTATCCATGCCCTATGCATAAATGGTAACTTAGAAGCCTAAAGGGTTAATCTCAATTGGTTTTCACCAATCACTAGGAATTTGGCTAGTTCTATGGTAGAAAGTGCCCAATTTGAATTAGAGTGGTCTAGAGAGGCCACAACTTCGCTTTGATGTTGATTTTTTTCCCAACGCTTTTAAAGAGAACGATAGTGACAAATTGATTGTATTTTATACTGCACATTATATATGGATATTATCTCATGATGAGACCCATCAATAGTTCAAAATGTATTAGAGGACATGTTAGGTTTGGCTTGGGAAGCCGTGGCCATTTTGCAAGATGCTTGAGTGGTAGGGTACCACTCAAGCTTTGGTCGTTTTCTTATACATCGGCTTAAAGTGCAATGCTTAGAAAATGATGTTTTTACTTGTAATCCTAAATACTTTTCAATTTAATGATTCTTTTCGTGGATTTTTCCATTATAGGTTCAGAGACTTGCAATGATACAATGAGATTTACAATGAGAATACGATATGACTTGTTAGAAGATTCGAATATATTGAATTTGAATCATATGGTCTTTAATATCATGACTATGGCCTATGAATTGTTCAGGCTAGGAGGATCTATGATGTTTCTTAATGTTTACATGTTTAGACAATTGAGTTGGACCCTTATATCATTTCCTTGATGATTTGGTGAAACCAACTACGTATGTGTGTAATAGGTAACCCATGTAAACATATATGTGTGTGCAACCCCCTAAAATTGTTCATGATTTATGCATAGATGGTAACACATGCCAACAAATGTGGGTGTGCAACCCCCTAAAATTGTTCATGCTTTATGCATAGATGGTAGCCAAGAAATAATAATAAAGTTCATTTAAACACATCATTTCCAATAGAATTGATCTCCAATCGATGGCTGGTAAAAAAGACAATAATCAGCTCGGTATTATAATGTTGATTGGCTTGTTGGTGCTTCTTGATCCACTAATAGTCATTTCCAAAACAACAATAACTCTTCGTATACATCTTGCATGCATGAAATTTACATTCAATGCAACCAAAAACCCATAACACATATACGGGATGTTGTATGCAATTGTTTATTTGTTTTAATAGATACACTATGGCTAAGTATTTAGTTGATTTTATTTGGTATTAGACTGAAGGTTTGTGGGATTGAATGCATGCAGTGGAACATCATATCTGTAATTTTACATATTGTGTAAAAATGCTTAAACATATTGTTGCACCTCAAATCCTAGGATATTAAATGTCCTTGACTAAAATTATATTTAATGGTGTTGAGATAGACAACGTGCAAGAGTATTTCCTAATCAAAAAAGACTAAGCGGGAAAAGCAGAATAGAGGGTTCCTTTGGCCAAACCTTTGGCCAAGAATGTTATAGAAAGACTAATAATCAATGAGTGTACAATTATACAAACAAATCTCCTTACAACCTACACAAGAAGGAAAGCGCAAAAAGTATACCTTTCAAAGCATTTCATAGAGAAAAGGCATGCAAATTCCAATAAAATGTCACTGTGATTCGGAGTCCCCACTAGACTAATACACTATTAAAATTGAAAAGAAGGAAAGAATGCATGTCATAAAGGTTTTGAAAAATGATTTGTCCAACTTCCTTTCAAATATCACAAATATAGAGCTATAAAAATTTATAAGGATCCAAAACTTTCAATAATAACCTAGTTCTAAAATTCAATAATAACCCAATTCTAAAATTATGTCTCGCAGTGTCATTCTTTGCATGATAAAGGTTTAACCTTTATTCTGATTTTTCAACACCATAGAATCACAAACTAACGTGGATTAGAGTGAAAAAAAATTCCAGAGAAGAAAACAACGAACAAACAACTCAAAATCAAATATACATGCTATGGTATCAAGGAGGAAATCCTAAAGAAACGGGATAAAATACAGTTGAAGTTGACATGACATCAAACATGTAAAACAAAAACCATAAGTATTATCATTAAAAACAAAAAGTAGGGCCTTTATTTTTTTTTTCCACACTAATATTTTACATGATTCATACTTTTTATTTGTTGATAGTTATTGTAAAATCCATTTAAATTTTACTTATTATTTCATTTATTTTATGCCTTATCTTAAAAATAAATTACAATAAACTACAACATACAATTTATCCATCCCAAGTAAAACTATTGTCTTGTTGCGTGACAACTCATTACAACATGTGAAATGTTTAATAGAGTGAAATATTTGGTTATCTATGAATCGAGCTTTATTTTTATGAAGGGAAATATTAAAATGGTATTTCGTTAGTTGCTCATGTCTTAGACTATATATATATATTCTACACAGAGTTTTGTAACACATAAAATTAATAGTTGTTCTTTATTGTTCTATTTATAAAATTTTGATTCTACTTTTTTGTTTATATTTTGTCATTTTATCTTTATTCTAAGTTTCTGCCTCTATTTTGTCATTTTCTATTTTCTATTCTTCTAAACATCACTAGCTCAACTTCTTTTTGAAAGTGCAGACAAATTTTAATTTATTTATTAAAAAAAAACCAAAAAACAAAATGAGAATGTAAGTGACATACTCCTTAACTCTTTGCAACGTATTAAATTAATAGTCTTGTTCTTTATTGTTCTACGTCCAAAATCCTGATTCTACATTTGTGTCTCTATTTTGTATTTTACAAAATCTTTGTTTTACGTTTTTATCTCTATTTTGTAATTTTCTATTTTTGTGAACATCACAAAATCCTTATTCTACGTTTTTGTCTCTATTTTGTTATTTTCCATTTTTCCGAACATCACTAGCACAACTTTTTTTGAAAGTGTACAAAAATTTTAGTTTATTTATTAAAAAAAAAAAAAAAAGCAAAATAAGAATGTAAGTGACATACTCCTTAAGTTGAAACTTGCTATGTAAGTGACATACCTGATAAGCTTCATAAAAGGGTGAACTAATGTTGGAGGTAAACACATCCCCACCACTACAGACATGTCCCTTATATTTCACCATCCAAGGAGACATGGAAACGATAAGAGTATGTCACCATTTGGAATAGGACATCCTAGAGGACATGGGGGAATTACCCCATCTTGCATCCCTTATATTTCACCATCCTCAAATGTGTAGGGAAAGTCCCCATTTCAAAGAAGACATGGGTAGTGTACGAGAAGGTCCTCATTTCAAACGGGACATCCCAGAGGACACGAGGTACTTCTCCCACCTCCCCTAAATGTTTCAAGACATGGGGGACTTCTCCCACCTCCCCTAAATGTTTCATATCAAAATAAACGAGGATCTTGGAGACGTCCCTCAATGGTTTTTATGGTTTTGAGGACATCTGGCTGACTTTTTTCAAATATTCCACCCAAGTGCCATCAATTCTATAAACTTCTTTCAAATCTTGCACCCAAGTGGAATTGATTCTATACAAGAATGCAATGCCTCCTATGGTTTTGACGACATTTGGATGACTTCTTTCAAACCTTCCACCTAAGTTCCATTGATTCTATAGACTTATTTCAAATCTTGCACCCAAGTGGCATTGATTCTATACAAGAATGCAATGCCTCCTAAAATTCTCGGATGTTTTTGTAATGGGGTAATCAAAACAAAAAATTTCACTCCTATGTTGCATAGGTTATTGTACATTGTATACTCTCTTTTAAATATACTTATGTAAAAAAGTATGAACCAATTTGACATGGAAGCCCATATCAAACTCTAGGGCATACCTTACATTTCTGCGTCCATGGGATTTGGAGATTTCGGGTTTCAGGGACATTTAGATGACTGCTTTCCAATCCTGCACCCACCTGGTAAATAATTTCTCTAAGAAAATATTTAGTCACTAATTTTACATTCTTGCCATGCAAAATGTATTATGCAGTGCTTGCTATAGTACTCTATTCTATGTTTTTGTAATGGAGGATAATCACCACAACAATAAATGTCAACCCCTTGTTTTGTAGATTTTTGAACCTTGCAATCCACTTTATTTTAAATATGCTTTCATAAAATATTGTGAACCAATGTGCATGTAAGTCCATCCCCAACCTTGGGGCATCCCCTACATTTCTCCATCCCTAGGGTTTTGGGGATTACAAAGAAATCTCCTTTTGGAAAGGAATGTGCCTTAGGACAACAAAAGTTTTCAGTCCTTCGTTTCTTAATTTCTTGTATCCGCTCTCTTTTAAATATGCTTCATAACATGTTGCGAAGTAGTGTTGCATGGAAGTTGATCCCCAACTCTGGGCATCCCTTGCATTTCTCCATCCCTAGGGGTTTGGGGATTACAAGGGAAATCCCCTTTTAGAAGGAAATATCCCCAAGGATATCCACCTAGACATTTCTTTCCAAAAAGCCAAAAAGAAGAAGTAAAGAAGAAGTCCTTGGATGGTGTCTGGTTGGTTTTCTTGTGCCTTTGGTTGTGGGTTGAGTTATTAGTTCCTAGGAGACTTGGTTGGAAAAATGCTCAAGAAGCCCTTGGTGGGTTGAGTTACTAGTCCTAGAAGTCCAGGTTGGAAAAATGCTCTGGAAGCCCGACAACAACTGTGTGTTGAGTACTAGTCCTGGCAACCCTGGTTGGAACAAAGGCGTCGAAGCCCTGGACAGCTTGGTTAGAGACCAATATGGTGATGGTTAGTAATGTTCAACCACGAAGTGGAATCACTAATTGAGGGTTGAGGTGGTTTGGCCTCTAGAATCCCTGGTTTGGTTTTGATTGATTTGTTATATGAGATCACACATTCATGCTTGGAATATGGCATGAGGGTGACTGGATGAAAGAAAGATTTGGTTCATCCTAGCTTATGGTCAAGTGGTTCATGGAAGTCCCATACCTAGTCAGCCTATGCAATCATCAATGAGAGCTCTTTATCCTTGGTATTTTATGGGTAAATATACTTGTTTATATGTGGCTTATATCGTTGCTATATCCTTGATATATCTGTTGGTTATATGTTGGTTATGATTGAGTTTTATGAAAATGATAATGTATGGTTCTCATCATGTTTTGGTTAATCACTGAATTTACAATGACTATATGGCTTAATAGATGGTAATGCAGTTATTATGATGAGGCATCAATGCTTCTTAGTGATTCTCAGATAATTGTGAGACCCTTGTGCTCATGTCTATTATTTTAACCTGTAGAATGCATATTTGTGACATGTTTGACGAAACGGTTGTCATGGCTAGTAGGGGTCCACTCAAGTCCTTGTTCAAGTATTTAAATTTTTATCATTATTTTGAAGTTACTTTTAATTTCTGGAAGTTTCATGGAGTTTTGGGCAGTGGCATGAGTCTTGGATCTGAAAAAGTTGCTCAGAATCTGGAGTCATTGGCACATAACTACCTAGAAAAGTCCTTAGTCACATGCATGCCTTGTTGTGGGAGTGACTGGAGATTCTAAGTCGCAAGCATGCCCATGTCAAGGGAGTGATTAAGGCTTTGATGAACAAAAATGTCAGTTTTTCTCAAGGGTTGGTCACCTGGATGGGTTGGATGGCTCCTGGGGGTTCTGTTGCAAGTGGAGAAGGTTAGGTTGGTTGTGTTCCGTCGGTTCCACTTCCTTAACTGATATATAGGGAGTTGAATAATATCATAGTAACTCTTCGTCACATGTTTGCCCCGATTGGCCGGTTACTTGGGTAGATGTGGGAGGAGGGTGTTATAGAGTGGTATCATAGCATGGTTCCATTCTCCTTGGGTGATGTCTGGTTTATGTTCCCCTTGGATGGATGTGTTGTCGTATGTACATGTCGGTTGCATATAGGTCCTTGAGCTTGTGATCTATGTGCTTGTTGTGTATGCATGGCATTGGTCATGATTGTAGTGGTGTCTCCATGTGAAATTTGATGGTGTCGTTGTTGAATGTATTTGTTGTGACTTTATGCCAATCGTGCATCGAATATGTGTATCAGTTGATAACACATATGCCGGTCGTGCATCAATTATTTCACATTAGTTGAAGGAAATGTTGGACAAGGGATACATTAGGGCAAGTGTATCACCATGGGGCACACAAGTATCATTTGTGAAGAAGAAGGATGGTACTCTCAGATTGTGCATTCATTACATGCAATTGAACAAGGTGACCATTAAGAATAAGTATCCGTTGTCGAGGATTGATGATTTGTTTGATCAATTAAAGGGAAAAATAATGTTATCAAAGATTGATCTGAGATTAGGATATCATCTGAGATTAGACTATTGACTATTAACACTTCTCCTAAGGGTTGCAGAACTAGGGTTCATAGATAAACTTGTATTCTATGGTTTCAAACCCTTATTGTCTCCTTCAAGGGGGTTTCTTAAGCCCTTCACAAAGACTTCTTTTTGCTAACTAGATGGATTGTTTCTTTCACACATGTATGGAAAAATACTTTGCAAATCATATTGTAATATATTCATAAGATGATATTATTGGTATTGACTACACCTTATTTGGAGACATAATTTTTATTGTAGGGGTTGGTACCTTTCTATTGGATGTGGTTGGTGATGTGAAGACTACTCACCTTCTAGTAAAGATTCATACTAACTCTAACAAGCCTATGGATTCTTGTTTATAAAGGGAGACCCCTCTCAGCTCAACGCATTGGATTCTTTGTTTGTTCATGCTAATTGTTTTTTCTCAAATTTCCTTCTCCAAGGGGTTGAGACTATTTACTTCATTTATTGAGACTAAGAAAAGGCGCTTTCAAGTCAAAAGTATAATAAAAATTTGGGACTACCTCTAGAATTTTAAAATTCATAGGGTGGTTGGTTTGGATTAGATCCACTTTTCTTAGGCTATATCATGTCTACTACTTTACCTTCCTCTAGCTCAAACAATTAGAACACATTAGTAAGTGTTTCTTCCTCTTCTTTCTTTGTGATGATATCTCTCTCCATATGTGAATCAATGCCTTGCAAACCGAGGCTTCTTAGTGATGGAATGGCGCAGTTTGATCTGACCATTTCTTCTTATTGCAGTTTGCAGGAGGTTCTTGATCCCACCATTTATTCCTATTTAAGTCTTTTAATCCAAGTTGAAGGAGCTAAGGGGGTTGAGTTGCAGACGAAGCCAAGGAGGATGCATGGACTACAACTTGCTTGAGGTTCCTGATACTGCCTGTTCTTCCTATTGAAATTGAAGCATTTTTATCCTAGTTGAAGGAGATGAGGGGGAGCTGAGCGGGTTGAGTCACAGGAATAGTCAAGGAGGATGTAGGGACTGCAACTTACTCGATTTTCTTCATCCCGTCGATTCTTCCTATTGAAATTGAATCTTTTTCATCCTGTTTAAAGGAGTGGAGAGGGGTTGAATTATATGTGCAGTCAAGGGGGATGCAGTGACTTAGGTTAAGGGGACATGATAATGACTGGGTTAACTGGGTTTTCCTTTTATTTCAGTTCATAAGAGGTTTAGGGTTATGATACTTTGATCTACGACATATTTGCATGCCATAAATGCGTGTGCGGTTGGGGAATTTCCCATTCCAAAGTTTCCTTGAGTGCCATCGTGCCACTGTACGAACATGGTATACGGGATGAATATTGAGCCCCAACTAAGGAGTGTCGAGCTCATCAGTGATATAAAAAACCCTCATTTTAAAAAGCCCTCATTTGTGAATTCAATCACTTGTTAGGAAACATAATGAGAGGTGTTGGATTATAAATTCCCCTTTCGAAGGCCCTTGAAATATTCTATTTTTCGGGTGCACTCATGTGGTATTATTGGCAAGAGAATTGAACAGAGCTTTCACTCAAAGATTTCGACATGAGACAACTCTCCTATCTGCCCTTATTATTTGAGCCAGTAAGAGTTGGGAGTAAACATATATTACTCAATCTCGAATTGTAGGACCTTGTTCAAAGTAAAGATAATAACCTATGGGATTTGGATGAGATCATTACTCATTTATAGTTCTACCGAATATGAATGGGGACATCATCTAGAAAGACCAAAACCTACCATGAGTAGCATTAGGGTGCACCCTTTAGAAAGTCAGAGGTTTTATCGTTTAGAGGTTTTTTGAGAAGAATATTGATGGGTACCTGTAATGCTCAAGAAGGATCTTTTTGTGAAGACCAAGCTTTAAACAATGATGACATGGCTCGTATTAGAGGAGAATGGACACTTTGGCTCACACCTCCATAATATATTTGGCATATAACTTGCTTGCCCTAATACCAATGGCACAAGACTCATTCATTAGTTGGGAACTTTCCTTACAAATAGATAAGGAAACGACTACTGATATCACGGTCATTCACCATCATTTACCATCACCCATGGGGCAACAAGACTCAGAGGTATGGTGGGAAGTGATTTTTGGGCTTATATATTGCAATTACTCTTATAATCCTGGTAAGAGGAACTGTCTTATAATATTTACTACAAACTCACACAAATATTATACTTAGAATGGCCAGCCAACCACTTCCACCCTCTTCCATGGTTTTCTTGTAATGAAAAGATGCCTCCACAATGAACGTGAATCACAACATTCAGCTTTTTGTACTTACACATATCCAAGCACCAATGAACATGAAAGACTAACCAAATTCCTTGCATTGTGAAACAATCTATGCTTAATCATCACCTGGCGTTTGCACCTGGTTGCGTAAAAGACCTTATCCTGACATTGCCCTATTTGTTAACTCATTCACCGATTAACTTCTGTCAGCTAGGAAAGTTTTCTCTTTGATGATATGCATTCAAACTTCTATGCCACATTTAGATAACATTTGACATTCACTTTGTGCATTTAGTATAAAATATCTAAAAAAATCATGTTCACACCTAAACATACAAGGCATGGCACATGCATAAAATATATTCTAACTACAAAATTAGCTACTCAAAAATCCGGAAGCAAATTTTGCTAATGCTACTCAAAAATCCGGAAGCAAATTTTGCAAATGCATCAGGCTTGAAAAATGAACCTCAATTTTCTTGCTTGATATTCCAAGACAATATTCTGGAACAAATTTTATATCTGCAAGTTAATAGTTGCTCCCAAAAACAACTAAAATGTGAATACCTCAGTTAACAAATTTCCTCAATTTTTGAGGAATCAACATAAACCACGTTACAACTTACCAGCAACTATAAACTCATTTCATTGTTATGATGACTTGTTTGCTTTTAATTTTACTACTTGAAATTATCTCAAAACGATTTTTGCTTGAAAAACTGATTTGAATATGACAAGAGCAATATGCCTTAGACTAGGAAAATATACTACGTTACAACAGGACACTTGTGGTGTCAACAAATATAATTTGACCATTCCCATTCTCATAATTTAGCTGACTCATTTCTTGGTGCACCATATCTTCCCCTTGACTTGTTTGCTTTTAATTTTACTACTTGAAATTATCTCAAAACGATTTTTGCATTTATTGAAATGTCTTTTATCACCATACATCATGTCATTCTCAGATGGAGATGTCTTCACCTTTTTCCTTCTACCAGATTCGTGTTCTTTAACCCTACAAGATCAGAAAAGAAAACCACTACTCGTGAGTTCAAGAAAAGATGTCAACTGCGAAGTCAAGAAAATGAAAATGAGAATAGGTCTAGTATCATTCACTGTAAAGAACTCAGTTACATTAGACATGCCAAGTTCTATCTTACCATCCATTCAAAAACATAACCATCTGAGGCTTTTTTCTCATCAGTGGCTATGCGAATCTCTTCTCCATCAGCTTCCATTTGTATTGACTGTGAAATTCATGATAGCCATACAAACCAATAGTCTAATGACCATACCATATGAAAACACATGCATGGTTCACAGTGAAAAAGCTTGAATGTATAAATGCAAGAAGAAAAAAAAGTTAAGTGTATAACCTATTACCTCATGTAATCCAACCTCAAGAGATGTAAAATGAGTTTGAGTGACTCTTGCCCTATCTTGTGCATACACTTCCCAAAAATTTAAAAGTTCCATTCAGATAGTGCCTATCCAGGAGTCTCGTATCATGTACACCTACTTTAGAAGCAGAAGCATCTCCATTCTGCACAGAGTGCATTACTGATGAAAATTCTTTCTGATTTGTTCCACAACATGGACCAATAGCATTACCATGATGTTTCAAACACATGGTACCAGATCCCTTTGCCACAGTACCACTACATCGCTCCTTCTGCAATAATTATAAATTGCATTGGAATTTTTCAACACAGCATAATAGCTATGAAAAGGAGATTCCTAAAAAAGAAAAGAGGACAAGAACAAGATTAACATAAAAAATCTATTTCAAAGAGTAGTGGAACGAAAAAAATGCATACCCGATTATCATCCAAAGCATATTGGATGCCACTGGATGTACGAATGAAGCAGTAGTGATGGCCAGAATTTGAGCTTGGACCAGCATGCACCTGAACACCCCTTCCTAGAAGTGACACAAAAACAAGAATATGACACTTTGGCTGTAAAAATTTCTATGTAGGTCAAATAAAATTACACACAGTGAAGGTATTGACTTACATGCGGACCACTCACAAAAGGTTTCATATCTAGTGTAGGCCAAAACTCAACTTTCTTATTATTTTTTCCCCCAAATCCTCCTGGGCTAAAGCGTTTTAAATGAATGGCAAGGATGTATGGAGACTTATCCACTGTGAGTTCTATTAGAGCTTGAAGTTTTACTTTACATCATTCACATTGATATACTTTCTCTCCTCCATCTAGTTGCTCAACTGCAAAGAACTGGGAAAGTGCCTTCAAGAATGAGTCTGCATGTACAATCTGCAGACTCAAATCTAGGAAAGGATCATATTTATTGGAACCATATGAACATTGTGTGCACTTGACCTGCATCTCCATATGTAACCAGAGATCCAAAACTGTTAACTAAAATCCTAGACGCATTCATGGAAGTTGTATTACCCCCTACATGCTGGTAATATTCTTGGTCATCAAAGCGAGGCTCATGTTCCTGCCTCATAGAAATCCACAAACTTTACCTAGTTCCTAAGACGGCCACGAAAAATTTGTGTACGAGGCTTTCATATGCACTTGGAGATTCACTAGCTGTCCCCGAAGGCAGACAACATTTGTTCATTGACTCCATTAGATTTACCATATATTCATAAGCATCTTCCTGTCTTGAAATGCGGAAATTACGAGATATGATGGATAATCAATTTCCCATTAACACCAGTATTTCCCATTACAATCAATTTCCATAGCATAAATTAAAGCCGATACCACCAATTCTAAAGATACAAACCAGAGAACCCAGATTTCAATGAAATTTTACCTTGGAAAATGTGTAAGCCACATCCATAGAAAAGGGATCCAAAGCCGATATTTACACAAAAAGCATTTCACGGCCGAAGACCTGTAAGGCAAGCTATCTTTCAGCAAATTTATGTCATCAACCTTCAAACTTCAACCGATCTTTACACGAAAAGCATTTCATGGCCGAAGACCTTCAGGGCAAGCTACCTTTCAGCAAATTTATGTCAGCAACCTTCAAACTTCTCCATCTGCATGTTGTCTGGTTATGATAAACTTTAATTCCAATATTCTTTAGATCCTAGTATATGAGCCATTATATACTTTGTTCCATTCTTTACAAAATATTTTACAGATTAGCCACAGGAAAAACCTTCCTCTCACAACAATATTTTGCATCGTGGAGATCTTAGATCAAAAAGCATGTGTTTGCCAGTTTCTCTAATGGTTAAGTCAGAAATACAAAATGAAGCCATGGCAGGAACAAAAAAACTCAAATCTCCACTCAAAATAAGAAGGCAGTCAATTGCCCTTATCTCACAATGCTCAATCCAAAAAGAACAGTAAGGAAATGATTAAGAAACCAGTACACTTTCCAACAATAATTTTCTTCATTATTCTCAGTCCCTTGTTGAGTATAAAATAGTAGCAATAGCATCTCAGCAAATTTTGATAACTCTGATAAAAAGCCAGAAAATGCACTCCTCAATGAAAGAATGCACTGCAATGGCAACAAAATTCCTCAGTGGGTCTGGAAATCATCCCCTTTGATGTATGAAAGTTTCCCTCTCTATCATACGAAAACATTGTTATGATTGGCAGCACTCTACAATGCTGAAAATAGTCTTCTAAACGATAAATGAATGAAATAGTTGAGGCACTTTTGACTTTGGGTAGACAGGTAGATCCATGATAACAGGGAGGGATAAATCTAGTTTCCTATATAGTGGATGGATAAGAGATACAAATCTAGAATACATCCAGGCAAATCCAAGGCATCATTTTAAATCGATTTTGTTATTTTTTTTGATAAGGAAGAACTCAAAGCAGAAGTTGTGTCCCACCCGTAGTCGTCGGGGAATTCTCCGGTAAGATACGATGCATCGTGCCTCTTCCTCCACCTGAGCACTGAAAATGGCAAGGTCAATCGCAATAGCTAGTGAACACGGGTTTCATAATCTTCCATATTCATAGTCCAACGCCAGTGTAGGAGCAGTGGAAGAACACATTTTTTTTCCTCGCAAATGCAATGCAAGTTCCCGGGAAGACTCGAAGTTAATGGACAGAACCATAGAGCTGAGACGCATTTAACTGTTATTTATATGGGCATTAGATGGCAGATGCAGCTCAATTTGAAAAAATGCTTTGAACAATGGAAGATCCGCTGATAATTCAGATGGGAGGTAGTAGCAGCGGAAGTGACGGCCGCAAAGTTATCCGCGGGAGAGTCGACGCCTTTGCCCATGGAGATCGATAACAGAAGGCTGCAGCTCTTGTTGACTTGAAATGAGGAGCATTAGCAGGAAGGCCATTCTGAAGCAGACTCCGTCCTAAGGTTCTATTCTCAGCACCACAAGTCACAGCAGAGCATATGAAGGCCAAGAGCTTACTGCACCAGGGAGCTTTGGGTCACAATGAGGGAGGGCACTAGAATCAGCAGGGTTAATCTGAACATTGTCGGAGGTTTTTGTCAACGTACAAGTCTGGTTCAAGTCTGGTTTCAGCAATGACAATGTTCGGTTCGGATGGGATGGAGTTATTTTGCGCCAGGGGAATGTATATGGTGAGTCTATGAATAATATCTTAAAGAATGATGAGAGAGGTGCTAAAGGGAGCTATTTCTTGTTTTTTCTAGATTACGTGATTCTAAGGATCTGGAGAGGGAGGCTTCTGTACAATCTTCAGTGTTTAAGAATATTTTAAATTCGGTATCCATTAGTAAACCTTGCGAGAGCTTCAAAGTCTGGGTGTGTAAAAATTGGTGGAATATTGGAGGCTGTATCACTTGCTGCTACCACTGACTGCTCTCTCAGTCATTTTTACATTCATATGTCCTTGGCTCTACTATGTTTCAATTACTTGCTAGGGACCTCTGAATTTTCCCTGTTATGTGATGGCTTTTCCGGCAGGAGTGGTACCAGTTTCTCCTTGCTTTTATTTAAAATCTCATCTGAAACGGCTTTGTCTGACAGAGTCAGCGACGTCAGGATCAACCCACTCTGCCACCTTGGTACTTTTTGGAGGGGAACTATCAAGGGAGTACCCTCTGGGCTATCCTTTACTCCCGAGAAATGCGTTTATAGGAGGTTTGCCCTCGAAGGGTGGTAGTGGATGATTGACGTTCATGTTATCATTTATTCTCTTCAGGGACAATGGTTAGGTTATCATTTATGGAAGATTTAAGGAACTTGGCGGTGTGGTGTACTTGGGAATTTCCCTTGTTAATTTAAAGATCATGTTTTATCAATTGTTTGAATCATTAATTAATACTCCTAAGGTCCTGATTTGGATGAGGTGCCATTTTCTTCATTTGTGAGGCCTTAGCTGGACTGACATTGCTGGTGTCAGATTGACTTAGTGGCACGACGGTGGATGCGAAGGAGATATCGTGCACAACAAGTGGACCCGAGATGGGGGATTTAAAAATATTTCTTCGGGAATGTGATGAGGATTTGTTGGATGGGGATTTTTTGCATGCCATTAAGGTGGTGGAAGAGGACCTCCTCCCATGCGTCGTGGGCACTCTAGTTAATGAAATTATTCTGATGCTATTGCGGGGCTCTGGTAAAGGGGTGGTAGAGACAGACCATAGCAGTAAGACCTTGCTGAACTCACAAAAAACTAGGAAACCTACTGCTGGAATGAAACCCTTCAAGCCCACGACGGACTGTTGATTGTTGAGTTTCGGAAACAATATTCTGTGGGAGCGGGTTGAATCTCTGTCTAAGCGCGCCATGGTGGGAAGGTGGATGTTTGAGAAGCAGGGTTCCAATAATATGTTGGAGTGGCTCTTGACGCAGTGGGAGAAGATGATGGGATACAAACCAAAAGTTAGTAGACTGAAAGAGGGATGGTATAGCTTCCAACTCGAAAAATATAAGGACGTCGGGAGGGTGCTAAGCCGAACCTGGGTTTTGGGAAAATGTTTCCTTGCCCTATACCGGTGGGATGTTGGCTTCCACCCGAGGAAGAATGTGCCTGTTAATCACATAATTTGGGCTAAACTGTATGGTTTACCTTTGAAGTTCTGGAATGTAAGAGTACTCAGTGCTATCGGCGATAGCATTGACAAATGCAGATTTGTTGACCCTAAATTCCATGATGCTTTCAACAAGAGGGTGGCTTGGGTGCTGATTGAGATGCCTTTCGCAGGAGTTTTGCCCACAAACATTGATCTGATGTGGGAAGGGGTGGTGCACTGATAGCAGATAGACTATTGGCACATTCCTTTTAGGTGCCATCTCTGTCACGAGATAGGTCACCTAATGAGAAATTGCACCAGATGGCGGGAAGATTTTAGACGCCGACGGGTGGTGAAAGGAAAATCTCCATGGGAGACGTCGGCTATTTCGGCTCAACAGGGCTGTGAACTAGGCTCCGCAGATAGGCCATCTTTCATGGGTAAGAAAGCCTCTTATACTCCACCTCTGCCTTTAATTTCTGAAGCTGGTGTCGTGTCTGTGTCTAATCATTAGGGAAATTTTGAGGTCTAAAATGGACCTCCTAAGGAAATAATAAAATAATAACTAAACCAATAAAATAATATTTATGAATTTGAATTTCACTTTTTACACCACAATCCATGTAACTATAGTAAAATTCAATTCAAAATTTGTACCAAAATAAAATTAATAAAAAATTTGTATTGATGTCACTATAAATAAGAATGAACTTTTCAAGAAAAAGTCATTATCATTGAACAACTAATGCATTTGTCCTCTGTACTTAAATAACTTAAAATAAAATATAAATATAAATTTATAAATTTTTAATTATATTATATGCTATTAATTAAAATTTATATTATTTAAATTGTATAAAAACATGTAATTAATATACTATATAAAAATAATATAATATAATATAATAAATGTATAGGGATATGCATTGTTTCTTTCAAGAAATATGAAATGAGAATAATATATTTTTATTCAAAAAGTGTGAAATAACATTTATTATGAGTACTTTACTTTGACTTTAAAAGTACTTAGAGCACTACCATGTTTAACCATGAGTTTTTATCCACCATTGAGAATGTGACAAGTAAGTACCTTTAACTCAAGAAATGCCACCTCAACCATTAGGGATGATGTCATCCCCTTAAATGTGATTGGTTCTCATAAAGTGAATTTTGATTTTACATTTTCCTTAAGAGGCCCATTTTAGACCTCAAATTTCCCCTAATTCCGATATCCCGGGGGAATGTCTTTCTGGCCTTGTTGGGGTGGGTAGGGAGGTGAGGAAGCAGTCGGTGTTTTTATCTCCGATTAGGCACCGAATTCCCCTTATTATTCCGTCCTCGGGTGGGATTGAGGAGTGCTTGTCACCTACCATATCAACTGGCTGTCGTGTTACTGTTGAAAACTCTCAAACCCTGGGTCATTCAACCATTTCTCCCTTGGCTCCTTTGACTGATGCAAATCTTTCGCCACATAACTCTATTGGGAGTGAATTGGAGATGATAATGTTAAATCCCGATGTGGCGCTGGTTCCCATTCTTGTGAGTTTGGCCCCTTCCTCCCCGATTGTGGTTGTAAGCCCATCGTCAAGATTGAATGTGACGGTTAGACAGGGTCGGGAGGGAATGAAACGGAAGAAGAAATTGGCATCCATGGCGAGACTGAATAGTGACCTTTCGGATGGGAATTACCGTGATGTCCCTGTATCACAAGCTATTGACCGGGTCCTTAGAGCGCTAAACCCTACCTCAGAGTCTCCCATATGAAGATGGTATCCATAAATATGCAGGGGCTGGGGGGTCACGGGAAGTTTTTGTCTTTTAAAAATTTTATTTTAACTATAAAGCCTTCTATCATTTTAATACAAGAAATGATGATAGGGGCTAACCAATCCACTGCCTTTTGTTGAGATCTGCTTCCATTTTGGCACGCTGTTGCGACTGATGCAGTTGGATTATCTGGAGGTCTGGCCGTATGTTGGGATCCGAAATTTTTCTCTTTTATAGCTTTCGGTTTTTTTGGGGGAATTGTGCTTTCGGGTTTTTGCAGGGGTTTTCAACACATAATTCACATTATTAACATCTATGCTCCATACACAGACAAGATCTCTTTTTGGGCGAAAACGCAGGAATGTGGTTTCTCATGGTTAAAAAACACCATAATTAGGGGAGATTTCAATTGCACTTTTCACCAGAATGAGATATGGGGAGCGAAGGGGTGGTTGGACCCCTGTGATGATGAAATTCGAAATCTGATGATGGACACTAATTTGGTTGACACTCCGCTGCAGAAGAACTGTCCTACCTGGCTGAATGACAGAAAAGGTCCTGATTTCATAGGCAAACGTATTGATCGATTTGTGGTTAGCATGGGTCTGAGAAACTTGATGAGAGGGATTGGGGCAAACACTGAAGACCTGTCTATATTGGATCACAAACCGATTACATTATGTTGGGTGTTTGAAAGGAGACAAGAAGGTTTCCCTTTCAAGTTCAATCGAATCTAGCTAGGGGATGATGAGTTCATTAGGATGGTGAAGGATTTTTTAAGAATTCATAAGAGGGCAGAGGGTATATCAGCAATGGAATGTCTATCCGACACCTTAAGGGGGTTAAAGAAGGAGGTCAAAAAATGGGAGAAGGGGAAAAAACTGAGAGTAAAAAAAAGAATAAGGAACATTCAAGCAGAAAGAACCAAAATATTAAGGGAGGTGGCAGAGGGAAGACAAGATGACAATTTTTGGGAGACCCTAAAATGTCTAGAAATAGAATATAGAATATTCTTAATCAATGAAGAGAAAAATTGGCCGCCAAAAAGCAGAGCCACTTGGTTGGAAGCAGGGGATAAAAACACCAAGATTTTCCACTCTTTTGCTTCGAGGAGGAGGCGAGCGAATACCATACGGGAAATTGAGGATAGGGGCAAATTTATAGTTTTGAATGAGAGTATTAAAGCGGCTGCGGTTGATTTTTTTGGAGCGCTATACAAGATCCAGGAGGAAATGGTTACTGATGCTCAATTACAAATGGTAAGGGACTTCCATGTTATGTTTACTGCTGAGGATTTAAATATATTTAACCAAGTGGTAAAACTTGACAAAATAAAGGCGGTACTGAGATCGTTTGCAGTTGACAAGAGTCCGGGGCCGGATGGGTGGACCCTAGATTTCTTCCTAAATTTCCTTGATGAATTCATTGGGGACCTGACGGATATGGTTGAGGAAGCCCGTGTTACGGGAAGAATTAAAGGAGCTATAAATTCTACTTTTCTGGCATTGATTCCTAAGAAGGAAGGAAAGTTGAAGTTTAATGATTTCAGACCAATATCGTTATCCAACACCCTGTATAAAATTGTTTCTAAGGTCATTGCAGAAATACTAAAAGGAATTTTGTCAAAATTTATTACGCCGGAACAATTCGGGTTCTTGAAAAACAGAAGCATTCACGACGTTGTTGCAGTGACCTAGGAAATCATTCACACTATTCATGGAAAGAAAAAGGAAGCCGTGGTGATGAAGATAGATTTAAACAAGGCTTATGATAGGGTCGACTGGGTGTTTATGAGAATGATCTTATACAAAATTGGAGTGGATCAGGAGGCTGTAGCATGGATAATGGGATGCATTAGTAACACCTCCATGGCTATCATTATAAATGGATCGACCACTAAATTCTTTCACCCAAGCAGAGGGCTTCGCCAGGGATGTTCACTCTCCCCTCTGCTATTTATTTTGATGATGGATGCTTTTAGCATTAATATTAAAAGGGCAGCGGAACAGGAAGTTTTCAGAGGTATTAGCACTGGTCCTCAAATGATGGCAACTCACAAACCTTAAATGGATGACATTCTTATATTTGGAATGTTGATGATGGAATCCTAGACAGTGATGAAAGAAATCCTCAACACTTTCTGTGCAGCTTCAGGTATGATCCCTAGTGATGGAAAATCTTGTATTCATTATGCGAATGGAATGTGAGGGTAGTAAAGGATATATCAGAGATGTTCAACATCAATATGGCACCACTGAAGGACGAGCTCATATATATAGGCTTCAGGTTAAAATTTTCGAACTATAGGGCAGAAGATTGGAAGTGGCTCTTATCCAAATTTAAAAATAAAATTCATTTATGGTCTGCAAAATTGTTATCAAAGGGGGGAAGGATGATTATGATACAGGCAGTATTGCAACAAATCTATGTCTTCTGGGCGCACCTTTACTACATTCCAAATAAAATTATGCAGGAGATTATCAAGATAACGACCATATTTGTTTGGGCAGGTGGTAATGATAAGAGACCTATTTATTTAGCGAGATGGGAATATCTTTCTACACCAAAAGATAAAGGTGGATGGGGTCTAATGGACCTGGTCGAATTTGGAAAATCTTTACTTCTAAAATCTCTTTGGCAGTGTTTAAATGGTAAGGGAATATGGTGTCAGATTGTTAAAAGAAAATACATAGGCAGGGCAACAGTGGAGGACTTGTACATTATGGGATGGAAGGAAATCAAATCCTGCTCTGAGATCTGGAGGAGCTTTGGCAAAATATGGCCAATAGTTAAAGAGAATCTCAGGTGGCATTTTGGAAACAGCCAAAAAATGTTGATAGGATGTTCAACTGAGATGGATGCAGTGCCACAACAATTCATAAATGAGGATTTGATTCTAATTTTGAACTAGCGAGGTTTCTTTGACATACAACAGATCATTGAGAGATGGGAATACGAGGCACCAAGATGGAAATCCTTTTTGGATTTAGGCCTGGAAGAGGGATGGGAGGTAGAATGGAATGTTTTCACAATTTACATGAGGTCATTAGGACTATGCAAAATTGATGATGAAGACAGACTTGGCTGGGGTGGACATAGAACAGGGAAAGATCTAAAAGTAAGTGAGATCTATACTGATTTGATTAATAAAAAAAAATCAATGGAACCTATTAGCTGGTTTAGGGCAATGTGGAAAAGCAAAGCGCATGTGAAGATGATTATATGCATATGGTTGGTCTGGAGAGACAAGAACTTGACTTGGAATAACCTATAGAAAAAAGGTTGGCAGGGGTCGGGCCTGTGTTTCCTTTGTGTAAAGAAATTGAGGACAATCAACATCTTTTCTACCTTTTCTCTTTCGGACTGGAAACTTTGAAAATCCTATGTGAAATTATGAACATTCAGCAACTTGTAAGTAGGACGACAGAAGATTTCACAAGGTGGTGGTTGGGTAAAGGCAAGATCTACAGGACTATTCTGATTCTGTACCATTGGTATATTTGGGGTAATAGGAATCGAAAATTGTTTGAGGGACAACCATGCTATCCAATAATAACGTCACATCAGATTTATAGCATTTGGGAAGGTTCAAAAATATGTCGGAAGCCACCTGGGGACTTATCAAAGAGAATCCACCAACATGAGTTTCAATATCTTACAGGGTATTTTGATGGTGCCTCACAACACTCAATTTGTGGTTGTGGGGCTTGGCTTATGATTTCCCCTACATGCCATTATAAGATTTATTGGAATGGTGGGAATGGTACCAATATGAAAGCTGAATGCCTTGCTCTTTGGGGACTACTTTGGTTTGCCTGTCATTTATATTTGGATAAAATTTGGGTTTTCAGAGACTCAAAAATCCTTATAGATCATGTGAATCAGAAGGCCACCTTAAATGTTGGTAATTTATCCCATTGGATTGAGAGGATTCATGCTCTAAAAAGAAACTTCTCTGCCATTTCTTTCTCACATGTTTACAGGGAAAAGAACATAGAAGCTGACCGTCTCTCAAAGAAAGGATTGAATGGATTATTCGGGGAGATGCATTATGAGTTATTAAATTCAAGTGGCGCAGGTGCAAATGGAAAGTTCCTTTTCAATTGATACCTCTGTGGAAGGCTACAGGTTTATCATATGAATCCTTGTGAGGTTTATTTTACAGGATTTTTGATGTCTAATAGTGCCACTAAGTTTTTGTTTGCAGGGTTATTGTTGAATAACAAAGCCAAAAGCAGAAGGAAATCCTACAGAATCATGTTCTTGGGGAAGTTTTAGACCTATAAGCTGATGATGCAACTTTTTTCGATATTTTTTCTGTCTCTTTTTGTGATAAGATGAACCTTAAGAATCGTATGTATGTAAAAGGAGACTATCAACCAATAGGAGTATTGGCTAGATTTTTACAACTGGATATCCAAAATTGAATGTATTTTTGCTATATTTGAAAAAGAAGAATGTAATCTTTTGAATAAGAAGTTTATGTCTTGGTACTTAATATAAACCAAAGTATTTTTCATGCTGAAAAAAAAATTATGATGGAAAACCAAGTTTAATCCCTGCCCAATTGCATAAATTACAATAAAAAAAACCAAGTTTAATCCCTTCCCAATTCCATAAATTACAGTAAGGAAAAATAAGTTTAATCCCTTTCTTGGGCTACAATTAATTTAACATAAATAATTGTGAATAGTTAGTTGTTCACTGCATGTACGAGTAATAGGAATATGCCAGCAAAAAATAGAAAATAGAATCCAAGTATCATGTGAGATGATTGAAGGTAGATAGCATTTTTGATAAAATGTCATTAAAATTATTTGTTTGGAATTCTGCAACAACAAGTTTTGATAATAAAATTTCAGAAATTAACAATATAATGATGTCCCTTATTTGTGTGCTAAAAACACTAAGTTTCAATAATAAAATTTTAAAAATTAACAATTTGAATCTATCGCTTTCATTTCCAGACACTCTTTAAGAATATTTAAAGTTAAATAACATTAAATATAGATATAAAATGGTGTTCCTTGTTTGTGTGCAAAAAATAATAAGTTTCTATAATAAAATTTCAGAACATTTCCATTTCTAAACACTCTTCAAGAATATTTATTACCTCGTAAGGCGTCTTTATTTGAAAACAACTCTCCTAGCTGCCACTATGTCTCTCTCTGCAAGGCGTCTTTATTTGAAAACAACTCTCCTAGCTGCCACTATGTCTCTCTCTGCCTCACCATTGGATCAAATGTTAGACGATTGAAATTTTTTAGGCCATTAAATCCATGCCTCCTTCATTTAAGCTCTCATAACTACCTACCTAACTCACCAAGTCCTATTAATGTCTCTTCCACCTAACTATAAAATAATATATAACCTAAACCAGATTGCGTCACAACTATCACACTCGATATCGACCTCATTGAGATGGCTCTGAGATTGCTGATTTCGTACATCAATTGCTACAACTTCTTCAAATTTATTTATTTATTTCATTTTTTTTATAGTTGATTTATAATAAATTATATTTTTCATTTTCATTTTGGTACAATGTAACAAATAGGAGCTTTTGTTGATAACGTATTACTGAGTAATAAAAATACTTCGTAGTGGTGTGGTGAAATGTTGTTGAATAGGAGAGAACTTGGTAGTTAAAGTGAAATTTTTTTTGGTGAAATCTTTTTTGGGAGAGAACCTGGCAGTTAAAGTGAAATTTTTTTTGGGAGAAGATTTGGCAGTTAAAGTTAAAATTAGCTTAATTTAAACACTTTATAAATTAGTTTAGAAAATAATTGAGATTATTGCAAGATTATGATAAAATCACTTTATAAACTAGTTTAGAAAATAATTGAGATTGTGGCAAGATTGAAATTTTTGAAAATCTCCATTTAAAATTTTTTATCACTTAATCTTCTTCTTTATATTTTTAATTTTTAATTTTTTCCACTCTTAAACCACAACATTGCACATGCTAAATAGTTTTAACACTCTACATGCTAAATGATTTTACACCTCAAAATGAAATTTTATTTCCTTTAAAAAAAGAAAGTAAAATTGTAGTTTTTCCCAAATAAAAAAATTCATTTAAAACAAATTAAAGTGAAATTATATTTTTTCAAAAAAAAAAACATTAGAAACATATATTAAAGCATTAATTAAAAAAAATTGAACAAAAGTATATAATATCCAATAAGATTATGGTTTATGGTTCTTTAAATAATAATAGAAAATCACAAAAACATATATAAAAGCACTAATAAAAAATATGCAATAAGATTCTAGCTAATCACTAACTTTTCTATTAATTAAATAGATTAAAAAAAAAAAACATTAAGCTAGTTATTGAATATAAATAAAAAATATAGCAATTAGCTATTAGATGTAAATAAAAAAATTGCAATATAATAATAAACTTGTAGATATAAATAGAAATATTAATATTATAAGTTATAACACATTTCTTTTTTCAATTCCTCTATAATTCTCTAGAAATGCTACAATCCTACACTTCACATCTATATAAGATAACTATAGCATTTTCAAAACAAACAATAACTTGTAGATATAAATAGAAATATCAAGATTATAAGTTATAACACATTTTTTTTTCAATTCCTCTATAATTCTCTAGAAATGCTACAATTCTACACTTCACATCCATATAAGATAATTATAGCATTCTCAAAACAAACAATTTGATCATTTACAATTTTCTCAAAACTAAAATACGTCTTCCATCATTCTTTATTCATTTTCTCATTTTTATATTTCCACTTAAGAGAAAATCCAATCACCTTCTGAGCAAGTGGTAAAAGACTATAGAATTTTGATAAAGAGAGAGAGTTCAATATTGAAAAATATAAATCTGTAAGTTTGGCATAATGTAAGTGATTTCTCTTTATATTCTAACTTTCAATCACATTTTGTTTGCTATTTCTTATATTTCAGAAATTAACAATTTGAATCTATCACTTCCATTTCCAGAGACTCTTCAAAAATATTTAAAACTAAATAACAGTAAATATGG
The DNA here is from genome assembly GCA_034641835.2 of Pinus albicaulis. Classification (NCBI taxonomy): domain Eukaryota; kingdom Viridiplantae; phylum Streptophyta; class Pinopsida; order Pinales; family Pinaceae; genus Pinus; species Pinus albicaulis. The sequence goes on along the minus strand of CM076575.1, from coordinate 1,606,611,310 downwards.
ATATAACCATCAATTCCGATAATAAAATTTCAGAAATTAACAATTTGAATCTATCACTTCCATTTCCGTACACTCTTGAATCAAGAATATTTAAAGCTAAATAACAATAAATATGGATATAAAATGATATCCCTTTTTTGTGTGCAAGAAACAATAAGTTCTGATAATAAAATTTCAGAAATTAACAATTTGAATCTATCACTTCCATTTCCAGATAGTCTTCAAGAATATTTAAAGCTAAATAACAATAAATATGGATATAAAATAGTGTTCCTTTTTTGTGTGCAAGAAACAATAAGTTCCCATAATAAAATTTCAAAAATTAACAATTTGAATCTATCATTTCCAGACACTCAGACACTCTTCAAGAATATTTAAACCTAAATAACAATAAATATGGATATAAAATAAATATGGATATAAAATGGTGTCCCTTATTTGTGTGCAAGAAACAATGTTATCAATTAGTTTTTTTAATTTTTTATAATAAAATTTCAGAAATTAACAATCTAAATTTATCACTCCTTCCAGACACTCTTCAAGAATATTTAAAGCTAAATAACAATAAATATGGATATAAAATGGTGTCCCTTGTTTGTGTGCAAGAAACAATGCTATCAATTAGTTTTTATAATTTTTCTTAAATGAAAAAAGAGGGTTATTTTTTTATATGAGGATCCTTTATAAAATTGGTAATTTTTATATAGAAATCAGAAAAATAACCATATTTCTTAAAAAAGAAAAAGTAATTTTGATATTAGAAAAAATTATAAAATGGTAAATTGCAATTAAAAAATATATTTCTTACTTTAACAAAAATTGTAAAATAATAAATTAGTTGCAGATATTGTAAAATAATAGATTAGTTGCAAATTTTTGTATTAAAAATTCATAAAAAATAATTTCTACATAGAAAAATAAAAATTCATAACTTTTGTATTAAAAAATTTAATTTCTATATAGAAAAATAAAAAATCAAAACTTCTGTATTGAAAAAATCATAAAATATAAAACTTCAATTTCAAATGGATAACTATTATAAAAAAATAGTAAAATGATAAATCCAATATTAGAAAAAAAATATAAAATGATCTAAATTGGATATCATTATTGTTGGATTTCAAGAAAAATCTTTAGAAGTTTATAGATATCTACAAAAACCACCTTTACTAGTCCCTTTACTGGTGGTCTCAATGTTTCTTGGATTTCAAGAAGAATCTTTAGAAGTTTATAGATATTACAAAAGGACCCTTTATTAGTGGTCTCAATGTTTGTAGATGGCATTTACATTTCTAAGTTCACATAAATCTATTTAGATCTATTTAGTGATTTAGACATAAATTTCACGAAATTTAGAGATCACTTAAATCATACTCCAATATCTATGTTTTGTGACTCATATTATTAAATTTTATTTTTACATGTTTTTTCTGATTTGTATTAATCTGTATTAATACTAAATTTGATGCATTTTAATCCTCATTATTTTTAAACTATCTTAGAGAAAAAAATAAGTCTAACATTTTACACAAGGGAAATTAGTGTTGGAAATTACAAACAAATTTAATGAAACTTCAATATCTATGTGATTCATATTATTAAATTTGCTTTTTACATGTTTTTTCTAATCTGTATTAATGTTTTTTTCTAATCTGTATTAGTAATAAATTTGATGCATTTTAATCCTTATTATTTTTAAACTATTTTAGAGAAAAAAAAAGTCTATAACATTATAACATCTTATTATTTATAACCTATTTTAGAGAAAAAGAATCTATAACATTATAACATTTTAGATGAGGGAAATTAATTTTGGAAATTATAAAAAATAATAATTACAGAAAAATTTAATAAAATTTTATTAAAATTTTGAATAAAATAATTGTTCATTTAAATTAAAAATAAATAAAAAATTAAGTATCTCTTCAATAAAATAATTGTTTAAGATGTATAATGTCAAATTTGCATTGGATTTTATAAAATCGAATTTGTGGTGTAAGTCGAGTTTTCTTGAAAATATTTCTGACATTCCACATCTGGAAGCGAGAGGTGGGTAGTGCACCTGGCAGAGCATCACACGAAGATGCATGTTCGATCCAACATTATCGTGTTTCATTAATTTCATTCTTTCCACAAATTTTTTAACACTAAGGGGTTTCGTTTTATTTCCAGAAATCTTTATAGCATCTACCAATGATCGATGAGAGTTTGGATTTAAAATATAACTATATAATAATAATAATTTCTTTTATTAATTATTAAAGAGTTTGGATGGACAGCCATCTAGTAATTAACAAAGTACTTTTCACTTAATGACATAAAAGAGAGTTTGGATTTAAAATATAACTATATAATAATAATAATTTCTTTTATTAATTATTAAAGAGTTTGGATGGACAGCCATCTAGTAATTAACAAAGTACTTTTCACTTAATGACATAAAAGAGTTTAATATTTACCAGTTTAATGAGAGTTTTACTTTGCATTACCTATATAGAAGTAAAAATAATCAGAAAGAAAAGCTCTAAATATTGTTTACCAAATCCCAATTCAAGTTATAATTCAAATGAGTTGGAAAAATTTTGATGGTTTGCTTTTCTGAAAGAAAGAAAAGCTCTAAATATTGTTTACCAAATCCCAATTCAAGTTATAATTCAAATGAGATGGAAAATTTTTATGGTTTGCTTTTCTGAAAGAAAGAAAAGCTCTAAATATTGTTTACCAAATCCCAATTCAAGTTATAATTCAAATGAGATGGAAAATTTTTATGGTTTAAAATTTAATACAAAGTTTTGAAAATATATGTTTTTTTAAATATTTGAATATATCATTTTTTAATATTTAAAAAGTTGAAATATATAAAATATTTCAAAAACTATTATAAATAATAACACGTTGCAAATATAATTATATATTAAAGAAAAGTAAATATAAAATTATAACTAGCAATTGCACCACATGTTGCAAAGGAAACGTCATAAGGTTGTGGTATAGGAAAGAATAACATATAAGAAAGAAGAGGTAGTAGGAACTTTCTCGGCTCGAATTGATCCTCTAGAATAAGGGGTGGAGAATTATGTTTACTGGACCTCAAATCAAAATATCCATATTGGGTAATTGATGTGGAACAACTTCTTTGTTATTAATTGCATGTAAGATGTGTTTTTTCATAATGGATGAGACATTTTGGCGAAAGTACTCAAGACCTCTATATGGCGAAATCTGCATGTTTATTTTTTTTCTGCATGAAGGATGCACTTGGTTTTTATGACCAAGTTGAGAAGACTTCACCCTTCCACGAAATTATTTACTTCTATCACATTCGCAATGTTAAATTCTTCTGATTATACTCCTAGAACTCTGACTCTGCTCTACAGCTAGAATTACTTAATGGAATGAAAAATTATCACTATGATATGTTGACGCCTTACGACGTAATTAGGATAAACAATATCAAAGGAAAAATAACAATGCATAACAAAGCCTAATAAGTTATTCTAGTATTTGTCCATTTTTTTGCTAACACAACTTGGCTTTCGCATCTAAAAGCATAATTAAGTCCATCCATTTAGATAGCTTGATCGCATATCTCTTCAATTTTAAGTGGCCTTGAGGCTTCATAAATGTGCAGCAAATCATGGATTCCAATAAAACCTGAACTATGGTATTATTTCCATAAGGTAATGAACTCTCAAATTAGTTCATAATTAACTCTTATTGTTTAATACTTATTAATTAAATTAATAATTTACATTTAATACTTAGCTTTATTTGGAGAATTCATCAAGTTATATACTAATATTCCTTATCTTGAATTTGTTATTGTATATATTATAGAGAAATGCACATATACTTTGCTAGATATTACTTGTTTTTAATTGGAATTTTTACACAATGTTTTTTTTTTAATTGTACTTAATCCAGATCTGAGTTCAAATTTCTATATTTTAATTATGGTTTACACCAATAACAATGGGGTGGTTAAGTCACCAAAATCTACTGCCCTGGATCTACATATAATACGATGATGCAGGGGAAAGATAGAGTGCATATTTCCCATCCAGCAAGGCAAGGCAACATAAATGTCTAAGCATACTATGCAAGCTCAAGTTTGTCACCAATAATCTCCACAACTACAAACTCCATCCCTGAAATGATGAAAACGATTTGTGTCCCTCACAATAATTTCTCTCCCAACAATCTTGGAAATGAACTTGGAGGCTATATGACAATCACCACACATTCGAAGCTTTCTGTTCATTCTGATAGATTTAGTGGGGAAAGTACTAATAAGACCAAAATCTATTATTTTTCTTTCACTGTGACTACAGAGGATGTATTCCTTCTGCTCTTCATCTATATTTTGAAGCACAAACTTCGTATCGGGCACATACCCAACCTCTTTCATCTGCCTTGATAAGCTCTTCAACAATGAATATATTTCCTCCCAATGTGGGTGTGTTCGGTCTTCTACTTGGAATGTGTGGACTCTATTTTTCACCTCAATCCAACTGCATGCTTTGAGAATTTGAGGTAATAGACACATGTTGCTGCAATTAAAGTGTCCGTCGATGCTGCCACAACAGGCCATGCAAGACTGTTTTCGTTTCGTTTTTCAAGATGAATCTCGATCATCAACTGAAATCCAAGCACCAATGATGACATTGATCCCTATCACAAAAAATTAGACTCCAACATGTTTAATGCTTCAAAGGGATTTTTGAATGATGGCTCATGGTTAGCTTCAAATTAGATTCAAATACACTTTCTTGGATGCTCCAATAATCTCTGAGAACTGCTCGAAAAAGTATCCCCTAGCAAGACGCCAAAAAGCCTCCAAAATTTGTTTCATAAAGGCTTCAAAGCCTCTGCAAATATTTTCCAAAATGTTTCTATACGACACTATTTTAAACTTGTCCAAAATATGATCTTAAGAATATCCAAAGTCAGGTCTAGGCCTTCTAAAAATTTGATCCATAGAATACTTAAGTTATGGCCCAAATTCTGCTCTTAATTATTATAATGTACACTCAATAATTGATCAAAAATTTCCTCCAAGAAAATGGTCAGAACACACAACAAGATTAGTTTTAAAGGAGGTCTATTATTATCCCTTTCTTAGGCATGATTTGTCTTAGGTTCAAAGGATCTGATAGAGGTCTGAATGACAGCCAAATCCAACCAAAGAAGCTCAAGTATGTCTCCATAGGAGAGTTAAAATTTCAGTTTTCAATCACCTCAAGTGCGTCTCTTATCATAGATTTGAAGTCTTAGAATCATAGGTTGGAGTCTTGTCCAAGTAAGGTCGACAGATTTTCTCTAGAAAGATGAGTATACGAGCTCAAAAAATTCATGAGTCAATGCATGTTCGAGGCCTAAAATGTTCATAACAAGGGCTAGGTTCAGGGCAGAAGGAAAATGTTTGATTACTTCTTCACAAGAGGCAATGAAGGATGGTGAAATCTTGTAAAAGAAGGCTCCAAAAACTAAATAGACATCCACCTATAACTTCTGAACCAAAACAAAGGTATCAATCACCACTCCTTTCGTTTCCTTTCTTTTCCTTGGTTCCATTCCTCTGCTTTTGAACTTTGGGACTCCATTATTGAATCCACGTATTCGACATGTTCATATATTGTTCAAAATTTTAGGTTTCAAATAACGACCGAAAAATTTGAAAGTTTTGTTCATTTGGTTGTGCAAATGATTATATAACCTTAATTTATTACTGTCTCTGCAACATGAGCACTCTCTCTTCTGTTCTAAAATATAATTTTTAGTGGGCGACAAGGTTTTTCCCATTCCTACGAATTAATACATCTAACTTGAAGTGTTTTTTCCTGTTTTTGTTCTCAAACAATGAAGACCTCTGTGAAAAATAGGAACCTTAATTCAATTTGGGAAGAAGATCTTAAATTCACTAATGTTTCTTACTATGATCAACACTTGCTTACTATGGTATACTCTTTAAACATAAACCTAGTCTTTTCTCAATAATTTTTTACTCGTTGCATTTGATGATATATATGAATGAATCATTTGTTTGGGTTTTGCAGGAAGTATGGGATGAGGATAAATTCACGAAATTCAAACGGAGGGACTTCCTGGGTGAAGCTAAAATCGACCTACAACTTCTTCAAGAGGTGAAAAATGGAAAGAAAGTGGTGGCTCAATCCAATAATAACAACCTAAAGGATAGTTGGATCATCAAGCATAATGATGGTCAAATAGTCTAGGACGTGTAATCGAAGCTCTCTAGCGTTGAATCTGGTATCTAAATGGAGGGACTTCCTGGGTGAAGCTAAAATCGACCTACAAATTCTTCAAGAGGTGATAAATCGAAAGAAAGTAGTGGCTCAATCCAATAATAACAACCTAAAGGATAGTTGGATCATCAAGCATAATGATGGTTGAATAGTCCAGGACGTGTACTTGAAGCTCGCTAGCGTTAAATCTGGTATCTTGGAAATGAGACTCGAATGGAATCTCAATGTACTATCAGTAGTTTTTTTTATTAGAAAATAACAGTCTAGCTAGTAGTAGGATTCAGAGGTTCTGACTGAGTACCTGGTTTTTTGTGCATTTGATTGAAGAATATTCTTTTGCTAAGTCTTGAGTCTTGAGTCTTGAGTCCTGAGCAGTGAGGAATGGCTCTTTCGCTGCAGGTTTCAATTGCAAGCTTGCAGTTCTTCTCCAACATGATGAAAAAGAAAATCCTTCGTGTTGAAGCCTAAGTCCAAGAAAAATATCATTGTCAAGTGTTGAGAATGAGCCTGCCAGTGGCATTATGATGGTTGTTGGCTTGGAGTTGGAACTTGGCACTACTAACTAGGCAGTTATAGACTTGTAGTCAATCTAAACTCAACAACCTCTCCCTTGCCATTAATCTCTTTCAATTCTGAAACAACTTTTAGGGTTTGAAGTGAAGTTTTGAACAATGAAAAAAAACTGAGTCCAATCACCATTCACGAATGAGTCACCAACTCACGAGTCACCACCATTGACCTGTCACGAATTAATATAATTAGGAATTTTAAAAAATGTGACGCAAGCTACAACACTTCTGGTGACATTTTATAATATTATTCATTTTTTTTTAACTTGTGAAAATCCAAATTTAATTTTTTTTTACTAGTAAATTCCTTTCCCTACTACTCTGACGTGCCAGAGGCCTGACGTGTCCAATTTTGAACATTGATTATGAGAGAGTTGTGAAAATCGAGATGCCAAACAATGAATTGTTACTTGTTTGAATTCAATTTATTGTATACTTGGAAAATTGGTGTTCTTAGTGCAAAAGCAATTATGTTCATATTGTTCATTTACTTGTCTAAATCAAGTATGTTCATATTGTAAACCAAATGCAATTAATTGTCATATATTAAGATCTATTACTCTTTGTCAACTAACAATTATATTAACATAATTATCTATTTAAATCCCAAATTACATACATTTATTGACAAATGTTGGTAACTAGTTGGATGGATTTGGTTCTAAATAGAAAATTAGATGCATTTATTGCTAATTGTCGAGAATTAATAACCAACATAAATTCCTCTTAAGGACGGATCTAACATGACCGTGAGAGAGATAAAAGTGCAATTTTTTTAAAGTGCAAAATACACTATATAATTTTTTGTTGTTTAAATTGTATTTTTAAATGTTATATAGTATATATATAGGCCCAAATAAACATTTTAACCATAGAAACTTTTATTTTTCATGATATGTATTAAATAATATTTTATGTACAATAATAAAATATTTTATTTTAACAATTTTTTTCATATATATAGATATATATGAATTTTATATCTACATAAATATTTTTGTTTAAATATCTACTCACAAATTTTTTTTTCTACTTCTGATTACTTTAGAGCATATTCAATTTATTATTATTATAGCTAACATTATTTTTCTATTTAGAGCATAATTTATTTATTTTTATTTTAAAGGGGCATGTGTCAATGGACAAACTTACACATCCCCCTCATACTGGGTTGTTATAAAACGAACCTCTCGCGAAATTAATGTGGTTGGGTGCAATATTTATGTCTCACAAGACATTTAGTTATGGTAGGTGTTTAAAGTAAAAAAATTAAAAGAAATGAGAAAGTTATAGTTCCTTGTAATACATTACATCATAGTTGCACTTCATTCCAAGAACTTAATATAATATTAAGGTACATTCTTTATATTAAGGTACATAAATATATTTACGAAGAAATATTTCCCACCATAATTTATACAATTCTTTGCAAAAAAATTAAGTAGAAATAAAAATGTAAATATGTAGATTTACCAAAATTAGTGCCCACTAAAATTTATGCAAATCATTACACAAAATTTAAAATATTATTGATATTAATTTCCCTATAAATTCAAAATTAGATAGTAAAGATTAAAAAGAGACAACAAATTAAATACAATCCCACTTTACAACCGAAAGCATCTTTCAATTCCAAAATATACATACTGGTTAAATATCAATATAACAAATCAAATTAATCTTTAATTTTAAGATTATTTTAAGATTATTATATGAAAAAGAAAAATATAACATTATACACAAATAATAATTAATTTTAAATTTTTAAAATTATAATATATAATCTTTATTTTATTATCTTGTATTTATAATTTAATAAATATATTTCCAATTCTTACAACCCAAAATAATAAAATTAGATATTCATTCCGAGGAAAAGGATTTTTTAACTTTAAAAATACCATGCGTTTGAAATTTCTTGATGAAGAGAACACCTTTAATATAAATAACCAAAGGTATAAATAACCAAAGGGAGGTCCACGTGAGATAGTTTAAAACAAATATGATGTTAAAGACAAAAACAGATATAGATTATGTTTAAGATGAAGATACAACGGAAATTGGATATAATATAATTTTGTAGGCAAATATAAATTTTAATTTATTATGACAACTTCCATATCCTAATTAGTATTTAGGATTAAATTAACAATAATAAATATCATGAATTAATCGGTAACCATATTGGCATAGAAAAACGATGAATGCATCCTAGAAACTGGATTTAAGAAAACAAGTGCCTGAATAATCACTTGAAAACAAGGAAAATATTTTAATGACGATATCAAGAATATTGCGTTCAGGTGAAAAAAGAACAAAATTTCCTTGCGAAAGAGATATGTTACGCCGATGTTTTATCATCCACTGTCATAAACCTTTAAAAAACAATTTTAACTTTGAAATATATGAATTATCTCTCTTTTTTGCATGTATTTTGTGCGACCTTTCATATAGTATCCCAATAACTATTTAAAGTGAATATTTTGCTAATCCTGTAAGAGAAAATGCTGCATTGACTGATATATTAGAAATTTTAGTGAAAAGATCATTTAAATTTCCCACGCATGAAGAAAATAACTATTACTTTGTACTTCCTTAAGGTAGGTGATCCTACAGCTGATCACAATTGCTGGGAGCGACCAGAAGACATGGACACACCTCGTACCGTTTACATCATCGGTGTCCAAAATCCGGGCTCTGAAGTCTCTGGTGAAACTGCAGCAGTAATGGCTGCCGCGTCCATCGTCTTCCAAACATCTGACTTAGCTTATTCCCAACGTCTGTTTCACACTGCAACTCAGGTCAGGCAAAATATGCGCCCTATTTACAATTATAACACCATTTCAGATTTAATTCAACGCACTTTGATTTCTATTTGAAGAAATTGATGGCGAATTTTACCGCAAGTGCTAACCCATTCTGTTCGTTTGTCTGTTTGTCCGTCATAGCTCTTCGCTTTTGCAGACAGATACAGGGGAGCTTATAGTGACAGTCTCCGATCAGCAGTTTGTCCATTTTACTGTGACTACAGCGGATACCAAGTCAGTTGTCTGTAGTTGATTTGTTTTCCATATCCGATCAATTTAGTTTCTTCAAAGCTTACATTTTATGTCGTCAATTTCAGGACGAATTGTTGTGGGCTGCTGCATGGTTGCACAAGGATTGGAGATCCAGGAGGGGCTAGGAAGTATTTTATGCCGAATTAATTATGTACACTTCTTGCTCCTCCTGCAGGGGAATTACGCATTAAATGTTTTGCTTGCAGGTGGGCTGATATACAAATCTAGTGGAAGCAATATGCAAAGCGTGACGTCCATGTCTTTTTTGGCTTTGTCGTATGCCAAGTACCTGAGCGATTCGTCTCAGTCGGTGTGGTGTGGAAGCGTTGAGCCAACTCCCGCGAGCATTCGGACCTTTGCAAAACGACAGGTAGGTGAAACTTATTGTGAATTAATCAAGAAATCAAGAATTGACAGCCAAGAAATGAGCATGTAGTTGCCAACTCCGACAGATCTCCACCATCCAACGCGCGAGCCAAAACTAATTTCGCAACTGTTGCAACCGTGACTATTCCAATCAACGATTAATATTGATTCAATCATTTAACAAAAGATCGAATGGTAAATATTATGACAGACAGACAACCAGCAAAGTTGTTTTCAAATAAATACGCCTTAATCCCGCGTAAATATAAAACTAGAATCATACATATTATAAATTAAAATTGAATTAATTAACTATTTTGATAAAAAAATTACTTTCAAAAATTTTATTGTATAACACTTCAAACAATGTTACCATTTGTTAATAGCAAACAATATATCATTCGTAAGGATAAAGTAAATGGACCTTTCTCTTTTTTTGTCTAGTTTACTTTTCGAATTTTGGATGCTTAAAGCGTTGAATGCCATTCAGAATTCAATTGGTCACACAAAGCAAGTTGATCCCCGAATTCTTGGCACACATGATAAGCGTATCGCTTGGATACTTGTTGAAGTCTGCTTTGCGGGTGGTCTGCCGGGTGATGTCAATCTCGTCTGGGGTCAAAGAAGGCACAGGTAGCAGGTGGATTACTAGGTTGTTCCATTCAGATGCTTGATATGCCATCATATTGGGCATTTATTAAGTCGATGCTCATTGAAACACAGAAAATATGGGGCGTCACAACAAAAGTAATCGTGGAAGCCAAAAAGGGTCGGCGGCTCTTGATTCTCTTGGTGCTAGTCACTCAGGTAAGTCATTTCCCCCCTCATTTGATACTGATAGGTTTGCTTATTCTGATAGGCCTAGTGACAGGATTCTCTCGCCTCGCAATCATCCTGATTCTAATCATGAGTTTGAGCCACAACCTGACGTCGATATTCTTAATCCCATGATTGTGCCCAATCCTTCGTCATATGCCGACCCTCCAAATCTTAAATTTGGTGACCCATGCCCTGTAGGCAATTCTAACATCCCTCCTATTATTCCAAGTCCAGTTGGTCCACCGATCATCTCTCCTTCAATGACGACCCTGGAATGGGCCTCGTCGCATTCCTCTCATGATCCCGTGGATGAGGATTTCTCGGAATCACCGAAAAATGTTGTTGGAAGCGACATTGAGTCCTTATTAGGTAACCCAAAGCTTGACTCGATGGCATTAACAGTATTTGATAAAGCTCCTTCGGACCCTCATCCCTCCATCTCACCTACATCGACTTCTAACATCACTGTGAGGAAAAAATCCAAGACAGGGTCTAGACACTTTAGGGGCCGCCTCAAGACAAAATCTTTATTTCATGATGATCTGCAAGATTTTTGGGATGTTCCTATTGCAGTTGTTGATGATATCCGGGCACTTAGAGCTAGCGGCTCTGAATAAGTGAAAAAATGAATTCTATCCTCTCTCTCAATATCAGGGGGATAGGCACACGCTTATCGCTAATTTAATGACACAGTTTGTTTGGCAGACAGTTTGGTGGAGCGCCATTTTCGGTTGACAACTCCAGTTTTAGTGGAGTTAGCTGGCCAGTTTCCAGAATTAGTGGAGAAATTGTAGGAAAAATTGGTTTTTCGATAACTGAGGCAATTTTCGACCAATTTTGGCTCAGGAAGAGTCATTCTTGGTATATTTTGATGTTTTGGAGTCATTGGAATAGGTTGCATAGGTATAAGAGGTCATCTACATAGGTTTTTTTTGCCTTGAATATTTTTGAAGCCTAGGGCCACCAGGAGGGAAGTCCATGCCTAGAGCATCTGGTAACCAAATTCAGTAAATAAATAGTCATTTTTGATAGATTTCGACATTTTAAACTCATTGGAATAGGTTCCAAGAGAATTTGATGCATGTAAACAACATTTTGAGCAAATTTAGCTAATATAAAGGCCCAAGCTATGGAGCTGGACCAAGGAGATGTAGCCCAAGAGGGGTGAACTCCTTCATCAAAACTATGTTTTAACGGTTTAGTTTGTGATGGCTTTTTGTTATTTACGTTTTCGTTGCTCATCCATTTAAATTCATGCTTTATGCTTTCAAAAACACCCATAAAATTCAGTTTTAATTACCTCGTTGACACACATAAGCAACAAGGGAACTTGTACATCAAGCATAAGATCAGTAAATAAGTTTTATATTTGAAATTTAAATTAGCACAACAAAACTAACATTCAAATTCAGATCAAGTTGGTATCAGAGCACAAGGTTGCTTAAGGTTATTTTCTTGATAGTTGTTTAAAGTTTGTGCAAGTTTAATGGTTGCAAATTTTGTGATGCTGACAAGGTTAAAGTTGCAGAAAGGTGAAGGGAAATTTTTGGTTGCAAGTCCTGAGATTAGGACCAAAAGAAAGAGAGCTGAGAGAGCATCATATTCACCCAAAATTCCACTCATAGCTGCACTTGAAGAACCTCAATTTTTGTCTCAAGAAGCTAAGATTGAAGAGGTGTAATTTGTACAAGAAGCCGAGTTGATTGAAGAGGTACACGCATTAGAAGTTGAGCTTGAATCCATAGCCATTATGTCAGGTGTTGGAAAGACTCAAGGAAATTCAGGAGAGGAAGATGTCAAGAGAAACTTCAAAGACATAAAGAGGATGCTTCGAGTTATGTTTGATGTATTTATTGTTGGGAGGGAAAGAGATGGTTCTAAGCCTCCACATGGAGAAGGAACTTTAGATGGTAAGAAGGATGAAGAGAAGAGTTAAAAGGTTAGCGGAGGAAAGACACCTCCATCTCCACCATCTTTATCATCTTCATCATCCCCATCTTCATCATCTTCCACTCCCACCACAAAAACCACTCACACTCACTCAAAATCCACAAAAGGAAAAACTCCATTACTCAAATTGGACATTAAGTTTGAACTACCCATGTACAATGGCGAGGTAAATGCAGAGAGGCTTGACAATTGGATACGTCAATTGGAGGTGTATTGCAGAATTCAGAACCTTCATGAAGATGACATAAAGATTTGGTTGGCTTCATTAAGGCTAGAAGGAGCAACACTAGTTTGGTGGGAAGCAAAGACTCAAGAGGAAATATTAATCCATGGTAAGATATCCATTTCTTGGGTTGATTTTATTTCTTCCATTAAAAGACAATTTTATCCATTAGCCTATATGCAAAAAGCTATTATGATTTGGAAAAAATTTAAGCAACTCAAGGGTCAAACAATTCAAGAGTATACCCAAGAGTTTAGAAAGAGAGCTTTGTTGTTAGGGGTAAACTTGAATTCCCAAGATACACTCTTGAAATACATTGGGGGTTTACATTCCTATTTGAAGCATATTGTTCTTATGTTTAACCCAAGAAATTTATATGAATTTTGTGTACAAGCCACACACTTAGAGGCAAGGGGGAAAAAAAGCATAGATGAGAAAAGTGAAAGTGAGGGTAAAGGAAAAGGAAATTTTTATGAAAGAGGAAAAATAAATAGCTCTGTTAAAAGAGAGAAGGAAAAACTCACATGAATTTTTTTTTCAAAGACTGGCCATGATGAAGACCACAGTTGGCAAATTCATCTAGAATTGAAACCAAATAGACTGAAAGCCAAAGAGAAAGGTAACATTGTTGCTATAGTTGAACATGAGTTAGGGTCAGATTCAGGAGATGAGAAAAAAGTTACAGCCATGGGTTTGAAAGGTAAACATGTTGCAAGCACTAGTTCTTCAAATTGTTCAAATGATACTAATGATGAAGATATATGAATAGAACATTTCCATATTAGAGTTGCCTCTAAACATATTAATATTGATACACTTTTTGATAGTGGGTCACAAGCTAATTTTATTTCCGGAGATTTGGTTAAGAAAATAGGCCTTGAAACTATTAGACATCCAAGACCATATCCTTTGGGTTGGATATGCAAGAATGCAAACTTGCAGGTTACAAGGAAGTGCTTACTAAGATTCGCCATCAACTCAAACTTTCTTGATGAAGTTGAGCTTGATGTGGTGTCGCTTGAGATATAAGGTATTGTATTGGGAAGTCCTTATCTGTATGATAGGAAAGTTGTATTTCATCGCCATGAGAATAAGTACCACTTGTTTAAGGATGGTATTTATTACATAATTAGAGCACGTAAGAAGAATACAGGTTTGTCTCTTGTACATGCAAGTGAAATGAAGAGGATAGTGAATGCAAGTCATAACTTAACATTGTTGATGATCAAACAAAGATATGTATTGAATCACACTTTTCAAAAATATGTTTATGTTTGTAATGAGTTGTTTCAAGATGTTAGTAGGTTTCCTTTGAAAGAAGTTGCACAAGATGAAAAGCATTTGCAGCAGTCAACAGTAGTGTTTAGCAGTGTTGGAAATAAGATTTCGGTGCAAGAGAGTAAAAAGGTCAAAGAGAAAGCGACAAAGCAGCTTCGAAAAGAAGGCATGGGTTCCAAAAATGTTGTTTTATGGTTTCCAAAAGGTACATGGAAATGGTGAAAATACTTGGTCAAGAGTCGATGCAAGTACGAAGTGAGATCAGCTAAAAATCACCATGGTGATAGTGTGCAAGGTGAGAAAGTTTTTAAGTTTCCTTTGATTGTTGACCAAGGTAGGAACAAGACGGTTTCTGCAAGAGTATATTGTGGTTTTGCAAATTCAGAAATATTGTAGCATGATGGTGTCAATGACAGCAAGAGAAGGTTGCAAGAATCGAGGAAAAAGTTGACCTTTTGTGAAAAGCTCCAAATGATGAAATTGGGAAAATTTCAGCGGATAGAGACTGGAAGGGTGAGGGAACAGTACCCTCATCCACATAATCAATAATCAGAGAGATTTTGGGGTCAAAAAGGCTTCTAGTGGGGAGGAATGATCAGAGGCTCAATATTTTAGCTCAAAAGTGAAAGTGCTCAAAATTGAATGAAACCAAAATGACATCGATCGATCCATCGCAAGGAAACTAACTCAACTTGTTTCGTTGAAAACTGAGTTTGGATGAAGGAGTTATGGTATGTTGATCGCTATTCAGAACGAGAAAATGTTTATTAAAAATATTACAGAACAAGTATAGGTTGATGACATGGCAGCCCAGTCAGCATTCAGGGAATATTATTTAGTTTTAGTCCAATGGGACTGTGACAAGTGTCACTCCGAGATTCGCCAGTTTGGTTTATGAAGGTAAAATTTGTCCAATGACCTCCTAAGGTTGAATTTGGGTTTATGGATTTATGTGCTGGAAATATTTTTTTATTTTTATTTTAAGATTTTATTGATATAATTATTATTAGATAACTTTATAATATATATTATGATTATATATATATATATATATATATATATATATATATATATATATATATATATATATATATATATATTTAATATCAATATTTAATTTTAATTAACAATTATATATCCACACACACACACATATATATTTAAAACCAATAATTATAAATTATGAATGCATATGTTGGCATTTTAATCACAGTGGCACATTGTATTAAGGTTCGATCAAAGGTCTGAATATATTAAAGTTTAAGTGGGCGAATATCAAATGTCCTATGGTTCGGATGGCGTATTAAAGTTTGAGTTATGGCTTATAAAATTCATTGCAAAATGTAAGTCAATGTAATACATTGGAGTGGATGGTATATAAATTAACAGTGGCATACCATATAGTTTCGTGGAATATGTTTAATATTTCGGCGGTGCAAAAGAGTTATACGAGGGACGGGGTCGAGGCTCAACCCAAAGACCTCCCCCTCTCCACTGGTGCACTCCACCATTGGGCCAAAGTCCATGTTCCTTGTAAACCAATGCTCAGATTTGGTATTTGAAGCGCATTAATCTCCAGTGGTGGGAACGGTGGGGCCAAACCCTCACCATAAGACCGTGACTCGCGACCACACCGGGGGTTCTGAACTGTTAAGCATGATTAGCGCTAACTACAACATTAACCACCATTAAAATGTGCTTATCAATAATTTAATGACGCAGTTAGTTTGGTGGCCAGTTTGGCAGAGCGCCATTTTCAGTGGACACTCCAGTTTTAGTGGAGTTAGCTGGCCAGTTTCTAGAGTCATTATTGGTATATTTTGATGTTTTGGAGCCATTGGAATAGGTTGCAGAGCAAGAAGAGCTCATCTACATAGGTTGTCGTTGCCTTGAATATTTTTGAAGCCTAGGGCCACCAGGAGGGAAGGCCATGCCTAGAGCATATGGTAACCAAATTGAGTAAATAAATATTCATTTCTGATATATTTAGATATTTCAAACTCATTGGAACAGTTTCCAAAAGCATTTGATGCATGTAAACAACATTTTGAGCACAATTGAGCTAATACAGAGGCCCAATCTATAGAGCTGGACCAAGGAGATGTAGCCCAGGAGGGGTGAAATCCTTCATCAAAACTTTGTTTTAATGGTTCATTTTGTGATGGTTTGTTGTTATTTATGTTGTTGTTGTTCATCTATTTAAATTCATGCTTTATGCTTTCAAAAACACTCATAAAATTCAATTTTAATTACCTCTTTGACACACATAAGCAACAAGAAAACCTATACATAAAGCATAAGACGAGTAAATAAGTTTTATATTTGAAATTGAAATTAGCACAGCAAAAATAATATTCAAATTCATATCACTATATGAATCATGAAGTTTGGAGGAAAATTCTTCTCTCTTCCTTGGAAATGCGTTTTCATTTCCCCATTCATTTAGAGCACCATAAGCATCAAAACAAAATCCATATTCTCTTTAATTATTTGAGACCCCAATATACCTCAAATTGAGATAAGGATATAAAAGTGTAGTTTCTTTGAATTTCAATTTCCCATCGGCATAGCTAATGAATGGGGTGTGCCAAAATGATAGTTCCTATGATGCTCATTCAACTCTCTCCCTATCATTCAATTTTATTTGTCAAGTTATATCTCCATTTTAGATGTCATTGAATTAGAATGAGGCAATAATACATCTCCAAAATATTCTTTAGAACACATGAAGGTCATTATGATTTTTTGGTGATGTCATTTGGCCTTATTGATGCACCTTCAACATGCCAAAGTTTGATGAACTCTAGTTTCAAACCCTTCCTCAAAAAATTTGTGTAAGTATGTTTTGATGATACACTAATCTACAACAAATCATGGAAAGAACATGTACACCATGTTGACATGTTCTTAAAATTTTTGGAAGAGAAACAATTATATGTGAATCCTACCAAGTGTGTCTTTGGGGTTCAAGAAGTGAAATATTTGGATCATGTTATATCTCATTAAGGTGTCAAAATAGACCCTAGAAAAATTAAATTTATGATGGAATTCCAAAAACCTCAACTAATCTTAGAGGATTCTTAATATTGGTAGGCTATTACCACTATTTTGTCAATAATTATGGTTAAATAACAACACATCTAATCATATTATTAATAGAAGAGGCCATTTTATTGGAATCAAGAAGCAACTAGATCTTTTGAAAAATTTAAGGAGGTTGTGTATAAGTCTTATATTGGCCATGCCTAACTTCATAGCAAACTTAGTTGTGGAGTGTGATGCCTCAAGGAATGGCATTGGTGTAGTTTTAATGCAAGGAGGAATGCCCCTTCCCCATGAAATTATCTAGGTTAAAGGAAATAGTTTACTCAAATCCATTTATGAAAAGTAAGTGTTTTCCATATTACATGTATTTAAGAAATGGTGCCCTTACCTAATAGGAAGAAAATTCAAGGTTAAAAAAAAAAATGATAGTTTGACTCTACATCTTGGAACAATGATTATTTTTAGAAGAGAAACAAAAATGGGTTACAAAGATGCTAGGCTTCGACTTTGAAACTATCCACAAAAAAGGAAAGAAAAATGTGGTGGTAGATGTACTTCCATGGAATGAAGAAGACATAAGAGGGCTTATTGTGTGTTATTTCCACTACACAATCTCATTGCATGCAAGACACAAATATAGAATGGAAGCAAGATAAGAAGGTATGCAATATTATTTAATGACTACAAGAATCCCAAGTGCTTTAGGTAAATTTATGTAGAAGAACGATTCATTGTTGTATGAAGATCACTTATATTTATGTAATAATTCCCAAATCAAATAGAAGGTCCTTTAGGAATTTCACACTTCTCCTATTAGGTTCCTAAAAAATCATCAAAGGATCAAGAATTATTTTTCTATGAAGGCTTTATAAATAATGTTCAAAATTTTTTGGTTGAATTTGTGGCTTTTCAAAAAAAATAAGGGAGAGACAATCAAGACTCCAAGTCTCCTACAACCATTAGCCATGTTGGGAAGATGTTTCAATGGATTTTATTAAAATTCTACCGAAGTTTGAAGAAAATAATATCATTGTGGTAGTGGTGGATCATCCCACAAGGTATTCCCAATTTTTCTCTCTTTCTTATCCTTTTAAAGCAAATACAATATCTACATCATTAATGGAAACAATGTGGAAGCTACATGGAATCCCAATATCATTATAAATAATAGAGATCCAATTTCCACTAATAATTTTTGGACTAAATTTTGTTCTTATTTGGGTACTCAATTGCCTCACAACACCTCTCACCATCCTAAATCCAATTAGTAAGTTGAGATTTCTATGAATAAATGTCTAGAAGGGAGCCTTCACTACTTTTCATATGATAAATAGACATAATTGATGAAGTGATTTCCCTTGATAGAATGATGGTACAATACGTCATTCCATACTTCATTAAAAAAATTCCCATTCATGGAAATTTATGGCTATCACCATACATCCATAACATATGTAACAAACCCATTTTGAACTTCGATATTATTGTAAATAATTATGTTATTATAGTAGGTATCAACATTTAAATCTTATGATTAACCAAACAAAAAAAAAATTGAAATAAGTTATATGAAAACTATGTAAATAAAAAATGCTTGCAAACTAGTTAGTAATGTGAGCACCATTATGTACTATGGTATCACAAGTGGGAACTAGTGAGGGGGTTTTGCGATATTAGTCTTGCCTACTATTGCTAGAAAACATCACCCATATTTTTATGGAAAATTTTTGAATTTGAATTTGAATTTTTAGTTTTGTTTTCCGAGTATCCCATATCTAATTGAATGAAGCATTGGGTTTTTGAAACAACCACCTACCATAATGGGCAGAATGGAAAAATACACATATCAAAATTCAATATTTGACTTGAAAATTGTTGAATTTTCTATAAGAGCATAGTAGAATACAATTTTCTAATAGATAATTACTTCCTTATGATTCTCACATACTATTCTTCTGTCATTGATATCACTGAGCAATTACACTTCAGAAAATATCAATAGTAAATGTAGAAATAATAGTGAAGATCATAGAAATGCAACCATGCACAATAAAGACAATAAATTTTACCCTAGGAAACCCAACCCTCGGAGAAAACCCAACAAATTTTCATAGGATAAATTATTCTTTAGCAAGGTTTACATATCAACAATTTGTCTAGGAATATGTGTTGATATCCAAGTCAAAATACCAATCAAACCTGGTAAAAAATCCAGTAATTCAACATTGATCAAACCAACCAAAAGTCAAATCTATAGTAAAAATTTGGCTTGGTTAAACTCAGCCCCGTGGTTAAACTCGTAGTCAAACCTACGGTTAACTTTGCCCTATTTTGTGGTCAAACTTGGCATGTTTTGCTATCAAAATATGTTGTGATCTATAGTCAATGTGTACTGAAAAACTTGGTCAAACAAATACCAAAAGATAGGTTAACGATCAGTCAAGCTCGGTCAAACAAATACCCTTTCTCCACATGAGAAATGTTCCAATAATGTTAATGAGAGAGAAGAAACTTGCTCTTCGTCAATGGGGAAAACAAAATGTCACAACATCTATATATACTTTCTAATAGGGGTAAAATTACCTAAGGGACACACCCTTTCATTTGTTTGGGCCAAATTGGAGACCTCAAAAATTAATTTATTTAATTTTTCCAATCCATACGGGAAAACCTCCCAATTATACAAAAAATCAACACTTCCTCTTTGCGAGGGATTTATTCTCCTTTGCTACAAATAGATTTCTCCTTAGCTGAAATTTCTCTTCCACAAGAAAATTTTGCGAGCTTGCTATGTTGATGTAGTGTCTTCCTCACATGCACTTCTATAGATCACTCAATCCTGGAGCAGGTAATGTGACTCCTCACATGCACCTCTATATATCACTCTCTAGAGTAGGCAATGTGACTACTCACATGCATGTCTATAGATATAGATCACTCCATCCTAGAGTAGTAATTGTGAGTATCTTGGGCCATTTACCCCTGGCCAAATCAACATGGCCTAGCCAAAATCATCAAGGCTTTTCAAGTAAATGTATCAATCTCCTCTGGTCAAATAATCATGACTTAGCCAAATCGGCATGGTTTATCAAGAGAAAGTCTGCCCTTGGGCCATTCACCCTTGGCCAAATGAACATGAATTCTTAGGTTAACTATATCAATCTCCTATTTTCAAATCAACACAACCCAACCAAGTCCTCTTGGATACTCAGGAGAATGTTTTCCCTAAGACCATTCATCCCTCGCCAAATTAGCATGGATTCTTAGGTGAACTACATCAGTCTCCTATAACCAAATCAACATGACCCACCAAATTCCTTATGGCTTCTCAAGAAAAGATTTGTTCAATATTTCAAAGACATCAACAATCCCTATCAATGAGGAAGACATTTTGCATCATTCTAAGCTTTTCCATGAGGTATACAAACTTTGCTCTAAACAAAGGCTTGATGAGAATGTTTTCAATCTGCTCATATGTGGATATGTACTAGCGAATCTCTACTCCTTTCTACACCATGTCTTGGATGAAGTGATATTTGATCCCAATATGCTTTGACCTGTCGTGAAATAATAGATTCTCCTAAAGCTTAACACAACTTTGATTATCGCAAAATATCAAGATCATCTCAAGCTCCTGATCAAATATCCCTACAAGTAGCTTTCGAAGCCATGTTGCTTACTGAATTATGGCACTGGATATGATATACTCTCATTTATTGTAATTATTGCGAAAAAAGCCTACTTCTTGCTAAACAAGGATATCATAGTTGATCACAAGATGAAGCAACAACCTGAGGTGCACTTCCTATCCTATACGCTTCCTTCTCAACCTGAATAAGTATATCCATGCACCCTAACGTAACCACCCATGAAAAATTTCAAACCATATCCAATTGTACCATGAAGGTACCTCACACATGCTTTGTTTCATGTCTTGGTTCAACCATAAACTACCTAGCTTCCTTCACTGGATCCATCACCACAATTACTTTCTAGTCACCCTGACTAGGTGCTCCCTTTAACAATTAAACAAATCATTTTGTGGCAATATTGGTTTCTCCCTCTGCCACTACTACTCCCTCTATTACTGAAGCATATCTAGTTGTCTAGAATGGTCTCCTCATAGAAGGAGTGACTACTCCTAGATACCTCCTATATTTGAGCATCTAGCCTAGAAATCTCAACACATGACATCCTCTTGGAAGGTTTCTCCTTCCACTCTTCCTAAATATCTACTCCCTTATAAATGGAAGCTCTTCTAGTCATCTAACATTGTCTTGGACGCCCTTTACAATATGTACAAACCTCCCTTTCAAACACCAATCACTCCTACTGAGTCTATGCTCAAGCCCTAGGCCATACAATAACTTGGCCATCTATAAACTAGAACAAAAGTATCCTCATAGTCCACTC
Source organism: Pinus albicaulis (assembly GCA_034641835.2). Classification (NCBI taxonomy): domain Eukaryota; kingdom Viridiplantae; phylum Streptophyta; class Pinopsida; order Pinales; family Pinaceae; genus Pinus; species Pinus albicaulis. Next base: position 1,606,589,322 of record CM076575.1, on the reverse strand, counting down.
CCTCTATTTGGGAGAACCCTATTTCCACAAACCTTGTTGTGTACTTCTCAATGCTTCCATTACCTTGGTATCCTCCTACAATGTACATGTTCTTCTTTTCTAAACCAAGCATGCATTTTTTGATATCAAAGCATACAAAATAAAAGGTACAAGAGGTTTGACCAAAAAATCAAAGGAGAAAAAATATTATTGAAAGTACTTATCTATTCATCAAGGAAGAATTTGCTAATGGTTATAGGGAATTCTCAACTCCTTCTTGATACTTGCCTCCTTGCAAAAAATCATCCATCTATCACTACAAGGAAAAGACCCTCTAGCGGATGTTTTTGAGTAACCCCTTATAAAAATACCCCATACATTCGTTTCTAGCAGAGGTTACTAGAGGAGGTTGGCGGGCAGAGGGTTTTGTAGATGTTTTCTTCTCGGTGCGCTTATCATTCAACATCCCACCAGTGCTCCTTACAAGAGAAAGCACTGGTGCGCACAAAACATTGGCACACCAGACACCGTGCACTCCGTACACACTCGCCCGGTGCGTCATATTACTGTAGAGCACCAGTGCATCACAACTCTTCCGCGTCGGTGCATCATAAAACAATGCGCAAAAACACAAACTGACCGATGCGTTCGTAAGAAAATGCACCAATGCAGCTATAAAACACATGCACTAGAAAAGGGTTTAAAAACAATTACGGCAAAAAAACTGGATTTTTCACTTTTTTCAGTGCTCTAGAGCTCTCAATTACCGGTGCGCTCTACAAGAGAATGCACCAGTGCATCATAAAACACTGCACCAAAATAGAAGCGGTTCGATGTGTTTGTATAAAACAACACTAGTGCGCTTATAAAAAACACGTACCGAAAAAGGGTTAAATAAATAAATAAAAATTATGGCCAAAAAACCTCATTTTCACTTTTCTTCTCTCAATCACTGGTGCACTCTACAAGAGAAAGCACCGGTCGCACAAAACATTGGCACACCGGACACCATGCGCTCCGTACAGACATGCCCGGTGCGTCCTATTACTGTAAAGCACCGGTGCTTCAAGACTATTCCACCCCGGTGCATCATAAAACACCGCGCCAAAACTGAAACAACCCAGTGTAGTGTTAAGTAGTTGCCCTGATGCATCATAAAACAATGCGCCAAATCTGAAATTGCCCGGTGCGTACTTAAGAAACCGCACCGGTGCATCTATAAAACCCTGCGCACCGTAACAAGGTTAAATAAAAAAATTACGGCCAAAAAACTGCATTTTCACTTTTCTCAGTACTCCAGAGCTCTCAAGCACTGGTGCAATTTCTCCTTCTCTGAGCCGCCTTGACATCAGTGCTCCCATTGCACCCATTGCACGCACTACTGCTGTGCATTGGCCACCAATCTCTAGCTTGCATTTTGCAAAATGGTGGGCAAAATTTCTTTTGCAAATTCTACAACCAATATGCCTCCTCGACGGCGAAATGTACAGGTATTTTTCAAGTTTTTCCATAATTAAACTTTCTAGAGGATTAGAATTTGAAATAACCTTAAAATTAACCATTAAAAAATAAAAATAAAAAAATTGTTGCGCGGTGCACATGAGCCGTTCGGCTCGCACCAGTAAGCAGTGCTGCCTGTAAAATTTACATGCCGCACCGCAACCAGTGCTAGTGGTATCTGCACCGTTTTCGGGGCAGTACCAAAAGGCACCCTGCATTATTTTAAAATTAAAAAAAAAAATTAGCCGTGCAGTGATTTAGTTGGGCGCATCGTTGACCATTGGAATAGCAACGCGGTGCGTTGACGGATATATCCGCCCTGGTATCTGTCAGCACATAGCATTTGGCATTACGACAGGGTCAACGGTGAAGTTGGGTAAAAGACTGTACCGTTGACTATATAATTTGTCAGGAAGCTGGTGCGCTGACACGACTATACGCGTCGGGGCGTATATTTTAGTCAGCGCACCGCTCTTCTGACACCATATATAGTCAACGGGGCTTCAAAAAATTTTAGGTACACCGCATACGGTACGTTTTATGTCATCTGGGGCACCGCCTCTAGTGCTCTATAAACAACAGATGCACCGGCACCAGTGCATGACTATTTTTGTGGCACACTGACTGGTCTGTTTTTTTTTTCCAAAAAAAATTATATATGCATATTCCTAAATACATGTATGATTTAATAAAAAAAAATTATTTAATATGTCAACGATTTAGAGAGAAGAGGAGGAACAACAACAACAATAGGCTGAGCAGTATGACATGCTTCGCCAGTGGGAGGCACGAGAGAGGGAGAGAGATGCGTACCCTCACCCTATTACAGCAGATACCCAGGGGCTCCTAAGGCAGGTAGGCCTCCTCAATTTCTATGAGGAGGCTACTTCCCTAAAGGCCCATAGTGTCTTTTTGAGACATCTTATCCGCAGGTGAAATGCCCACCAACAAGCTTTCCAGGTTGGTCTTGACCAGTGGTACACACCCACTGAGGAGAATATTTATTTCATTACAGGGCTATCGAGGAGAGGGGTGGATTTTCCCTCTTTCCCAGAGGTTCCAGCTAGTTCTGTAGCAGGGAGCCAGTTAGTTTACTCCCAGAGATACATTGGAGCAAATGTAGTGTCTCCTTCGGAGTTTCAGGTCCCTGGAGGTCAGCTACGAATTGGTGCATTTGGTAGACAGGACATGCAGTGCCTCTCACTTCTCATTTCTACCATTTCACACAACACCAGTGACAGGCAATGCATTAGTTTCCTGCTTCTATATTATGTTGATTCTTTAGTACAGGAGCCACGACTTGTCAGGTGGTCTGCCATTTTTTTTGCGGCAGTTTTGCATGGCCTTAGATAGATGTCGTGCTCATGCACAAGGGAGGGTCAACTTCCCTTTTAATTCAAAGCTTTTTTGTTTATTTTTCGAGAGGTTTCCAGAGATGAGGCTTGCTTTTGTTTGGCACCCTCGTAGGCCGATGTTGGAGATCCGGATGCACATGTGGGGGTAGATGATGCCCAAGAGGGGAGAGAATATGTTTCCAGCCAGGATATCGCATGATGCATTGGACTTACTAGCCAGTGTTGACGAGATGCATCCCTTTATTATGATCCCTTGTCCGTATGCTGGATTGGATTGGATTGGAGAGGGTGTGCCAACATCCTCTTCACAGCTAATGAGCCGCCAGATGATAGAGGTAATATTACTGTTTTATATATTTAAATTTATTCTAGCATGTTCTTTAACTTGGTTTTATTAAATTGTGTAATGAAATTGTCTAATTATTGTTGTGTACTTGTATATATTTTACAGAAATTGGCTCTTTTGATGGCGAGGAGATGCTGAAACCACCACATGATCTAGGCGTGGATCCCAATAACGATCAAGACATGACAGACGTTGAGGCTCATGATCAAGAGGTTGGTTGAGAGAGACATCCTCCTCACGCTGGTGCGTCGGTACCGCCTTTTGTTGTGCATCAGTATACCTGATACTCAATATAGAATGGATTTGGGTGACCAACTCAGTGCTTTGATTGTTGAGGCGGGCATCAGGCCCGCTCATTACAGAGACATACAGGCCGACGATAGGCTAATACAGATGTGGAGAGGCATTCCACGTGACATGTACAGCCTGATGTGGCATGTCGTAGGAGCTACGATAGTTGTTATGCGACAGAGGGGGACTGTTCCACGTTATAGGCGTGGTCGAGCTGCAGCACGTGATGGATAGTCCATGAGGAGCGACTCATCTCATGATCATTCACCTCGCGCCGCACCTGATGAGCATGAGGCTCCACTAGCATCTAGCAGTCATCATGGAGATGAGGCTGGACCATTGGCCATGTCCAGTCATCAGCAACCTGCAGCATCCATCAGTACTAATCATGATCATGAGTAGGCTGGACCATCGAGCATTGAGGCTACACCATTGACTAAGCATGCCTCCACTAGTACTGCTTATATTGATGTTGTACTACCACCAGCTGATCCATCCAACAGTACTAGTAATGATCATGAGCAGGCTCGACCATTGACCATCAAGGCTGCACCATTGACTGAGCAGGCCTCCACTAGTACTGCTATTGATGTTGACGTACTACCACCAGTTGATCCATGAAATTTATATTATAGTTGTATATTTTTAACATTATTCAATTATATATATATATTATGTTCATGTTGCAGTTGTACTTAATTTACATGTTGGTGATCATCATGATGTGTATATTTTTAGGTCATGTTAGATATGTTCATTTAATGTTTAGCTTGCAAATAGATGTGTATGTGATAGCATGAGTTATTTGACATGAGATGTCTATATATTTGATGTTTGAATGTGTTTTTTTGTCGAATATGATGTTTGCACGATGGTTATCATGATCATGATGTTTATTAATTAATTTAATATTAAATGACCATGATATTTATTAAATATTATGTCGTGATTGTAATTGAAATTTAAATTTTAATTGTATGTAAAATTGTAAAATTTTATTTGTATATGTAATTGTAATTTTAACTGTAATTGTATATAAAATATTTAATGTAAAATTTTAATTGTAATTGTAATATTTAATTTATTGTGAAATGATTGTAATTGTAATTGTATATATGACAAATTATAAAATTGTAATTGTAATTGTAATTGTATGTAAAATTCTAAAATTGTAATTGTATTTGTAATTATAATTTTAATTGTAATTCTATGTAAAATATTTGTAAAAGTGTAATTGTAATTGTAAATGTAATTCTAATTCTAATTCTAAATGTATATTGTAAAATATTTGTAAAATTTTAATTGTATTAATGTGAAATGATTGTAATTGTAAATGTAATTGTGTGTAAAATTAAAATTGTAATTCTAATTCTAATCGTAATTGTATGTGAAATTGTAAAATTGTAATTGTAATTCTAATTCTAATTCATGTACTTTAGAAACTATCATTATTTTATTATGATCTTACATACAAAAAAAAATAATTATACAGTCCAGTGCGCTTATCATCATAACACGCATCGGTGCGTCTTATTACTCCGATGCATAGGTGCTTCAGAACGCTTCCACACTGGTACGTCATAAAACACCGCGCCAAAACAAAAACCTTGATCTTACAAACTGTCTCGGTGCGCCTATAAAACAGCGCGCACCGGAACAGGGTTATTATGTAAAGTGCAGTATTGGAGCAGCGGAGAATTCGAATAGCGGCCAAGAATTTTTCTGAGGATATGAGGGTTTGAAAAGACAAGAGTTCGAATTTCGGCTAAGAAGTTTATAGCAGAGAAAATGAGCGATTCAAACAGAAATACAGATAAAGATGCTTACATGGATGTAGACAGCTATAGAGTTCAACAGAGTACAAGAGGAGTACAGGTTAAGACCAGCAGAGAGCATTCGGTTGAGGCCGGCAATAGGGTTAAGAGGTCCCATGATGGAGAAATGGAGAGCAGAGTTGATGGCAGAGAAATATCAATCGAGGAAGTTGATAAAGCCAAGAGGCACCATGAAGGGAAGGATTCTCATTCCCTTAAGGATAGCAGAGAAAGATCAATTGACGTTGTTGATCAGGATGGTAGGTCCCATGAAGGGAAAGATTCTCTAGAATGCATTTAAAAGCAGCTGGGAGTATTTTCCGAGCTTCGGTTGGCTTACATAAACTTTTACTGGCAAAGTTGATGTCGCATAAAATCACATCTTCGACTTTCAATTGAACCTGAATGGCATCTCTAACTTGTCTGAGCTGCGGTCATGTGGATGAAACCAGTGAAAAGTCTACTTGTATTATAAATGGAAATCCACTAACCATTTCTGTGGGAAGAAAAGCATAGATACCTGTAACTACCATATTTCCACTTGCAAATCGGTTTCCCATTGGAAAAACTAATGTTATAGTCTATTTTGAAATGTCTTTCCTCTACTCAATCCTATACTCATTTTCTATGGGAAACCATTGCCTCCACATGTAATAATTTCATCGTCTAGTCGAAAATTGGTCTTCTTCTGATAACAAATGCAGAATGAAGGACTCGTTGTCATTGCTCCCAAAACATTACCCTTCTGCAGATTATATGTACTAATTGCTGGCAGGTCATCCATCTATCTGCAAATTATATTCTAAAACATATTGGTTGCAAATAGTTAAGTGCCAATTATAATAGGTTCACATGCCACAAATGCCCCCTTGGGCCCTATAGTATTGCATCTTCACACGCCCCACATTGCATTCTCTCCACATAATCAGCGGGGACCTCCTGCAATAAACAAAATGCATTGGAAGAATATTTATTTCCATCAAGAATTTATCCAATTCCAATTCTCAATTTTAATTCTAATTCTAATTCTCAAGAATAAACAAAATTATAATTCTCAATTTCCATGGTTGGAGTTCACTAAATTTTGGTGTATACACCTAAAAGTAATTTCGGTGCCTTAACCGCAAATCGGTGCTACTGTACATATAACTGCATCGGTGCCAGTGTTACAAAAATTTGCACAGGGGCGGTGCTATTAAGTGACACACCGGTGACGAATAAACGTAAATAAAAAAAGTGCAACTCTATTTTCTTTAAGTGAAAAAAAAGCGACAAATTGAAAAATGGGCAGGAAAAAAATTTCAAAAATCTAATTTCATAAACTAATTCTTTAAATACTAAACACTTTTCATTATTTCACTATTTTTGCTAAAATTTTCAGCCATATATTTGCAGGAGACATACCTGGAGCAAGAGAGCATGAGGGCACTATGGAGCAGCAAAATACATTCGAACATAAGTATTCAGACAATTAGAAACCAAACCTCTGGTGATTCAAACCATGTATCATATAATTTCAAACCATCTTGTGATTAAATTTGATTGTTTTTTTAACTTTTCTGCAGTTTTTTTACTTTTTCTGCAGTTTTATCCATTTTTACCCTAAACCCTTCATTTTTTTGTTTTTTCCCTTTCTTCTCCCTATTTCTGTGATTTCAGAATTAGTGTTTTTCATTTTAGATTGACATCCAACCCACGAGACGTCTTTCATAGTTGGATCCCAATCCATTCGGCCATTGCGTGAATTTTTGGAAAAAATGGGATTTTTTTTATTGGTGCACCCTACGTAACCTAGCACACCACGCAAGTCTTGTGTAATAAAAAATTTGAATTTTTTTTTTTTTTAATAACAGTGTGCCATATAAAATAGACAACAGGTGCTCCATGTTACGAGGATAGCACGTACGGTCTATAACACTATTTTGCGAGAGAATTTATAATACCCCACGCACCGTATGGTCTATTATCACTGTTTTGCGGTGTGTTATTAATATAGTGTGTTATTAATACCCCCACGCACCCGGCGGTGGCGCGTACGACAATAAATGCGCACGGTGTTTTGATATTTTATTTTTTTACTTGAAAATTTGACAATTTATTTATAAATATATTAATGAATGATATGGTACATGTTTGATTGATCTAGAAATGAGCCGAAAGAGATCCAAGTAACAAAAATACGATAACACATCAAGAAAAGCAAAAAAGGCAAGTTCTTTGTAAATTATTTATAAAAAATATTATTTTTGAACTATATGTAAGTTTAAATAATATGTATTATTTATTGTGTATCATGCAAAGCCACAAAATGGCTAAGCTCGATAAGGTTATTTCTGATCTAGGACCAGAAGAGCGTAAAATCTTGATGGAAAAATTGCAAAAGGATCAGTCAGGTGAATGAAAAAAATACTATCGATCCAATATGAGTTTCTTTTTTTAATTATCATTAATAATATACTTTAAAATTTTAGATAACATGTGTCAAACATTCTATTAATTCACATTTTTTTAATGTTCTACAAGGACCAACAACTCAAGAAAGGAATGTTGTTCTAAGAAAATAAAAAAAATAGAACATGCAAATGAAAATGAATTGCCCCTTAGCTCATCTGGAGTGGTGCTGGAAGTTAACGAAAGGGGGGAAAACTTTTACAAAAGTTTGAGGGATATAGTGGAACGAATGTATAGACGTTCTTTCCACTTACAATACAAAAATCAATCCAATGATTCCAAGAACCAAATCTTATCTAAACTACAGGAAGAGTTTCCAGAGAATTGGTCAATGGGACATGTCATACTTTTAATAGCAAAAACATACAACAACAAAAAAGAAGGAATGAAAAAGTAATATTCCTTTAATTGTTTGTCTAGAATTATTTATAAATATCACTTTTGTTATATTTACTTTTCAGATATCAATATAAAAATTAAATATTTTATTATCATGTTACATTTTCAGGAGGATTATGAAAATCTCAAAATATGAAAGAGCTAATATCAGAAATATTCCAGTAGGAATGTCCAGTGGGAATGTCCGAAAAGGTGTACGAGGAGACAAAAAGGTGTACGAGGATATGGTCAAATAAATGGACAAGGTACATGCATCGCAGGAGGAGCCATCTCAACAACAACGTGCTTCAAATGTAATATGTAATCATTGAATTTTTCAATCATTAGGTACAATAAATAAAAAATTTAACATTAAATATTAATTCTCAAGAATTTTCTTGCAGAAAAGAAAATAAAATGGAACCCATTCAGCACATAAAACAGGACGACAAGGAAGAAAAGGGTTGATATCTAAGTTTGTGAGTAATTGTTAATTCCTTATAACAACTTAACTAGATTTCATTTTTGTATTTTTTAAGTTGTTTTACAAAAATCACCATTGAATGTCTTCAAACATGTGCTAACATACAAAGAAGAACCATCAGACGAATTGATTGAAATTGGGTTAAATATGGGTTGTGAGTATATGTCGGCATATCAGAAAGGAATTTGTAAACATCTATCGATCTTGTTTTACTTAGCTCCGTCTATAATTAATAGAATAAAAACATCTTTTATATTAAATATATGACTTTTTATGGGGTATAAAACTTGTAGGAAACAAAGTATGGAACTGCGCCAACAGATGAAATTTTGAAAGATGGCATGGTACATGGTTTTGATAGAATGTGTATAGTTTATGAGTCAATTGTTGCTATGGTACGCCATTTTTCTTTTCGATTTACATTGATTTATATTATTTAATATTGCAATTTTCATTATTCTCACCAATGTATATACACTCATTTCAGTTTATTTTTATGTTTGTAGATGGAAGGTGAAGAAGAAGAAGAAAATCAACGTCGTGAACAAAACATTCCTGAAAATAACCTAAGTCATGGAAGTAGCTCTAGCAGTGAGAGAAATTCAAGCGAAGAATGATGATCACTATGTTTGGATATCAAAGCAAGGCATTGTATTTTTTGAAATATGTCTGTGAAATCAGACATTTTGTTTAATGTAATGGAAATAGTGTCCCAATTGAAAGACAAAGGGATACCAATAGCTGTCCCATTTTATATGATAAAGACTGTCTTATTCATTTATATTATATATCATAAAATATGTTTTAATTTATTCTATTGCGTTCTCCATTTTCGCTATTGCGTTCTCCATTGCCGTTCTCAAATGCACTAATAAAAATTTAATTCATATGAATATTGTTATGAGATATATATGTGTCGACTTTTGATGAATAATAAATTTTAAAAAACCACAATAATTATGATATGATATAACAAATTAATCCAAACATCACATTGAAATGCATTAATAAGAATTTAATTAATATGAATATTGTTATAATATGTGTCGAATTTTGATGAATAATGAATTTAAAACAATCACAATAATTGCACTATCACAGGTTGATGTTTCTAAAAAATACAAAATGAAAATCGGTGCATGTCAATAACTATACATCGGTGCATTTGTATTAAGAAGCGCGCCGATGCGTTTCTACGACCTATGAGCAACGAAAAAGCACCAAAACCAATTAAAAATATCAGTGCTTTTGTGTGGGATGACGCACCGGTGCGTTTATGTGTCTATATGCACCGGTGTCGTTGTACGATCTATGGGCACTGCACGAATACCGATACCAATTATAAATCTCAATGCGTTTGTGTGATAGTGCGCACCGGGTATTTTATGTGTCTATAAGCACCGGTGCATTTGTACGGCCTATGGGCACTGCACGAATACCGATTCCAATTATAAATCTCGGTGCCTTTCTGTGATACTACGCACAGGTGTTTTTCTATACGTCTACGCACCGGTGCGTTGATACGACCTATGGGCACTGCACAAATCCCAAGACCAATTAGAATGGCCCCGTGCGTTATATCACCAACACTACGCCCAATGCAGTTTTATACCTTCACGTCCCGGAGCATTTTCCTTTGACTGCCCCGAGTTTCCTTCTATATGTACGCACTAGTGCGTTCAAGCCAGAGTAGCGCACCGATGAAAAAACATCTGTAATAACCTTCGGCTACCCATTTTTTTTTAGTTGTGTTGAATTTCTGTTAAAAGCTCTGCTAAAACCTCCGTAACCATAAACAGATGTTGTAGAAAATGTTTTTTTGACAATTTTGGCCAATTTTGTAACACTAAAAACCTCCTTTATAACCTCCGTTAGAGGGTCTTTTCCTTGTACTGTATAATCTCATCAAGTTTGGATTCATTTTTCTTCTTCTTGTTATGTGGTGGATGCTCATCCTCATCATCAATATCAGTTGTGGATGTATGTTGCTTCCCTCTCCTTTTCCTGGAATGAGCTACAATGGATTGAGTTTCATCATCCTGTAGATTCCACAAGTTATTCCTGAACAACAATTTGGCCTCCTATTTGACATAGTCAAATCATAGCTTATCAAACTTAGGAAAATTTTATTGTGCACAAATTCCATGAACAAATGGATCCCATGAGGAAGGAATCCCATTCAGAGTTATTGTAACAATCCTTATATAATTAATGTCATCTCTAATGGCTCTAACCTAATCTCTCAACTGAGATATTCTCATAAGATAAGGACAACATAATCTGATCTAGACATCATGACACAATAGAGTTTATTCTTCAAGATTAGTTTCTTGTTGGTGTTTTCACACTCAAAATATCCTATCAAATCACAATACACTTCCTTGGAAATATTCAATGTAGCAACATGAGGAATCAAGCGGTCCTTTATAGAATGTACAAATATTATCTTATTTATAGCTTCATCCTTGTTATACTTAACTTTCTCCTCAGCTCCCTTTGGCTCTAGAATAACTTTCTCTGCATGATCCTTGGAAATATTCAATTTATCAACATGAGGAATCAAGTGGTTATTTATAGAATCTACCAATATTATCTTAGTTATGGCTTCATCCTTGTTATACTTAACTTTCTCCTCATCTCCCTTTGGCTCTAGAATAACTTTCTCTACATGATCCTTAAACTCATTTTCTTTCAAGATAAGAAGTATCCTCATCTTCCAATATATAAAGTTGATGTCACCATATAACATGTCTTCAACTCTAAGACTTGGTGCCTTTTTGACACAAGATGTAAAAGCCACTCAAGTTGTTGAACACGTGTCTCTTAGGAGAACCTCAATGGTTTCTCTTTTAACAAAGCTCCAATACCATGTTGAATTTTATATAAGAGCATAATAGAATACAATTTTTTCCAAATAATTACTTCCTAATGATTTTCACACAATATTATTATGCCACTAATATCATTGACCAGTTACACTTCAGAAAATATCAATAGTTAATACAAAAAAATAGTAAATATCGTAGAAAGACAGCCATGCATAATGGAGACGAAAAATTTTACCCTTGGAAAGCCAAGCTTGGGAGAAAACCAAACAACTTTTCTTAGGAGAAATTATTCTTCAACAAGGTTTATAAATCAATAATTTATCTATAAGTCTATGCCAATATCTAAGTTTGTATTGCACCTCCTCCCACATTTACTTACTTTCACTGGTTTTCCCGGGGTAAACATGAGTTTAGCATCACTATGATAAGACTCAAACTCCTATATGACCTGTAGGGAATGAAGTCGACAACTTAAGACCTTACTGACTTCCCTCGTGCTATAGGACCTCCAGGAGCAACCCAACCCCTCCAGGTGTCCAACCCCTAAGTTAACTCACTTTTTCACTAACCTAGAGGCTCATTCGCTTTTTACCAAGGCATGCAAGTGGTTGTAAGCCTCCAATCACTCCCATAGGCTTGCTTCCCAATGATTATGGACTTTTCCAGTTAGTTTTGTGATAGTGACCCCAAATTCTAAGCCACTTTTTTAGGGCTAGGACTCATGCCTCTGCCCAGAACTAAGTGAAACTTCTAGAAATGATAAACGTCATAGAAAAAAATATTCCAAAACAAAACTTGAACCAGGACTTGACCTAACCCCTCCCAACTGGGACTGACATTCTGTCAAACACATGGTAAACATGCAACCTACAAGTCATGAATGCATATCTGAACATAGGCGATCTGAAACTTATTTGAGGTAACATGAAATTCCAATGCCTTCTCACAATAGTTGTCATAACACCAATTAGGTCATGCATTCATTAACCATACATTCATTCATTAAAATATGATACCAACCATACTTGAATCTTTCATATAACTATGATTATAACCAACATATAACCACATAGATAACAATGATAGAACAACCATTAAAGCCACATAATGACAAGTACAATTACTCATTAAAGATAAGAGAAACTTAGCTCTTATTCACCATATAAAAAAGCCAACCAAGTTAGGGACTTCCACGTACCACCCGACCATAGATTAGGTTGAACCAAATATTTCTTTCATCCAATCACCCTCAAGCCATATTCCAAGCATGAATGTGGGATCTCATGGGATAAACCAATCCATCAAAAACCAAGGGAATCCAGATTTTAAACCATCTGCACCCTCAGCATACTGTGATATCACCTAAACTAGCATATAGATAACAAAACGAAACCGAGCTTGGATGCCTCAGAATTCCTTCACTGTCCCTTGAGGAATTTTATAGTCTCCACCCACCTTTTGAGGGCTTCCAGGAGAAAATGATATCCACCCCAAACCCTTGGTATTTTCCCAGGACCACCTCACCTAGATCCAAAACCTTTTGGCGATCCAAATATCAAATGAGACTGAATCCCATCACACCATGGTTATCCAAAAATGGCAAGGCAATGGTAAAACCACTGTCAAAACCCGTCAAAAGCCATCTCAATGAAAAAAAAGAAACAAAATACACACATGAATATGTCATGCATGCCAAAACCAACTAAGAAATCATACATGCAAGTTGTTACCTTCAAGTATTCTCGTTGAAGTTGATTAATCCAAATTTTCCTTGCTTTCCTTTGCTTTCCTTGTCCTTCCTTTGCTTGCTTTCTTTCCTTCTCCTCTTGGTTCTCTTCTTCTCTTTGAGACTAATCCAAAAACTGAATTGACAAAAAATTGTGAATTGATCCTCATAATCATTTTTATCATTGATGCCTTTATTTTCTTCAATTTCCTCTAATTTCCTTCATTTTCCTCCTGAAATGCAACTTGTGACCTTTCACCTCCCTTTTCTCCTATTTTCCTTTATTTTCATAAAATAAATGTCAATAATGTTTTTTTTTTCCTTTTCAAAGTCTTTTCCATTTCCTTTTCCAATTTACCTTAGACATAAACACATCAAGTGATGCCCAATACAATATTTTTTCCCAACATTCAACTTGGAATAAGTGTCCTGTGACTTTGGTCTTATTTTTGCTTTATTAACTTTTATTACAAGAAATTTTAACCTGAGGTTTTTACAGACTCCTCCCCCTTAGGGGAACACCATCCTCGGTGTTTAATGACATCTATAACCAGCAAAACCACTGAGAAGAAAAACATACTACTTATGGTTCTTTATAACTTAGCTCGATGCAATATGTACACTGATCAACCTGCTCAAAAGAAACACCATCATGAAAATCATGACAACATGACAACCATACTTCTTATTAGAGCTTTATAACACAACTCATTGCGGTATTTACAATAACAGCCACATATACTTATGCACATTTTCTTCAAGAAACCAATAATCATACTACCTATGGAACTTTATAAATCTAGCTCAATATAGTATTTACAATTATATACACATATATACATATGAACATTTTCTTTAATCAACAAATAAAAGGATATGATGCCTGAATCAGCATCAAGGAATCCATAGGCTCACACCTCCACCCTCAAAGTAATAACAGGATTCACCTCCTTCCTAGGAAGTCCATAATCCACTGCTAAAGTGAAACCTGCATCCAATGTCCAACGCTACAATATTTCACCATATCTCCTCTTAGTGAACAATTACTTGCTCAATGTTCCAGGGCACACTCCCAATGTGCATATGATTCCATCTGGAAATGCTAATGACCAAAAAAAATCCATCCTCGACCTTCCCCTCTCTATTACACATTCCTTCGGGAAATTTGACCACCCCCTTCCATGCATTCACTCACCTTCCAAGTTCCCTAACATCCCCTTTCATGGGTGATCCATCCCTTGGCAAGGTTTCCTCACATCAGAAGGTTAAAAACCATGGCATATCCCTGCCTCAAAGCCATCATACCGATCATAGCATGCTCATGGAAATCAATTGACATTGTTGGGTACCAATGTCCCACAATCACATTGCTCTTGAATACTTTACTAGCATATTGTTGCTTGTTCCAATTCATTTTGCCACTGCTGCTAATCCTTTTAGTCATTTTCAACCACCCAAATCTAGAATTACCCTGCTTTCTTGTACCAAGAACATAATTTCCATTAGAAAAAAAGGAATTTAAACTAATTCAAATCATGCCTCATTGGTGGTCCGTCAATAAGGTACACTTGTAATTTTGTTTACTTCCTGTCACAACAATTCAAACTAGCATATTTGATCAAATCATCATGTATAAAAATAGTACACCTGATTAGTTCAAAACACAACCATCATAATCAATATCATATACCACATGTAACCATCATAAATCAAAGTCATAGATCACATGCATTATTAAAAACTGAAATAAAATACTGATACTTATATTTCAATGATTCTTTACTTCTTCCTTTGTTCTCTTCCCTTTCCGTGTAGACACTGAATTACTTTCCAAACCTGGAAAGCACCCAGTTTCTTCTCTTTTCTTTAACCAATAAGGAAATCCCAGAGACTAAACCGCCTCAACCCCCAATATCAACAACAAGGGTATCCAAATAATAAACCATCTCAACCCTCAATAGCAACAACAAGGTCATCTAGAGACTAAATTGCCTCAACCCTCAATAGCAACAACAAGGGCATCCAAAGACTAAACCGCTTCAGCCCTCAATAGTAACAACAAGGGAATCCAAGAACTAAACTGTATCAACCCTATAGCAACAAGGGTATCCCGAGACTAAACCACCTCAACCCTCAATATCAACAAGGGAATCCAGAGACTAAACCACCTCAACCCTCAATATCGACAAGGGCCTAAACAGTTCCTTACTTCCATGTCCTATCACACTACACAACACATGCACATACACAGTGTACAACACAACACGTACACCTACACCTGATGTAAAACACCACACATACACCTACACATAGTGTATAACACTACACATACACCTACACCCAGTGTAAAAAACGACACATACACCTACACCCAGTGTACAACATAATATATATACGCACACTCCATACATGTAATGTTCCAAAATAGAGAAAACAATGCTATGCAAGAAAATAATATATTTTTTCACCATAGAAATTTAACACAATATAGTAAATACCCAAAACAATCAAATTCATGGAAGCAACTGTGTCGTTTTATTATAGAATTGGGAAAGGGTACAAATATATAGAAGAAATGCACCTGGGATTTCCTTTTTGGCAAGCGGAGCAAAGCCCAGATGAAAGAATGATACCCAGGAAAACTGCCCAGTGATGCTCTACGTTGTCCTAGTGAATCTGCACTAGTTGTTGCAATGGAATAGTTGAAAACCCCACCTCTAGTGCTCAGAAAATTCTGCAAAACTACTCCCGGACTCTTAATTCAACTCGACCAAAACCTAGAAATGGCTTGGCCTGATCATGAACCTCCAAAATAGACCTCCAATAGGCCATACGCTCCCCAATGACTGTTGAATCACGCAATCTACATAATCACCAGCAAAATACTCTACAACTCTCCAAAAATGAAAAAATAAACTCCTCCAACACTTCCATTATTTCTCTCGGCAAACAACAACCCAAATGACTAAGGCACTATCTCACATGTGTGCCCATCTTTCCTCCTCTGCGTTGGCCCTAGTGACTATGAAACAACTCCTAAATAACACTATCACTTCTAGCATCCAAACTCACCCAATAGCTTAGCAAGCTATTGAGCCTACTACTCCAAATATTCTCGCTGCGAAAAACCTTTGAAAAGAGCTGCAATAGCCACACAAGAATCACTAATGCATCTAGAAATATGAACTGTTGGGGAAAATTGATTGAAAATTCTAAACATAACCCAATGAAACCTCCTCGAATGAAAATGTATGAACCAATCTAGGGTGGCACTCGAAGTCCCCTGAATAATGGGTGAGTTATTCACTTGGAAAACTCGTGCTAAACAACAAGTAACCTGACTAAGTAGCTCGAGCAACTGTGATAAAATTGATAAGCCAATTTCCTCCATCGTGGATCCCTCACCAAGCCTATGTTTTTCCCACTCATACTTTTCAAACCAGTTACTTAGGGAGTGTGTAATTCATGTGTGGGTGGTCCCCAAACATGACCAACAAAATAACCAATCATAAAGTTAACTATATTCTAACTCCTAAGTCTTCTAATGGAAATTAAATGGGCCCCGACTTCACCAAAAATGGCTCCCAAAACATTGAAATAAATTTTGTACCAAAATAATTTAAGAAGGGACATTACATTCCTCCCCTCCCAAATGTTTCTTGTCCCCAAGCAACCTCGATGCTGGATGCTCTAGTATGTGTTCACTCTCCTAGGTGGCATCCTCATTCAGAAAGCTCTTCCAACACACCAAATACTCTTTGATTGTTATTCTCCCGAGCTTCCTCTCTCTCGTCTCCAGAATGGCCTCCGGTTCCAAAACCATATGCCCCTCATCATCAAATGGAGGTAACTCCACAGCTGTTGTAACCTGCTACCCCAACACCCTCTTTAGGCATGAAACATGAAAGATATTGTGGATCTTGCTTCCTAGTGGCAGCTCCAACTCATAAGCTACCTCTCCTACCCTCGTAATCCCCCTGTAGGGTCCATAAAACCATGGTTGTAGCTTCTCGGCCCCTTTTTTTTCAAAGTGGACTGTCGGTATGGCTACAAGCGTAGGAACACCAAGTCCCCCTCCTCAAAATGTCTCTCAACTTGTTGCCTGTCAACATATAAACTTTATTAATTCTACATTGTTAGCAATTATCCTAAAGAGCCTTGAGGATGTCTTGGCTCTCTTCGATCCAATCGTTGGCCTTTGGGGCTCGACTATCACCAAAAAAAATCCAACAAAAGACAAAGCATCATAACCATATAGAGCATGAAAATGAGTCATCTGATAGGCATATGATGTGTGGTGTTGTAGCAGTACTCTCCCAAGTGCAGCCAATGAATCCATGCATTATTCTTCTCGGTCACATAGTTCCTAAGATACCCCTCTAGCCACTTGTTCACCCTCTCTATATGGTCATCTATCTGTGGATGGTAACTAGTGCTCAGGGTGAGCCCTATGTCCACTAGACTAAAAATCTCTTACCATGGTCCCCCATAAATATGTTGTCTCTATCATTGAATATAGTCTTAGGGAATCCATACAGGCAAAAATCTTCTGTAAAGAAAAACTTTACTACCTGAGAAGCTGAGTACCAAGTCATAATAGCAAATAAATTTTCATATTTGGTCAGTCGGTCAACCACCACATAAATACAATCCTTCCCCTGCACTATGGGAAGTCTTGTGATAAATTCCATGGAGATACTCTCCCATTTTCCCTTAGGAATGGGAAGAGGCTGCAACAAGCCTACTGGATGAGTAAACTCTCCCTTGTTTCTCTGATAGGCCTCACACTCCTGTACATATCTCAACACATCTCCCTTGAGGCCCTTCTAGGTGAAACTCTCTCTCACAGCCATATATGTCTTCCTAAACCCCTGATGCCCTCACAATGGAGAATCATGAGCTACATGAAGGATATGCTCCCTCAACTGTGAGCCTAGAACCAAAAATATGCACCCCTTGTAGTAGATAACCTTGGCCATCACCTGGTAGCGCTCATCTGTGTGTATTTCCTCCAATATATTACATGCACAACAATCCTTGGAGTACTTAACTAATAATTTTAGCTTCCAGTAATGGCTAATTCTCATGAGTGAAAGTCGTACAAGTATCCTATATAGCGCATCAAAAACCACATTGTGGTTTCCCCACACATACTCAATATCAAAATCATAGGCCTGCACCTTGTGACCCATCTTTGTTTCCTATCATTGAGGCCCTGTTGCCCCATGAAGTAACAAAGACTGTTATGGTATGTCTTCACCCTGAATTGGTTACCCACCAAATATTGTCTTAACTTGGCCAATGCATGCATTATGGAAAACATTTCCTTATCGTATATGGAATACGACCTCTCATGTGGTAAGAGCTTTCTTCTCTCGAAATCAATGGGATGCCCCTCTTGGGACAAGACTGCTCTAGTCCCCTCACCCGATGCATCTCACTCCAAGGTGAAAGACAATGTGAAATCCAGAAGTGCCAATACTAGGAAACTACTCATCAAATCCTTGAGGCAATAAAAAGATTCATGAGGTCCATCTGTCCATGAAAAATCCCCCTTCTTCATCAAATCTATGAGGGATGTTTCCAACTGTGAGAATCCCTCAATGAACTTCCTGTAGTAAGTGAAAATGCCCAAAAATCCCCTCAATTTTGTCACATCTCTAGGAACTGGCCAAACTTGAATGGCCCCGGTATTCTCCTCATGCACCATGACCCCATTTGCGCCAATAATGTGTCCCAAGTAAAGCATCTCTATTCACCCAAATTCACACTTGGACAACTTGGCGTAAAACTGATGCTCCTCCAAAATACGCAACATTGTCTCTAATTGTCACAGGTGCTCCTCCCACATACTGTAGTAGATCAGGATGTCATCAAAGAAAACAAACAAGAATCTCCTCAACTTCCCCCTGAACACATGGTCCATGAATGAATGCAAAGTGGTAGGGGTGTTGCTAATCTAAAAGGAATGACTAAGAACTCGAAATTCCCATAATGACATCTGAATGTTGTCTTCAGGATGTCTTTATCCCTTACCCAAATCTGATGATACCTTGACTGCAAATCTATCTTAGAGAAGAACTTGGATCCTCTAATCTCATCCGTCAACTCATCAATACATGGTATGGGATATCGATTCTTCAATATCTTCTAGTTGAGTGCCTTATAGTCAACATACATGCGCAAAGTCTTGTCCTTCTTCTTCACCAACACAACTGAACAAGAAAACGGACAAGAACTTGGCCTAATATGGCCCAAATCCAACAACTCTCTGATGGTCTACTCAATATCATCCTTATAGGATTTGGGATGCCTATAAAGAGTATTAATGAATACCTGCACACCAGGCTCCATCTCTATGGTATACTCAAATCCTCTATCCGGCAGTCGTCTGGGTGGTATATCTTCAAAAACTCCTACATATATGTCCAATACATCCTTTATTTCTAGTGGTGGAGGCTTGGTTTATCCCCCGACCTCTGAAACCATAAACTCCATTGTCCACACTATTTTCCCATGCCTCAATTCTGCCTCGATCTGATGAGTTGAAACTGTCTGTGGGGGATATGAGTGCATAACCTGAAGAACTACTAACTTACCATCTGGCCTGATAAAATCGATCACGAGCTGCCTCCAGTAGGTGGTAACTATGCTAAGGGAATACAACCATTGGACTCCTAACACCACATTGGTGTTTGGCAGATCCACCACAAAAAATTATCTATCATCGAATAGTTTCCCATGGCCACTGTCAAAGAGTGAACATATCTGTTTCATTGCATAGTCCTGTCCCCCGGAACTAGTACTGAGAAGCCCTCAAATTCTGGAGTGGTGATGCCTCTCCTCTGGACCAACTGAACATTAATAAAATTACGGGTGGCCCCATTTTCAGCCAAGACTAAGACATGCAAAAAGATGCAAGGTCTCCCCCAGATGGTGTAAAATATGCTCCTCCTGGTGGAGGTGGTGGTGGTGGAGCTCTCTTTTATGGTCCCTCATAGTCTCCTCCATCAAAATCAAACTCCAACTCATCCTCCTGATCATTGTTTGAGAAAAAATTGATATATTGGGCTTTTCCTATTGTGCACCGATGGTCTAGTGCCCATGGCTCCCGACATGTAAAACATAGTTTCATCCTCCTCGTGTCTCTCCTTGTCTCAACATCCAAATTTCCTCTCCCCCGAAGTTTCTCTCTACACTGGTGGTGGTCTAGTGTCACCCCCTTTCTGAGGGTAAGGATTGCATGATGGAAAAGGTGCTCGGGTCTTGGGGATGACCCCCTCCAAATCCCTTGTGCAAGTCACAACCTCTAGTAAAGTTGATGGTTTTCGTGACTTAACCAGTTTGTGCAATGGCTACTTCAATCCCTTTACTAATATGTACACCCTACTAGCATCTTACAAATCAGGCACCATGACTAAAACTCGTAGTAACTTCGAAATATAATGCTTAGGATGTCCTATTTGCATGAGTTGGGTCAGCTCCCTGAAGTGAGCCTCTGGATCCCCTCAATCAAAACACTCCACTACTCTTCGCGTGAAGTCCTCATAGGTAATCAGGTTATCCTGCCCAAAAGTAGACAAGCCATGAAACCACCAGTCGCGTGCCTCTCCCTCTAAATGAAAAGTGTCCATTTTAATGGCCTCCATCTTTGTCATCATGTTGAGCTAGAAATATTTATCTAGCTTATCCACCCAAGCACGAGCTGTGAACTTGGAATTTCCATCATAAATGGGGAAGAAAATCCTCCCAATGGTACACTGCAACTCATAGCTCTATTTTTCTTGGGCTCCATGGCCCCTTCCCCTCTCATTCAACTTAAGTTGGTAATAATCTCTAAAAGGTAGTGCTGCTTTGAATTCTTCTCCCATAGACTACCACACTTTGAAATAGTATTCTTCATTAGCTCCCACTTGTTCCACCGGTACTGAGGGTATGAAATAAGGTAGCGTAGCTCTAGTTGACCCACTAGAAGGTGGTGGTTGTGCAGTATGTAAGGGTTGATCATACTTATGAGAGGCTCCAGAAGTCTCTCCAAATAGAAATCTATGGTGAGTGCTTCGCTCCCAGTTCTGCATCTTGATCTCATTCAACATTTAATTTTTCCCATTTTCCAAATCATTTATGGATTTCAAAAGACTATAAAAGGCCATCTCATCCTTTTTCTTAGGCTCTCCCATGCTCTCTACTATCACTTCCTTTATAGGATCCTCAGAGTGGAGTGATCTCCAACTCCCTTTCTTTGCTTTGATATCTTTGACTTTTGTAAGAGATATTATATCTATCCTCCTCTCTCATATAAAATTTCTCCCATGGCTGAGCCAAGTTTTAGGCTCTGATACCACTGTAATGTTTCGAAATAGAGAAAAAAGTGTTATGCAAGAAAATATAGATTTTTGCACCATAGAAATTTAACACAATGCAGAAAATAACCAGAACAATAAAATTAATGGAAGCAACAGAGACATTTTATTATAGAATTTGTCAAGAGTAAAAATATATAGAAGAAATGCACCTGGGCTTTCCTTTTTGGCAAGTGGAGAAAAGTACAGATGAAACAATAATACCCAGAAAAACTTCTCAGTGATGCTCGACGTTGTCCCAGTGAATCTGCACTAGATGTTGCAATCGAATAGCTGAAAACCCCACCTCCAGTGCTCAGAAAAAATTGCAAAATTACTCCTAGACCAAGCCAATCTGACCAAAATCCAGAAATGGTTTGGCCTGATCATGACCCTCTAAAATCGACCTCCAATAGGCGCTACGCTCCCCAGTGACTGGTGAAGCACACAATTTACAATATCACCTGAAAAATACTCCACAGCTCTCCAAAAATGCAGCAAACAACTCCTCCACCACTTCTCTTATTTCTCCTTGCAAACAAAAACCCAAATGAATAAGGAAATATCTCACATCTGTGCCCAGATTTCCTCCTCTGCATTGGCCCCAGTGACTTCCAAACATCTGCTGAATAAATCTATTACTCACAGCCTCCAAACTCACCCAATAGCTTAGCAAGCTACTGAGCCTCCTCCTCCAAATATTCTCTCAGCAACAAACCTCTGCAAAATAGTTGCAATAGCCACACAAGAATCACTACTGCGTCCTCCAGAAATACACATTGTTGTGGAAAACTGACTGCAAATGTTGAATATAACTTGATGAAACTTCGTCGGATGAGAATGGATGAACCAATCTAGGGTGGCACTCGAAGGCCCCCAAAGAATGGGTGAGTTCTCCGCTTGGAAAACTCATGCTAAACAACAAGTAACCCAGCTAAGCAGCTCAAGCAACAGATACAAAATCGATAAGCCAAGAATTCCAAATGAAGTGAACTTCCTTCCTTTTATAACTTCCATGGAGCCTTTTTCCCACCTTTTTCCTCCATCATGGTTCCCTCACCAAGCCTACGTTGTTCCCACTCATACTTTTCAAACTAGTTACTTAGGGAGTGTGTAATTCATGTGTGGGTGGTCCCCATACATCACCAAGAAAATAACAAAACATAAAGTTAACTATATTCTAACTCCTAATTCTTCTAATGAAAATCAAATGGGCCACGACTTCACCAAAATTCGCCCCCGAAACATAGAAATAAATCCAGTACCAAAATAATTTAGGAAGGGACATTACAGTACAATACCATGAATATGCATGTCGCGACACAACCACTACACAATACGTGTAACACAATACCACATATACACAACACAATATGTACGACATATACATAACACCACTTGCACAACGTGTACACAACACCACTTGTACACAACACCGCCTGTAGAACATGTACACAACACCACATGTACGCAACACCACATGCACATGACACCACATGTAAAACATGCACACGTCGCCATATATACACATCACCGCATATACAACATGTACATAGCACCATATGTACACAACACCATTACTACACATCCAAAGATCAAACCGTCTCTACCAAGAAACCTTGCTTCTAGTGTCTCTCCACTATCCAAGCTTGTCCCATCATGTCACAGATTAGACTGCTTTTATTTCGATGATGTATCCCTCAATATTAATTTCCATAACATAAACATAGACATAGTATAATCATATAATATCAATTAATATCCACATGATATTTACTGTTGATTTCTGGTAGCATCGGATGTGCTCTAAGTCTCAACTTTTGTAGGGAGGTTTAGACAAATGTATTCCAAAATACCCAGAAAGCGTTTTGGGAAATTACACCCGGATGGGGTTTTATTAAAATAATTAATTATTTTTAATGGGAGCCTAAGTTTAAACTTAGGGAATTAAAATAATTAAAGTATATTAATAGAAATGGGTGTGAAACTTCTACAAAAAGATTGAGATCAAGTGAATATGATCTAACTCGTTGATTATGTTTTAATATGGGCCATTGGTTATCCAACCTGAAGATTATAAGAAGGACTTCGATGGGAATTTTGAAAACACAATGAGTGAGTCTAGAGATCGATTTCTCAAGTGAGTAGTGCAGAGCAACCAACAAGATCATCAAGTTGATTCGATTGCAGTGAGGGGCAGTGATAGTTTTGGTTGGAAGATCTTTTCCTAAGTCGGGAATACACCACAGAGAAGAAAGAGAAGAGGACACAGAAGAGGCGGCATAGGGGCTACATTGGGCAACGAAGAGACACATAGAGGCAGTGCTGAAGCCTTGGGGAGATCTGAAATTTTGTTAAGGATCAATCATATACAATGCCAGAGAGCCGGGGTGTGAGAAGGAAGGGCCAAAAGATCAACATACAACTAGCATAACCACCAACAGAAGGAGGTGACATAGTCCCCAGCCAAAGTGACGCAAATCTACGTAGAGGTTGTGCAGAGGCAGCACAAAGGAAACGTGGGGCTCATCATCTCAGTGTTGGGTCAGTGCCAGATATCTAATGTTAGTGTGAGGTAATCCTCATTGATTCTTTGTCAGTCAGATTCTATGCGGATATCCAGCTTTGGGTATCCAGTTGTATTTAGAAAATTCTTCTTAATAATATCAAACCCTCATTTGTTGCATCGGTTTTCTTGCATTGGGTTTTTCCGGGGACTTAGTCCAAAAATAACAGTGTAATGTGTGTCTAATGTTTTTTCTCATATCTTGTTTCTGCATTTAATTTATGTAGTTTATTTAGTGACAGTTTCAACTTAGTTTCTTTAGTATTTACTTGTAGAACATAGTAAATAACTTGTATAATTTATCAAGTAGGATAAGTAATATCAGTTTGCTGCAATAGGGATTTTGGGATTAGGAATTATCACATGGTATCAAAACAGTGCAGGTGAAGCAAGAGAGCAGCCCAAAAGAGTTCAACGTTGAAGAGAAAGAGAGAGATAGAAGAGCTCTGTAGGAAGCATATCGAATCCCCAAGTGACAACACAATCCATTTCTAGGAGGGAAATATTCTCGAGGAAATATCTCTTTGAGTGATTCGACAAAGAGGTAGGATTTTCCAGTTCGTGGTTTTCAACGGTAGATTTTTTTGGTTCGATGGTGCATCCAACTATGTGATTTGGCATGCAAGGATCACATGTTTTTTATATGAGCATGATATCAAGACATTCATCAAGAATGTGGTAGTTGTCCCCGTTGATGCAGATCCATTGAAAGCCTACAAGAAGAATATGGATAAGGCTAACCATTTGATCCTCGATAGAGTGAGGGATCATGTAGTATGTCACGTCACTGGAAAAGGGACTGCTAATGAGATGTGGGATGCCTTAGGAACATTTAATGAAGGGTCTTTCAAGTAGCGTAAGATGTACTTGCAGGAGAAGATGTGATCTTTGAAGATGCAAAAGGGAGAGCGCATTGATCCATTCCTTGCAAAAATTCGGTGTTGCAGGAAAATTTACCCTAAGGTCTAGGTTGAGGTACCTAACAGAGCAGAAGGGATACAATCACAAGAAGCATTCAAATTACAAGTCCTAATGCGTAAAATAGAAAACTAGGAATAGGTGACCTTACCTGTATGTCCTACATTTGAGGTCGATCCCGCAGGGTGCAAACCCTCTGCTATTCTTCATGCTTTAAAACCTGAAATTCACTCAAGACAAAGCATAGAGACTAGTTGTACAACATATATATCCTAAATTTCAGTATATTATTTCATATAAACTCATAAAATATTCATGAAATAATTATTACAATATCATTAACATGTATATGAAACATATAAAGACATGACGTCAGGAACGAGACAAAGCTTCTTTATTGATGTCTATAAAAAGAAAGTGGAGATATCACCTGAAATCAGCCATGGATCCAAGCGAAACCATCCTCTGGATCTGTCCAGCCCAAGCCTCAACAATCTTCTTCCATAAGAGGTGCACAAAGGATGTCACATAAGGAGGGTGAACATCACAAGGAAACAAGAGTTTCCTGAACCTAGGAAGTTCAAGAGGCACAGGGATAATCAGACTTGATCTAGGCTATAACAGGCTATAGTAACAATAGCATCCTCTCTCCTCCATTAGGCCTTCCCAATGAGGTGTATTTATGCTTTCTCAAATAATTTTTTCAGTTAGGAAACAGTTTAGCCATGGGCTAGTGTAGGTGTTTCTCAAGTAAAACCCGTAAACCTCGCTCAATTAATAGGGAGTTTATTATTTTTTAATATTTTAAATTGTATACGTGGGTCAGATGTGAGTGGACCCATGTCTACACACGTAAAATTCTGGGCAGAGTCATGTGTGGAATTCAAAATAATGTTTTTTAAGAAGTTGACCAAGTCTGAAAGGAAAAGGTTGCCCAAAGCCAATGCATAAATAGTTAAGTATATAAATGTGATAAATGATGTTATAATAGATGCCCCCTAATATATGAGGTCAGAAGGGGTACATGATGGCCAAAATTTATTATGTGCATAAGAAAGAATCTTGCGAGGACTTGAGAGGACTTCACCAGATTTCAGCCTGCCAAAAACCAGTGAAATAAATCAGAAAGAGACCTCATGTCTGAGGCGGGCATACCCATGCTCAGTGAAATAAAAGCATGTCTGCATAACAAGTATGGAGCGGATCCAATATGTATACAAATATAGCAAGAACTGTAAAGTACATAGTGAATCATCTGATCACTGCCCGGAAAGTACATATCAAAATCATGTCCAAGTATCACATATAGAAGATTGATTAATGATTCTACAAAGATATCTGATCACTGAAGTCACAACTGAATCTCCAAGTACCAAATCATAAGTGGTGGAAAAAATGGTACTGCATGCAACTCGGGTGCCAACATATAGGATGATGTTGTGATGAAATGCCACATATAAGGGTGCATGGTGTCATTGACAGAAAATTGAAGGAGTTGTCAAAGTGAACCAAAACATGTTGATGAAAACCCGAGGTATTCACCGATCACTAGGGTACAACTATACACAATGGGAATAAATGAGCTGAATTCGACCATGTGAGAAATCATTTGATTACTGATCATTGATGGATATCGTTAACAAACACGAGACAACTCACCGATAATGATGATGAGAGTCAAGGTACCCCAGTACAATCTAACAAGTGCGAATGAATGAGTTGAAGTCAAACACTTGAGAGAATCTACCAATCAGGAGACATTGATGTATTCTCATGTCGATGGTGAAGGAATCTACCACTAATGACTGCAAACCCAAAGGTACTGACAAAACGACTCTAGACCTTATTCGCAGAGCAATGAGTTGAAGTCGATGGGAAAATTTCTGCTGGAAGGAAGGAATTAAGGCATCCCACATCAATCCAGTGTGAGTGTAACCCGCAGGCCAAAATCTGGAAGGAATCAGATGAAGAAAAGTGTAGTAACCAATGCGAAGCACATTTACAGCTTGCACAAAATGTAGCTAGCACACGGAAAAAACCCTTTGAACCAAAAAATAATGAAAATTGATAAAGAGGAGAGGAATCCACCGATAGTTTCAAATGGAAACCAAGGCACTACACAAATTCGAGGTGTGATAATGAAAGTTGAATTCGAACACAAGGGAAACCACTCAGTCAAAGACCCATGGTGTGGATCAAATGATGAGCACAAGGTCACCTATCAATGATGTAAATAGGGCCAAGGTGTGGCTCTAGGTTTACTCTTAGAGAAATTTGTCAAAGTCGATAAGAGACAAACCCACTGGAAATAAGTCAATGGAGACCTTCTCAAACCAACACGAGCAAAGGACTAAAGATATG
Source organism: Pinus albicaulis (assembly GCA_034641835.2). Taxonomy (NCBI): domain Eukaryota; kingdom Viridiplantae; phylum Streptophyta; class Pinopsida; order Pinales; family Pinaceae; genus Pinus; species Pinus albicaulis. The sequence continues at coordinate 1,606,561,983 of CM076575.1, read as the reverse complement.
ATGTGATATAACAAGACTCTGACAAACTGGGAATGGTTGACTGAAAAATGATTCAAGAGGCACCGCAAAAAGGCTGACTCAGGTTTACTTCCCTTGAACAAAAACACGACTCATTTTGACTATGGCAGCATATGATAACTTTGTATAAGTTTTTCATGCAGGAGGCATGAACAAACCCTCCATATGATTGGAAGAGATAACCAACTAGGGGAGTTCTGACTCGATAACAAGGTTATGGCTTCTCCTAAGTCAAACTAAACCCATCCCATAATGGAAAAAAGACTTAGATTTTTTGTGCTTATTTCAAGGGCGACACAACTGACTCTTTAGCTGCAATCAAATGTGGAAGTAATGTCCCGATCCTGCTCTTTTTGGGATATTTAATTTTTTTGTCTTTTTCATATGAAAAGACTGAAAAAGAATAAAAGAATTCCTATAGTATAATGGATAGAACGAGTGTCAATAAATAGATGCACTAGTTCCTGGGATAGGAACAATCCTATGCTCAATGAAAGGTGACGAAACTGGTAAGTGACACTCAGAGGAATGTTCCATCCATGGGAAAAGGTGTCGAGTCACAAAAGCTAAGTGATGGCATGGCTGAATTTGCAGAAAGACAGGGTCAAAAGATGGCTTATACATGAGTCAAAGTGAAGCCGGATTAAGGCCAAGATACACAAATGGTCAATATGCAATGCAGAAAAAAACCTCAACAAAAAAATGGGAGCCTCTAGGGTATAAAACCAGAAAAATATAGTGAAGAAGAAGAAGAATGAAGCTTCAACGCATAATTCATGGCAGGACTAAATAGGACTTCCGAGCCTACTCAATTTGCAGCATGGGCGACATATGCTAGCGAGGATCTAACTAATAATCCCGTGTAAAGGATGGCTCTACCATCATATCATGATTTATAAGTTGGCAAGTGAAAATGGTTTAATAATCATAACATGATGGGGTCGACCCTATGGCAAGATTTTAGTATGGAGGCTAGTATGCATAAGTGAAACAGAAAGTGAATTCCCTAACATATATGCTAGCTCTAAACAAATACCTGCCATGATAGGCCAGCGGTCATGGAACCGAAGCAGAAATGGAAACGTCTCAAAATCACCAGAATGGACCTGAAAACAACCTATCCCAGCACTTACAAGCCAAAAGGTTAAAATTTCATGAACAAATACAAAAAATAAACACAAAATAAATTTGCAATTTTTTTTAATTTTGAGCATAAATAGGTCTTTTGGATTCACATTTGGTCATTTGTGTTGTGAATAAATTGTGAAAGAGCTCTGGAGCAAAAAATCCCCTTCTTGGAAACAAAGCAATTATCCACCAAATTAGCCCAAATCTTTCAGGTAAGCCTCACAATCAGCTTAGTCATTAATTTATTTATCAATTCAAGCTATTTTTGGGGATTTCTACCATAGAATTTATTATTTTTTCTAAAACCCTCTGCGTATACACGAGTTCATAATTCTGAACTCGTGTATGGACATGACTGTGTCTGAAGGAACTCGCATATGCGTAGAGAGAAATTTTAAAATTAAATTCTAAATGGATTTTGAATGAAATGATGTATGATGACCATTAGTTGGAGGGAAAGAGAGCATAACACTATTGATAATGAGGTCATGGAAGACAAATTATCCTTGGATATACTCTGGGGATGTGGATTGTTAAATTTCTTTAAAATGCCAAATATGAAAATGAACACAAGATTGCTCAGAATGCTTGTAATTTATTGGGATCCAGATGAGGACTATTTCATGATCAATCATATGCCACTAAGGATTGAAATTGAGGACATTTATTTCATAATTGGACTCTATGGGAGAGGGGAACTAGTAAATTTGGAGGGTAAGCCCATGGGAGGTCAAAATGTCGAAGATTATATTCGAGTTTACTATGTTGAGGTTACTCAAAAGGTCGAGACACAGATCCCAATCAGAGATGTGCAAGGGTTCCACATGAAAATATTTTTTTTCACCATTGTCAGAGTGGTAGGATCGACATATTTGCACCAAGCTTCACGAGGAAACATGATCTTGGCAGTGGATTTCCTGACCACACTATATGATTGGTGCACATCCTTATTGATAAAATTAAAGAAACAACTGACTTCAATCCAGAAGAATAAGATAAATCATTTTGGTTATGGGACCATCCTATGCACATTCTTCTTCGAGAGGATTCCTGGGCTTCACCCCAAGATTATCTCTACCATCAGTAGCCCTCGCAATCCACAGATAGCTAGATGGGCAGATCTGATGAAGAGGCTGGGGGGTGGTGAGGTCCCCAGGACTACTTTGGATGATTTGTTTTTCCTTTGGTGGGGAGAACAAGTCATCGTAGTAGAGGTCTATCTGTATGCTGGCATGGATTTTTGGGGAGATCCAAATTTTCCCCTGCCACTCGGTGCAGCATGGGGGTCGATTGGTAAGATCACACAAAGATTTTTGATTATATGATTTTTTTTTTCAAATTATATGAAAAGAAAAAAAAATTTGTTCGGACAATTTGAATTACAAATTTATGGATCATGTTGTAGATATTGGACCAGTGAGACTTGAGGGCTTCTCAAGGTATAGGCGTCCTGAAAGAGAAGTTGAGGATGCCACAAAAGACCCATGGAGGACACTCCATGCTATACAGAGAAACTTGGAGAGCTTGACTCGACAGGTCCCTATGGTTGCTATATAGGACCTCCCGAAGGCTATAAAGAGACATGTGGTTGGCGTACCATGCGATTGGGTGCGGTTGTTTTGTTGTATGGTGACAACTATAGTGTTATTCTGTAACACCTACCTAGGGCAGGGCCCACAGGGATATATTTTATTGATCGAATGACTATAATATTTTTTGATGATCATCATGATCAGACATAAGCCCTAATTTTATAGGACATGATTGTCTGATTTTTGTATATTTTGAACACAACTCAGATATATATATATATATATATATATATATATATATATATATATATATATATATATAACGATTTATATGATGTGATTGTCTCATATTTACAATGATGATTGATGTTTTTGATATTTAATGCATTGAATGATTAATTTGCCAATCATTTGCTTGATTAGCTAATGAATATGCATACGAATTTTCTGAACGAGGAATGTGAATGAATGTAACATAATGAAATTAATGTTGCAACAAACACAATCTCAGAATAATTGATGTAAAAATGGGTCTCTAACACAATAGGTGTTATTTAATTATGAAACCACTAGTTGTGAATCTAAGTATACTACTAACGAATCAATACGAAGAGACATTACCTCCAAAAGTAGATTTACCATAGTTGTATACTCTGCCACATTGTTTGAAGTAGGACCAATGCATACGCCCCTTGAGACTAGCAACTGACCGGATGGATAGTTAATTACCCAAGCTGTGGAAGCAAGATTTCGGGTATGTCGACTAGCACCAAAAATCATCAAAGTCACACCAAAAATCGATAGACAGGTATGCACAAAAAATACAATATATACAGACAAAGAAAATGCTATGAAAAAACTCAGACAGCCAGCTTAAGGGAAGGAATCTCACACTCAATAAGAAAGATCAATTCCAGCCCATAAACTAGTTGAAAAGGAGTGAACCTAGTTACAGTCTTAATAGACATCCGGTATGCCCAAAGTGCAGGGCACAACATGACATGCCAATTGACTTGGATTTATTGATTGGCCATTGAAGGATAACCTTTAAGGACTTGTTTACGGCTTCAACCTACCCATTGGCCTGAGGATAATATGGAGATGAATGCTCCTGCCAAAAACACAACTTAAGAGCCAATTCAACCATTATGGTGTTTTGAAAATGACTGCCATGGTCAGTGACAATCTCTTTGGGAATGCTAAAGCGAGAAATGACTTGGTTGAACAGAAATAGGTTTGTTGTTTCACCATCATTCGTAAAATTGGGCATAGCCTCAGCCCACTTCGTAAAGTAGTCTATTGCTACGATAATGTACTTGTGACCCTTCACCGAAGGTGGGTTAAAAGTATTTTTAAGTACTTAGACTCAAGCAATGTCTAAGTATGGAATCGACCTCGCGGCGATACAGAGTGTCACTGATAATAAGATAAATTTTTGCTAATTGATGCAACTTTTGACGCTCATCTTTCGAAAAAGCTAAGGGAACATTCGAAGTCTAGAGATAAACAATGAGATCTCCATACCAAGGATCTTGTGAAAAAATGAGGAAAAGATGTTCATCAGGGAATGACTCCTCATAAATAATCTCATCTCCACAAGGAAAGTCAGAGATCAACTCCGCAAGTACCAAATATTTCTTGGATTGGGTAGATAGAAATTCGAGATCAAACTTGCAAAATGAAAATCCATCGATTGTATTTGCACCCAATCACTTGCCTACTAAGAAAAAATTGAAATGGATTAATTGCTTCCAAAACATAAGTTTTGTGAAGATGGATATGTAATGCTTGAGTCCATGGACAACATGAACAACTGCCAAAGCTAATTTCTCAATGGGAGAATATCGTAGCTCAGGACCTACCAAGCCTAGGCTTAGGTAATAAATGACATGTTGAAAAAGAGCATCATCCTCCTAAACCAGAACCATACCTATAGTAGATTATTTTGTAGCGAGATAAAAAAGGAATTCTCTGCTATAATCAGGTGGAATCAATAATAGAGCAGAGGTCAATGCCTTTTTCAAAGTATCAAACGAGCGTTGAGAAAATTCATCCCAGAAAAATGGAACTCCTTTCTTCAATAATCTCATAAATCCTTTCATCACCTCGGCATAATTAACGATAAATCTCCTTAAGAAATTTGTTTTTCCTTGTAGACTTTGAAGTTGACGAATAGAAGATGGGGGAGGTAACTGAAGTATTGCCTCAACCTTGAAGGTATCTACCCGAATCCCTTCAATAATGAATCCCAACAACCGAATGGATGTGACATTAAAAATGCACTTATTAGGGCTCAAACGAATAATTATAATGATGACATCGTTCAAAAACGTGTCGAAGATGAGAGGGATGATAAATTATATTTCGAGAACGAACAGCTAAATCATCCAAATAAGCTTCGATGATATGCTTGATGTCGTGGAAAGCATAGGACAAGGCCCGCTAGAAAGTAGCCCCAACATTTTTAAGGCCAAAAGGAATATTCTTGTATGCAAATGTACCCCAGGGGAAAATAAAATCAGTCTTGTGTTGATCTTTAGGATGGATGGTAATCTTAATATTGTATCCCGAGGAACCTTCCATGAAGGAGAAAATCTCATTTCTCATGTTGAGATTCAACAAGATGATGATCCTAGTGAAAATTAAGCACCTTCACTAGGTGGGGCCCACAGGTTGTTTTTAGGTGTATGTCTATTTTTTGAATGGTGAGCATATTCTAAAATTAGAAAGATGTTGATTCTAAATGGTTGAGAAAATTCTATCTTTAGATGAATTTATATTTTTATAACATGGGTGAAGTCTATTTATAGATCACATATCTAAAAATAGAATGCATGCTGATTATTTTTATCCCTTAATGATAATCAGAAAATAAATAATAACTTATTCTCTTGGAGCACTTGATTTCAGTTAATTGATGTGGAAAAATAGTTAGTTGAAGGAATTATGAGTTTCAAGGTTGGTTGGTGACTCATGCATGATGGACTTCATTGTAGCTGAGTGTGACACAGTTGTACCAGATTTGGAAGAGTAGTTATGGGAGTTGTTATTTAGTTTAACTTAGTTAAGTGAGTTAAACTCAGTTGTGCTAGTTGTAACTAAAGATACACTAGTGAAAGACGAGTGAATTAATTATTTAATTAATTCACAAGTAGTGTCTTATTTTCAACTGAAGAAACACAGCAATTAACTACTTGCATGTCAGATCCAGTGGAGACCCAGTGGAGAGATAAGCGAAATGGTGTGTTTGAGTATCAAATGTGACTATAGTGATGCATTCAATGCATCTACACACATTGGAGTTGCCAATGAGGATTGCGCAGTACAATCAAGGAAAGATATAATTCATCCAGGGATCTTCTTTAGCAGGGATTGCGCAGTGGAGGCAGTAAATTGGTGCATGTGTGAACAAATTTTTGTATGACAGTGTGAGACGATTGTATATTGTACTAAGAGATCTATGAGCTAAGATTTATATGAGATTGTTTCATGATTCCATGATATACTTAATATATGATAGTTGGGTTTTTAGCTTTAAGATTTCCCGGTAAAACATCTTGTTATGTGTGATTGATTTTTCTTCATATGTTTGCAATTGGCGATTTAATTTCCGCAAATATTTGAGTAGAAGGATTATGTATTTAACAATGGATTTAATTTTTAGATCAGGGGAGTTTGGTAATATACATGCATATTCTATATAATTTCTACATGTTATCGGAGCATTTTTAATCACTAAAGATTTCAATATTGAAGTAGTGTTGAGTTGTGTTGGTGGAACAATTCGAATTTTCTATAAGAATTTCTTGGTGCGATAGTTGAGTAAACATTGAAATGGCTTTCAATGGGTTGCGGTTGGAGTATGCACTTAAGGGTAGCTCAAACTACATAGCCTAGAAGGACAGGATGGAGGTGGTTCTTGAAGATAGTGGCTTGAAGGAGTTCATCGATAGCGATGTTCCTAAGCCCACTTCAACGGATGTTGCATTACTTGACGCATGGAAAAAGAAAGTAGCGAAGACGAGAAGAATTATGATGGAAGGTATGAAAGACCATATGGTGTCAAGCCTTCATGGGAAAGCCACACCATTTGCAATGTGGAAGGCTTTGATAGATATTTTCCAAAGCAACAGCGACCATAGGAAGTTGGTGCTAAAAGATAAACTTAGAAAAATCAAAATGGAGAAGGGCAACAGTATTCCAAAGTATCTCACGAAGTTTTCCCAATGTAGGGATGAGCTGGGGAGTGTGGGAATTACAGTTGCTAATGATGACTTGATGAGCTTGGCTCTCCTTGTACTTCCGAAGATTTGGCACAGTTATCAAGACTTTGTCAATGGGCGGGAGAAACTTCCGAATTTGGAGCGACTTTGGTCGAATCTAGTACAGGAGGGGATAAAGCGGAGTACCAGGGATGGATTTTCATCAAAACATGATGATGAAGAGGATTTTTCTTTAGCTGCCAAAGCGAAGAAAGGGAAGGGGAAGAAATCCCATCGAAAAACTGAGGCTAAAGGCAAGAAGCTGGATTCATCCAAGGTGAAGTGTTTTCACTGTCACGAACATGGGCATCTTGCCACTAACTGCCCACAGAAAAAGAAGAACAAGAAGGTTGTTGGAGCTGCAACTGGTGAGGCCCTTGCCTCGCAATTTGAACTTGATTTCTCTTTGATCGCATTCTTGGTTTCAAGCGCAATGGGATCAGTGTGGTATCTTGATAGTGGTGCTTCCTTCCACATGACGGGAGATAAGGAGCTTTTCAGCAACTTGGAGGAGAAAGATCTCCATATGCATATAGAGATGAGCGACGATGGATGATATAGTGCGACCAGAATTGGTACCATTACCTTTGAGAGGGAGTCAGGTAAACCATTTCTGTTGAAAGATGTTATGCATGTTCCAGGTCTAAAGAAGAACTTGGTCTCAGTCACGATGTTGGAGGACAGAGGTTATGACATTATTTTCAGCGATGGAAAATCTTTCCTGCGATATTAAACAACATGTCAAACCAAGAGGATAGGGATTCGAGTTAAGAATATCTACAAGCTGGAGGTAGATGGCTGCGCTGCAATGGTGGGAAAAGAAGAAGAAGTGGTGAGCCGGGATGAGAGCGAATTATGGAACAGGAGATTAGGCCATCTTCACCATGGCGCCCTAAAGATTTTTCAGCAGATTTCTACTGGACTTCCCAAGGGTACACTTGCGCAGATAGATTAGTGCAAGGGATGTACTATGGGTAAGTTTGTGAAGACCACCTTTCATGAAAAGGAGAATCGTGCTTCAATGATCTTGGAGAGAGTTCAAACAGACGTGTGTGGACCATTCTCGGTTGCTTCAACAGAAAAACACAGGTATTATGTTATTTTTGTTGATGACTATTCTCGTAGATGTTGGATCTTCTTCATGCAGAAGAAGGATCAAACATTCTCAAAGTTCTATGAGTTTAAAGCATTGGTGGAGAAAGAGTCGGGGAAGTAAGTGAAGGCTCTGCGGAGTGATAATGGTGGTGAATATATCTCGAATGAATTCAAAGAATTCTATAGCAAAGAATGAATTCAAAGAGAACTCATAACTCCTCATAACCCACAGCAGAATGGGGTCGCGGAGAGGAAGAACAGAACGATCGTGGGTGTTGCATGAGCTATGCTTGAGAGGCAACTAGACTTGCATGCAGAGGAGGAACTGCTCGTTCCCAAAGATGAGCCTCAAGATGTGGATAAGCCATAGGAGGGGTCATGAGTGGAGAGAGTCAACATCACAAAGAAATATCGGAGGCGGCGGAAGGCGCACCATAGTGGCTGAAGCTTAGTGGTGACCCATAATGTATAGAGGCCCCCCCAGTCACAGATACAAGTTAGTGGATCTCTCCAAATATACTGGATACATGGCTCTCATGAGAAAATGTATCGTGACAGAGCCATATTATTTTCAGGAAGCAGTGCAGGAGCCCACATGGGTAGAGGCAATGGTGGAAGAGTATGACTCCATTGTCAAAAACAGTGCTTGGGAATTTTTTCCAAGGCCGGTTGATAAATCAATGGTAGGTTCAAGATGGATCTACAAGGTAAAGAAAGCTGTTGATGGGAGTGTTGAGAAGTATAAGGTAAGATTTGTTGCCCGAGGCTTCTCACAGATCGAGGGAATTGATTATGAAGAAACCTTTGCACCTATCACACAATATTCTTCCATAAGGACCATCCTTGCTCTCTCAGCACAGATGGGTTCACACATTCATCAAAACGATGTGAAGACTGCATTTATTAATGGGATCATTGAGGAAGAATTGTACATTGAGTAGCCTGAAGGATTTGAGATCTTCAGCAGTGAGTCACATGTTTGCAGACTCAAAAGAGTGTTGTATGGGCTGAAGTAAGCACCTCGTGCTTGGTACACTCAGGTCAAAAACTATTTCACAGGACTTGGCTTCACCAAGAGTGAGGCAGATGCAAACCTATACCAAATTGTGGTGGAGGTTAAGCTTTTAATCATTGTTATTTATGTTGATGATTTAATACTGACTGGTGATGAGCAGCTGATACACTCATGCAAGGAGGACCTTGCAAAGGAGTTCTAGATGAAGGATATGGGCCCCCTTCATTATTTCCTTGGATTGGAAATATGGCAGTGAGAAGGTGAACTGTTTGTGTCTCTAGGAAAGTATGCTCGAGAGATACTCGGTAAGTTTCACATGGAGGATAGCAAACCCATGGATACTCCTCTTCCAGGAAATTGGAGGAAAGAGGATGCTACATCATCAAAGGTAGTGGATGCTACTGTCTATCGATAGTTGGTGGGTTCGCTCACGTATTTAGTTAATATAAGACCGAACATATGCTATGCGGTGAACCAGCTTAGTCAAGCGATGGTTAAGCCTACCAAGCTCTTTTGGAAGGCAGGCAAGCATGTCCTAAGATATCTCAGGGGCACATCTGAGTATGGATTATGGTACAGACAGATGGATGAGGTGAAGTTGCATGGATTCACGGATGCAGATTGGGCAGGTAGCCCAACAGACAGAAAGAGCACATCAGGAGAGGTTTTTAGTATTGGATCTACAGTTGTTTCTTGGTACAGTAGGAAACAAAGATTTGTGGCACTCAGTTCAGCAGAAGCAGAATACATGTCAGCAAGTCAAGCTGCATGTGAGGCTATCTGGATGAGGAAGATCATGGTCGGTTTGTTTGGTTCTCATTTAGATCCTATAGTGATTCATTGTAATAATTAGAGTTGCATTAAACTCTCGATTAATCCTGTGTTTCATGATAGATATAAGAATATAGATATCCGGTATCATCGTATCAGAGATTGTGTGCAGCGGAAGATCATGTTGCTTCAGTACATTCCTACGGAAGATCAGGATGCAGATATTCTAACGAAGGCGCTCACTAGGAGTAAATTTGAATACCATAGAGACAGGATCAGGGTGAAGGATAATCCCTTTCTTTTTGAGAGGGAGTGTTGAGATTCAACAAGATGATGATCCTAATGAAAACTAAGCACCTTCACTAGGTGGGGCCCGCAGGCTATTTTTAGGTGTATGTCTATTTTTAGAATGGTGAGCATATTCTAAAATTAGCAAGATCCTAATTATAGATGGTTGAGAAAATTCTATCTTTAGACGAGTTTCTATTTTTATAACGTGGGCGAAGTCTATTTATAGATCGCATATCTAAAAGTAGAATGCATGTCGATTATTATTAGCCCTTAATGATAATCAGACAATAAATAATAACTTATTCTCTTGTAGCACTTGATTTCAGTTAACTGATGTGGCAAGCTAGTTAGCTAAAGGAATTACGAGTTGCAAGGTTGGTTGGTGACTCATGCATGATGGACTTCATTGTAACTGAGTGTGAAACAGTTGTAAAAGAGTTGGAAGAGTAGTTATGGGAGTTGTTATTTAGTTTAACTCAGTTAAGTGAGTTAAACTCAGTTGTGCTAGTTGTAACTAAAGATACGCTAGTGAAATATGAGTGAATTAATCATTTAATTAATTCACAAGTAGTGTCTTACTTGCAACTGAATAAATACAACAGTTAACTACTTGCATGTCAGATCCAGTGGAGACCCAGTGGAGAGATAGGTGAAAGGGTGTGTTTGAATATCAGTTGTGACTATAGTGATGCATTCAATGCATCTACACACACATTGGAGTTGCCAATGAGGATTGCGTAGTACAAAAAAGGCAAGATCAAATTCATTCAGGGATCTTCTTCAGCAGGGATTGTGCAATGGAGGCAGGCTGTCAGGAGGCAGTAAATTGGTGCATGTGTGAACCAATTTTTGTATGACAGTGTGAGACGATTGTATATTGTACTGAGAGCTCTATGAGTTGAGCTTTATATGAGATTGTTTCATGATTCCATGATATACATAATATATGATAGTTGGGGTTTTTGGCTTTAAGATTTCCTGGTAAAACATCTTGTTATTTGCGATTGATTTTTCTTCATATGCTTGCAATTGGCGATTTAATTTCCGCAAAGAATTGAATAGAAGGATTATGTATTTAAAAGTGGATTTAATTTTTAGATCAGGGGATTTCGGTAATATACATGCATATTGTATATAATTTCTACATCTTGCACACTCATCAATAATCTAATCAATAAATGGTGTGGGGTAATTATCCTTCAGACATGCCTTATTAAAATCCCTAAAATCAATGCAAACACAGATCGTTCCTTGTTTCTTGTCCACCGACACTGGATTCAAAACCCACTTAGTTAATGGAACAGGATATATGAAACTCTGCCTTAAGCGGCTTCTCATCCTCGGCCTTGATCATTGTTGCTTTTCTAGGGTTGACCAGACAAATATTTTTCCTTATAGGCTTAGCATTTTCGTAAGTCTTGATCTCATGTTGGACAATAGATGGATCAATTCCAGGAATTTCCTCATAAGACCAAGTGAACACATCTCGAAACTCTCTAAAGAGATCGGTATAAGTCTAAATCTCTTTAGGGGAACATTCAACTTTGATGAAGACATTCTCAATAACATTGGGATCTCTGGAAATGTTCACCAGGATAGTCTCAGAAATGACAGCCATGTTCCCTTCAGCAAAACCTGTGTTGGAGCTAAAGGGTTCAAGACCAGATGAACAAGACCAGAAGAAACAGGGCTAGACAATCTCGATTCAACTTCTCGCAAGTCTTGTAGAAAATAGGATCGATGATGCAAATCATCCCATAGTATTTCCACGCTAGTCATTGCTTCAAGGATAGCCTCCTCAGATGGAAGAATAATATCAAAAAAATCCTGAGGAGAAGATGAACTAATATTCCAAGCCGAAGCCATATCTCCATCTAAATCCTCCGGAAAAAGAGAATCTGGAACAAAATCTGCAGATTCAACAATAGATTGATAGGTAATATCTGCTGCAAACATAGGGAATGGCATTCCACCCACTTGACCCTCCTCTAATGTGGAGGTAGGGGAAGGAAAGGTCCGAGGATCCAAAAAATAATGAGTTCGAAAAAACTCTCTTTGAGTAGGAACCTTGGAGGATGAGATAGCATTAATATGAACGAAAGGAGGTGGAAGATCAAAGGTACCCATCAAAGAGGTATACATTCCAACCCCTAAATTCTCCACAGGTTTCTTGGCATCATTCACCAAGGGAACAATCGAGTCAGAATATGTATTTGGATCTATCAGAGAATAGTCCATCTGATCAAAATTGACAATTCTCCCTTCATTGGGAAAACATAAGATACGAAATAAAGATGAAGCAATATCATCCATTTCATATATCCAATTCCGCCCCAATAGAAGAGTGTAGTCCAAATTGGAATCGACTATCTCTACTTCAATATTGACAACTTACCCCCAACACAGATGGAAAAAGTTGGAACAATGCCATGTGGCCTGTGAGAATGATCATCAATTGCAGTGATAAGAGTAAGGTGAAGGCATAGATGAGGGGGATCCAATGTCTTTCCAACATGAGATAGACATGACACGGGTGGAAGCACCCTCATCGACTATTGTTCAAAAAATAATAATCTTCCGATATGTAGACTTAATCTGAAAAGACATGTGATGAGGAAGTATCGTCTTAAGATTATACATATCAAATGTGATCATAAGAGAGTTCTTTGGATCAACATCCCTGATCTTAGTGATCAATGCACTCCTTTGTGTTGGGCATGACTGGAGTACCTGTAACGTAGACATATCACAAGGACTCTGATCCAGATCTTCTACAATGGAGTAGTTCTCAGAAGCCTTGGCATTAGGGTTAATAGTCATACGCTTAGTAGACCCTTTTGGCATCTAAGGTATAGGCTCAACTATAGACCTCTATATATATAGTGGCTAAGAATTACTAGGAGCACCCTTAGCTTTTGAAGACTCTGCTTCACCATAATCATGAGATCTCGTAGCTATATCAGTGTGAACACTCATCATATATACATTTGAGGAATTTTCCCCTTCCTGGTTTCCCCCAACAGGAGCTCCAGTATTAGCATTCACGCCAGCAAGCAGCTGATGCCCTTGGGGAAAAGGGTTTGTCAGTATAGCTTGGGAACTAGAGGAACCCTGCTAAGCTAACAAGCGTTGAGCATCTTGAATTTTGGGGCAGAGATGAGTAAGATGGTCTCTAAGGTGTAACTTGCATGGAAACTTAACTGTATCCTTATTATCTCTCTTACCCTCTCCAACATTGCCATTGGATATGTTCGCATTACCTTTCCCATCCTTGTCTTTCTTCTTATTATTCCTTCCCTTCTTCTTCGCATCAGATTGTTGATTTCCTTTGGGGTTAGAAGCTTGAAAAACATTAATAGTTAAGGGTTGGGAAGGAGCAGACACTGATGGCGTAGCCTGAAGAGAAGGAGCAAATTGTAAAGACAACTACTGCAATTGATTCAATAGGTTAGCTGTGCCACTATCAATCGAACCAACAATCCTGTTAGCGTGAGGACCTGGCTTTGATTTGGACAAATTTACTTTGGAATGAGGAGAATCCAGAAAAATATTATTAAGGACCCCAGACTGAGAATAGATCAGCTCTAACTACTGGGCCCTAAAGATAGCTCGTTCCTCAGAGAATACCGCTAAAAGGGATACATCCTTCGAGATTTCTGGCTGTAAGGATTTAAGAAACCATTCGAGAAGGAACTCATTAGGAATTTGGGATTTTATGAGCCTCTTCCTTCTCTGCCATTCTTGAATATGATCATGAATGTGTGTTGCCTTATCCTATTAAAAATTGTCTAGGATATCAGTCCCAACATCATAATGAATAGGAAAATGGAAATGGTTCAGAAACATGGTAGCCAACTCGCCAAATGAAGAAAAAATGCCCCCAATAATCTCAATGTGCCATTTTGCAGTGTTTCCAATTAGGGTGCGTTGAAATAGTCTCAACCTATTCGAATAATCGATGAGGGAGTTCGAGGATCACCATAAGTGGAAAGTGGTAACATGGTCACCTAGATCCTCACCGGTCTTCCCTTCAAATATCAGAATATTTGAGGGAAGTTTAGTAGGGACCGAAGGCCAACCAGGGCTATATCGAATCAGATCATTCATCAATTTTGATCAATCTGGAAAATTCAAAGTTTCCAAGAATGGTAATTGTGGAGGATCTTGAGAATTACATCCACCCATGGAAGGATTCCCAACATTCTGAAAAGAATACCCTGGATCTACAGAGGCACCAGGTTGCCACAAACTATTCGTAGAAAAGCTGATCTGTAGGAAAATATTTGTGGCCCAGAAGCATTCGGAGTAGGACCCCCTCCCATCATAGGATTACCATAAACCGGGATATTTCCCCCAATCGAAGTATTAAACAAAGATGAAACCCCTTGGTAAGGGTTCCAACCATTGGTGAATGGATAGAAACCCTAAGAAGCACCTATAGAGGAGAAAGGTACATTCCCTTGCTGACCATAGAGAAACTGATTCCCCGTTGCCAACCCTGTAAAAGTAGGGTTCCAACCTTGAAAATCATTCGAGCTTTGACCTCTGATAAAAGGATTGAAACCTTGACCCTGAGCAGGGAAAGTCAAATATCCTAAGGAAAGGTTCGAATGAGGAATATAACTGCTTCCAAAGGGGAAACCTTGAAATGAAGCTGACCCACTAGCCATAGAAGACATGGTGTTGAGACAATAGAAGCAAGAGTGAAGAAAATAGAATGAATTGCACTAGATGGGATTCCAAAATAAAAGGGACCATAATGGGAAGCAAATTCTTGGGTGCCCCCACTTGTAGACAAAATGGAGGTAGGGCCAAAAAATTTCGCACTGGGAGTGATAGTAGAAATAGAAATAGTACTTCCTCCTTCAACTGAAAGAGGAGTATGCACACTCAAAGTGCTCATAGCCGAAGCTATGTTCCTAGCTATGGCCATTGAAAGAAAAGTAAATATATAGGGGATAGCCAGTCTTTGAGACGGAGGCCCAACGTACAAAAGAACGTTCGGAAAACTAGTAGGAAGATGAGAGGAAGGAGTACCTAGAGGTTCAGGAATCTCTTCTACCTCGACTTTTTCTGCCGGAAAAAGGACTCGAGAGATGAGTGGAGTACTCCTCTCTATATTACCACTAATACTAGGACCACCCACAGAAACAATAGCCCCAAGCGGAGGATCACTCTTCGATGCGTTTGCAACTACTGGATGAAAATCACCAGCATAATTGCTCCTATGCCTTATTGAAGAAGGCTCATCACTCACAGAAGAAATCCCACGAAGCCTCCTCGATCGATGAACCGATCGATCAACCACCTTTAATAATTATGATATTTTAAACTAGACTCAAAAAATTATGAAGCTATGGAAATTTAGGAGCAAAGAGCACTCTCTAAAAAATGTCCCTAAGATACAACAATCAAGCAGCCTTCATGTATTTCCACTCCAGGTGATTAGGAACGGACACAAAAATACAATAAAGTGAATAAAAGGACATTCTGAGAATAGTCTGGGGTAATTACGCCCCAGGCCTACTAGTGAAGGTAACATAAACAGTTACAATGACCTCCTAACAAAATCCTTTGCCATTGCAAGTACCTGAGATTCGCAAGGGCACCCTCCAGAAGTACTAATGAAAGTGATGCAACGTTTGCCTCAGGTACCACGGGTATTCTCCCCTGCAGTCACCTATGTGATATGTAGGAATAGCAACTATAGACACCATTTCGTATCGGTAGTTCAGTGGAATGGTTTTAGGTCAGGATCCAGAAAATACAAGAGCGGGTATCTCTCTTCTTTTACTTCACTAGCCCTCGCGCTTAACTCTCTAGAGGTAGAGCTCTCCTAGTCCACTTAACGAGGCTAGATTTCACTCATTAATCAACTTCTATGTTTGAAATTTGAGTGGCCTTGGAGAGTTAACTCTCCACTCACCTATTCCAAGGCCCTGTGACCTAGACTAGTTGGTGTATATTAATGACAACTCAAAACAATCTAGTTCATTTTAGATTAATCGCTTGATTTTAATGGTTGTTCTTTTTAAGTCAAGGGTAGATGGAGAATGCAACTTATGGTGTTTTGACACAAAAGAGAAATCAATAGAAACGTGCTACATGATATGCAACTTTTTCTTCGATGAAAGAGATTTCTACTTGGGTTATATGAAACAACTAAAAAGTAATAAATTTTTCTGTTTGTTTTAATATCATGCTCACACACACAAAAGCTATCAAAAGAGACTACAATTATTAATGGTGCAACTAATGCAAATGCAAATTCTAGGACTACTCACAAAGGGAAGAAAATGAGTTTTTGGATAAGATGATCTGATCACTTTGACAAAAAAATACAATCCCAAACAAGAACTTATTTGCACAAATAAATGCCAAAATAACTTGATATGAAAGAGACAAGCTCACTACAAATATTCTCTCGAAACCAAGCAACCAGACTAGGATGAGAAAATAGAAACTTGCTCTAAAAAGTATGAAAACCATCAAATGAAAACCAAAGCATAAGTAAGGGAAAACAAAAGTGTTTTTTGAGCCTTTAACTTTTTAAGGAGAAAACTAAAACTCTGAGACAAGCACAAAACTACCAAAGGTCTCAAATCAAGAAAATGAGCCAACAAGCATCTTGAAATTCCAATAAGCCAACTACGTCATTTTCATGACTAGACTCAATAAGTGAAATGAAGTAGTTAACTCAATAAAAATACTTGAAACAAAAGTATAAACTTCCAGCAAACAAAAATTTCAAGAAATCAAGAAAGACAAATTCAAGATGCATTGGAAAAAATAATCTCAAGAAACAAGAAACCAAGAAATCCAAGAAGCCAAAAACCAAAAAGTGAACCAATGAACAAGGAAAGCATGAGAAAACTGACAAAGACTCATTGTTCTTAAATGTCAGAACAACCAAGAACTTCAGGAAGAAGTCTCGATCCAACAACCACAACTGACACTTCACTGAATAGGCAAAACCCTAGGTTGGCTAGGTTTCTAAGAAAGAAAGAGAGATACTGACACTTAGCAAGAAGAAACACTATCCAAACATACAGGAGGTTCTACAGGAGTGACCAAACACAAGCAGGAAAGACTTACAGGATATCAAGATTGAAAATTTCAAATTTTACTGGCCATACGCGGATCCACTTTGTGCAACACGCGTGTATACGCGACTGTGTCTGAAGAAACTCGCATATACGTGGGTTCCTTTGGACATAAACATATATATATGCGATTGTGTACATAAAAAGTAGCATATAGAAATGAAATCAAAGGAAAACAAAAAATCCAAGCCTGGTCAAGATGATCAGGACTTCTACCTTGATGGAAAAAGAACCAACAAAACTAGGAAAGTGTTTAGATCAGTCAAGGAACCCAAAATCTAGAGAAAGCAACTCGAACTAGGAATTACACGTATGTAATCCCCAATGGAGTCGCCAATTCTATTGCAGAAAAATCTAACCTAAGGTCTAGGTTGAGGGACGTAACAAAGAGGAAGGCATACAATCACAAGAAGCATTCAAATTACAAGTCATAATGCGTAAACTAGAAAACTAGGAATAGGTGACCTTACCCATATGTCCTACGTTTGAGGTCGATCCTGCAGGGTGAAAACCTTATGCTATTCTCTGTGATTTAAAACCTGCAACTCACTCAAGACAAAGCACAAAGACTAGTTGTACAACATATATATCATAAATGTCAGTATGTTAGATCATATAAACTCATAAAATATTCATGAAATAACAATTACAAGATCATTAACATGAATATGAAACATATAAAGGCATGACATCAGGAACGTGACAAAGCTTATTTTATTGACGTATGTAAAAAAAATTGGAGATATCACCTGAAATCAACCACGGCTCCAAGCGAAACTATCTTCTGGATCTGTCCAGCCCAAGCCTCAATAATCTTCTTCCATAAGAGGTGCACAAATGATGTCACATAAGGAGGGTTGAACATCACAAGGAAACAATATTTTCCTGAACTTGGGAGGTGTAGGAGGCACAAGGATAATCAGACTTGATATGGGCTATAACAGGCTATAGTATCAATAACATTCTCTCTTCTCCCTTAGGCCTTCCCAATGAAGTGTATTTATACTTCCTCAAATCAGCTTTTCAGTTGGAAAACAGTTTGGCCCGTAAACCCCCACCCAATTAATAGGTAGTTTATTATTTTTAATATTTCAAATTGTATACGTGGGTCAGATATGAGTGGACCCGCGTCTGCACACGTAAAAGTCTGGGAAGAGTCTTGTATGAAATTCAAAATAGTTTTTTTTTAAGATGTTGACCAAGTCTGAAAGGAAAAGACAGCCAAAGGCCAATGCATAAGTCATCAAGTATATAAAGGTGATAAATGATGTTATAAAATTTAGGGAATGAGAGAACAATTGACAGTTGTCGAATCAACACCTCAGACCATAGAGATGGTCAGATTGGCCCTAAACTATGTATATGATGAATGAAAATAATTTGGCCAGAGCAACCCGTGCAGAGAAAGGTTTCCTGATTGGGAACAAATGTGGGTCACTCTTCAATAGGAAGAGATGAGGAGAGATATTATCAAGTTCAAACTTAATGGCAACAACAGTAGTGGGTCGAAGCCCAAGGAGGAGGAATAGAATGCAACAACAATAACATAGGTAAGAAACATCATAGATGCAACAATGTAGTAGTTGATGGGAAGCAGAGTCAGACATCAAAAACGCAGAGGGAAATGTTACATAATCAGTGTAATGCTTCAGCAGGATGCATTACTAGAGCACATTCCCCACTAACAGGGAGTATTTATTTCTAGTAACATCAGATGTGTTCTAAGTCTCAATTTTGCAGGGACACTTAGACACATTTATTCCAAAATACTCAGAAAGTATTTTGGAAAATTCCACCCGGATGGGGTTTTATTAAAATATTTAATTATTTTTAACGGGAGCCTAAGTCTAAACTTAGGGAATTAAAATAATTAAATTATATTAATATAATTGGGTGTGAAACTTCTAGAAAAATACGGAGATCGAGTCAATATGATCTAAACTGTTGATTATGTTTTAATCTAGGTCGTTGGTTATCCAACGAGAATATTATAAGAAGGACTTCGGGGGGAATTTGGAAACACGTTGAGTGAGTCTAGAGATCGATTTCTCAAGTGACTAGTGTAGAGCAGCAAAAAATATCATCGAGTTGATTCGATTTTAGTGATAGTTCCAGTTGGAAGATCTTTTCCTCAGCCAGGAATACATTGTAGAAAGGCAGAGAAGAGGAGACAAAAGAGGAAGTGTAGGGGCTACACTGGGCAGTGCAGAGCCATGCAAAGGCAATGCTAAAGCCTTGAGGAGATCTGAAATTTTTCTGAGGATCAGTCAAATCCAGTGACGGAGAGTCGGGGTGTGAGACTGTAGGGGAAGAATATCAGCATTCAGCTAGCAGAATGACCAACAAAGGAGGTAACAAAGTCCCCAACTAGAGTGACACAAATATGTGCAAAGGCAGTGTGAGGCTTATCAGTTCAGTTTTGGGTTAGTGCCATATCTCCAGTGTTAGTGTGAGGTAATCCTCACTGATTCTCTGTCAGCCAAATTCTCTGTGGATAGCCGTATTTGGGCATCCAGTTGTATTCAGAAACTTCTTCGTAATAATATCAAACCCTCATTTTTTGCACTGGTTTTCGTGCATTGGGTTTTTCCGGGGACTTAGTCCAAAAATAAGGGTGTAATGCGTGTCTAATTTTCTTGCTCAGATCTTGTTTTTTCATTCAATTTCTACGGTTTATTTAAACAAGGTTGCAGTGTATTTGCTTCAGTATTTCCTTATAGAACATAGTAAATAACTTGTATAATTTATCAAGTAGGACAAGTAATATTAATTTTTTGCAATAAGGATTCTGGGATTAGGAATTTTCACATTGATCTCATAGATCTGTCAGAGCTACTCTTCCCACGTGATTCCTCATAAACCAAGAACCCCTTCATGCCAATCACCCGCATATGCAATCATTCCTCCACAAGAATGATCCGTCATGACCCTGCCAGATAATAACATACATACGTACATGTATGCATATAAACATTAGCATAAAATAATCATGATCCCTGATGAACCTATTAGAAAGTGGAATTCATATAAATTTATAAACACTAACATAAAAAAATCATGATCCCTGAAGATCATGTCAGTCAACGACATACATACATACATGTATACATATATAGACATCAACATAATCATGGTCACAACATAATTACTAGATATCACAAGGTTAAGTTTAAGAGAACTCCCTTAATCCATGCACAAAATGCACAACATTAAGAACAACAGATCCCAACATAGCCAAGGCATCTAACACCTTAGATCCATTTACTTCACCTTTCTTGTTACCTTTCTCATGATTTTCCTTCCATTGTCCATTCATCTCAATGGACCCAACCAACTCAACAAGTTTTCATACTCTTGCCTTCAGTTTCTCTTTACATGCACTGAGCTTAATTTGAGTCTTACATTACCTATTAGGTTCCATTCATCTCTCCCCGAGATCCATTAACTTTCTTCTTTCCCCAACCAATTCCCAAGACCCTCAAAACATAAAATTAGAGAAATTTTGAGGTCTAAAATAGGCCTCCTAAGAAAAATGCACAACCAAAATCAAATTTATAAGAACTAATAGGATTCAAGATGATGTCAAACATGGGGGATGATTCACCATTTTTAGGATAAAATGGTAAAAATATTAAAAAATGATAAAATAATAAACCTACTTTTTCAACTTATCTCCCTAACGTTTTACTCAAATTTCGAGCCGGAGTACTCGTTGGATGCAAAATTTAATTTCTCATCTAAGGAGTACCCATGTTGCATACTTTCAATGGACACCGCTACACGAAAAATGAGAAATACATGAAAGGGTAACATGGGTACTCCTTGGATAAGGAATCAAATTCTACATCCAACGAGTGTTCCTGCTAAAAAATTATTTTAAACCCATAGGGAGATAAGTTGAAAATACGAGTTGAAAAAGTAGTTTTTTCTTTTTTCCCTCTCAGATTTGATGATGTAATCAAATATTATTTTATTATTTCCACTATTGTTTTATATTTTCCTTAGGAGGCCCATTTTAGACCTCAAAATTCCCTTAATGAGGCAAGAATAAGAAACACACTAGAATAAAACCATGAAACACCAACAACAATACGACGACACAAATAAAGTGGCATGGCCATGCACCTGACATAACAAAATTGTAAATCAAGCACGGAAAAATCCCAAAGCACCAAAGGCACAAAACTAACAACATACACCATGACTCAATTCCCATGGATTCCTAGTGATTCCAAAGGAAAGCTAAACCCAAGCTTTCGTCAATATTCCAATGAAATCTCTTTGCCATGAAAACCCCTGCATCATACTACAATAAACACATAATTGTCACTGTATAAATAAATATACAATATACCAATTATCTTACCTTGTTATGCCAAGGACACTGCCTTGTAACTAAATAAATACATATATCCCCTCTCAAGGGACTCCAACTCCTTGACGAATCATGCGATAAATGAAAACTAGTTGTTATACCTCTCAAATACATGTCAAGAATATACTGCATATCTACATAATGTCAAACAAAATCAAGGCTAAGAATACTTCATGTATTCATGCAAACACTCATTCATTTGGAGTTTTGGTATCCAAACATAGCCCAAGGAATTATCACCCCAATTCCTTTCTTGTATGGTCTTCCTTGCTACAATTAATTCTTATTATGTGCTATCACATCACCCCATTGTTAGTTATATAAATAAATCAATTGTTACCTTGTCACGCTAATTCCAAACATGTTTCTGTGCAACTATTCACATATGTCAGTCACATGTTCCAAATATCGAGAAATCATGTCTATTGATTTGAAATCAACCTTTAACAAAACTAAAAACCATGTCATAACCATCTAACAATCATTAGCCATAATACTACAACTAGCACCCACTTACAATCAAATGCATATCAGTTGTCTCAGCACATAATGTGTTAGTACAACCATATGAAAACAAGATCATTCATTCATGCAATCTTATAGACGCATACTCATATCAAGCAATTAATCAAACATTTAACCAATCTATAAACATACCATGTTAGATAAACCAATTGACGACATAATAAAACTCATACCTCAATTTATCTTAGGGAAGGCTATCACATCTATACAAGTTAATCCAAATTAGTATGACACAATATTAAAAATATATCAACTCATACTTGAATGTCATAACCATAACCATATGCATAGGCCAATCCAGATTAACATGATACACACACTATCAAGATCTTAAATGCAATGACCATAATCATCATGGATATGACCGCAATGCATATAAGAACAAGTTACAACCATGCATGGCTATCCAACGCATGTGCATATGACCACACTGATTAACTAGCATCTCTTATGGATGTACCCATAACAATAGTAGAATGACGAGTGCTATCACTCCACTAGATTCCTAAGGCTGAGGAAGGAATCCGAACAGAGGTAACCACAAACCAAGCTTTGACTTGATAGCTAGCCCTATCAAGTCGAAGAGGGCTCTCTCCAAAAGGTTCACAACCATGAGGGATGGAGAAATTAGGGTTTTTAGGCTAGATATTGAGTGCACGGGGTTGTTTGATTTTGATTTTGGTTGGGGAATCACTGGATAAAGAAATTAGGTCAGGGAAAATGAGATAGGGTTGCAGGGATCAATGGGGCAAGGTAGGTACAAGGCTTGTCACTTGAAGATGATTGTGATGGAATGGTGTTGAGACTAAAAGAAATCTAGGAAGAGCATGGGAGATGTACTATTCTTAGACAGATGAAAATAAACAAATTATGATCAATTACCCAAAACAGAGCATGTGCAAACGTGTATTCTAATTATCTAACTTGAAAGAGATCATAAAATAGAAATGAAGTGAACATGAATACAATAAATTCTAACATATGAAACTGAATAAAAGACAATGATATATATCAATACCGCAAATATCCCGTAAAATATCTGCAACTCCTCTTTATTAGCTGGCCAAACTGAGTACAATAGTTCCTTGATTAACTAGCAAACATACAAACTGATTCCAACCCTTGCTAAGAGTGAAGAAAGGGAAGATATAGAAATAAAAACAACCTTCACTCATACTCGAGGGTTAAATCCATGAGGTGAGTATGGAGTACACAAAAATATAAATTGATAGCTAAGTGTAGGATGGTCCAAGTGACTCACTCCTCATACATTCAAATGGATTCATCTTTGACTAAGGGATAAGTCTACCCAATGAATCTACCCCTAGGTAACTTATCCTTTACATAATTACATTTACCATGATGAATTACATTGATATTAAAATAGTTTCTTGAGGTAAAACAAAAAATTACTGTGAAAAACCAAAAAAATGAGTAAACTGGCATAAGCGCCATTTTCCTGTCATAAGCGCCCTTGTTGTTTCAAAAGCGCCCTCCATGTTCAAGGCCACTTTTGGAGGCCTTTCCGGTGTCTAAATTGGGTCCAGGATAGCTTGTTGGAAAGATTATCTTGTCCTATTTTTTAATATGCTTCCAGTTCTAAAAACGGTGCTGATTTGACCCCTCAAAAATGAAATCTCCCAAGAATGGTATAAGCGCAATGCCTTGGGTAAAAACAAGGGTAGAAACATGTTTTTTAGTGGTTTTTTTCCTTTTTCACCTCCTGAAACTGCAAATCAAGCTTGTAAAAGTGTTTTTTGTAGATTTATATATCATTAAAAATCTCATGGTAGTTTTCTTTCTCCAAAAAAGTGCCCTAAACATAAGCGTTGAGCTTATGACCATTTTTCTGATATTTGCATTTCCCGAAAAACACAGTCATGTACAACTTTGACAAAAATGTTGCAACTTGCCTCAAAATTTGTGGAAAGGGTGTTGATGAGGTGGCTAGGCGTGGAGTTAAGCCTTGGGAAGTATTTACAACCTGTCCTTCTCCTTTTGATGAGTGAGAGCTTCAATTTTTGCATTGGCTCTTTGGAGCTTGGCCAATGCAATTTTATCCTTCCGTGCCTGATGTTTGACTTTCCTCCTCAAAAAGTCATTATCCTTATTTTCCTTTGCTAGTAGATTCTCTAAGTTTTGATTGGCTCTATCAAGCCATGGCTCCCTATTCTTGATTATCTTTATAGTAAGCTACACATTTAGGGTTAGTTGATCAACAAGCTCAACTTCCCTTTACCTTTTCCAAATAGCTAGAACGTCATTTCTCAAATTTCAGTTCTAGGTCTTCTTCTTGGTACCTATTCATATCTTTCATCAACGTCACCATACCTACCATACGCCTCATCAAGTTTAAATTTTTCCTTTATTGCCTCCCTTTAAGCAGTGATGTAATTCACCTCATCAATGAACTGTTTAGTCTTTAATTGTTTCTTTTCCTGCTCAAGGAAATTTATAACATATTTAGCTCTGTCAGGGTTGGTTTGGAGGTCTCTGATTTTTTTCATCCTTACCTTTTATGGCCATGTTAATGATCTGGCTATCATCATCATCGCCTAGGTCAACCAACTCAAACTCATGCTCAGTCTCATGGAGGTTTTCATCATGTTTCACCTTTGGCTGAGTTTATGTCTCAATCAAATTTACTTTACCTTTGTCCACCTATTTTGTTGATGTAGAAGACATGGCCCCTCCACTATGTGTGGAGAAAACACATGCTTGTGGCCTCTCTAGTAGGTTTTTGACAATGGCTCAACCTCAACCATACTAGCCCTCTCTCCCTCATATATCTCATTTCTGATAGGGGATTCAGTCTCAGCATGGGATGAAGATAATGGTGGTGATGTGGATGAAGAGGACTAATATGATGATGGTGAATGTAAAATAGGCTGAGATGGAGGGATGGAAGTGGATGGGTGAGATGATGAAGGCATATTTTGAGCATGCCGAGTAGGAGGATCTATGAAGATATCATGGGCTATGAAGGTATCCCATACAATGTTTAGCTCATTGATATGGTAAAGGACAATGATTTTGATAAGAGAATGGTGGAAAATACTTTTCATTTGGTGTTCATACTCCCTTTTCTAAGCAATAAAAACCATCTTTTCAACACTCTGGAAAAGGGAGTAAGGTATATTGAGCATCCTTATCCTAGTGAAATGTAGTAGGAGCCGGATGTGATAGGTATACAGCCTTGAGAATCTACCTTCACATGTAAAGTACTTCATGATTATCTTCATCATGGGTGAAAATCTGTCCAGGAGGTAGGAAAAAGGAAACATCCTCTTTTTCTCATTCTTGTATCTAGGTTTTAAAAAGGGCTCAAAGTGCTAATTTTCCAAATCACTCTTTTTGAACCACCTTTCCCCAACATTTGGGATCCTTGTGGCAACTGAAATGATGGAACTTGAGATAGTAAAGGTGGTACCAGCAAGAGTAACCTAGTTGTCATGGAGTTTAGATATGAAGAGCCTAGTTAACATGGAATGATGTTGAATCATCTGAATTTGTTCACAGAAATCATAACAACCAACATGTTTAAAGCATGTCATTGTCATTGGAGAAGCCAAAATTTCCCTAGTGTTGATAGGTTCGTCTGGTTATCTTTCCCCCTTATGTGGCCTCCTAGCCTCTGTTTTCTCTTCCTCACTATGTGATCTATTATGTTCTCCTTCTGTTGCCATGGTGTGTTTGTGTTCAAACCATAGGGAAGTAGGTGATAGTGTGGAAGGTGAATTTGGATATAGGATATGGGGAAAGGGAATTTTATGGGAAATAGTGTTTAGGGATATGAGGAATGGGGAAGGGAAAAGGAGTGAAAGAGTGATGGGAATTGGGATGGGGAATTGGGATTTAGGAGCCTAGGTCAAAATAACACCTAGGTCTTAGGGTTTTGGGAATTAGTAGCTTAGGGATAGGGATTATGATAACAGGGATTTGGGAATGAATTTTAACAATGTAGGGATGGTATTAAGTGCAAGGGAAATGGGATTTTTGGAATTACGAGTGCAAGGGAAAAAAACTAAGGTTCCACATTCAAGAAGACACCAAATTTTATTTTAACCAAATCACACATTCAAAATGACTTTGATGAAGAGGAGAATGATGTAAAAGTCACTTACTTGCTTGATTGGAAGTGTGAATAATGATTGCTGAAGTCTAGGGGAAATTTTTTGCAACTTTGATGAGTTTATGATCCTTTCTGGTCATACACACAATGCTAAGAGGATAAGTGCAACACCAAGAGCATACGCGCAGCGCTAAGAGGATAAGCGCAACGTTAAGAGGATAAGCAAAACAATAAGAGGATAAGTGCCCTTCTGCTCTGTTTTTCTCAATTTTACTTAGAAAATCGCAAAATTCGCTCTCCTTATTTGTTTGCTCAATTAAATAATAAGGAAATGAATTTGAATTTGAATTTGATGTCAAGGAGTCTTAAATACTTAAGTGATTTTATATTTAGATCTAGAAACCTACTTTTCCTATGTTTTTTCTCACTTTTTTAAAGCATGTTGAATATGATTTTTCTTTGACTTTTTCTTCTTTGCAGGATGAAGTTGTTGGATCTTAACACTTGTCACTTTGATTTAGTGGTGATATTCAGTTTGGCATGGAAGTTGGAGTTGACAACTTTTAGGGAAGTTACTTATTACATATGAGAAGCATAAAATTACATAAAAAATGAAATAAATAAAAACTCTGTTTTTTTATATGAAAATTATACTAGAAACCATAATTACCACTTTAAAATATCATATTTACATGCTGATATTGCTCTGCAGATGATAATGAAATGTTTATTGAATCACTCTCATACCTTTTGCTGACCTTATTGAGATGAAATGATTCATTTTTGACCTTAAAACCTAATGACCTAATGGGACCTTGGATGACTTTGATTTCATGGTTGACTTTGACTGACATAAGACATAGTGAAATGAATTTTTCACAATTGTTTTTATGCTCAGCAAGACACAAATATGGGCCAGAAAATGAGAATTTGTGAGGGAGAGTGAAGTTTTATGACTAGGACTAACATCAGTGAAACAATTTTTAGCATGACCTAAATGGAATGATATAAAAATTTCAGAGTGGGGCACCTAAAATGAGAATGAAAAGAGTGATTTTGATCATTGATGGAAGAATGCGTATTTTGACACTAACATCGGCATTATTGGGTATGGTAGCTCTTTGGAGGTGCCAAGAACACCGTAGACCAAATGCCTAACCATATGGACCAATACGGTCAAAAACTCAAACTGAAAAACATGGCTAAATGCTGACAACTCAATGACACAAACTGATTTTGAAACTGACTGGAAATAAATAACTTACTAAACTTATCGATGGCAGTACATCACCGAGACTTGAGGGCTTCAAATCATGATGACAACCACCTGCCTATTGAATACATGTGTACAATCATGTGAAGTGATCCTTCTAGTGTAACCAATCCAGGAGATGGCTACTTATTGAAGTTCCGCTCTAAATTTCCTCAAGCAGGCAGAAAATAAATAAACTAGGCCACTACAAGTGTCTACTGAACATGTGTCTCCAGTACATGAAAACAAGAAAATACATATTTCCTGCCAACTGTATCAAATCAGTGAAAGGATCTTCAAAAATATGAAATGTTACCTTGTCTTGAGATTTGGCAAAAACACAAGCACACTCTTCATTTTGATCTAAAACAACACTTGGTTGTTGATCCATAGGAGAGCATAGGGAAGTATGACTTTCTGCTATCTGAGTGTTGGCTACAAATTCCTGAAGTATGGGAAACTCTGACTCTATCACTTACACGTTGTCTCTCTTAGGCTCATACTCCTCAAATTCATATTCTAAATCATCTTTGAACAGAAAAATTTCTTCAAGATTTTTAAACATGACAACCCTATCTTATTCATGAAAGAAAAAAATATTTGTTAGCTCATCTCTTTTTAGAAAATCATCATCACAAATTTTTTTACTCACAAAAACTTCCTGTATGGCTTCATCAATCTCATGACTATCATCATTTAGACCCAAACATTCATTTTCAATAATGGAAAAAGCTTCACTCACACGTTCTTGACTGTGTGAACACTGTAAGAGCTACAAATCTACATTTTCTTGTGCTATAACATAATTTTTTAGGAGCTGATCTATTTCATCTTCAGACAAAGGAGAAAACTAATTTTTAACACAATTTACATTGATTTTGTGATTTTCATTTTTAGGATCGGGAATTGGCACTTCTCTTTATTGGTCCAAGTTTGTCTCATCTAAGGAGGGAGCTACTGATTCTTTTTGGTGATGAAAAAGGTTCTCATGCAAAGGCTCAAGAATCTCTTCATCTAAGGAGGAAACTGCTAATTCTTGTTGGGAAGAAAAATCATGAAGGTATTCTATGATCTCATCATCTAGACACTCTTCATTCCCATACAACTTTTCAATAAATTCAATGAAATTATCATAGATCTCACAACAACTATCAAGCATTGACAAGGAAGAATTAGAGCTTTGACAATGTTGAAAGAAAACTGAATTAAATTCCTTTAGAGAATATAAACTAGCAGATGGTAGACTCTCATACCATGATCTCACTTTTTCCTCCAAGGTAGCCATAAACATCTTCATCATAAAATCTTCAGGAAACTGAATCTTTAGTCTATGAATATGCAAATGAAATTTAACCAAATGAAAACTAGCATCTTCTCTGTCCTGAACCTTAAAATTTGACAGTCTTGATTGCCAATCTATATGAGGAATACGGTTTGGAAAACTAGGAATATGAGTTCGATTCATAGGAGCATACCTTTGAGCAATCAAATCCATTTTGACAATAGTTATTTCATTAAGAATATATTCAAACTACCGGTTCTTGAAAAGTGGAGTGACCATGTAAATTTTGAACCTTTGGATTCTTCAACACTAGAGTAGCCATGTGAATGATGCATAGCCTTCTTGTGCCTGATCGATGTTCACCATCAACAATCAGATCTGATCTTTGTCGTTCTTTCCCAGGAAATATTTGATATTTTGATCCCCAGTAACGACGTCTGAATGTTATCACTCCGCCAGATTCCTAAGGCTGAGGAAGGAATCCCAACAGACTTAACCACAGACCAAGCTTTTGACTTGATAGCTAGCCCTATCAAGTTGGAGAGGGCTCTCTCCAAAAGGGTCACATCCAGGAGGGCTCGAGAAATTAGGATTTTTAGGCTAGATATTGACTGCACAGGGTTTTTTGAATTTGATTTTGGTTGGGGAATCACTGGATGAAGAAATTAGGTCAAGGAAAACTAGGTCAGGGAAAATGAGATAGGGTTGCAGGGATCAATGGGGCAAGGTAGGCACAAGTCTTATCACTTGAAGAGGATTTTGAATGGAATGGTGTTGAGACTAAAAGAAAGCTAGGAAGAGAATGGGATATGTATTCTTCTTAGACAGATGAAAATGAACAAACTATGATCAATTACCCAAAACAGAGCATGTGCAAACATGTATTCTGATTATCTAACTTGAAAGAGATCATACCATAGAGATGAAGTGAACATGAATACAATAAATTCTAACATATGCAACTAAAGAAAAGACAATGATAGACATCAATACCACAAGTATCCCATAAAGTAGTTGTAACTCCTCTTTATTAGTTGGCCAAATTGAGAAAAATAGTTCCTTGATTAACTAGCAAACATACAAACTGATTCCAACCCTTGCTAAGAGTGAAGAAAGGGAAGATATAGACATCAAAAAAACCTTCAATCATCCTCAGGGGTCGAATCCATGAGGTGAGGAAGGAATCCAAAAAAATATAAACTGATAACCAAAGTGTAGGATGGTCCAAGTGACTCACTCCTCATTACATTCAAACTGATTCATCTTTGACTAAAGGATAAGTTTACCCAATGAATCTACCCCTGGGTAACTTATCCTTTACTTAATTACATTTACCATGATGAATTAAATTTATAGTAAAATCATTTCTTGAGGTAAAACCAAAAATTACAGTGAAAAACCAAAAAAATGAGTAAACTGGCATAAGCACCATTTTCATGTCATAAGTGCCCTTGATGTGTCAAAAGCACCCTCCATGTTCAAGGCCACTTTTGGAGGCCTTCCCAATGTCAAAATTGGGCCCAACATACCTTGTTGGAAATATTATCCTGTCTTATTTCTAAATATGCCTCTATTTCTTAAAATGGTGCTGATTGGACCCCTCAAAAATACAATCTCCCAAGACTGGTATAAGTGCGGCGCCTAGGTAAAAACAGGGGCAGAAACATGTTTTTTTTGTGGTTTTTTTCCTTTTTCACCTCTTGAAATTGCAAATGAAGCTTGGAAACGTGGTTTTTCTAGATGTATATATCATTACAAATCTCATGGTGGTTTTATTTCTCTCAAAAAGTTCCCCAAACATAAGCTCAGTGCCAAGGGCTCTGCGCTTATGACCATTTTTCTGATATTTGCATTTGCAGAAAAACACAGTCATGTACAGCTTTGACAAAAATGTTGCAACTTGTCTCAAAATTTGTGGAAAGAGTGTTGATGAGGTGGCTAGGCTTGGAGTGAAGCCTCAACAAATATTTCCAACATGTCCTTCTCCTTTTCATGAGTGAGAGCTTCAATTATGGCATTGGCTCTTTTGAGCTTGGCCAATGCAATTTTCTCCTTTCGTGCCTGATGTTTGAATTTCCTCCTCAACAAGTCATTATCCTTATTTTCCTTTTCTAGTAGCTTCTCTAAGTGTTGATTGGCTCTATCAAGCCATGGCTCCCTATTCTTATTGGTCTCTATAGTAATATGCTCATTTAGGGTTAGCTGGTCAACAAGCTCAACTTCCCTTTGTCTTTCTAGAGCTAGAGCTCTTTTCATCCCTCTAGTTCTAGGTCTTATTCTTGGTACCTGTTCATTTGTTTCATCAATGTCACCATATCTACCATAGGCCTCATCAAGTTTCACTTTGGCCTTTACTGCCTCCCTTTGAGTAGTGATGTAATTCACCTAATCAATGAACTGTTTAGTCTTTAATTGTTTGTTTTCTTGCTCAAGGAAATTTATAGCATATTTGGCTCTGTCAAGGTTGGTTTCGAGGTCTTTGATTTTTGCATCCTTACCTCTGATGACCATGTTAATTATCTGGCTATCATCATCATCACCTAGGTCAACCAGCTCAAACTCATGCTCAGTCTCATGGAGATTTTCATCATGTTTAACCTCTGGCTGAGTTTCTGTCTCAATCAAATTTCCTTTACCTTTCTCCACCTATTTTACTGATGTAGAAGACATGGCCCCTCCCACTATGTGTGGATAAAACACATGCATGTGGCCTCTCTGGTAGGTTTTTGACAATGGCTCAACCTCAACCATACTGGCCTTCTCTGCCTCATATATATCATTTATGATAGGGGATTCAGTCTCAGTGTGGGATGAATATAATGGTGGTGAAGTGGATGAAGAGGATTGATATGATGATGGTGAATGTACAGTAGGCTAAGATGGAGGGATGGCTCAGATGATGAAGGAAAATTTTGAGCATGCTGAGTAGGAGGATCTCTGAAGATATCATGGACTATGAAGGTATCCCATGCAATGTTGAGCTCATTGAGATGGTAAAGGACAATGATTTTGATAAGGGAATTATGGAAAATACTTTTCGTTTGGTGTTCATACTCCCTTTTATGAGCAATAAAAGCCATCTTCTCAAAGCTCCGGAAAATGTAGTAAGGTATATTGAGCATCCTTACCCTAGTGAAATGCATTAGGAGCCGGATGTGATAGGTGTACATCTTTGAGAATCTACCTTCACATGTAAAGTACTTCATGATTATCTTCATCATGGGTGAAAATCTGTCCAGGAGGTAGGAAAAAGGAAACATCCTCTTTTTCTCATTCTTGTATCTAGGTTTTAAAAAGGGCTCAAAGCGCTGATTTTCCAAATCACTCTTTTTGAACCACATTTCCCCAACATTTGGGATCCCTGTGGCAACTGAAATGATGGCAGTTGAGACAGTAAAGGTGATACCAGCTATGATAACCTGGTCTTTATGGAGTTTAGATATGGAGAGCCTAGTTAACATGGAATGATGTTGAACCCTTTGAATTTTTTCACATAAATCATAACAAACAACATGTTTGAAGCATGTCACTGTCATTGGAGAAGCCAAAAGTTCCATAGTGTTGATAGGTTCATGTTTGATTGTCCTACCCCCTTTATGTGGCCTCCTAGCCTCTGTTTCCTCTTCCTCACTATGTGATCTATTATGTTCTCCTTCTGTTTCCATGGTGTGTTTGTGTTCAAACCATAGGGAAGTAGGTGATAGTGTGGAAGGTGAATTTGGGGATAGGATATGGGGAAAGGGAATTTTATGGGAAATAGTGTTTAGGGATATGAGGAATGGGGAAGGGAAAAGGAGTGAAAGAGTAATGGGAATTGGGATGGGGAATTTGGATTTAGGAGCCTAGGTCAAAATAGCACCTAGGGCTTAGGGTTTTTGGAATTAGTAGCTTAGGGATAGGGATTATGATAACAGGGATTTGGGAATGAATTTTAACAATGTAGTGATGGTATTAAGTGTAAGGGAAATGGGATTTTGGGAATTATGAGTGCAAGGGAGAAAAACTAAGGTTTCACATTCAAGAAGACACCAAATTTTCTTTTAACCAAATCACACATTCAAAATGACTTTGATGAAGAGGAGAATGATGTAAAAGTCACTTACTTGCTTGATTGGAAGTGTGAAGAATGATTGTTGAAGTCTATGGGCGATTTTTTGCAAATTTGATGAGTTTTTGTTCCTTTCTGGTCATATTCACAATGCTAAGAGGATAAGTGTAGCACCAAGAGAATACGCGAGAGCATACGCGCATTGCTAAGAGGATAAGCACATCGCTAAGAGGATAAGCGCCCTTCTGCTCTGTTTTTCTCAATTTTGCTCAGAAAATAAAAAATTTCGCTCTCCTCAGTTGTTTTCTCAATGAAATAAGAGGGAAATGAATTTGAATTTGGTGTCTAGGAGTCTTAAATACTTAAGTAATTTTAGATTTTGATCCAAAAACCCACTTTTCCTATGTTTTTTCTCACTTTTTGAAAGCATGTTGAATATGATTTTTCTCTGAATTTTTCTTATTTGCAGGATGAAGTTGCTGGATTTTGAAACTTGTCACTTTGATTTAGTAGTGATCTTCAATTTGGCATGGAAGTTGGAGTTGACAACTTTTAGGGAAGTTACTTATTACATATAAGAAGCATAAAATTACATAAAAAATGAAATGAATAAAAACTCTGTTTTTTTAAATAATTACATTTGAGTATGAAAATCATACTAGAAACCATAATTACAACTTTAAAATATCATATTTACATGTTGATAATGCTCTGTGGATGATAATGAAATGTTTATTGAATCACTCTCACACCTTTTTCTGACCTTATTGAGATGAAATGATGCATTTTGGACCTTGAAACCTAGTGACCTAATGGGACCTTGGATGACTTTGATTTCATGGTTGACTTTGATTGACATAAGACATAGTGAAATGAAATTTTCACAAGTGTTTTTATGCTCAGCCAGACATAAAGGTGTGCTAGCAAATGAGAATTTGTGAGGGAGAGTGAGGTTTTATGACTAGTAATACCATCTGTGAAACCATTTTTAGCATAACCTAAATGGAATGATATAAAAATTTCAGAGTGGGACACCTAAAATGAGAATGAAAAGAGTGATTTTGGTCACTGATGGCAGAATGCATATTCTAACACTAACAATGAGCATGTACATAAACATAATGCTTAAAATAACCATTAACCAACATACCTCCATTCCCAACATATAAACTTGTATGACGATGTATTCTTACTTTGAAGTCTAGTGTTGCAACCTCGCTCTGATGATCTACATCTCTTGCTCTATCTCAGCCAACACCTCAACATCATACATGATAACAAAAACTATGACACTGGATATATACATGACAACCATAGCCACTATCATGCTCATATGATCAACATGCATGCATAACAATCACATTTCGCTCATCCAGTCCAAGTATGTAACCATGCTCTGATACCACTTTGTAAACCACCTCCTCCCATATTTACCTTATTTCACTGGTTTTCCTGGGGTAAACATGAGCTAAGGGTCACTATGATAAGACTCAGCCTACTATAGGACCTTAAGGGAATGGATTTGACAACTTAAGACCTCACTGACTTCCCTCAAGTGTTATAGGACCTCCAAGAGTAACTCAACCCCTCCAGGTGTCCAAAACTTAAGTTAAATCACTTTTTCACTGACCTAGAGCTGCATTCGCTCTCTTTCCAAGGAATGAAAGCGGATGTAATCCTCGAGTCTTTCCCATAAGCTTGCATCAAAGTGACTATGGACTTTTCTAGTTAGTTATGTGCCAGCGACCTCAAATTTTGAGCAGCTTTTTCAGGGCTAGGACTCAGGCCTCTGGACATAACTCAATGAAACTTATAGTAATGATAAATTACATAGAAACAAAGCTTCGAAACCAAAACTTGAAGAAGGACTTGACATGAACCCTCCCAACCGAGATTGAAATTCCGTAAAACACATGGTAAACATGAAACCTATAGGTCGTGAATGCATATTTGAACATAGGGGATCTAAAACGTATTTGAGGTTTAACAAGAAGGACCTATGCCTTCTCACAATAGTTTTCATAACACAAATTAGGTCATGCATTCATTAACCAGACGTTCAATAACAACCATACTTGAATCTGTCACATAACTATGCTTATAACCAACATATAACCACATAGATAACAATGATAGAACAACCATTAAATCCACATAATAACAAGTACAATTACTCATAAAATATAAGAGAAACTTAGCTCTTATTAACCATATGAAAAATTCAACCAAGTCAAGGACTTCCACGTACCACCCGACCATATATTGGGTTGAATCAAATATTTCTTTCAACCAATCACCCCCGTGCCATATTCCAAGCATGAATGTGAGATCTCATGGGATAAACCAATCCATCAACAACCAAGGGAATCCAAAGGTTAAACCACCTCCACCCTCACCATATCGTGATCTCACCTAAACCGGTTCCCAGATCAAAAAACCAAATCGAACTTAGATGCCTTAGAATTCCTTCACCATCCCTTGAGAAATTTTCCTGTCTCTACCCACCTATTGAGGGCTTCCTGGAGAAAACCATGTGCACCCCAAACCCTTTGGATTTTCCCAAGACGACCACACCCGGATCCAAAACCTTTTGGCAATACAAATCTCAACTGAGAATGAATCCTATCACACCATGACTATCTGGAAATGGCAAGACAAGGCTAAAACCATTGTCAGAACCTGACAAAATCCATGCCATCGATAACAAAGAAACCAAATACACACATACATATGCCATGCATGCTAAATCAAACTAGTAAATCATACATGCAACCTGTTACTTGTGAGTATTCTCGTTGAAGCTGCTTGATCCAAATTTTCCTTACTTGATCCTTGCTTTCCTTTGCTTTCCTTGTCCTTCCTTTTCTCTCCTTGTCCTTCCTTTGCTTGCTTGCTTTCCTTCTCCTCTTGGTGCTCTTCTCATCTCTGACACTAATCCCAAAACTGAACTGACAAAAGGTTGTGAACTGATCGTCATAATCCTTTTTATCATTGATGCATCTATTTTCTTCAATTTCCTCTATATTCTCATTTGAAATATTGTTTAGGCCATCTATACCCAATAATGTATAAAATTGGTGAGTATTTGATGATGATGATCAAATCAAGTATTTTCTGACCTCATAAGATAATTTCAAAGAATATGTTATTGATGAATATTAACATGATGCACAGTTGCAATAAGCATTTCCTGATAAATTCGAATCACAAAATTCAATTCCTAAATCCATCGTATGTTTGGAAAAATTATATGATTTTCATAACAAATTGAAAGGTAGGACAAATTACAAAACTAATATTTCTCCAATGCGGTTTGAAGTTGTTAATTTGGTAACAAAGAAACAACCTCTAAATTTTAATCTGGCAATCAATTGTACTCATGTAGAACAACCACGATTCATCAAATTATTCAAACAATAAAAATATCTTTTTGCATGGAATTATGATGATTTGAAAGTTTATGACACCAAAATCAACCAACATGTAATCTCATTAAAACCAAATACAAAACCGTTTCAACAAAAACTCAAAAAAGCGCATCTAACTCTTGAGGGTCAGATCAAAGAGGAATTGAATACATTTCTTAAAAGCTTGAATTATCTTTCCTTGGGTGTCAATTTTAGTTTCATTTTGTAAAAAGAACAAGGATATTAGAATTTGTATTCATTTTCATAATCTAAAAAAATCCTCTGAAAAGATAATTACCTGGTTCCTCCAATGGAACAAATTTTGAAATATTTTGTAGGTTTAGAGATTTTTCTTTACTTGAAGGGTTTTCAGGTTATAACCAAATCTTGGTTTCTCCTAAAGATCAAACAAAAACTATTTTTTAAACTAAGTGGGGTACATATGCCTATCAAAAAATGCCTTTCGGACTAATCAACGCAAGAGAAACTTTCTAGCGAGCCATGAATATTGCCTTTAATGGTCTCCTCAATAATTTCATGGTTGTATATCTCGATGATATTATTGTTTATTCGAAGAAAATATTACAACATGTTGATCATTTTAAAATAATATTTGATAGGTGTCATAAATACGATATTTCTTTAAACCCAAAGAAGGTTATATTTGTTGTCACTGAAGGACAACTTTTGGGATTCATAGTTTCTAAAATTGGCATCATAATTGATCTAGAGAGAATTAAAGCAATATTACAACTTACTTTTCCTCATAATAAGAAATCTATGCAATATTTTTTAGGGAAGATTAATTGTTAGAAGATATGTTCCTGGTTTTGCAAAAATGGTCAGACCTGTGCAAGATATGATTATAGAAGACCATAATTTTAAATAGGGTACACTTGAGAAAGATGCTTTTTAAAAAACCAAAGAGGACATTGTTGCTACTCCAACATTAATTAGCCCAAATTTTTATAAAGAGTTCCTATTATATACATTTTCATATGATGTTTCTTATGCAACAATCCTTACTATAAAGAATTATAATAATATTGAGATTCCTATTTCTTTTATGAGTTTTGGAATTCAAGTTGTTGAATTAAACTATCCAGATATAGATAAGAATGCCTATACAATTTATAATTCTATCAAACATTCGAGGCCTTTCCTTTTGATGTCTCATACTAAAGTTATAGTTCATCACCCTGCAGTAAGAAATTTATTGGTACCAAAATAATTAGGAGAAAAAAGGGAAAATTAGATGAGTCCACTTCAAGAATATGACCTTGATCTTAAACTCTCAAAAGTCATCAAAGGACAAAGACTATGCAAATTATAAACTAAATCAAAAGGTTATCACTCAGATAAAGAGGAAAGTTTACTTTTAGAAGAAGAATGGTTTAACTAATTCGAGGTAATTCAATAACAAATTCTCTATGTTCTGACACCAACAAATACTTAGTATTATGATATTGAGTATTTTTTAACTCATGGAACACTTCCTAATAATTTATCAATTAATAAAAAAGGAGCTTTACGTTTAAAATGTTCTAGATATAAACTGATTGATAGTGTTCTTTTTAGAAAAAATTACGGTGGCATTTTGTTGAGATGCTTAGAAAAATATGATGTGGAGAAGGTTTTAGCTTATTGAGATGATGGTCCTACTTATGAAAATTTTGGAGGAGAAACTAGTGCGCATAAAATACTTCGATCCATATATTATTGGCCAACTCTTTTTAAAGATGCCTATGCATACGCAAGGAAATGCAAGACATGTCAAACCACTACATGAAAAGAGAAAGGACCAGTTCTTCCCATTCACCATGTTGAAGTGGAAAGACCTTTTGAACAATGGGAATTAGATATCATTGGTGAAATAAATCCAAATTCTTCAAAGTCACATAAGTATATTCTAACTGTTACTGATTATTTTACCAGGTGGACTGAAGCAATCCCATTAAAGAAAGTTAATGATGAACAAGTGATGTCTTTTCTTGAAACTCATATAATCGCTAGGTTTGGTATCCAAACATATTTTGTATCTGACAATGCATCTTAATTATCTTCCCTTAAAATGACTTAATTATGTTTGGATAAAGGAATTAAAATCAAAATTTCTGCTAACTACTATCCAATGGTAACGAATTAGAAAAATCTATAAATAAAAACCTAATCCAAATTCTCAAGAAAATTTTATAAAAACATCAAATAATCTGGCATAACCAATTATCTAATTCTCTATGGGATGATAGAGTTACTCCAAAAAGAGAATTAGGTAATCCACATTTTTTCTTGTATATGGCAAGCCTCACTATCTTACCTTCAAATATTTTTCTCCCCTTAATACAGTTATCTTAATCATTAAATCAAAATTCAATTAGAGATATGGATGGGAGATGCATTATTAAAATTGGAGGAAAGAAAAAAGGCAAAAGCTAAGTTTCATGAACATCAAGAAATTATTAAAATATGGTTTGATAAACATTTATCATTCGACAAAGATTTTTCTATAGGGGAATCAATGCTTAAATGTGATAAAAGCCATGAAGAAAAGGGTAGACACTCTAAGTTTCAACATATTTGGATTGGTATTTTTCAAATCTCTTCAAAACTCAGTCCTTCAACTTACATCTTGCAGACATTAGAAGGGAGGTTGAAAATTTTCCTATAAATGGGTACATTTTGAAGAGATACTTTTCATAAGGATTTATTTATTTGTTTATTTATTTAATTTTATTTTTTTTAACATGGACGGTTAAATTTTATTTATGAAGGTAGGTTGGGCCGTGGCCTAAAAAACTCCTGTTACATAGCCTTTTTTTTTAAATTCCCGAAGAGTCGAGTTCTGATTTTACATAACTGAGCTTCAAGGGATAGGTAACCAGTTAGGGGCTTCGTCATTTTTTGAGAGTTCTCCTTGAGCTAAAAGAAAACCTGCATTTGCTTTTGCATCCGTTTCCTTGTTTAGATTTCACAGAATATGATAGAAGGAGCTAGAGGTGAAATTTTGCAGCAGTTTCCTGAGTCTCTGTAGTGTCTTGTTGAGGGCCGGATTGTTGAAGTGATCTCCAGTGTTTATGATATTAATCAGGATTTCCGAGTCTCTGAAGACCTGAATGTCTTTTTCTCCATGCTCTTGTGCGATCTGGAAAGCCTTGATTAGTCCTAATATTTCTGCTTGATTGTTGGTGTTCTGCCCAAGGCCCCAACTGAAGCTGATTTGGCTTTGCCCTTTTAGGGAATAGATAACTCCCCCTGCTCCCAATGTTCCTGGGTTTCCCTTAGAGACACCATAAAAAAATTGTGGCTTTGTCCTGGTTCTTCCACTAGTTTTTAAATTTAGTCTCGGGGATCTGAAGCCTCCACTTAGGATTGTAACTAGGTCGAGAGGGGGTCTTATTGCTGGAGGAAGTCTTCAAAGGTACACCAATCCAACTAATCACATTTGGGGAGAGTTTGTTATCTGACTTGTAGGGTAGATTCACCAAGGACTCGACAAGCATAGCTTTCACCTTGGATGCAACTACTGTAGGGGAGTAAAATATGTTGTTGAATATGGCTTCATTCCTTGCCAACCAAACTTCCCAGAATCCGAATTTTGGGATGGCATACCAGATGTTAAACCATAATGACTTCCTGTTTAATTCTTGAGGAGAATGCCCTGTCCACGTGGTGAAGAGACTGGTGATCGAGATATGCGAAGGGTTTGAGCTTCCAGCCCATGCAGAGCTTCGCCCAAGCTTCTTTGGTGTACGCAAAATCCAGGAAAAAGTGTTCCATTGATTCCACTACTGCACAGTAGAGCGAGCATCTATGTGGGCCAACAATGCCTCTTTTTGCTAGATTTTCGCCAGTCAGGATGCACTTGTGGATGAGGAGCTAGGAGAATAAATTGACCTTTGGCAGGCCGGCAGGGTCCCAAATTTGCTTCCACAGTGAAGGGGAGTGTAGGGGATTGTTGCGTTGGAGGGCAGCATAGCCTTGGCCAGCAAAGAAATCTCCCGTCGTTCCCTAGCCCCACTTGTCATTTGAGCAATGGTGGATCGGTGCCAACCCAGCAAGAACCGCTTGAAGGAGAGGTAATTGTGGCTGGAGCCAATCCGAAGGACGAGGGATATTCCAATCAGTTCAATTTCCAGCGTCATTCCAGGATGATATATCTTCCATATTGTTGATGCCTAGTCTTTTTATCCAATCTCACAAATCTGCGATTTCCTGAGCAGTGTTGAGTGGTTGAATGCCCATTATTTTATCTTCCCATAGATTGATGTTTGTCCCGTTGCCCAGAATTCTGTAGAGGTGCTCCTTGAAAAACTCCTAGCTGTGACTGTAGAGTTTCCAGAGGGTGATGCCCTTACTAGCTGCTCCTTCCTCCATATTGCGCAATGAGAGTCCATGCATGTATTTTTTTTATGAAGACTTGACTAAAAAATTTCCGGTGATTCGAAAATATTTTCCATAATATATTTCCACCCAACGCCAGATTGGCCAGACCAGGGTCTCTAACTTGCAGGCCTCCGTCTAATAGAGGCCTTTTCACAATGTCCCAGTTCACCAAGTGGAATTTTTTCTAATTCCCCTTACCTCCTTTCCATAAAAATTTTCTTAACATCTTAGAGAGTTGTTCAGTAA
The DNA here is from genome assembly GCA_034641835.2 of Pinus albicaulis. Classification (NCBI taxonomy): domain Eukaryota; kingdom Viridiplantae; phylum Streptophyta; class Pinopsida; order Pinales; family Pinaceae; genus Pinus; species Pinus albicaulis. Next base: position 1,606,521,178 of record CM076575.1, on the reverse strand, counting down.
TTAATTTAGGTGGCAATAAGAAGGTAGCCTGGTATAAAGGGAGGGAGGAAAGAACATATTTCACCAGGATGAGTTTCCCAGCTGTGGTGAGCCATTGACCACCCCATACTTTCATTTTAGCCTTGATTTTGCTGAGGATATCGGCCCAATGAAGGGCCTTATTGATGCCCAGGGTTAAGGGCATGCCAAGGTATTTGATTTTTTTCCAGCTAGCAAAGCCCACATAGCCAAGTACTTGGGCAATATGATTCATGGTTTGTTGATCAATCTCCCAACCATACACTGCAGTTTTTCTCCTATTGACCAGTGCTCCAGAGACTCTGCAGAAGCTTTGAATAACCTCCTTGAACGCCCTTGAAATATTAAACGAATCTCCCTTCAGGAGTAAAGAATCATCATCAAACAAGGCATGGTTGATTGGCTCAGTGCCTCTCATAGCCCTAATGCCAGGAAGAGTCCCTTTTATCTTCTCTGTTGTCAGCTTCTGACTAAGGGAATCAGCCATCAATATATACAAGAAGGGAGACTGAGGGCAGCCTTGTCTAATACCCCTTGAGGCTTTGAAGTAACTTACTGGCATGCCATTAACTAAGGGGGCAATCCACAGCTCTCCAATACAAGATTTATTAGCATAATAAAAACAGAGCTCAATCCAAAAGCGGTAAGTACTTGGAGGAGAAAATTATGTCTTACCCGATTGAAGTCATTTGCCATGTCTAGGTTGATGATCATTCCTTTCTCATGTCAATGGAGGCTTGAGTGAATGCTTTCCTGCACCAGAGCCACCTTGTCAAGAATATGCCTTCCTTTGAAAAACCCACCTTGAATGACATAAATGAGCTTTTCCAATAGAGGCTTGATTTTGTTCCCCAGAAGCTTGGAAAGGATCTTATAGGATTCATTGCAAAGAGAAATTGGCCTGAAGCGATCAAAATAAATAGGGTTCACTTCTTTTTGGATAAGAGCTAGGAAAGTGGAGCTTATGCTTCCTCCAACTTTGGCTTTCTGCTGGAATCCCTTTATCATTCGAATCAGGTCAGCCCTTATAATATTCCAGTAGATTTTATAGAAGTGAATGGTGAAGCCATCGGTACCAGGAGATTTGTCTGGCTCCAAGATCCAAATGATGTTGCTAATTTCCTCTTCTGTGAAGGGCTTCAGGAGGCTAGAGTTGTCCTCTTCCTTTATCAGTCTTGGGATATGAGTGAGGAAATATGAACTTTCCTCTTCAGTGTCTAATCCATTTTCCGTGTACAACTGCTGGAACTGAGAGATAGCAGCCTCATGAATCTCAGTTATTCCTTTATCCATATTCCCCTCTGAGGAGGTGATTTCTGCAATATGATTTCTCAAGAGGCGAGTTCTGATTTTCTTGTGGAAAAAGGCAGAATTTTTATCTCCAGATTTAAGCCAGAGATTTCGTGATTTAAGTCTCAAGGTCTCCTCCTCAACTTTGAAGGCATGGAGTGTGCTTTGTTGGGTAGCTTGCTCGCACAACATTTCTGAGGAGGTGATGTACTATTATTCCATGTCCATTTTCATATCTAGCAGTGTCTCAGAGGCCAGCTTTCTAAGGCTAGTGGGTGAGCAAGAGGGATTTTTCAACCATTCTTTTAGGATTTTTTTGGTGGCCTTGATTTTTTTCTCCCATACATAACTAGTCAACCCTCTGATTGGGCTGGACCAATATTTCGTGATTGTCTCCAAAAAACTGCCCTTTCTAACCATAGAGGGCTGAATTGGAAGGAGATGGGCCCCAAGTTTTACTCTTCTTCTACCAGCAGTAGGATAGGTTTATGATCTGAAGTCATTTTGGGTAGAATTTTGGTGGAGATTATCTTCTTCTCAGAGAGTAGGGTGCTCTATATTATAAATCTGTCAAGCCGAGCAGAAATGTACTCCTTTTCTGCTCTATTGTTTGACCAGGTATAGAGCCCAATTTTGAGTTTGAAATCAAGTGAATCCCATTCTTGGATCAAGTCTTCTACAAGGGGGAGGATGTGATCATTGCTTATAATTCCTCCTCTTTTCTCCTTTGGCTTGAAGAGAAGGTTGAGAACTCTAGCAAGGATTATATTCTTAGGTGAGTAGGCTTCTAGAAAGTCAGAAAGTGCTTGTAACAATCCTTTTTTTCAACATAGAGAATAGGAACATAAAGATTGAAGAGGGCAAGGGTGGTCTTACTTGCAAGATGTTGGAGTTCGGTGTAGATCCAATGATGTGTTTCGAAGGAGCTGTCGAGATGGAATTTCTTATCCTCCCAGAGGGTGGCAATCCCACCACAAGTTCCCTTTGCACTTATTGTTTTCCCGGCTTTTGTTTTCCATTTGTCTTTACTCATATCTAGAAGGGTTGCCCCTTCTATTTTGGTCTTTTGGAGCATGAGGATCCCAAGGGTTTCTGATTTTAGGAGGTTCTTCACTGCTTCCACTTTTGAGGGATTCCCCAATCCTCTGCAATTCCAGAGACTATACGCATTATTTTCTCGCAGAGGGTTGGCCTTTGGGAGGCCTGGTTCAAGTATTTATTCCTATGGACATCTCGATCGTGGACTGATTGCCTTGCATTTTTTGTTTCTCAACCTCTTCTTCTCTTGCCTCTCTTGGGGACTTCCTCCCAACTCTTTTTGTGGGCCTCTCGAAAGTTTCTTCTTTCGAAGATCTAGAGGATTTTGGGGGCTTATTTCTTGTCATGTATGCATAGGACGGGGAGGTGGAGACTCCTCTTGGGTATTGAGGTAGTTTCTTCCTGTCTTTTATCTTCTGTTGTTGGATTAGGATGTGGTTCGTCTGCTACGGCTTCTGTTGTAGATTTTGTTTCTTCTGGGGTAACTATAATTTCAAAAGGGTTTGAGTTTTCATCTGTACTTGCGGGGCCAGTGGGCCCCTCCCCTTGGGTCACCGAGGTAAGGGAAGCACTACCTGTTAGCTTAATTTTCCCTTTTTCTCTGTTGCTATTTTTCTTAGGGGCAACTTTCTAGACCTGAGTCCATTGATCCTCTTTTGGGGTTTTGGTCTCTTCCATTGTTTTATTTTTGCAATATCTGGCGAAATGCCCATATCCATGGAAATACCGGAATTTAAATGGGAGCTACTCGTAATCTAGCTCTTGGATGTGAGACCAGTCAGTCATCGTGAGTTTAATAGCCTCAGAAAGGCCTTCCTCCTAGTCGACTTCTATGTATATTCTTGCACAGAAGTACTGATCGCTCATTTCTGCTCTGTCTATGTACTTCCCAAGTTTGTTTCCAATGGTTTCTAAGGATTTTGGGTTCCAGCAATGAAGAGGGAGGTGGGGCAAGCGAACCCAAACCGGAACAGCTGAGGGGACATCTTAGTTCGGATCAAAATCAGGGGTCCATTGATTCAAATATAAACCCTAAGGGCCCATGAAATATAGGCCATTTCAAAATATCAGGTTCCTATCTTCTATTGCCTCAAAGACAAAGACAAAGAAACCCTTACCGACTAGGAAGCTTATGATGCCTTCTTTGATAAGGGGAGACTAGTTCCTCTAGATCCAGGCTTCGACTACTTTGGGCGAGGGCTAGAGCCCAGTGAACTACCCAATGAGCCCGCGTTCAACAAGATTTAGGGCCGATCTGCAAGGTTCTTCAATCGGTAGATCAACTGTTGGGATAGAATCCAGTCTTTTTTAAGAATTTTTTCTGGTGTTCGTTTGCGTGGTGCTTGGAGCTGCTTGCCACCAGTTTCTTAAAGGTGGATAGCTCTGGAGGAATAGATATTGTGATCTCAAGGCCCCCTCCTGGGGCCATGGCTACAGAGCTGTCTCAGAAGTGCGAGGGAGGATCCAGGCTCAGTGCGCACGAGAGGTTTTACAAAGTCCAGGTTCTTGAAAGTGGTATGTTTAACCCATAAGGAAATAATTTTGAATATATATAGATAATTCATTTTACGAAATGACGTGTGCCCTTAAAATTTTATTTTTCTTTAACATTTGACTGTGTACAACAATTTAATTTCATTTTTTTTTGTATACTTATAACATTGATTACATGTTTAGAGAAGTTTATTTCTATCAGTTAATTATTTTTATTCAAGTGAATTTAAATTCTAAGGACAAAATATTCTTGGAATATGAAAGATCATAATGTGTTGGTTATTACTTTAACTCTTATATAAACTTTCAATAGCAGAAAAGTGTCTGGTCGATTATTTTATTTTATAAGAGTTCCATTACTTACAGATTTAAGATAAGTTTAATTCTGTCAAGTAATGAATAATAAAATACAGAGTTTGATTTATTAATATGTTAAAGTGTTTGCTTAAAAAAAAAAAAACTATCATATCACCGCGCTCTTTTGATAACAAAATTTTCTCAAAAAAGAAATACCATTATAAGAATATATTATGATCAGAGATTTAGAAAGCCATTTCTAAAATGAATTGTGGGAAATAGTAGAAAACCTGGTGGAGTATTGAACAAGCCTATTGGCACTGATGTTATGTTGGGAGTAAGAGAGATGATTAAAATGAAAAGAAAAGCTTTAATAGTATTAAAATATTAAAATTAGTATTAAAATTTCAGAATTGAATGAATTGTAAAGTTTTAGGATATAAGGAGTCTCATATATTGACTCTTGTTTCATAAAATTTCCATTCCTCTTCATAATTACTTCTATGTGATTGTTTACTATATTAGGCATATTTAGATTAATCATAATTTAGAAGAAATCCTTGAAAACTTTATTTATTTGAATTTTGAATCAAACCCAACAGAGATAATTGCTTCTCCCAATGTGTCGCTATTTCTTGTTAGGACTATATGAACCTCCTTTTATCATTATTTTGTTTGTAAAAAAAAAAAAAAAAAAAAATCCTTTCTAAAAAAGGGATATTTTTGTAAATAAACTCTCTTTCAAAAAAATAAAAACACAAAACTATAAAAATTGATAAAAAAAATACTTAATAAATTTTTGAAAGTTGAAAGGTTGGACCTTTTTAATTCTCAAAAAAATAAAGGATTGTCAACTTCCTGACTAATTACTTACTCATACCTATTGTGGTTGAAAGTCGGACCTAAAAATCATGTTTTGCAAAAAACCTTTGCATCCTCTCGAACTCTGACTTCTCGACCTCGTGATCATCTTGATTCCTGACTTCAATCCTGTCACAAATTGACCTTCAGTTTGAGTCAAAATCGATAAACTCATAAGAAATTTTAAAATACTTCCCTACCGCCCAACCTCCCAACTTATGACCGTCTCGACAATGAATAAAATAATCATTTTTTCTCTTAAAGTGCATATTATTATTTTTGAATTTTTAATATTTTACGATAGGCCACGCTTATTAGTCATATTTCCTTATAGGGTTTGAATAAAATATTTTCCCTACTGCAATCTCCTGACCTCACCTTGATTTTTGAAAAATGGTTGAAAGTCTTGTTGCATTTATTTGAAATTAAATACCTATCGTGCGAATTAAATGTCCTGAATTCTGAAATTTAATCAGATATTTTCAAATATTCCCCCTTCAGTGCTTTCAAAATATTTAGTCTTTCATCTATGCTCTGTCTCAAACTGTTCTATGGAGATGTGAAATTCAACCAGTAATAGTGAAAATTTGCTCCATAGCCTATAATTTCTAGTAAATTCTATTGTTCTAGAAGTTTTAATCACAAAGTTAATTGCTTTACATGGAGAATTTTTTATTTTTATTTTGATTGCACATGCAGGTCATAGAATGGGGAAGAAAATAAAATCTATCGCCTCAAGACAAGCGATCCAACAAATTAAAGAAAGGCTAAAGGAGGTGGAAGATTTAGAGCCTGAGAACCATAATTTGAACTTGATTGTTATATCCGACGCCACTTTTAAGACACAAGATGCAAGTGCGATGAAATGGGAAGAAATTTACAATTTATTTGAGAATAAAAAATGGTTAAAGCCTGAGAGTTCTAGCAAGGAGAAAAATACTCAATTTGTGAAGATTAAAAGAACATAATTGCACAAGATTGCTACTAGGGATAAAAACTTTCCATATTATGATATGATAACATGGATCTTAGCACATGTTCACATTCCTAAATGGTTAGTTGTAGATTCTAATAAAAATGTGATAGCATCCTAGAGGTTAGACACCCTTGCAATAATTTACAAGCTTAGTTCTCCTGAGATCTTCTTTGCCACTCAAATTATAGACAATTTCAATATACAGTTCTAAAACAAAGTGGCAAGGATTATAATAAAGTCATTGAGGATTGGTTCCAAGAAGACAAAGAGGGATACAAACTAAAATCATCTAAGGATTATCCTGTTGTCATTTTTAAAAGAACTTTCAGGTTCATCATCAAAATGTTTTCCACACTGTATGGAGAAAAGGACCCTGAACATTGCAAAATTTAGTGGATGTATTTAATTCATAGTATCCACCATGGCTCAAAACGTTTCAATTGGGATGTCATTCTCTCTCAAAACTTGACAGATGCCCTAAATTTGTCACTTTTATCCCTTCTAGGTTATGAACACATGTTTTGTATGTTTTCATATCTTATGGACATTGTGATTGGCTTTGTCCCTTTTCCTCTTATGAAATGGAATTATCTCACTAACCAACAACTAGCCATTCATAATTATGCTTCAGTTCTATGCAAAATTAATCATAAATTTCATTTTCATGACATTTGCAATTATGTAATGATCCCTTTAGATGGGGTCATTTTTTGGAATGCTCCTCCAAGGATTAGCCAAGACCTTAAAGAGGCTGGTTTCTTGAAGAATGGTGCACCTATATCAAAATATATGGGTGTGAGGTAGTTCCTCATGCATTTCCGAGGTATATTCCTGAGAGAATTTCTATCAAAGAAATAACAAATAAAGCTACTTTGAATGGTCAAGCATGGAAATTAAGTAAGCTACAAAAGAAAATATGGCCCATTCCCAATTAAATTTGGAAAAATAAGCTTGAAAGATAGAGGACATGCAATCAAAGAAGCTAAATAACTTTAGAATGTTTGGTTTTACTCATTACCCCATTATGATTATGACCCTAGTGGAATAATAAATAATCATTCTAAGGTTGATCAAGCAGTTGAAAGAGGAAAATTAATGAATAATGAAGATAGGACAAAACTTCAAGAGTTTAGAGAAAACTATTTTGAGGATTTTCTCAAGTAGAAAAGTCTCCTTTCTTCTGTTTCGATTCAAGATTTAAAATCCACTGAATATCTAAAAATTAATTTCACTCAAACCCTTTTCATAACCAACCTCTTCTTCTAAGCAATTTCAAAAGATTCAAATTGAAAATATGCCTAATGTTTATGTTACAACCCAAGAATCAACCCATTTAGATACAAGCAGAGATGATAGTGTTAAAGAAAAGGAACAATAAAGTCAAGTGGTGGAAAATAGCTTGATAGTTGAAAAGGTTAAAGACCAGAAGTGGGAAACGGTAGAGCCAATAGTCAAACAAGGCTTTTCACCCAAAGATATTATTGTCGTTGATTCTCCTAAAGAAGGCACTCAATAATATTCATAGTTTAAAAAATATGTTGAGTAGAGTGAAGAGATGGAGATTGATAAAAACAAAGAAGAGCAAGAAAATTATCATTCAATATTACCAAACAGTTCTATTCAAGAAAAAGAGTTAGTAGAACAATAGAATAAATCTATTGAGCTTTCAATACCAAAAGCATCTCCCAAATCTTCCATGACTCCCATATCCACAAACTTTCCTCTACATTCATCTCTTTTTAAGCCTGTTACTGAAATGGAACCAGTTTCTGAAACCATTTCTTCTTTAAAATAATATTATTTCAATGCACATACGAAATCAGTTGTAAGAAGAACAAAAAATAGGAAGTTTGACACTTATGAAACCGTTTCTAAATATAGCTGGTAGGAAATAGGTGACGTGAGGGAGAAAGATGAAGAATTTTCACAAGCTCTTGGAGCATTTTTTAACAATCCGCAGTATCATTTCAGTGAACTTGCAACAACATATCAAAGTAAGCTACAAAGAATTCAAGAGTTGGAAATGAAAGTAGAAAAGAGAAAAGCATTTAGTGAAGAAAATTGGCAAACCCATTATGCAGCCCTTGTGGGATAATTTGCTATTGAAAGTGCCAATTTACAAAGTCAATTTCAAAGCCAATTGAATGAATTAGAGATCAAGAATTCCCAACAGATTGAGAAAATCAGAAAATCACATGAATATTAGAACCAAATGTTGAAAGAAGAAGCTGAAAGCAATATTGAAGTCATGACTACAACAGTAAAAGAACAAATTGAAACTCTTTATTTTCAATTGAAACAAATTCATAGTACTGAACGAAGTTTAAATGTATTCAAATATAATACAATATAGTTCAACTAGATATGGAAGAAGGATCAAGCTAAATTCTACAAAAGAATGGATAAAATATATATATATTATGAGGAGATTGCAAATCTCAATGAAAGAATTGAATCTTTGGTTGAGGAGGATAGAAATATTAAAGAAATATTTACATCAATTCTTGAATAGGAGAAACAATTACAACTTATGCACATTCCCAAAACTTCCAAAAAAGAGAAGAGACTTGTGTATGCTTCTTTGAACCAGAGGGAATCAAAGGAAAAAGAAATCCAAGAAGGGGCTAAGAAGGGCATTGAAAATTGTATCAGGGTATGGGAGTCTAGAACAAATTTCATTGAAGATTTTGATCTACCCAGATTCAAACCATTAAGAGAAGCAATACCTAGATCTATGAGTCAACAACAAACAAAATACAACACAACAGAGGATGTAAAGGCAATAAGTGGAACTAAAGTTTGGACTCAACAAACCTTCTACAAATTTATCCAATTTCATTTTGAACAAATCAAGCTAATTTCTAAATTTGTTGCTAAATATAGTAAAAAGAAAAGGTTTATTCAAAAATTGGTTTCAATGTGGCAAGTCAACATAATACAATTTTATCCAATTCACTTCTCTAGAGTTACTGAGGTGTATACATATTGGGTAATATTTATCCATAAAAATACTCCACATCTGCTCAATGTTGAAGATAAGGACTCTCAAAACAAGGAGGAAGTTTGAAACAACTTACTACTTTTATGGGAAAATAGTCTTAGATAAGGATAATGTTTTAATTAAAAAATTTGATCAAAGAAAAAACCTTGAAGACTTTCTAATTTTAGATGAATAAACAAAATTTATCTTATTTTTATTTTAAGTATTTATATGACTTCTTATGTTGGTGTAAGGGTCGATGAACTGTAGAAACTCAAGACTTGCATTATATATTCAATTTTTGAAGATCAAATTTAGAATTGAGTATGTTTATGAGTTATATAATTAATATCCTATCATCATTTTAATTACTTAATGGATGCATTTGGTACTCATTTTTTGACCTTATTCATGTTTACCTCTAATTGAATGTTAAGATATTTTGTTAACGTTTCTTAAGATATGTTGCAGTGTATTTTTGTTGTCAAATTAAAATTATAAATGATTTTCTGGTTATGTTTCTATTTTATGGTGAAATATGATATTCAAATAATAGAACATTTATATGCTCTCGTTTTTTAGATAGGTTTTAGTTTTAAGTTATTTATTCTAGCTATTGCATGCAAATAAAGGAAAAAATTTTAAAAATATTTACTTGGATTTTAGCTTAAGAGTCCTCCCAAATCATCTTGTGTGGTTAATTGGATCCATATTCCATCCAAATTCAAACACATAATATTTTCCTTCAAATAGTATGTTTGAATTAATTCCCTATCCCACCACCCTCATTATTGTTTGTTTCATCAGGTCAAATCTAATGTACATCTACAACAATCTATATATTTTGTAGATAATTGTAAATATTTATCTATGTCATATATTTTATCTGAAATTTTAGTTTGATTTTATTTAGTTTGGTTTTATTTTAGGTTAGAATAGGAAACCGGGCCTTGGTTCCAGGAATTATATAGCCATTTAAGCGAAAAAGGGTCTAATTGGGACCTTGATCGAGCCAATACTCAACTCGTTGCAGCTGGGACATCTCTCCCTCTCAACAATAGGTTAGGATAAATTTTTCTTTTCATAAAACCTTTCTGAAGATTTAAGAAAGAGTCAATCTTCTCAAAGCAATATTTTGGTGCCTATTTTAACCAATATAAAGCTTTATCTAGTTTACAAACAGATACTCTTGACCCTTCTTCACAAATCCTTCTGACTGAAATAGATATACTTATTCCTTTAGTTCCCCATTCATAAAAATAGTCTTAACATCTAGTTGTTGTAGTTTCCATTTATATGTTGTAGCTTCCGTAATCATTAATATAATTCTACTTAACTTAGCTACAAGTGCAAAGGTTTCATCATAATCAATTCAATCTTTTTGGGAGTAACCTTTAGCAACCAATCTAGCTCTATAATTATCTACACTTCCATCAACATTACATTTGGGTTTGAACAACCATTTGGATCCTATGGGTACTTTATTTTCATAATTTTGTGAATTTCTAGGTTTCATTTTTCATTATGGGCTCATACTCTTCCTTCATTGCATCTCTCCTTCCTTTATTCTCATTAACTTGTTTAAAATTCAAAGGTTCTATGCCATTCATTACATCAATCATTAAGGTATAATCTTTAAATCTTACTGGTGGTTGAGTTTGATGTAATGACCTCCTTGATGGTTCATTGCTTTCATTTCTTCTCATTCTTTCTGGTGAATCATCTCCTTCTCTTGGTGTGTTGTGGCTTCTTGAGGTGTCCATATCATTGGCTTCTTCCTCCTATTTTTGTTTTTTCTTATCATCTGCTTCTTCTTTGGCATCCTCATAATCATGAGGGATATGTCATGCATCACAATTGTCCTCCTTATGGCCTTGATCTCCATGCTCATGAAACAACACATCTCTACTTATAAAAACTTTATGTGTGTATGAATCAAGAATATTATATGCTTTATGATTAGAAAAGTAACCAATTAAAATACACTTGATAGCTTTTGCATCAAGTTTTCTACTATCTTCTTTTGGAACATGAGAAAATTATTTTCTTACAGATATTATTAAATGATTTACTACTAGTTTATAACCATAAATAAATTCAAAGTGAGCCTTATGGCATACACATTTAGTTGGAATTCTATTTTCAAATAAACAACAACACTAAAAACTTTATCCCAAAATGCACTGGTAAGGTTTTTATCTTTGATCATGCTTCATGCACATTCCACTAAGGTTATGTTATTTCTTTCAGCTACTCCATTCTACTAGAGAGTATGTGGCATCACATACTGTTTTACAACTCCACAGGCTATGTAGTACTTTATGAATCCACCTAATGTATATTCTCCCTCTTGATATGATTAGAGGATCTTGAAAGATTTTCATGTTTGTTTCTCAACCAAATTTTTGCACTCATTAAAATATTCAAATATATCACTTTTCTTTATTATGAAATAAACCCATGTGAATTTTGTGAAATCATCAATAAATAATATGCTCCACCTAATTATCTCATCTGCATAAGTCCACACACATCTATATGCACAAGTTCAAAAATATCCCTTTTTCTTCTATATGAATGAGTAGGAAACTCTTCCCTCTGCATCTTCCCTAATGCATACCCTTCATATGAAAAATATTCATTCTTAAGCAATGGAAGTCCCTCTACCATTCCTTGTTTTTGAGGGAGCAACAAATCATGATTATTAAGGTGGCCATACCTTTGGTGCCAAAGAGATTTTGTTTTCATGGTTGTGGATGTCAATGCTTGATGACTTTTTCTTGTCACATCAAGCTTGTATAAACCTCCAATTCTTGCACATGTTGCAATAACCTTGAAGTGATCCTACATATGCTTTACGAGACAACGCGACTTTAAAAATTATATCTTCAAATCCTAATATATTACAATGGGAACTGAGATTAGGTTCTTCTTAATGCTCGACACGTACATAAAAAATTGTGAATTTGTTTAATACAACCATTTAATAATGATATAAAAAGATCACCATACCTTTTAATTTGGTGTGAATAATAATCCCCAAGATGTATATTTGCACCATTATTAGTTTCATGAAAATTTTAAAACCAATGCTTATTACAAGACATATGGATGGAGGCTCTAGAATCCACAAACCATGCATTTGAATCATCTCTTTAAGAAAGCATTGCAACATCTGAAATAAATAGTCTAATATTTTTGAAGTCACCATTCATTGCTTCTCCTACATCAAAAAAATTACCAGTGTGTCTTTTGTTTCTATGTTTGGATTCATGATACTTTCTTTTGAAACAATCTCTGGAATAGTGCCCTGGCTTACCACAATAATTACATTTAATTCTAACATCATCCTTTGGGGTTATCATACCATGTTGTGGCTTTGCAAATGGTACCTTTCCATGTGGAAAATTTCCTTCCTTACTTCCTTCCCATGGATTTCCTATTGAAGGTTTTTTCCCTTTCACCATCAGTGTTGAATCAAAACTTTGAGGCCTAAGGTTATTTCACCTTTCTTCCTCTTACATGAGTATACCTACCAACTCATCAAAAGTGGGCGCTTTCTCCCTTGATACAATACCTATAATGAACATCCAGTACTCATCTAACATTCCATTTAAGGTTATGGTGAATAAATTAATACAAGATACCTTTTCTCATATATTTTAAGCATATCTTTAATGTCTTCAATTATAGAAATGAGATTACTAATGCTTTAATTTTATTCCATATTAATTGAAAGGAGCTTACTCTTTAGAGACAAGACTTGATTTGTATTCTTTGACTTATACAGGTCTCTGAGTGTTGTCCACGTCTCATTAGAGGTCTTGCAGTCTTGGATATGGGGGTATAATGTTGTCATTCATGAACATTCTTAGCAACACTTTAGCCTTATTCTATTGCTTCTCCCAATCTTGAATTGATGTAGTTGTATCTTCTGCAGTAGCATCTAGCTTCACTTCATCACCACATGCTATCAACCAGACCTTATAACCTTCCATCAATGTCTACAATTTAAAATTCTAATTCACATAATTGGAGCCATCTAACTTATTCGCTTCACTTAGATATGTTTTCACCAAAGGGTTAGCCATTGAGCACAATTTACAATATCACACACCTTGAAAAAAAAAACTTGCAACAAATTCCTTCAAGTAAAGAAAAATAAAAAAGGTAAAATCACAATTTTTACCAGCCTTCAACTCCACGCAAGAAACATACCACTTTTCCTCACAACTAACTCCTGCTTCTTTAACCTAACAAAACTTTAGAGGGTTTTTATACCTCCAATATATCACCAACCCATGTTGATATACATTGAACCCAAGACTCATTAATTAGAGGGGATTTTTGCGTGCATCTTGGGTGAGAAAACTTGCTTCGACTACATAGAGTTTTTGAGCAATAAATCTAGGAAAGCATAACTTCTCCGTTAGATTCAACTAAACCACACACACTATAGATCTATTATCTTATTTACTAATTTCAAAAATGAGCTTAGACTATAGAACTTCCTTCTTTGAATACCCTTCTTCAAGGTTGTACCTTTGGAATCAACATGAAAAAAAATATGGTGTGCCCAAATAGCATTGTTGCGAGTTAATAGACTTCATCGAGACAATGTTCATACACAGTTTCTTTATGAAGTGTTCGCCAAAAAGTGTGAAGCTAGAAAATGTTACAGGAGTCTCACTTACGTACTTGCATCTCCGCTATACAACGAATTCATGCTCTCATACTTTCAAACTTTCACAGAACACTTGACATAATGCCCAAATCATCAATTGACTCTGCTTTAACACCGACCAATACTCAAGTACTACCACTTTTTCTTTCTTTGCAGGAAAAATGGTCTCCAAGTCACCACTAACACACTTCATGAACTCTTTACCAGTTGGCAACCACAAGACTCTTTTCTCAGCGCAAAATTTCAATGCAACCACTCCATATAAGGGATTTACTCCTCTTCTCACGAGGGTCTAATACCAAGATAGAAAAATGGAAGACAAAGTGATGGGAAGATGAGAGATGCAAATCTTAGGTAAAGTGAGGCTCAACCTAGAGACTGCCTACACTGACACTTGGATTTATCTAGCTAAAAAACAATTACATATATAGAGTTACAAGTCAGATGTGGAGTTTGAACAAACTTCTCATAAAAAGGATCTAAAACCTAATTAGAACACGTAATCTCAAAAATACAATCTCATAACAAAATATTAATAATGAACAATCCAGAACTTTCTCCATTATTCTCACAAAACACCTATTCACATAATTAATTAAATTAAAAATATTATATTAAGTTAAAAATTTAATAATAAAAAAATCATGTAAATTATATATATATACACGAGCCTAAATTTATATTGACTTTATATCTACCACGCACCTAGAGGGATCAAATCTTTTTAGGTGCAAATCTCTTTTAGAGTGAAAAGAGATTTAATTTAGGCTGGTCATTCCCCTTTAAAGAGTATTTTCTCCTTTAAATAGACTATATTCCATATAAATAATGAGTAAAAATCATGAGTCAATATGTTATTTTTGTTTTTCCATATGTTGTTATTTTCGTTTATATAACCAGACAAAACATTATTGGATTGGAGTGCTTCTCTAGTCAAACATTATACATTTGTTACACTCACACCGTTCTAGAGAGGTGTGAAACTCGTTCGAATGGTTTTGGCGCTCTCGAGAGCTTTGGAATTGCAGGCGAACGTTCCATTTTCATAAGGAACCGCAATAGGAGCTGGGGGATGGTTTCAGGAGCTTCGAAGACAGAATTTTTGGAGTTCCCAACGTTCCCACTGCTAACTTGACAAAAATTGGCAAGAATTTATTTTTTTGGCGCCAAAAATATTTGGTTCTGCCAAATTGACTCCCAAACCTCCTTAAATGTTGGTTCCTCTAGCCTCCTTTTCACTCCAACAATGAGGTTTGTTGTTTGCTGTTGAGAGCGGGACAGTTGAGAGCGAAGAATGGCTGACCCAACGAAAAATGGTCGAGGTTTGTTGTTCAGTTTTTCTGTTCAATATTCATTTTTTCCTTATCAAATGAGCATCTTCTTCTTCATCGCCTTAGTAAGTGCCTTAACAAACCTTAGTTAAGAATATGCACAATTGCCATTTTTAATTTTCTGTTGGTAAAGGACTGCTTTCCTGCAACGTTTTGCGTTTTTTATTTTCTGCTGGTAAAGGATCCTTTTGTTACACTGAGAGGCACATTCTACAACCCAGTATGATGTGCAACTGTGTCCATCCGTCATAAAAGTTAAAATTTTGATCATGTCGGTCAAAATAATTAAAAAAATAAACTAAAACTAAAAATAATTAATTTAAATGTTTTATATAGTTATTCGAATTCAACTTATATGATAAAATAACTATTAAAAGCATAAGATAATTGTATTATAGTTTTTTTATCATATACGTTGAATTTGAATGGATCATAAATTTACCTTCAACAAAAAATTTTACCACATCAAAATTCCAAATCTGGTAAAATTTTAAGCATTTTTACTCTTTACTAAAGTCAATGCCATTTCTTAAAATAAAGTAAAAAGGTTAAACACAAAGAATCAAAAATCTTGCTCCAAAATCTTTTAATATTTCTTTTAATTAAATATTTGTAAAATGAATCATTAAAAGGAAAACCATATCCTATGGATATATTAAAATCTCTAAAGACATCAATATTTCCACGTCAAATTTGTAATATTTGAAAATGTTGTTATCGTGGCATGTAAAAAATATCATTAAGTCTAATATTAATATTAATATATTATAATATTAATATTGATATTATAAATTTAATAACTTAAGATTAATACAATATTAAATTTAATATAATATTAAATTTGTTATATTATAATATATATTAATATATCATGATATATATTAACGCTAAATATATATGGGAGGGAAGAACAAAGACAGAGTGGTAAAGGTGGAGAGATAGAGGGAGCGAGAGGAAAGGAGAGAAAGGGACAAAGAGGAAGGATGAGATAGGACTTGAGAGACAAGAGGAGAGAGGGAGGGATAAAGAAATGGAATTGGAAGGAAAGAGAGGGAGGGAAGAAGAATCACATAGAGAGAGAAAGGTGGAGAGAGAGAGAGAGAGGGAGTGAGAAGGGAGAGATGGAGAGAGTGTGTATATGTATGGGGTGAGATAGAGAGATAAATAAGGAGAGATAGAGAGAAGAGGGGGAGAGAAGGAGAGATAGTGACAAAGTGGGAGGGCATAGACACATACGGGGACAAAGAGATGAGGGGGAGATACATGGGGAGGTAGGAGAGAAAGGGAGAGAGAGGAACAAAGAGACCGAGGTTGTGAGAGAGAGAAGGAGAGAGGAAGGGAAAGAAAGAGCGAGGTAAGAATAAATACAAGGAGAGAGAAAGGTGGGGAGAGAGAGAGAGGGAGTGATAAGGGAGATAGAGCGAGGAGAGAAAGAGGGAAGAGAGATATATGTTGATTTCTCGTAGCATAAGATGTGTTTTAAGGCTCAAAATTTGCAAGGAGGCTAGGACACATGCACCCTCGAGGACCCAGAAATCGTTTTGGGAAATTCCACCCGGAGACAGTTTTATCAAAATAGTTAATAATTTTTAATGGATGCCTAAGTCTAAACTTAGGGATTTAAAATAATTAAAGGGTGTTAATGAAACTGGGTGTGAATCTTCTATAAAATAACAGAGATTGAGTCAAAATGATTTGAGCCACTGATTAGGAATTAATCTGGGTCATTGAATATTCAACGAAAAGATTATAATAAGAGGCTCGATGGGCACTTGGAAGAATCATCAAATTGGAGATCAAGAGATCAATTTCTCAAGAGACCAACGCAACAATTGTTCGAGAAGTGATCGAGATGTTTATTCCAGTGAGGGAAAGAGATTTTTTTCCAGTGGAAGTATTCTTGATCTAGTGAATAAATTGCAGAGGAGGTAGAGAGAGGTGCAAAAGAGGCAGTGCAGAGTCACACTGAACATCGCAGAGGCAACACAATACTTCAGAGGGAGATTGAAGTTTTGCTAAGGAGCAGTTGAGATCTAGTACTGGAAGCTAAGGTGTAAGACTAGGAGGTCAGAGGATCAATTTTCCAGCAAGTAAATGATCATATTGGAGGAGTGATGCAGTAGCTGTGTAGGCGTGATGCAGAGCAGCGCAGAGACAACATAGAGACAACGCAGAGGGCTAATCTCTAGTCAAATCAGTACCGGATATTGCAGTACCAGTGTGAGGTTATCTCACTAACTTTCTCACTAGTTTATTCTCTTTATCAAATAGCTAGTAAGGCATCCAAATATTGTATTAAAAAACTACTGGATAATAATACAAACCCTCAGTTGTTGCACTTGTTTTCCCGCATTGGGTTTTTTCTGGGGATATTTTCCAAAAATAACGGTGTCGAATGTGTGTGTTTATTTCTTTCCTGTGCTATATTTGTTTACATATCATTTTATATTTGTGAATTCTACAGTGTGTTAATTTAGTTATTTACTGTAGCAAACAATAAATAATTTTGTTCAGTTATATAAAAAAATAAAAGTAACTTAACCAATTTTTGTAGAAAGATTCCAATAGTGGAAATTTCACATGGTATCAGAGCGCAGGTGAAACATAGAAGAGCTCAAAAGTATATCTTAAGAGGGAGCTCGAAGATCTGCATAGGTAGCAGATCGAATCCCCAGAGGCTTGTGCAGTCCAGTGCAAGGAGGGAAAGATTATCAAGGGAAAATATCTCTCTGAGTGAGTCGACATAGAGGAATATTTTCCAGATTGATATTTGTTAGTGGCAAAGGGAGGAGTGAAACAACTTCAGCGCAGAGTAGATATTCAGCTAGGACACATATTTCTGTAGCATTTTCTAGTGCAGAAAAGCGTCAGAAGGGAAGAAGAGCACACTCAGGGAATTCTGACCTCAGAGAATTTATTGCCCAAAAATTATAATTTCCCACGCAGAAGCAGAAGTAGCCGAGATAATTTTTTCTCACTCCAGTAGGGAGTGCATAGAGCTAGTCAGTAGCTGTGCAGAGTATTAGAGGTAGACTTCGACATTTTTTGGTCATGATGGCAACAACCAGGATGAGAGATCAATATCGATTGGAGGGTGCCTCCAACTATGTGATCTAGAAGGCAAGGATCTCCTTCCCTCTAGATGAGAACGATCTTAAGGCCTTCATCAATAATGTGGTAGCTGTCCCTGCAGATCTAGATCCATTGAAATCCTACAAGAAGGATATGGAAAAGTCCAAGAGGATGATACTCGATGGAGTTCAAGATCAAATTGTTTCTCACATATCTGGCAAAGGGACAACCAAAGAGATGTGGGATGCTTTGGCTAACCTATATCAGGGATCTTATGAGTAGCGGAAGATGTAATTGGAGGATAAGATGAGATCCACAAGGATGCAGAAGGGGGACCACATAGACCCTTTACTTTTTAATCTTTAGGAATTCTGGGATCAGCTGGTGAGATTGGCCTTGAATTCCGCTAAGAAAAATGGAAATTATTTGTCCAGAGCATCCTGGACAGAGAAATATTTCCGTATTGGGAAGGGATGTGGGCTGCTCTTCAACAATAAGAGATGAGGCATGACTTAGTAAAGTGAAAACAGGATGGAAACAACAATAGTGGGACGAAGCCCAAGGAGGAAAAGGAGAATGCAACTCTTTTATCAAAGGGGCAGTAGGAGCAGCGGAGGCGGAAGAATGACATCTCAAAGATAAAATGTTTCAGGTGTGGTGATCTTGGTCACTACACTACGTGATGTCCTCTCAGAAAGAAGGAAAATGAAGAGAAACATGATCAACAGGTTGCAACTGCAGGGATCTAGGAGGAGGAGTTTTCCATGATTGCCCACATACCTCTAGGGGAGAGGTGGGGTAATCTAGTATTGTAGTTCTAGAGAGCTACAGATGGGAAGGATTCTTAAGGAGTCCACCTCTTGGATCAATACCTTGCTATGGGAGCCCATATCAGAAGTAACAGGATGGACAAGTGTTAGTTGGTGCAGAGGAGTGCCAGAGTGACAGTTGTAGTGGCTAGGAGCCCCAGAGACTGAGTAGCGCAGAGCAGAGTTCGTAGCAGTGCAGTTGGAACAATGCAGAGTCAACAACAGCACAGAGGATTCAGGGGATCAACGCAGAGACTAGCAACAGTCAAAAATTCAGTGACAGATGCATCATGTTGAACACATTTGGTTTGGTATTTTGGATTTTTTCTATTGCAACAACAGTATAGTAGCAGTGCAGATGTAGTTGGCAGCAACATGCAGATTAGACAACAGCAAAGATGCAACATTTGCACAGTAGTTGGTGGGAAGTGTTGTCAGATATCAGCAACACAGAGGGAGATGATACAAAGTCAGGATGATGCTTCAACAGGTTGCATTATTATAACACATTCCTCGCTAAGAGGGAGTGTTGATTTTTAGTAGCATCAAATGTCCTCTAAGCCTCAAAATTTGCAGGGAGGCTAGGACACATGCATCCTCCAAGACCCAAAAATCGTTTGGGGAAATTCCAACCAGAGAATTTTTTATTAAAATAATTAATTATTTATAATGGATGCCTAAGTCTAAACTTAGGAAAGAAAAATAATTAAAGGGTATTAATGAAACTGGGTGTGAATATTCTAGAAAAAGACAGAGATCGAGTCAAGATGATCTAAACCATTGATTAGGAATTAATCTAGGTCGTTGAATGTTTAACGAGAAGATTATAACAAGAGGCCCAATGGGCACTTGGAATACACATCGAATTGGAGATCAAGAGATCGATTTCTCAAGAGAGCAACGCAACAGTTACCGGAGAAATGATCGATAGATTTCTTGCAGTGAGGGGCAAAGATAGTTTGTTGGTGGAAATATTCCTGATCCAATGAATACATTGTAGAGGAGGAAGAGAGAGGTGAAACAGAGGCAGCATAGAGCCACGCTGCACAACATATTACTTCAGAGGGAGATCAATGTTTTGTTGAGGATCAGCTGAGATCTAGTACCATAAGTCGGGGTGTAAGACCGGGAGGTTAGAGGAACAAGTTTCCAACCAGCAAAATATCATATTGGAGGAGTGACGCAGTCCCAACAATAGTGACGTAGTAACTGCTTAGGTGTGACACAGAGCTGGGTGGAGACAGTGCATAGGGCTCATATCTAGTCATATTAGTACTGAACCTTCCCGTACCAGTGTGAGGTTATCTAACTAACTTTCTTGCTAGTTGATTCTTTGTATTAGATAGCCAGTAAGGCATCCAAAGATTGTAATTAGAAATTAATACATAATAATACAAACCCTCAGTTGTTGCATCGGTTTTTCCACATTAGGTTTCTCCGAGGACATTGTCCAAAAATAATGATGTTGAATGTGTGTGTTTATTTCTTTCCTGCACTATATTTGTTTCCACAACATTTTATATTTGTGAGGACTGCAGTGTGTTAGTTTCGTTATTTACCGTAGCAAACAGTAAATAATTTTGTTCAGTTATATAACAAAATAGAAGAAACTTAACCAATTTATGTAGAAGAATTCCAATAGTGGAATTTTCACATGGTATTAGAGCGCAGGTGAAGAAGAGAAGAGCTCAAAAGAAGAGCTGAAGAGGGAGCTTGAAGAGATGCATAGGTAGAAAATTGAATCCCTAGAGACTTGTGCAGTCCAATTCCAGGAGGGCAAGATTCTCAAGGAAACATCTCTCTTTGAGTGAGTCAACAGAGAGGAATATTTTCCAGATCGATATTTGTGAGTGGCAAAGGGAGCAACGCAAAAAATTCAACACGGAGAAAATATTTAGCTAGGACACATATTTTTTGTAACAGTTGCTAGTGTAGAAAAGCATCAAAAGGGAAGAAGAGCACACTGAGGGAATTCTGAACTCAGAGAATTTATTTCCCATAAATTCTAATTTTCCACGCAGAAGCAGCAGTAGTCGAGAGAATTTTTGCTCACTCCAGCAGGGAGTGCATAGAGCCAGTCAGTAGATGCCTAGAGGGTTATAGGTAAACTTCGACATTTGTTGGGTGTGATGGAAAAAACTCGACTAAGATATCAAGATCGATTGTAGGGTGCCTCCAACAATATGATTTGGAGGACAAGGATCTCCTTCCTTCTAGATGAGCAAGATCTTAAGGCCTTCATCAATAATGTGGTAGTTGTCCTTGCAGATCTGGATCCATTGAAAGCCTACAAGAAGGATATGGAAAATTTCAAGAGGCTGATATTCGATGGAGTTCAAAATCACATTGTTTCTCACATATTTTGAAAAGGGACAACCAAAGAGATGTTGGATGCATTGGCTACACTATATTAGGGATCTTCCGAGCAGCGGAAGATGTACTTGGAGGAGAATATGTGATCCACAAGGATGCAAAAGGTGGAACGCATAGAACCTCTCCTTTCGAAGCTTCATGAATTCCGGGATCAGCTAAAAGTTGTAGGGTCAACGCCTCAGGCTACGGAGATGGTGAGATTGGCCTTGGATTCAATCTCATAAGAATGGAAAGTCTTCGTTTAGAGAATATTGGGTAGAGGAAAATTTCTGGATTGGGAAGGGATGTGGGCTACTCTTCAACAATAAGAGATGAGGCATGACTTAGTAAAGTAAAAACTGGATGGCACTAGTAGAAGTGGGACGAAGCCCAAGGAGGAAGAGGAGAATGCAACTCTTGCATCAAAGGGGTAGCAGGAGCAACGAAGGCGGAAGAAGGACATCTCTAAGATAAAAATGTTTAAGGTGTGGTGAGCTTCGTCAGCACGCTACGGAGTGTCCTCTTAGAAATAAGGACAAGGAAGAGAAACATCATCATCAAGATGCAACTGCGAGGATCGAGGAGGAGGAGTTTGCTATGATTGCCCATATAACTCTAGGGAAGAAGTGGGGTGATCTAGTACTATAGTTCTAGAGAGCTACAGATGGGTAGGATCCTTGAGGATTCCACCTCTTGGATCAATACCTTGCTACGGGAGCCCATATCAGAAGTAGTAGGATGGACTAGTGTTAGTTGGTGTAGAGGAGTGCCGGAGTGATAGTTACAATGGGTAGGAGTGCCAAAGACTAAGCAATGAAAAGAAAAGTTGGCAGTAGTGTAGTTTCCATAGTTCATAGTTAACAGCAACGTAGAGGCTTTAGAGGGTTAGCGCATATTCTAGCAGCAGTCAAAACTCTAGTGACATATGCATCATTTTGAACACATTTGGTTTAGTATTTTGGATGTTTTTCTATTGCAACAATAACATAGTTGCAGTGTGGATGTTGTTGGCAGCAACATCTAGAGTTAGTAATAACGCAGTAGCTAGTGGGCAGTGATGTCATCCATGAACAACACAGAGGGAGATGATACAAATTCAGGGTGATGCTTCAACAAGTTGCATTACTAGAACACATTCCTTGCTAAGAGGGAGTGTTGATTTTTGGTAACATCGGATGTGCTCTAAGCCTCAAAAATTTTAGGGAGGCTAGGACACATGCATCCTCCAAGACCCATAAATCGTTTTGGAAAATTCCACTCGGAGATAATTTTATTTTATTTTTTCTAAGTAAGACTATTCTATTAACAGATAAAAATATTTACAGCAGGCCTAAGCCTGTACATTTCCCTTTCCAGTGACATTTGAACAGAGAATTTCCAAAGAGCACTGCCCTACAGCAGGGAAACCAATGTTGTACAGTGTTTGAGAAGAAAATCCCTCGCAGGGGAGATGTGAATTTCAGCTTTTGGATCACTAAGCTGGAAACAAACTGAAATTTTGACAAAACATACACAGTATAGACGTTGAACATAAACATAAAAACATACAAGAACAGGCCTAAAATAGAGGGCCTCGTCATTGAGCAAAAACAACAGTGGAGGGCGAGACTACTCATCAGGAGCCTCTTCGATGACCCTGCACCAGAGAGCATCAGGATTTCCATCGGCATCAAACAAGTCCGCAATGGAATGAATCACCTTCCCAGGAGAAGAAGTAGGCTTCCCACCAAGATCGCGACCATTTTCATTTAGCTTCGAACTCTAGAGACCATTGTCAGTCTTAACCTCGCTCGCTTGACCCGCGCTCAGTTGCACACTCGCTTGACTAGCCTGCATGGAAATAGTCGAAACATGCCCTTGCTGGGCCGAGTTTCTAGGACCCTGCAAGGGCGGGATTTCTGAGAGCAAAGGCACATCCCGGACGCCAGAGGAATTGGGATCCACATGATGAGGATCTTCACGAAAGGCCACAGTGATTGTGGCAGTAACCCGAGGCCTGGAAAGATCACAATTGAAGGAGAATTGGGTAGTGTGCGTCTGATCAGGGGGGTGAGAAGCTAAGTGGGAGCTCATGCAGCGTCCAGAGCGAGTCCTTCGACCACGGGAAAGAGACGAACTTCCTTCATGAGAAGAAGAGGAGGAGGTGGAGCCAGGAGAGGGGGAAGGATGTCGGAGACGGCCACGGGAAGAACCTCCGCGACATCGCATCCTATGCCTGAGGCGGGGCATGCTGGTAGACACAAGGGGGAGACCAAAAAGAGGAGAGGAGGTCACCGTCTGAGGGTGCAAGGAGAAAGACGCGAACAAGCAATTGCCAGCAAGCGAGAAGTGAAAATTGTTATCAAAATCAAGACAGCAGTTCAAGCTACTCCTCTTACCAGTAGAAGTCCTATGGCAGGAGACGCCAGCCTTCGATGAACAGCTCTGCGAGACAGGCTTGGGTAATTCATCCATTGCAAGGAAGCTTACCCTGATAACTCCTATGAACCGAAGAATCCAGAGCCAAGGACCTGTAATAAATGGACCGGAGGGCTGAATCATTTTGCAATACGTGAAATCGCTTCGAGAGTTGAGCAGAGGATTGTAACCAGTGCCGAACATTAATGCAATAGTTAATCACTTAGCAGGTATTAAAGACCCTACGTCCTTCAGCTCGCGGGAAGGCAGGGGGCACTCCTGAATGCCCCGCCCCTATCCCATCATCATAAACATCTGCCTCGCCACCCGCATTCGGGGGAGATAATTTTATTAAAATAAATAATTATTTTTAATGGATGCCTAAGCCTAAACTTAGGAAATTAAAATAATTAAAGGTTATTAATGAAACTGGGTGTGAATCTTCTAGAAAAATACGAAGATCGATTCAAGGTGATCTGAGCCATTGATTAGGAATTAATCTGGGTCTTTGAATGTTCAATGAGAAGATTATAAGAAGATGCCCAATGGGCACTTGGAAGACACATCAAATTGGAGATCAAGAGACCAATTTCTCAAGAGAGAAGTGCAATAGTTTCCGGAGAAGTGATCGAGATATTTCTTGGAGTGAGGGGAAATGATGGTTTGCAGGTGGAAGTATTCCTGATCCGGTGAACACATTACAAAGGTGGTAGATAGAGGTGCAGAAGAGACAACGCAGAGCCATGCTGCACAACACAGTACTTCATAGGGAGATCAAATTTTTGCTGAGGAGCAGTTGATATCTAGTACCAGAAGCCGGGGTGTGAGACCGGAGGTCGTAGGATCGAGTTTCCAGCCAAAAAAATATCATCTTGGAGGAGTTATGCATTCCCAACAACAGTGATGCCATAATTTCGTAGGTGTGACACAAAGCTGCACAAGGACAACGTAGAGGGCTCATCTCCAGTCAGATTAGTACTGGATCTTCCTATACCAGTGTGAGGTTATATCACTAACTTTATCGCCAATTGATTCTATGTATCAGTGATCCAGGAGGATCTAGACAACCCAAGGAGCACTATGAAGAAGATATACTCATGTCAAGCCTAGGTTGAGGGTGTCATTATTTTTAATTAAATGTGTTCATATATTTGTAAAATAGAAATTGAAAATGTTGAGAGGATTTTCCTCAACAATTCAAAAAAAATTCAATTTCTAATTTCATATTGAAGTTGATAGATTATTCTCTTCCCTAAGGTTTTGGGGATAATACCCTTGAAAGTAGAGATTGAGATATTTCCTCCATAGATATCTCATGAGAAAATTTTAAGGGATATGAGAATTATTTTCTTCTTAAAATAAGAGATAAGGAGATATTTCCTCCTTAGTTTTGGGCTCCTCAGAGCTATATATTGCCATTCTATGTATAAGGAAGGTAAGGGAGTAAGGAGATATTTTGAGAGCTTGGATAGCTCATAATTTTTTCAGAGTATGGATGTATAGTTGAGAGTTATTGGCTGGCCACCTTGATGTAAAAGTCAATTTACATTTATCTCTATTCAGAAAGACAATAGATCGATTCGTCCTGTTGGAGGCGAATCCGGAGAGGCAGCACAGTAGAGGGGGTGAACTCCGTTATCAAACCTATTGTGTGTACATGTCTATTTTTAATGGTTTGATTATTTCCTTACAATCATTTTTTTTTGTTTCAAATAAGAGATGAAATGAAATCATATGTATAGGTATAATAACGTAATCTCTTGCGCTCAAATTGAATTTAAAAATAAGTTTTATATGATTCATGTTTTGAGTGATTCCCAAGGATTTCAGATCATTTATGGTATCATAGCGGTTCACTGTCTGGCATGGTGGGTATACTTGTCAAATTCAGTCCAATAAAGGATAAATAAACGGTGAAAGAAGGTAATCTCTTAAGTTTTGAAATGTCTATCTCATCAAACGAATATTCTTCCGATCCTTCTTTTCTTACAACATTTTACAAGGATTCCAAGATGCTTAAAAAATTCTTAACCATGAACAAAATGGTAGAAGAATTATATGCTGAAAAAAGAAAGAAAGTAAAAGGCTACAAAAATAGGTGAAAGCACTCGAAGAGGAGAAGCAATAACTTCAAGACAGATTGCAAGCGATGGAGTTACAATTACAAGCTTCCAAAGAGGCTTTAGTAATATGTCAAAGTGCTACATTAAACAAGGTAAGTAGTAAAAAATTAAATTATCCTGAAGAAAATGTTGGTTTGGGATCATTTGAGAAACATACTCGAGGTATTGGCTCAACACTGTTGAAGAAAATGGGTTACGAAGGGAAAGGCCTTGGGCGCAATGCTCAAGGCATCATCAATCCCATTGAATTAATAAGACAACCTCCACATTTAGGATTGGGTTATATGTGTGGATATTATGGCGAATGCTCCAAAGCTGCCGAGGTAAGAAAGAAACCGAATGTTTATTCTGTCTCAAAAGGACTTTTACAATTTAACATTATAGATGATAAAGGTGAAAAGTCTCCACAATATCTTGAGCATATGTAAATTTTTTGTCAAAATCCGAGTTCAAAGGTAATGATGCATAAAAAATATTGGAGTACATCAGGCACAAACAGCTAAAAATGATTTCAGGTATAATAGTCCTCCATGAAAAATGATATTTTGTACATTTTGCAGAAAGGAAAATCATTGTTTGGATGAGTGTTGGAAAGTTAAGGCTTATGGCAACAAATCTGGTGCGAGGAAAATTAAGCCAAAGCAAAAAGATCCTTCACTTCAAATGAAAAAGTCCAAACAAGAACATCAAAAAGTGTGGATAAAAGTTATGAACTATCCACCGAATAAAGGAGAATCTGCTGATAATCAAAATCATCATGAAAATGAACATAAAGAAAACAAGAATAGTTCATTTAGTTGCCTTAGTAAGCAATGGAAATTGTTTCTTATTTATTAAAAAAAAACTTCTTCTCAGATTTTGTTTCTGCATGAAAAGTCTATTGAAACTCCGATATTATTGAGATAAATGTATCAAAGGAATAATATGAATTGTGATGATGAGATGGAACAAATTCCTTTTCAAATTTGATCCTCAACAAATTGCAGAACCGGAGCCACGAGCACGGTGTACATTCGAATGGCTCCATAGGCATGAGGGCTAGAGAACGAGTTTTCTCGAACTACTTGGAATGTGGAATGAGATACTGCATGCACGCTGGATAAAAATCGGGTTTGTATCTGGAAAAATTTCTTCGCATGAATAAGAAGGAAAAAGAGAGGAAAGTGGCTGCAAGAAAATTAATGGGAGCTATGGCTACGTACCAGATGTCAGAATTACTGGATTTTTATGGGCTCATGCTTCAAATTGGATCTGAGGTTCTGGAGGAAAATATTAATGCATCCTCGGAACAAGAAATGTCAACAATTTTGTAGTAAATATCACTGAAACTTTTGGACAGAGAGAAAGAAAGGTGGTGACTTGATGTAAAAAAGGAAAGTAAGCCATTGTGATTCCACGTGAAAAGCGGACACGTCGTTTTTCTTTCAATTTTACTGAAATGTCATTTGCAAATAGAGAGGTGGTCAAGAAGAACATGCTTATTTCGATAACTGAAATGCCATTTGTTGTAGATGGGTGATGTTGTTGTCTACTATGCACAGAGTTTGAGCAAGTCCGTGGCTTCATGGACAACGGCCTGGTTTAGTGTTGAGGATTTCTGGACGAGACAGATTCTTGATCAGCTAACGTGACGAATCAAGGCTTGCCAATGGAAAGAAAGATGTTTGGAAAGTCAGGCCTGTGAGGAAGAGAATCTAGTTGCTGCATGAGTTGCTGCCTATGTTAATTCTGCTGCAATTAGGCGTGGATTTGTTCAGTAAAGGTTGCTGGTTTGTCTCAGAGATGGTATTCTATAATAGGTATTTTATGCAGAAGTTTATCTTAAAGCAATGGCAACAGCAGTTTCCACCATGATAAAATCATCTATAAAGGCAGGATCGTTTCCCATCCTTCTGTGGCTGTTGATACAAAGATCCGATCATAAACAGCACCGATGGCACAGTCAGATTGCCTTTCCGAAGTTTTGGAAGTAGTTTCTTTGGATCTGCTACAGAGTTTGGCCAAGGTTCCATGATTTCATCAACAGAATGAAGATCCAGTGGCATGATCAGTGATACGTCTAGATGCATAACTCCACAATGTTGGAAGTCGATCCGAAAGGCAGGCCACATCTACGAAGAAGAGAAAAACTGAAGAATCGAAAGGCGTGGTAGAAATAGCCATGGAAGATGCTCGGAAAATGTTGGAACCCTTCATTCGAGAGAAACTATTGGATATTCTGCAGGAGGCAACATTAATGCTCATGGGGATCAGATGGGTCTGATATCAATAGCTTGAACCGACCTGACAATATAGTAACTTCGAACCTTGGAATGCAATTTTCATCACGTTGGTGGGAACGAAAGTGGTCAAACATCAGAAGGTTGTATTTTCATTGCAGAACATAGTGATGCACAATAGAACAGATGGTGTTGCTATCCACGTGTTGTTCTATAAATTTTCAAGGCTTCAAGGCTCTGAAGTAGTTAATTTTATTATCTCACAACTAGTTGGTGCAATGAAGGTTGGAACAGAACCAGCTTAGGAAGCAGCTCTTGATGCATTGTGTGTGTTAAAGAATGTGTGGCCATCTATTCCTGTTGAATCTGGAAAGGCACAAGCAATTCTTGCAGTAGAATTTATTCATATAATACAACTACTAATACATTTTGGTCCAACTCATTTCTAGGAAAACACTGAGAGTTTGCTAATCCATTACACCAACAAGTAAAGCGGTTTCCAAATTTAGGATGGGCTGCGGTAGCTCAATTTGTAGGTAGTGGATTTGATGTAACTGGATTTTCTCTGGCAACAACAACACCAATTTCCTGGGATACTTGCCGAGAAACAGATTCATCGAGACACGATTTATCTAATGTTGTGGGTAGTACATATTATTTTGTACCAGAAGTCCTGAAGCATCTACAAACAATTTCCATGTTCAGTTTATCATTACAAAGATCTCGTGAGCTTGGTTTTTTTTAATACAAGTGATGATGCGATGAGGGATATCTTCAGTTTTGGCATTACAAATGTGATCCATAATTCGTCAGCGTTAATGTTCTTTGGAACATTCTTGGCAATCAACTGGATTTTTGGTATGGACTCTTAGACACGAATTTATAGGTAGTCGAGGTTGTTTTTCCAGTATGATTCCAGCATGACACAAATTCAATTTTCATCTTCTTGTTTGGTTAAGATTTGGTGCAAAATTCAAACCATGTTATGGAGAAGGGAGAATCAATGCGGAAGTTCAACATCGATTCCAAAAAGGTAGCATGCAAGATTACATCAAATACAAAAAAAATTGTTCCCAAAATTTACAAGAAGAATTGACTTCAGTAAGAATCAACTTCAATTTTTAAAAATACTTGTAGAGGACTAAAAGTTTTTAATGCGGATGTTTGATCCAGGGGGATCTAGACAACCCAAGGAGCACTATGAAGAAGATATACTCATGTCAAGCCTAGGTTGAGGGTGTCTTTATTTTAATTAAATGTGCTCATATATTTGTAAAATAGAAATTGAAAATGTTGAGAGGATTTTCCTCAACAATTCAAAAAAATTCAATTTCTAATTTCATACTGAAGTTGATAGATTATTCTCATCCCTAAGGTTTTGGGGATAAGGCCCTTGAAAGTAGAGATTGAGATATTTCCTCCATAGTTATCTCATGAGAAAATTTTAAGGGATATGAGAATTATTTTCTCCTTAAAATAAGATATAAGGAGATATTTCCTCCTTAGTTTTGGGCTCCTAAGAGCTATATATTTCCATTCTATGTACAGGGAAGGTAAGGGAGTAAGGAGAGATTTTGAGAGCTTGGATAGCTCATAAGTATTTCAGAGTATGGATGTATAGTTGAGAGTTCTCGGCTGGCCACCTTGATGTAAAATTCGATGTACATTTATCTCTATTCAGAAAGACAATAGATCGATTTGTCCTGTTGGAGGCGAATCCAGAGAGGTAGTCCAGTGGAGGGGGTGAACTCCGTTATCAAACCTGTTGTGTGTACATGTCTATTTTTAATGGTTTGATTATTTCCTTACAATCATTTTTTTTGTTTCAAATAAGAGATGAAATGAAATCATATGTAAAAGTATAATAACGTAATCTCTTGCGCTCAAATTGAATTTTAAAAACAAGTTTTATATGATTCATGTTTTGAGTGATTCCCAAGGGATTCCAGATCAATGCGATAGCCAGTAAGGAATCCATAGATTGTATTAAAAAACTACTGCATAATAATACAAACCCTCAGCTGCTGCACTGATTTTCCTGCATTGGGGTTTTCCGGAGACATTGTCCAAAAATAACGGTGTCAAATGTGTAGAAATTATACTAGTGGATTCAATCTGATCATGCAATGTACTAAAACAAGATAGTTAATCCTTCTACAATATTTACGGAATATAAATTACGATCGCTCAATCACATGCAAGTAAGAGAAAGAAGTAAATCAATCGCACAACACAATATTTTCCTGGGGAAAGCAACTTCTCAAAACCCCTCTACCTCTATTGTATAATAAGCCAAGGAATCATGAAAAAATACAATGCATTCTTGCTCACAAGAATCTCATGCACTCTACTAATCGTCTCACACTGATCTAGGAAAAATTGGACAAACACATAACCAATTTTCTACCCACCTTCAGCCTGCCTTGATCACGCAATTCCTAGGCAAATAAATCCCTATTAAATAGGAATTCAAACCTTCCTTTATTGCGCAATCCATCATGGGCATCACGTGGCTTTATAATTGCACCTGGGCAGTTCGCTAATAATACAACTAATAGTTATCTTCCCTTTAACCTTTGTCTCAAGTGGGTCTTCATCAAATTTGACATGCATGCAACTAATAATAGAAAATCATCATTTATCTGATAGATCACTACTTGTGAATTAAATCTATATTAATTCACTTGACATCTCACTAGCTCATAACTCAGTTAGAACTAGTTGAACTGATTTTAACTCTATTAATTTGAGTTAACTGATTAAACTCAAACTACACTAGTGCATTAACTGCAACTCGACCCCAAAAATAATAGAATCACTCTACATGCCTCACCTTTGACACTCAACTCGAAATTTTGAGCTAACTCAGTTTTTTTGACTTAGTCAACCAATACAAGTTGTTATGAGATAATATTACAATTTATTGTCTAATTTATTTAAGGGAAAAATAAATTAGACACACATTTTCCTATTGATTTTCAACACCCCCTCTCAACAAGAAAGGGATTATCAGCTACCCCGATCCTGCCTACGTGGTATTCAAATTTTCTCTTTGCTAGCACCTTCTTCAATATGTCTGCATCCTTATCCTCCGTGTGAATGTACTGCAACAACATAATGCGCCTCTAAACACAATCTCTGAGATGGTCAATGGTCATACCAGATGTCAATATGCTTGGACCTGTCATGGAATACCGGACTAACTGAGAGTTTTATGCAACTTTGGTTATCACAATGTATCATCGTCGGGTCCATCTGATGACCAAACAAAAAAACAAGTATCTTCCTCATCCAGATGGCCTCGTATGCATCCTGACTAGCTGCCATGTACTCTGCCTCGACTAAACTGAATGCAACTGTTCTCTACTTCCTGTTGTACCAAGAAACTGTTCTTGATCCTATACTAAAGATGCCCCTTAATGTGCTCTTCCTTTCTGATGGACTGCCTGCCCAATCTGCATCGGTGAAGCCTTGAAGCTTCACTCCCTTTTTCCATCTGTACCATAATCCATACTCTTTAGTGCCCTTGAGATATCTCAAAACATGCTTCCCCGCATTCCAAAAGAGCTTAGTAAACTTAACCATAGACTGACTAAGATGATTAACTGCATAGAATATTTTTGGTAGTGTGTTCACCAAATACATAAGTGAACCCACAAGCTGCCTATACATAGTAGCATCCACTACCTCACCTAAAGTAGCATTCTCCTTCCTCCAGTTTCATGCAAGAGGAGTCTCCATGGGTTTTTTGTCCTCCCTGTGGAACTTCCTCAAAATCTCCTTGGCATACTTGCCCTGAGATACAAATAGCTCCCCATCTCTTTGCCATATTTCAAAGCCAAGGAAATAGTGCAAGAGCCCCATGTCCTTCATCTCAAACTCTCTTGTACGATCCTCTTTGCAATAATTTATGAGCTGCTCATCACCTATCAGTATTAGATCATCAACATAAAGTAAAATAATCAAAATCTTACCATCAACCACAATATGATATAGGTTCGCATCCGCTTCACTCTTTGTGAAGCCTAACTTGGTGAAATAGCTGTCGATCCTGGTGTACCAAGCACGAGGTGCTTGCTTCAGCCCATACAATGGTCTCTTGAGTTTGCACACATGCGACTCCCTATCAAAGTTCTCGAAACCTTATGGGTGCTTGATGTACACTTCTTCCTCAATAACTCCATTGAGAAATGATGTCTTTACATCCATCTGATGTATCTACCACCCCATCTGCGTTGAGAGTGCGATGATGGATCTAATCGATGAGTACCTTGCAACCGGTGCAAAACTATCCTCATAGTCAATCCCCTCCACCTGTGAGAATCCTCTGGCCACAAATCTAGCCTTGTATTTCTCCACACTCCCATCTGCTGCTTGCTTCACCTTGTAGATCCACCTGGATCCAACCACTGACTTCCCGATTGGCCTTGGGACCACTTCCCATGCATTGTTTATGATAATGGATTCATACTCCTCAACCACGGCATCAACCCATACTGGTTGTTCCACTGCTTCCTCAAAAGAGGATGGTTCTGTCACAATACACTCACTCATGAGAGCCATGTATCCATTATACCTGTCTGGGGACCTTCTCTAAGTGCGTTTTAATGTAGGTGCAGCTACATTCTCTTCCGTATCTAGCATTAATCTGTCAGCCTCTCTGGTGCGCTTCCTACCATTTCTAGGGGATGTCTCTACATGAGTGGTTTCTTCCACTCTCTGTTCCTTTGCATGTGGTTGCTCCACATCTTGAGGTTCATCCTTTGGAACTAAGAGTTCCTCTTCTGTATGAAATTCAAGATCCCTCTCATGGGACAATCGCATGGCTTTATCCTCATCAAATTTCACATCTCTCCTGACAACTGTCATATTGTGTGCCGACAAATACTCCTGATAGTTGTGGGGAGTATCAGTGTACCCCACAAATATCCCAACCTCTACTATTGGTTCTAGCTTATTCCTGGCATATTTGGTCACATATTAATAGACAGATGAGCTAAAAATTTTAAAATATGAAACATCTGGTTTCTTACCTAAAAAAGCCTCCTCTAGTGTACTCATGCCAAGTATCTGATGAGGACTATGGTTCTGCACAAATACCACTGTGTTGCATGCCTCTACCCACAAATGCAACAGTAGGCCCTGATCATGTAACATATCTCGTGTTGCTCCCACAATTTTTCTATTCTTTCTTTCTGCAACCCCATTATGTTGTGGCTTATGAGGTGTAATCAATTCTATTTGAATTCCTTCTTTGGCGCAAAAGTTCTTGAATTCATTAGAGATATAATTACCACCATTTTTGCTCCTTAGAGCCTTCATCTTCTTCCCTGTATCTTTCTCTACCAGTGCTTTGAACTCACAAAACTTGGAGAACATCTGATATTTCTTCTGCATGAAGAAGATCCAACACTTTCTAGAAGAATCATCAACAAAAATCACATAATACCTATTCTTTGCTATGCAATCTGTTGAGAATGGTCCACACACGTCTAAGTGAACTCTCTCAAGGATTGTCGTTGATCCGTTCTCCTTCTCATGAAAGGTGGCCTTTGTATACTTCCCCATGGTACACCCCTTGCATGGGTATATCTACACAAGTGTACCCTTTGGAAGACCTGTAGAAATCTGTTGCATGGTCCTCAAAGCACTGTGGTGTAGATGAACCAACCTCCTGTGCCATAACTCACTAGTATCCCGACTCACCGCTTTATCTGCTTTACTGCTCAATGTTGCACAACCATATATATCAATTTTGTAGAGGTTCTTCACATGAACCCCAATCTTATTTAACTGTCTTGTGGCTTTGTGAGGAAGGAACACCTTTCCTTCACTGAAAACCACATCATATCCAAGATTCTCCAACATATAACTAAAACTAAATTCTTTTTCAAACCTGGTACATGCATGACATATTTTAATATGAAATGTTTATTTGAATGTCTTTGGAAAGTAACTGTACCAATCCTGGTAGCGTTATACCTCCCTTCATCACCCATCTCGATGCGCATCTGAATATCCTTCTCCTCCAAGATACTAAAGAGTTCTTTGTTGCTAGTCATGTGGAAAGATGCTCCGCTATCCAAGTACCACATATATCCCATCATAGTTGACACCATGCATGCGATGAGAGAGAAGTCAAACTCAAAAAATGAGGCCAAAGCTTCACCCACTGCAGCTCCCGGAGCCTTCTTTTTGTTCTTCTTCTTTTGTGGACAAATTGTGGCATAGTGTCCATGATCATGATAGTTGAAACATTTCACCTTTGACATGTCTCAATTATTGCCTTTTCTGCCAGTGTCGAATTTGGAATATGACTTCTTTCCTTTTCGCTTCTTTGCCTTACCAGCCAAGGCACAATTTTCCTCATCATCAGTCTTGGATGAGGATCCATCCCTGGTATTTTGCTGAAATGCTTCTTGTCCCAAATCTGACCATAGTCGCTCCCACTTTGGTAATTTCTCCCTCCCATTCACAGAGTCTTGGTAACTATGCTAGCTCTTGGGAAGGCCTAGAAGTGCTAGGCTCATGAAGTCATCATTAACAACAATAATCCAAACACTTCCAATCTCATCTCGACATTAAGTGAACTTGGTCAAGTATTTATGGATTGTGTCGCCCTTCCTCATTTTGATTTTCCTGAGCTTGTTCTCGAGTGCCAATTTTATGTGGTCACTGCTGCTTTGAAACAGATCTATCAAGGCCTTCCACATAGCATATAAAGTTTCCTTGCCATGGATACTCGAGACAATATGATATTGAACTCTCTCTAATAATATCCTCCTCGCCTTTGTGACATTCTTCCTCCATGCTTCACGCTGCGCAACATTTTCCTGATTGGGTTCAAGATTATTAGTGTCAATTAACTCCTTCAACCCATTATCCTCCAAACTGCCTCCATCATGTCCTTCCATGCAATATAGTTCGAATTTCCCTTGAGTGTATATTCGAGTCTCAAGTCAATGAAAGACATCCTGATCAGCTGCTAGCTCCAAAGAATGTATCAACAAATTTGAATATTGTTCAACACAAACTCAATTTCTTCTCCTCTATTATCATTCATGATGCTTCGATACCACGTATAGGTTATACCAATGGATTCAATCCGATCATGAAATGTACTAAAACAAGATAATGAATCCCTCTACATTATTTGCGGAATATAAATCATGATCGCTCAATCACATGCAAGTAAGAGAAAGAAGCAAATCAATCACAGAACACAATATTTTCCCCGGGAAAGAAACTGCTCAAAACCCCTCTATTTCTATTGTATAATAAGCCAAGGAATTATGAAACAATACAATGCATTCTTTCTAACAAGAATCCCATGCACTATACCAATTGTCTCACGCTGATCTAGGAAAAATTGGACAAATACATAGCCAATTTCTTGCCCGCCTTCAGCATGCCTTGCCCACACAATTCATAGGCAAATAAATCCCTATTAAATAGGAATTCCAACCTTCCTTGATTGTGTAATCCATCATTGGCATCATGCGGCTTTATAACTGAACTTGGGTAGTTCGCTAATAATACAACTAATAGTTATCTTCCCTTTAACCTTTGTTTCAATTGGGTCTTCATCAGATTTGATATGCATGCAACTAATAATAGAAAATCATGAGTTATCTAACATATCACTACTTGTGAATTAAATCTAATTTAATTCACTTGACCTCTCACTGGCTCATCACTCAGTTAGAACTAGATAGACTAATTTTAACTTAATTAATTTGAGTTAACTAATTAAACTCACACTACACTATTGCATTAACTGCAACTGGACCCCAAAAATAATAGAATCTCTCTACATGCCTCTCCTTTGACCCTAAACTCAAAATTATTGAGCTAACTCAATCTTTCTAACTTAGTTAACTAATTCAAGTTGTTATGAGATACAATTACAATTTATTGTCTAATTTATTTAAGGGAAAAACAAATTAGACAAACATTTTCTTGTCGATTTTCAACATAATGTGTGTGTTTATTTCTTTTCAACGCTATATTTTTTTCTACAACACTTTATATTTGTGAAGACTGCATTGTGTTAGTTTCGTTATTTACCGCAACAAACAGTAAATAATTTTGTTCAGTTATATATCAAATTAGAATAAAATTAACTAGTTGATGTAGAAATATTCCAATAGTGGATTTTTTACATAATATCAAAGCATAGGTGAAGCATAGAAGAGCTCAGAAGCATATTTGAAGATGGAGCTCAAAGAGCTTCATAGGCATCAGATCGAATCCCCAAAGGCTTACGTAATTTCGTGCTAGGAGGGAAAAATTCTCAAGGAAAAATATCTCTCTGAGTGATCGAAAAAGAGGAAGATTTTCCAGATCGATATTTGTCAGTGGCAGAGGGAGAAATGCAATAGCTTTAGTGCAGAGAATATCTCCAGATGGGACACATATTTTCTGCAACAATTGCTAGTGCAGAAAAGCATCAGAAGGGAAGAAGAGCACACTAAGGGAATTCTGACCTCAGAGAATTTATTGCCCATAAATTCTAATTTCCCATGCAGAAGCCACGGTAGCCGAGAGACGTTTTTCTCACTCCAGCAGGGAATGTGTAGAGCCAAACAACATTTGCGCAAAGGGTTAGAGGCAAACTTTGACATTTTTTGGGCGTGATGGCAACAACCAGGCTGAGAGATCAGGATTGATTGGAGGGTGCCTCCAACTATGTGATTTGGAAGGCAAGGATCTCCTTCCTTCTGGATGATCATGATCCTAAGGCCTTAATCGATAATGTGGTAGTTGTCTTTGCAGAACTGGATCCATTGAAATCCTACACGAAGGATATGGAAAAGTCCAAGAGGCTGACACTTGATGGAGTTCAGGATCACATTTTTTCTCACATGTCTAGCAAATGGAAAACCAAAGAGATGAGAGATGCCTTGGCTACGATATATCAGGGATCTTCTGAGTAGCAGAAGATGTACTTGGAGGAGAAGATGAGATCCACAAGGATGCAAAAGGGGGAGGGCATATACCCTTTCCTTTCGAAGATTCAAGAAGTCTGGGATTAGTTGGAATCTGTAGGGTCAATGCCTCAAGCTACAGAGATGCTGAGATTGGCCCCGAATTCCATCTCAAAAGAACGACAAGTCTTCGTCCAAAGTTTCCTGGGCAGAGAAAGATTTTCGGATTGGGAAGGGATGCGGGCTTCTCTTCAATAAGAAGAGATGAGGTGTGACTTAGAAAAGTGAAAACTGGATGACAACAGTAGCAGTAGGATGAAGTAGAAGGAGGAAGAGGAGAATGCAATCCTTGTATTAAAGAGGCAGTAGGAGCAGCGGAGGTGAAAGAAATACATATCGAAGATCAAATGTTTCAGGTGTGATGAGCTTGGTCATTATGCTACGGAGTTTCCTCTTAGAAATAAGGACAAGGAAGATAAACATGATCGACATGATTCAACCGTAGGGAACAAGGAGGAGGAGTTTTCCATGATTTCCCACATACCTCTAGGGGAGAGGTGGGATGATCTAGTAATGTAATTCCAAAGAGCTACATATGGGCATGATCCTTGATGATTCCTCCTCTTGGATCAATACCTTGCTACAAGATCCCATATTAGAAGTAGCAGGATGGACTAGTGTTAGTTGGTGCAGAGGAGTGCCGGAGTGACATTTGCAGTGGCTAGGAGCAACACAGAGCAAAGTTGGTAGTAGTACAGTTGGAACAGTGCAAAGTCAGCAACAATGCAAACGCTTCAAAGGGTTAGCACAGAGACTAGCAGCAGTCAGAACTCCAATGAAAGATGCATCATGATGAACACATTTGGTTCAATATTTTGGATGTCTTTGTGTTGTAACAGTAGTAGAGTTGTAGTGCAGATGCAGTTGGCAGCAACATGCAGAGTCAGCAGCAACACATATGCAACATTTGCGTCGTAGTTGATGGGAAATTATGTCAGACATCAATAACGTAGAGGGAGATGATACAGAATCAGGTTGATGTTTCAGTAGGTTGCATTACTAGAGCACATTCCTCTTTAAGAAGGAGTGTTGATTTCTGGTAGCATCGGATGTGCTCTAAGCCTCAAATTATGTAGGGAGGCTAGGACACATGCATCCTCCAAGACCTAGAAACTATTTTGGGAAATTCCACCCGGAGACAGTTTTATTAAATTAATTAATTATTTTTAATGGATGCCTTAGTCTAAACTTAGGAAATTAAAATAATTAAAGGATACTAATGAAACTGGGTGTGAATATTCTAAAAAAATAAGAAGATCGAGTCAAGATGATATGATCCATTGATTAGGAACTAATCTGGGTCGTTGAATGCTCAACGAGAAGATTATAAGAAGAGGCTCGATGGGCACTTGGAAGACACATTAAATTGGAGATCAAGAGAGCACAGTTGTAGTTGTCAGAGAAGTGATCGAGAGTTTTCTTTCAGTGAGTGGTAGAGATAGTTTGTCGGTGGAAGTATTCCTGATTTGGTGAATACATTGCAGATGAGGTAGAGAGAGGTGCAGAAGAGGCATCGCAGAGCCACGTTGGACAGTGCAGAGGCAACACAATATTATAGAGGGAGATTGAATTTTTGCTGAGGATTAGTTGAGATCCATTACTGCAAGTCAGGGTGTGATATCACGAGGTCAAAGGACCGAGTTTCTAACCAACAAAATATCATCTTGGAGGAGTGACATAGTCCCAACAATAGTGATGCAATAATTGCATAGGTGTGACATAGATCTGCACAGAGACAGCGCAAAGGGCTCATATCCAGTCAAATCAACACTGGATCTTCCCATACCCGTGTGAGGTTATCTCACTAACTTTTTCACTAGTTGATTCCCTGTATCATATAGCCAGTAAGGAATCCAAATATTATATTCAGAAACTACTGCATAATAATACAAACCCTCATCTGCTGCATCGGTTTTCCCGCATTGGGATTTTCCGGGTACACTGTCCAAAAATAACATCATCGAATGGTGTGTTTATTTATTTCCTATGCTATATTTGTTTCCACAACATTTTATATTTGTGAAGACTGCAATGTGTTAGTTTCTTTATTTACCATAGCAAACAATAAATAATTTTGTTGAGTTATATAACAAAATAGAAGAAACTTAACGAGTTGTTGTAGAAGGATTCCAATAGTGGAATTTTCACAATAGAAGGGGGAAGAGAGGGAGAGAAGGGGAAGTGAGAGAGAGAGAGGGAGAGATAGATATATATGGAGAAGTGTGTATGTTTTGGGGTGATTTAGAGAGACAAAAGAGATACAAAGAGAGATAGATATGTAAATGGAAGGTGAAGAGAGGAAAGAATAGAGAGATAGAGAGAAGGAGAGATAGATAAATATTGAGGGAGAAAACATGTGTGTTTGTGGAGGGGGGCTAAGATAGAGAGTTAAAGAAGGAGGTATGGAGGGATATATAGATATAGATGGAGGGGGGAGAGAGGGAAGAAGAATTCTTGCACTACATGCATTGATTTTAGTGTAGATGGTTATTTCTAATCCTATTTGATTGCTTGCATTGAAGGAGATAAACTAAAGGAGAGGGGAGAGGAGGAATGAAGATAGAGAGAAGGAGATAAGGGAAAGAGAGATAGAGGGAGACACAATGATAGAGGGGGGAAAGAGGGGGAGAGAGAGAGGGAGGGAGATGGTGACAAGGTTGGAGGGCAAAGAGAGAGAGAGAGGGAAAGCGAGAAAGATAGATGGAGGGAAAGAAAGGGTGCTGGGAGATAAAGGGAAAGAGAGGGAGGGAGAGAGAGGAGGGGAGAGGAAGGAAAAACAAATGAATTTAGAAGGGGAGGTAGGTAGGGAAGAAGAAATACATACAGAGAGAAAAGTGGCACGTGAGAGAGAGAGAGAGAGGGGAGTGAAAAGGAAAATATGGAGAGAGAGTATGTATGTTTGGGTGTGAGATAGAGAGACAAAGGAGAGATGGAGGGTTATATAGATATAGATGGAGGGGGGAGAGATGGAATAATATTTCTTGCACTAAATGCATTGAATTCATGGTAAATGGTGATTTCTTATCCTATTTGATTTCTCGCACTAGATGCACTTATTTCAGTGTAGATGTTGATTTCTAATGATATTTGAATGTTTGCACTAGATGCATTGATTCAATGTATATGTTGATTTCTAATCCTATTTGATTGCTTGCACTAGATGCATTGATTTCAGTGTAGATGTTTTCTAATTCTATTTGGTAGCTTGCACTAAATACATTGATAAGATGTTGATTTCTAATTCTATTTGATTGCTTGCACCATATGCATTGATTTTGGTCTAGACATTGATTTCCAATTCTATTTGATTGTTTGCACTAGATGCATTAATTTCAGTGTAGATGGTGATTTCTAATCCTATTTGATTGCTTGCACTAGATGCATTGATTTCAGTGTAGATGTTGATTTCTAATCGTACTTGATTGCTTGCACTAGATGCATTGGTTTTAGTGTAGATGCTGATTTCTAATCTTATTTGATTGCTTGCACTAGATGCATTAATTTTAGTGTAGATGTTGATTTCTAATTCAATTTCATTGCTTGCACTATATGCATTGAGTAGATGGCGGTTTCTAATTCTATTTTATTGCTTGCACTAGATGCATTGATTTTGGTGTAGGTGGTGATTCTAATCCTATTTGATTGCTTGGACTAGATGCATTGATTTCAATGTAGATGTTCATTTCTAATCGTATTTGATTTCTTGCACTAGATACATTGGTTTCAGTGTAGATGATTTCTAATTTTATTTGATTGTTCGCACTAGATGCATTGATTTTAGTGTAGATGTTGATTCCTAATATTATTTGATTGCTTGGAATAGATTCATTGATTTAAGTGTAGATGTTTTCTAATCTTATTTGATTGTGTGCATTAGATGCATTAATTTCAGTGTAGATGATGATTTACGATTTGATGTAACTCAATGTATGATGGTACATTAACTTAAAGTGACTAGATTAACAATGTGCATTGATTTCAGTGTAAGCATAAAAAAAT
This sequence comes from Pinus albicaulis, assembly GCA_034641835.2. Classification (NCBI taxonomy): domain Eukaryota; kingdom Viridiplantae; phylum Streptophyta; class Pinopsida; order Pinales; family Pinaceae; genus Pinus; species Pinus albicaulis. The sequence continues at coordinate 1,606,480,251 of CM076575.1, read as the reverse complement.
GATTGAAAATGTGCATTGATTTTTGTGTTATAGTAATTCAAGCTTATATTAATATTTGAGAGCAAGAGAGACAATGTATGATGTTTACTACAATAGTTCGAGTTAAAGAATTGAATGATTTACTATCTCAACTATCATTTTCATATAATCGATATGAAAAGATGGAAAAACTAACAAATAATGTAAAATTTTTGTAAGTTTGTCCACTCATTAAAAAATAAAATCAAAATTACATTATTTCTTGACTTTTGCAAAACAAACTATAGAATTAAAAAAATATTAAAAAAATCATCAAAATATTTTGAAGGAAATAAATTATTTCAAACATTAGCAATGAAACTAATGATTTCAAGAGTAATCTTGATGCAAAATTTTTAAAACTACTCTTCAAGATATATTTAGTAATACGTGGAGAGACACTATAAGAATCATTAATTGTCAAAAGTTGTGATACCTAAAATTAAATGAAATAAATATGTATTATCAATCCTCTTGCAAACTATTGACAAGATTGTCTCATTTCTTCATCACCAACTAATTACTAACAAACAATTACATACACATATAGAAATATAACACAACAATTGGAACATTCACAAACATTACCACACAAACCACTCAAAGCATCCAAGGGCAGACTTACAAACCATTCAAGACAAGCAACAAAACCAAAATTAAATGAGAGAATGATATAGTCATGTCAAACAACGAAAACATAATGTAAATTTCAAAGTATGAAGTTTATCTCAAACATATACATAATAATGATAATCTAAAGATGTGTTATTGTTTCCCTCAATTGGAACCAACCTAGATCCATCTAACTTTGGATCTACCATGTGCTAAGAGGGATCAAATCTCTCGAGGTGCAAACCTTTCCTCAAATTCTACACTCCAAAAAGAAAGTTTGTATCTCGAGCGATAAGATTCCTCTCTGCGCATGATAGATCTATAGTTAAATGGATCTAAACTGATATTAGTATCGGTTAGATCTATATTAAAATCATAATATTACCAAAATTGGGATATACCTCTAATCAAATTAATTGAAGCAAGCTATGCCAGATTGTATCTTTTATTTTTATATTTTTATATTATATAATATTACCTTTTCCTATTAGCCGTTCCCTGTAGATTTTGAGAAACCTCTAACATTCCAACTGGTACCTAAATTCCCAACATTTCCACCTTTAGAAACTCATGCAACATAGCATTATATTATATTGTTAAAAACTTGAAACTAAATTGTATATGAAAAAGGTATAAAAACTTAAGTAATTTTCACATTAGCATCAATTATGAATTGCATAATAATGACAAATAATTTAAATAAAAGTTGGAATAATTTTTTTAAAGACCAATGTAATTTATTTAACATAGAAAAATGGAAATGTTTACATGTGTGAAAAACGAAGTTGTCTACCGAGCACGTGAAATCGCTCGGACGGCAAAAAATTGCCGGAATCCGGTTAACCAAAATTCGAAAAATCATGTGTTTGGAGTGTTTAAAATTCATTTTTGATGCTGTAAATGGATTCAGCACTATCAAAAACCCTTAGAGTACTCAAAATATCAAAGTTTAACAACTATAAACAAGATTCTGGGCAAATCTTTGCCAGATTTTCTAAAAATCATCACAGGATTCTGAGTGAAAATGCATGCTTTTTAGACTACGTTGTGAAAAACTATTTCCTTTATCGATTGATGAGGATGCATTTATGGGCTTGAGAATAATGGAGTGATAGATTGGTTTTTGAAATCGGTTCGAATATGGGAACTGATATGGAGAATATGTTAATGTTATTCCCAAAACTCAAAAAGAATAAGAAATGTCAGGTAACCATCCCGCCTGTAAACCTAAGTCGGCATGGCCTGTGCATACCGTGATTGTTGAAGTTGCAGTTGCAGTTGCTCACGCACCTAGATTCGATCCTTCTGACAAAATAAAGCAAATGTTCAATTCCTCCACCTTGCAGCTTTTTCGTTCGTCGTGCGATGCCTTCAATGTCCCATCATAAAGGACAGCAAAAATATCCTCTGCAAGGAAGAAAATCACCCAACGAATTTGCAAATCCAAAAAGCCATATTCGCCCATATCTGAATGGATTGAATATTGAAGAAAAGTTAAAGGCGTTCGCACAATTGGGTCTGACTGCCATTTTTTGGAATTTGGTTTTTTAAATTTTTAAAAATTGATCATGAAAATGGATTTGGTGAGGACTTCCCAAATCTTAAAATTTCTCCACTAAATCTAGATTTTCCAAAATTTCTTGTCAAAATCATCTATAATAATTAAATTTCCATTTCAACTATAATCTAAATTTTCCAAAATTTCTTGTCAAAATCATCTATAATAATTAAATTTCCATTTTTTTTTAATAGCAAAAATGTAGCCTCGTTGTGCAAACTTTAATCATCAATTTATTACATTACATGCCCAGAGCATCTGTAGAATTCAGGCTTTGACAGAGACAAGGATAGCGTTGATTTGAAGGTTTCAACTTTTTGGTTCATTCAGGGTATTCGTATAAATGATCTTTCTCTGTAAACCAAGTTGTAATAGTTGTAATAGTATTAGGGTTCAAAACTAACCAGGTAGCTCGAATATTTCGATTCCTTATAGTGTTGCAGGACGTATTCAAATTAATATCGAAGCTAGTAAGATGCAGAAGGGATCAGCAGAGAGAGTGAAGGTTGTCAAGACATGGGAGAGCCCATTTGCAATGAGAGTGCTGATTGCACTGGAAGAAAAAGGCATTAGCTATGAATTACAGGAAGAGAATACGCGCTACAAGAGTCAATTGCCACTGCAAATGGATCCTATTCCCAAGCAGATACCTGTGTTCCTTCACAACGGGAAGCCTCTTGCAGAGTCTTTGATAATCCTCCAATACATCGACGAAGCATGGCCGTCTGCTAGTCCTGAGAAAAGGTTCATGCCCTCGACTCCATATGACCGAGCCATTGCCAGATTCTGGGCCACATTCATGGACAAGAAGGTAATCCTCCTCATAATCATAATAATCGAGCTGGTTTTAGGACATACTACTAAGCGTTGCCTTAATTAGGGTCTCTTCCTGATAGCTATATTAGCTATCAGGGTTAAGTCCTGCAAATCATATTTACTTACCAAGGTGGGGAATTTGGATTTGGATTTGCATTAGCATTAGCATTAGAATTAGATATTGTAACATAAATATTTGATTGAAAAAACTCCCCTTAAAGAAAAAATTGTAATTTTACTCAATCTGAAAATTAAGGGACACAATTACATTCTGCATATGTCATATGCCCAAAGCATTTTATCAAGTTAGTTTGATGCAAAAAAAGAAAAAAAACATCATATATGAAAATTCACTTAGCTTTTATTTTTTCCTTTCTCTTTTTCCATCTTTTGCCAGACTTTTGTTGATTGGGGGTGGTCAATATTATTGGCAATTGATTTCCTTTACCATTGGGGAAACATCTTTGTCTGAGTCCAAACTCCTTGATTGGGAGTGGTCGATACTTTTGACAATTGATTTCCTTTCAAGCTCTGAAATACATGGTTTACCACCTGCTTCTTTCTCAATGGATGTATAGACCGTTTGTTGCTATGATACTATGATCTTTGTTGAATCTGTTCCCTTTTGGCTAGGAATCACTGTTCCAGACTAATCTTCCATTCCATCAAAGTGACTTTCAAAACCATGCTACTTCACACCTCCCTCGTCCCCTTGTGTTCCTTGTTGATTCTGTACCTCCGCATTTTGATGGTTCTCCATCAATTCTTTTTCTTCGTCTTTTGAAAGATGTGGATCTGAAAATTGCAATCCCTTTGCCTTTTGGGGCCTTTTCTTTGTCATTTTTACGACTTTTTTAGCCTGCGCGCATGATTTTTCCAGATGCCTTGTTTGAAAACAAATATGATACCTGAATGTCGTGTTTTCAAAATCTAATAGTTGAGTCCACTTGAAACCTTTGCGAGTCAAATGAATGCAATCTGGTAGACCTTTGCAAAGGTCTTTCTCTACACAAATCCTGGCAAAGGTAAAAATACCTTTTTCAGTGCTTTCGAGATCCATTTTCAAAAACTTTCTCTATGAATTTCCAATGCCTTATACCGCTTGATGGTGGCAGAAAAATAGAGAGAGACTATGTAGTCTCACCCATACCGACATTTTTGTAACCACCATTGATGTAGCATCGAACCCAGAAACCATGGAGTTATGAAAAGTCTTGCTCTGCCTCAAATCCATGGCCCCTAGTTTAGAGCAAATTCCAGATCTTTTTGTGTATCGAATTGTACAACAAAAAAACCCTTGAAGTAGAAACAAATATCACAATTTGGGATCCAGTGGGTGAACAACTAGAACAACCACTGATGTAGATCTTCCAATTTGAGCCATAAACCATTGAATCTACAAATCATTGCTCTTATACTAGACATCTTAATACTTATGTCTTCTGTTAATTTTCTTCTTGATTTATTTTGAGTAACCTCTATTAACTCTCGATAATATAACAATTTTACAAATACAATTCACCAAAAAAAAAACTACACTCACCTTTTTCCTTGTAAGACCTTTTTTTCTCAAAACTTAAATTTAACACCATTCTCTAATTTTAAAAATTTATATAAAATAATTTGTATCAAATATTATAGATACACATTTGAAAACATTTATGTTCAAAACTAGTTTATCTATAATCCTTTTAAAAGTAAAAATCAATCACTCTCCAAATTAAACTTAGAAATTCAAATTCAAATCAGTCACTCATAAAATTTAGCCAATTTCACAATTTCTCTCATTTCCTTTTTGTTTTTTTTACAGGCCATGCCCCTCTGCCTATTTGTATTCAACCATCAGTGCACTGTGGGTATGAATCATCGAATTTTAATAATGTGGTCCACTAAATTAACCCTGTGTTCATAGGGCATCCTATGCCAGTGAATGAACAATCTGTATAGATAACCTATAAAACATGATTTTCAGTCACGTGATTCACTGGATTAACCCTTTATGCTGTGAACCGGATAGAATTTCGTCGAATTATTTGGTATTAGAATCGAATTGGCAATTTTTTTTTTTAAAGTGAATTTGGTAATTATGATGAAAAGTATTTCTTTTAATTTTTTGAGTAAGTTAATATTGAAAGTTATAATAATCAATGGAAAAATATCCATTTATATTTTCTTGTCTTGATGATAAACCATACTAACTCTCGACTTAATTTAGTTTAATCTGATTTTTATAGAAAAATTTTATACACAATTTCAAATTTTAAATTCCTGAAACCTTTTCGATTATAGCTAACATTCGGCTTTTAATTCTGTGCATTTGAACATTTTCTCAGTTCTTTAGTAGTAAAAGCATTCTTTGAATTTCTCCAATTGGATTTGAAGGAAGAAAAAAAAGAAAAAGGAAAGAACTTATTTAAACAAAAATTTAAATTCTAAGGTTGGATTGCTCCACAGATTTATGAAGCTGGAAGGCGAATAATAATGACGAAGGGAGAAGCTCAGGAAGAAGCTAAGCGCGAGTTGGTGGAGAGCTTGATGTTGATTGAAGGAGCTCTCAAGGAATTCTCAGGTGGGAAGACATATTTTGGAGGGGAGACTATGGGATTTCTGGACATTGCCTTCATTCCTCTCACAGGGTGGTTCTATACTTATGAGACGCTGGGCAAATTCAAGATCCCATTGGAGGACAAGTGCCCTTGCTTGAAGGCTTGGATGAAGGCCTGCATGGAGAGGGACAGTGTAAAAAGACTACTTCCTTGTCCAGAGAAGATCCTTAAGGATTATGCCATTGAATTCAGGAAGAAATACGTCCGTGAATGAAAAAAATCTATTACATTTATGGATATATTCAACGATATATAACACTCAGCTGATGAAAAATAAGATTGTAGAGTTTATAGATACCATGAACCTACAGTGTAAGCTTATGGGTCTGTCATAAGCCGATGATGGACAAAACGCCATTTAACAGAGATAAAATTCAGTTTCCTTTGCTAGGAAATATAGAATGTGTACAAACTTCCTTGGCCAGCATAGAATCTGTTCTCTGAGCAGTGAGCATTTATTTGTTTGTTTATAATTAATTAATTAATTAAATACCTTTTAACCTAGAAAGGGTTTGTAGTTGTAATGCATGGTGTTAGGGAATACAATTCATGCTGCGTTATTATATATTTATTTAAAATGGAATTGATTTTGTAGAGATGCAATTTAATTTTAATTTAAAATGAAAAATTAATTAATATATATATATATATATATATATATATTTTGGTTTATAAAACTTAAATATAATGTTAATTTGTAATTTAAATAGGAAAATATAGAATAGTAATTATAATCATTACTATTATTAAAAGGAAGATGAAGTAGGAAGATGAAGTATGAGATTTTCTAGTGAACGAATAAAAAACTATGAGATTAAAGCTGGTTGAAATATAAGTAAGAGGAGAATCGTTATAAGAAATTGAGATAGTTTTTGGATTTTGGAAATTTTAGAATTTTTTTGGTTAGGATTGAAAGTTGTGGTGAATTTCTTTAATTTGATGTTTAATTGTATCTAATTAAAACATGATTTATTGATTTATTTTTACTAGATGTTTGTTTATAATGGTTTTGATTTGTATGTATAGATTAATGCTTTTGAAATACTTTGTATTTTTAATTTTGGAAATGTTTATGTTTGAAGTTAAAGAGGAAATTGCTTTAAATTTCTTTGTCTAATTTGATCCAACTTTAATTTCTATTAGCTTAATCTTAGCCTGAGCCTCGAGGGTAGTAAACCTATGGAACATTGCAATTGCTGATTCTATTTCATGTTGAGCATTAGTGGTGGACCCCTACAACTTGGTCTACTAGAGGCCATGTCTCCAAATTGCTTAGTTGTTGAGTCCAAAGAGAAGAAGACCATAATGGAGATGCATAGCACCAATAAGTGTCGCCATAGAGCCCCGGATGCGGGTGTCACAAATGCGTATTAAATTGATGGGCTGGCGGGCTGCTCCTCTCTGCCGCCATCTGCCTGATGAGTACAACGTGTTAAATGGCATTCTGGCCAACGCAAATAACCATTTATGCTTCCCCCATTCCAACGCTGCTCGCCCTGCAAATTCTGGCTCTCGCTCGTCTCCGGATGTGGTGAAGCATCCCTCCGCATGCTTGAGAGGGATTCACAGTATGATGGCAATCACGCTTGCAGATTGGATTCGCTTGGGAAGGACGGCTTGGGAGCCTGTGGTGATTCGGCGCGCTGTGGGTGGCATTCACTCGCATCTTGTTTTAAACCTGCTCTCGGCTCCCACCATGTATCATTCTGTTGTCAACATTTGCAGCGTTCGCCGAAAGTATAGTGTAGACCAGTGCTTGCAGCATTTCAGTGGAAGTGAGGCTCGTGGTTTGCTCTGCGCCGGGTGGAAGGTTGGTCAAGTGCTGCATTTGGTGTGTTTCCAGGACAACCTTGCGAGGGTTCGCTCTGCGGTTTGGAAGACTCTCAGGCTTCCGCTCCCCTTCAACATGCCCAGACTTCGCCATCGAATGAGAAGCAGTCGGGGTAGCTCGAGGAGCCGCCCTTCTCCTGCCAGTCCCTCTCCTGACTCTTCTTCCTTTGGGGAAGGCTCAAGTCATTATCCTCACACTCGTTCTCGTCGAGGGAGCTCTCATGGCCACCGTCTGTTCTGGGGTCCTCACACGCACAGGCCTCCTGCTTCCTATGCCCCAACCACCGGCACAGCCAGATTTACTTTCAACAGCAATCTCAACCGCCCTCGCATTACCGCCATCCTTTCAGTGGTTTTCCTTGAATATTTGGTTCCTGGGGATGACCCGCTTCCTTCGGCTCCGGCTGCGACTGTCTGTGCTCCGGACACTCAGTTCTCGGCCTTTAATCTCGATGGGCGCAATCCTCATGCTCCGCCTCCGTCTCGCCATGCTGATCCTGTCGTTGATGAAGAAATGCTTTCTGCCGAGAATGTCTCTCAAGCTGCTCCGGCTGCTCCGGACGAGCCTGCTTCAGGCCCGCACGCCTCCGGATGGTGCAGAATCGAAGAGGTGCCCCCGGAAGATTAATGGTTTGTTGTCTGGTCATCCCAATGTCTCTGTTTCTCCAACCTACGGGTTTTTTCTACTCTGGAAGTTTTTGCTATGTTTATGGCCCTTCTTTGTATCTCCGGGTTCAAAGTATGATACTGAACACCGTGGTTATGGTCCCCTGCGTGGGCATCGACAGTTTTTTAACACTGTTTTTTCTGATTTTCTGCCTCATGAGCAGCAGTTTCTGACTACGGTCCAGATGTAATTTTACCGCTTGTTAATAGATAATTTTACTTAGAAAAAAAAAAAAGTGTCGCCATAGAGAAAGCTCCACAAATAGTCCCCAAATACACAGACCTCTAGCTAGGCGCACTCCATAATCAATAAATTGAAAATGATGAGGTCAAGATTTCCCTAGTGAAAGACGCCCAAGACTAAATAGAAAACGACAAAGTCATCCCCCAACAAATACAGGTCTAGCACCAAGTGAAGGCCAACAATGACATAAATGATGAACATGAGGAATCCAAGCATGTGGCTTGTCAATTCTCAATGTATGCATAGCTAAACAAGGTCATTGAATGTTCCTGAATATTTTTTTTGTCCCAAGCAAGTTTCCATTACCCAAGGAGCCATGATGGAATGACTTTATAAATTGTCTACCATGCCTTGAGTTGTGAGATGAGTAAAGACAATTAAATGTAAATCATATCCTTATCTTCCTTTGTAGAAAGCCCAATATGGTAGAGATGTGTAACATAATGTAATGTAAACATTTTGACTCCATATATATATATATATATATATATATATATATATTCCATAAATATTTATTCATTTAATTTTTTACATTAAGTTACATATCTCTGACATATATAGATGTGTGTTATATATATATATATATATGTGTGTGTGTGTATGTATGTATGTATGTATGTATGTATGTATATTAGAGATGTATAACTTAACATAATGTAAAAAATTAAATAAATAAATATTTATGGTTAGAGGTGTAAAAATAAAAATAAAAATGTATTATTATTATTTAGGTAATTAAGGTAAATTTGACTTGCTCAAGTTATTGGTGGTTTTTAAACTTAGGTTTATGAGAACCCATGGTATTGAAAAATAAATAAATAAATAAAAATAAGAAGAAAAAAAATATAATTATTAATTAAAATAAAATTAAGGTAATGATAAATTAATCAATTTACCATTTTGTGTTAAATAGAAATTTTGACTCCAAGTGAAAACACATGGCCTTTCCCATGATATTCTTCTCCAATGTTGCTTATTTAAAGTAATAAAATTCAAATAAATTTTCCACACATAAAAATAACCAAATTTTTTGTGCCATATTTGAGATTTAAATCTTTTTGCGTGTGTTGTACCTTAAGAGACAATCCCTTGGTTGTATTAAGGAATCAGTGCTTAAGACATTTACACATGTATGTCATGGAATTTTAATATCAAAGGGTCTCTGCTTAATCACCTTCAGATATGTTTTTATTAAACCCTCAAGAATCAAATGCAATAAATGCTTTGCAATGCCATTATCTATTGATATTAAATGGAATGATGAGAAGAATATGAACGAAGGAAGCCCAAATTGATATGTTGATAAACAGTATCTATCACTTTAAACTTCAGAAGAAGTTTATGACAGAAGATTAGGTAAAATAAAGGAGTGCCCATTAAGGATTTTAACTCTTGTTCACATATGTAAAAAGAGACCTGCAGTTTCATTACTTCATTTTATTCAAGGACAAAAAATACACAATTTAAACTGGAAAACATATCGATATCAACAAATGCTAGAATATTGCTTTTCATTCATTAATTATTTGAAAACTGAGCACAAAATTTGCAGTCTGAAGGTCCAAAACTCAGAACCTTTTTATTTCTTGTCTATCTCTTTAAATACAATGAAAAGCAGTTTGTAACTGTTGAAACTACTCCTAACTGCTTCAACTACTTAGGACTTCGTAAAATGCCTATTACATGTCATAAAAATGTCTTGTTACAATTACATTCTCTTAAAAGAGAAAAATTAAATAAAAATTAAATCCTAAACTATTTGTTGAATATGAACTGATGACGTTGTTGTTGTATTCTCTTGATTTGTTGTCTTGTTCTTCTTTGAATATGAAGGATCTTTAGGGAGATCAATCATCTAGACTCTACATTTCTTCCACACCTCAATGTTTGTTTTGGGTGAATTGATCAACCTGTGATATTCCAATCTAAAAGTAGTAATCATGTTGAATGATGGTCTTTCTATAAACAGGGTCTTCACCAACCATAAAAGCTGAAAGTGCCTTTGAAGAAAATTAATCACTGTTGCTCCTTTTAAAATCTTAGTCTTTTCATGAGTATTGTCCACTTTTCTCTTTGCCAATATCAGTGGTGGTTCATAAGACTCCCATGATAAAAGACCGCCTCCAAGGCCCCAACATGATGGAAAACCTGCCCTAGCTCTTTTGTCATATAAATTGTCAAACTTGTTGATTGATTCCTTAATGTGTGTCAAATTTTTCTCAGTAGTCTTCTTGCAATTATTCTTGACAATCAGTTTGTTAATCTCTACAACACATGAAATCCTGTCCTTAATCTCATTCTCTTCCAACTCTTGGTCAGTCTTGGAATCAATCAAATCAATAAATTTCTTTGCCCAGATGGCTCTGTGAATTGTCTTCTATTTATCTGCCATAACCTGCTCCTCAAAGTCTCTGATAATATTTCTTTCTTCTGATATGATAGTCAGAGATACCCAAGCTGCTCTCATCTCTTCAATGATATCATTCCAAATGATTTCCTTAGCTTGTATCAAAGATATATTTCCTTTCAACTTCTCTTTTAGATTCTTAATCTCAGCATCAGTGGTTTGGAAATCTGTTCTATATTTACTGATTTCTCCATCCTTAGCTTGCATTATTTTCATTGATGTCTCCAGATCAGTTTGTGTCTTTTTGCGATCTCTCTCTGCCATCTTCAGTTCAGTGGTCAATTGAGATATTTGTGTTGCTGGATCTTCATTGCGAGATGGTAAAATGAAAGTACAAGTATGAGATTCAATGTGATTATGTAATGACAATGCAGTTTGCTTCAATTTAGTGATTTCTTCTTCCTTCTGCAAGAGTTGTTGAAGAAGGTTCTCTTTCTCATTTTCTACTTCTGCAACCTCTACTGCCATAGAGTGCTCTCCTATAGGCAACTTCAAATTTTTCTTCAGCACAAAGATTTTTGATTCTGCACTTTGCAGCAACTTCTGTACAACAGACCTGTCATTTGGATCTACCCCAATCTACACAATAATCTTCTTGAGTTCTTCATTCTGTGTTGTTAAAGCTCTGGAATTGGCTTTCTCTAACTTCAACTTCTTGATAACCTTCCCTAGCATGTTCTCAGCTTTAAGAGCCATTGCATTAGTTTCGGTCAAATCATTCACAATTAATTGACCAGTTTTCATATGTAAATTTACTTTATTAATCAGAGGGATTTTTCTTACATCAACAGTCATATTTACAGTATTAAAACTATTAGATGAGCCTACAGTCATATTAGAAGGATGAGAAAGAGAAATATTAAACTGATCTTTTTCAAGATCCATAGCTGTCAGTAATCTTGTTTGATCTGGAGTTATCTAATACTCAGCCTGTGCTTTCATGCTAGCCTTCATTTTCTAGTTTCTTTCAGCAATCTCAGCAAATACTTGTTTAATCAAAGGTACCTGCTCTTGAGCATCTTCTTGTCTTCTTGGTGAGGATGGTATATTTTCCTCATCTCCCAATTGCAGTGAGAAACCAGGTTGAGTACCTACAAAATCCTCATTTAGCTTTTCTCTCTTTTCAGTTCTCTTCTCTTCATCTTCTGAGTCAATCACTGCTTCTTTACTCTTGTAATATTTCTCTGATATGATAGGAGTTTGTATACTTGATCCCATAGAACCTGCAAAACCCTTATTTGCCATCTTCTCTATATCAGGTTCGCTTTCCTGAATACATGTTGAATATCTATTTTCAATTCTCCTTTTTGAAATCACTTTATGGGGATCATAAGCCCATTTATCTCCTAACAATAAATGCATTCTATCTAACATCATGGTGACTTCATCAGCAGCCTGTCTCATATTTACTATAATGAGACCCACAGACATAGGTAGCTTAAACATATGACCCTTTTTCATAGGCACAAAGTGTACTTGATCAACATTTAAACTCTGCCTAATGAACTCCAAATCAAATAGCCTCATAGGCACAAAAACATGAAGTCTGTATGGTTCTACCCCCGCCCCATAAAGTCTAATCTCTGAATGGTCTTCAAAAACATACTAATCACCAAACTTACAATTTTCTCCCAGCTGTAAGAATTCTTGAACTTTTGGCAAGAAGCATGGGGGAGGAGCCCCAATCAGAATTTTCTATGCATTAGACATAAAATGGCTTACAAAATAAAATAAACCCTCCTCATTCTATTATATTCTTACTAGGTCAGTCCAAAATACCACTGACTGCCTCTTTTTGTTTGTGTCCATGATATTTAACCCCAGATGCAAGAATTCTTTTACATTTTGATATAAAAATAGATAAATGATGAGAGAAGGAACTTGAGTGACCCAGTCAATGATAGGCTCGTGAGCTGAGTATTAACAACTTCTTGCCAGTATGAAGGGATATCTAGCACTACCTCTGGCTTCATCATCAGAGCAAACATTCCCAGAACTGATTTGTATATGATGTTGTCATCTTTGCTGTCAGGCACAAACTACTTCGTATCTGGCTTCAGAAAAAACATGAATTGATTGAACTCTTGACCTACAAGACTATCATAATGCGCTATCAATGAATCATCAGTGAATTGGACATGCGACTCTGACTCAGGGTAACATAGATCTTGACGAATTAATTGGGCTGAGACTTGTAGGACATTTTCTCCTTGACAATTCATTACAAAACACTTTCCTGGGTACATGACAGACACTAGCCAATACACAAACTCGGGAAAAAGGTGCGTTCTTGGCATGCATGCAGACAATACACCTGTTTTGACCATGGCGGTAAAAATTGGAGAAGCTTTGTCATTCAGATAGAATTGTTGAAAGAATTGGAGATGGTATAAGGAGTAGACTGTGTCTTGAATATCCCTCTTAGCGTCCATGAGAGGAATATGTATGGAAGAACCCAAAAAGAATGGACACTTGGCCATAATTCAGCTTGGGGTGGCAAACAATCGACAAGGTGGCAGACAAATATTCAAATACAAACTAACAACAATGACCTTATAAAAATGAGAATCGATCTTAAATAGGTGGCGCGGGCATATGACTTAAATGTTGAGCTGACGTACCAAAAGACAGTTAAAAGTACCCTAAGATGGCTTATAGTTGTCGCCAACTCGCTGCACTATCACTAGGGAATATGGATTTGTGATATGAGGGAGGTGAGAGGGGGTAGTGATGATGAGGGGTTTTAGAATAGGGGATTTAATTATAGGTAGGGTGTTATCCTCATGTATTCTACAGTATCACTAGGTGATTATGGATTTTCTACAATTTACTGAAAATAACATTCCTTGACTATCAACTATCTTCAGAAACCTCACTGCCTTCATTATCTTTTTTTTTCTTGAAATACTATCTTTTATTTTTCCTTTTCCAAGTACCCTCATAATCTAAAAAAAAACCAAGTTTGACCTCAATCCCTCTTTTCACCCTTTTTCCCTACCTAAAACTCCATTTTCCCCACTAAACCCCCCTCACCTTCATCATTTTCCCTTATTCCATTAAAACAATGTAAAAAATCCTTTTTTACATTGTTTTTAATTAAAAATTATACTATTCAGGCCTCCCTTTTAATAAAACTTTGTTTTTTAATAAAAACCTGACCCATTCGTATTTTAGAGTCCCCTGCTCTAAAGTCTTGACCCCCAATTTAAGAAACCTTTACCCTGGGCCCGCATTATAAAAAGCCCCACATAAACACTAGCCTCCCTGCTTTGTCCTAAACCCCCACTATCATGTGACTTGGCCCCCCACTTTATAGATTAAGCGCCTCCACTTAATTATGTCCTCAGCCCCACCGCATACTGTAACCCATCATTCCAAATCCCTCGACCACCGTTGGATCAACCCCTCCCCGATCCAATGGCCCACGCGTCATATTGCGCCATCCACCACTCGGCGTTTAACGCCACCAAACCTTGCGAAATGGAAGGTATCCCCTCCCATACCTCCTGCCATGTGACCTCCCTTATATGGCATCTTACTCCCTCCGCCAAAACCGCGTCACCGCTCTCATCCCATGCGAAAACAATCTCAAAACCGCTGCTCCATTCAAAACATTCCAAAGTCCTGTGTCTTTGCGATAAGACTCCGTCCACCATATATGCCTCTGCAACACTCTGAAAGGCCCAATAAGCCAAAAACAAACACATAGGGCCAAAGCCTCATTTTCCGAACCCTATCCAAAAACGCAGGTTTTTATTAACAATTTTTTTTAGTGTGCAGGTGATTATACATGGAAAAAATGCATAAATTGCATTTTTAAGGTCCTAAAAACATCCAAAAAGACTCCCTGTGTGACGATCCAGCCAATTTTGTTCATCAAAGGGACCAGGAATGCCAGATCAAAGCATGAACATCAATGGATCATGACCATTGATGGTCATTTAAACACACCAAAGCAACAAAGGGTGCTTCAATGCAGCAAATAAAGACAAATAAAGAGATAAAGTCATAGAACAATAAATGGGTTTAAAATTAATCAAAGGTCAAAGGCGAGAAAGAAGGATTAAAGGACAAATATCAGAGATAAAAGCGATTAAAGGAATTAAAAGAAGAAAGTAGTGTTTAGGAGACAAATCAACCTTAAATAAATGATAAATCTAGGCTTAAAACAAATCAGGATTAGAAGACACATCAAAGACAAATCAATAAAGGAAACAGAGCCAAAATTCTTAAGCAAAACAACCTTTACTTCTTCAAACACATTTTTCCACCTACAACCTTATTTTTCTCAAATAAAAGCAGCTAGATTTATTAAAGTAGTCAGATATATTTCTCAGCTACTCAGAAGTTATTGTAAAGTTAATACAAAGCCACAAAAGTAAAAAATATCCTAAAGTTAGCTCAACAGTAAATTAAGAATTTTTTTATTACAGTGAGTCAGTCACAGATATTTTTCTTTGGGCCTTGCATGGTCTCAAAGGTCAAAAATACAGTAAATCTGTAATAAGTACAAATTTGTCACCCTAGGTTAAGGTAACCTCCTCATTTTGCAGATAAATACTGCATGTATTATTCATTTTTAATGTTGGTTGATAAGTTGTTGGTTGTTGGATTGACTGCTAGGCTGAATTAGATCAGACTCTAAGTTGCAAAGATTTTTGTACTGAAGTATTCTAGTTGTTTTGGACATCAGTAATACAAGCACATTCACAAGATTCTTGAGCTATGTTAATGGTGATGTTACCCTTCTTTGTCAATGTTTCCCTTCTATTTTCCATATTGTCCATCATTTCTCTGATAAAAGAACATAAAATTTAGATTAAGATATGTTGTCTTGGCACCTTAATGTTGTCTTATTTCTTTCATCTTAATGTTTTCTTCTGCAAGGTCAGATTAGAGAATTCAAGGTCGTCCTTCTCTTTAGTTCCACCTAGCTTGTTGCCTTGAAATTTACTCATTAGATTCCAGCCAAAGAAGTCTATGGTTTGCCCTGTCCTTTTGTTTTTCTTGAAATGTTAGTTTTAAGGGCTTATTTGAAGTTTACTTAATAGAGTCCAGTCAAATAATTCAATGGTTTTCCTTGTCCTTTGCATTGTCTTAAATTTTTGCTTTGAAGATCTTTTAGAAGTCTGATTAAAGAATTCAAGTGTATCTTGCTCTTTAGTTTTACTCATTGTTATCTTGAATGTTTTCTTTGTCTGAAAGCAATAACTAGAGAATTCTTAACTACTCTCTAGGGTTGTTGGATTGTTGTCTTAAAGGTTTACTTACTAGAGCCTGGCCAAAGAAGTCTATGGTTTGCCCTGTCCTTTGGTTCTTCTCAAATAGTTACCTAAAAGGATTTTCTTGTTGAAGTATGGTTAAAGGATTCTTAATTTCCCTTTAGTTTTACTGATTTCACAAGTTACTGTCATTTCATATTTCATCTAATCTAAGAGATCCACTTGATATAGTTATCTTTCCCTATGAAAACGCTTGTAAAGTTGATGAACAATTAAATCCTTTTATGACTCCATAGCCCAATGTATCAATGTTTCTCATAGTCTATCTATTCAGCTGAAACCCTCAATCAATTAATCACACAATCAGCTTATCAACCAAACAAAACAAAAAGTCATAGAACTTCATAACTAGCCTAAAATCAAAACATAATCATAAAGACACATCATTTTATCATAATCATAGAGAGAGCCCTCTCTAAGTCTAGGAAGGCTAGGTCCTTCGAATCCAAAGCGGTTTGATGTGTTTTCCTGCAGAGTTGTTCTTGCCAATTTTACAAATCACAAGGAGCCAACATAGTGGCGACCATACTGGGGAACTAAGTTATAAAACATATTAATATTTCTTCAAGAACTCATACAACCCCTTTTGAACTTAGATGACTTAAAAATTCACCAAGAATGGTATCTGGTTGCTAATGGTGGACAAAAACCAGCCCTAAGACAATTAAAATCATCCACCTGGTGACTCCACTGGTTTTCAGTAGGCCTGCTGACTCCAGTGGTTTTCTACAAACTCCACTGGGAAAATTATTGAGAATTCCTAATATCATTAAACCTCAACATGACCCAGTCAATAATACTTTGTGGATTAAGTATTTCTTTAACAGATTGGTTTTTTTTTTCAAACTGTTATAAGACTCTCAACCTCTCTGAATTTTGCGTCCAAATTTTGGCTTCTAGAAGAATCTGTACCAAATCCCATCCTGACCCAAACCATCCTGCAATAGTTGACAATCTTGAAAGCATCCTTAGGAAATCTCCTAGATCTAAAAGTCCAACTGCTAGCAGACCTGTCCACAAAGCAATTTCCCTACCTGAAAACCTTAAAGACTTGCAAAAAATCCTCTCTGACTCACCCCTAGAACAAAGCTTGTCTAGGACTAGATCTCAGAATTGGATAACCCATTCAACCCCCATTTATACACCCACTATTAACCTTCCTCCAATTAACCCTTTACCTCCTTCTGTAAACCCCAACTTATTAACCCTCCTTTGTTTCCCCATCCCCCAGCCATGGCAACATGGTACGCTCCATTAGTTCTACCATTGCCTTTAGTTGTTCTACCACAGGACTATCATTCAAGATTCCTTTATAAGATGCAAGTAGTTCTACTACTACTCAACAACATGTGGATAGAATGAATGACTATTTTGACAGACAAGAAATAAATGATGAAACCGCTAAACTAAGAATGTTTTCTCAAAGCTTAGGGGGAGAAGCAAGGAAATGGTTTAAAGGTCTAACCCCTAATAGTATACATGACCTCCCTACTTTTCATCAATTATTATTAAACAAATGGGAAGTCAAGAAGAACCCTCCCCAAATCTTATCAGAGTATAAAAACATTAAGAGAAACGTTGGAGAGGGTGTCCAAGAGTACTGCACTAGGTTCAATAGTGTATATGATGCCCTCCCTATCCATCTGAAACCTCCACAAGGTCTAGCTCTAATGAAATTTCTAGATGGGTTTGACCTATAAATGGCTTACCAACTAAGAGAAAGAGACCCTCTTACATTAGAAGATATGCAAAGGGGTGCAGTAAGTGTAAAGGAAAATCTGATTTCCAAAAGAGCTACAATGAAAAATGAGAAGAGAGTCACATGTAGGGAAGAAATTGCACCTTCATCATCTGATACTAAGATTGATAACCTTGTTAGAACCATGTAAAGGATGATGGAGAGAAAAAACATGAGTGAGAGAGCTTACCCTAGAGAAAACCAAGCGGCTCCTCAAAACATAAATCAAAACTAGAGCCAAAACCAAAACTTTAGGATAAATCCCCCTCAAATAAGACAAAAAGAGCAAAGAGGTCCTGACCAATAAATCAGGCCTCCTTTCCAAGAAAACTATGCTGATGAGGATGAGAGGAGGACTGAAGAAATAGAGGAAAGTCATATCAATCTAATGGGAGTAAATAATGAGGATACTGTTTTTCTCACTGACGAAGAACAAGGCATATTTGCACCAAATGAGGAAGAAAGCCTAGAATCTGAAGACTATAAACAAGGCTTTGAAAATTCCATCATGGAAGTACATAGACAATATGACCTCAGAAGCAAGAAAACCCAAGATACTCCCAAGAGAAAGAACCTTGAAATTTCTACTAGGAAGATCCCTGAAAATATTCCTAAAAGGACAACAAAAAATCCAAACATAGTGGTTGAGAGTTATGATAAAAGTAAAAACAAAAAAAAACAACATAGTGGTGACCAAAGCAGCACTAGAAATCCAACTAGTGGCCCTAACAAAACTATTTTAACTGAGACTCCAAATAAAAATCAACAAGCTGAAATTGCTGTAAAAACAGTGTCTGATAAAACTTATTCAAATACGCTAAAAGCATAGACACCTTTCAGTCCTGAGAGTGAAATTGCCAAGATAAAAATCTCCATACCTCTTACTAAATTAGTTACCCAATATGTATATAGATCCCAAGTTTTGAAAGCTTTAAACATAGGAGAAAATGTTGATTCTGTAAATCTGAACGATGACAAACCCGAATTTCTGTTTGGACCTAAAGTAGAAGGAAAACTTCAAGAAGGAGGTGTCCCTCCATTTTATGTTAGCTTGAACGTCCATGACAAAATCCTTCACAATTCCATGTTAGACTCAAGAGCTTCACATAACCTCATGCCAAAGGTAGTAATGGAAAGATTAGGCCTTGAGATAACTAGACCATACAAAGATTTATACTCTTTTGATTCTAGTAGAGTTAAATGTCTAGGCCTAATCAAAGATATCTATGTTAATCTAGCACAAATACCAGCCAAGAGTCTAGTAATGGATATTGTAGTGGCTAACATTCCTCCCAAATATGGCATGCTCCTATCATGCTCATGGGGAGCTAAACTTCAAGGTACCCTCCAAATGGACATGACCTATGCTACCATACCTGTCTTCAGTCAACCAAGAAGACTATATAGGGAAACCCATATGAAATACATGGTCAGCAATCAAGAAAAGACATATAACTTCCCTCTTTATTCTATTCACACAGACCTTGATTCATTTATCCTTTACAATGATGAAAACATTAATTAGCAAGTGGCAGAAAATGAGCAAACAACTAAAAAATAAGAGGAAAAAGAGGAGGAACAATCAGAACAGTTAGACCAAAGAGAATATGGGCAGCATAATAAACAACATAGTGGCAACCACAATGACCAGCATAATAATAAATTTGAAATTTAACCTCTTTGGAGTATGAGATTTGATGGTTCTTGTGGTAAAACTAGTTCAGGGGCAGGTGTTTGGGTGCACAACACTGAGAATAACCATGCAGAAGGCCACTCATATAAGTTGAACTTTCAATGTACAAATAACATAGCAGAATATGAGGCACTCCTCCTAGGGCTACAATTAATCAACAAATTAGGAGCCAAAAGGATTTTTGTTCATGGGGATTCTGAGCTAGTCATTAGGCAGATTAAGGGAGAATATTCATCCAAGCATCCTAGATTAAGAGCATATAGGAATGATGCCCTTGACCTCTTAAAAACATTCAAAGAATATGATCTTACCTTTGTCCCAAGAAATCAAAACATCATTTCCAATGGTCTAGCATTTGCAGCCAGTACTTGCCAAAAGCCTTATCATAACAAACAATACATAGTGCAAGTCAAATACAGACCAACAGTCCCTGAAAATATAAAATATTGGCAAGTTTGTGAAGGAGATAAACAAATTGAAGATTTCCTGCAGTCCAGAAATGAGTTTGAAATGCCAAATTCAGACTCGGATCACAAATAATACTGCTCTACTGAGGAACAAACTTACAAAGAAGAACCTCTCGATCAGGCTGATATAAATCTGTTAGAAAAAGAACACCCACATGAGACAAAACTGTGTGTAGACTTAGAAAAAAAGATTTTGAAGTGTTGCAGTCCAAAGATGATACTTTTCCAAAGGGATTGGTTCCTCTAGAGGAACTTTTTGACTTTAATGATGTTGCTAAGAAGCGAAATATAGAATCTACAGAAGCTGAAGTAGAAGAATGCAATATAGGCAGTGAGGAAAAACCCAAAATGATAAAATTGTCCAAAACACTGCTAGCTCGTGTAAAACAGAAATATCTTGAGTTGTTCAAAGAATTTAGTGATGTGTTTGCTTGGAGATATGAAGATTTAAAGTCATATGATACTGAGATAATCCAACACAAGATTCCTCTCAAAGAAAACCAGAAGCCCTTTAAACAAAGATTACGCAGAATAAATCATGTACAACTGCCACTGGTTGAGAAAGAAATAAAGAAAATATATGATGCTGGAATAATAGTCCCTCTGAGATGCTCAGAATGGGTTTCAAATCTCGTTAGTGAGGAAGAAAACAGGAGAAATTAGGCTATGCATAGACTTCAGAAATTTAAACAAGGCCTCCTTAAAGGACAACTACCCTTTACCAAAAATGGATCACATATTACAAAGGGTACTAGGCTCAAAAAGAATTTCTCTGTTGGATGGCTTTTCAAGGTATAATCAGGTGCTGATACATCCAGATGATCAACACAAGACAACTTTCACCACACCCTGGGGCACCTTCATGTATGTTAAAATTCCTTTTAGGTTAATAAATGTTGGGGCCACCTTTCAAAGAGCCATGGACATTGATTTTTTCTGAAGAAATAGGTTACTTCATTGTGATATACCTTGATGACATCACATTCTACTCAAAAACCGATGAAGAACACCTAGCTCACTTAAGAAAAGTCTTTGAAAAGTGCATAAAATATGGTTTGTCTTTGAATCCCAAGAAAAATTTATTTGGCCTTCATGAAGGGAAGATTTTAGGCCACATCATATCTAAAGAAGGGATCAAGATTGACCCAAAGAGGATTTAAGGAATATTGAAAATCATCCATCCAAGAAACATCAAAGAGCTGCAATCTTTCATTGGAAAGATAATTTTCTTAAGAAGGTTCATACCAAACCTTGTAGAACTCCTAAGAAACATCACTAACATGCTCAAAAGAGAAACGGGATTCAAATGGACCACAGAATCAAAGCAATCCTTTGATTTGGTGAAGTAAGCACTTACACAAACCCCAGTTTTGATCAGCCCTGACTTCACCAAGGATTTATTTATTTTCTCCTTTGCATCAGAACACACAGTTGTTGTTGTCTTACTGCAAAAGAAATATAAAAGGACGGGAGCAGCCCATAGCATTTTTCAGCAACGCACTCAGAGATGCACCTATAAAATATAACATAATGGAAAAACAAGCTTTTTCCTTAATCAAGGCATTGAAGGATTTCAGAGTGTACATTATGCACTCACACATCATTGCATTTGTGCCTCACACAATGGTTAAAGACATATTGACACAAGATCCTGATGGAAAAAGAGGTAAGTGGATTGTTGTCATATTAGAATATGATCTGGAAATCAAGCCCACCAAGTTAATCAAAGGGAAAGGACTGGCTAAACTCATGGCTGAAACAATTTTTCAAGCACTAGACATCAATATGATTAATGCATTGGATGAACAAGAGGAGCTGGCAACTCCACTTATTGAGGAAAAATTTTTGAACTCATCGTGGTATGCTGATATATTATATGTGCTTTTTAATCTAAATGTTCCTCCTGGTCTATCCAAAACAGAGGCCAAATTCTTGAAACTTAAGGTTGTGAATTTCTGCATCTTAGACAAATTTTTATATTGGAAAAATGTTGGTGGTATATTGCTTAAATGTTTACTTGAAGAAGATGCAGATAGGATTATGCATGAGTTTCATGAAGGAGAATGTGGAGGCCAACTCTATTGGAAAACCAATGTCAATAAGATCCTTAGAGTTGGTTACTATTGGCCCACCCTCTTTCAAGACATCCATAAAATGGTATTTTCCTGTCATAAATGCCAAATCTTTGAGGGTAAAATAAATCTGCTTCCATTTCCTTTACATTCTATCTTTGTTGAAGCTCCTTTTCAGCAATGGGGTCTTGATTTTATTGGAGAAATCCACCCTACCTCCTCTGCCCAGCACAAATGGATCCTTACTGCAACTAACTATTTCACAAAGTGGATAGAAGCCATTCCTTCCAGAACTGCCACAACTCAGTAATTATCAAATTCCTTGAAAACTACATTTTGTCTAGATTTGGTTGTCCTGGGAAAATCATTACTGACAATGTTGTTTCTTTTAGATCCAAGAAAATGGTGGAATTTTGCAACAAATATCAGATTACATTGGGACATTCTACAACTTATTACCCTGAAGGTAATGTGTTGGTTGAATCCTCAAACAAAAGCTTGGTAAACATCATCAAAAAGTTGTTGGAAGATAATAAGAAATTAACAAATTAACAAATAAAAAATCAATTGGTATTTCACCCTATCAGCTAGTGTATGGAGCATATGCATTTTTCCCAACAAGCTTGGGAGTGCCAGTAATTAGAATCATTCAAGAGGTACAGTCTGAAGAAAATGATATGCAAAGGAGAATAAACCAAACTGTCCAGCTGCAACAAACCAGAGAAGAAGTGTACAACAGGACCCAGCAAATACAAGAAAACATCAACAAAATTTTTTATGAGAGGACCAAGGAAAATGATTTCAAAATTGGTGACAAAGTGTTGAAGTGGGATTCAAGAAGAGAGGACAAAGGCAAGCATGGAAAATTTGAAAATCTATGGAAGGGTCCATACATCATCCATTCAATAAGTGGTAATAGTGCATTCTTCCTACAATAAATGGATGGAACATAATTATTTTGAGGTCCTGTCAATGGCAGGATTCTCAAGAATTATTTCAGTTCAAGATCTCAATTTAAAGTTTTATTCATTGTATATAACATTGTCTAGATAAAAAATCAGAAAAATAAACAAAAAAATAAAGAAAAGAGGGCAGATAAAAGAAAGAGGTAAAGCCCCATATCAAAAAAGAATGTTTATGAAAGTGTGCAAGTACAAATGCCACTAATTTTGAAAATGAAGTATTTTTCAATCATACAACCTAATCATGATTAAACAAATTTTAAATTTCTGCTGATAGGATAGAAAATGAAGATTTGTCAAACTGTTTAAACTTGGCTTATCAATAAATTAGAGAAGACATTGGTTTCAAAGTCTAAAATCTGAACCAAAAAATAGAAGAAAGGGATAAATGACAGATTCAAAATCAAAGCCCTTAGTTCTAGTTTTACTTTTTTACAAAATAAAATTTATGTGCAGCTTGTCCAAAATGCCACGATTTCATGACAATCAAACTGCTTAATCTTGATTCAGCCATGCTTTAAATTTTATGTTGATAGATAGAGAATGAAAATCTGTCAAACTGTTTAATCTTGACATATAAGTAGATTAGGTAGAGAATAAAAGAGCTCATCAGTCTAATCTGAGCCTTTGGATGATATAAGGGTAGAAATAGATAGTTTTCTTGCTTTCAAAAGAAAAATGATGTCAAGGGTTTTCTAGTCTAAATACACCCAAAGGAAGAAAAAATGCTAGAATATAATGATGGGTAGGTAGAATTGAGTTGCAGCAAGCATGATTTTCAAGATTTGAAGGTCACGGTTACAAAGAACAGTAGCAACTCAGAGATTGCAGAATAAAAAATATGCCAAGTACAGACAAGGCACTGATCTACGAAGACCAGAGATCTAAATCTAATATTCTTGACACCTCCTAAAGGAGTTGCCCTCCCTAGCTAGAGCCACAGTTATCCTCCTGTATTCTACAGTATCACTAGGTGACTATGGATTTTCTACAATCTTATTAAAATAACATTCCCTGCATATCAGCTATCTTTAGAAACCTCACTGCCCTCTTTATCTTTTCTTTTTCCTGAAATACTATCTTTTATTTTTCCTTTTCCAAGCACCCTCATCATCTGAAAAAAAAAAAACCCAAGTTTGACCTCAATCCCTCTTTTCACCCTTTTTCCCTACCTAAAACCCCATTTTCCCCACTAAACCCCCCTCACCTTCATCATTTTCCCTTATTCCATTAAGACAATGTAAAAAATATTTTTTTACATTGTTTTTAACTAAAAATTATACTATTCAGACCTCCCTTTTAATAAAACTTTGTTTGTTATTAAAAACCCAACCCATTTGTATTTTAGAGCCCCCCGCTCTAAAGTCTTGACCCCCGCTTTAAAAAACCTTTACCCCGGGCCTGCATTCTAAAAAGCCCCACATAAACACTAGCCCCCCCTGCTTTATCATAAACCCCCCGCTATCATGTGACTTGGCCCCCACCTTCATAGATTAAGCACCTCCGCTTAATTATGTTCCCAGCCCCAACTTGTATTGTAACCCATCATTCCAAATCCCCCGACCACCATTGGATCAACCCCTCCCTGATGCAATGACCCACACGTCGTATCGCGCCATCCACTGCCTGGTGTTTAATGCCACCAAACCTTGCAAAATGGGCGGTATCCCTGCCCGTACCTTCTTCCACGCGGCGTCCCTTCTATGGCACCACACTCACTTTGCCAAAACCGCCTCACCGCTCTCATCCCATGCGAAAACCACCATACCTCCTTCGTGCCATATCTCAAAACCGTTGCTCCATTCAAAACATTCCAAAGGCCTATCTTTGCGATAAGACTCTGTCTTCCATATACGCCTTTGCAACACTCCGAAAGGCCCGATAAGCCAAAAACAAACACAGAGGGCCAAAGCCTCAGTTTCCGGACCCTGTCCATAAACGAAGGTTTTTATTAACAGTTGTTTTTAGTGTGCAGGTGACTATACATGGCGAAAATGCATAAATTTCGTTTCTAGGGTCCTAAAAACGTCCAAACAGACTCCCTGGGTGACGATCCAGCAAATTTTGTTCATCAAAGGGACCAGGAACACTAGATCAAAGCATGAACATCAATGGATCATGACCATTTATGGTCATTTAAACACACCAAAGAAACAAAGGGTGCTTCAATGCGCAACAGATAAAGACAAATAAAGAGATATAGTCACAAAATAGTAAAGGGGTTTAAAATTAATCAAAGGTCAAAGGCAGGAAAGCCAGATTAAATGAAAAAGAACAGAGGTAAAAGTGAATTAGAGGAATTAAAATAAGAAAGCAGAGTTTAGGAGACAAATCAGCGTGAAAGAAAATATAAATCTAGGCTTTAAAAAAATCAGGATTAGAAGACACATCAAAGACAAATCAATGAAGGAAAGGGAGCCAAAATGCTTAAGCAAAACAACCTTTACTTCTTCAAACACATTTTGCCACCTACAGCCTTATTTTGCTCAAATAAAAGCAGCTAGAGTTATTAAAGCAGCCAAAGATATTTCTTATCTACTCAAAAGTTATTGCAAAGTTAATACAATGCCATAAAGTCAAAAATATCCTAAATTTAGCTCAGCAGTAAATTAAGTTATTATTACAGTGAGTCAGTCACAGATATTTTTCTTTGGGCCTTGCATGGTCTCAAAGGTCAAAAATACATTAATTCTGTAATAAGTACAAATCTTTAACCCTAGGTTAGGGTAAAATCCTCATTTTGCAGATAAACACTGCATGTATTATTCATTTTTAGTGTTGGTTGGTTAGTTGGTTGATAAGTTGTTGGTTGTTGGATTGACTGCTAGGCTGGATTAGATAAAACTCTGAGTTGCAGAGATTGTTGTACTGGAGTATTGTAATTGTTTTGGACATCAGGAATACAAGCACGTTCACAAGATTTTTGAGCTATGTTGATGGGGAAGTTACCCTTTTTTTTCAATGTTTCCCTTATGTTTTCCATAGTGTCCATCATTTCTCTGATAAAAGAACAGAAAATTTAGATTAATATATGTTGTCTTGGCACCTTAATTTTGTTTGATTTCTTTCATCTTGATTTTTTCTTCTGCAAGGTTGGATTAGAGAATTCAAGGTCATCCTGCTCTTTAGTTCCACCTAGCTTGTTGCCTTGAAATTTTCTCAGTAGAGTCCAACCAAAGAAGTCTATGGTTTGCCCTGTCCTTTGTTTTTTCTTGAAATGTTATTTTTAAGGCCTTCTTTGAAGTTTACTTAATAGATTCCAGCCAAAGAAGTCTATGGTTTTCCATATCCTTTGGTTTGTCTTAAAATGTTGCTTTGAAGGTCTTTTAGAAGTCTGATTAAATAAGTCAGGTGTATCTTGCTCTTTAGTTTTAGTCATTGTTATCTTGAATGCTTTCTTTGTCTAAAAGCAATAACTAGAGAATTCTTAACTACTCTCTAGGATTGTTGGATTGTTGTCTTAAAGGTTTACTTACTAGAGCTTGGCCAAAGAAGTCTATGGTTTTCCCTGTCCTTTGGTTCTTCTTAAAAAGTTACCTAAAAGGATTTTCTTGTTGAAGTATGGTTAAAGGATTCTTAATTGCCCTTTAGTTTTACTGATTTCACAACTTACTGTCATTTCATATTTCCTCTAATCAAAGAGATCCACTTGATATAATTAGCTTTCCCTATGAAAACCCTTGTAAATTCGATGAACAATTTAATCATTTTATGAATCCATATCCCAATGGATCAATGTTTCTCATAGTCTATTTATTCAGCGAAAACCCTCAATCAATTAATCACACAATGAGTTAATCAACCAAACAAAACAAACAGTCCTAGAACTTCATAACTAGCCTAAAATCAAAACATAAGCACAAAGACACATCATTTTATCATAATCATAGAGAGAGCCCTCTTTGAGTCCAAGAAGGCTAGGTCCTTGGACTCCAAAGCAGTCTGATGTGGTTCCCTACAAAGTTTTTCTTGCCAATCTTTCAAATCAAGGGGAGCCAACATAGTGGCGACCATATTGGGGAACTGAGTTATCAAATAGCTTAATATTTCTTCAATAACTAAGAAAAACCCTTTTGAACTTATATGACTCAAAAATTAGCCAAGAATGGTATCTCGTTGCTGATGGTGGACAACAGCCAGCCCTAAGATAGTTAAAATCATCCACCTAGTGACTCCACTGATTTTCAGTAGGCTTGCTGACTCCACTGGTTTTCTACAAACTCCACTAGGAAAATTATTGAGAAATCTTAATATCATTAAACCTCAACAGAACCCAGTCAAGAATACTTTGTGGATTAAGTATTTCTTTCACAGATTGGTTTTTTTTTCAAACTGTTATAAAACTCTCAACCTCTCTGAATTTTGGGTCCAAATTCTAGCTTCTAGAAGAATATGTACCAGATCCCATCCTAACCCAAACCCTCCTGCAATAGTTGACAATCCTAAAAGCATCCTTAGGAAATATCCTAGATCTAAAATTCCAACTACTAGCAGACCTGTCCACAAAGCAAGTTCCCTACCTGAAAACCTTAAAGACTTGCAGAAAATCCTCTCTAACTCACCCCTAGAACAAAGCTTGTCTAGGACTAGATCTCAGAATTGGATAACCCAGATAATATTAGACTCATCCATCTTACAACTGAATCCTGTTGTATTCACTTCAACCACCATTCATACACCCACTGTTCACCTTCCTCCAATTAACCCTTTACGTCCTTTTGTAAACCCCCCACTTATTAACCCTCCTTTGTTTCCTCATCCCCCAGTCATGGCAACATGGTATGCCCCATTATTTCTACCATTGGCTTTAGCTGTTCTACCACAGGACTATCAATCCAAGATTCATTTATATGATGCAAGTAGTTCTACTACTACTAAAAAACATGTGGATAGAATGAATGACTATTTTGACAGACAAGAAATATATGATGAAACAGTTAAACTAAGAATGTTTGCTCAAAGCTTAGGGGGAGAAGATAGAAAATGGTTTAAAGGCCTAACCCCTAATAGTATACATGACCTCCCTGTTTTTCATCAATTATTCTTAAAAAAATGGGAATTCAATAAGAACCCTCTCCAAATCTTATCAGAGTATGAAAACATTAAGAGAAACGTTGGAGAGGGTATCCAAGAGTACTGCACTAGGTTCAATAGTGTATATAATGCCCTCCCTACCCACATGAAACCTCCAAAAGGTATATCTCTAATGAAATTTCCATATGGGTTTGACCCAAAAAATGGCTTACCGATTAAGAGAAAGAGACCCTCTTACATTAGAAGATATGCAGAGGGGTGCAGTAAGTGTAGAAGCAAATCTGATTGCCCAAAGAGCTAGAATGAAAAATGAGAAGAGAGTCACATATAGGGAAGAAGTTGCACCTTCATCATCTGATACTAAGATTGATAACCTTGTTAAAACCATGGAAATGATGATGGAGAGAGTAAACATGAGTGAGAGATCTTACCCTAGAGAAAACAAAGCAGCTCCTCAAAACAGAAATCAAAACTAGAGCCAAAATAGAAAATTTAGGATAAATCCTCCTCAAATAAGACAAAGAGAGCAATCTGAAAATCTGACTCGAACAATGATCGCTGCCTTATAGAGCTTGTTTACCTCCTTCTCAATGGACAGAAACAACTTTGGGTTTATTCTCCTGAGCTTCTATCTAAAATGCTTATAATTTGGCTTGATCCGGATTGTGTATTGAATGATATATTGATTGTACACCTTTAGATCTGAGTAATCCCAAGAAAACACGTCAGAAAACTCAGTAAAAAAATCAACAAATTTAGGCTTTACCTTTGGTGGAAAATACTTTGAAATCTTGATGAACTTTGGCTCCTCCACTGTTCCAATATTAACATCTTCTACGCCCTTTTCTATGGGGATCAAAGTAGGTTTTCTCGCCTCGTCATCTTGATCAAATAACTCTTCCAAAGGTATGAGATCTTTTGGAATGTTATTGTCCTTGAGTTGAAGTATGTCAATCTGATCTGCCTTAATAACCTTGTCATCCTTGTCATACACTTCATCCATAGAACAGTTCTCAAGCTCACCTTCACTTTGAAGGAAATTATTCACTTGTTTATCGTCCTAGAAAACTTGCCAAAATTTCAAGTTATCAGGAATGGCAGGCCTGTGATTTATATGAATTTAAAACTTTTTATTTGAAAAAATTGTAGATTTGAAATTACTCACAGCAGTAGCTAATGAATCAGCCATCAATTTTTTCAATCTCGGCACTACCTTAAGTGTATATTCTGAAAACATTCTTAAAATGTCACATTTTGCATTCTTATATTACCTCATACTTGGGTGATTAGCTTGATACTCACCTTTGATTTTTTAAATCACCAGCTCTGAATCATCGTAGACTGCAATTCTCCTAGCTCCCAATTTTTTCACAATTTTCAAACCGGTAATGAGCACTTCATATTCAGCCTCATTATTCGTACAATAAAATGCTAGTTTGTAGGAACACAACCTTACATTATTTGGGACCTTATTCTCTGTTGAAATGGGATGTGGATCCATAAACCAATGCCAGCCTATCTATGCCAACGAAACCATAGAATTCCATGCTCCAAAGATCATCTTCTTCTTCAAGGTGTTGAAACTCTTGATTCTGATTTGACACAATTTTCTGATCTGATTCTTTATGTTGCTCTGAATTTTCATCTTCCTTCTCAAATGGTTGTTCGGATATAGTAGGAATATTCTCTTTCTCTTTTTCTAACATTATTATAATGCAATCTAAAACTTCAGGAACATCCTCTATTTCTACTAATTAACAATCAATATAATTTAATCCAGAATCATTGTACAATATGAAGGAATCTAAGCCTGTATGTACAACGTTGATAGGATGATTATTAGGCCTTTCCTTATTTTTGATCATGTATTTCATTTTAGTCTCACGGTATAGTTTTCTCATTTGACTGAAGACAAGAATAGTGGCATAGGAAACGTCCAACTGCAGTCTACCTCTCAGTTTGGCCCCCCAGGATCTTGATAACGACATACCGAAACTTGGCGTAATATCAACAACTACCACATCCATAAGGACATTTTTGGTTGGGATCTACTTTAGGGAGACAACTAGATCTTTGATTAGACCCAAACAATGGAAACGACCAAAATCGAAAGAATATAGATCATGATATGGGCGGGTTATGCCAAGGACAAGCTTCTCCATGATGGCCTTGGGCATGAGGTTGTGGGAGGCCCCAGAGTCTAACATAGTGTTATGAACAATGCAGTGATGGACTTTAAGACTCAGGTAACATGGTGGGACCTCACTATATTCAGACTGACCATCAATGGCGGGACCAATTATTAACTCAGGTTGATCATCCTCTAAATTAACCATGTCAGATAAGGGGTCAACTTTAAAATTTTTGACTAGATGGGTTTTTTATTTATCAATTTTGATCAATTCAGTAAGAGGAATAGACGGCTTTAACTTAGAAATTTCTGACTCTAAATTGAAAGGTATTTTTGTATCTACCTCTTTTATGATAACATCCTTTTCTCAACATGATCTCTCGGTGCAGTTTCTCTTCTTAGAATATCTCTTTCTTTGACAGGTGCACTTGTAGAAGGCTTATTGCTTTTGTTGTGATTTGGAGCTACAATCTCTTTACCCTTATTTTGAACTTGTTTCGGTGGTGCTTATTTTTGCTGAACTGTCTTTTTCGAAGGTGGATTTATTGGAACATCTAGACTCATCAAGGAGTATTGCCTTTGCTGGGAACTCAATGCATTCAGGTACCCTCTCTTATAGTCATCAGATTCTACTTCTAACTCATGATCATTCACCATTATGAAATTTTTTTCATTAGGTGAACTTGTTTTTTCCACATATTCTTCATCCTCGATGAGAAAGATGGGCTGACCATCGGTTGTGAAAAGAAGGTTCTCCTCTACTGTTGGTTCTTACTCTTCATCACTTTGAGCATATTTATGTTGAAGTGGTGTTCTGATTTTTTGATGCTACTTTGTTTTAGGAGCTCTTTGCTCTCTCTGCTTTATCCGAAACTGAGGTTGTTGCTAGGCTCGAAAGTTCAAATTTCTGATTTGTGGTTCAGTCTATCTATCTAACATAGACATCCTATCAACCATTCTCTCCATGGTTTTAAGCAAGGCATAAAATTTAGTATCAGATGAAGTGGAAGGTTCCTCTTTGATAGTCACTTTGCGTTTAGTTTAAGTTTGGACTTTTTAATCAAGATTAGCCTCAACACTCACTAAAATTTTGATCATGTCTTCAAGGGTAGTGGGGTTTCTTTCTTTCAATGAGTAGGCCATATCTGGGTCAAAATTATTGAGATAACGCAGAAGGGATAAACCAGGAGCTGGTTTCATTTCATTAGGTATGGAATTATAGATTCTCAGGTATCGGGAATTGTATTCAAGCACTGATTCATTGGGATTGCATTTCAAGGAATCATATTCAGCAAGGATTTGTAAAGGGTTTTTCTTCTCATCCCACCTAGCTAGGAAAAAATCAGTTAGCTTAGTAGGATTCCTAATAGAATTAACTGCTAGGGCACGGAACCAAACTTTAACTTCACCGGAAAAACTTTGTGCAATGATTCGCATCTTGGAATAATCTGCATCTAACTCCTCAAGATCTATAAAGGTTGTGATTTTATCCATGTGCTGATGGGCAGTGATTTAATAGTTTTCATCAAAGAGGGGAATCCTTTGACCATATCCTTGAGGTAGATCAGCAAGATTACCAGGAAGAACTAAAGGTCCAAAACGAGCCATAATTAATGTTGAATGTGGTGGATGGGGTGGAACGAAGGATGAATTGGTCTGAAGAGGTCCTTGAGGGGGAAGTTGAGATGATGATGGGATGGATGATGAAACAGTAACTATTTGGGAAACTTTAGGGATATGAATATTTTCTTGTTGGTATTGAATGTAGGATTTTTCAGCATTGTAACTTAAGATATTGGCTAAATTTTCTAGCTTGTAATATTGTCTCCAGATTTTAACATCAATCTCATTTTCAGCTTCAACTAATGATGGATTTAACTCTAATATACAGGGTTCAGGGACTATTGTATTCAAATCATTCACGGATTTGGCTTTGAACAATGATAACTCAAATTTGGTATCAAATACTAAATTTTGTATGGCTACCAAATTAGAAGGTAATGAGAAAGACCTTACCAAATTTTGAGGAGGAGATTCTGACGAACTTGAAAATGGTTGAGATCTTTGCCTCCTTAGGATACTTTCAGGATCTTTGATGGGAGATAATGGATCTGGATTAGGATTAGACCTGTTATACCTTCTTCGAGAAGCCAGATTTGCTTTTGAGGAACTGCAATTATGAAATCAGCCTTATGAAACTCGATCTCATCATCCAAGGGATCAATTTCCAATGGATCTTTATCGTACACCAAGGAAAAGTTTGTCTCTTTGCTCCATGGCAATGGTTCCAAGATGTTATCACTCCGCCAAATTCCTGAGGCTGAAGAAGGAATCCCAACATAGGTAACCACAGACCAAGCTTTTGACTTGATATCTAGCCCTATCAAGCTGAAGAGGGATCTCTCCAAAAGGGTCACAGCTAGGAGGGCTAGAGAAATTAGGTTTTTTGGGCTAGATATGGAGTTCAGGGGGTTGTTTTGAATTTTTTTCGTTGGGGAAATCACTGGATGAAGAAATTAGGTCAAGGAAAGCTAGGTCAA
Source organism: Pinus albicaulis (assembly GCA_034641835.2). Classification (NCBI taxonomy): domain Eukaryota; kingdom Viridiplantae; phylum Streptophyta; class Pinopsida; order Pinales; family Pinaceae; genus Pinus; species Pinus albicaulis. The sequence goes on along the minus strand of CM076575.1, from coordinate 1,606,447,575 downwards.
GGCAAATGATTTAGGTTTGCAGGGATCAATGGGGCAATGTATTTATAATGATTATCACTTGAAGATAATTGTTATGGAATGGTGTTGAAGTTGTAAGAAGGCTAAGAAAATCATAGGAGATGTATTTTTCTCAGCCAAAAGAAGATGAACAAAATATGATCAGTTACCCAAAACAAAGCATGTGCAAGCATGTATTCTGATTATCTAACTTGTAAAATATCATAACATAGAAATTAAAGTGAACATGAATACAATAATTTCAAACATATGATATAGAAGAAGAAACAATGATACACATTCAATACCACAAGTATCTCATAAAATTAGCTGCAAATCCTCTTTATTAGCTTGGCCAAACTAAGTACAAAGTTTCCTTGATCAACTAGCAAACATCAAACTGATTCCAACCCTTGTATATTGTGAAGAAAGGGACTAAATAGATATGAAAATAACATTCAATCATCCTTAGGGTTCGAATCCATGAGGTGAGGAAGATATTACACAAAAACCTGAACTGATAGCTAAAGTATAGGATGGTCCAAGTGACTCATTCCTAACTTAATTGAATTGATTCATTACACCTCATTTGTTTCATTTGCCTAATGTATTTACTCTAGGTAATAGTAAAAACATGATAATTACATTTAGTTTCATCATTTACATAGGTAAAATCATCATTTCCCAAGATGAACATCAAAATAGGAGTTAAACTTAGAAAATTTTAGAAGACTACCAAACGTGCCATCTCCTTGTCAAATGCGCCCTCTCTGTGTCAAACACGCCCTCTCTATTCAAGGATGCTTTTGGGTGCCTTCCCAATGTCTAAATTTGATCCAAGATGGCTTGTTAGAAATCCCTTCAAGTCTAATTTTTAGACATGCCTTTAGTTTGAAAAATGAAGCTCATTTTCCTTGTCAAAAACTCATTTTCCCAATATTGGTAAACGCGCAATGCCAAGGCCAAAAATGAGGTAGAAACATGGCTTTTTGGTGGTTTTTTCCCCTTTTCACTGACCAATTTTCCTCCAAATGCCTATCAAATGTACAGGGTGCATGTCCTCATCATTATGAATTCAATGGTGGTGACCATTTTCTCATTATATGCCCCAAAAAAGAGCGTATCACCCTAGGTGTTGCGTGTTTGACATTTTTACTATGCTAAAAATGTCCCTAAAAACACAGAAATTTACAAACTTGCAAAATTTTCCATTTTTTTTTTATAAATTGGTGGGATTATTGCTGATCATATGTTTGAGGCATGGAGTGTTACCTCGGCAAGCATGTCTAGGCTCCTTTTATCCTCTTGTTTGGTCAAGGCTTCAATTTTTGCATTGGCTCTTTTGAGCTTGGCCCTTGCGATTTTGTTCCTCATGGCATAATACTTTGCCATCCTTCTTTCAATATCATTGTCCTTTTAAGCCTTAGCCAAGAGCTTCTCCAAGTGCTCATTTCCTTTATCAAATAAATATTCTTGGTCTTGATTCACCATGATTTCCATTTGTTCATCAACATCGAGCTCTTTAGCAAGCTCAAATTCTCTTTTCCTCTCTAGTTCTAGATCTCTTTTCAGCCCTCTAGTCCTAGGTCTCTGTCTTGGAGGTTGGTCCTCCTCATCATCAGTTTCACCATACTTTTCTAGTGTCTCTTCAAGCAAGGCTTTAGCCTTATCTTCCTCTCTTTGCGCTTTGATGAATTTCACTTTATCGATGAAGTGTTTGGTCTTCAGTTGTTGGTTCTCTTGTTTGAGAAAGGTAATGAAAAACTTGGACCTGTCAAGATTAGCTTGGAACTCTCTAATATTGGCTTCCCTCTCTTGGATGATCAAGGAAGGATCATCATCATCAATTGTGTCCAAGTCTACAAGTTCAAAATCTTCCTCTTTCTCATGGAGGCCTTTCTCTTCATGTATGTCCACCTCTGACATATTTTCCTTGGCTTTGTGTACCTACTTTGTTGGTGAAGAAGATAGGGCCCCTCCCACAATTTGTGGGGAAAAAACCTGCCTATTACCTCTCTAATAGGTATGTGCCAATATACCCAAATAATCCCTCTTAGGCTTGCTAATTTTACCTCTGCGAGGTGACCCAATCTCAATGTGAAATGGAGATGACGGTGGTGAGGTGGGTGAAGGAGACTGATCTGGTGATGTTGTATGAACTATAGGCTGAGATGGAGGAATGGATGTGGAAGGATGAGATGATGAAGGTGCATCTTGGCCGCGTTGAATAGGTGGGACAGTGAAAATATCATTGGATATGAAGGCACCCCATGCAATGTTTAACTGATCAAGGTGATGGAGGACCATCATCTTGATGAGGGAGTGGTGAAAGACACTTTGCATTTAAAGGTCATAATCTATCTTTTGGGAAATAAATTCCATCTTTTCAATGCTATAGTAGAGATAGTAAGGTATATTGATCATTCTTACCCTTGTGAAGTGCATGAGTAGCCGGACATGATAGGAGTATTTTCTAGAAAACCTACCCTCACAAGTAAAGTACCTCATGATTATTTTCATCATGGGGACATATCTGTCCAGGAGGTAAGAGAAAGGAAAAATATTCTCTCTCATTCTTGTACCTTGGTTTAATATATGGCTCATAATAGAACTAATTCAATTCTCCTTGCTTGAACCATTTTTCCCCAACATTTTGGATCCCAGTAGTAGTTGATATGATGGCAGGGGACACAATGAAAGTGACACCAACAAGGGTTACCTGTTTGTCATGGAGGTTAGAAATGAATAATCTGGTCAACATAGGATGGTATTGGACCCTTTGTACTTTCTCACAGAACTCAAAACAACCTACCTTTTTAAAGCATGTCACGGTGATGGGAGATGCCATGAGTTCTCTGGTATTTGTTGGCTCATGTATAATGATTCTCCCTCCCTTTTTAGATGACCTTCTCTCCTCTCCTTCTTCCTCCTCACTATGACTTATGTTCTCTTATTCTACCATGATGTATTTGGTGTCAAAACCCTAGGGAGATGATGGAATGGAATGTGGGTGTAAGAAGTGTGGATTGGTGTGAGGAAATTTGAGGAGATGGGAATAGGGATTTGTGATATGAGGGAGGTGACAGGGGGTAGTGATGATGAGGGGTTTTAGAATATGGGATTTAATTATAGGTAGGGTATAGGGAGCCTAGGCAAGTGAATACCTAGGGCTTAGGGTTTTGAAGGAGATGAAAGCTTAGGGAAGGAGATAGTTATGTAGGGGTTATGGGAAAGTGTTTTATGATATGGGAGGTTGGGATAGGGTAAATTGAAATGTGGGAATGGTAGTGGTATGCTAGTAGAATGATACTAGTGTTTTTAACTTAAGATGGCACCAAAACCAAATTAAACATCACATAAACTGATTAAGGAGAAGAGGAGTGATGAATTTGTGACTTACTTGCTTGCTGGAGAGTGTAGGAAACCATTTTTTAAGCTTGAGAGAGATGTAGTGGTCTTTTGGAAATCCTTGAGGTTTTTCAGGAAAATGCGCAACACCCAGGTTAAGTGTGCCCTCCTCTTCATAGACGTGCAGTGCCTTTAACAAATGCACAACATTTTCAGGAAAACACGCAGCACCAGTGCAGAATGCGCTCTCTGCCCCTGTTTTGCACAATTTCACCTAAAAGATCAAAAAATTCTCCTTTGTTGAGTATGCTTGAGGGTGTAGGAAGAAAATGAACTTTGAAATGATGTCTTTGAGGGCTTTTGTACTTGAGTGGGTTTGATTTATGTTTTGAAAACCCACTTTTCTAATGTTTCATTTCACTTTTAAAATTTTCACACTAATGCTCTTTGACTTCTGACTTTTTGTTTTGCAGGTTAATCTTGCTGGAGTTTTTCATTTATCTCCTTCATTTTGTCATGAGTGTTTTGGGTTGGAAGCTAGGGATTGAAAATATTACATATAGAAAACATAAATTTACATAGGAAATTAAAAATAAATTGCATCTCTGTTTTCATATCAAAATGACATTTTTATATGAAAATCATAAAAAATCAAAATTACAAATTTAAAAATATGATATTTACATGTTGATGATCTTCTGTAGGTGAAAATAAAATGTTTATTGAGTCACTCTCACACATTTTTCTGACTTTATTGGATGTCATGGTGCATTTTTAGACCTTGAACAATGAAACCTAATGACCTAATGTGACCTTGAATGACCTGACTTCCATGATTGACTTTAATTGAGATAGGACATGGTGAAATGAGCTTTTCAAAAGTGTTGTTATGCTCAGCAAGACATGAAGGTGAGTCAGCAAATGTGATTTTCCGAGGGAGAGTGAAGTTTTATTGAGTAGGTCTACCATCAGTGAAACAATTTTTAGCATGACCTAATGGAATTATATAAAAAATTTAGAGTGAGACACTAAAATGAGAATGAAAAGAGTGATTTTGATCACTGATGGCAGAATTCATATTCTGACACTAAAAAATTTCTTGAAAGTGAAGAGGAGCAGAGAAATACTGTTATTTTGAATGAGTAGGACCTCGTATATATGGTACTTCTACAAGTTATATTAAGTTTTTATTTTTAGATTGAAAGTTTTCTTTTTATATGCATTATACATTTGAATTGTTATCATAAATGAATGGTAAATGCACTTTTGTACTGATATTTGTTTATGATCTCTTATCTTATATATAATCAAACATATAAATGTGTACATTTCACAATTCTTTTAATCAAACTACTTTGTTAAAAGAATTACCTTTACATAATTTTCATCTCCTTCAACTTTTTAATAATATTTATTACTAATAGTTGGAAGATATCTTTTTAGATCGCATAAAGGAAGGAACAACCCTGGTATATAATAGAATATATAGTTTTAGATAAATGCATATGATAGATTAAAGAATTTTCCATTTGCATGTTATATAAGAAAAACAAACCCCAAAATCATCCTTTTTGGGGAACTGGTCCCTTTATCCCCAGTCGGAGCCACCACACCAAACGCAAAAGGACTTTCTCTAAGGTCCGGACTGGGTGGTTTTCCCCCATGTTGTTGCAATGGAATTCTAAGGCCTCAACATTTTGGCACTAGAAGGAGAGCCAATTGTGAATGGCAATAATATCTTATCAGTCTAAAATCCAATCTAAGATTCTCTCGCCCTCTAGATCCCTTCAACTTCTAGAACATTAGCTAGATCTAAATCTTTAAGATATGAAGTTGAACATCCCTCTCCTAAGTCTCCTAGTGAAACTCAACCCATACTATCTCCAGATTTTCATCGAAATTCCCCAAAAGTTCAGTCTTTGATAGAAAATTTAGAGAGAGTATCTATTTCTACTGAAAATCCTAAAATTTCTCAATCATCTGAGATTAGTGTTTCATCTTCTTTATAACCTAGAATAATATTAACTCGATTAGAAACTCAAAAGACATGAATTACTCCTTTTGAATTTCCTATCGATACTTCTCGAAGGAAGAAAAAGAAGACTGAATCAGATTCAATTAGCAGAGAGGTCTTATCTAATAATCCACCCCATTCAAATTTGTTTCCTCCACTCACTTCCACAACTTCCATTCCAAAAATCAGTGTTACTTTAACTAGTTCTAGCACACAAACTACTACTGCTTCAACTAGTTCTAGCACTCAGCCTGCCTCTTTGTCAACTCAAACTCAATCCATCACCTCCACCCAAGGTCCAATGGCAAGCCAAGTACCTCCACCAAATGTACAACCATGGAACAATCTAGGTGTTGTACAAATTCATGCTCCTCTTCATCCTCTTCCAAAATACCCTAAAAAGTGGTTACCTAAATTTAATCTTGATGATGGTCTTCCAGCTAAAGAACACATCCATAATTACATGTTAGCCATTAATTTAAAGGAGGTAATTGAAGAAGACTGTGTTGTAAGTTTATTCCATATACTGTCACAAGATTTGTAGGATCCTGGTATTTTTCATTACCTGCCCGCTCTATAACTAGTTGGAATATGTTCGAAGAACAATTTTTAGCTAAGTTTGGAGATGACAGAACCACCGCATCATTCGTCAATGATCTATCAAATATAAAGGCTAAAACAGGGGAGAAAATAAAAGATTTCAATTCAAGATTTAACAAGTTACTCAATAAAATTCCTGCTACATCAGTTCCTAGTGCAGAAGTTCAAATTGAGTGGTATATTTCATCTCTCCCATCTAATATAGTCATTTTTGTTGATAGAGAAAAATTGCCTACATTGGCCGAAAATATGAAGGAATCTTTGTCTGTAAAGAAATGCATAATCGCTCTTGAAAAGAAGAATTCCCAAGAAGATAGGAAATCAAAGAAAGTATCCTTCAAAGATGATTCAAAGAAAAAACCACCAAAAGGCCCTTTTGATGTAGAAGGTCTTTAAAAAAATTTAAAGACTATGACAAATGAAATGGAAATATCAAGAAACAAGTTGCCGAAAGTTCTAGTTCAAAGAAAACCTTCAGACCCTTTAAGAAAAATCGGTCTTCCAATTCTCAGCCGCCCAACATCATATCTAATGTTGATTCTGATCAAGGTATTGATGAAGAGAAAACAGAAGAAGAAGAAACTAAAGCAGAAGAAGAAGTTGAATTAAATGGAATCTGGGATTTTATCCTACCAAATGATGAACAACAAGAAGCTTTACCTGTAAGTACAAGGAGCAAGAATACCACTAAAGCAATGCAGCCAAATCAGAAATAGAAGAACTCAATGCCAGCTAAAGACAAAACAGTAAGTAAAAAATATACATCTAAGGCTACACAAACTAACCCTGCTACTTCAGATGTTCCACCTACATCAAAGATAATGGTAGTCTCTGACACCATTGAATATAATGTAGTTGAGGATCTAAAAAATACCAGGGCCAACATTTCAATTCATGAACTTACTAAGCTAAAACAGCAGGAGAAGATCTTACTCAGAGATTTGAATGTGGTTCCTGCTTCAGCCTTACCTTCTCCAGTAGTAGTTCAAGCTGCTAATCAAATGGGTAAACCTCCTTCTCCTTCAACTAAAATAGACGCTACAGATTTTATTATGATATGTGATTGATCCATCCCTCATACTCTTCCATTTATTTTAACCTAGGAGATCTATAGTAAGAATGTCCACAATTGTTTAATAGACTTAGGGGCATCCTCTAATATCATGCCAAAGTCAATATGTGCTAATTTGAACATAACTCCTCAGATTTCTCCTATTCATATAGTACAACTTGATAGAACAAAAGTAGAGGTTGTAGGAGAAATAACTTATGTCTCTATCAGATTTTCATCAAACCCTAAGTTTGTCCAGATAATTGATATATTGGTGGTTGATATTCCTGAGTTTTACGATTTAGTGTTAAGCAGAGACTGGTCTGAGAAGCTTCATGGATATTTCGCAACATACTGGTCACATATGTGGCTACCCCACAATGGAAAGCCAAACCAAATCTGGGTTGACCGAAAGAAGTTCATGAAGCATACAGCCACTAATCTTGAAGGGATAATGAGCCAATAGCATTCAATAATAATATTATTGGAAATTACTCGGCAGAATCATTTCTTGGAAATTTTAATTCTCAACCATTACCCTTTTTCGAAAATACAGTTATCTCTCAAATTGAAATTTTTTCCAGACAGACACTTCTAAGTGTAAAAAATTTGTAAATAAACCAGTAGTTAATTCTTTATTTTGGATTCTTTATTTTGATGGCTCTAAATCAGAAGATGGCGCAAGAGCTGGCCATATTTTAATAAACCTAGAAGGAGAAAAAACCATGTTAACATATATACTCGAATTTGATTGCACAAACAATATAGCAGAATATGAAGCATTAATACAAGGTTTGTACAAAGAAATTGACCTTGATGTTAAATATCTGAAAGTACTGGGAGATTCGAAAATCATTTTCAAACAAGTAGAAATACTATCCATTGTCACTCTGGACATCTTAAGCATTAGCAATCATTAGTCCAGGAATTGACTTCTTATTTCTTAGCTTTCAATATTTCCTTTGTACCCAGATTACAAAATGCTAGCGCAGATTTATTGGTTAATGTAGCATCGAAATTAATTCCATCTCAAGAATTTAGTCCCGATAATTTTTCTATTGAATTGATTTTTAGACCATCTGTTCCTGATAATATTACCAATTGGAGAGTATTTAATAATGATTCTGATATCATATATTTACTTACATCTAAAGGATCTTATGATAATCAAATTCTAGATGAAAACCAACATGATACTCAGAAAAAGGAAGAACAAGATGAAAATCCAATTCCTAAGTCAGTTGTCAAATTAGAAGACCTTTATGATTTAAAAGATAGGTTTAAGAGAGTTACTAATTCTAAAACTCAAAGTTCAACCTTAAGATTTGAGTTAGTAAATCTCAGAATTGATGATAAACCACAAAATGTCAATTTAGGTCTTGGTCTATCTTCTGATGAAAGATTATCATTTGTCAAGTTATTAAGGACTTACAAAAGTTTTTTTGCTCAAGATTATACTGATCTTAAAACATATGACACTATTTTTATTCAACACATTATTCCTATGATTTCAGATGAGAAACCAATACATCAAAAATTGAGGAAATTCACCCAAATATTGAAAATAAAATCAAAACAGAGTTGAATAAACTCCTCAAATATAAGATCAGCTTTCCAATTAGACATTCTAAATAGGTTTCAAATATATTTCCTATCAGGAAGACAAATGGTGACATTAGGATTTGTATCAATTTTAGAAATTTGAATAAAGCATGTCAGAAAGACAATTTTCTATTACCAACCATGTAACAAGTACTGCAAATAGTAGCAAGTTCTGAACTTATGTCTTTTCTAGATGGATTTTCAGGATATAACCAAATCTTGGTACATTCAAATGACATATTAAAGACTACATTCAGGACTAAGTGGGGAACTTATGCCTATCAAAAGATTTCATTTTTCCTAATTAATGCAGGTTCCACTTTTCAAATAGCCATGGACATAGATTTTAGAGGAATCATTAAAAAATCAGTGGTTATTTGTCTAGAGGAAATTACAGTCTTTTCTACACAAGCAACAAATCATGTGAATGACCTAAAACAAGTCTTTGAGTGATGTAAAAAGTATGGAATTTCATTAAACCCAAAGAAGTCATATTTTTCTCTAGATGAAGGAAAACGTATAGGATTCATTGTGTCTAAGAAAGGTATCTATATTGATCCTGAAAGAATCGGAGAGATTTAAAGAATTCCTTTCTCTCATAATAAGAAAACTATGCCGTCATTTCTTGGACAGATAAACTTTCTAAAAGGATTTGTCCCTGAATTTTCACAAATATTTTTACCTTTACACACCATGATTAAGAAAAATTCAATCTTTAAGTGGGGACATAATGAAAGGGAAGCATTTGATTTAATCAAACAATCTATTATCAATGCTCCATTTTTTACTACTCCCAATTTTCTTAGTCCTTTCATTTTATATACATTCTCATCAGATACATCATATGTTGATATTCTGACACGGCTTAATGACCAACAAATTGAAGCACCAATATCATTTTTCAGTTCCAATTTGCAAGGTGCAGAACTAAACTATTCATCTGCTGAGAAACAAAAATTTGCAGTATTTAAAGCTATAAATAATTTTAGGCCATTTCTCCTCAAAACTCACACCAAGATAATAGCTCCATTTTCTGTAGTGAGACATTTATTCATGCAAAGAGAATTAGGAGAGAAAATGGATAACTAGGTTACTGCTTTACAAGAATATGATGTAGAAATTAGACCTTCTGAAATTGTTAGAGGTCAAGGTTTTTGTATAATTTTAACAGGAGCATCCCATTTATCATCAGAGGCAGATTCAAGTAATAATGTGCAAGTATCAGAAGTAAGCGTCAGCGATGCTCAGTCTCAATACACTGATCTCAAGTTTTATTTTAAAAATTGATATGCCCCAACTCAACTCAGTTATAAAACAAAACGTGCTTTGAGATTGAAATCCAAGCAATATGAAATGATCAATGATGTATTGTTTAGCAAAAAATTTGATTATGTGTTATTAAGATGCTTATAGAAAACTGAAGCAGATAAAGTTTTGCAGGAGCTCCATGATGGACAAGTTGGAGGACATTTTGGAGGGAATACAACAACACATAAAATCATGCATGTAGGTTAATATTGGCCAACACTTTTCAAAGATACTGATGAATATGCAAGGAAATGAAAATTTTGTCTCAAAGTGCATCTGGAAGACAAAGGAAACCATATTTCCCATTACAGTGAGTTAATATCGAACAACCATTTGAACAATGGGGATTAGATATAATCAATGAGATCATTCCTAACTCTTCCAAACAGCATAAATATATTCTCATAGCTACAAATTATTTTACTAAATGGGTGGAGGCAATTCCACTATGTAAAAAGTATATAACTAATATGTTATATATCCAATATTCTCCTGATCACACACTATTTTAACTTCATGCACAATACAGAATCTATTCCACCATTGATCATCACATGCGGAAATTAAATCAATTGCAAAGCACACATGAAACCATAAAAATTCACACACATTAACACAGTTGTTTTACGGGAAAGCATGAAGCTAAAAAACCAAACTATCTGTATATAATATATGTCATAGAGATCATGTAACAATCCTCATACAAAGTTGATCATATCAAGCTCTCAGTACAATACAATCGCTACACACTAATTAGGCCCGATCTAGCAAATCCATGCACCGATCTCTGCCACCTACTAGCCTGCCTCTACTACGCAATCCCTACTGAAGAATGGCTCTGAATGAACTCGAATCCACCTGGCTTGCACTGTGCAATCCTCATTGGCATCTCTACTGAGTGTTGGAGGATCTATCGAGTGTTGGATGCAATCAATGCATCACTATAGTCACAACTGATAGTCTATCTTGCCCTTTCACCTATCTCTCCACCGGTCTCCACTGAAACTGTCTATGCACTATAGTTAACTGATGTATTCTTCAGTTGATTAATGAGTTATTATTTAGTGAATTAATTAACTAATTAATTCACACCACTCTCACTAGTGTATCAATGAGTTAGACTAAATACAACTATCTCAACTGAGTCTAACTGAGTTAAACTAAATACAACTCCACCAACTACTTCTATAATTCCACCAAACTCTGTCACATGAGTTCTAACTAAAGTCCTCATGCATTAGCTCCAGTAAACCCTCAGGAATAGCGTAATTCCTTTTTTCAGCTGTTGTGCCACATCTGTGCACTTAATTGAATTGCTCCAAGAGAATAAGATAATGTTTAGAGTCCAAATATTATTAAGAGCTAATAATATTCGACATATCTATTTTTAGACTGGAAATATAAAAATAGATTCCTCCCAATATGTCTAAAAATACAAGTCCATCTATTTTTCGAACTTGACCAACCATCCACAAATAGCATCCTGCAACTCATAGAATATGATCAACATGTCTAAAAAAAGACATAGTCTAAAAAATAGACTTTGCGCCAAAAATAGCCTGCGGGCCCACTTAGTGAAGGCGACTTCTTTCTGCTAAGCTCATCATCTTGTTGAATCTCAACACTCCCTCTCAACAAGATAGGGATTATCTGCCACCCCGATCCTGTCTCTATGGTATTCAAATTTTCTCCTGGTGAGCGCCTTCATCAGAATATTTGCATCCTGATCCTCTATGGGAATGTAAGAAAGCATCTCTGATATGATGGTACCAGATGTCAATATGTTTATATCTATCATGAAATACTGGATTAACCGAGAGTTTAATGCAACTTTGATTATCACAATATATCACAGTAGGATCTAAGTGTGAATCGAACAACCCGACCAGGATCTTCCTCATCCATATAGCCTCGCATGCAGCCAAACTTGCTGCCATGTACTCGGCCTCCACTGAAATAAGTGCCACGGATCTCTGTTTCCTACTGTACGAAGAAACTGTTGTAGACCCGATACTGAATATCCCTCCAGATGTGCTCTTTGTATCTGTTGGGCTCCCTACCCAATCTGCATCCATGAAGCCATGCAGCTTTACCTCATCCGACTGTTTGTACCACAATCCATATCCTGATGTGCCTCTGAGATACCTCAATACATGCTTTCCTGCCTTCCAAAAGAGCTTGGTAGGCTTAACCATAGATTTTGAAAGCTAGTTAACAGCGTAGCATATGTCCAGTCGTGTATTGACTAGATACACAAACGAACCAACCAACTGTCGATAAACAGTGGCATCCACTACCTCTGCCGATGTAGCATCCTCTTTCCTCCAACCACCAGGAAGAGGAGTGTCGATAGGCTTGCACCCTTACATGTTGAACTTTTCCAGTATCTCTTGGGCATAGTTTCCTTGAGACACAAACATTCCATCCTTCCGCTGCCAAATTTCCAATCCCATGAAATAATGAAGGAGGCCCAGGTCCTTCATCTCAAACTCCTTTGCAAGATATGCCTTGCATGAGTGTATCAACAGTTCATCACCTGTTAGTATCAAATCATCTACATAAAGTACAATAATCAGCAACTTACCATCCACCACAATCTGGTATAGGTTCGGATCCGCCTCACTCTTAGTGAATCCAAGTCCGGTGAAATAACTGTCTATCCGTGTGTACCAAGAACGAGGTGCTTGTTTCAACCCATACAACGCTCTTTTGAGCCTACACACATGCGACTTACTGCTGAAGATTTCGAATCCTTCAGGCTGCTCTATGTACACCTCCTCCTCAATGACTCCATTGAGGAACGCAGTTTTCACATCCATCTGATGAATGTGCCAACCCATTTGCGCTGATAGAGCAAGGATGGTCCATATGGAAGAATACCTTGCGATAGGTGCAAAGATTTCTTCATAGTCGATCCCTTCAATCTGTGAGAAGCCCCGGGCAACAAATCTTGCCTTGTACTTATCAACGATCCTGTCAGCAGTTTGCTTCACTTTGTAGATCCATCTCGAACCTACCATTGATTTCCCTTCCGACCTTGGGACAATCTCCCATGCACTGTTTCTGACAATAGAATCATACTCTTCCACCATGGCATCCACCCATGCAAGGTCCTCCACATCTTCCTCGAAAGAGGATGGTTCTGTCACGATACACTTGCTCATCAGAGCCATGTATCTAGTAAATCGGTCAAGTGACTGTCTCTGTCTGTGCTGTGATGTAGGTTCTCCTACATTCTGCGCTGCATCAAGATTCAGTCGCTCAGCTTCTGTAGTGCACTTCTACCCTCTGATGTTTGGCACTGCATGAGTGGTTTCTTCCACTCCATGAACCTCCTCTTATGGCTGATCCACATCCTAAGGCTCATCTTTAGGAACTAGTAGCTCCTCATCTTCATGCAAGTGTAGCTCCCTCTCAAGCGAAAACTTCATGGCTTTCTCCTCATGAAATTTGATATCCCGTCGCACAACAGTCTTCCGACTGTCTCGAAAATACACACGATAATTGTGGGGTGTTTCTGTGTACCCCAAAAATATCCCAACCTCTGTGGTCGGCTCCAGCTTCTTCCTGGCATCCTTCGTCACATGGATGTAAATATGTGAGCCAAAAGTGTATGGGAAGGCCCTGATCATGCAACATCGCCCGTGCAACACCCACGATCGTTCTGTTCTTTCGCTCCGTGACCCCATTCTGCTGTGGGTTATGAGGCGGTATGAGCTCTCTTCGAATTCCTTTTGCACTGCAAAAGTCTTTGAATTCGCCAGAGATGAATTCACCACCATTATCGCTCCTAAGAGCTTTCACCTGCTTCCCCGACTCTTTCTCAACCAGTGCCTTGAACTCATATAACTTTGAGAATGTCTCGCTCTTCTTCTGCATGAAGAAGATCCAGCACTTACGAGAAAAGTCATCAACAAATATCACATAATACTTGTGCTTTTCTGTCAAAGCTACTGAGAAAGGTCCACACACGTCTGTGTGAATTCTCTCAAGGATCATCATGGCGCGACTATCCTTCTCATGAAAAGTGGCTTTCACAAATTTTCCCAAAGTACATCCCTTGCACTGATCTGACTGCGCAAGTGTACCCTTGGGAAGCCCGGTAGAAATCTGCTGCAAAATTTTCAAAGCGCCATGGTGAAGATGGCCCAATCTCCTGTGCCACAATTCGCCCTCATCCCGGCTCACCACTCCTTCTGCTTTGCCTGCCATTGCTGCGTAGCCATCTACCTGCTATTGATAAAGGTTCTTAACTCGAACCCCTATCCTCTGGGTTTCACCAGTTTTTTTACTACGCAGGAAAGCCTTTCCCTCGCAAAAAACATCATAGCCCTTGTCTTCCAACATCTCCACAGAGATCAGATTCTTCTTCAATCCTGGAACATGCATGACATCCTTCAATATGAAAGGTTTACCAGACTCCCTCTCAAAGGAAATGGTCTCGATACCAGTCGCACTGTATCTACCATCATCACCCATCTCGATGTGCACTCCAAGATCCTTCTCATCCCAATCAGTAAACAAATATTTGTCTCCGGTCATATGGAAATACGTGCCACTGTCAAGAAACCACACTAATCCCATCACAATTGAAACCAAGCATGCGATCAGCTAAAAATCTAGCTCAAACTGTGAGGCTAAGGCCTCTCCAACTACAGATCCAGCAGCCTCCTTATTTTTCTTCTTCTGTGGACAATTAGTGGCGTAATGTCCATGTTGGTAACAGTGAAAGCACTTCACCTTGGACAAGTCCTGCTTCTTGCCTTTCGCACCGGATTGAGAAGGATTTTTCTTTCCCTTCCCCTTCCTTGCTTTGGCAGCCAAAGCGTAATTTTATTCATCTTCATTCTTCAAAGAAGATCCATCCCTGGTACCCCGCCTTATCTCCTCCTACACAAGATCCGACCAAAGTCACTCCCATCCTAGCAATTTCTCCCAACCATTGACAGCGTCCTCGTAGCTATGCCAACTCTTCTGAAGCCTAAGGAGATCCAAGCTCACTAAGTCTTCTTCATCAACAGTAACCCCCACACTTCCCAGCTCATCCCTGCACTGGATAAACTTCGTGAGGTACTTGGGTATACTGTCACCTTTCTCCATTTTTATTTTCCTGAGTTTGTCTTTAAGCGCGAACTTCCTCTGGTCTTCTGCTTTGGAACAAGTCTATCAAAGCTTTCCACATCAAGAATGGAGAAGCTTTACCATGAAGGCTGGACACAATTTGATCCTTCACACCTTCCAACATAATCCTTCGACATTTTGATGTCTTCTTTTGTCATGCGTCAAGTGCGGCAGCATCACTAGAAGTAGGTTTTGTAATTTCTGCATCTATGAACTCCTTCAACCCATTATCATCCAGCACTGCCTCCATCCTGTCCTTCCATGCAATATAATTCGAGCTGCCCTCAAGGGCATACTCCAATTGCAATCCATTGAAAGAAATTTCAATGAATGCTCAACTTCTACACCAAGAAAACACTGCAGCAAATTCGAATTCCACCAGCACAAAACTCAACCGCTTCAATAATTGCAATTGCTCTGATCAATATCGCTCCGATACCATGTAGAAATTATATAACTAATATGTTATATATACAAGATTCTCCTAATCACACACTATTTTAACTTCATGCACAATACAGAATCTATTCCACCATTGATCATCACATGTGGAAATTAAATCAATTGCAAAGCACACATGAAACCATAAAAATTCACACACATTAACACAATTGTTTTACGGGAAAGCCTGAAGCTAAAAACCCCAACTATCTGTATATAATATATGTCATAGAGATCATGTAACAATCCTCATACAAAGCTGATCATATCAAGCTCTCAGTACAATACAATCGCTACACACTAATCAGGCCCGATCTAGCAAATCCATGCACCGATCTCTACCACCTGCTAGCCTGCCTCTACTGCATAATCCCTACTAAAGAATGGCTCTGAATGAAATTGAATCCACCTCGATTGCAATTTCCAATCCTCATTGGCATCTCTATTGAGTGTTGGATGCAATCAATGCATCACTATAGTCACAACTAATATTCATGCTCTTTCACCTATCTCTCCACTGGTCTCCACTAAAACTGTCCATGCACTGTAGTTAACTAATGTATTCTTCAATTAATTAATGAGTTAATATTTAGTGAATTAATTAATAATTAATTCACACCACTCTCACTAGTGTATCAATCAGTTAGACTAGATACAACTAGCTCAACTGTGTCTAACTGAGTTAACTTGAACACAACTCCACCAACTACTTCTATAACTCCACCAAACTCTGTCACATGAGTTCTAACTAGAGTCCTCCATGCAATAGCTCTATTAAACCCTTAGGAATAGTGTAATTCCTTCTGTCAGCTGCTGTGCCACATATGTGCACTTACCTGAAGTGCTCCAAGAAAATTAGATAATGTTTAGAGTCCAAATATTATTAAGAGCTAATAATATTCAACATATCTATTTTTAGACTGGCAATCTAAAAATAGATTCCACCCAATATTTCTAAAATTAGAATTCCATATATTTTTCCAACTTGACCAACCATCCACAAATAGCATCCTACAACTCATAGAATATGACCGACATGTCTAAAAATAGACTTTGCGCCAAAAATAGCCTGCGGGCCCACTTAGTGAAGGCGAATCTTTTCACTAAGCTTATCATCTTGTTGAATCTTAACACACTAAAGGTAGCCAACTCTAATAATATTATTGATTTCATTGATCATTTTTTCCTAACTAGGTTTGGTTTACCTACTGCTTTAATTTTTTATAATTCATCTTATTTCTCAGGAGCTACTATGATAGAATTTTCTATCAAAAGAGGTTTTAAACTTAATTATTATGCTAATTATTATCCGAAAGGAAATGGTTTAGCAGAATCCACAAATAAAAAAATTATTAGAATCATCAAACGAACTATTGACCAAAACCAACGAAATTGGCACAAGTCATTGACATTTTCTCTTTGTGCAAATCGAATAACTCCAGAAGGCCTGCATTGGCACTTCTGCATTCAATCTTGCTTATGGAAAAGAAGCTATTCTTCCTACCAATTTTTTTATTCCTTCTCACGCCTTAGCTCAATTTATTGATGAATCCCCTTCTTCTTCCTTGCAAGTAAGACAATTTCAAATCCTTAAGCTTGAAGAAGAAAGAGAAAAATCTAAAGTTACTCATGCACATCATTAGCAGTTAGTTAAAGCTTCATTTAATACAATTTCTGTCACTCCTAAAAAATTCCAAATTGGTGATCTGGTATTGAAATGGGATAAAGCACATGAGGGAAAAGGTAAACACACCAAATTCCAAAGATTGTGGCTAGGTCCATTTCAAATCATTGAAGAAATAGGCCCATCAACATTTTTATTGCAAGATCTATGAGGCAAAAGAGATTCTTTGCCTATTAATGGGCAGATTTTAAAGAAATATTTTTCACAGGAGGTAACCCCTTATATTCCCTGTATATTACTGTCTTTTCTTTTCCTTAGGAAAATAAAAGTTGGATAGTATTGATTTTTAGATTTTCAAGTAAACATCTCATAAAATCTTTTTGATTTATTGCTTATAGAAATGAAGATTGTTAAGGAAACAATCAAAAGATTCAAATATCAAATAGATTAAATTTTACTAAAAGATGCAATTTCACTGTAGTTATTTATTATTTGATGAACTCTCATCTTTATAAAGCATGGTTATTTTGTTATTAGTCAAGAAACTAATATTAAGCATAGTAAAGACTCTTTCAAAGATAAGTAATCTTAAACTCCAAAAAGTTATCATCCAGAATCCTCAAAAGTACCAATGATTCACCCCATCTAGCATGTAGAAATTATACAACATGCATGTATATCTTGGATTCACCCGATCTAACAATGTACTAAAGTTAAATACTGAATTTCTTCTAAAAATATTTTGCGCAATTAAAAACACAATAGCTAATTACATGAACATGAAGAAGAATCAAATCACACACAACATAGATAATTTCTTGGGGAAAGCTTATAGCTTAAAACCCCACTATCTTATATTGTATATTTAGCATGGATCATGAAAAAAATACAATGTCTTTCTCTACTGACAAGAGCCTCCAACATTTAGCTATCTATCTCACACTGTCCTCACATAAAAATGACCAATACTTAGTCAATTTCCAGCCTCCTAACATCATGCCTTGCTTGCATAATCCCTGATGGTCAAGATCCCTAAAAGATAGGAATTATTTCATGCCTTAACTGTGCAAGTATCATGGTCACTCCAATGAGCGGTTAGTTTGATGTGTGAAAGCCAATAATGTCACAACTGATAGTCAACTTCCCTTTCACCTAGAACTCAACTGTGTCTCCAATGGATCTAACATGCATGCAACTAATAATAGTAAATCTTCAGTTGCATGTGACATCACTGCATGTGAATTAATTAATATTTAATTCACTTGATCTCTCACTAGTGTATCTTCAGTTACAACTAGAACAACTGAGTTAAACTATTTACAACTTGCACAACCTCATGCACCACTGCACTTTGAACTCTATTACAACTAGAATTACTTTGCATGTCCCACCAACTAACCTCTAACTTGAAATCCACTAGATAACTGAATTTTCCACTTTCAATTAACTCATTAAATTCCACATTGAGAATAGATTACATTTTAATGTCCATCTAAATTAAGGGATAATAAAAATAGACATGCACCCAAAAATAGCACCGTGGGCCCCACCCTAGTTTGGGTGCTTAATCCAACCAGGTGGTTAATGCAACCAAGTGCTTAATGCACTAGGCATGGGTGTTGAATCTTCTTGTTGAATCTCAACACTCCCTCTCAACAATAAAGGGATTATCCTTCACCCTGATCTTGTCTCTATGGTATTCGAATTTGCTCCTAGTGAGCGCCTTCGTCAGAATATCTGCATCCTAATCTTCCGTGGGAACTTATTGTAGCAACATGTTTCTTCTATGCACACAATCTCTAAGATGATGGTACCATATATCTATATTCTTGGACCTATCATGAAACACAGGATTAATCGAGAGTTTAATGCAACTCGGATTATCACAATGAATTACTGTCGGATCCATCTGAGAACCAAACAAAGCAACCAAGATATTTCTCATCCAGATAGCCTCACATGTAGCTTGACTTTCTGCCATGTATTCCGCTTCCGCTGAAATGAGTGCCACGAAACGTTGTTTCCTACTGTACCGGGAAATTTTTGTTGACCCAATGCTAAAGATCCCTCTGATGTGCTCTTTCTTTCCAATGGACTGCCAGCCCAATCTGCATCCGTGTAACCATGAAACTTCACTCCATCCATCTGTTTGTGTTGGAAATATGATGCAGAGTGTTGTCCTTGATGGCAACCCACTGAATGAAGATGAAGACATGCGACTGTTGACATGTGTTGTCCTTGATGGCAATCCACCTGATGAAGTTATGCTTGACTTGATGAACTTGGTAAATGATGTAAATCTGATGTGATATGTTGTTGAGTGTTGTCCTTGAAAGGCAACCCACTTGATGAAGATGATGAAAACTTACTTGATGAAGGTGTGCTTAAGAGAATGTGTTCCCGATGAAGAAAATATGATGTTTCTACAGTGTGTACAGAAGGCTATGAAGAAAGGATTTCAGAATGTACTCAAAGTATGATGAAAAAGAGTATGTCTCTTGGTATACGCGGATTGGCCTAGGGTAAGTCGCGTATGCACGCGGAAAAGAACGTGCCAAGTCGCGTATGGGCTAAAGCGCTCAAAAAGTGCAAAACCAAGGGTAACCACCATGGTATTGACCCATGGTATTGGGTAATGATCCGCCTAATTGACCACGTCCAGGTAGTTTTGGGCTCATGGTATTGTTTTGGCCCATGGTATTGAAAAAGGGGCTCATGGTATTGAAAAAGGATAAACCTATATAAGGAGAACAAATTCATTGTGCATAAGATGAGTGTGGGTGCAAGATGTCTAAGCTTGAATGAATACTTCTCTCTGAAGTATATTTGAATGGAAAGGGTTACACTTGAATGATAAATCTGAATGTATGATGCACCAATTATGAAGAAGGGGATCTAGATCTGAATTGCTCTTGTATTTGCTAGATCTGATTATGGAAGGCTTAGATCTGTGATGAGGCGAGCATCTAGGCGAACATCTGTCTGAAGAAAAAGGGTAGATCTGAACTGAATATCTGATCTGATGAAGTATGTTGCTCTGTAATGATTGAAGATCTATACGCTACTTCACCGCGGAGGAAGCGCGTATATACGCAGCTTCAGCGAAGAGAAAGCGCGTATGCGCAATAAAATATACACTGAGTTATACGCTGGTTTGTATGGACGGAAGCGCGTATACACGCGACATCAGTGAAGGGAAAGCGCGTATGAAAACTAGGGTTTGCTGAAGCAAGGGGTATGAAATATCTGAGCTGTTCTGCTGTGTTTATGCTATCTGATCTGTGTTGATATGTATCTGTTGATGATGTATGGTTGTGCTTAAAAGTATGGAAAGGGTCCAGTATGAAAATATGATGAAATGTGGCCTGCAAGTGGTGTTCTATTGAAGTGGTTGGATCCAGTGTGAAAATTGATGAAACGTGGTCCAAGGTGGTGCTGAAGGTTGTAGCCTTCAGTCAGGGGGTTGTAGCTCCCTTCCAGGTGAGGCCGGTAAACGAGATCAGGGGGTCGTAGCTCCCTTCCAGGAGAGGCTGGTAAACGAGTCAGGGGGTTGGAGCTCCCTTCCAGGAGAGGCTGGTAAACGAGCGCAGGTGGGTGCCTGCGTGTTGGTCAAGTATGCGCCAGCACATATGTTGTAAGATGTTTTCTCTATAATAAAATATTGAAGGCTGAGCAACTGCAGCGGTGGTTTTCTCCCGACTTGGGTTTCCACCTAAAAATCCTGGTGTTCATGTGTGATGCTTTGTGTGATGGTTTATTTTGTTCTTAATGCACATGTTTACTGTTTATAGAACATCTAATGAATGAATGATGGAATGATATAAGTGAAGAACTAATGGCATAATTAGATCTCTGTGTATACGCGAGTTTTATGAAGGATATCCGCGTGTATACGCTACTTGGCTTCAGCAAAGTAGCGTATGGGTTTTAAGGAATGAAAAAGTAAAATTTTTTGAATATGCAGTAAATACTGATTCACCCCCCCCCTCTCAGTATTTTTCCCAACAATTGGTATCAGAGCAGGTCCTTGTGCAGAAGCTTGATCGCTTAAAGGAGATCCGTTGCAATGGGAAGTCAAGAAGGAGTAATGTCTATAAAGCCACCTCTATTCAATGGAAGCAATCTGATATTCTGGAAGGTACGAACAAAATCATATCTGCAAAGTCTTGGTGCATATGTATGGGCAATCGTGGAAGAAGGTTATCAATACCCGGCAAGTATTCCTACTGATGCAGCAGAAAGGAAGAAGTATGAAATCAATGCCAAAGCAGTAAATGTCTTATTAGGAAGCATGTCTGAACCAGAATTTGCTAAAGTGATGCAGCTACATTCAGCAAAAGAAATATGGGACAAAATCATTCTAAGTTATGAAGGAGACACAAAGGTAAAAAGTGCAAAACTTCAAACTCTTAGAATTGAATATGAAAATTTGAAGATGCATAGTGATGAGAGTGTTGCCAGTTTCTTCCTTCGTCTGGATGATATTGTAAATCGAATGAGAAATTTGGGTGAAACCATAACTGATACTACTCTGGTGGAAAAGGTCTTAAGATCCTTGACTTCAAAATTTGACTCTAAAGTTTCAGCTATTGAAGAAAGGCAAGATCTACAATCGCTTACTATTGTTCAATTACATGGTACTCTGACTGCTTTTGAAATGAGACAAGGAGGTCCTTCTCAAATAAGAGAAGCTGCTTTTAAGGCATCTACAAAAGGAAAGGAAAAGGAGGCTGTCAAAGAATCCAGCTATGTATCCGATGAAGAAGAAGAAAATTTCGTGAGAAAGCTCCAACTAGGTACTGGAAGATTCAAAGGTAAGCTTCCCTTCAAATGTTTTGAGTGTGGTAAAGTTGGTCATTATGCTGCAAAATGTCCTTATAAAAGCAAAGAAGTAGTAAGAAGGAATAAGAACCGATCTAGCTCTAAGAAAAGTTACTATGCTAATGAAGATAGTGATGAGTCATCTAATAGTGAGGAAGAATGTGAAGAAGATATTAGACTTCTCATGGCATTTGAACAAAAAGAAGAAAAGGATACTTTTATGGATGCTCTAGAGGAAAACGATTTTCTTGAAGAAAATAATCAACTCAAACTACGCTTAGAAGAACAAAAGATAATCAGAGAGACCATTGAAAAGCAACTTGAAGAAGCAAAGAAACATATTGAAAAACTAGAATGTGAAGTGGTAAGTCAAAGAAAAGAAGTTGAGAAAGCAAAAACCTTGAATCTTAGATTTTCTAAAGGATCTGAAACCTTAGATGAGATCATCAAGGTACAACGTTCTCCTCTTATAAAGACAGGTCTTGGATATACCGGAGAATCTTCTCAAACTTCAGCACCCAACTATCTAAAAGCAGTTACAGGTGGTTTACATCATTCAGCCACTCAGCAAGAGAATAAAGGATTTCTACAGGGAAAGCAGGACCATCTCAATTCAAGGAACACTAACAGGGATAGCTTTCAAAGACACTACAACCAACAGGTAAATTCAAATAGAAGATTCCATGATCGCAAAAATTTCTACTTCAATGGGCAATGTTTCACTTGTCACAATTTTGGTCATAAAGCTATTCAATGTGTTGCATATAAAACCATCATGACAAGAGAAGCAAGAAAGAAAAGGTTGGATACCGAACCAAAGAAGAATACCTATAACAATTTTTCTCCTCTTCAAAGTGAAGTTGAATGTACTTATTGTAATAACTTTGGCCATGAAGAATCTGAATGCAGGAACAAGATCCAGCCAAAAGAACATGTTCCCTCAAGCTCTAAAATATGGAAAAAGAAAGAACCACCAGTTGAAAATTATGGGATAGCATTATTTGCGGAAGGAGAAGAAAATCAATGGTACATCGATAATGGGTGCTCAAGACACATGACAGGTGACAAAAGCAAACTTCATACTTATAATGCTCTAGAAAAAGAAAAGAAAGTTACATTTGGAAATGATACTCCTGCTGTAATTAAAGGAAAAGGGTCATTTTTTCTAAAAGAAAAGGTGAAGGCTAAAGATGTCATGTATGTGGATGGATTAAGGCATAACCTGTTAAGTGTTAGTCAAATGTGTGATCAAGGAGCAGAAGTGGTCTTCAGTTCCAAAGAATGTGTGGTTCGTGATCTTGATACAGGTAAAATCATTATAAAAGGAAAAAGAAATCCAAGCAACATGTATGTACTAAACGGCATAGATCAATGTTACTTAAGCAAGTATTCAGAAAATTGGCTATGGCATAGAAGGCTGGGGCATCTGAGTTTCTCTCAAATCAACAAAGCAAGTAGACTTCAAGCTGTTCGTGATCTTCCCAAGGTCAATCTTCCGGAAAGTACCCTATGCAAATCTTGTCAATTTGGTAAGCAGACCAGAGTACGATTTAATGCCAAAGAAGGATCATCAAGCAAGCCTCTTGAACTCATTCATACTGATATCTGTGGACCTATGAGGAAAAATTCATTACGTGGGGAAGAATACTATATCTTATTTATTGATGACTACTCTAGAATGTGTTGGATTGGGTTCATTAAACACAAAGATCAAGCACTTGAAAAATTTCAGAGCTTCAAAGCATTGGCAGAAAATGAATTAGATCTAAAAATCAAGTGTCTTAGATCCGATCGAGGAGGAGAATATTCATCAAATGAATTCTTTGATTTTTGTGAACAACATGGCATTAAAAGACAGTTCTCTGTAGCAGGCACTCCACAACAAAATGGTGTAGCAGAAAGAATGAATAGAAAAATTGTTCAAATGGCTAGAGCTATGCTTGCTGATTCTGATGTTCCTGACATGTTCTGGAGTGAAGCAGCACATACAGCAGTTAACATTCTCAATAAGGCTCATGTTCGGGTAAATAGTGACAAAACTCCATATGAACTCCGGTATGGCAATTCTCCCACTGTGAGGCATTTTAAGGTTTTTGGAAGTAAATGCTTTATCAAAAATAATGATGAAAAGCTTGGCAAATTTGAACCTAGATCAGATGAAGGGATATTTCTTGGTTACTCATCGTCAAGCAAAGCATTCACATGTTACAATAAAAGGCTTCGAAAGGTTGTTGAATGTATTGATGTTGTTATTGATGAGTCTCCTGCAGCTCCTAAAGAAGAAAAACAAACAACAAAAGAAGATGATAGCGACATATGGCCTTCTACATCAGATAGCAATGATATAGACAAAGGATCCAATGAAGAACCTGAAGATGATCTATCTGAAAAAGCTCCATCCAGATATGTTCAAAAGAATCATCCTGAATCTCAAATTTTGGGTGACAAGGAATCTGGTGTACGAACAAGGAGAACTCTTGTCGGATCTTCTAATCATTTGGCACTCATATCCACAATTGAACCACACAATGTCAATGAAGCTAGCAAATATGAATGTTGGAGGCAAGCCATGGATGAAGAACTTGTTCAAATTGAAAAGAATGACACTTGGGATTTGGTTCCAAGACCTCATGATAAAAATGCCATTGGAACTAAATGGATTTTCAAGAACAAGTTAAATGAGAATGGGGATGTGGTAAGAAACAAAGCTAGACTCGTTTGCAAAGGGTATACTCAACAAGAAGGTATAGACTTTGAAGAAACTTTTGCTCCTGTAGCTAGACTTGAAGCCATCAGAATGTTTCTTGCTTTTTCAAGTTATCAACAAATCAAAGTTTATCAAATGGATGTTAAATCCGCTTTTCTTAATGGTGATCTAGAAGAAGAAGTATATATAGAACAACCGGAAGGATTCATTTTGGGAAATGATGAAAATCTTGTTTGTAGACTTAAAAAGGCTCTATATGGTCTCAAACAAGCTCCAAGAGCTTGGTATTATCGTCTTGACAAATATCTTCATCAACAAGGTTTTTCAAAAGGGTCTGCTGATAGTAACTTGTACAAAAAAATTGAAAATGATAAACTATTGATTGTGGTTGTATATGTTGATGACATCATTTTTGGGAGCAACGAAGAATCTTTGAGTCAAAAATTTGCTTCTGTCATGCAGCAAGAATTTGAAATGTCTTTACTTGGGGAACTAACATTCTTTCTTGGCTTGCAAGTGCACCAAACGGCAAATGGTATATTTTTATCTCAAGAAAAATATCTTAAGCAAATTCTGAAGAAGTATGGCATGGAAGAATTCAAACCTGTAAGTACACCAATGATAACCGGATGCAATCTCAGTTCTAATGATGATTCTCCCATAGTGAATCAACCAGAGTATAGATCGATGATAGGAAGTTTACTTTATCTCACTGGGACTAGACCTGACATTATGCATGCTGTTGGGATTGTTGGACGATTCCAAGCTAATCCAAAAGAGTCTCATCTTTAGGCTGTTAAAAGAATATTCAAATATCTTCAAGGAACTCAAGACTTTGGTCTATGGTATCCAAAGAATGCTGATCTTACTCTTCATGCTTACACTGATGCAGATTGGGCTGGAAGTGTTGATGATCGTAAAAGCACTAGTGGTGGTGCATTCTACATGGGGCCCCGGTTAGTATCTTGGTTTAGCAAGAAGAAAAATTCTATTGCCTTATCTACAGAAGAAGCAGAATATGTGGTTGTCGCATCTTGTTGCACTCAACTCCTTTGGATGATGCAAACCTTACAAGATTTTCAAATCAAATGTACTCCTCCTGTCCCCATTAAGTGTGACAATACAAGTGCCATCAGTATTTCAAAGAATCCTGTTATGCATTCAAAGACCAAGCACATTCCCATCAAGTATCACTTCTTACGTGAACAAGTGCTTGAGCAAACGGTGAGTTGGAGTATGTTCCCTCCAAAGAACAAGTTGCTGATATTTTTACCAAACCTCTGCCCAGGGAAGCGTTCGAGTATCTAAGACAGAAGCTGGGAGTATTCTCTGCCAGTCAAAAGAACAAATCTGCATAAATTTAGAAGATGGCTTGGGATACGCGGGTTTCCTGAAACACGGTCGCGTATATACGCTAGTTCCTGCAAAGAAAACCGCGTATGACTGATTGCTGACAATTTTTGGTTGGTTCATCTCTCTTCAGCACAGCTGCAGTGCTGTTTGGTATCTCTGATACTGTTTGGTATCTCTGGTGGTGTTCCAGTTCTCATAATTCTGTTTCTAATGTTTTGATGAAGATGCCTTGATGATGTGTTGGTGGAAGTTTTCAGGATGCACAAACTAAGGGGGAGCCTTAGTCATTTGGAAAGATTTCTTGGTTGCACAGATTCAAGGGGAGCATTAGCTTTGCTGAGTATAATGTAATGTTGGCATTATGATGGTTCTGAAATATGTTCTCTTTCTTAAGGACTTTCTGGTGTTGGTCTTAAATGGTCATCTTTGTAATTATGTGGAAAAGGTCTTGTTGAGACCCATGATGTAAAATTGTAATATTCAGTCATGTAAGGACTTGTCAATTTTGTAAACCCACTTGGTTGGGTAGCTGAGTCAAATTTTGTAAACCCACTTGGTTGGGTAGCTGAGTCAAATTTGTAAACCCACTTGGTTGGGTACTTGAGTCTCATATGTAAATCCACTTGGATGGAACTTTGATGTAAGTATGAGTCTTTGGTGATAGGAAGTTCATAGAGTCATGTACTTCATTGGAAAATATGTTTGAAGATTCAGCATGAACTTAGGGGGAGCTTGGCCACTTCAGTATACATCAGATCTGCAGAATGCTTCTTCTACATGAGGAGAAAAGGGGGAGAGTGTGTTGGTTTTGATCCGTTGGTTTTGATCCGCCCTTTGCTCTTGATGTCAAAGGGGGAAAGTGACATGGTGTGTTTGAATGCAGATAATGGTGTCAAAGAATTGGGAGAGTGACATGGTGTCAATGTACTTATCTGTTGTGGTAACCAAACACCATCGTGGTTGCCATCAAGTCCAAAGGGGGAGATTGTTGGAAATATGATGCAGAGTGTTGTCCTTAATGGCAACCCACTGAATGAAGATGAAGACATGCGACTGTTGACATGTGTTGTCCTTGATGGAAATCCACCTGATGAAGTTATTCTTGACTTGATGGACTTGGTAAATGATGTAAATGTGATATGAAGTGATGTTTGTTAGCAATATGATGATGAGTGTTGTCCTTGAATGGCAAGACGATGGAAACTTACTTGATGAAGTTGTGCTTGATAGAACATGTCTTGATGAACTAAATCTGATGTATCTACAGTAAGTACAGAAGGCAATGAAGAAAGGAATTCAGAATGTGCTCAAAGTATGATGAAAAGAGTATGTCTCTATGAATACGCGGATATGTCTAAGGGAAGTCGCGTATGCACGCGGGAAAGAACGTTATAAGTCGCGTATGGGCTAAAGCGCTCAAAAAGTGCAAAACCAAGGGTAACCACCATGGTATTGACCCATGGTATTGGGTAATGATCCACCTAATTGACCCCGTCCAGGTAGTTTTGGGCTCATGGTATTGTTTTGGCCCATGGTATTGAAAAAGGGGCTCATGGTATTGAAAAAGGATAAACATATATAAGGAGAAGAATTTCATTGTGCAAAATATATGTGTGGGTGCAAGATGTCTGAGCTTGAATGAATACTTCTCTGTGAAGTATATCTGAATGGAAAGGGTTACACTTGAATGATAAATCTGAATGTATGATGCACCAATGATGAAGAAGGGGATCTAGATCTGAATTGCTCTTGCATTTGCTAGATCTGATTATGGAAGTCTTAGATCTGTGATGAGGCGAGCATCTAGGCGAAAATCTGTCTGAAGCAAAAGGGTAGATCTGAACTGAATATCTGATCTGATGAAGTATGCTGCTCTGTAATGATTGAAGATCTATACGCTACTTCGTCGCGGAGGAAGCGCGTATATACGCAGCTTCAGCGAAGAGAAAGCGCGTATGCGCAATAAAATATACACTGAGGTATACGCTGGTTTGTGTGGACGGAAGCGCGTATATACGCGACATCGGTGAAGTAAAAGCGCGTATGCAAACTAGGGTTTGCTGAAGCAAGGGGTATGAAATATCTGATCTGTTCTGCTGTGTTTCTGCTATCTGATCTGTGTTGATAAGTATCTGTTGGTGATATATGTTTGTGCTTAAAAGTATGGAAAGGGTCTAGTCTGGAAATATGATGAAATGTGGCCTGCAAGTGGTGTTCTATTGAAGTTGTTGGATCCAATGTGAAAATTGATGAAACGTGGTCCAAGGTGGTGCTGAGGGTTGTAGCCTTCAGTCAGGGGGTTGTAGCTCCCTTCCAGGTGAGGCTGGTAAACGAGATCGGGGGGTCGTAGCTCCCTTCCAGGAGAGGCTGGTAAACGAGTCAGGGGGTCGTAGCTCCCTTCCAGGAGAGGCGGGTAAACGAGCGCAGGTGGGTGCCTGCGTGCTGGTCAAGTCTGCGCCAGCACATATGTTGTAAGATGTTTTCTCTATAATAAAATATTGAAGGCCGAGCAACTGCAGCGGTGGTTTTCTCCCGATTTGGGTTTCCACCTAAAAATCCTGGTGTTCATGTGTGATGCTTTGTGTGATGGTTTATTCTGTTCTTACTGCACATGTTTACTGTTTATTGAACATCTGATGAATGAATGATGGAATAATATCAGTGAAGATTTAATGACAGATCTAGATCTCTGTGTATACGCTAGTTTCATAAAGGGGATCCGCGTATATACGCTAGTTTACTGAAGGAAAGTAGCGTATGGGTTTTAAGGAATGAAAAAGTAAAAATATTTGATTATGCAGTAAATACTGATTCACCCCCCCCTCTCAGTATTTTTTTCCCAACAGTTTGTACCACAAACCATACTCTGATGTGCCCCTCAAGTATCTCAAGTCATGCTTCCCTGCCTTCCAAAAGAGCTTGGTAGGCTTAAACATAGCCTAACTTAGCTGGTTAACTGCGTAGCAAATGTATGGTCTCGTGTTCACTAGATACATTAGATAACCCACTAACTGTCGGTAGACAGTAGCATCCACTACTTCTCCAGAAGTAGCATCCTCTTTCCTCCAATTTCCTGGAAGAGGAGTATCCATTGGCTTGTAGCTCTCCATGTTAAAATTACCCAGTATCTCCTTTGCATACTCGCCTTGAGACACAAAAATTTCACCATCCCGTTGCCATATTTCCAATCCAAGGATATAATGAAGGAGTCCCATGTCCTTCATTTCGAACTCCCTTGCAAGATCCTTCTTACATGAGTGTATCAGTTGCTAATCACCAGTCAAAATTAAATCATCAACATAAATAACAATGATCAATATCTTACCCTCAACCACAATTTGGTACAGGTTTGCATCTGCTTCACTTTTGGTGAAGCCCAGTCTGGTGAAATAGTTGTCTATCCGAGTGTACCAAGCACAGGGTGCTTGCTTCAGCCCATACAACGCTCTTTTGAGCCAGCACACATGCGACTCACTGTTGAAGACCTCGAAACCTTCAGGCTGCTCTATGTACACCTCTTCCTCAATGATCCCATTGAGAAACGCATTTTTCACATCCATTTGATGAATGCGCCAACCCATATGCGCTGAGAGTGCAAGGATGAATCTTATGGAAGAGTACCTTGCGACATGTGCAAAGGTCTCATCATAATCTATCCCCTCGATCCATGAGAAACCCCGGGCCACAAATCTTGCCTTTTATTTCTCCACACTCCCATCAGCAGCTTGCTTTACCTTGTAGATCCATCTCGAACCTACCATTGATTTGTCGACCGGTCTTGGGACTATCTTCCATGCACTGTTCTTGACAATGGATTCATACTCCTCCACCATTGCATCAACCCAAGTAGGTTGTTGCACTGCTTCTTGAAAGGAATATGGTTTAGTCATAATACATTTTCTCATGAGAGTCATGTATCTAGTAAATCAGTCAGGATATTGTCTTTATTTGCGTTGTGAAGTAGGGGCTTCTACATTCTGTGCAGCATCTAGTCTCAACCTATCAGCTTCCGTGGTGCGCCTTCTGCCATTTCTGATGGATGGCTCTGCATGAGTGATTTCCTCCACTCCATGATCCTCTGCATGTGGCTGATCCACATCTTGAGTCTCATCTTTGGGAACCAACAATTCCTCCTCAGCATGCAATTCCAACTCCCTCTCAAGGGACAACTGCATGGCTTTCCCCTCATCAAATTTTATATCTCGTTGCACAACAGTCATTCTGCTATTTGGAAAATACACACGATAATTATGGGGTGTTTCTGTGTACCCCAAAAAAGTCCCAACCTCGGCTGTTGGTTCTAGATTCTTCCTAGCATCCTTGGTCACATGCACATAAACAGATGAGCCAAAAATCTTAAAGTGTGAAACATCAGTTTTCTTACCATTGAAAGCCTCTTCAGGTGTACTCATGCCAAGTACTCTATGAGGAAAATGGTTCTACACATAAACCACAATGTTGCATGGCCCTCATCATGCAACATCGCTTGTGCTGCACCCACAATCGTTCTATTCTTCCTCTCCGCAACCCCATTTTGTTGTGGGTTATGAGGCGCTATGAGTTCTCTTCGAATTCCTTCTTTGCTGCAAAAGTTCTTGAATTCGTTAGAGATTTATTCTCCACCATTATCACTCCTAAGATCCTTCACTTGCTTCCCCAACTCTTTCTCCACCAATGCCTTAAACTCACAGAACTTAGAGAATGTTTGATCTTTCTTTTGCATGAAGAAGATCCAACATTTAGGAGAAAATTCATCAACAAATATTACATAGTACTTATGTTTTGTTGTTGAAGAAACCGAGAATGGTCCACACACGTCTATGCGAACTCTCTCAAGGATCCCTGAAGCTCGTTTCTCCTTCTCATGATAGGTGGACTTTACATACTTCCCCATGGTGCAACCTTTGCATGGATCTAACTGAGCAAGTGTTCCCATTGGAAGTCCAGTAGATATTTGTTGCATGACTTTCAAGGCTCCATGATGAAGATGGCCCAATCACCTGTGCCATAATTCGCCCTCATCCAGGCTCACCACTTTTTCGGCCTTGCCCATCATGGGAGTGCAGTCATATACCTCCATCTTGTAGAGATTCTTAACTCGAATCCCTATCCTCTTGGCTTGACCTGTTGTTTTATGTCGTAGGAAATATTTTCCATCGCTAAAAACAACACCATAGCCTTTGTCCTCCAACATTGCAACTGAGACAAAAATTTTCTTTACACCTGGTACATGAATTACATATTTTAATTGAATGGTTTACCTAACTCTCTCTGAAAAGTAATGGTACCAATCCCGGTAGCACTGTATTTTCCATCGTCGCCCATATCAATATGCATTTGTAGATATTTCTCCTCTAAGTCACTGAAAAGTTCCTTATCTCCTATCATGTGAAAGCAAGCGCCACTATCCAAATACCACATCGATCCCAATTCACTTGACACCATGCATGAAATAAATGAGAATTCAAGCTCAAATTTCAAGGCAAGGGCCTCACCAACTGCAGATCCAACATCCTTCTTGTTCTTCTTCTTTTGTGGACAATTAGTAGCAAAATGCCCATGTTCATGACAGTGAAAACACTTCACCTTGGACATGTCCTGCTTCTTGCCTTTGGACTTAGATTTAGAATGGAATTTCTTCCCCTTCCCCTTCTTTGCCTTGGAAGCCAAATCACAATCCTCTTCATCATCATGCTTAGATGAAGAGCCATCTCTGGTGTTCCTTCTAAACTCCTCTTGTAACATTGTTACCGATGAAATAGGTAACCGCATTGTTACCTATTTTTTTTTGGTAGCATAAAAAGCACCCGATTTTGAAAAGTGGTGATGCAGAATCACCTTTTTTTTTTTAGCACATTTTTGACACTCTAATATTTTTATTTATGAAGTATGAATATTTGTTTTAAAATGTTAGTGATTTTCATGCTAATTTTGAAACGTATTGATGCAACATCAACTTTTTTTTTTAAAGCGGTGATTTTCATGCTAATTTTGAAACGTATTGATGCAGCATCAACCTTTTTTTTTTAGAGTGGTGATTTTCATGTTGGTAATAAAACACAAAACTTAGATTAAAAAATATATATAAAAACAATTAAAAAAAAAACAAAATTAACTCATAAAAATAAAAAATTTAAACAAAAATATTCGAAAATTATATAAAAAAATGACAAATTTTGAAAAAAAAAACACGTAATTTAAAAAAAAAAAAAAAACAAAAACAAAAACAAAAATTAACCAAATTTTTTTTAAAAAAAACATCAAAAACAATTTTTTCTAAGTTACTAAAAAAAACCATATAATTAAAAAAAAAAATTAAAATAGAAAATTTAAAATAAATTTAAATTACAAAATTAAAATTTAGATTAAAAAAACAAAATACAAAAAAGAAAAAATTAAATCTAAAAATTTAAATTAAAAATAATAATAATAATACGAAAAACAAAAATACAAATTTTAAAATTAACAAAAAAAAAAAAAAAAATGAAAAAAAAATTAAAATAAAAAAACTATCATTAAAAAACAAAACAAAAACAAAAAAGCCACATACAAATAATTAAAAAACAAATATCCATAAATTTACTGTTTTTTTTTAAATGAAACAATTTATAAATTTTAAAAATGAAAAACTAAATAAACTAAAAGATTTAAAAAAAAAAAATTTAAATTAAATTTAATAAATTTAATAAATAAATTTTAAATTTTAAAAAATAATTAATCTAAATATTAAAAAAAAAACAAAAAAAAAAATTAAAACAAAAAAATTGAATTAAACAAATAATAATTTTAAATTTTTTGAATTTAAAACAAAAAAAAAAGGATTTTTTGACTGTGGTGGTGCCACCAATCGACCTCCCGCCCAAGTGGTGGCAGAGACCGGCCTCCACCGCTACCTGGGCGGGAGGCTGATTCCGGGAATCGCCCTCCCGCCGCGGGAGGCCGATTTCGGGAATCGCCCTCCCATCGCGAGAGGTCGGTTCTGGGAATCGCCCTCCCGCGGCGGGAGTCCAATTCCGGGAATCGCCCTCAGGCCGATTCTGGAAATCACCCTCCCGCGACGTGAGGCCGATTCAGGGAATCACCCTTCTGGAAATCGCCCTGAGGCCGATTCCGGAAATCGCCCTGAGGCCGATTCCGGGAATCGCCCTGAGGTCGATTCCAAGAATCGCCCTCCCGCCGCAGGAGGCCGATTCCAGGAATCGCTCTCCCATAGCGGGAGGCTGATTCCGGGAATCGCCCTCCCGCGACAGGAGGCCGATTCCGAGAATTGCCCTCCTGCTGCGGGAGGCTGATTCCGAGAATCTCCCTCCCGCGGCAGGAGGTCGATTCCCGAACGACGGGAGGCCGATTCCGAGAATCACCCTCCCGCTGCGAGAGGCCGATTCCGAGAATCGCCCTCCCGCGGCAGGAGGTCGATTCCCGAAATCGGCCTTGGGGTGATTCCCGGAATCGGCCTCTCGCCGCAGAAGGGCGATTCCCGAAATCGACCTCTCGTCACAGGAGGGCGATTCCCGAAATCAACCTCCCGCCGCGGGAGACCGATTCTCGGAATCGGCCTCCCACCCAGCAGCGGACCTCTGCTGCCACCTGGGCAGGAGGCCGATTGGCAGTGCCACCACGATCAAAAAATTATTATTCTTCTTCTTCTTCTTTTTAATTTTTAATATTTTTTTTTAATTCAAAAAATTTAAATTTTTTTTTTTTTAATTTAATTTTTATATTTGAAATTTAATTTTTTATAATTTTTATTTATTTTTTGTTTTTAAATTTTTTTTTCTAAATTTTGTTAATAATTATTATTATTATTAATTAGGTTTTTCATTTAATTTTTTAAAATTTAGTAAATTTTGTATTTTTATTTATTTATTTGAATTTAATAATTTTTTTAAATTTTTTTTTTAATTACATAAAATTTATATATATATATATATATATATATATATATATATATATATATATATATATATTTCAATTAAAATTGTGTATTTAAAATTATATATATATATATATATATATATATATATATATAATTAAACTTACTATTTTCAAATTATTTTGTTTTTTATTTTATTTTTTATTTAATATATTTTATTTAATTTATTTTTTTCATTTTTTCAATTTTAGTTGATTTTTAAAGTTTTTTAGCTTTTTATTTTAACAATTTTTTTTTTTCAAAATTTATTTGTTTATTCATTTATCTATTAAAATTTAATATATTTTTTTTAATTTAATTTGTTATTTTAATATTAACATTTTTTTTTAAAATCTAATAAAATCTAATATATATATTTTTAATTTAAGTTCATATATATATATTTTATTTTTTATAATTTAAATTTAATTTATTTTTTAAAATCTATTTGTTTTTTTAACATATATTTTTATTGTATTTTATTTTTCATTTTTTATTTTTAATTAATTTTTCATTTTTTTACTTTTAATTTCAATAATGTTATTTTTTTATTTTAAAGTTCTAAATTTATTAAAATTTAATATATTTCTTTAAATTTAATTTTTTATTTTAAAATTTAATTTAATTTTTTTAAAATTTAATAAACATTTTCTTTTTCTTTTTTAAATTTAATTTCTATATTTTATTTTTTATAATTTCTTTCGTTTTTTAACTTGTTTTTCTTTTTAATTTAATATTTTTATTTTGTTTTTTATTTTTATTTTTTTTATTTCTATATATTTTGAAATTTTAATCTTTAATTTTTTTATTTTTTTTATTTTTTTCTTAAATTTTAGGTTTTTTTTAATGTTTGAATTAAAAATTTTATTTAGTTTTTGTTTTTATTTTTTTATTCCTATATATTTTTAAATTTTAAGCTTTAAAATGTTTTTATTTTTTAAATTTTTTTTTTTTTAATTTTAGGTTTTTTTTAATGTTTGAATTTTAAAAATTAAAAAATGTTATTTCTATTTTTAAAAATGTCAAAAATATGACACAATTTTTATTTTTTTTTGTTATTCCAGCATCAATTGGTTTTGTTTTGAGGGTGTTTTTTCAATCCTTTTTTCAAGAAACAATTTTGTTTTTAGCATAATTTTATAAAATGTTGAAATTTGACCTTCAAAAAAAACCAAGTGCGTTCTAGAATACACTTTTTTTGTTTTTGGGGTGTTTTTTCATGTTTTTTGAGTCTTTTTGGGCTAGAGTTCCCGTTTTGAGGTCAGGTTACCTATTTCATCGGTAACAGTGTTTTGTACCAAATCCGACCACAGTCGTTCCCAATCTGGCAATTTTTCTCGTTCATTCATAGAGTCTTCATAATTGTGCCAACTCTTAGGAAGTCCTTGGAGAGCCAAACTCATGAAATCATCATCAACCTGTTATTTCTACACCCCCCAGTTCATCCCCATATTGAACAAACTTCGTGAGATATTTGGAATGGTGTCGCCCTTTTCCATCTTGATCTTCCTGAGTTTATCTTTGAGCACCAATTGCCTATGGTCTCTTCTGCTTTGGAATAGATCTATCAAAGCCTTCCACATTGCATATGGTGTGGCTTTCCCATGGAGGCTTGAGACAATGTGGTCTTGTACTCCCTCCAACAAGGTCCTCCTTGCCTTTGCCACTTTCTTTTGCCTTGCATCAATATTTGCAACATTGGGCTTAGAAACATCTTTTCCAATGAATTCCTTCCACCCATTGACTTCAAGTACTACCTCCATCTTGTCTTTCCAAGTAATGTAGTTCGAGCTACCCTTGAGTGCATACTCTAACCTCAAACCATTGAAATCCATCTCGATCTTGAATCAACTGTAGCACCAAGAAAGTCTTTCTGCAAATTCGAATTCTATCTAGTCACAAACTCAGCTCCTGCTTCATTTCTGCAATTTCCTGTGCTCGTAGAAATTATATGCACTAAGCATGCATATGTCCAAGATCCACCTGATCTCGCACTATTTAACTTTATGCAAGATACTAAATCTATTCCACTTGTTAATCTTTTGCGGAAAATTTAATTACACACACATGTGAAGCATAAACAAAAATAATCAATCGCACATAACATAGTTTTTAACCGGGAAATCCTGAAGCTGAAACCCCAACTATATATTATGTAACATGGAGATCATATGAAAATATCATACAAACATATAAATCTTATCACAAGCCCTCAATACAATACAATCATCATACACTAATCAAGACCAATCTTGCAAATCCATGCACCGATCTTTGCCACCTGCTAGCCTACCTCCACTGCGCAATCCAAGCTGATTACAAAGACCAATTCAATGTAATCCCACTCTCATTCACTGCATTATTATCATTGGCAACTCCAATGTATATATAGATGCAATTCATGCATCACTAATAGTCACAACAGATAGTCCATCTTGCCCTTTCACCTATCTCTCCACTGGTCTCCACTGAAACTTCCATGCACTGTAGTTAACTGATCTATTGTTCAATTAAATAATGAGTTATTATTTTTGAATTAATTAACTAATTAATTCACTCCACTCTCACTAGTGTATCATTCAGTTAGACTAGATACAACTAGCTCAACTGAGTCTAACTGAGTTAAATTGAATACAACTCCATAACTACTTCTTCCAACTGTGTCATAACTCTGCCACTTGAGTTCTAACTGATTCCTCCATGCATTAGCTCCAGTAAACCCTTAGGAATAGCATAATTCCTTCTGTAGGCTGATGTGCCACATCTGTGCACTGAACTGAAGTGCTCCAAGAGAATAAGTTGATGTGTAGAGTCTGATTATTATTAAGAGCTAATAATAATTGACATGCATCTATTTTTAGATCAGTAATCTATAAATAGACTTCGCCCAATATTCTAAAAATAGAATTTCATCTATTTTTAACATTTGAACAACCATCTACAAATAGCATCGTGCTACTTACAGAATATGCTCACCATGTCTAAAAATAGACATACACCTAAAAATAGCCTGTGTGGGCCCCACCTAGTTTAGGTGATTATTTTCCAACTAGGATCAAGGACGATGTTTCAGGATGCCTCCTTCACTGTTTCTTGTTGCAAACTTCAACACTCCCTCTCAACAAGAAAGGACTGTCTTTGCATGCGACATGCAACTCCATGCATTCGCCTTGCAACCTTTGCAAGCGCCCTGCAACTCCATGCATCTGCTCTGCAACTCTTGCTGCGACACTTCTGAAACTGAAAGGCTCCAAAAAACTCAATCAGTCTAATGCATCTATCATCAAAGTCTTCGACTTTTTCTTAATTACTGCACATGTCTTCAGGAACCACTGCGTTTCTGAACTCTACACCCATGCACTCTGCACTTGCTGTTAACTTTGAACCGCGCTCCAGTATCTGACACTGTCACTTTGATCTTCCTGCATCAATCCAACTGATCATGCTACTGCTGCTCTATGGGCACCTCGTAGCGAGGTTCAATTCATGAGATCCACACCATCTCTATGAATCCTACCCAGAAATCTCCTCTTGGGATTACTCATGCATGTCACCCCACCTCTCACCTAGTGGTATAGCTACATGCACTCCCTCTGCCCATCTGGCAAGAAATTTCTCTGCATGAGTGGTTGCTCCCACTCCATGATCCTCATCTTGTGGCTGCTCCACATCCCGAGGTTCACTCTTACCTGCATGCAAATCCAGCTCCCTCTCAAGCTTCAACTGCATGGCTTTCTTGCACTTCCCAACAGTAGGAAGCTCCGTAGAAATCCCATCTACTTCAAATCTATAAATATTTTTCTTCATTTTTATTTTTCTAAGCTTGTCTTTAAGTGCCAACTTCCTCTGGTCACTTCTGCTTTGGAACAAGTCTATCAAAGCCTTCCACATTAAGAATGGAGTGGCTTTACCATGAAGGCTAGACACAATGTGGTCCTTCACACCTTCCAACAAAATCCTTCGACACTTTGCTACCTTCTTTTTCCATGCGTCAAGTGCAGCTGCATCGCTAGAACCAAGCTTTGGAATATCAACATCTATGAACTCCTTCAACCCATTATCATCCAGCACCGCCTCCATCCTGTCCTTCCATGCAATATAATTCGAGCTGCCATCAAGGGCATACTCCAATCGCAATCCATTGAAAGACATTCCAATGAATGCTCAACTTCGACACCAAGAAAACACTGCAGCAAATTCGAATTCCACCAACACAAAACTCAACCGCTTCAATAATTGCAATCTCTCATGATCAATACTGATCTGATACCATGTAGAAATTATATGCACTAAGCATGCATATGTCCAAGATCCACCTGATCTCACACTATTTAACTTTATGCAAGATACTGAATCTATTCCACTTGTTAATCTTTTGCGGAAAATTTAATTACACACACATGTGAAGCATAAACAAAAATAATCAATCGCACATAACACAGTTTTTAACCGGGAAAGCCTGAAGCTGAAAACCTCAACTATATATTATGTAACATGGAGATCATATGACAATCTCATACAAACATACAAAGCTTATCACAAGCCCTTAGTACAGTACAATCGTCATACACTAATCAGGACCAATCTTGCAAATCCATGCATCGATCTTTGCCACCTGCTAGCCTGCCTCCACTGCGCAATCCAAGCTGATTACAAAGACCAATTCAATGTAATCCCACTCTCATTCACTGCGTTATTATCATTGGCAACTCCAATGTATATATAGATGCAATTCATGCAACACTAATAGTCACAACAAATAGTCCATCTTGCCCTTTCACCTATCTCTCCACTGGTCTCCACTGAAACTTCCATGCACTGTAGTTAACTGATGTATTGTTCAGTTGATTAATGAGTTATTATTTTTGAATTAATTAACTAATTAATTCACTCCACTCTCACTAGTGTATCATTCAGTTAGACTAGATACAACTAGCTCAACTGAGTCTAACTGAGTTAAACTGAATACAACTCCATAACTACTTCTTCCAACTGTGTCATAACTCTGCTACTTGAGTTCTAACTGAGTCCTCCATGCATTAGCTCCAGTAAACCCTTATGAATAGCATAACTCCTTCTATCAGTTGATGTGCCACATCTGTGCACTGAAATGAAGTGCTCCAAGAGAATAAGTTGATGTTTAGAGTCTGATTATTATTAAGAGCTAATAATAATCGACATGCATCTATTTTTAGAGCAGCGATCTATAAATAGACTTCGCCCAATATTCTAAAAATAGAATTTCATCTATTTTTCACATTTTACCAAACATCTACAAATAGCATCCTGCTACTTACAGAATATGCTCACCATGTATAAAAATAGACGTACACCTAAAAATAGCCTGTGTGGGCCCCACCTAGTTTAGGTGATTATTTTCCAACTAGGATCAAGGATGATGTTTCAGGATGCCTCCTTCACTATTTCTTGTTGAAAACTTCAACACTGATACCATGTAGATAGTATAAAACATGCATGTATATCTTGGATTCACCTGATATAACAATTTACTAAAGTTAAATACTGAATCACTTCTAAAAATATTTTGCGGAATTAAAAACACAATCGCTAATCACATGAACATGAAGAAGAATCAAATCACACACAACACAGATAATTTCCCGGGGAAAGCTTACAGCTGAAAATTTCACTATCTTCTATTGTATATTAAGCATGGATCATGAAACAAATATAATGTCTTTCTCTTCTCACAAGAGCCTCCAACATTCAGTTATGTGTCTCACACTGTCCTCACAGGAAACTGACCAATACTTAGTCAATTTCTAACCTCCTGAAAAACTGACTTGCTTGCGCAATCCCTAATGGTCAAGATCCCTAAAAGATATGAATTATTTCCTGCCTTGACTGTAAAATTATCATGGGCACTCCAATGGGTGGTTGGTTGCATGTGTGCAAGCCAATAATGTCACAACTGATAGTTAACTTCCCTTTCACCTAGAACTCAACTAGGTCTCCAATGGATCTGACATGCATGCATCTAATAATAGTAAATCTTCAGTTGCATGTGAATTAATTAATATTTAATTCACTTGATCTCTCACTAGTGTATCTTCAGTTACAACTAGAACAACTGATTTTAACTCACTTAACTGAGTTAAACTATTTATAGCTTGCACAAACTCATGCATCACTGCACTTCAAACTTTGTTACAACTAGAATTACTTTGCATGTCCCACCAAATAACCTCTAACTCAAAATCCACTAGCTAGCTGAATTTTCCACTTTCAGTTAACTCATTCAAGTCCACATTGAAAATAGATTACAGTTTAATTTCCATCTAAATTAAGGGATAATAAAAATAGACATGCACCCAAAAATAGCACTGTGGGCCCCACCCTAGTTTGGGTGCTTAATGCAACCAGGTGCTTAATGCACTAGGCATGGGTGTTGAATCTTCTTTTTGAATCCCAACACAAAAAACTTATCAAATTTTAGAAATTAATTAAAAAAAAAATGCTAAAAAGCTTAGAAGATAATAAGTATCATCAAGAGCTTGTTTACCATGTTCATAGGGAAACATTTGAACTGACATTACCAATACTTCCTACCAAAACAGGGTAATAACTTGAGATTATATCAAAAGGACAAGAGGTCTCGTCAAGAGCCAGCTTGATCAATTTAATTACAACCAGTTAATGGCATTGTCAATATTTGGTTACCAAGCTAAGGGAATGGCTTTTAAGTGATTAAAAATACAAAATAAAAATATCTACAGAAAGAAAAAAAGTATTATAATTAATATTTTAATAATAATATTAAGCATAATTTAGAGACATCAATCTTTAGGATTTTACATTCATCATTAATTTACATAATAATCATTAATTTGGAACATGTAATTTAATATCAATCATAATACATATAAAAAATCCTCTCTTAAAACTTAATTTAATTTCTAATTAAATTAAATAATTCTAAAGCAATTTAGAAATTAATTAAAATCAATTAATAAGTCCTTAATAAACCTTAGCATTAATTAATCTAAACGCAATTTATTGGTAATTTAAATAAAAATATAAATTTACATTAATGAAACTTTATTAATTTTTATATATTTAATTTCTTGACATTTGTTGGTCAACTCATGCTCTCTCCTCATCCCTCCGTTTGTTTCTTATATTTATTTCATCTAACCTCCTCTCTTCTTGGCAAGATTTGTCCTGATGATGGGTCTTGATCTAGATCCGCAACCTAGACGCAAAAATGAATATTGTGGAGATTCTGAATTCCCCAACTCAAAACTCACACCACAGAAACCTGCAAACTATTAAGAAAACAAGTTCCAAAAGAGATAAAGTATATAAAATTGAACTTATTTTTGAAGATTGTAAGAGTGATTGGATGGGACAATGAATCATTGCTTGGTAAAATGTAACCCTACCAAAAGCTTAAATTTCCTATTGGATCGATATGTTAGCCACCTATAAAATTTGTCATACCAAATGGTGGCTAAATAATTTTTGGAGCCTTCAAGAAACAAGTTTTATTGCTAAAAATGTTATCTCTTGAAGACTCTTGAAGAAATCATGCCCTTTGTTCAAATCTTCACTGTTGTTTCCACTTCCAACTCTGAAATTCTGTTGATTTCATAGAGGAAAGACTGCTGCAAAACACCATTTTTCCCCTCCCTTCACTTCAAAACTAACCTTCATTTTTACCCCTTTCATTCCCATGGAATTCTTCTTTTTTCCGTTGTTCCCATTTCCCCTTAAAAAAATCCACATTACAGAGTTTTAAAACTCCTTTTTAAACTCTGCCAAAACCCCCAAATCCATCAGAAAACTCTGAAAAAATCATAAAAATACACTTTTTGTATTGAAGGTTTAAGCCCCTTTGGGCTAAATCCTAAACCGCTTCCCCACATGTGCCCTAGTGCTAGAACCGAGTGCTAAGCCCTTTCGGCGCTCATCACATTAAAAAAAATCAGAGTGCACAAGTATTTTTGTTAAGTTGAGATCTCCGATGCGATTAGCCCTTTGTTTTATAACCCCCGATCTTATTATCGCCTCATATAACCCTTGTGCCCGCAATCGAGCGCTAAAAACATTGTGTAAATACATTCTCGATTGCTATTTTCCTTTGTAAATTCAATAAACCCATTTTTCTAAGTTTTGGTCTAAAAACCCACTGGGGCAATTTTTTTTAATATAATATAAATGGGTAGATTGAAAAGCCTGCATCAAATTTCTAATGCGATTAAGCCCCATTTTTATAAAACCCACTCTCCGCTTTACTCCATATAACTTGCGCTCGAGACCAAGAGTTAAAAGTCCCAAAGCGCTAATCGCATCGCAAATTTCTAAATGGGTAGATTGAAAAGCCCACAGGCCCGATCCGAAGTTCTGATGTGATTGGCCCTTATACATATAAGCCCTGGGCCTATCGCATTTCATATAAACCACAGGCCCCGCAGTCGGGCTCCAGACCATTTCATATATATATATCTCGCCCCGATACATAAAACCTTTGTTTTTTCATTAAACTTTGGGTTTTCATATATTATAAAGGGGTTTTCGCCGGCACATGTCTCAAACCATATCCGTCATTAATCTTAAGCCGATTCAACGGCCTGCGCATTATCGCATCAAAAGTTTTTCATCGGGCGCGTTAGACTTTTCCCCACCTCCAATTGACACTCCCCGATTCATCCCCCGTCATCGATCTGATTTGCAGATCGACGGCCCACAGCTAATCGCATCGGTGCCATTCAGTTTCTTCCCCCGTCGATCGCATGCCTCCGATTGTATCTGGACCCTCCACGTGTCCAGATCGGGTGGTCCAAATTACATTTCCCGACTTTGGTTTAAAAACATGCAGCCCCGCTCATAATGTTTCTCGGCCAATCGCAGCAGTTGATCTCTGTAGATCAACGACCCTCATTAACACTTCCTCCACCATTATATTATTTTTTTTATTCCCCAAATGAAATCTTCATCGTTGATCCTCACATCCAATGGCTCATATTAAACCCAACAGGCCTGCCTCCTGTGGGTCCTGCCTTCTTTAAAATTTGATCTCGGTCGTCCATCTTAGATCTAACGGCTCAGATTGAAACCGCCCTTTCCGCTATCTACCCGCACATCTATCCCATATTGCGCTCATTTCCTCACCGTTATATATAAGGTCCCAGATCTAACGGCCCACATTCCATATCGCGTAACTTTCAACACAAAGGTTAATTTCCCAAAGGCCGCATGAATCAAGTTGTTTTTCAAGGACACGTGTCAGGCGGGAACGCATATCGTGTTCGAAAAGGAAAAACCGCCTCCCCACCCTTTTGTCGCGCGAAACCCGTGGTTTCACCTCCCAAAACCACTTTCCCTCTTCTCCATTGTGATTTATCACGTGCCTCCTCAGCCGTTGATCCTTATGAGCCAATCTCATCCGACGGCTCGTATTCCTCCCGAAACCCATTTCGGTTTTTAATTCATTTTTCCTCCGCCAAAGGTTTTTACCTTGTATTTCTACCATTTCCATATAAAGTGACCCCTTCGCTTTATTTCCTCCTGATTACTCCTGACCGTCGATCTTTGTAGATCTATGGGTCTGACTTATTTCTTCCCACCGCTCCCTTTTAACCATTGGGCGCAGATCTCCACCGTTAGATGCTGTCATCCAATAGTCACGCTCCTCCCCACAACCTCTGGAGCAGTTTTCCAAAAAAACGCAGGATTTCATAATATTTGTCTGTATTTTTTAGGATTAAATAGTTTTTCCATTATATTGAAGGAAATCCAAAGGCCGGGAATGACGATTCCCCTGCCTTTGATTCATAAAAGGAAGCCATTCACAGGGTTCACCTCCACGTTTCGTCGATGCTTCATGGGAATTGATGCCATATGAGCCCTGTGTGGCCCTGCATATCAACAAGACACAGACAATTAAATAAATAAAATAATATTAGTGTTGAAGACCTACCACAGCAAAAACCGAATATTGAAGATGAATTCCATAGTTTAATGGATTACGGCTACGACCGAAATCAAAAGCCTAATCCATTAAATTAAACACAATTAAAGGGAAAATCAAAAGATCATCAGACAAGAAAGGCCTCCACCGCTACAACAGAGGCCAATTGATTCCTCTCAGCTACCACAGTGCCTCTTGTTGCCTCAAGCATTCAACAGAGGTCGAATTATGATCAGAAAAGAAGATATTTTCCTCAGAGCAGCCGAATAGTTAATTCTGCTAAAGAAACTTAATGCAAAAAATATCAGTAGAGTTATTACAACTTGAAACAGAGCCTCAAAAGTCAACAAAATCTCCCACCGAGCTTAATTCTTAAATGTAAAACAATTAATACAGACAAATATCTGTAAACTTCTCCATTGAGCCCCTCAAAGGCCAAGAAGTACTAAAATCTGTATTAATTGAAACCTTAGATATTTTCTCTCTCGACCTCCTCATCCTTCTATAAAATCTCATTGAGGAGTTCATTGTAAACGTTGGTTTTTGAACTTTGAAATATACTTGTGCTCGAAAATTCTACCTGTAAATAGTGTTCACGGGCTCTTGAAGCTCTTAGCTAGCCGAGAAGTGAAGATGATCGCTAAACTCAAACACTGGACTTAAAGTCAGAATCGGGTTTGAAGCATCAAATACAAGCCGATTTATGGGATCCTGGGTCTATGTCGATGGAGTGATGTTATTTCTTGGCTGTAAATCGTTATTTTATTTATGTTTTCACTTTGTCCATCTTCTCCGATAAAG
Source organism: Pinus albicaulis (assembly GCA_034641835.2). NCBI lineage: Eukaryota > Viridiplantae > Streptophyta > Pinopsida > Pinales > Pinaceae > Pinus > Pinus albicaulis. The sequence continues at coordinate 1,606,402,944 of CM076575.1, read as the reverse complement.
AACAACAAGCATAGAGTTAGGATTTACTTTATATCGCACTTCTCTCTGACCGATAAGCTTTATCTAAATGTTTTCTTCTAAATTGTGTGTTTAGGAATAATTTAACTCGCCTCAAGCAATTAGAATGTTGGTGTTCCTCGTCTCTATTTGCCTTAGATAATTGTTATTCTTGAATGTTATTTTCGCTTTGGTTACAGGAGAGGAAACCAAGGATGAAAATGTGAGCCACAACTTGGGCTTATCCCCAAAGACTCACCGAAAGTTTCCTAAGAATGTGCTGGAAAGTCAAGGTTTCAAAGTAATTACCAGATCTTAGACCATTTTTTGTTATCTCGTGTGTTTGTCTTGAAAGTTTACCAAGTAAAGTAGAGCTAGAGTGAATTTATGGTGAGCCCTGTCCTCTAGTTTCTTCTCCAACAATAGCTTTTAAAGTTTCCCTTTGTTTTTAAGATGTTTTCTATTGAAAGTGTATCAAAAGCTGGCTAGTTTCGAAGTACTTACCAGATCTTAGATTAATTTTATGTCTTTCTTAAGTGTATGTCAAAAGTTGGCTAGTTTCAAAGTACTTACCAGATCTTAGGCTACTCTTTGTTCTTCATTTGTTTAATTCCCCTTCTTGTTGTATCATTACATTCCATAAAATCAACTTGAAAGAGATCCTTAGACATAGATGACTTGCCCCATGGACCACTCTTGCTCCTTGTTGTTTTAATTAAATCCTATTATGACTCCATAGCCCAATGGACTAAAACTAGTGATTATCTATCTTTTTGGCCAAAGCTTGTTCTGATTTCTTGCAACTTCACACCTTTGAAACTCTTTCCATTTAGGACTTTCCCTCAAATAATAATCATGCTCAACCATCCAAAAACAAAACAAAACCCTCGGCCTTCATAACTAGCCTAATATCATTACCCATAATATTTTTAAAGACAAATCAATCTTTTCACTTTATTGGAGAGACCCCTCTCCGGATTTAGGAGGGCTAGATCCTAGAATCCCAAAGTGGTTGAAATAAGTGTTCTCCCTGTAGTCGGACTTTTTCCAATCTTGCTAATTACAGGGATCCAACACGATAGAGGCTCTACCTGTGATAAAAGAGTATATATTTATAAAGCTAATCTGAAAGAGCCACCTGCTTCATCTTTTTGAACTTAGTAAAGAGTGATATAGATATTCATACTTATATTTTTAAAAGAGGAATTCTTATGAATTATAATAAAGAGATATTATATTGCTTAGTGAGATATTATTTATTGAAATTCATTCCTGCAACTATTTTTATTTCCAAAAGTTTTTAGAAATTTCAAAAAACTAATCAGAGATAGCTGGTTCTCCCAACTGAATCGCTAATTGTTGTACTATACAACACCCCCCATTTATTTTAAATAAATGGGTACCCTTTAAAAAATAAACAGAATTTTATGAGTTTGATTTAATCTTAGCCTAAGTCTAAAAAAATTTAGGAAATAATGGTTTTTCCCTTTTCACTTTGATTTTAAAAGCGCTCATCGAAAATCGCATAACTTACAAGCCGAATAAGTTAAAACATATATATGTATTGTGGTGATATGTGCTTCAACCTTTTCGAGTTATATAAAATTCTCGTTACAAATTATTTAAAAACCCTTTAAAAAATAAATTACATCGCGCCTTTTGAAAGAATCAGCTTATGACAATTCGGTAAATATTGTGATGGGTTGGACCCGATGAAACAATAAAGCAACAATTATAAAGTTCCAAAGGTCCAATAAAGTGCAACAGCATGAATCCTTAGCGCATTTCACATTTTGCAGCGAATAACCAAATGTAAAGTTTTATCAACGCATGAAAATTGCGATCTGCGGTTTGCGCAGATCGCATTTCGTGAGATTCATCGGTGGAAAAAAACATAACTAATGGTAACTATTTAAAGTTGTGATGTGAGATATTAACACTTATTACTCAAGTGCGTGAAATTATTCATATCGAATCATTATGATATAATATCTAACGTCTTAAATTGATAGATTAGACATATTACATAAAGTTGTGTAAGAGATTTGATAGAAAGAGTTATGGGTTATTGACGACATTTAATGGGAGTAAGGTTCGAAAGATTTATATGTACTTCAAGCGTCTTTTGAATAATTGAGAGCCGTATTTTTTATTATATTGTTTTAACTCTATCCTTCTCTCCATTCATCTTAGATATGAGGTTACTATTTTCACTTGAATTCAGGAAGCCGCCTAACGAAGTGAGAATAACTGGAATGACAAAGAAAGGCAAGGAAATTTCCCAAACATCTGTCGTTGAAGAATTAGACATGCCTCCATTGTTCTCAGATATGACCTCCAACAAGGATTGCGGCAGTTCTTCATGGGAAGCAATGTACCAACTCTTCGAGGAAGAACAATAAAGGGTAATAGTTAAAATAGCTATAGCATATGCGACAATTTCCTTAAACCCGTCCTACTTCGACGTTGCATGTTCTTTTCTTCATAGAATAGAAACGAGGTCGGAGATTCTCCCCTACAAAGATATGGTAAAGTGGGTAATTGACCACCTTAACATAGCAGATAGGTCATTTAACAATTCAAAGCTAGATAATATTGGTTCGTTCACTGTAGAATATTTAATTATAATGTACCACGTGCCCATGCCGCAGAAGAATTATGATAAAACTTTTGTCCAAAGCTTTACAAAGAAGCATACAGACCTCATGAAAGTAATAAAGGGATGGAAAGATGACCAAGGCAAGCTGAAACAAGACAAACTCGGTATGTAACCAATAGCACAGTTACCCTCCCCTTATTATTATGATGTTGGAATGTTATGTAGATTGTTTGCAAAACAATATACCACTAGATTTTCCATAGACTGGGTCCCTTTAATTGACGCAATCGTCAGTTATTCTATTATGAATTGGGCGAACATCTTGTCTAATAACTTGGCCAGAAATATCATGGATTATAGAAGTAAAAGAAGTGTTTCCTCTAGGAAAATACCCCCCTACTACATGAGTGCTCACATTATGGACGCAATTTTCTTTTGTTCAATGTTTTCTATCATGGGATGGAAATGGAAAACCCAAGGCCCCACTCCAATCCATATTTACCATAGAGCCTTTTGGAAATCCAATTTTCATTTAAATTTTTATAAAATTTACAATTGAGTCATGTTGCCCATCCATCAGATTATCTTTAATGAAAAAACCCGTAGGATTTCTAAAGAGTCTAGCACAAACATTTTTCCAGTTTCTATATGGTTTGCTAAATATAATTTCACTTATATCATAGTTTTTGAGAGTTATTCTTCTCCCCATGTTTTGTCCTATTATGTTCCTCACAAGCTCCGAGCAAGGGAAATTGCCTACCAACTTCTAGTAAGTGGCATTTCCAAGCAACTCAAACATTCCAAGAAGGCCATTTGGCCTACTTTCCCTTTGCAATGCGGCACTTTTGCACTTTTCAATATTGGTCATGCATTCAAGGAAAATTCAAATGTAACTTCATTTAATTCGGCTGTAATGCTAAAGAGGCCATTTGAACCTAATAATGTCATTAATAATTTCACCACTGAGCTTAAATTGAAACCTTTCTTGAATGAGAAAGATATGTTTGAAGATTTCTTTCAAGGCATGGATAAGTTCACAGATGTACTGAAAAATTCATCTAATCAGCTCAGTAAAAATGACTTTGAGGCTTTCCAATCATATAGAAATAAGAGGCTAGAAAGAATCCCTTTGGATTTATTATTTATTGAAGATGTCAACAGACCAACTCCAAGCATTAGTATGGATAATGAAGCCAAGGACATGTTTGAAGATGAATCCAAAGAGAAATCTAATCATGAATCAGGGCAATCACGACATAATTATCATAATTTGGATCACTCTGATAATGAATCCAAGAGTAGGAATGGGAGCCCAGAGAAAATAATTGATAAAGTGATTGAAGGGATTGAAATGCAAATAGAAGGAGATATTAATGGAGCTAGATCTTCCTCTCAAGAAGTTTAGCATATCTAGAATACACCCGACAAGACAGAGAAGTCTTAGCCAAAATATTTGAAGAATGAATGGGAAAATTTTTCCAAGGCACTACAAACACCACAACCAAAGCCTAATATTGATGAATCCACAAGTTACCAAACACTAGATAATTCTCATAATTTAGTGGAAACTGCAATTCTACTATAGCAGGTACCTAAATTTCATGATCAAGAGATCATTCTGGCATACCCTACAGAGGAGATTGCTTTACATATTGAAGAGATACCCTCACTGTAGGTTTTAACCCTGAACATAAATTATCTACACATGAATCTTATAACAGAAAATAAACAATAGTGAGAGCATAAAACATAAAACAGATAAACACAAATATTTTCCCCTGGATCCCAAATCGAGACGACCAGCTTGATTTTTCATTATATTCCTTTTAGTGTTACAACACATATATACATGCTGAAGCATACATGAACCCCAATCCATTAACCATGGATTAGAAATTAACCATAGTTCCCTTGACCGGATCTACAAAAATACCAGGGGCCGAAAACCATCGTACCCCAAAACCATGTGCAAAACCATGCACAAAACCATGGGCGCGGACTACCCACCGAAAATTAAGGATCAAAGAATATAAAACATACCCAACATTCTCCCACTTGTTGTTTTCTTTCCATAGGGGGCCACATGAGAGCTTAGTCATTGGCCCAATTCTTCAACACCCATTGTTTCTCTACACCAAGAGAACTTCTGAGTGCTCACAGACTTCATCAATGCATTTGCAACATTCTTCAAAGTGTCCACCTTTACCAGCAACACCCTTTTAGCCTCAACCATATCTCTAACAAAGTGATATTGAACATCAATGTGCTTTGTCTTTGAATGATAAGCAGGGTTCTTAGCCAAGAAAATTGTACTTTGGCTATCACAGTCTATCCTTATAGCTTGCTGTACCAACCCCATACTTGAACACAATCTCTGCAACCAAACTTCTTCCTTGCTTGCATGAGTGGCTGCTATGTATTCTGCCTCTGTAGTTGAAAGAGCCACTACAGACTGTGTTTTACTCATCCAACTGACTGCGCCTCCAAATAGGCTAAACACATACCCACTTGTAGATCTTCTTTGGTCCAGATCTCCAGCCCAGTCTGCATCAACAAAACCACGAATGTCCAACATTCTTTCCAATCCTGGTCTTCCCTGGTAGCACAAGCCATAATCACTAGTGCCACGTAAATATCTGAAAACCCGCTTCATTGTTGTCCAATGCTCCTTCCCTGGGTTTGACATAAACCTGCTCAATACTCCCACTGCATGTGCAATGTCTGGTCTAGTACAGACCATTGCATACATCAGACTACCCACTGCACTTGCATATGGAACACGGGACATATCCTCCTCTTCTTCTTGTGTCTTGGGACACTGTTCAGCAGACAACTTTACACCTACAGGAATAGGAACATTCACCGGTTTACTATCCTGCATATTGAACCTCTGCAATATAGTCTCGACATACTTCCTCTGGTTTAATGAGAGCTTCCTCTTTGCCCGATCTCTCTTAATTTCCATGCCCAAAATATAGTTTGCAGCACCAATATCCTTCATGTCGAATTTGGAGAACAGTTGGGTCTTCAAATCTTGGATAATTTCTTTGTCATTTCCAATCAACAACATATCATCCACACACAAGACCAAATAAATAACACGGTCACCAATTAATTTAAAATAAACACATTGATCCTCCTTACTTCTGGTGAAGCCAAGTCCCCGTATATAGGTATCAAATTTCTGATACCACATCCTTGGTGACTGTTTTAACCCATACAGAGACTTCTTCAACCTGCATACCAGTTCTTTCTTACCCTTCACCATAAAGCCTTCAGGTTGCTTCACGTAGATCTCCTCTTCTAGATCCCTGTGAAGAAAATTTGTCTTCACATCCATCTATTCTATCTCAAAATCAAATGCAGCAACAACAGATAAAAGTAATCTAATAGAAGTAACTTTAGCAACATGAGAAAAAATATCACCAAAATCAATTCTCGGCACCTGGGAATAACCTTTTTCTACCAACCGAGCTTTGCATTTCTCCACCTTGCCTTCTACATTCATCTTCTTTTTAAACACCCATTTTCTCCTGATGGGCTTCCTTCCAGCCAGAAACTCCACCAGATCCCATGCCTCATTTTTGTGCAAGGATGCCATTTCATCAACCATGGCCTCCTTCCAGAGTTTTCCATCCTCTGAATCTACTACCTCCCTGATAGTTTTGGGATCATCTTCAGTTATAGTTAAGGAAAAACCTGAACAGAAATCATATGGACTATACCTTTCTGGTTGCCTTCTTTCCCGAGCTTATCTTCTCACAGCTGGAGTTTGTGGCTCTTCCTCTTCTAAGTCTTCTTCTGTTGTAGAGTCTGATTCATCCTCCTTTAGCTCAAACTCTATCTTCTCAGGTTCCTTTGGTATGAATTCATGTTTAACAGCATCTTTCACCTCTCTAAACACCACATCTCGGCTGTACACAACCTTCCTTGTTTCCAGGTTCCAAAGCTTGTAACCTTTTAAACCATCCTTATACCCAATAAAGATGCACCTTTCAGATTTATTATCCAACTTGGTCCTTTTCTGCTTTGGAACATGTACATATGCATCACATCCAAATACCCTTAGATATGAAAGAGAGGGTTTCTTACCAGTCCATACCTCATGTGGAGTCTTATCCTCCAACACTGATGAAGGTGATCTGTTAACCAGATAGCATGCAGTCTCCACTGCATCTGCCCAGAATTCTTGTCTTAACCGATACCACTGAGCATGCTTCTTGCCTTTTCCATCAATGTTCTGTTCATTCTTTCTGCAACTCCATTTTTCTGAGGTGTGTATGGAGTAGTCTTTTTTCATGCTATACCACACTTCTTATAGAACTCTTCAAATTCCTCCTTGCAGAACTCCCCACCATTATCTATCCTCAACGCCTTTATCTTCTTCTCTGTCTAGTTTTCCACCAGAGCCTTAAATTATTTAAATCTGTCAAATAATTCAGTTTTCTTCCTCAAGAAATATATCCATGTATTCCTTGAGAAGTCATCTATGAATGAAACATAGTACACAGAATTTCCCAGTGAAGGAACTGACACAGGTCCAAACACATCATTGTGCACAAGTTCTACTATCTTGTTCGCCCTCTTAGCACCAGAAGGAAAACTCACTCGATTCTGCTTCCCATATACAAAATTTTCATAGAAATCGAAATCCAGAGAGAAATTAGACATACCTTCTACCATACCATTTCTATGCAGTATCCGAAGGCCCTTCTCTTCAATATGTCCAAGCCTTTGATGCCATAGCATGGTCTTTTCTCCAAAGATAGCTAGGCTTTCCGCTCCACTTTTAGGAACCATAGAACTATTACACCCATCAATAACAGTGCTACCTTGTAGCTTGTACAGAGTTCCAGTCCGAACTCCCCGCATTAATACCAGTGCTCCCAGAACCATCTTGCAGGCATCTTTCTTGAACACTGTTTTTACACTTGCATCATCCATCTTTCTTACAGAAATCAGATTTCTGACCAATGCAGGAATATGAAGAACACCAGGAAGTGTTCTAATCCTTCCACCTTGCAGCTTCAGCTTGACCTTTCCACGTCCAATGATTCTAGCCTTCCTATCATCCCCTAGGAAGACATCACCACCATCATATTTCTCATACTCGCAGAACCAGTCTCGATGGGGAGTGAAGTGAAAGGATGCACCTGAGTCAATCAACCATGACTCATGATCTACATGTGTATTTGAAGAAGAAGCCAAATACAAATCTCCACCTTCATCCGAGGTGGTTTTTGCCTCTGCAAAAGGAGCATCATCAGATCCCTTTCCTTTCGCAGGAGATTTAGATCTGCACTCCCTTTTGTAGTGCCCTTCCTTTCAGCATTTCCAGCATACCTTTACAAAATTTCCAAGAGATTTAGATCTCCCTCTAGATTTTGATCTCCCACTCGAAACCTTATTCTTGTTTCTGTTTTGGGACCTTCCTCGTACAGATAAGGCATCTCCATTCTAGCCTTCCATATTTCTCCATCTCCTTTCCTCCGACAACAAGGCTGAGACAATGTCATCAAAATTCAAGGTAGTTGTATTGCTACCTATTGAAATAACCAGACTGTCCCACGAGTCTGGTAGAGAACACAACAAACTGATGCACTTATCTTCATCTGAGATTTTCATATCAACAGATGGCAGCTGACTTACCACAGTATTGAAGGCGTTAAGATGCTCTGTCACCGAGTCTCCATCCTTCATCCTCAGGTTATACATATTTTTCCGCAAGAACAACTTATTCACCAGAGACTTAGATTGGTACAAAGTCCCAAGTTTTTCCCACAAATTCTTCGTCATAGCTTCACCAGATACATTCAACAATACTAAATCTGAGACACACAACCGTATTGTGCTCTTAGCCTTCCGATCCAGTTTCTTCTAGTCTTCATTTGACATTGTCGTTGGTTTAGTACTTGGATCTACCATGATCCACTGATCTTTATCCACCAGCAGATCCTCCATCTTGAGCTTCCACAACTCAAAACGCTGACCATTAAATTTCTTGATCTCTATCTTCTTGCCGCTCACCATCTTCTTTCACCACAATAATCGATCCCGCGGATCTCTCACTGAACAGGGTCTACCTTAGGCCCGAGAAAAAAACCCTCAGCAAAAAAGGTGTCCCCTTGAAGCCGAAATAGCTCCGATACCAAATTTAGGTTTTAACCCTGAACATAAATTATCTACACATGAATCTTATAACAGAAAAAAAACAATAGCGAGAGCATAAAACATAAAATAGATAAACGCAGAGATTTTTCCCTGGTTCCCAAATCGGGACGACCAGCTTGATTTTTCATTATATTCCTTTTAGTGTTACAACACATATATACATGCCGAAGCATACATGAACCCCAATCCGTTAACCCTGGATTAGAAATTAACCGTAGTTCCCTTGACTGGATCTACAAAAATACCAGGGGTCGAAAACCATCGTACCCCAAAACCATGTACAAAACCATGCACAAAACCATGGGCATGGACTACCCACCAGAAATTAAGGACCACATATAACACATAACACATACCCAACACTCACTTGATGTATTCTACAGTCCTAGTCATAAGGTTGTAGTTAAGAGAATAAAGAGAAGAAGAATGGATGAAACAGTTTCAAATCTTATGAATGAATCTGTAGACGTTCTATGGAAAGACCCTTTGGCCGATCCTACAGAGCATTTAACTAAGTTATCACAATACATAGGAGCATATGCTACTGCCACCATTGAAAAATCCACCGAGGTAAAACTTATACTGAAGAAAAAAGAAGACAAAGTATAAGAGTTGGAGAGACTGTTAGAACAGGAAAAGTTTAACTCCAACAAGCAGATGGAAATTAATATGTCTCAATTTCAAAATGATTTTGGAAAAATGAATTTGCAACAATCGGTGCAGATTACAGAGAAATAAACACAGCTTGAAGCAATAATGGACAAATTGAAAAGCCAGCCTCAAGTAGAGTTGTTCATAAAATAAGCACTGGAAATGATTGCAAAGCTAAAGCAACATCAAGAAACCTTTTTTAAACAAGCTTCAATCACTAGCTCTTACTGTGATACAAGAAAAATCCTGATCCAAAAAGTGGCTAACATGAGACTTGAATGTGAGAAAGATGAAAATAAGAATAATGAGTTCATTCAGTGGCAAGGATCTGACTCAGGAAAGAAAGATGACCTACCTTAGTTAGATAAATTTCACAAAGAGATTTTATTTAAGAATTTGGAAGTACAGCTGAGACAAGCAGAAAAGGAAACGGAAAAGGCATCAAGGTTAACAAATGAAATTATTGAATCTGTTAATGAATGGCTTTTGAAAGTTGAACTTATTAAAGAATCCATAGTTGAAGTGCTCTTAGAGCTCAAACCATTAGAAGCACAGTGGAAGCAAAGTGAAAATATACAAGAGGAAATGATTAAAAAGAAAAATAATTTTGATCAAGAAAATTACTAGAATTTTCTGATCAAACCTTGTCATCAATGCCTAACTCTACAGTCAATAACTAGTTCAACAAATAAATCGAAGCCAACACTTTTGAATGCAGTGTTCAAAGGCCAAATCAGATTATGAATTACGCAACCAACTCAGCTAAAGCCAATGATGGATATTTTTCAACTCCGAGATCAAATGCATAAAGAGGATCGTAACACATAATCATGTTGTTATTTTATTTCCTAGATTGTATTTTAAGTTTACTCCTTACGAGGATTGTTGTTTGAAACCTCCTCTATTTTTATGTAATAATCTATTTTTAAACATATTGTAGTTTATTATTTAAACCCTTCTCATGCATTTAGAGAAGGGTCCATAAATTTGTCAAAAACATTTGCAAAGAATGCACTTATGTATGTTTGTCAATGCTTTGATGGATTAATGGAATGAAATCTGTTATCTTTTGACATTTGAAGTTGTTTAACTGAAGTTGCACTATTGTACTCTTTAAATTTCTTGAAAGTGAAGTGGAGCAGAGAACTACTCTCAGTTTGAATGAGTAGGACCTCGTATATATGGTACTTCTACACATTATATTAAGTTTTTCTTTTTATATTGACAGTTATCGTTTTATCTGCATTATATATTTGAACAGTTATCATAAATGAATGTTAAATGCACTTTTGTACTGAAATTTGTTTATGATATCTTATCTTATATATAATCAAACATATAAATGCGATATACATTTCATAATTATTTTAATCAAACTACTTTGTTAAAATAATTATCTTTACATAATTTTCATCTCTTTCAACTTTTAAATAATCTTCATTACTAATAGTTGGAAGATATCTTTTTAGATCACATAAAGGAAGGAACACCCTGGTTATATAATAGAATAGATATTTTTAGATAAATGCATATGATAGATTAAATCATTTCCCTTTTTCATGTTATATAAGAAAAACACACACCAAAATTATCCTTATTGGGAAACTGGTCATCTTATCCCTAGTCGGAGCCACCACACCAAACGGAAAAGGAATTTCTCTAAGGTCTAGACTGGGTATTTTTCCCCCATGTTGTTGCAACGTAATTCCAAGGCCTCAATATTCCCTAGAGTCCATCATATATTCAGTGGTTGATAACCAATAAGTCGCACCTCCCACCAGTGTTTCACTAGGAGTCTATAAAGATTCCACCTTACTTGGTTCATTCCCTCATCCCTCTCCTCTTATCACTTAGGTTAGCTCATCGAGTGTTTTCATGTTCCAAGTGTCTTGGGCTAGCCAAAAGCGTCCAGGTTTGACTAGCCAGCAACCAGTGGCTTTGCAACCTACTGTCACTAGTACATATGGTCAATTTTTTGACACTTTAGTTATGATAGTTTTGACGTATTGTCAGAAATTTCCCGAATTTTTCTCAATTTTTGTGATCTCACCAAAAAGCATTGGAATAGCGATGAAACTCTCCAAACGTTGGACTTACAACGAAATTCTCCACCGTCAGACTTGCGATGAAATTCTCCAAACCATCGGACTTGCGAAGAATGTCTCTAAACAGTCGGACTTGCGACAAAAGTCTCCAACCGTCAGACTTGCGATGAAACTCTAAAGCTGTTGGACTTGCGATGAAACTCTTCAACCCTTCAAACTTGCAATGAAAGTCTCCAAACCGTCGGACTTGCGACGAAATTCACCACCGTCGGACTTGTGACGAGAGTCTCCAAACCGTCGGACTTGCGACGAACGTCTCCAAACCGTCAAACTTGCAATGAAAAACTCCAAACCATGTGAGGGTCAGGTCGGGTCAGGTCAGGTCAAGTCGTGTCAGCTCAGGTAGTGTCAGGTCAGATTGTGTCCGGTCGGGTTGGGTCGGGTCAATTCGGGTCGTGTTAGGTTTGGTCATGTCAGGTCGGGTCATGTGAGGTCAGGTCGTGTGAGGGCACCCAAGGAAACACGTCCGGGTAGGTTGGGACAGGTCGAGTCCTGTGAGGGCACCCAAGGAAACACATTCAGGTGGGTCAGGTCAGGTCGGGTCGTGCCGTGTGAGGGCGCTCGAGGAAACGCGTTCGGGCAGGTCAGGTCGGTTCAAGTCATGTGAGGGCGCCAAAGGAAACGCGATTGGGTGGCTCCTGTGAGGGCGCCCAAGGAGACGTGTTCATGCGGGTCAGGTCGAGCCGTGTGAGAGAACCTAAGGAAACGCATTTGGGCGGGTCAAGTCAGGTCATGTCATGTGAGGGCGCCCAAGGAAACACATTCAGCTAGGTCGGGGCGGGTCAGGTCAAGTCATGTGAGGGCACAGAGGGAAACGCGTTCGGGCGAGTCAGGTCAAGTAGGGTCGTGTAAGGGAACCTAGGGAAACGCGTTCGGGCAGGTCGAGTCAGGCCAGGTCGAGTCATGTGAGGGTGGCCATATCAAAAATGCTAGGTTTTGACCACCTGTGTTCTTTGTGCACGTATGTGCAATTTGTTTTATATTTGCTCCCTTGTGCCTTCATTCAGTCGGGTCGGGTCGTGTCATGTGAGGGCGCCACATGAAACACATTCGGGTCAGATTGTGTGAGGGGGTTCGTATCAAAAATCCTAAGTTGTGACCACCCGTGTGCCTTATGCACGTTCATGTGACTCATTTTATGTTTTCTCCCTCGTGCCTTAATAGACATTCGGGCGGGTTGGGTTGGGTCAAGTTGTGTGATGACGCCCAAGGAAACGCGTTCGGGTTGGGTCGGGTCAGGTCGTGCCGTACTATGAGGGCGCCCAAGGAAACACGTTCGGGTGGGTCAGGGCGGGGCGGGTCGTGTGAGGCCGCCTAAGGAATGCGTTCAGGTCGGGTCGTTTCGGGTCATGTGAGGGCGCCCAAGGAAACATGTTCAGGCAAGTCAGGTTGGGCTCGGTTGGGTCGTGACGTGTGAGTCCGCCCAAGAAAAATGCATTCAAGTGGGTCAGGTCAGGTCATGTCGTGTGAGGGAACCCAAGGAAACCCATCTGGGCGAGTCGAGTCGGTTTGGGTCCTGTTGTGTGAGGGCGCCTAGTAAAACGCATTTGTGCAGGTCAGGGCAGGCCATGCCATGTGAAGGAGCTCGAGGAAATGCGTTCAGGCGAGTTTGGTCGGGTCAAGTCGTGTGAGGGGGCCCAAGGAAATGTGTTCGAGAAATCTGGGTCGGTTCAGGTCGGGTCATATCAGGGCACCCAAGGAAATCCGTTTGTGTGGGTCGGATTAGATCGTGTGAGGGAACTTAAGGAAATGCATTCGAGTGGGTTAGGTCGGGTCGTGTTGTGTGAGGGTGCCTAAGGAAATGCATTCGAGTGGGCCGGGTTGTGTGAGGGCGCCCAAGGAAATGCGTTCGGGCAGGTCAGGGTGGGTTGGGTTTGGTTGGATTTTTCTTGATTACAAACAATGGTAAACAACCTGCATCATTGTTGCTTTCCTTTTTGAAACAACCAACATCAATTCCTTCCAAAAACAACTCAAAAAAGAAGCAAACAAGTCTCCATTCTTATCAACTCATGTTGGGGCACTAGGTAGTTGAATATAATCTATAAAAGAAAACACCTCCAATGTTTCAGAACGAAGTATGAACAAAATGAACCATTACTTAGACTGTCATGTGAGGGCGCCACAGGAAACACATTCAGGTCAAATCGTGTGAAGGAGGTTGTATCAAAAATGCTAAGTAGTGACTGCCCGTGTGCCTTGCGCACGTTCGTGCCACTTGTTTGTCGTTTTCTCCCTCGTGCCTTAATTGATGTTCGGGCAGGTCGGGTCAGGTCAAGTTGTGTGATGGCACCCAAGGAAATGTGTTTGGTTCAGTTCGGTTCAGGTTGTGTTGTATTGTGAGGGCACCCAAGGAAATGCGTTCGAGTTGGTCGGGTCATGTGAGGTCGCCCAAGGAACATGTCCTGGTCAGGTCGTGTGAGGGCGCCTAAGGAAATGCGTTCAGGCGGATCGGGTTGGGTCATGTCATGTGAGGGCGCCCAAGGAAACACGTTCGGGCGGGTCAGGTTAGGTTGAGTCATGTCGTTTCAGGGCGCCCAGGAAAACACATTCGAGCAGGTTGGGTCAAGTCGTGTTGTGTGAGGGCGCCCGAGGAAATGTGTTCGGGTGGGTCAGGTCAAGTCAGGTCATGTGAGGGTGCCCAAGGAAACACGTTCGAGTGATTCAATTCGGTTCGAGTCATGTCATGTGAGGGTGCCCAATGAAACGCATTCATACGGGTTGAGTCGGATCGTGTCAGGTCACCTAAGGAAATGTGTTTGGGTGGGTCAGTTCGAGTTGTGTCGTGTGAGGGTGCCCAAGGAAACACGTTCAGGTAGGTCGGGTTGCGTTGGGTCATGTGAGGGTGCCCAAGGAAACGTGTTCGAGTGGGTCGGGGCGGGTCAGATTTGGTTGGATTTTGCTTGATTACTAACAATGGTAAACAACCTACATCAATGTTTCTTTCCTTTATGATGTTAGCCCCTTATAAATTTCTTGACTAGCAAGCAAGGGACTAGTTTGTTCTGTAAGCCTGCAAGGAATGCATTTTCTTTGTAAACACATCATACTTGCAGCCTTTCCAAGTTCCCTGCCTTGTGAATTTTTCCTTCTGCTATTCTAAATCAATATGCCTTTCTGACCAAAAATCAGGCTCCTAAAGGTTTTATTCTGCCCTTTATACCCTTGCAAATTTCTTCATTTTCACCCCATTGTTCCTCTCCTCAACGTCCCCTTTTCTTCCCCCTAATTCCCCTACTTCCCCTTTCCATCTCAGAAATCCCCTCTAAAACATCCCTGCCCCCTTGTTTATGCCTAAATCCCCCTCTTTCCCCTATCGTTACCCTCCTCAGGCCTCAAAATGCACCAAAAAGGGTAAGAAACCCACTTTCGGACCATATAACAGGCCTCAGCCCTTTCTCCGCTAGCCCCATAACCTTTCTCTCCGCAGAACCCAGCGTCGTGACCGAAATGCTAGCCCTGAAGGCCCCTGTCCCATATGCTTATCGGGATTTTCCCTCTACCGTTGATCCATACAGATCGGACGGCGATCATTTAATCCCACGACGCTCGTGAATTCACCTGTTCAAACCACCGATCGCGCCATCGCCGCCCATTCACCGCTAGATCAACGGTCCAGAACGCATCCACCCCTGCGGTCCCCTCCGCGCACTATTCAGAAAACAGCTCAGTTTCTATCGCACCGCCTTTGCGCGGTGGGCGGTTTTTCCCGATGACCCAGCGATTCCATACACCCTCTGCCGCGTGTCCCCGCATACGGCCCTAAAACCGCCCTACATCACACATTAACTTTCGACTCAAGCCGTGGAGCGATATGCATGATATCCATCTGATCTGTCAGCGCCCATCCAACAGCTGTCGCTCCTCTAAGATGCCCACGACGTAATCCAAGCCAAATTCCCCCAGGCCCACCGTTCGACGCGTTCCCGCCGTCAATCTCCTTCGAGATCTGACGACCCAGATCTGTTCTCCCCACCATTGACTATCCCGTCGCCACCCGGTCCTGCCACGTCACCTCCACGTGTCTCGCCGTACATTCGACCTCCCATTCCACATATTTGTTCAAAGTTCGGGTTTATTAAGGTTTTGACGTATAATTGTTTCGTTTTCCACAAACCTGCGCCGTCTCTTTCTTCCACCATTCCACAGCATTTTTCCGCCTTTCCTCCACAGTTCCACTACCACCCACATCATCCACCACCCCTCCATGGTTTTCTTAACAAGTTGCGTGTTCTTGCAAGGTTTCCAGAGAGGCTGAAAACCGCCATGTTTCATAGGAATCATTGTAAGCGGCCCATCGAGCAGACAGAATTAAAACTGAAGCTGGTACTACAGGGAAAGGTCAAGAAAGGTGGAGGCAGTATAAATTTAGTCGAAGGACAAAGTTTGAAACTTCACAGACTCTATCCCACACCGTTAAAGCCCAGATCTTGCAGAATCGATATATTCATGAAGCCATGAAAAAAAACCAGCTTACGATCAAGGTTTTCAGCATTCGGCGTTAAGTGTTTTGAGTTTTAATACAGCAATTTAGAGGCAAAGCACCAGATCAATGACCCCATAGAATATGAAAAGGTACGGCACGAAGAAATCAAGGCATATCAGGGGTTTAGACAGCAACAGAATGTTTTTTTTCCTCCATGAAGGACAGAGCGCCCATACATCATTCAATTTATGTCGTGTTCTCGAGAGACTTTCTACCCTGAAACAGCCCCAGTACTATTAGAGAATTTACTTCATCAGTATGGTAGTTTTCTCTATAATTTATTTATCTTTTGTTTATTCACCAACAGCACCACACAGTACTGCAGCCAGAACACATTGGAGTCATATCAGAGTAATCCACAGTCTGAAGAAGATCATTCGTCCACCCAGAGAACACTAGAGATTAATGCACAGAATTTATACAGAATGGGTTTTGGCCTTCTTTATTTTCAAAAGTTTAATACTGCATTTAGTTCTCCACCTACCCCCTCTGCTCCTCCGAAGCTATAAATTCATGAAGAACTCATTGTAATGGTTGTTGATCAGTTATCATAGAACTGCAAGTAGTTTCTTTTGAGACACAGTCTCTGTGTAAATTTGTAAGATAGGTTGAGGAATATGATTTCAGACTGAGTATTTAGCCATTGGCATGTTGTACTTGACTGGTATTGCTATTTTATATGACAAGCACATTTCTTTGGATCCTGATCTGAAGCAGCGGCGATGTTTTCCTATCTTTGTGTTTACATTCATTTCATTTCGTTTCTACTAGCTTGCATCAGAATATTGGCATAGGATTTACCCTTGTTATGTACCTTATGTTTCTGCTCTCCTTGCCATTTATGTTTCTCTTCTAAATGTATTATCCAAGAAATGATTTCAGTTGGTTTAACCAGTGTAGTGGATGTTATTGTCTGCTCTCTGATGTATGAATTAAATGAGTTCAATTCTTATATGTTTCTTGTTACAGATTTAGTTGGAAGATTTGGGAACACTGGGGATTAGAGTTAGCCCTGTCCACTAGGATCCTTGTGCGACCTTCTGATCTGTAACTTTGTGCTCTAAATCTTTGTTATCTCCTCTCCTCCTCCTTTCCACATCATACTCTCATCTCAAAGATCCTAAGTTTTAGATGACTAGCCCAATTGAAGGCCTACCTATTGAGTAGTAAGTAAATCCTTTCCTGACTCCATTTGCCCAATGGTTTTGAATACTTCCTGGATACTTCACCTCTGCCTCTTCCCTCTTAGCTCATTCTTGTCTTACATTGAATCCTTCTTTCCTGATAACCAGAAACCAAACAAATAATCAAACACACAAACCCCGAGCCTTATAACTAGCCTAACATCTAAACATAGAGCTTCAAAGACATATACCTTTGACTATCATAGAGAGATACCTCTCTGGACCAAGGAGGGCTAGATCCTTAGGTCTGAAAGTGGTTCTGATGTTGTCTCATCTTTTGGTCTTGCCAATCTGGCCAAAACATGGGAACCCCAACATATGAAACAACCAACATCAATGCCTTCTAAAAAAAACTCAAAACAGAAGCAAACAAGTCTCCATTCTTATCAAGTCATGTTGAGGCACTAGGTAGTTGAAAATAATATATAAAAGAAAACACCTCCAACATTTCAGAACGAAGTATGAACAAAATGAACCATTACTTAGATTGCATTGTAAGCTAAGAAACCAAAATGATCAATGCAAGGATCTACAATCCCCCGTCCCTAATGTGTTTCCTTGGGCACCCTCACACGACCCAACCCTCTCGAACGTGTTTCCTTGGGCACTCTCACAGGGGCCGACCTGACCCAACCTGACCCGCCCGAACGAAGGCACGAAGGAGCAACATAAAATGGGTCGCATGAACGTGCACAAGGCATAGGGGCGTTCACAACTTATCATTTTTTATATGACCTCCCTCACATAACCCGACCCAACCCAACCAGAACTTGTTTCCTTAGTTTCCCTCACACGGCACGACCCAACCCGCCTGAACAAAGGTACGAGGGAGCAAACGTAAAATGGGTCACACGAACATGCAAAATGCACATGGGTGGTCACAACTTATCATTTCTGATACGACCACCCTCACACACCCAACCTGACCCGCCCGAACGCATTTCCTTTGGCATCCTCACATGACCCGACTCGACCCGACCCACCTGAACGTGTTTCCCTGAGCGCCCTCACATGACTCGACCCAGCCTAACCCGACCTGCCTCAATGCATTTCCCTGGCTACCCTCACACGACCCAACCCAAGTACCCAACCCCCCCAAATGCATTTCCTTGGGCGCCCTCACATGACACAACCCGACCCGACTCGAACCACCCGAACACATTTCCTTAGGCGCCCTCACATGACCCGACCCGACCCGCCCGAACACGTTTCCTTGGATGCCCTCACATAACCTGACCCGCCCAGACGCGTTCCCTTAGGCACCCTCACATGACCCGACCCATCCCGCCCGAACGAAGGGACGAGGGAGGAAATGGAAAACAATTCACATGAGCAGTCACAACTTAGCATTTTTTACACAGTTTCCCTCACATGATCCAACCCGACCTGCCTGAACGAAGGCACCAGGGAGAAAATGGAAAACAGCCTGCACGAACGTGCACAAGGCACGCAGGTGGTCATAACTTAGCAATTTTGACACAGTCACCCTCACTCGACTCGGCCCACTCGAACGAAGGCACGAGGGAGAAAAAAGAAAATGGGCCACATGAATGTTCACCAGGCACATGGGAGAATATAACTTAGCATTTTAACACAGCCGCCCTCACATGATCTGGTCTGACCCGCCCGAACGGACGACCCGAACGAAGGCACGAGGGAGCAATTGGAAAACAGACCGCACGAACGTGCAGAAGGCACATGAGCAGTCACAACTTAGCATTTTTAACACGATCCCATGACACAACCCAACCTGACCTGACTTGCCCGAATGCACGGCCTGACCATCCTTAACACACGACCCGACCCCGACTCATTTAACTTAAATCCCATAACCCTTAAGAACTTAAAACCTAAGCACTCGGTGCTTAACCCTTAACCCATGAAGCTCTTAACCACTAAGCCATTAACCTCTAACCCCTAAACCTCCTAGACCTCAACCCCCTAACCCCTAAACCCCCTAGACCTTAACCCCCTAACCCTTAATCCCCTAACCCTTAAAACCCTTAAAACCCCTAAGCCCTAACCCTTTATCCTTAATTCATTACTCCTAAACCCTTAAACCCCTTAACTCATATAACCCCTAAGCCTTTCTCCCAAACCATTGGTGCTCCAACACTAATCTTCTTGATCATATTGGGTTTTTTTCTACTATCCCTTCCAAATACAGCCTTCAAGCACTACTAGGGTTCAAGGTAAAGAGCCACAAGGTCCCCAAATCTGATCTACATTTTATGGACAATCACATTTCCCCAAAATATCCTCTATATATTTTATTTCAAAGAGAAACATTATTCTCATCTAATGTCCACGCATGCATCTAATTTCACAGGAATAAGTAACCCTGACCCTTAACCCTTACCTCGTAACCCCTAACCCTTAACTTCTTAACCGGTTGACACCTAAATCCCATGACCCATAAGCTCTTAACCCCTAAGCCCTTAGTTCTTAACCCTTAACCCCTGAATCCATTAACCACTAATCCAATAATAACTAACCCCTAAACCCCCTAGACCTCAACCCCATAACCCCTAAACCCCCTAAGTCCTAACCCTTAACCATTGACTCCTAAACCCCTAAACCCCTATAATCCCTAGGGCCTTGACCCCCCTAACACCTAAATATGCTAATCCATAATCCTTAAGCACATAAATAATTCATAATCCTAAAACCTATTTCCTAATCCCCTAAGTATCCATATTTCAACACATTTAACACAACAACAACATAAATTAAATATTCACCACATTAATGAATCTTGATCAGTATATATTTCATGTGGCACCTTTGACAAGTCGACATTTCTTCAATTGTGGCTCCTCAACACCAAATTTTCCATACTAGGCAATATAATCTCATCATCAAAAACATAAATGCAATGAAAATATGAAGTTTCCATAACCATAAACCTCATCTAACCTTCAACACGACTCCATAAGATGCACAACCAAATGAAAATTTTCTTCCCTACTATGAGGTTGTGCTTAGGCTAGGCTAGACCACATATTGGATGGAAAAACAATCTACCCAAATGTGAAATGTTGACGCTAAAATTTTCTAATATTAAATCAAGCCTCATTACCCCTTAAGATGGATAGTATAACTCCTATAATTAACCCCCACATCAACCATTCTAGAATATTTAAATTAAAAAACTTGATGAGAACTAAAATACCCACAAACCACCTTATTTACAAGTCAACATTACAAATTAATAAATCACATGTACAAAAAATAAAAATCTTAAAAGGTGAAAATTATAATTATTTTAAAAACCATAGGTTTCCCAATGTTAAAAAAAATTAGGATATGTGACTTTCCCAAATATTCATCCTAGCCAATGGAGAACCTCAAAGTGAATTTCTAGTAAGAATGAGCTCGAGTATTCGGCGCCAATCTGGTTAAATTCAAACTAATTTTGAAGGGTTGAATTTTTGCATTGAAATTTTTTCCAATTCATCAAATAGCAGTGGATGTTTTGGAAGCTCCTACATTATCCCTCGACCTTGATTTCGAATAGCAGCAGATGTTTTCGAAGCTCCTACATTCTCCCTTGGCCTCGATTTCAAATAGCAATGCCTGCCCTTGGATTTTAGGATGACGAAGGAGGGTTTTCACTCGGCCTCGATTTCAAATAGCAGCGCCCACCCTTGGCTTTTAGGATGATGAAGAAGAATATGAAAACCCTACCACTTCTAACGAATATCATGTCATAATCGATCCCCGAATCTTGGGGCTTCCAACAGCAAGGATTGAGCCCACGAACTGAATTTTTCCCAGATCAATACGATGAAGATCCAAAGTACTGCAATGAAGAGCTACATCTGAGATTCAAGAGACTAAGGCATGGCTCCCCTACGAATGATAATCAGATCCCTTGGACGACTTGAGTCAAGGTATTGGTTTTCCCGCAAGATTTTTGTTTAAATTGATTGAGCATGTAGACGGTAGAGGTTTTCGTATTAATAGATGTCACTTAGGAATATGAGAACCTTCTATAAACTATAGGTTAATTGATGTTGGGGGTTTCGGAATCGAGCGAAGTCATGGTTGCCTTAAGGCAAGAAAACTGATCATCGGTCAATGAAGATTTCAGGCATAGAAATGTCTACCTATTGCTACAAACTAGCTAAGGAGGAAAACACTATGAAATAATGCCTAACTATGATTTAACAGACTTAATAATGTTTTATATAATATTTTGTCTAATCACTATCTACTATTTTCTTTAATTTTTATATAACTGCTAGCAGAATAAAACAACTGTAAAAATCCAAGGTTACTGACAACAATGCCTGAATTATGGTCTCTTCGCACATAAATTAAATAGTATATTTTTTCAATATTTGACGTAGCTTTGGAGGTACTTCAAGAACTCTTAGGGACATGTATATTTTCAAGTGCAATATAGGTCCCTTTTCAGCGGGTGATACCTAAGTACCTTCCATGAAATAGTTCAAAATCAAATAAACATCTTACAGTAGGTCTCTAAAATACTCTACGAAACCTCGAAATATTAGTTGACCTTAGTTGAAATTATCCTTTGCAGGGTAGATCAACATAATCTTGTTCAAAGTGGGATTGATTCCCTTCAATTTTTTTCCCTTATTTTAGTTGGATGTTCAATTTATTGCTCCTTTGGCAACAAAAGTATTCAAATTAATTGTAAGCTAACACAATATCCTGATAATAGTTGGCATAGCTTCAACTACCACTACACAACAAATTTCAAACAGTGTTGTGAGACCAGGTTAAGACCCTTGAGACTTTCTATGTGTCTCCAGATCAAACCTGAAATAGGTAATCAATATAAACTTGGCCTGAAACTTGATTGAAAATGAAAATTTACAAAACCCATTAAACCCTTCTCAAACTTGTCAGAGTTGCTGAGTCTTCAACCAATCATTGCGAAGAAAATATCCCAAGTCTTGAAGAAAGCATTGCAGGTATATATTAGTTTGTTAAAAAAAACTAGGTAAATTTTATGATTAAAAATGGTTGTAACAAAACTAACATCACTCTTAAAGCAGACATAATGTGTTCGCAATTCAATATATTTGCACAAGTCCAAAACAACATGAAAATTTCATATATAGCTACTGGAAAATTATCCCTTCTATCATTTTTTGCGACAAATAGTGCTTTACTCTTTTTGATTTGTAAATCAGTTTCAAAAATATAGTCAACAAGGTTTCTTGGAGAAGTTTTCCTCCATTAAGGTGGCTTTGCAAGTGCAATCCAACCTTGGGTGTAAAAGTACTACATTACATTTTCTCTTGTCTCTAATTTTCTAATTTTTCAGCTCACTCCTATCATATTTGTTGTGTTTATTTGCTTTAGCTGCAACAATGGTGTCATTTTTGGTAGAGGAATACTACAATGGACTAGGCAAGGAACTTCATATTAAAGAAAACCCTTTCACTCCAAAGGGCTTGCATTCTATTTTCCCTTTATATTTGTAATTGTTGAGATTCCACTTTATATTAAGCTTACTTTGAGTAGAAGGTCTAGAGATCATATTTTCATACAAGTCTAATGTCCGACATGTTTAGCTAGGTGCCCAACAACTCTAGCTCCAATCCCATCAATTATGGGAGAGAGGAGAAACAAGTACAACCTGATCTTTTCTTCCTCGGGAAAGGCTTCAAAAATATCTAGAAGGGAGACTTCGTCATTCCCTAATTACGACACGTGTGCACGTTCGTGCGACACGTTTTTCGTTTTCTCCCTTGTACCTTCATTCAGGTGGGTCGGGTCGTGCCGTGTGAGGGAGCCCAAGGAAACGCATTCGCGTCGGTTTGGGTCATGTGAGGGAGGTCGTATCAAAAATGCTAAGTTGTGACTACTTGTGTGCCTTGTGGTGCGCGTTCGTGTGACCCATTTGCCTTTTTTTCCCTTGTGCCTTCATTCGATCGGTTCATGACGTAGGGTCATGTGAGGGCGCCCAAGGAAACGCATTCAGGGTGGGCTGGGTTGGGTCGAGTCATGTGAGGGCGCCCAAGGAAATGAGTTCAAGTCGGGTCATGTCGTGTGAGGGTGCCCAAGTAAATTCTTTTGCGCCGAGTCATGAGAGGGAATCCGTATAAAAAATTCTAAGTTGTGACCGTTCATGTGACCCATTTTTTGTTTTCTCCCTTGTGCCTTCATTCGGGCAGGTCAGGTCGGGTCATGTGAGGGAGCCCAAGGACACGTGTTCAAGTCGGTTCTGGTCAAGTTGGGTCATATCGTGTGAGGGTACCCAAGGAAACGGGTTCATGTTGGTTCGGGTCGAGTCATGTGAGGTTGGTCGTATCAAAAATTCTAAGTTGTGACCACCCGTGTGCCTTGTCCATGTTCGTGCAACCCGTTTGTCGTTAGCTCCCTTGTGCCTTCATTCAGGCGGGTCAGATCATGTCGTGTGAGTGTGCCCAAGGAAATGCATTTGGGTCGGGTCGGGCCAGGTCGTGTGAGGGTGGCCATATCAAAAATTCTAATTTTTGAATGCATGTGTGCCTTGTGCAAGTTCATATGACCCATTTTCCATTTGGCGCTCCTTGGTGCCTTCGTTCGGGCGAGTCGGGTCATGTCGTATGAGGAAGGCCAAGGAAATGTGTTCGAGTTGGGTCAGTTCAAGTCGTGTAAGGGAGGTTGTATAAAAAATTCTAAGTTGTGACTACCCGTGTCCCTTAATGTGCGCATTCGTGCGACCCGTTTGTCGTTTGCTCCCTTTTGCCTTAGTTTGGGCGGGTCGGGTTGTGTCGTGTGAGGGAACCCAAGGAAACCTGTTCGGGTCAGGTTGGTTCATGTGTGTGGAAAGTTGTAAGTTTTAAATATTAAATAGTTTATATACACCATAATATCTTATTTATTTATATTCAATTTTTAATTTAATAATATATATAATATTTTTTTAAATATTATGATTTACATTTAATTTTTTATTTTTTATTTTAATTCCAATTCCCGCCTCAAAAAACTTTCACCCTTCACCCAAGGCTCCATATTCCCGCTTTCTCATGCTCTTACTGCACTACCTGACTCGACCCAGAAACTGTCTGTCGCCCAAATCATTGTTCCGAATGCGCTACCATTGTTCTGCACGCAAATTCGGGTTGAACCTGACTCGACCTTGCCTGATGCCCTAAGGAACCTGACTCGCCCTAAACCTGAATGCTGAATGTGTTTTCCATGACTCGACCCTTCCGTTTCTTCATCTGCATTGGATCAGGGTGTGGAATGAAACCATGTTTTTACGATCTCTTACGAGTTGTATAATCAATTGGAAGGAATTTCAGACGTCGGATTCTGCCAAGAAGGTTAGTTTCTTTTACTATCTAAGGTTTTGGATTTTTTCTAATTTTCTTGTGTTTATTCTTGTTATTGATTAATATTTTAAATATAGAAAGGGGTGCCTTATTGTATCCCTGAAAGGTTGAAGCAAAATTTAACGTGATCTAAATATCACATTCAAGAGGATGAAATAAGAGAGAGTGAAAGAGAGTATATTGAGGTCTGTAAGGCTGAATGATAATGAAAAAGGTGAGGAGTAGGTGTCTGCAATGGATTCAAGCACAGAAAGAGATTTGATGCACTATTTAATAATTTCATCTAGAGAGTGTCTTGGCCTAAGAGGACTTGGATGGATGATCTTGGGAAGCACCTTTGAAAGATCTGCATGCAAGACTATCTTCTATCTCCACATCACGAGTAGCTTTTAAACCACTGTTACTGACATTCCATTTACCCTTTGGTGATTGCAAAGTTTGGATAAAAATTTCCTCGTTGCCCTAAACAATTATGCTTAAGAGATCTAAATTTCCTTAATTATGAGCAACAATCACAACTCTGAGTATAATAAATAGGTTGACGTCGGAATCACTCAAGTATAATAGAGTGTGAGGTATATACAACAATTTAGTTAATTTTACGCAGGCCCAAAGTTAATTTTGTTTGGAATTCGTGGTTAAATTGGCCACCTTACATGATGAATTATTAGCATAATTGATGTCTTTGTGGTTTCACTCTTTGTTTTCATAAATTTTATAGCATGCATAAGCTCATATTGTAGATGGCCAATAGTTAAATTTCACAACAAAAATACTTCACATTTGGCATAGTTGCAAGCACTAACATTCCCTTCATAAGCATTGGTTCATATTTCACTAAATATATAGGCATTTTTCATCTCACAAGGCTAATAAACTATGGGGTTTACGTTGGACTTAAGAACCTCATAGCTTGGTCACATTTATACTTCAATGTGTGTCCATCCTTTGACTACATTGTGGACTAACAATGTTGAGTACTTTGTGAGCTTGGATTCTAAGAATTTTTCTCTCCCTTTACAACATTTAGACTGCATCTTCAAAAAGTGAGTTGGTTTTCTTGAGTGTTTTCATTTTAAGTTGAGAAAATTTCACTTTGTATCAAACAACTAGGCTTAGGTTGACACAGGGATTCCCCCATCGACTAGTCTTTCCTTATCCTGAAGAGTGGAGAAAGACCACCAAAGTGACAACATGTGGCTTTCTTGATGTTACTTTTAACCTATTCTAGAAAATTTTAGGGCTTTCCTTGTAGGTAGAGATTGCTTGTTTTGGGGTTTCGATGTTCTCTCCTATTTAAATTTCAAGTTAGTAACACCACATACAAGGGAAAAGGCAATTTTCTATTTTCAATGAGCACTTGGAACTAGTTAACTGAAGTGGAAAATTAGTTAGCTAAGTGGATTTCGAGTTGAAGTGGTTGGTTGGTGGACCATGTAGTGGACTTCATTGTAACTGAGTGATACAAAGTTGTAACAGAGTTGGATGTGTAGTTATGTGAATTGTTATTTAGTTTAACTTAGTTAAGTGAGTTAAACTCAGTTGTGCTAGTTGTACCTGGTTGTAACTAAAGATACACTAGTGAGAGATTAGTGAATTAAATATTAAATTAATTCACATGGAGTGATCTCACATGCAACTAAAGAAATACTATTTTTAACTACATGCATGTCAGATCCAGTGGAGACCCAGTTGAGAGATAGGTGAAAGGGTCTGGTTGACTATCAGTTGTGACTATAGTGGTGCATTCAATGCATCTACAAACACATTGGAGATGCTTATCAAGATTTTTCAGTCAAGGTTGGCCATATCTAAATCATTTAGAGGTTCTTGAACATTAGGGATTGCGCAGTGGAGGCAGGCTGTCAAGAGGCAGTAAATTGGTGCATGTGTGAGCGAATTTTTGTATGACAGTGTGAGAAAATTGTATATTGTACTCAGAGCTCTTGGAGTAGAGTTTTGTATGAGATTGTTTCATGATAGATGATATACATAATATATGATAGTTGGAGTTTTTAGCTTTCAATATTTCCTGGTAAAAACATCTTGTTGTGTGCAATTGATTTTTCTCCATGTGCTTGCGATTAGAAATTTAAATTTTCACAAAGAATTAAGTAGAAGGATTATATATTTAATAGTGGATATAATTGTTAGATCAGGAGATTCTGGTAATACATCACAATATTGTTTAAATTTCTACATGGTATCATAGCAGATAAGATTGCAATATTTAAGCAGTGCTGAGTTTTGTTGGTAGAAACAATTCGGAATTGTTGCAAGAATTTCTTGGTGCAACAGTTGAGTAAACATCGAAATGGATTTAAATGGTTTGCGGTTAGAGTATGCACTCGAGGGCAGCTCAAACTACATTGCATGGAAGGACAAGATGGAATTATTTCTTGAAAGATAATTTCTTGAAGGAATTCATCGACAGAGATGTTCCTAAGCCTACTTTGACAGATGTTGCAATACTTGATGCATGGAAAAAGAAAGTAGCAAGGGAGAGGAGGATTCTGTTGGAAGGTGTGAAAGACCACATTGTCTCAAGCATTCATGGGAAAGCCACTCCATTTTCAATGTGGAAGTCTTTTACGGATCTTTTCCAAATCAGCAGCGACCATAGGAAATTGGCGTTGAACGATAAACTCAGAAAAATCAAGCTGGAGAAGACGACACTATTCCAGTATACTTAACAAAGTTTGTCCAATGTAGGGATGAGCTTGGGAGTGTAGGAGTAAATGTTTTTGATGATGATTTGGTGATCTTGGCTCTCTTGGGATTTCCTAAGAGTTGGCACAGTTATCAAGACTATGTCAACAAACGGGAAAAACTGTCGGATTGGGAACGATTGTGGTCGGATCTAGTGCAGGAGGAGTTCAGGCAGAACACCAGAGATGGCTCTTTATCAATGCATGATGATTTAGAGGATTGTGCTTTCGATACCAAGGCAAAGAAGGGGAAGGGGAATAATTTCCATTCTAAATCTGAGGCCGGTGAAGATGGCAAGTAGCACAACATGTCCAAAGTGATGTGTTTTCACTGTCACGAGTATGGACACATTGCCACAAATTGTCCACATAAAAATAATAACAAGATGGTTGATGGAGTTGCAGCTGGTGAGGCTCTTGCCTCACAATTTGAGCTTGAATTCTCATTGATCTCATGCATGGTGTCTAGTGCATTGGGATCGGGGTGGTACTTTGATAGTGGTTCTTCCTTTCACATGACGGGAGATAAGAAAATTTTCAGTGACTTGGAGGAGAAAGATCTCCATATGCATATTGAGTTGGGCGAAGATGGACGATACAGTGCGACCGACATTGGTACCATTACCTTTCAGAGGGCATCAGGTAAACTCTTTCATTTAAAAGATGTTATGCATGTTCCTGGTTTGAAGAAAAATTTAATCTCAATCGCAATGTTAGAGGATAGAGGTTATGATGTTGTCTTTAGTGACGGAAAAAATTTCCAGCGACACAAAGCAACAGGGCAAGCCAAGAAGGTTTGGATTCGAGTTAATAATCTCTATAGACTTGAAGTAGATAGAATTTCTACTAAGATTCCTACTGTTGGGAAGTGTGAGAGAGCCATGCAATTGACGCTTGAGAGGAGCAGGATTTGCATGCAGGTAAGAGTGAACCTCAAGATGTGGAGAAGCCACATCCAGAGGATCATGGAGTGGGAGAAACCACTTGTTGAGTCTCAAAAGTGTTTTCCATATTCATACATATTTCCATTATGTCTTTACCATTTAGCTCTCATTTCATAACTATCTGACCTAAAACCCTACATCAAGTAACCATTTTCATAAATATATGGGTTAGGATCCTTGTCTTCCAAAGTTATTTATTTTATGTGTTTAAAGTGAATTTATGATTAGAAACTAGAAAATTTACATAGTTTCATATATCTATATATGTGTCATGAGTTTTGTGACATGTGTAGGTCAAAAGGAAGCTTCTAAAAGACCTTTATGTGGCCTCCCAAAACCAAATTCGAATTTGAGTGGAGAAGATCATGGGATCATGAGGACATGTGTCTCATTTCCTTTTTGTATTGAAACTCTGAGAAGATATGTGTCTCATTTCTTATTTGTATTGAAACTCTAAAAAGACATGTGTCTTATCATTTCCTATTTTGATTGTAACTCTAGAGATAGAGGGAGAGATTCACGGACTCTCATTAATGAGATAACTCCTCGTATTTTTGTATAAATAGGGGAAGCTTTTTCCTATCAATGGTAGTGAAAAATAGGAGAAGAAGAGAAAGGATTAGAGATTGTTTTGTAACAAAGCTTAAGATGGAATGGGATGTAGATTTGTGAGTTTATCAATAAAGAATTTCAGTTCTTTGATGCTATTTTGATTACAACTTTAAGCAGCTGAAGAATTTCACCAAATTGGTAGCAGAGGGCCCCTGCTATTCAAGGAGGTTTTACATGTTTTCTAGATAACTCATTTTCAATTCTGTTTTTTCATATTTCCTTACTTAGATTTCTTTCCGAAATCATAGCTTTTAGCATTATGTTTCATGTCATTTGCTTAGATAAAGGATCCTCATGATATTACAGTTAGTCTCTTTCTCAAGCTCTTCCAATACATCTCTATTAAATGAATGGGATTCAATTGTGATATTCTGAGTTATTAGCATTTCATTTTTTGTTATTTAGTTAAAAATAAGATCCTCATTATACTACAGTTAGTCTCTTTCAAAATCTCTTCCAACAAACCTCTAATTCACGAATAAGACTTAGTTGTAATATTGTGAGTTATTGATTGTTTTGTTTTCCTTATCACATTATGATTAATCTCTTTCAAAAGCTCTTCCAATAAACCTCTAACTCATGAATGAGATTTAGTTGTAATGTTATAAGTTGTTTCAGCATTTCATAGGAGATCCTTACTACATTATAGTAATCTTTTTCTCAAGCTCTTCCAATAAACTTCTATCAAATGAATGAGATTTCACTATAATGTTCTAAGTTACTTTTTGTTTCAGCATTTCCTTTTGTGTTTTAGGAGATCCTCATTGCATTAGAATTAATCTTTTTCACAAGTCTTCCAACAAATCTCTAACTAAATGAATCAGATTGAGTTGTAGTGTTTTGAGTTACTTTTCATTTCATGAATTTTCATTTAGAAGATGTAATATCCATGGATTAGGACTCTCTATTTTCATCATTTCCTAGTTAGGAATAGAACTTGCAAATAAAACTCTGCTTTAATTCATTTGACAACATTTCATTTTCCTTCCTTTTAATTATATTTAATCTCATCTTTCTAGTTTAGAGTAGAACACTAAGAATTAAAACATAAAACCCCCAAAACAACAGTAAAACACTAAAAACAACGAAGTACGAAAAATGGATACTTAGGCACATATAGTGCATTACACTTCACCAGTTTACTAGCCCTGGTCGATAATTTATGTTAGCAATTTAGGACACTAAATTGACCAAACACCACTCATGCAGAGAAATTATGTGCTTGATGGGCAAAGGGAGTGCATGAAGCTATACCACCAAGTGAGAGGTGGGGCGACATGCATGAGTAATCCCAAGAACATATTTCTGGGCAGGATTCATTGAGATTGTGTGGATCTCATGAATTTAACCTGGCTACGAGGAGCCCACAGAGCAGCAGTAGCAAGATCAGTTGGATTGATGCAGCCAGATCAAATTGACAATGTCGGATACTGGAGCGTGGATCAAAGTTGACAGCAAGTGCAAAGTAAATGGGTGCAGAGTTCATCTGCACAGTGGTTCCTAAATACATGTGCAGTAGCTAAGAAGAAGTCAGAATAATTTGATGGCAGATGCATTATACTGATTTAGTTGTTTGGAGGCTATTCAGTTTCGGAAGTGTTGCATGAAAAGGTTGCAGGGTGAATGCATGGAGTTGCATATCGCATGCAAAGACATTCCTTTATTGTTGAGAGGGAGTGTTGAATATTGCAACATGAAATAGTGAAATTGGCATCCGGAAACATTATTCCTTGATCCTAGTGAAAAATAAGTACCTACACTAGGTGGGGTTCACACAGGCTATTTTTAGGTGATATGTCTATTTTTAGAATTTGGATCAAAGTCTATTTTTAGCAGTAATCTATTTATATATGGTTGATAAAATTATATGGATGGATGGGCGTCTAAGTTTGAAATGCATGTGTGAACTTGTTTCGTCGAATGCATGTCTAAAATTATAATGCATGTCGATTTTTGTTAAGCCCTTAACAAAAATTAGACAATAAATAATTGTCTATTTTCAATGAGCACTTGGAACTAGTTAACTGAAGTGGAAAATCAGTTAGCTAACTGGATTTCGAGTTGAAGTGGTTGTTTGGTGGACCATGCAGTGGACTTCATTGTAACTGAGTGATACAAAGTTGTAACAGAGTTGGATGTGTAGTTTTGTGAGTTGTTATTTAGTTTAACTCAGTTAAGTGAGTTAAACTCAATTGTGCTAGTTGTAACTGGTTGTAACTAAAGATACATTGGTGAGATATCAGTGAATTAAATATTAAATTAATTCACATGTAGTGATATCACATGAAACTAAATAAATACTACTGTTAACTACATGCATGTCAGATCCAGTGGAGACCCAGTTGAGAGATAGGTGAAAGGGTCTGGTTGACTATCAATTGTGACTATAGTGGTGCATTCAATGCATCTACACACACATTGGAGATTCTTATGAGGATTGCGCATTTAAGGCTAGCCATATCGAAATCATTTAGAGGTCCTTGACAATCAGGTATTGCGCAGTGGAGGCAAGCTGTCAGGAGGCAGTAAATTGGTGCATGTGTGAGCCAATTTTTGTATGACAGTGTGAGACAATTGTATATTGTACTGAGAGCTCTTCAAGTAGAGTTTTGTATGAGATTGTTTCATGATCCATGATATACATAATATATGATAGTTGGGATTTTTAGCTTTAATATTTCCCGGTAAAAACATCTTGTTATGTACAATTGATTTTTCTTCATGTGTTTGCAATTGGCGATTTAAATTTCTGCAAAGAATTTAGTAGAAGGATTATGTATTTAACAGTGGATATAATTTTTAGATCAGGAGAGTTCGGAAATACATCACAGTATTGTTTAAATTTCTATAGGTATTGGGTTCCCTTGTAGTGCTCTCATCATTTCATTTCATGTTGTAGGGAAGAATTTATATATGTTTTTACAAAGTTGCTGCACATGATGCACTCATCTCAGTTGTTATGATTAAAATAAGAAAATATATTTAAATTCAAATAATATTATCCATCTAGCACACAATAATGTTGAAATGTACCAGAGCTTTACGAATCTGTTCATTGCATATTATTTTATTTGTCAAAAATATGAAATCTATACTACAATGGAGAAGAAGGTAATATTGATTTCAGCATATGCATCATTTCCAAGAACCAAGAACTTCAAATGTAGTGGATGGACATTATTTCTCAAAATATTAATATGATTTTTATAGCCATTTTCATATTTTCATGGCTTATATTTTCCTTTTCCTTTTAACCTACTCAGGCCAACAAAGTTTAGAGAACTTTCCCAACTATTCATTGGCTTATTGAGGATCTCATTGCTAGCTCTTATTCTATTGATGTTCTCAGTTCTAGGAAGCTAAGAAAGAAGTATCATAGGTTGTCTTGAGTCTGTAATTTATGTTGTTGTAGGAAGCCATCTCATAGTTACAAGGAGATATTCCGCAATTGTATATTTATATCATAGTTTAATTACTCTTTTCCCTCGAGGTATGTTATTCAATGTTATTGCTATTACATAGTTCAAATAACTCCTAATTATTTGTTTGTTTCAATACTTTTGGCTTCTGATCAAGTGAAACAACATCTACGTTCTGATAACATGTCTATGCTCTCGGCCATGGCCTGAGCTGATCAAAGGCTACATGGGGTTGTTGCCGGCAGGAGGCAACACCTGACGGGGGGGTCTAGGTGTGCAAACTGATGGTGACGGGTGGCATTGTTTACAAGATGCTTTGATATGTGCACCCATGCACTTCGGGGGGTAAGGATGATACGGGATTTTGTATTACCATTTTACTATTTCAATCATTTTCCTTTTAACATTTTTGCAGAGAGTAACGAGAGAGAAGTTTAGCTATTGGAAGGATCACACGCCTGGTGGGAAGGGTTGAGAAAACATAATTTTCTCTGCCTGTCATCTCAGAGGTGCTAATAATATGGTCAATGACTCAGACAGGGTGGAGGTGTATCCCAAGTCAGGTGATATGCTTACGAAGTGGGGGTTGGAGGTCAGGGAGCAGAATCTGAAATGTTTCATTGGGCCAGCTGGTCTAAAATGAGGAGAGCCTAGAGGTATGGGTACAGAGAGAAGAATGGAAGGTTTTCCATTTTCTTTGGGGAAAAACAAAACGTCCATGGTGAAAAGGGCACAGTATTCGCCAGGGCTATTTGTGCATGTTTTGGAGAAAATTGTGTTATCTGGAATTGATCTAGTTTTTTAGTTGACAAAGGAGCAGGGTTTGGAGCAGGACATATCTTTCCAGAGAATAAGATGGCTCGAGGACATAGTGGCTAGCTGCGAGATTTTGAAGAAGTCAGGTTTGAGACCAGTTTCAGAAGGAATTTGAGCGACTCAATCCATTTCGAGATCAAGTGGAAGAGAGGTACAGGGTTCTATTTTTGTGCCATAGATTTTGGGTGAAGGTAAGAAGAAGATTTATGTTTTTTTATGCAAGGAGGGTTTGGGCAAGATAGCAAATGCTATAGCAAGATACAGGAAGGTGTGGCTTGTGTTCCAGAGCAGAAGTGGAGGGAATCTGCCAGCAGGAGTCTGGTCGGGGATCCCAATTTCTCAAGCCTTGACCAAAGGTAGATCGGAGGCTTATGAGGGTTTGGGGGAACGTCAGGGTAAGGAAGGATCGACTCAGCAGACCGAGGGATGTTGAGGAAGATAGAAGAGGGAATGGGGCGCGGATCAAGAAGAGGGAGTAGAAACACATCCTATGCAAGAGGAACATGGCCATGTCTTAGCTAGAGAACTAGGCAGCCCAGAATCTACAAGAAAGAAATCCAAGGCCGTAAGGCAGAAGAACCAGATCCCAAATTTGGTTCTATGGATAGACCTATCGGTGGACGAAGCTATGGAGGCAGTTGAATTAATTTGGTAGGGTGAGTAAAGAGAAAGAAAGTGTCAGCTATATTCTTGAAGGAATGGGTAGTGAAGGCATGGAAATCAGGCCCAGACCCACGCTTTGAGGTAGTAAATCTTACAAACATATGGTTTATGATCAATTTATGGAGCAAATATATGGTCCAATGGGTTATGGAGATGAAATGCGGTTTCGATCGAGCCTCGATTTTATTTAAAAGATGGAATCCACTCTTTGACACTCAGTGGGAGAAGATAGCGTACCTCCCAATCTGGGTTAACTTGTCGGGGCTTCCCCACCCGCTTTGGATAGCAAATGTGTTTAAGGAGATTGGGAATGAACTTTGGAAGCTCTTGGAGGAAAATATGTCTTTTCAAAAAACAGGGGAGCAAGGCATAACAATAATCATGGTTCGGCTTAATCCCAGACTCAAGGGCTGGCAGAGGCAATTCAATTCCATTATAGAAACTGGTCTTTCATTCAGGCATTGGACTACGAGCAAGTGCCATTCAGATGCCACGGGTGTCATCAGTATGTACACATGGCCAAAGCTTTCCCTCTGGGCATTAGGAGGAGGAAAACCAAAACAAGGGGAAGGACAAGGGTATTCAAGAAGCGAAGTCTGATGAGGGGATGCACAGCAAGGAAGTAGGGATTGGTCAGGGTTAGAAATTGGCCCATCAAGAGATGGGAGGGAAGGAAGAGGATACCACTATGGAAGAGGCTGAGGTCCCTGATTTGGAAAGAGGAGAAGCCATCCCACATGAAAATCACACGGAAGCAGTCATGAACACCATTGTGGTGTCTATGGAGGGTACTGTTCTTGATACCCCTTCATCTTTTTCTATTTCTATTTCAGATTTGTCTCCACTGATTATAGGTTCTGGTCCTTCCAGACCAGAATCCTTTCATATATCATCTATTTTTTTTTGTACATGTTGAATCGGTCTTGGATAGCATTATTACATCCATCCCAGATCTGTCCATTGATCCATGTCCCCAGCTCCTTTCTGGATTGGATGAGCACCCTCCATCTGTGTAATATTCCCAATTTTCCATTAGTTAATTGTAATATTAGCATTCTTACTTTTCTCAATTAATAAGGGTGGAGGGACCCATAAACCCCATAAATCAATAAAATCCACTTTTTTTGTGTGAATGTGGGTTAGTATATAGTAGATCATCATCATGGATTAGTGGAGCAACTCATTAATGAAGAAAGAGTGGATATTATGGAGAGATAATGAGAAAGATGATGGAGATAGTGGAGGAATAAAAGTAATATCATAGAGCATTAATGATGCAGTGATGGAAGAAGTGGTGCATTAAACTCACACATGATGGAGGGAGTGGAGATTGATTGCAGATATCATGGAGATCATGGAGAGACAGTGCAACATTCATGGAAACTAGTGGCCACATGTGTAGTGCAGTTATGAGGTGGGCCAAGGCTAGGGAAGGCTCACAACCATATAAGGAAGATCAGGGCATCAAAGAAAATTAGTCTAGAATTTGATACTATATTGTCGTTTGACATTTTTTTGCACACTTCAGCTGTTTAGCCAAGTTTTTTGTGTTGTTTAGCACACAAGTGTTCCCGAGTGGGAATCCCACACTTACCTGTTGGGTGAAACTATTGTTGTTTAATTCTGTTGTAGTACTTTCCCAACCATTTAATTTGTCAATCCGAGGTTCGTAGGCTTACAAAGAACATGCACTATATATGCAGGACTGAAGTGGAACTAATCTAATCTAATCTAATCTAAATTAATGAAATCAAATTAATCTAGGAAGGCATTGAAACATTAACTATGAAAGCAGGAAATTGCATAAGGGAAAAGAAATACAACATGTGAAGAGTTGAATGACAAACAACATATGTGAGCTCACAACAATAAAGCTATCTCAAATTACATTACAAGAATCAAATGAAAAATCATGAAAGCATACAATAAAAGAATATGAATCACAGTTAAGAATCCCCCTTCTTCTAATTACAAGACTATCTCTCCAAACTCAAAAACTAATCTAATGAACTTCTGAACTTATGAACTAATCAAAATGAAGAGAGAGCACTCTCTTATATACATGAAGAAGATAACCATCTCATTCAACCACTCTCAACTAATTTCCCATTATTACAAGACATGGTCCCTTTGAATCCTCCACACATCTCTCACATATCTTGAATAGGATATGCCAACCAAATCCTCCATGATCTTCTCCTTAGGAATAGGCTTGAATAATTATCTCCTTAATATGGTGGAGGAGATATTCCAGAAGTCTCTTAGAATTAATCCTTCACATTTCTCCCACACATTACAAAGCTCACACATTCTTGAGATATATATAAAAACATGTATATTTTCTAATATTTAATCATAAATTCACTTATAATACAAAAATGAATAAATTGGAAAATAAGAAGGTGAAACCCAAATGTATTTATGAAAATGAAAGGTTAATGGGATGATTAAATGTAAGGAATCGTGAAGGGAAAGGTGGATGAAATACGACATTTCTGAGTCCCAACATCCCCCCCAACTGAACTTGTTGCATGTCCTCATGCAACCATGCATGGATCTCTTTTAAGAACGTTTGGCATCTGAACTTTGGCTTTACATGATGATGAATGTTTCCAAGATATGTGAAGGACATGAGTAACAGCTTACATTTTCTTATGGTTGGTTCTTGTGTGACAACCATAAATACAAAGAATGTTGGTTCTTGTGTTAACAACATTCATTTCATTTTCTGTTCTCTTTTCTTATGGTTGGTTCTTGTGTGACAACCATGAATACAACGAATGTTGGTTCTTGTGTTAACAACATTCATTTCATTTCGTGTTCTCTTGTTGCAATAATAATGTAAACACTCAGTAGAAATCATAAGCTATCAATGTGCATAAGAAAGCCCTTTTGTAATATTCATGAAGCATGCCAATATGTATATTAATGCGTATGAAGCAAAGTGAAACAAAGTATCATTGGAAAAGAAATGTTGGTGAATGGTAAATGAGAAAAAAAAAATTGGAGTGATAGTGGTGGAGAAATGGAATCATGGTAGTGAATATGTAGTGAATATAGTCCCCCCCCCCCAACTGAATTGGTTGCATGTCCTCATGCAACTTGGTGTGGGTCATGAAAGGAAATGGAGCATGATGAGGGAATTTTCCAAAATATTCAAGTCAGCGTATAAGGAATTGCATGATTAAAGATTAGAAAAAAACATACTTCCACTTACCCAAGAATGATGAACTATGCAATAGGAATGTAGCTGCTGCTGCTACTGAATCATGAAAACGTGAGTGGTGTCGTAGCTGCAACTGCTGTAACTGCAACTGTTGTAACTGCAACTGATGTAACTGCTAGAACATGGAAGGTTTTACTACAGCAGGATCATGAAAATGTAACTGTGAATGTTGATGTTGCTGTAACTGGATCCTGGGAAATGAAGGAATCTGAACTGCTGATGCTGAATCATGGAAAAGATAAAGGCTGAAAGTGGAACTGTGGTACTCTCATAGATCAGAATTCGTGTTGCGGTAACTGCTGAGGGAGTCGTGAAAAAGTGTATAGTCTTCGTCTACTACAAAACTGATGGTACAAGTCTAATCATGTGAAAGAATTTGTTGATGTCGAGCATGAAGAGAAATCATTGGATTACCGACCATTGATGCATGTCGTTAACCAATGCGAGGCAAACTCACCATTGATGTCAATGAGTGCCAAGGTACCCGAGTACGTCTTGCAAAATGCGAATAGAGGGGTTGATGTCGAGCCATTTGCAAGATCTTACGATCAAGGGACATTGATGTATTCCCATGATTGTCAGGGAGAGAACTTTCCATTAAGGCATGCAAGTCTCAAGGTACCCAAAAGGAACTCTAGTCTATTTCCCAGATAAGGTGCTGAGGTCGAAGGGGCAAGACTTGTTGAAAGGTGGGCCTTAAGGAATCCCACATCAGTCAACGCGAGTTTGTACAAAGAGATTTGGTAGGACTATAAGTGGAAAGAACTCACGGATAAGCAGTGTGAATCAACATGGCGAGGAAAGCAAGGCAATGTAATTATGGAAAGGCGATTAGTTTTATTCAGAAGGAAAATCAACTGAAAAGGATAGAGGAATGTATGCGATTCAGAAAAAATAACTGTGCATGAAGTCATGAAAGATAAGGTAATGGAAAATGGGCTTCAACACAAGGATGGTCAATCGGCTTTGAAGGAGAAATGTTACAGTGTCACAGCATGGATAATGGAAAAAGTGGAAATGTTGGTGTACCAGCATGGTCACTGTGTAAAAGCAAACATCAAGAGGCGCAAACATCATGATGTTTATGATGAGTTACAGCTCCTTCAAGTTGTTCATGAAAGCAATTTTTTCAAAAAGTTCCGTGATCTTTGAAAATCACTTCAGCAGCAAAATGTGATCATTTCCGAAACCTGAAAAAAACTTAGTACAAATCCTGTATGAAAACTTCATGAGAGCATTGTAAAACGTAAGATGCAATAATAAGTACAAATGTGAGCAAAAGAAAGAAAGTGTGTGCTAACCTATCGCCCGCATTGATTTCATCATCGATGGCTGTCAAAGTGACTTCAAGAAAACAAATTAGTTTTAAGCGTAAGAACATGTATTCGTATTGTTTTCAGGAATTTATTAAAAGGTCCATTTGCAATTTTCATGGTTGTTTTATTTATATTGATAATGCACACCAAAAGAAAAGGCAAAAAGAAAAACAAAACAGGCAAAATTAAAGTCAGATCTCCATTTCTTGGCATGCTTTACAAAGTGTAGCAATACTGTCTCGACACTAGCAAATTTCAGTTTCTTGCTGATTCATGTTACTAAAGCTCTGAAAGTTAAATGAGTTTCTTAGATGCACCATTTAATTCATTCAAGCAATTGGAAGTTGGGCAGAGTATGATTCGCATCGATTTGCTGCAATAATGTCACTTACTTCTCTGATGGTAGAACTTTGCCAACGTCGGCACAACATTGGCCAGATCATACAGGCTGTTTTGAAAAGCTGCATAATTTTCAAGGAGCACAGTGTCTGCATGCTTTGGGTCCATTTGTGCTATGTGCTCCAAAGTTGTAAACATAGTCCCAACAAATTTTGTATATGCTTGATCAACTAATTCCCTAGATTGTCCTTGAATATATTGCTCCATACGAGTAGCAAGTGTTGCAAATCTTGTGATATATGAAAGGACACCCACTTGTCTCACATTACGATCATTCCTCTCAATTTGATGGCAAGCCTCATCCACAAACTTATTAAATTGAGCTGTAATTCTTGTCTGTAGATCACCAAGCAAGCGGCGCACAAAACCAGCAGCATCAGCCTTCTGGCCAGAGAGATATCGCTCAGTAATCCCATGCATGGAGATACATCGTAAAGGATCAATCTTGTATGCCCAGTCCATAACTGCATAAAAGTCCTCTTGAATTCCATCGAGTAATTCTTCAAGAGCTTCATTTAGAGCCTCCAACTCCACAGAATTTTGGCTAGGCTTAATGTCATTTCCCTCAAGATCCATAAGACTCAAATCATCTTCACTATCATCACTGTTGGATCCATCCTTAGCAGCACTTGAAGGGCCTCCCAGGGGAACCAGCGGGAGTACTTCAAAATACATGAATGATGCAAAAAATGAACTCTCATCTACAAGCAAAGGAATGAAAATAGTGAGCATTTTTTCATATGCTTCAGAGTCAGTTGAAGTATCCGCACTGCTGCCACTGGAACCAGTAGATCCTTCAAGCCAGACTGTTTGATTTCTTGATGCTTTAGTACTAGCACGAAGCTCATTTGCAAACTCACTGGCCTCACGACGAAGAAACAGGTTGAGAGAATGACAGTACGCTTTTCTCAGTGACCCCAAACAGACTTTGTCAAGACTCTTTAAGTGTTGTAGCATCTGTGCATATGTTCGGCACTTGTATCTCAAATCAGCATGATCGGGCCTTTTTAGCTGGCCTCTCTAAGAAAAGTATGTTTTGTCACTTATCATAAAATCCACTAAACTAAAAAAATAATCCCTCAGAAAATCAGATGCACTACGAACAAATGTGGTTTTCAATTTCTCAAGCTCTGCACGCTTCTCCCTAACTGCCCGCATATTTTCATAGCTAGGATCCAGCACGCAAAGCATTAGCCAGCCAGTCACAAGCCTTCACATTTTGTAACATTCTTGCCTCATCAAATGAACCTCCTGTCAGTGAAGATGCATACTCAGGAGGAATATGCAAGCGCTCAACCAGCTTGTTAAGTTCTTCAATAAGAGATTTATTATTGACAGACTGCATCTCCATTTTATTATTTCTAGACTTTATCATTTCAATGTCCTCCCTCATGTGTCTGAGTTTCACATTGAAAATGTTAAGCCACTCATCCATGTCTTCTACACAAACCATAGCTGAATCAAGACGTTACAAAACCTCTTCTACTAAAGGTTCACTCTCCAAAATAGCATAAACATTAGCTGCTTCTAAAGCAAGTAGCTCTCGCTTTAGACGCTCAGAAAATGCCTCAGCTTCATCAATACCCATGACATACGTGCCAAGAAGAGCCTCCATGTCATCCTCCTCTGCTTGAGAAACAAGGTCCTCCTCCACTGTCACCTTCAAATCATTTGGAGTGTCACCATCTACAGTTTGAGCATCCTATGCACTCGCACTGACAGGAACCATTTTTGTATTGGCCTGTGCCCAAAGAGCCATCTCAACCACATCCATTCCAACAAATTTAGGGAGGCGACTGTGTTAGTTGCAAAAGAACCAGAATTATCATCAATGTCAAACCGCCCATTATGTAATGAGGCCCCGAAATCAAACACGGTATGGTAGACACCCATGAATACATCTCCAAGAATTGAGATAGACCCCATTGGAGGAGGAACATCTAATCCCATGAAACCACTAATACATTGTGCTGCAGAACCAATTTTAAGAATATACTGCTCAGGAGTGAGATGAAAAGTTCTATCACCAATTGTAAATGACACAGTGGCATGCTTGATAGGTTATTGCAGTCCACAGTCGCTTGTCCATTAGAGTTTGGCAACCGGTCACAAAGTTGTTTCAGATATGTCATAATTTGGTCCTTCGATGCATTCCTGTTTAGCTGATTCTTTGCGCATACCACTGCCATCTCACAAGCAGCAACATGCGACTGCTACTGGCTGATGTTACCTCATTACCTCTCTCAAAAACACTAGCAATTCGCATACTGACATCTCTGCTACCATCAAATGAACATAAGCCTATTTTGCACCAGAACGTAAGAAGAAATCCAGTTGTCCAGCGTCCATGATAAAAATGCTTTCTTTAAGATAAACGATGGAATCCATCAAATAAGCAACAACATAATCATTTAATCTCAATAAAGTATGCCAACGGATAGAAAATTTAGGAAAGCCAATCCATAAAAATAGTTATCTGGCCGTGATACTGATGAAATTTCGTTTCTATTATTTTAAGATGCCAAAGATAGTGTAACAACCTGTGGATTTGGCCGATATTTTTCAATCAATATCCGCATAGTATCCTAGATTTTGTTATGAAACCCCAAATTAAACATGAGAATTAATCACAGGAGAAAATCGAGCTATGCAAACAAAGAAATAAGAATTATCTTTTACTTTATTGCGGTTTCATTTGTTTGTTGCTCATCATTTTGGTTTGTTGTTGCTAATTGCAGGTTTATGAACAGTGGGCGGAGGTTTGGCATCGCTACGGTTCAGCCATAAATGAATAGATGGAGACAGAAACTGCACAAACTCACAGGCCTCAAGCAAAACAATGAACCTGGGAAATTTCAAATTTAATTGCTTTTGCAGGTTTTATCACCTAATTTCTTGCTGCAGGTTTTAGTATACCCAGAAAACGTAATCAATTGCAAGCTAGACACAGTTTCAGCAACTGTTCAGATAAAATGCTAGACACAGTTTCAGCGACTGTTCACAGTTTCAGCGACTGTTCACAGTTTCAGCGACTGTTCAGATAAAAACTCAGTTTGTTTTTATTCAGCCTCGATTCATGATTTATTAAAAAAAAAAAAATTAGAAAATAAAGAAAAGAAAAAAAATGATTTGCAAATAAATGATAAAATCAATTAGGCATATTGCAAAACATGATTTTTTTTTT
The DNA here is from genome assembly GCA_034641835.2 of Pinus albicaulis. Classification (NCBI taxonomy): domain Eukaryota; kingdom Viridiplantae; phylum Streptophyta; class Pinopsida; order Pinales; family Pinaceae; genus Pinus; species Pinus albicaulis. The sequence goes on along the minus strand of CM076575.1, from coordinate 1,606,361,163 downwards.
AATTTTATTTTTTTGAAATTCATGAAATTAGTCTAAATCATTCTTATTTTCTGATCCTCGCGATCACACTAAGCATGGATGAAAGCATACTTATTCTAGGTAAGAGAAAAATTGAGAATGAAAGAAAAAACTGAAAACGAAAGCCTACCTACTCTAAACTAATTAGAATTTAAAAATTAGCTACGTGTAATTAAACTTCCAATGAAGCCACTCACGTAGCAATAACAACAATATATTCAATAGCAATTGTTCAAATGAAAAATGAAAATATTCCAGAGTGAATGAGTGTAGTTGCTGAAACTGCAAATCAACTAAATAAAAATAAAAAGATGAATCTAATCTAGTACTTACCTGGAACCATTGTTCGATAAGGCTTTGATAGGCACAATTTCTCTTACTTAGATCATGTTGTAACTCCTCTTCTTCTTCCTTGATCTCCTATTCGAATGATTGTTCGCCATCAAATATGCAGGATTCTTCAGATGTTGAATCTTCGTTTGTTTCTTGGGGAGTAGTTGAACCTTTAATTCTTGTCAAGATCTCCTCTTCCAAGGAAGAGGAGATCCCGACTTCTGCTAGGATCTGAGTGAGTAGTTCCAAGCTGAAACTCATTGTTAAACCATGTTGAAAAAGGGATTCTTACTGCACCCAAAACTTAAATCTAAAAAGCTTAAATGAAAATAAACTACTTTCATAAATAAAAGCACTCATGCTGAAACAGATAAAAAAACACTCTTCACAGTTGCGGAAATCAAACACACTTGCAGGAAAGAAGATCAATCAACCATAACAGAGAACAGGACCCTATTCCTCCAAGCAGGAATCTTCAGCACCTGTTTCCTGATATCAGTCACACTGCAGAAAAAGAAGATTAATCAACGGAGAACAGGACCCTATTCCTCAAAGCAGGAATCTTCAGCACCTGTTTCCTGATATCCGTCACACCTACATGTCCTGACCCATGAGGCCGAGCCCGTTACAGTATGTCGAACGATGCGTAGGCTGTTCCCCACGTCTTACAACCCTGTCACCTCGGAGTTAGGAACATGTCTAAACACACTTGCATGAAAAATCAAACTAAACTTCAATCCATCATGCTTCCCCAGCAACGGCGCCAAAATGTTGGATGAAGCTATTGTCGTTTAATTCCGTTGTAGTACTTGCCCAACCATTTAATTTGTCAATCCGAGGTTTGTAATATTACGAAGCACATGCACTATATATGCAGGACCGAAGTGGAACTAATCTAATCTAAATTACTGAAATCAAATTAATCTAGAAAGGCATTGAAACACTAACTAGGAAAGCAAAAAATTTCATAAGGGAAAAGCAATACAACATGTGAAGAGCTGAATGACAAACAACATATGTGAGCTCACAACAATAAAGCTATCTCAAATTACATTACAAGAATCAAATGACAAATCATGAAAGCATACAATAAAAGAGTATGAATCAAAGCTAAGAATCCCCTTCTCCTAATTACAAGACTATCTCTTAAAACTCCAAAAACTAATCTAATGAACTCTCCTCCCTCCAAATGAAGAGAAAGCACTCTCTTATATACATGAAGAAGATAACCATCTCATTCAACCACTCTCAACTACTTTCCCATTATTACAAGACATGATCCCTTTGAATCCTCCACACATCTCTCACATATCTTGAATAGGATATGCCAACCAAATACTCCATGATCTTCTCCTTAGGAATAGGCTTGAATAATTATCTCCTTAATATGGTGGAGGAGATATTCCAGAAGTCTCTTAGAATTAATCCTTCACATTTCTCCTACACATTACAAAGCTCACACATTCTTGAGATATATATAAAAACATGTATATTTTCTAATATTTAATCATAAATTCACTTATAATACAAAAATGAATAAAGTGGAAAATAAGAAGGTGAAACCCAAATGTATTTATGAAAATGAAAGGTTAATGGGATGATGAAATGTATGGAATCGTGAAGGGAAAGGTGGATGAAATACGAAATTTCTGAGTCCCAACATTACCCATGGGGGAACTCGAGTGCCTACTCTGGGAATTTTATTTTGAGCATCCATTCATCATCCGGAATTGGTGCCACATTCAGCACCTCTCTTTTGCATATAGCTTCATGAATTATGCATTCTTGTCTTAGGGTTTGAGAGGAGGAAGATAGTTTCTAGCATTTCATCTAGGAAACTAGTGGAGGATTCATCCTTTCAACTTGTGCTTCCATTTAAGTCTTCCAGGAGTAGCATTGTGATATCTGGCATCATTCCATCATATTGCACCTCCATGCAACAGTAGTTCCTTCAGGAATTGCGCAGTCCATTCAGGCAGACCTAAGGGAGGAAGGAAGTTCCAAGTATTTCATCTTGGAATCCTATGAGGGGTCTTTCCCTCACTTTGGTGACATTATTTCTATCAAATATGAGGTATATTTCATCATCGAGCAGTAGGCTACAGCTTCAACTTCCTTGACAGCATAGTCCAATCCAGCAGTGGTGCAGTTTGCAACTGCAACTTGAGCCGAGGAAGGAGGAGCTATGTCTCAAGTTTCTAGCTTGAGAATCTAGAGAAGGGATTAGCCCTTAATGTATTGATCTGATTGGGTGTTATTGTAATATTTATATCATCATTCCATCCCCATCTCAGCAATTACCCACGAGGAGTGCATAAGTCAACCAGTAGGGGTGCAGTCGGTAACCCAAAAAGGGCCAAAAATCCAAAGTTAAAAATTGGTCAAACCATTTCTGGGTTTTTCTGGGTGTTTTGAGTAGATCCCATGGTTAAAATATTGGATATTTATAAGCACTCCAGCAGCCTCCCACACATGGTTCTTCTTCACAGTAGCAGTAATTTCCAGCAGCAGCAGCACAAAAATTCCCAGTGCTAGTTTTCATTAGTGTGTTTCAGCCACTTCTTGTTGTCTTGAGTGCTTATTATTTGGAGCAATGTGTATCTTATATTTTTTTTTGTTTATAATGATATGACTCAGTTGTTTCTGCTCATGATTATAATGTCTTGATATAATTTCCAGTTGCAACATATTTCCAACATTTTTCCATATTTTAGTGTTATATCCCTGTTTTTCTTATTTGGAACGCTGTAAATGTTCTATATTCCTGTCTTTTCCATCTTGGAATATTATAGTGGTATTAGAACATGATCTTTGGCTCAGATTATGGGAACTTCATGACATCAAAAGAATAAGAAGATGCAGAAAAAGAAGAAGTATTCAATGGTGGAAGGATTAAGTTTTGCCACACTTCTCTTTGGATCTCTGCAGGATCTCTCCATAGAGATTAAAGAAATGAGAAGGGGAAGGCAAAGAGAAACCTCAAGAGTTTTTTAGAATGAGGAAGGTCCAAGCACTTCCTATCAGCAGCATAAACAACTAGCAATGAAAAGAGCTACACAACACTTTTCTACGTCCACTTTCCTTGTAGAAGGAGATGAATGGCATGGAGATGGAGGATACTTAGAGCATGAGTCTCTAAGTAATTATCTTGCAGAGTACAAATCTCAATCTAGAGAATTCAAGGAGAATCTAACTCTCCAACAGTTCTTTCAGATCAAAGAGAACCAGAGACCTCGCAACAGTAATAGAAGAAAAGGGCAAATACAGAATAGATTTTTCCTGCCTACATTTGATGGGTCATCCATAGCCACAGTGAAAGCTTGGATGAAGGAGTTAGATGATTTATTCCAGCTACACCCAGTAGTAGAAAGAGAGGTTTTTGAGGTTGCAGCTCTGCACCTTGAGGGTGAAGCAAAGGATTGGTGGTTCAGCCATATTAAACATGCAAGAGTGATTGCTTATGTAGATTTCACTCAAAGGGTAGTGAAGAAGTTCGACAGAAGAAAACCATAGGTACTTTCCATGGAGACATTTCCCAACATTGAGGAGTAAGTACGTGAGAAGCAAAGGGAAGATGTCAGCACTATTACTCCGAAAGAGGAGCAACTACCACCACCACCAATTGCAAAAGTACTTGCATCAAGAGAAAGAGCACTTGCATCTTTGCAAGATGGCCTTGAGCTCTTGACATTGGGATTCCCATGCATGATTTAGGAGATGCATGAGGAAGAAAAGGTAGATACCAGCATTGGTGCAGTAGTAGAGGAGCATCCATCACCATCACCAGCAGTTGGAGAATCCATTGAACCGGTTGGAGTAAATTTTGCAGCCTTACAAGATATCCCCAAGTATCAGCTTATCCAAGGCTTGCAAACATATCCATCCCATATTATTTCAGCACCTCAGTTTGACATTTTTGGGGTCATTCCATCAGGGAAATTGCATAACCAAGGGTTAGAGCACCTTGCTAATTTGGAGCAGCAAAATATCACTGCGCAAATGACCCTTGACTTGCTCAAGGAGGAGATGTATAGTCATCCTAGTTGTTTATTATTGAGCTACACATAACACTTTGTGTTGAAGTGTGGAGTTTCGAAAGAAAGGATGAGCATAGTCCTAATCGGTACAATGTCGGGCTATGAGTTCAGCATTGTGCATGGTCATGAGAGAGCAGATGCACCATCATGGAGATCAACGGCGCTTTCACTAGGGAGAAGTGATGAGTTGGGGGCCCAACTATTCTTGGAGCATTCTTATGACCAGTTCACTCATGAAGCATTGGAGGGACAGATGATAGTTTGCAGACATCTTATGATGGATATAATTTTCCATTATCAGGATGAATCCTTCTTGATGAGCATCTCACAGCTCAAAGAGAAGTTTCTACCTAAAACATATTCATAATCTTATGGATTCTACCAGGTCATTGATGAGAGGTTCTCATGGAGTAACCTCAAGGAGGATGCACTTCAACATATCATGGAGTGCAAGGATCATCAGATTGGGGAGGATTGTATTCTCCCTTGGGTGGATACCAAGTTCAAGCATGATATGAGTCATCACCAACAGTTGGATGGATGGGTGAGGATGATGATAAAGTGGTTGGTGAGCTACTTGTATATCTATGACACATGGCAGTAGGAGGCATGGTTGCGCTAGTTATTCTTGAGAGATTTTTGCCATCACATGACATAACCTATATCAATGGGTGTGTTATTGTTTGGGACATTGCAGGGCACTCACATGATGTGGCAGCAAGGAGTTTGGTTATGTTGGGCTGATGTGACATTATGTAATTGACGTTTTTTCTCCATGGATTGCATGATGGTGATGTGAGGTGGCAACAAGATTCATTGCTGCTTTGGTTGCTCTTGGGAGAGTATGGGCCGACTTTCTCCCATACCTTGCATGATGAGGAGGGAGGATGGCAACAAGAGGCCATAATGTGTTGGCTTCTGTTAGGAGAGTATGGCCACCATACTTGGTATGATGATGGGGTGGTATGGAAACAAGAGGCATTGCTTCGGTGGCTGTTATTGAGAGATTATGGTTCGAAATTTCACATGTCAACCCATATGTATTTGTTTCCTATTTTTCACAGTGTTGAGATGATGCTTGGAGTGAGCAGGGCCAATGATGGGAGCATGGAGAGGTACATCTTACTCCATGTGGCATGGGTTGGAGATATAGTTTATGAGTTGGGACTTTACTTTGGGGGGAGGAACCACTTCACTTCATATGTCTCATGCAAAGAAGAGCCTCTGGAATAGTAGATGGTTGCCACTTGGAGGTTCATTGATGAGGAGAGGCATATAGCTATACAGTTGGAAGCCATTGTAGACATTATAGAGGGGCTTCTATGAAGTTGGGAATTCATTACACAATGGAGTAGATGGGGAGACCTTCCATATGAGGATGCCATTTGGAGGGAGGAATATTTTTGTAGCATTCATTTTTGTAGTTGCTTGAGGACAAGGAACATTTTGGTAGGGAGGACTATAATATTCCCAATTTTCCATCAGTTAATTGTAATGTTAGAGTTCTTAATTTTCTCAATTAATTAAGTAAAAAAAAGGATGGAGGGACCCATAAACCACATAGATGAATAAAATCCACTCTTTTTTTTTAATGTGGGTAAGTAGATAATAGATCAGCATCTTGGAGTAGTGGAGCAGCTCATTAATGAAGGAACAATGGAGATTATGGAGAGATAACGAGGAAGATGATGGAGATAGTGGAGGAATAAAAGTAAGATCATAGAACATTAATGATGCGGTGATGGAGGAAGTGTTGCATTAAATTCACACATGATGGAGGGAGTGGAGATTAATTGCAGAGATTATGGAGATCATGGAGAGACAGCGCAGTATTCATGGAGACTAGTGGCCACATGTGCAACGCAATTATGAGGTGGGCCAAGGCTAGGGAAGACTCACAACCATATAACTAAGATGAGGGAAGAAAATAAAATCATTCTGGAATTTGATATTGTATTTTCGTTTGAAATTTATTTGCATGCTTCAGTTGTTTAGCTAAGTCTGATGTGATGTTTAACACACAGGTGTTCCCAAGCAGGAATCCCACCCTTACCCATGGGGGACATCGAGTGCCTACTTTGGGAAGGTTATTTTGAGCAGCCATTCATCATTTGACATTGGCGCCACATTCAGCCCCTCTCTTCTACATATACAGCTTCAAGAATAATGCATTCTTGTCTTAGGGTTTGAGAGGAGGAAGGCAATTTCTAGCATTTCAGCTAGGAAACCGATGCAGGATTCATCCTTTCACCTTGCACTTCCATTTCAGTCTTCCATGAGAATAATTGTGATATCCGGCATTAGGCCATCGTATTACACCTCCATGAAATAGCAGTTCCTTTCGGAATTGCGCAGTCCAGTCAGGTAGTTCTAAGGGAGGAAGGAAGTTCCAAGTATTTCAGCTTGGAATCCTGTGAGCGGTCTTTCCCTCACTTTGGTGACATTATTTCTATCAGCTATGAGAAATATTTCATCATCCAATAGCAGGCTATAGATTTATCCTCCTTGATTCCAGCAGCAGGCTACATCTTTAGCCTCCTTGACAGCACAGTCCATTCCAGCAGTGGTGCAGTTTGCAACTGCAACTTGAGCCGAGGAAGGAGGAGCTAGATCTCAAGCTTCTAGCTTGAGAATCTAGAGAAGGGATCAGCCCTTCATGTATTGAGCTGATTGGGTAATATTCCAGTAGTTATATCATTATTTCAGCCCCATCTTAGAATTTACCCAGGAGGAGTGTGTAATTCAGCCTACAGGGGTGCAGCTGGCAACCCAAAAAATGCCAAAAATCCAAAGTTAAAATCGGGCCAAACCATTTCTGGGTTTTTTTGGGTTTTTTTGGCTTTTTTGAGTAGATTCCATCGCTAAAATTCTGGATATTTCTGAGCACTCTAACAGCCTTCCGCACATGGTTCTTCTTCTTAGTAGCAGTATTTTCCAGCAACAACAGTATTAGCATCACAACATTCCCAATGCTAGTTTTCATTAGTGTGTTTCAACCACTTCTTGTTGGCTTGAGTACATCTTCTTTGGAGCACTGTGTATTTTATATTTTTTTTTGTTTATAATGATATGACTCAGTTGTTTCTACTCATGATTATAATGTCTTGATATAATTTCCAGTTGTAGCCTATTTTCGGCATTTTCTATTTTTTAGTGTTATATCCATGTTTTTCTTATTTGGAATGTTGTAAATGTTCTATATTCCTATATTTTCCATTTTGGAATATTAAAATATGAAGGTGAGCTCAAGACACATAACCTTAGACCGAGAGACAAAAATTTTAACCTGTTGGAGGTTGTGGGGGGGTTGGGGAACCTTGCAAACTAGCCTTCGGGGCCCAAATTGAGAGGGAGAAAATCTAATTTGTCCAAATCCCAGCTCAAAATAAAACTAGATATTGCAAATGGGAAACAAAGATATTTAACAGGGTTACTTAGAGCAATGCAAGCCCCGGGGAAGGTGCACAAATGATTGTGATGTCTTTCAATTGTAGAGGTTTATCTAGTAAGCCTAAAAAACTAGCCCTAAGAGCCCTCATCACTAGTTATGGGCTGGATATTATAATGCTCCAAGAAACATTGGGGTCTAGGGATGAAGTTTATGTAGCCCTTCGGAATCTTTTCCCTAGATGGAGTTTTCAGGACTTGGATGCCAAAGTAAGGTCAGCTGATTTGGCCTTAGGTTTCAATGAAACAAAACTCAGATTGATCAGCTCTTGGGGAAGGGAACAAGTACTTGCAATGGAGATCTATTCTATAGAGCTCTGCTCAAACTTAACAATCCTGAACATTTATGGACCTTGCCAAGATAGGGAAAACTTCTGGAACAAGCCTTGGTCTGGGCCTTTTATTAACACTTCTAATCTCATTGTTGGGGGAGATCTGAAATTTTCCATTGGAATGGCAGAATAATGGGGACCGGCTACTCGAGTGGATCCTTTATCATAATTTTTCTCTTCTAAAAACATTAATGGGCACCTTATTGATATTAACCTAGTCAAGTTGAGGCCAACGTGGAGGAATGGGAGGATCGGAAAAGCCATAGTAGCCAAGATAATAGACAGATTCTTGATCAAAGAAGATATGGTGGACCGATTTGCTGCCCTAAGGCAATGGGTGGAGGAGGGCGGGGAATTGGATCATCATCCAATTCTCCTAGAAATGAAAGGCAACTTTTACAAGATGGGAGCACCATTCAAATTTAATCCAGGCTGGTTAAAGGATGATTCCTACAACTCTCTTTTGAAGGCAACCTGGAGACCTTTGGGAGCAAAGGAGCCTCCAAGCAAAGCGGCACATTTTTGGGAAAATCTTAGAAGGATGAAAAAAATGACCAAATAATGGGAAAAAAAGAGGAAAGAGGCTCAGGAGGAAAGGTTAAGATGGTTAGGAGAGGATTTGGGGAGAATGGAAAGTCCAAAAGAAGATGGATATGAATCGGGGGGGAAAGGGAACTCATCAAATCCTTGGAGGGGGAGAGAAGGAAGATTCTTCTGGAAAAGGAGGAGCAATGGAGGCTAAAGAGTAGAGCACTATGGCTAGCAGCAGGAGACGAGAACACAAATATTTTCCACAATTATGCAAAGGGGAGGAATATCACTAATACCATATGGGGGATTAGAAGGGAGGAAAATGGGATAGAAAAGACTTTCCTTGAGTTATCATACATGGGCAAGGATCATTTCAGAAAAGTGTTCAAATCCCCCTCTGAGGTTACCATTACAGAGGTGGTCAAGGTAGCCCAACATTTCCTCGGGTATGTGGAAGAAGAGGAAAGTGAGATGCTGACATGTCTGATATCCAGAGAAGAGGTGGAATGAGTCCTCAAGGCAATGCCAAAGGACAAAAGTTGGGGACGGATGGATGGACAACTAAGTTCTATTAGCATTTCTTTGAAGATTTTGGGGAGGAGCTCACAACAGTAGTGGAAGAATCTCGATCGAAAGGAGCTATTCTCGAGCAAATGAACTCTACCTTCATAGATCTCATTCCAAAATTGGATGAGCCTGGCTCTTTCGATGACTTCCGCCCCATCTCTTTATGCAACAACAAATATAAAATGATTTCGAAAGTAATTGTTGCTAGACTGAAACCAATCCTCTCCAAGAACATCCCTTAGGAACAATTTTGGTTTTTAGAGGGGAGGCATATCCATGAAGCAATCAAGGTGGCTTCGGAAATGCTCCACAGCATCAAAAGGAACAAAAGGAAAGGTATGATAATAAAAATTGACTTATCTAAAGCTTATGATAAAATAAGTAGTATCTATACCGGATTACTCCTAACACATCTGGGTTTCAACATCATGTTCATAAATTGGGTGATGGGGTGTATATCTGATATCAGTTTTGATGTTATAATTAATGGGGCAGCCTATCCTTTCTTCAAAATAAAATGAGGACTAATATGGGGGTCTCCTCTGTCACCCTTGTTGTTTCTCTTGGGAGCGGAAGGATTAAGTCAATTATTGGCAACAGCTAAAAGGAGGGGGAACATTAAGGGCATTGAAGTAGCTATAAATCTATAGATAACCCACCTCCTCTTTGTAGATGATATCCTTATTTTTAGTGATGGCAGTAGAAGGGATATCAATCACCTAAAATCTTCCATTGAGCTATTCCTCTCAACCATTGGGATGAGCATCAATGCTGGTAAATCGGTCATCATAGCTGAAGGGCTCCCGAATGAGGAAATAAAAAAAACAGCGAAGGAATTTCCCTATGAGATTAAGAGAATGGGAGATAGATTTAAGTATCTGGGGTTCACACTCAAACCGGACTCGTACAAAACACTCGACTAGCTGTGGCTGGTGGGAAAAAATATAAAAAGAGAGTGAATCATTGGAATATCAGATGGCTATCTAGAGCTAGAAGATTGGTATTGATAAAATCTATCTTAATGGCCATCCCGGTATATTGGTAAATGCTCTCATGGGTGCCTAAAGGTATCTTGGAGAAGGTGACGAAAATTTGCAGTAAATTTTTGTGGGGAGGGTCTAAGGAGGAAGTAGCGATTCTTTGGGTGGCCTGGGAGATAATTGCAACGCCGAAATAATGGGGAGAATGGGGTTTGAAAGAGCTTCCCTCTTTCATCTCATCCCTAGCTGATAAAATGGGTTGGAGAATTATTTTCAAATAATCATTATGGACTTTTGGTCATGAAAAGGAAATACATTGACCCGATGCAGCTGACAGAATGGTTAAGAACTCCAAGTAAAAGACTAACAAGGGCATAAGCAGTTTGGAAAGCCATTCTAGGATCATTGTATATCATTGAGGAAGGCCTGGTTTGGTAGGTCGGAAATGGTAAACAGGTCAGAATCAGGCTTGATCCTTGGGTGGGGTGCAATGAGGCTTTCTCTCTCCCGACTAAGTTGAGGACCCATCTAGGGTCCAAAGGCTTCCACTTCATTAATCAAGTTGCAAATGAAGTTTCCTCCTCGCACTGGCAGTAGGGATGGATGATAGGGGAAAATTTTTGGATTGACCCTATCTGGCATGAAGACTGGAAGAAGTATACAAGTGAGCTGATAAGATCGAATGTGTGTATCAGGGATAGAGAGGATGAATTAAGGTGGGTACATGCCCACTCGGGCAAGTATGCACCAAAGTTCGGATATGCATACATCATGGCTAAAAAGGGCTGGGAGGCACCAGAATGGTGGTCCAAACATCTCTGGATGTTGAAATGCCAAGAAAAAATTAGGATCTTCTTCTGGTGCATATTAAAAAACAAAGTACCAACCTAGGATAACATGTATTAAAGGAAGAAGGAAGGCATGGGTTAGTGTCCTTTGTGTAAAATTTACACACATGTTTATTCATTGTTCTTTCAGCAAGTTGGTGTGGGTAGAGATGTTGGCAGTTGTACGTAAGGCACAAAGGTGGGATGGGTCTTCCATCCCAAAATCTTGGCAGGAATGGTGGCAGGGGAGTCAGGAGGAAAACTGGAAGGCTCTTCCCTTGCTAATTTCCTGCATCATTTGGCTAGCAAGGAACAGAGCTATTTTTATAGAAATGGAAACTCCAGTACAAGGTATAGTTCTGGAGAGTGTGGAAATATATGCACAAATGTTGGATTCAAAAGCAAAATCCAGTCCTAAGGTGATCTCCCCGGAGGTCATTAGAGGAGATATGTTGTGGGCATATTTCGATGGAGCTTCCAGTGAAGAAAACATTTGTGGGGCTAGTATTGTGATTCATTTAAGTTCGGACACTTGAAAGGAAGCCCCGGTGGGGCTTGGGAACTGAACAAACAACTATGATGAACTCAAAGCTCTACACTTATTGCTCTTCTAGTTGATTCAGATGGGTTATCTCTCGATTTAGATCTTTGGGGACTCATTGAACATAGTCAAATGGTTCAATAAGAAGTTGGCATGTGCCAAAAATATCTTTTAAATCCTATCCTTGAAGAACTATGGTCATTGAAAAGTAATTTTGCTTACATATTTGGGTGTCACATTTACAGGGAGAGGAATGATGCAAAAAATCTCCTTTCTAAGGAGGACGTGTTAGAGTCAGTCTTTACAGCCCTCCGTCAAAGATCATTTCTCTTATTGCATTTCATTGTTTAGGTGTCTCATTCCGCTCATTCATCTGCATTCCGTTAGGGGCATGCCATCGACTGACGGAAGGGTTTGGTTTTTCTTGTTTCCCTCATGTTTGTACCTGCTGGGTTGGTCAAAATTTCTCCAAAATCATCAAAGTTCATTTCAAGTTGTTTGCAGTCATAGATGCTATTTTGGTCAAAAAGAGTCATTTTAGTTTCTGAGTCTAGGGTTCGGTCTTTTGAAATGTCAAACCATGCCCGCAGGCCATGAGGATGGTTTCCAATAAGTTCTCAGTTCAAAATTTTATCATCAAACATATTCGAGGACATTTCTTGTTCAAAACTCTGTTTTGAATAAGAAATTGTTAAATTCGTTTTTGTAATAAGATGTATCTTTCCACCATGAAGTTCTTCACTTGCAGATTCTGGTCTTCCTTTGCCAAGTTTCGACGCCAACATCCCTGCAAAAAATCAACCAATTTCATCATTCGAAGCTCAAGAAGTCATGAGGAAACAAAAAGACAGAAGTTGTATTAAATGAAAAGTGCCAAAATCAAAAAAAATTACAAAATGGGTTATGAGAATAAAAAATTAAAACCATCTCTATATGAGATATTTCACAAAGCCATTCATTCATTTGCATCAAAAGAGATCCAAAAATCCAAAGGAGAAGTTGAATTGAAGATTGGGAGAACAAAACTGCGTTTTAGAAAGGCCGTGACTGTGTGTGAAGATTGCGCGCGGCGCATAGGAAAGAGACGCGGCGCATTGGGCCAAAATTGATAGTGCATTTCGCCACAGGCACAGCGCACCCACAGAGCGCAGCACATAGAGCCCTAAGGCCGAAAATCATATCCGCTCCACAAAAATTTGATTTGTTCCAGTGCGATTTTCTCCAAGTAAGTTTGTCAAAGCCGGTTCATTGATTTTAGGGTGTGTTTGCTGCGTATTGAAGAGAAGGAATTCAAGTGTTTAAATGGTGCAAGGATAAACCCTATACCCCTATTGCCATCTGTTCCCAAAGGTTTGAAAGGAGGTGGTTAAAAACTTGAAATTTTGGTGTTTAAACTCTCATTCCATAGACATTTGTGCTCTGGTTATCGTTATCATTTTTGTCACTGCTATCACTGTCATATTATTATATCACAGTACCTTCCCCATTTCCACTGTCCCATATCCCTTTTATCCTTTGTTCCCATGTCAATGAATTCCCAAACCCTATCACTTGTTACCACTTCCCTTCATTGATAAAAATCTAAGTTTCCACAAGATCCAAGGGCTGCCTTTGTATCTTTGACTGCACTTATATTCTGTCATTTCATGGACCCTTGTTCCTAAAAAACTGCCCCATCATTATCACTCATTCCCGTTGCTTATAAATCCCCAGATTCCTAAGTCCCTCAAACAGTGGTTGTCTTCACACTTGAAACTCATTTGACAGTCCTTTTTCCACTGTGATGTTTCTTCTAGCACCTTGATATATATGTGACACATTTGGCATTAAAACAAATACACCAATTGCTCATTTTCTAACCAACCAAGCATACAGTTGACAAACACATTTCAGCACCATGTCAGAGACAGATTCACCATATGAGCAGGGATATGAGCAAGACAGTGATTCATCTACCGAGTTTAATGTGCCGAGGAGATCTCATAAAAGTGGCAAGCATGTCGGGGAGGAGCCCACTTCTTTGACCCAATTGCAGGCCTGTCCACTTGCAATGGATTGTTTTCAGCGTCATTCATGCTTCCTGTATTGTGAGATGATTTCCCAAACTCAGCATCATCATGAGTTAGCTCGCCTATTTGTCCTACATTTGCATAATGGTCATGTAAATCTTGCTGGAGTGAACTTCACTTTGACACCAGAGACTATTTCTAAGGCGACTGGGATACCGAACATTGGTGAGGAGTGGAATAAGAGACAGCAGCTGGATAGAGCATATTATGAGCCTTACATCAGACCTAGATATTTGAGGCAGTTGAGCAGAGTATTTCCATTCCGATTTCTGCAGGAGTCTTATGCACCATTGATGAAACTCATCATCCGATATTTCAGCTGTGAGGGTAGATTCTCACGCCTTTATGCATACCATATCAGACTTTTGATGCATTTCACGAGAGTGCGACTAATGAATATTCCACACTTCATGTGTCAGAATATAGAGCGGATGACTACCCTTGTGCAGAAGAAGACTCTGGAGCAGCAGCATAACAGTATCTATCATTATGCTCTCATCAAAATCATTGTAGTACATCAGCTTGGTTTGCAAGGCATCACATGGGATGAGTTTATTTCTCATGACTTCTTTGCAGTTCCCGAGCCTCCTCCCGAGGTGGTTCATGATGAGGCAGAGCCTTCACATCAGTTTGAGGTTCCTGAGACCAAGCCTATCAGTGCTCTAGTGTGTGTGACATATCAGAGAGGCCAGAGAGCCTTATTTGCGACAGCACGACGAGTACTATCTCCACCAGGGGTGGAAGGGGTCTCGTTATCTTCATCAGCAGCGCGAGTACTATCTCCACATGGCGTGGAAGGGGTCTCGCCTTCGACATCAGCACAGGTACAGGTTCAGGACAGAGGCAAGAGGCCTATGCACGATGAGGGCCCCTCGGGAGGCCAAGATACTGATTTTGTTTTGATCGATGTTGATGCCAGATCTCCCAGCTCAAAGCTGAAAGAGATAATCCAGGAGCAGAAAGCTGAGATCGGCACACTGACTGAGAAGTTTCATAGATATCAATGGGTTATATATTATTTGGAGCAGCGGAATAAACAACTGGAGGATCAGCACACACTCATAGAGTTGCGGCAAATCCGTGAAGACCGTGAATTGGCCCGGAAGAGACCAGGTGACATGACACCATTTGAGCGAGAGACTTGCCTTACGCAAGTCAACATTCATCTGGAGAAGCTCTTGGCGAAGGCCAATAGGGACAAATACATTCTCAGACACATGAAGACTCACACACGTTTGCAGAGCAAAAATGAAGATCCTGAAGGCAAGGTTGAGAAAATCACTGAAACGTAGGAAAATGCCAGATCCGCTCCGAATCTTGGCCGAAGCTTCCTTGGCTGAGCATGAGACATAATGGGAGACCTTCACTCCAAATTTCAGCAAATTTGGAGAAGATTTTGTCATTTTGAAAATTTTGGTTGCAAAACAGGTTTTTCCGCCCGACACGTCGCGCCACCCGACGCGCTCTTACGTTTGGGACATCTTCTAGAGGAAAACTTTGCATTTTTTGGTTTTTCATGATATATTATGTATGTTCAGGAATGGCCGAAGCATTTCATCAAATTATGGGCTGCCTAAAGGGCCAAAAACACTCCAAAAATGGCCTTTCTGCCACTTTTTGCACCAGCAGGAACCAGTCTTGGCAGATTGCAGTTTTGGAGGGGAAAATGACATCCAAATTGAAAAACTCCACTTGGGTTGGATAGCAGACATCTAGGGCTTTCCAACGCGCTATCATGAGCTCAATTTTGACTTCGGGAAGTGCCTAAAAATTACCTCCAAAGTGGCGCGACGCATAGAGAAATTTAGCACGGCGCATAGAGAAATTTTGCCTCATTTTCACTGTTCAGCTCATAAATTCGCCCAGTTTTGACTAGTTTTGCTTTTTCATGTGATGATTGATCTACCATGATGTAATTTGGTAAAAATGATGTAATTTTGGCATGTTTTTACTTGTTCTAGAGGATTCATTCACTAAAAAGTGAAAATTGAGTGAATGGATCAGTTTCCTAGCATATAGAGGCAAGTTGTTTGGCTGCCTAGATTTTAGCTCCATGTTTAGAATTGGTTGAAACAGCTCCTAGAAGGATGAGCTCGACCCCTAGAGGCATGGGAATGGGTTAGTATGTTCTATATATTTTATTTTCTTAGACATTTTCAGGGTTGGATACTTGGGAAAATTTTGGCACCTCATTGTACATTCATTTCAGTTTTTGGCAAAGGAAAGACCAGAGTTTTGCAGCACTTGTTGGGATCCTTGTGGCTTCTGAGTTTTGATGATGTTCTTCTCATGTTATTGTAAGTTTCATTAATGTTATATGTATTCCATTTCCCTTCTCTATGTTTCTGAATTAAACAAATTATTATTTAAGGTAGAATTCATTGATTTGTTGGTGCTCTTCCTTAGACTTTTGTTTAGTTTTATATGTTTTTCATCAGTTTGAAGAGGATACTTGCACTCTCTTGCCCTCTTCAGCTCCTCAGCAGTCTTTTCAATCCATTCATTTAATCTAATACATCAAAGTCATTTCCTACCCTGCCCCAACTTGAACTCTGCAAGAATTTGGCCTCATCCCCAAGCCCAAAATTGTTTTTCCCTTTTTCCAACAAAAACCCCTAAAAATAAAAATCAGACCCTCCTATTTGTTTATCTAGCCTAATATCAGTTGTTGTTTCAGTCATCTCAAGCCCCTTATAATATTTTTATTGATATTGACCCGGAGAGAGCCCTCTCCTGTCCTCATAGGGCTAGCTACAAGGCTGAGCGTGGTTTGGTGTTGTCCTTCTTCTGCCTTTTTTCAGCCTGAGGTGGATTTGGGAACTAAAATAGTGGCGACCATACTGGGGAAGAAAATGGTTTGCTTGTTGATGTTATTTGCTTCATAATTTATAGACGGAGTTTGAAGTCACGCCAGGTAGCTTTCGAAACGCTTTTTCTATGCATAAGCGGAAGTAGATAAACGTTGCTTCAGTCGATCTCCGGTTTAGCTTGTGAACCTGACATTTGCCTTGTGAGTTACCCCAGTATATTACATCGTTCTGGACTTTTGGATGATTGAGTCTAGAATTTGACAGGCTGAATAGATCGTTTTGTCCTTTGATTTTTGAATAGATCAACACAATGGCTTCCAGAAGACATACTAGATCACATCCTGATCCTGATCCGCCTCCAGTGTATGAGAATCCCAATCTGATTTCAAGAATCCTCCGTCAAGAAAGTCTCGTGGTCCCTTTGTTTAAATCTCATTCATACCCTACTGTATTTAAATTCATTGAAGATATTGAGTTTGATGATCGGTTCGAGTTGTCGTTGTTTGAAACTAAATCTGAAAGTGCTACTAGTTCTACCGACATAAATCCTGAGTTTATCAAGTATCTTGAGATTGAACAAGCCAATAGATCCATTGATAATTACATTCTGAACCTTCAAAACTCTATTGTGGCAACGAATATTCCTGAATTCATAGAGTCCACTTCTGAAACTCTTGGTCCATCAGCAGTTACATCTTATTCACAAGTTCGCGCTGAACCTTCTTTCATTCCTACCATTCCAGTGCAACCATTGATATCTGATCAGAAATCAGTGGTAGTTCCTCCTCCATCTCCACCACATACACCTCGTACACCTACTGCTCCTTCTCCACTCGTTTCTCCAAGACAGATCATAAATCCACCAAGAGCCATGGCTGTTAGATTTGCACCTCTTGTTTTTCCAGCAAATTTGGATCCTATGCCCGCTAATTATCAAAGTAAAATTCCTTTGTTTGATGGTACTCCTCAAAGTGTGCCCGCTCAGCAGCATATTGATAGAATGACAGACTTTTTGGACCTCCATGAAATTGATGAAGAGAATGTCTCCATGAGATTGTTTGTCCAAACTTTTGGAGGTGAGGTACGTAAATGGTTCAGAGCTTTACAGCCCAGAAGTATTAATACATTGGAAGAGCTTCAGAGACAGTTTCTAGATTGGTGGGAGATGAAGAAAGATCCGCTGCAAATCACTTCTGAGTATACTAAGATCAAGCGCAATCCTGGTGAGTCCGTCCAAGACTATATTATCAGATTTAATGCGGTTCATAATGCAATTCATGATGACTTGAGGCCTTCTAAGAAGTCATCTTTGTTAAAATTCCCGGATGGTTTTGATCCGGAGATGGCCTATTCATTACGAGATAGAGATCCACCTACTTTAGAGGACATGCAGAAGATTGCCGTGAGTGTTGAGGAAAACTTGAATGATAAGAGAGCTAGGCTGAAAGCAGAGAAGAAAGTTGTGATAAAAGAAGAAGCTTCTACATCTATAGATCAGATACTTCGCGAAATGGGAAAGATGTTCGAAAGGCTCACTCTTGATAAGCCCGAACCATAAGTTCGAAATCCTAACTTTCGTGGTCAGCAGCAGCCCCAATTCAGGATTAAGCAATGAGAACAGTGAGAACAAGAATCAGCAGTCCAGCCGCAACTAAACACACCTCTTCAGCAGAATTTTGTTGGTCAGGATTCAGATGATGAAAATGATGTAGTGGGGGAGGAAAATCATTTCTTTACTCCTGATGATTTGCCCATTTATATCACCGAAGATGAAGAGTATGCAGAAAGTTCAGCAGTACAAAGAGATGAGGATTTTATCCTAGCTAATGATGCAGCTCTTGAAGAAGAGTCGGATGAGCATCAGAGAGGATATATGAATGCATTTTCAGCCCAGCAGAAGCAATATTCTCTCAGAAACAGAGATGTACCAGTCAATCCAATTCAGAAGAGGAAGGAAGTTTCAGCACCTAAAAATGATTCACCTGTTGCACAAAAGAAAGCAAAAGAGATAGTTGATCCCTCTGCCACCAAGTCATCATCAGCAGAAAAATCTAATCAGCCAATTACATCGAGAGAGAAGGTTGAGAAGAAAGATGTTCCAGCCAAAGAGATCGAGAAGACTTCAGCGTTTAGTTTGGAGAATGAGATTTCAAAATTAAAGCTATCCATTCTTTTGACTAAACTAATGAAGAACAATAGCTAAAGTTTCTAGAATTTTGAATTTCGATCCCATGTCTGATATGGTGAATATTGAAGATGATCAACCGGAACTGATATTTGGACCAGCTTTAGATGGTGAGTCTCTGGACAGCGAAGTGCCTCCTTTTTATATCAGTCTTCGATTACATGAGTTTGTATTGTATAATGCCATGTTCGATTCCGGTGCTTCCCATAATCTTATGCCGAAAGCAATCATGGAGAAGTTGGGTTTAGACATTACTAGGAAGTACCACGATCTTTATTCATTTGATTCTAGCAGGGTGAGATGTATTGGGCTCATTAAAGATTTGGTTGTAATTTTGGATCAGATTCCTACAAAGAATGTTTTGATGGACGTTGTTGTAGCAGACATTCCTCCGAGATTTGGTATGTTGCTTTCCAGATCTTGGGGAGCAAAATTGAAACGGACATTACAGTTAGATTTCTCCTATGCGACGATTCCCGTGTTTGGCCAAATGAGAAAGTTGTACCAGGAACAAAAAATGAAGTATATGATTACGACCAAGGAGAAACCGGTTAATCATCCGCTTAATTATGTACATACAGATCTAGAGTATTTTTTTTTGTTTGCCGATAGTTTCAATGATGTAGATAGTCAGTTAGTTCAAGCAGAAGATATCCCAGAGATTACCGAGAATTTCAGAGAATTTTTGCAGAAAGAAAGGCAGCTACCGGAAAGCACAGTTGAGTAATCAGCTAAAGATAGTGGACAGCAAGCAGAAAAAATAGAGCTAGCACAATTTCAGCACTTAGAGGATGATGATGAGGGTCTATGGACCATGGATTTCGATGGTGAAGTGGGCAATGATGGTGCTGGGATTGGTATTTGGGTACGCAGTCCTTTTTCCGCTCCTAACAAGGTACCGAGCAATGTACGGGTATGTTCTTACAAGTTGGCATTTGATTGTTCGAACAATGAGGCTGAGTATGAAGCTCTGATTGCAGGCCTAAAGATTCTTAGAAAGTTGAATGTTAAGAGAATTGTGGTCTATGGTGACTCAAAATTGGTGATTAAGCAGGTAAAGGGTGAATATCAAACGAAACATCCACGGATGCGGGCTTACCGGAATGATGTCCTTGATATTTTGAAGCAGTTTTCAGATTACACCTTGACTTGTATTCCTCGCATTCAAAATGGAATTGCAGATGCACTTGCTAAGGCAGCAAGTAACTTGAAGATCCCAATGAATTCAAGTAATAATTTCGAAATCCATGTGAAGCACCGTCCTACCATCCCGGATAATCAAAGATGTTGGCAAGTTTTCCAAGATGATGATGAGATTAATGATTTTCTGCAAAGTAAAGGTAAGTTCAAAGATACCTCAATCGATGTGGAATATGATAATGGTGATGATGTTCAAGTAAATAAAATGGAAGTGTTACAGCTAAAAGATAAAATTATTCCTAAAGGTTTGATACCTTTAGAAGAACTCTTCGATCAGGATGATGTGGCCAAGAAACCAACTTTAAGACCGACTGAAAAAGGAGTAGAGGATGTAAATATTGGGACACCCGAACACCCCAAAATGGTGAAGTTATCGAAATCATTGTCACCGGAGGTAAGAGCTTAATATGCGAGTTTTTTGTCTTCATTTGCTGATGCTTTCGCTTGGGATTACTCAGATTTAAAGATGTATGACACTAATATCATCCAGCATACTATCCCTATTAAGCCTAATCAGAAGCCTTTCAGACAAAAGCTAAGAAGAATCAATCTGAAATTGTTGCCATCGATTAAGAAGGAGGTAAATAGGTTGTACAAAGCAGGAATCATTGTTCCCATCAGATTTTCTGATTGGATTTCCAATTTAGTGCCAGTGCAGAAAAAGACAGGTGAGATCCGGTTGTGTATTGATTTTTGAAATTTGAACAAGGTGTCATTGAAGGACAATTATCCATTGCCTAAGATGGATCATATATTGCAGCGAGTAGTGGGTGCATCTCGGATGTCACTACTCGATGGGTATTCTGGATATAACCAAATCTTGGTCCATGAGGACAACCGTGAAAAAACAGCCTTCACCACTCCGTGGGGAACATTTCACTATGCCAAGATGCCATTTGGTTTGAAGAATGCTGGTGCAACTTTCCAGCGGGCGATGGACATGGCTTTTGCGAATGAAAAAGATGTTTTCCTTGTTATATACCTTGATGATTTGACGGTTTTTTCCAATTCCGATGAAGAGCATATGTATCACTTGAAAGTTGTTTTTCAGAAGTGCAGAAAATATGGTGTCTCGCTTAATCCTAAAAAGAGCTTATTCACCATGGATGAAGGTAAATTACTTGGTCACATTATTTCCAAATATGGCATTCGTATTGATCCAGCACATGTTGAAGCAATCCAGCAAATTGACCCTCCCAGGAACAAGAAAGAGATTCAGTATTTTAATGGTAAGATGAAATTTTTGCGTAGTTTTGTCCCTAACCTTGCTGAGCATTTGAGAGAAATAACAAATATGCTGAAAAAGGACAGCCAAGTGAAGTGGACTGAAGATGCGGTAAAGTCCTTTAATATGGTGAAATTGGCACTATCTTCAGCTCCGGTCTTAATCAGCCCGGATTACACCCAAGATTTCATTTTGTTTTCCTTTGCTTTAGAGCACACCATGGCAGTTGTGTTAATGCAGAAAAGAGATGGACATGAGAAGCCCATAGTGTTTTTCAGTCGAACTATTAGAGACGTAGCCCTGAAATACAACATCATTGAGAAGCAAGCTTTGGCATTGGTGAAGGCATTGAAATATTTCTGGGTATACATTTTTCATTCCCATATTTTAGCTTATGTTCCTAACGCTGCCTTGAAATATGTTTTAGTACAGACGGATTCGGAAGGAAGACGTGGTAAGTGGATCGTAGCTTTGCTGGAATATGATGTGGAAATAAGGCCCACGAAACTGATCAAGGGACAGGGGCTGGCGAAGCTTATGGCTGAATCCAATTTGCACGCATTAGACATAAATCTGATTGTTGCTATGTCAGATGAGGATGAGGAGAATTCATCACTTCAGGTATCGGAAATGTTTGTTGATTCCCCATGGTATTCAGATATCATCTATTTTCTTCAAAATTTGTCATCACCGCCCGGCATGACTAGAAACAAAGCTAGGACTTTGAAACTGAAGGCTGCAAAATTTTGTATTTTGAATTCTGCACTTTATTGGAAGGATCCAGGTGGTGTGTTATTGAATTTTTTGGTGGAGGAAGAAGCGAAGAAGGTAATGGAAGATTTCCACAAAGGAGATTGTGGCGGTCATCATTTTTGGAAGACAACTGCCAATAAGATTTTGAAAGCCGAGTACTATTGGTCGACATTGTTTGCTGATGTCTATAAAACAGTCAAAGGCTGCCATGAGTGCCAGATTTTTGAAGGAAGACAGAAATTATAGCCATTGCCACTCAAGCCTATTGAGGTAAGCGCCCCTTTCCAGCAATGGGGTTTGGATTTCATTAGGGAAATCCATCCTCCTTCCTTAGGACAGCATAGATGGATTCTAATAGCCACCGATTACTTTACGAAATGGATCGAAGTAGTTCCTACAAGACAAGCCACCGATTCGGTAATTATTTCTTTCCTTGAGAACAACATTTTGTCTCATTTTGGTTGCCCGAGTAAATTGATCACAGACAATGCAGCGGCTTTTAAGTCAAGAAAGATGATTGAGTTTTGTGCTAAGTATAAAATTATTTTGGGGCATTCAACCGCCTATCATCTGCAAGGTAATGGTTTGGCGGAATCTTCCAATAATTCTCTAGTCAATATCATTAAAAAGTTGTTGGACATCAATAAGAAGAGTTGGCATAAGAAGCTGGTGAATGCATTATGGGCTGATCGGGTAAGTCAAAAGAAGTCAATTGGTATGTCTCCTTTCGAGTTGGTTTATGGAGTAGATACAGTCTTTCCTACTTCACTTGATGTTCCGGTAGTCAAGCTTCTTCAGGAGGCTGGTAGTGAAGAAAGCCATATGCAGAGAAGGATAAATCAGATGATTCATTTGTAGCAAACGAGAGAAGAGGTCTTCCAGAATACATTCAAGTTGTAGGAAAGAATCAAAAATATCTATGACAGGAAAGCGAAGGCAGATAAATTCTAGTTGGAAGAGGTGGTACTGAAGTGGGATGCTAGGAATGAGGACAAAGGTAAACACGGTAAGTTTGAAAACCTCTGGAAAGGTACATTCAAGATTCCAGCATATCGAGGTCAGAACGCCTTTCTGTTGAAGGAGATGAACGGTGAAGACTGTCCAGGAGGGCCGATCAATGGTCGGCTGCTCAAGCGCTACCATTTCTAAGTTGTTTTCTGTTGATCACATTGTCATTGTACATATCATGTATTTAAATTTCATTGTAAGTGTGCACTGTAGTCTTTTCTTCAGTCTGGGGCCCGAAGTGAAGGCTATAATTCTGAAAAAGGATTTCAGTTTTCATTTGAGTTTGTTTAGTCGGTTTGGTTCAGTCATTTCTGTTTTAAGAGTTGAGTCAGTTTAAGTTAAAGTTTCAGTCAAATAAATTCAGTCAATAAATTGAGTTAACAGTCTTGAGTTGTTTTGTCAAAATAATCGATTCCATAGCCCAATGGACGAAAGGCACTGGTCTGCTCTCCCAAAGATCTGTCGTTCTTGGCACCTCCTAGAAGCTACCATCGCCATTGGAGCCAACGTTAGAGTCAGTCTTTACAGCCCTCCGTCATAGAGCATTTCTCTTATTGCATTTCATTGTTTAGGTGTCTCATTCCGCTCATTCATCTGCATTCCGTTAGGGGCATGCCATCGACTGACGAAAGGGTTTGGTTTTTCTTGTTTCCTTCATGTTTGTACCTACTGGGTTGGTCAAAATTTCTCCAAAATCATCAAAGTTCATTTCAAGTTGTTTGCAGTCATAGATGCTATTTTGGTCAAAAAGAGTCATTTTGGTTTCTGAGTCTAGGGTTTGGTCTTCTGAAATGTCAAATCATGCCCGCAAGCCATGAGGATGGTTTTCAATAAGTTCTCAGTTCAAAATTTTATCATCAAACATATTCGAGGACATTTCTTGTTCAAAACTCTGTTTTGAATAAGAAATTGTTAAATTCATTTTTGTAATAAGATGTATCTTTCCACCATGAAGTTCTTCACTTGCAGATTCTGGTCTTTCTTTGCCAAGTTTCGACGCCAACATCCCTACAAAAAATCAACCAATTTCATCATTCGAAGCTCAAGAATTCATGAGGAAACAAAAAGACAGAAGTTGTATTAAATGAAAAGTGTCAAAATAAAAAAAGATTACAAAATGGGTTATGAGAAGAAAAAATTAAAACCATCTCTATATGAGATATTTCACAAAGCCATTCATTCATTTGCATCAAAAGAGATCCAAAAATCCAAAGGAGAAGTTGAATTGAAGATTGGGAGAACATAACTGCGTTTTAGAAAGGTCGTGACTGTGTGTGAAGATTGCGTGCGGCGCATAGGAAAGAGGCGCGGCGCACAGAATCAACGTGGAGCATTGGGCCGAAATTGATAGTGCATTTCTCCACAGGCGTGGTGCACCCACAGAGCGCGGCGCATAGAGCCCTAAGGCCGAAATTCATATCCGCTCCACAAAAATTCGATTTGTTCCAGTGCGATTTTCTCCAAGTAAGTTTGTCAAAGTTGGTTCATTGATTTTAGGGTGTGTTTGTTGCGTATTGAAGAGAAGGAATTCAAGTGTTTAAATGGTGCAAGGATAAACCCTATACCCCTATTGCAATCTGCTCCCAAATGTTTGAAAGGAGGTGGTTAAAAACTTGAAATTTTGGTGTTTAAACTCTCATTCCATAGACATTTGTGCTCTGGTTATCGTTATCATTTTTGTCACTACTGTCACTGTCATATTATTATATCACATTCTCTTCCCCATTTCCACTGTCCCATATCCCTTTTACCCTTTGTTCCCATGTCAATGAATTCCCAAACCCTATCACTTGTTACCACTTCCCTTCATTGATAAAAATCTAAGTTTCCACAAGATCCAAGGGCTGCCTTTGTATCTTTGACTGCACTTATATTTTGTCATTTCATGGACCCTTGATCCTAAAAAACTGCCCCATCATTATCACTCATTCTTGTTGCTTATAAATCCCCAGATTCCTAAGTCCCTCAAATAGTGGCTGTCTTCACACTTGAAACTCATTTGACAGTCCTTTTTCCACTGTGATGTTTCTTATAGCACCTTGATATATATGTGACACATTTGGCATTAAAACAAATACACCAATTGCTCATTTTCTAACCAACCAAGCATACAGTTGACAAACACATTTCAGCACCATGTCAGAGACAGATTCACCATATGAGCAGGGATATGAGCAAGACAGTGATTCATCTACCGAGCTTAATGTGCCGAGGAGATCTCATAAAAGTGGCAGGCATGTCAGGGAGGAGCCCACTTCTTTGACCCAATTGCAGGCCTGTCCGCTTGCAATGGATTGTTTTCAGCGTCAGTCATGCTTCCAGTATTATGAGATGATTGCCCGAACTCAGCATCATCATGAGTTAGCTCGCCTATTTGTCCTACATTTGCATAATGGTCATGTAAATCTTGCTGGAGTGAACTTCACTTTGACACCAGAGACTATTTCTAAGGCGACTGGGATACCGAACATTGGTGAGGAGTGGAATAAGAGACAGCAGCTAGATAGAGCATATTATGAGCCTTACATCAGACCTAGATATTTGAGGCAGTTGAGCAGAGTATTTCCATTCCGATTTCTGCAGGAGTCTTATGCACCATTGATGAAACTCATCATCCGATATTTCAGCTATGAGGGTAGATTCTCACGCCTTTATGCATACCATATCAGACTTTTGATGCATTTCACGAGAGTGCGACTGATGAATATTCCATACTTCATGTGTCAGAATATAGAGTGGATGACTACCCTTGTGCAAAAGAAGACTCCAGAGCAGCAGCATAACAGTATCTATCATTATGCGCTCATCAAAATCATTGTAGTACATCAGCTTGGTTTGCAGGGCATCACATGGGATGAGTTCATTTCTCGTGACTTCTTTGTAGCTCCCGAGCCTCCTCCCGAGGTGGTTCATGATGAGGCAGAGCCTTCACATCAGTTTGAGGTTCCTGAGACCGAGCCTATCAGTGCTCCAGTGTGTGTGACATATCAGAGAGGCCATAGAGCCTTATTTGCGACAGCACGATGAGTACTAGCTCCACCAGGGCTGGAAGGGGTCTCGTTATCTTCATCAGCAGCGCGAGTACTATATTCACATGGCGTGGAA
Organism: Pinus albicaulis; assembly: GCA_034641835.2. Classification (NCBI taxonomy): domain Eukaryota; kingdom Viridiplantae; phylum Streptophyta; class Pinopsida; order Pinales; family Pinaceae; genus Pinus; species Pinus albicaulis. The sequence continues at coordinate 1,606,335,195 of CM076575.1, read as the reverse complement.
GGGGTCTCTCCTTTGACATCAACACAGGTACAGGTCAGGACAAAGGCAAGAGGCCTATGCACGATGAGGGCCCCTCGGGAGGCCAAGATACTGATTTTGTTTTGATCGATGTTGATGCCAGTTCTCCCAGCTCAAAGCTGAAAGAGATAATCCAGGAGCAGAAAGCTAAGATCGGCACGCTGACTGAGAATTTGTAGAGAGCTCAGTGGGTTATACATTATTTGGAGCAGCGGAATAAAGAACTGGAGGATCAGAACACACTCATAGAGTTGCGGCAAATCCGTGAAGACCGTGAATTGGCCCGGAAGAGACCAGGTGACATGACACCATTTGAGCGAGAGACTTGCCTTACGCAAGTCAACATTCATCTGGAGAAGCTCTTGGCGAAGGCCAATAGGGACAAATACATTCTCAGACACATGAAGACTCACTATTGGGCCCATACACACGTTTGCAGAGCAAAAATGAAGATCCTGAAGGCAAGGTTGAGAAAAGCACTGAAACGTCGGAAAAGGCCGGATCCGCTCCGAATCTTGGCCGAAACTTCCTTGGCTAAGCATGAGACATAATGGGAGACCTTCACTCCAAATTTCAGCAAATTTGGAGAATATTTTGTCATTTTGAAAATTTTGGTTGCAAAACAGGTTTTTCCGCCCGACGCGTCGCGCCACCCAACGCCCGCTTACGTTCGGGACATATTCTGGAGGAAAAATTTGCATTTTTGGGTTTTTCATGATATATTATGTATGTTCAGGAATGGCCGAAGCATTTCATCAAATTCTAGGCTGCCTAAAGGGCCAAAAACACTCCAAAAATGGCCTTTCTGCCACTTTTTGAACCAGCAGGAACCAATCTTGGGAGATTGCAGTTTTGGAGGGGAAAATTACATCCAAATTGAAAAATTCCACTTGGGTTGGATAGCAGACATCTAGGGATTTCCACCGCGCTATCATGAGCTCAATTTGGACTTCAGTAAGTGCCTCAAAATCACCTCCAAAGTGGCACGACGCATAGAGAAATTGAGCGCGGCGCATAGAGAAATTTTGCCTCGTTTTCATTGTTCAGCTCAGAAATTCGCCCAGTTTTGACTAGTTTTGCTTTTTCATGTGATGATTGATCTACCATGATGTAATTTGGTAACCATGATGTAATTTTGGCATGTTTTTACTTGTTCTAGAGGATTCATTCACTAAAAAGTGAAAATTGAGTGAATGGATCAGTTTCCTAGCATATAGAGGCAAGTTGTTTGGCTGCCTAGATTTTAGCTCCATGTTTAGAATTGGTTGAAACAGCTCCTAGAAGGATGAGCTCGACCCCTAGAGGCATGGGAATGGGTTAGTATGTTCTATATATTTTATTTTCTTAGACATTTTCAGGGTTGGATACTTGGGAAAATTTTGGCACCTCATTGTACATTCATTTCAGTTTTTGGCAAAGGAAAGACCAGAGTTTTGCAGCACTTGTTGGGATCCTTGTGGCTTCTGAGTTTTGATGATGTTCTTCTCATGTTATTGTAAGTTTAATTAATTTTATATGTATGAAATTTCCCTTCTCTATGCTTCTGAATTAAACAAATGAGTATTTGAGGTAGAATTCATTGATTTGTTGGTGCTCTGCCTTAGACTTTTATTTAGTTTTATATGTTTTTTGTCAGTTTGAAGAGGATCCTTGCACTCTCTTGCCCTCTTCAGCTCCTCAGCAGTATTTTCAATCCATTCATTTAATCTAAGACATCAAATTCATTGCCTACCCTGCCCCAACTTGAACTCTGCAAGAATTTGGCCTCATCCCCAAGCCCAAAATTGTTTTTCCATTTTTCCAACAAAAACCCCTAAAAATCAAAATCAAACCCTCCTATTTGTTTATCTAGCCTAAGATCAGTTGTTTTTTCAGTCATCTCAAGCCCCTTCCAATATTTTTATTGAGATTGACCTGGAGAGAGCCCTCTCCTATCCTCGTAGGGCTAGCTACGAGGCTGAGCGTGGTTTGGTGTTGTCCTTCTTCTGCCTTTTTTCAGCCTGAGGTGGATTTGGGAACTAACAGGACGTACATCAGACTTTGGGCAGCTAGAAAATTAAGGATGTAGGACCGGAGGGCTCGGTGGAGCGAGATCATGCCCCTTCCCCTTGACAGATGGATTGTGCTCTTATGGTGTTGGGATATGCTCTACATCTTGATTGTGTTATTTGTATTATTTTGATTTCAATTCATACTTTCTACTCTTTGGAATGGTCTCATGTGATATCAGACATTTACATTACTATATATCCCACAATTATAACTTTATTGCACTTTGGTCGGCTTTTATGCTCCTCTTTTTAGTTATTTTCCTCATAAGAGGAGGCTCGGGACTAGAATGGCGGTGTTGTTTTAGATAAAACATTACCTCAGTTTTGGCTGGATTCTATGCTCCTGTTTGAGTTGTTTTCCACATAAGAGGAGGCTCTGGAATGAAGGGTGGTGTTGTTTCACACAATTTTGGTTGCCCACAAGGGCAACGACCGAGTAGGTGACCAACACCTGTATTTTGTATGATGGTTGATTATGGTTTATGGCCGATGGTTAATGGCTGCATGATCTGGGGATTTAAGTCCTGCATGGCTTTCAAATAGATAGAATGCTTAAATGCATGTACACAGCAAACTTTCTATTGATTAATATAAAGTTTCGATTTTTTCTGCGGAAAAATAAAAATAAAAACATGTCTATGCTCTCATTTGTCTTGCAGGTTATTATCATGGCAAAGTCAAATTATATCGGAAAGAAAACTTTGTACAGACACTAAGCAACATAGAAAAGGGTATTCTGCAATGTGATTTTCCAGTCCCAATAATATGTTATTGAATCCAATTCTTGAAACTCCTTTCAAGCCAATGGATTTTCTTGCATGTCCATGGAGAAATTCCTCAATCGAGGTCATGTACGCTCTGTCACCAAATTCACAAGAAAAGAACCGCTTAATGATATTCAATTCATTCTCCATTATTGCACCTTCCTCAAACCGTCAACATGCTACAAATGATTATCACTGCAAGGAAAACACCTAAAATTGACACTACTCCAAAATTTTTAGATTTTTGAACACCATTTCCATAGCTTTTTATTGAGTTGTTGAGGCTCAAAGTTCAAACATAGCTCCATTCTTATTAAGCACCCACAGTCTCACCGTGGTTTGGGAAATCCTCATTAGTCACTTACCCTAGTAGTTCAACACAGACTGGTAACAAAGATGTTGATTCTTGAGTCCATCTCTGCAGGATGCCTCACCTCCAGCACAATATATGATTGTGGGACACAATTCCTAATGTTAACACCTCATTCAGGTGTAACCATGTTAATCAAATAAATAATTTCAGTTGATTCTATAGGTGATGTTCTATCCAAACATGTTGAATAAATATCATACGTGCGTTCAAGTGAAAAATTCTACCTATTACATTCACATGTCAGGTGCCACAAAATGATATGCACTTTCTTAAGTGTAATGGTCTTTGAATAATGCATCCATTTAAAACGAGGGAATGATCCCATTCAAAAGTGTGAACTACAATACATGCTAATTGATAGAATTGAGCACAGAAGACAAGTAGACAACAATGTTAACTTCCAACAACATTTTTGTGAAATATATGAGCATAGGATTATGAACAAAGAAACAGAAGACTCTGATCACCCCTGGCTTGAAGGTAACCCATCTTAGTCGAATGTCAGTGAGCATACTCACCAATTTGAGCTCAATCCTCTATTTAATGAGTCATTGTTTATATATCTGGACAAAGAGGGCTTATGAAAGCTTAAAAATAAAAGTGGTCAAAATGCTTTCGAGCTAGGACCAAGGCGTCGATCTCGTCGTCCTGATCACAATGGTGGGAACGGTTTGTCAAACCGAGCTCGTATGCGAAAGTTAGAGACAGACAAAGTTTATGGGTTGACTTGGCGACTTTGCAGGTTAAAGGCGCAATTTCAACCTTTTCTAGCCACCAGATTCTGGGAAAATTTGCGGGACCCTTAATTTGACTCCTACGGTCAAAAATCAAGTATTTTAAAAATGTCAGTTTGTTTTTAAAAAAAACAAAAAAATAATTAAAAAAAAGGGGGTGGTGGTCCACCACCCCCGCCACCCCACCCAGCGACACCACCGCATAAAGCATTGCAACTATATTAAAAAAACAAAATTTATGTATGGACCGATGGGCTGTAACCCCCACTAGACCCCACGGAGCCCACACATTATATATATATTATATATATCGTATGACAAACCAACCAACGTGTATTAATGATATATGTTATATATATCATACCATATATGATGTCGTATGCGGGTTGTTGGGCGGGCCACCCAAGGCACGCTCGGTCCTCCTATATTCAATTCAAAACACCCCAAAAAAAATGTACATGTAGATTCTGTGGGGAGGCGAGAATTGATCCCCCGACCTCCCCTTAACCATTCACCTATTTTAACCACTACACCAACAAACTCACTTTGGTTTATCCGCCCAACATATTTTATTTAAACTCAAATTTTCACCAGTGCGCCCAGGCCAAGGCAACGGAGGATGGACACGCAGTTCAAGGCAGGGATGATGCACGTAGTTCGAGGGAATAATTTTTGATGCTAAGGGAATCTTTTGATTCTAAGGAGGTAATTTTTTCCTGTGTGAGAATGTATTGAACTTTATATGCATTTTAACTAGAATTTCACAACGAGAGCAATGGCGCGCCCAGATTTTCCATTTGAGTAGTGTTTTTGTAGATTCCCTGTGGAGGAGAATATTTAGGAATCTTAAGGGAATCTTTCAGATTCCTTGGAGGCCGAAATTCGCCGGTGTCAGAAAAAGGTCAACTTTATACTCATTCTTCTCGAAATTTTTCAAGGATCTCAATGGTGAGATCAAATTCCTATTTTGAGTTGAATATTTCCAGATTCATTGTGGAGCAGCATCTCTTAGGAATCTAGGGGGAATGTAAAATATTCCCTAAGGCCCAAATTTCGACAGTGTCATAATTCAGAAAATTGACTGTTGATCCTACACCTCTCAGCGACACAATTTCAACGATGCAGTCAGATTTTCCATCTAAGCCTTAGGTTTTTCGACCACTTTTCAAAGTGGAGTTGCAAGTGTCAGCATTCAATGTGTGAGCAGTCATTTTCAGGATATTCGATTCCATGAGATTGATGGTACAGCCAAATTCAGTAGTTTATCATCCTTTTCTTCAGATAGCTCCAGGATGTGAGGTATATGCAATGTGATCATGTACTTCTTTGTCTCTTTTATATGAGATGCATTGTGTTGTATAGATCCTTGTTTGATGATTGATGTGGGATCTTGTTTTGTTCTTGATGTGAGATGTAATTTCTATCATTGATTATTTTATGTTTGAGATCCCTTTGTTGCCATGTTGGCGGGATACTCATTGTCACATGTACGTTTGATTGAGATCCCTTTGTTTCCATGTTGGCATGATACTCATAGTCATTATGTGTGGTTTATTGTCATACTGATAGGAGTCATTTTTTGTAAATGAGAGTTCCTGTAGTGGAACATCTCGTGGAGAGGTCTAGCCACTCCTGTGTGAGGGAATTTTCCTTGTATGACAGAGAAAACACCATCCATGTACATCATCACTCTTTCTAGCACTCAATGCAGTGGCCTACACCATCTTAACACCAAGGACTGGAGACGTAGTCCCTCTTGGATGAAATCCATTATCAATCTCTTATGTTGCTAATGCTTGTTATGTTCCTCTTATTTACAACATGCACATATTTTTTTTATGTTCATTAATACTTTGATGCAATTATAACACATCAACCGAAGTAAAAGGTCTTAGTTTAAAGGGTAGCGAAATTTACCCGAATCAAGTGGTATCAAAGTGGTATTCTTGTTGATTTGGATTGCAGGCATGAGCCATCGAACGTTTGTTGAGTTGTGAAATGGAGGATGTCGAAGACATGTATGAGACCATTCTCAGGGTGTCCGAGAAGGCGGACATGTTATACGAAGCTTATGAGAAACAAGCAGTTGATAACGCTAAGTTTAAAACACTTATACAAGAAGAGAAGGAGGACAAACATTGATTGTAGCTTCAATTGCAATCCATGTTATAGCATCATTTCTCACTTTGACATGATTCATGATTGCTTTATGGCTTTTTGGGCACCCATTCCTACAGACTTGGAAAAATTCATACATGAACAGAAAAATCCTCATCACCTTTGACTATGCAGTGTTTTAAAGTGTCTGTGATGTAATAGACTTTTTCATTATGCCATTAAAATGATTAAAAATATATATAAATCCTAATAATTTCGCTTTGGGTTGATGGTTACTCGGGTAGTTCCACCACCCCAGACCATTATTGCTTGTTTTCAGCATTATTTGACAACAGAAGATATAAAAAGCTATGTGTGTGTGGCCCTGAGAGAGAGAAAGTATTGATACTATACTCTGTTGGTTCCCTATCCAAGTCTGATTCCCCGTGCCTCCTGCACTTTCCCAGTTCATTGTAGGAAACCCTTGTTTCCTTGAGATACACATCCCTTTATATGTTATCTCTCGTGCACCAGTTTGGAAGGAGTCTTGGCGAGGCAGAATTTGGACGGATCCGGACGACGATCTGCCGAAGGCCTTGGAGAATCGAGGAGTGATCTCTCCTGCCAGGTTACTTTTTGTACGTACTATTTATAATACGAAGTATCATCTTTTGATCCGAAATAAACGTGTTAGTGTATGCTTTTATGTATGACAATATTTGTTATACAAGCATTCATTATGATTTATTTAATGTTTTATATGAATCACACTAACATATAGAGTAGATATATGCTGTACAACTTGTCCTTTGTGTTGGTTTCTTCTTGTATTTCAGGTTAAGGAAGAAGGACGGTTGCAGGGAGTTTGAACTCCACGTGGATCTACTTCAAACGTAGGACCCACGGGTAAACCTCTCATCTTACTCTATTTGGTTTTTCTGAACGTGCATGATTGTGTGGGTCTGCGGTAAGTACTACGCCCCTGCTCTGTGGAGGTTGTATCCCAACCAACCTCTAGGGTGGTAATTCCCCGAAACAGAACTGGCGACTCCGCTGGGGATCACATTCTTGTGATTCTCCTGTTGGGTTGTTTCAGCTGTTTTGTAGGTTGCCAACAGTTTTTTCTGTCTTTTGCAGTCCAGTTTGTTTTCTTGCAGTCAGTCTGAAGTCTTGGTGCCTTTCCCAGGCTTGTATTTTTTGTTTTTCATTATCTTTCTTTGTATACGCTCTTTTCTCTGCACACAGTCGCGTATACACGCGAGTTTGTCTAAAGGGACCCGCGTATACGCGAGTTTCCCTTAACACAGACACGTATACACGCTGGTTGTATAACTGCAGGGTCGCGTATACCTAGGCAGATTTTGAATTTTTAAGATTCTGGTGTTTTTGGTCCTTTCTGGCTGTGGAGGCCTGTGTCTGCAGAGTCTCTGTACTTACTGGAGTGTGATAGAAGTGGTTCAAGTCTTGTTTCTCTTTCGTTTTTTCGAAAACTAATATTTTTGGCAGAGTGTTCTTGTTAGTGCTGGCACTCCTGGTTTGAGTTCCAAGATTGCTTTCTGAGCATTCTTGGCTGTTCTGCTTTATCAGAACAGAGAGCTTCTGCTCACTGACTCACTCCTATCTTTTTGTTGTGCTTTGCATTGCGTTTTTGCTTTGTTTTCGATTGGTTTTCTTGAGTTTCATAGGCTAGGGTTTTGTTGCAAATTTCGAAGAACTTTTCTTGTTTCTTTGGAGTCTTTTGTTGCAGCGAGTTTGCACTATTTCTCTAGGCTGTTTGATTGAGTTTTTGGCCTTCAGTTGCTCTTATTGATCTTGCTATCATTGGCTTTATAAGATTTGGGAGCATTGTTGAAGTTTATGCTTGAAATTCAGTCTCGTTTTGGCTTGGATTGTGATAGTTGCGCTTGGTCTTTTTGAGCTCTTGTTTTATAAAACTAAAAAGCCCAAAAACATTTGTTTTGCCTTTCGTTTTTTGCATTTCAAAAACTCAAAAAACATTTGGTCTTGTTTTTGTTTTTGTTGTTGCGTTTTTCATTTTCGTTTGGCCATATCTTTTGGAGCTTTTGTGAAGTTTCTTGCTTCTAGTTTTTGGCTTGATCTTGAGGAGAAGTTGTCATTTGATTTCTTCTTCTTATTGTTGAGTGTTTTTGGTGTCTTATATTAAGAGTTCTTGTTTTCAAGAATTGGCTTTCTGGACAACAAAAGATGAGTTAAAACTGAAGGATCTTTTTGGGAAATTTCACCTTGTTTCAAGGGACTTTTTGCATCTTAGGATTTACATGCTTGTAGTGATTTGCATTAGGTGCATTGAATCATTTAGTTAGCTTCTTAGTTTTTGTGAGTGTGAGTTTGTAATTCGAAAAGAAAAATATAAATTTTTAAGTCTCGTAGAACCTGTATAGAAATTGTTCTTCATCGAAAGACAAAGAACTGCATGTGCATGTAGTCAGGTTTTTATTAATTTCTTTTGCGTCAAAACACCATTGGTTTCAACTCCATATCCTTGTGACTTAATACAACAGCCCTTAAAATAAGCGATTAAATCTAAAATCAACTAGCAAGTTTTATTTAGTGTCAATCACCAACTAGCTAGGTTGTGGGGCCTTGGAATAGGAGAGAGGAGAGTTAACTCTCCAAGGCCGCTCAAACAAACATAGAAGTTTACTAATTGAGCGAAATCCAACTCCGTGAGGTGGTACAAACTCTCATCGAAGTCAGCGAGGGGAAGTGAAGGCCGAGAAGAGAGATACCCCCTCTCTGATTTGCTGGATCTGACCTCAAGACCGTTCCACCCGGCTTCTGACACGGATTGGTGCCCATAGTTGCCATTCCTAGGTTCCACATAGGTGACTGCAGGGGGGAATACCCGTGGTACCTGAGACAGACGTCGTATCACTTCAGCAGTACTTCTGGGGGGTGCCCTTGCAAAGCTTGGGTACTTGTGCCGGCAAAGGCTGTTGTTTGGAGGTCGGCGTAAATGTTTCTGACACCTTCGCTAGTAGGCCTGGGCCGTAATTATCCCAGACTACTTTCGGGAGGTCCTATTCTTCGCTTTCTCGTATTTTGGTGTCCGGTCCTAATCACCCGGAGCGGAAATACTTGAACGGTGTTTGCTTGATTGTATCTCAGGGATTTTTTGTAGTGAGTGCTCTTTGCTCCTAGCTTGCCTAGCTTTTCACTTTTCTTGAGTCTAATATAATAAATGTTTGTAAAAGTGGGCGATCGAGCGCCTCGACGTTCGAGGAGAATCGGGGGTTATCTCAAAGAGAGTCGAGCCTTCTTGGAGGCGTGAGACAATGTGGGGTTGGTTGTTGCCATAGAATCTGGCTGTTGTGGAGAGAGATCCTCCACAAAGGTCTGAAGGTTTCATAGCTGATTCTGGTGTCGGTTCCGAGAGGAGCGTTCCGCTCACCTCGCGAGTTTTGTTTCCTCGGGAAGAAGAGTTTCAAATCGAGGAAATACCTGAACCTCCTTTGTCAGGTCCATCTCCTCTTCCTCCTGACTATCCGTTCGTTGTTCAGTACATCGGACCTGAGTCTGAGAGACTGGAAGATCTTCCGTATCATTCATATCTTTCGATGGCCATGACGCTGAGACGGCTTCTACGCGTGAGTCTTGAAGCATTCGAGACCTAGCACGAAAATAAGAGGGCACTCTTGCTCTATCTTCAGGGTAGCTACTGGCGGCGCACATGTCTTGTTTGGCTACGGGTTCACCCCAATGTGCTTCTCGATACGGTCCCTTTGTTTGAGGGGATGTCCGGGTTACGCAATCCTCTTTTTTCCTTCTGCAGTGCGGTGGATCTACGCCCATGTCTAACATGGCTAGTGGATCAGCTTCGTTTAGGGTTTCCCCTTTGGGACCGAACTGTTCCCGGTCCCAATCCTTCTTTAGAGTCGTTTCCTTTTCGTCCCGGACCAAAGTTTCAATCCTTGGGCTCGGGGGCCAAGTTCGGCTTCTTATGGGGTGGAACCCTGTGTTTACTACAGCGGGGGCAGGGAATCAGTTTTACGCAGGTCATCAAGGGAACACTTCTTTCCCTTCGTCGAGTGCTTATCAGACCTTTTCTCCTCTTTCTAATGCATGGAACCCCTATCAGGGGCTCTCCTCTTCATTTCATACTTCAGCGGGGGGAACTGGTCTGGGCTTTGGTAACTCTGCGTTGGGAGGAGGTTCTTCTCCTTTTTCTACGAGTCCTTTTTGGCAACCTGGTGCCTCATCAAATCCAGGGTATTCTTTTCAGAATGTTGGAAATCCATCCCATCAAGGATGGAATCCTCAGGCTCTGCCTCGCTTACCTTTTCTAGCAACGTTAAACTTGCCAGATCTGTCGAAGTTGACTAATGATCCGATTCGATATAGTCGGGGTGGCCTCCGGTTCAACCAAACTTCCTTCGGACATTCCTAAGTTTGAAGGTAAGAATGAAGATCGGCGATGTATCACCACTTTCCACTTATGGTGCTCTTCAAACTCTTTGATCGACGACTCGATTAGATTGAGATTATTTCGGCGCACCTTAACTTGGAAATGTAGCAAAATGGTATAGAGCTCACTTGGGGAAGTTTCGCCACATTTGGAGAAGCTGGCTATCACTTTTGAACCATTTTCGGTTACTGTCGAGATGAAATTTGGGGCCAAGACTCTGGCTAATTTTAAGCAGGATGAGGCAACTCACATTTCTGATCACATTCAGGAATGGAGGAGAAGGAAGAGGCTTATCGAAGCCCATATTCCAGGTGAGTTCCTTCTCGAGTGGTTTTTGAAATTGCTTCAGTCAGACATTTCAAAGGATGTATCCCTATCTGGGGTATTTTCCGAGGAGCAGGCCATGTTTAGGGCCCAGCAGTTAGAACTGATCTATTCTCAGTCTTGGGTACTTTATAAGTATTTGCCCAATGCTCCTCGCTCCAAGTTGGATTTATCGAAACCCAAACCTGGTCCGCATGGTGACGGGCTTGTCAGATCTGTCAATAGTAGTGCAGCCATCCTGCTTTCTCAATTGCAGCAGTTGTCTTTACAATCTGCTCCTTCTGGTCAGGCTGTGCCTGCTGATTCATCACCTTCCCAGTCTTTGTCCATAAATGCTATCCAAGCTTTTGATCCCAAAGGAAATCAACAATCCGATGGGAAGAAGGGACGTAATAACAAGAAGAAGGGCAAGAATGGGAAGAGACAATACGAAATAAAACTAACGAGCGTGTTGGTAGGGCCAAAAGGAGAAAAAGTGAAGTTTCCATGCAAGCTTTGTGCTGGAGACCATCTCACGCACCTTTGCCCGAAAATTCAGGATGCTCAGCGCCTATTATCTCAGCAGGGTTCTTCTAGTTCCCGGGCTGTGCTAACAAACCCTTTTCCCCAAGGGCAGCAATTAGTTGTTGGCGCGAACCAAAATCCTGGGGCTTCCTCTGGAGGTGCCCAGGAAGGGGAAATTCCATCGAACATCTTTATGATGAGTGCTCACGTGGATGTCGCTACGAGATCCCGTGATTATGGCGGAGAAGAATCTTCGAAAGCTAAGGAAGTTCCTGATGCTACTGAGCCGCTTCACATCACGAAGCCAACTGTTGAGTCTATGCCTCGGATACCGAAGGCATCCTCTAAGCGGTCAACGATTAATCCGAACGCAAGGGCTGCCCAGAACTACTCGATTGTAGAAGATCTGGCGCAGAGTCCTTGTGCTATGTCTGCCTTAGAGGTACTCCAGTCTTGTCCGGCTCAGCGCAGTGCTTTGCTCACTGCCATTGGGGCTATTGATCCAAAAAATTCTCTTCTGATTACCTTTGACATGAAGAATTTTAAGAAGAGACTTCCTCATCATATGGCCTTTCATATTAAATCATCATACCGGAAGACTAACATCTTTCGCACGGTTGTTGATAAGGGTGCTTCTACTTGCGTGATGTCTTTCGCATGCTGGAAGACACTTGGATCTCCAAAAGCTGCTCCGTCTAGCACTATTCTTACTGCATTCGATGGTCATTCTCACAGACCCCATGGTATTGTCCCGGCTTTTCCCATCTGTGTTGGGGGCAAAACCGTTAACATAGAAGTTGAGGTAGTAGATGCAGCCTTGGACTACAACCTTCTGTTGGGGAGGAACTGGATATATGACATGGATGCTATCGCATCCTCACTATTTCGAATTGTATGTTTCCCCCACGAAGGGAGGATAGTCACGGTGGATCAACTGGACTGTCCTCCTGTAGACCTGGATGCGCCTTCTGACTCATCTGTGCCTAAGTTGGATAATACTAAGGCGCCTGTCGAGAATCTAGGAGTTGGAATGTATTCTTCCCCGATGGGTTCTTTTGATCTTCCTCCTCCTAAGGTGTCTATTAATGCTATTTCATCCTCCAAGGCTCCCCTTCGAAGAGAGTTCTTTCGAACTCATTATTTTTCGGACCCTTGGACCTTACCTTCTCCAACTGCCACATTGGAAGAAGAGCAAGTGGGTGGAATGGCATTCCCGATTTCTGCAGCTGAGATTGCATATCAGTCTGTTGTTGACACTGCAGAGTCTGATCCAGCTCCTCTTTCGCCGGAAGAGTTGGATGGTGATGTGGCTCCGGCTTGGACGCTTACTTCTTCTTATGCCCAGGATTGTCTAGATACCACTCTTCCATCTGAAGAGGCCATCCTCAGACGATAGCCGGTATAGATAGACGAGTGGGATGACTTGCATCATCGGTCTTACTTCCTACCCGACTTGAGCGAAGTCGAAGCTAGTTTTCCATGTCCTCAGTCTCCTGGACCTGTTCACCCAGTCTTGAGCCCCTTAGCACCAGCACAGGTTTATGCTGAAGGGAACATGGCTGTGATCTCTCCTACTATCCCGGTGAACATCTCCAGGAATCCCAATATTGTCGAGAATGTCTTCATTGGAGCTGAATGTTCCAGTGACGAGATTCAAATCTATACCGAACTTTTCAAAGAGTATAGGGATGTTTTTGCTTGGTCTTATGAGGAAATGCCTGGAATAGACCCATCTATCATCCAGCATGAGATCAAGACGTATGAAAACGCTAAGCCGGTCAGGCAAAAGCTTCGTCCGATTACATCCACTCGGTCTTTGGGATTCTTTGTGCCTTCGGAAGGGATAGGGGTAGATCCCTTGAAGGTTGAGGCGATACTCTGGTTGCCTCCCCCGTTGGCGGAGCCCCGAAATGGGCTCTATCTGAAGAAGTATTATGCCTAGGCTTTGGCCTAGCATTTTGCTTTGTATATAGTAGTTTTTGTTTTGTACATATCTATTTGATTTTCGATTTTTGATGAGGTGGTGATGTTCTTGATCTGCTTTGGCAGGTTCTCTTCACGGCAGGTATATGATCTTCACTGGCATATAGGTTAGGGAATCACTTTCCGTTGCATCTTGCATACTAGCCTCCATACTGATCACTTGCCTTAGGGTCGATCCCATCAGGTCATGAGCATTACACCCATTTCACTCGCCGATTTTTAAATCATGACTTGATGGTAGAGCCTTCCTTTACATGGGCTTCCTAGTTAGTTCCTCGCTATCACTTGTTGCCCATGCTGCTTTTTATGTAGGCTCGGGAGTCCTCTTTAGTCCCGCCATGTCTTCTGTGTTGAAGCTTCATTCTTCTCCTTCATCACTTATCATTTTTCTGGCTTATACCCTAGAGGTTCCCTGGTGTCGTTAAGTTGTATTACTGCATTGCATATTGGCTACTTGTTTATCCTGGCCTTTAGCCGGCTTCATTTGGACTCGATGTTTAAGCCAACTTTTGACCTTGAATTTCTGTACAAGTTAACCATTGCATGCACTTAGCTATCACAACTTGACACCTTTGTACCCATGGATGGAACGTTCCTCTGAGTATCACTGACCAGTTTTCGCCACCTTGCATTGAGCATAGGATTGTTCCAATCCCAGGAACTAGTGCATCTGCTTTCTTGATACTCGTTCTATCCATTGTACCATAGCATTCTTTTATTCTTTTTCAGGCTTATTATGAAAAAGACAAAAAAATCAAATATAACAAAAAAGAGCGGGAACGGGATGTATCTTCGTTATTTTGATGGCAGTACAGAGTCAGTTTGTCGCCCTTGAACAAAGCACATATACTTATATATATTTCCTTCATTTGGGATGGTTCTAGTTTGTCCTAGGTTCAGCCTTTACCATGTTTCACTTGTCAGTTCTCCCCCGGTTGGTTATCTCTTCCAATCATATGGAGAGTTTGTTTTGCCTCCTGCAGGATAGACTTATACAGTGTCACTTTTTACTGCCATGGTCATCACATAGTCGTGCTTTTGTTCAAGGGAAGTCTAGCCTGAGTCGGCCATTCTGCGGTGTCTCTTGACTCATTATTTAGTCGGCCTTCCCGGTCTTGTCAGTATCATGTTCTATCACATCAGATGTTTTGATCTTCCGCTCGTGCTGGTTTGAGAAGGTCCCCATTGACTTCTCGCTGGCGGGTTTGTCTCTTATCGACTACGACACATTGCTCTGAGAGCAAACCTAGAGCCGCACCTTGGGCCTATTTCCATCATTGATAGGTGACCTCGTGCTCAGCATTTGATCATCATCATGGGTCTTTGACTGAGTGGTTTCCCCCGTGTTCGACGTCAGCACACATTATCACACTTGGGATTCGTGCAGTACCTTGATTTCCATTTGACCCTATCGGTGGATTTCTCGCCTCTGTGTCAGCTTTCATTATTGGTTGGTTCAGAGGGTTTCTTCCGTGCGCTAGCTTCATCTTGTGCACGTCAGAAACGTACTTCGGTTTTTGGTTCCATCACTCTACTTCGTCCGATTCCTTCCAAATCTTGGCCTGCGGGTTACACTCGCGCTGGACTGATGTGGGATGCCTTAATGCCTTCCTTCCAACAGATCTTTTCCCATCGACTCCGACTCATTGCTCTGGGAACAAGGTCTAGAGTCTTTTTGTCAGTACCTTAGGGTTTGCAGTCATCAGTGGCAGACTCTTCGCTATCGACAGTGGGGATTCATCATTGCCTCCTGATTGGTAGATTCTTTCAAGTGTTCGACTCCAACTCATTCATTCACACTTGTCAGATTGTACTGGGGCACCTTGACATTCATTATCATTATCGGTGGGTTGTCTCGCGTTGGTTAACGGGAAACATCATTGCCCGGTAATCCAACGATTTCTCACATGGTCGACTTCAGCTCATTTATTCCCATTGTGTAGAATTGTGCCGTTGTGATCGGTGAAGACCTCGGGTAGCATCAGCATTTCTCGGTTCACTGTTGACAGTCCTTTCAGTTTCTGTCAGTGTTGCCGTCCACCCTTATATGTTGCAGTTCAGCACAGCAGCATTTTATATGTTGGTCCCCGAGTTGCGTGATTGTACCGTTTGATCCACCACTTATGATCCGGTACTTGGAGATTCAGTTACTTATTTGATCAGACATCCAGTTGCACCATCTTTGATCAACTTTCTATATGTGATACTTGGACATTGATTCAGACTTACACTTCTGGGCCATGCTCAGATGATTCATTGTGTACTTTCAGTTCAGCTATACTTGTATACATATTGGATCTATTCAGTACTTTCTATATGATGTATTTTTGACTGAGCATGGGTATGCCCGCCTCAGCATGAGTTGACTCTCTGTTTTCTTTCATTGGTTTTTGGCAGGCTGAAATCTGGTGAAGTCCTCTCTTGTCCTCGCGAAGTTCTTTCTATGTGCATAATACATTTCGGCCATCATGTACCCCTTCTGACCTCATATATTAGGGGGCATCTGTTATAGCATCATTTCTCACCTTGACATGATTCATGATTGCTTCATGGCTTTTGGGCACCCATTCCTATAGACTTGGACAAATTCACTTAAAAACAGTGTAAAATCCCCCATACGCGACTATGCCCGTGTTTTTTCGCGTGTATACGCGAGTCCAGCTAGACTTTTCCGCGTATGCCATTAAAATGATTAAAAAATATATAAAAAATCCCTAATTTCACGCTGGGTTGATGGTTACTCAGGTAGTTCAACCACCCCAGCCCGTGGCCAACTGTTTCCAACTGCTGAAACTACTTGGAGGGACTATAAAAATCCCTCATGTGTATGGCCTAGGGGAGAGAGAGAGAATTATTGATATTATACTCTGTTGGTATTCCCTATCCAAGTCCGATTCCCCGTGCCTCCTGCACTTTCCCAGTTCATTGTAGGAAACCCTTGTTTCCTTGAGATACACATCCCTTTATATGTTATCTCGTATGCACCAGTTTGGAAGGAGTCTTAGTGAGGCAAGGGCTGGACGGATCCGGACGACGGTCTGCGAAGGCCTTGGAAGGATCAGGTTATCTCTCCTCTTGATTACTTTTGTACGTACTATTTATAATACAGAAGTATCATGCTGTTCCCGAAATAAACGTGTTAGTGTATGCTTTAATGTATGAAGAATATTTGTTATACATGCATTCATTATGATTTATTTAATGTTTTATATGAATCACACTAACATATAAAGTAGAAATATGTTGTACAACTTGTCCTTTGTGCTGGTTTCTTCTTGCATTTCAGGTTAAGGAGGAAGGACGGTTGCAGGGAGTTTGAACTCCACGTGGATCTACTTCAAACGTAGGACCAACGGGTAAACCTCTCATTCTGCTCTATTTAGTTTTAATGAATGTGCATGATCGTGTGGGTCTCTGTTAAGTAGTACGCCCCTGCTCTGTGGAGGTTGAATCCCAACCAACCTCTAGGGTGTTAATTCTCCGAAACAATCCACGACAGAGGCATTGGAGGAATTGAATCACAACAACGAAATTCTTCCATAATATCATGAGGCATTGAAGACACTCCTACAAGAAGAGAAGGAGGAGAATTAGCGATTGCAGCTTCAACTACAAGCTGCGACAGAGGCCTTGGAGGAAGTGAAGCGCAATGAAGGCTTAGAGAAGCCTTCTTCACCTATTTCAAAATCGACAGTTGAGGTAAACAATGTTGATTTCTCTTCAGTATAATCTTCACATGATATCATTTATGTTGGATGGAGATATCCATTACCTGAACTGGCATGAGGCTCCTTACCAAGATGGGGTACAAAGTAGGAGGACTTGTCATTCATGGCCAAGGCATAACTCAGCCATGGGAGGTTGTGTAGAGACCTCGCTACATAGGTTTGGGATACACTGAAGGAGGATGTTCGAAGGACATCAAAGGCAAACAGACATTGTTGAAATCACCAGGGAAGAGGATTGATGGGAACACTTCATCATCATTCCATGGAAGTGCATGCTGCAATGAAATAGCTGAGGCAAGCTCTCATCACCATAATCGCACCAGAGACCACCAGGGAATGTGTAACAAGACTCATTATTCAATAGTTCATTTTGATTATAAGAATGTTGCTAATCATGAACATAAATCATGGCATACGAAAAATCTTCATTTTTGTGGTTTACGTAACAATGTCATTTCCCATAGTTGGAAAATAATGGCAGTACAAAGGAGGATGAGGTGTGAAAAGCCTTCTCCACAACAGGGAAATAAATTGGTTAAGCTGGTCTAGAGGAAGAAGGCATTTTGTAGCCAGTGCAACCAAAGTGGTCATCAAAGATCCATGTGTTCAAGGCTCCATCCTGAGCAGCACCTTAAGGACGAAGCATCGGTGCATGAACCAGTTGAGATAGTTGTTTGACAAGCCAGTACGCGATGGGGAGATGATCCATTCACTTTGATAAGTGAGAGATGGTTTTTCTAGATGTGGTAATGTGTCAGGGTCATGTCTATAAATCATGTGTTGCATTTTTAGATGTAAAAGCGATGATGTGTTTTTCCATCGCTTGTTCAGCAACAATGATATTTTGGCCTTGTTTTATAAGTCGTGTGATGCATTTATTTTATGTAAAAGTGATGATGTGTTTGCCATCACTTCAAAATGTGACGATGATTTTTTTGGTCTTGTAATGATAGCTAGGGTGTGAATTCCATTTTGATGTAAGCTTGACCATCGTGTATGTGTTATGAACTTGTGGCAAGTATGGAAATCTTTGGCTCATAGTTGGTCATATTTGATCATGTAATTTGTAAGATATTATACTATAGGTTTGTAGAGGATGCAGGTGTCAATTCATTACTTAAGGCTATGAAGAACAAAGGTGAAGGATATGGAAGGGTGACTTTTTTAGGACACTTGTGGTGCAGACATTGTACACAGTAGTTGTAGATTATTTTTGATGCTTTTGGAGGACCAAAAGCTCCTCAGTAGGGAGGAATGATCCAGGTGGCTCCAGGGACAGACACAGGAAAAATAGGGCTTATGAAATCTCAAAAATAAAATTGGTCAAAATTATTTTGAACTAGGATTAGGGCGTAGATCTCGTTGTCCTAATCGCAACGGTGCAAATGGTTCGTCAAACCGAGCTCGTATGCGAAAGTTAGAGGTAGTCAAAGTTTATGGGTTGACTTGGTGACTTGACAAGTTAAAAAAGGTGCAATTTCACCCTTTTCCAGCCATCAGATTCTGGGCGAATTTGTGGTACCCTTAATTTGACTCCTACGATCAAAAATCGAGTATTTTAAAATTGTCAATTTGTTTTTTTTTTAAATAATTAAAAAAATGGGGTGGCGGGGCCCAACCACACCACCGTATAACACATTATAACTATATTAAAAAAAAATTATGTATGGGCCAGCGGACCGTGACCCTCGTTGGAGCCCACAAATTATATATATATATATATATATATATATATATATATATATATATATATATATATATATATATATATATATATATATATATATATATATATATATCGTATGATAAACCAACCAACATTTGTTAACGATATATGTCATATATATCATACCATATATGATGTCATATTCAGGTTGTTGGGCGGGCCCGACCCTCCTATTTGTAATTAAAAAATGCGCCAAACAAACTGTGCATGCGGATTCTGTGGGGAGGCGATTTTGATCCCCTAACCTCCCCTTAACCATTCGCTTATTTTAACCACTACACCAACAAACTCTCTTTGTTTTATCCACCCAGCATATTCTATTTAAACCTAGATTTTCACTTGTGCGCCCAAGCCCAAGGCAGCAGAGGATGGACATGCAGTTCTAGGCAAGGATGATGCACGCAGTTTAAAGGAATCTTTTTTGATGCCAAGGGAATATTTTGATTCCAAGGAGGTAAAAATTTTCTGTGTCTGATTGTATTGAAATTTATATGCATTTTAACCAGAATTTCGTAGGGAGCGTGATAGTGTGCCCAGATTTTCCATTTGAGCAGCGGTTTTTCAAATTCCCTATGGAGGAGAATCTTCAGGAATCTTGAGGGAATCTTTCATATTGCTTGGAGGCCGAAATTTTCCGGTGTCAGAATGAGGTCAATTTTACACTCATTCTTCTCGAAATTTTAAAAGGATCTCAATGGTGAGATCAAATTCCTGTTTGGAGTTGCAAATTTCTAGATTCCTTGTGGAGAAGCATCTTTGAGGAATCTAGGGGGAATCTAAAATATTCCCTATGGCTGAGATTTCGACAGTGTCAGAATTCAGCAAATTGACAGTCGATCCTACCCCTCTCGGTGACACGAGTTCAATGGTGCAGTTAGATTTTCCATCTGAGCCTTATGTTTTTTGAACAATTTTCAAAGTGGAGTCGCAAGTGTCAGCATTCAATGTGTGAGCAGTTGTTTTCAGGATATTCGACGCCATGAGATTGATGGTACAGCCATATCCAATATTTTATCATCCATTTCTTCAGATAGCTCCAAGATGTGAGGTATTTGCAGTGTGATCATGTACTTCTTTGTCTCTTTGCTATGAGATGCATTGTGTTGTATAGATCCTTGTTTGATGCTTGATGTGGGATCTTGTTTTTTTCTTGATGTGAGATTTAATTTCTATCATGGATTGTCTTATGTTTGAGATCCATTTATTGCCATGTTGGCGGGATACTCATTTTCACATGTATGCTTGATTGAGATCCATTTTTTTCCATGTTGGCGAGATACTCATAGTCATTATGTGTGAGTTATTTTCATACTGATAGGAGTCTTTTTTTGTGAATGAGAGTTCCTGCGGTGGAACATATCGTGGAGAGGTCCAGCCACTCCTGCGTGAGGAGATTTTCCTTGTATGAAAGAGAAAACACCATCCATGTACATCATCACTCTTTTCAGCACTTAATGCAATGGCCTACACCATCTTGACACCAAGGCTCGGAGACGTAGTCCCTCCTGGATGACCTCTGTTATCAATCTCTTATGTTTCTAATGCTTGTTATGTTCCTATTCTTTATAGCATGCAGATATGTTCTTTTATGTTCACTAATGCTTTGATTCAATTCTAACACATCAGCTGAAGTAAACGGTCTTGGTTTAAAGGGTAGCGAAATTTACCCAAATCAAGACAACAATGTTAACTTCCAAACACATTTTTGTGAAATAGATGAGCATAGGATCATGAATAAAGAAACAGAAAACTCTGGTCACCCCTAGTTTGAAGGTAACCCATCTTATTCGAATGTCAGTGAACATACTCACCAATTTGAGCTCGATCCTCTGCTTGATGAGTAAATGTTTCTGCATCTCCCAACTGATCCATTGATTGACAATATGAAGAGGATAAATAAGAAGATTAAAAGCTTGAAATAAGAAAATATGGATCTTACGGTATTAAACAAGTACATGCAGAAGGAAAATGACCAGTTAAGGGCTCAGAGCTATAGGTTCTAGGAGGAAAACAAGGCATTACATTTGGAAAATAGGAGGTTACAAGATATATTTTTAGAATATGTTCCATCATCGTCTCAAAGGTGATAGGAAAAGGTGACTAGAACTAAAGGAGACATCAACATTATCCTCAATGTTGCAAGGCTTTCGTAAATGGGTTGAAGGATGATAACAATTTTGACTGAACTCAGTTGTTTAGTTTTGCATGCCTTTCATGAGGACATGCAAGAAAATCAACACAAGGGAGGTCGTATTCAAAATTAAATCACAATCTATCCTTTTTCTTCACCATTTAGTTACCTTTTGTTCCTATTTCCCCCAAAACCCTATGATTTTGAGCCTAAATACCCCTTAAAAAATGTGACCAATTTACTTCTGGTACCTATAGAAGGATTCCAATACCAAGGTTTATGAGGTCATTGTACAACGTATGCATGGACACTTAAATGGGACTTGAACACGTGTTTTCAAGTCGCAACTATCGACACAATGTACTTCCGTTGGTGTGTGAAGGTCCAATGGTCACGAACTTAGTCAAGTCATGAAATGAACGTATTTTTTTCAATGTCTCGGATCTTCTGTTGAGAAAACCTTCCATATATCATTGTTCTATTTTTTCAAGAATTAGTTTTTGTATAGGAAAATTATTCAGGTGTTACCAAGAAAACCCCATGAAGATACAGAGAAATTGACAAATTTTTGCCAATTTGATGATATGTTTTAACTGTTGATTGCTTTAGTTTATTTCATTGTTGAAATGGTATCCATATCACTTGTAAGCTAAAGTTTTATCTTTCAATTAATTTGTACCTTCTTGGTGTTAAAGATTAATTAAAAAAATTTCATCCATGGTTTGGCATGAATTTGTGTTCATCCTTTTGTGATCTCATGTTGCTTTGACATGATGATGGAACATATTCAATATTTACTATAAAACATATTTTTTTTAGAAAAAGGTCAATCCTAGTGTTTAATACTAATTTATTATGCAAACAAGGTATCAAAACCTTGATATGAAATATATAAATCAATATTGTTTCTCCTTCATACAATTCCAAGTGTACTTGTTGCTACACCTGTGATAGAGTAATAATTCGAGTTCCAAAGGTTAATGTAATTGTATGAGCTTTATTTGAAACCAAAGGCAACAAATCAAATGGAAACAATATATTACTCAATGCACACATTCAATGTGATGCATAATCGATTTCAAAGGTTAACACTTCAGTTAAATCTCATGTTATATGAATGGCTTAACCCAAACAAAAAAGAGAGACGGAGAATTATACAACACAAACTTCAATAATATCAAATCAATTTTAGGTTTGTCTTATATACCAATATTGCTTATGAATCAAATCAGAAAACTCCTATTTGTTACACATTCATGCACACAATCATAAATGCAATTTATATCATGATGCATTTCAACAAAATATAATGCTACAGGAAATAACACGAGTACTGTAATGAAATATTCAAATCACAAACACAAACTTTACTGATAAAATATAAATAATAGCTATGTAGTCAAGTGAGGGGACCTTCCTACGGTAGCACGCCGATTATCTTACAATCATAGAAGAGAGATCACAACAAAGTCGTGAACCAAGCCAAATTTGTATTAATAAGAAATTGTTAAAACAATTCAACTAATGCATGGCACACAAATATACAACGTTTTATTTTTCCATATACGTTTGTTGTCTTCGGTATTTTGACATTTCAACAATGTTGGAAGAGTGACGAACGTTTGGTAATGGTTGTGGTACTATGCATCATTAGAATTACGATGCTATGAAGTGTCGGTTGCGGTACTATGCATCATCGGAATTGCGACGTTAAGAAGCATCTATTGTGGTACTATGCATCGTCGGACTTGGGACAAAAGTCTCTAAACCGTGTGGAATGCTCCAACCGTCAAACTTGCAACAAAAGTTACAAAAAATTGGAATAGTGATGACATGTTCAAACCATCGGAATTGCGACGACCTCTTCAAAAAGTAGGGATTGAAACGGCCTTTTCAAAACATCGGAATTGCGACGACATGTTCAAAACGTCAGAATTGTGACGAAATTTTCAAAACATCGGAATAGCGACAACATGTTCAAAACTTCGGAATTGCGAAACTACCAAAAAATGTTGGAATTAGTGTCGCTCTACCAACAGTTATTAAAAGTGTTGGAATTGCGACGGGATAGGAAACGACGTTTTTCCCCACCTTAAAGTGTCACTCTTGGGATTCCTGTGTGTCGCAAGAGCGACATTTTGGCCGTCGAAAATTGGGCCAAATGTGCTAGTGTTGTTCACTCGACACAACCATCGGGACCATCTCCTTCTGTTGGTGTCTCTCCCAATATTTTTCAACCACGAACAATCCCCCCAAGCCTTAAACATTTGGGAGCCATTCTTCCAGGCCATTACCCTTCCAGTCATATATTGTTTTTAGCTCCCCACCCTAGAGCTTTTCGGTGCTTGTTATGGCTATGTTGAATCTACCCAATTTGACCCTAGGGATCCTAGTCTGGTACATTGATCCCCCAGCAAACACTCCACCTGTTCAACTCAAACCTTAGATTTCTTTGACCCCGGTTCAACTAGTCGCCATGACCCCTCCCTTTGCTTCAGTTCCATAGCCACCTAAATAGGAACATGCTCCTATTGTGAAAGCATCTGGTGATGGGGGCAAAGCCAAAAAGAAGGAACCTAAGGACAAGGCTCCCCAAATAACTCTAGCTCCACCTAAGCCTCCAAAGTCAACACCTCCCTGTGATTTGTGTGATGTTTTAGGCATGCCACCCATAATTGCACTAAACTTCCTTGTCTCAAACTTATGGTTACTGAAACATTTCCTGAATCTGACATCCCAAAGTTCCATGTTACCTTACCTGATTCAATTAAAAAACTCAAATCATTGTGCACAAACCACCCATGTGCTTTATGCGACCACCATTCTCATCATTTTCCTCATCTCAATAAATTTCATGATACCCTTCAAGCGATTCGCGAAATAGAGGTCACTCGTAGTTGATCAACCACACCTCTACTTGTGAGTTCTGATTTACGAGAACCGGAGGACAGTTCTACACCCATTGTAATACATGCCCCTGATGTCGAGATGACAGACTCTTTGGTTGTTATTCTCTATTTGTAGCCATCCATGAGATCCGTGGAGGAATACCCCCCATTCTATTCTTGATGAACCTATTTCATCGGACACCCTCGTCTCAACATATGTAGATGTTTCATCTACTATCTCTTTGTCTACCCATAGTAGTGAGGCATATGTGAACCATATTTCTCATGATGGTGCACTAGGTATCTCTGCTGCATCATGTGGTCTCGCTTCCACTATTCCTCCCATCTTCCATTCAAATGAAGACATTATGGACAGCATGACCACCCTTGATTTTCCCTGGGATGATATGCACCATCGTTCGTACCTCCTTCCACAGTAGACCCATGACCAATATGTTTTGGAGTCCAAAGACTTCATCCATAGTGAGGTTGATTGGTTCTATTACCCTTTACATCAAGCCAATGCATTCGAACCACATACACCTTGTGGCCATTACATTGACGCCCAATGTTTGGGTAAGGGAGCACCCATATTTGAGAGTCCAGGAGAAGAAATTCTCCCCAACCCTCCTAGTGCATCTAATAGTGTCGACTCCAGTACCATTATTCTTCCCCATCTAAAAGAAACACTAGAGTCTCATATCACTTCAAATAACCCTAGGGATGATCCACTTAAGAATTCCTTCATCTTACATCAACAACCTAGTCCCTTAGAAATTGTTGTTGACCAACCTCTTTGTTTTCTAGGTGAGCACCAATTAATTAAATTCAAAACCACTCTTTAGGATAGTGACACCATGTATGTGAACCCAGATATTTAGTCCATTTGCTTCATATATGCAATGTCAAATGAGATTGATAATCCACCGTTTCCTTTCTCTAACTATATCTGTCCATTATGTCCATAGGATATGACCATAACATAAACAAATGGCGAACCACATCATCAAAATGTGTTTAGTGTCCAATATTCTAAATACATTTGGCATGTCCATAGCATGCTTGGGGGCACCTCTACCCCTATATCTTCTCACCATCCTCTTGAGGATTTAGTTCCTATGATATTGAATTCTTGAATCCATTATTTCAGCACTTGGAACATCATGGCGCTCCACAAAATCCTCTAGCTAGGGGCATCATTCCTACCTTTTCATACCAGATCAATCCCCTGCATCACATATGCTGGGGGGAAGTATCACATACTTGGGGGCATGATTTACCTTTTCCACCTTCTCACTTGATTAACATAAGTCTTGTCCTAGACCCCACTGATCTAGGTATGTCTGATTATCCTCCCATTCCTCGAATATTTTATCCTACCAGCCTCTCCGACGAGCCATATATCGTAGATGCTTGATACCATATCTTCAAATATTCTACTTTATGTGACACCACACTTACCTTTTGTTCCCCATGTTTAACTTGGTGGGCGGGGATGATTCTATACCTTCTCTAGTATTTCATTCTTATATTTCTTTCTTACCTTGATTCTTCATCAAGAAGCATTAAGGCCATCCTTAGACAAGTAAGGCCACTTTCCTGAAATTCGCAGGTCCTATTTCCCACAGTAGGTTTTTCCGCTATGATCTCCACAAGATTTAGGCCTTCTCCTCCTCTCCAAATTCACCACAACTCACTTAAAAAATGAATTAAATTGGAGTGAAATCGCACTTTTAAAGGAAAACCCCCAAATTTTCCTTTTCCAATTGCAACCAAACCGTAGCTCAATTTGATGAACCATCAATACCATTGGAAATCTCTCACTGAGAACTCTAATGGGTCTTCTTCTTTTTTTGGTCTTTTGATACTTCACCATGAAGTAATTTTTCCACGAAGGGTCACTTTTTCACCTCTTAAAATCGAATTTCTTCACATACGCTACTTGTACTTGGGGAAACACTTTGCCTTTATACTTGTCAACTCATGTGTCAATTTTCATCATGAGTAACCATCTTTTATACATGTTTTCATGGTCCCCCATGAGCCTATCCTATTTTTAAGCATCATCAAGTCACCCTTGTTCAAAGCATCCGAGTTGAATCCTCGTCGCATTCATGGAGTTTGTCCTGAGTTCCTTCGCTTCCTGTTACAGTATTACATCCATTTTTACTTTGCATTCCTCTCAAGTCACCCATTTTGGACTCTAGTCATACTGTCCCTCATCCCCTCGAAGTCGAGTCAGTTGCTTCCAGGTCATCCATGCTTTTTATGCTCTTACAAGGGAATTCGTCCGTCCGCTACTCAGTATCCCCTTATTCCATCATCATCCCTAGTGTCATTCCATCATTCACTTTACTATGATCCCTCGTGCCTTAGTTGAGGATTAATCATTGCCTCACCTATGGCAGACCTCCTTTTATCGACATCAACACATTCATTCCAGAAGACAGGTCTAGAGGGTGGTGTACCTTGGTTCCAGCTTCCATTCTTGTTCGGTGTCTTGGATCAAGCAAAGGGAATAATCATTTCCCTTTGACTTGGTTGTTTCTCATCCGCTCGGCCTCAACTCATTATTGCTTGATTGATATTCATATACTTGATGGTTCAGTGATCCAGAAGCTTATACTAGTGATTCTCGGGTGTGTGTGATATGTTTCAGACCTCATGAGGGGGTATCCCTTCAGGTAGCCCCCCACATGCCCGAATGACCTCATATTATGCTATGGCCTCAAATTTAGCTCCACAGATTTGATGGGTTCGGTTTCAGCCACTTGCAACACCCATAGAATGCATGTATCAATCAAATGATCCATTCGTATTTTTAGAGCCCTTTCCTATTCAGAAGGGCTTATTTGGTTGTTATTATCTCTCATGTACTCGGATATTATTGAATTCAGTGCTCGCTCATGTTTCTCTAGGATAAATATGTATGTGGGATCCATTATATTTTTTTTCTAGCCCATTTATGCCAGCATGTCATGTACCATTTATAATGTACTTTATTGTTCCGTTTCATTTTGCTGAGCCCATTATCATTCTTTGTACTTTTTCATCTCAGCGGGCATAGGTATGCCTCCCTCGCTTCATTAAGAACAAGTACTCCAACATAAAAGGAGACGTATATCATTTTGTAGGTCTCGCCCCCTTGGTTATTGTCCTCTCTCACTACACTTCGTATATGTATCTCTCACTCTCTCTGACTCCCCTTCGGTGTCTAGTGATTGTGTTCTTACAACGTACTTCGGTCATACGATTTTCTCCTAACGCTCGCACGTTGGGGGGAAATATGTTATCACCAAAAATTGGGCATCTAACCATTCTTAATTAGATGGATCGAAGTAAACCATGTAGGAACAATTTTACCATAGTAAAATTTCTTTCACTATAAGAAATAATTTAATAAATCATATTTTATTAAGTTATTTCTGGCTAAAACAAGAAACCCCATGAGGAATAATTAAATAAATCCTTATTTATTTGATTTTCCTTTAATAATAATTAATTAAACCATTGTTTAAATAATATTCTTGGTCATATTCAACCCAATTATGAGAAATAATTAGATAAATCGTTATTTTTCTTATTTTTCTCTAGGAATAATTAATTAAATCAGTATTTAGTTATTATTCCTTGTTAAATTTGATTAAATCACCTAGGAATAATTAAACAAATCATTATTTGTTTATTATTCCTTAACCACATTCTTGAAATGATAAGTAAATCATTTATTTGTTTATTATTTATAAATAAAGGTATTTAACCAATTTAAATACCTTCTCCCTCCAACAGAATATAATAAAATATTCCAAGCGGTTAGATCTAGATCTTGGTTAATAATATTTTATTATTCGCCATTATCAAGGATAACTCAATATTTTGTTATAAATAGGAGATTTTTTCCATTATTTATTGACTTTGATCCCTTTCATTTCTGTGCTTTGATCATTCTCATTGTTGCTACTATTTTCTTTTGCTTCTTGAGCTCCCATAGAGTTCAATACATTTTTGGTTTTCTGCACCATTGAGAGAGAGAAACCTCTGGAACTGAAGCATTGAGGACAACCAAGAACCCATCCCATTGAGGGGGGCTCGTAACACTTATTTTTTCCCTTCACCATGTGTAATGATATATGAAAACATTTTTTAAATCTTGTCTTGTATGTTGGATGCATGGAGCAATTACTATTTATTTTCACTGTTTAACTGCTTTTACTACATAGATCTGGTTTTCCACAGCATTTTTTCTAACTATTCCTTTTAGATCTAAAGAGTTAAGTAGCCATTTTTGTTGTTAGGGTTTTTTTTCACACACAACTAAAGTAGGCTCTTTTTGTACACTTGCATAAAGAATTTATGCTAACATACACATTTTCATCTTTTTAAGAACTAACTAAATTATTTCACCTTTCATTATTTTATCGTTGTGAGCATTGAAATATTTTACTAATTAAGCTAGATTGAATATCAATTAACTATCTAAGCAATATAAAAATATTTATCGTAATTTTACAATCATAGTTTCAACCATACTAAACTTTGTAATTTATAAAAATATATTTGCATTTTTTTTAAAGTCATTTTAATGCAATTTTATATATAAACGTTTGATATAAACTCACCAATACATAATCTATAATAAACATTATTTCATAAAAATAAACATCATGACGATAATCATCTAACAAACATAAACATCATCTAAGATACACATTTGAATTCACTACCATCATCTAATTATATACACTTTTAGTAGCACATATAAATGTCATTAGCTAGCATTCAAATCTAATAATCTACTGCGGCATCATATTCATGATCACATCTAACAAAACACAAATATTGTAATCTAACATCATCGCCGCACACAACCTCAAATTAATATAAATATCATGTCAAATAACTGCTATAAGACACATAGCTACAAACACATTAAATGAACATATCTAACATGACCTAACAATAGACACATCAACACCAACATATAAATTAAATACATAAACATGATCACAAAAAATTCATTAATATATAAGTGCAATCAAATATCTGATACAACAGACGTAGTAGTTCCTATAGCCTAGTCGGCAGTAGAAGATGATGGATGGTCAATTACTGCCTAATCAAGTACGTTTGTCTAACTCAGTTGAGGTGGAGGACTAAGAGGTGGTTGGTCTGCAGTAGAAGGACATGGATGGTCTGTAGGAGAAGGTTTTCATTATGCTCTATTAGGAGAAACATACAACACATCCTATAGCTCTGGAATATCGACATCATCAGGCGACTAATGAGGAGGTGTACTACCAAAAGGATCACTGACACCTTAACGGCCATCATCAGATTGGGTGGAACCACTAGAAGCATCATCATCACCATCCTCATCATTATGATCATGGTTATCACCCTCATTATCATGATCATCATCATCACCCTCAACATCTGATGGATGTGTTGCTACATGATGCCCTACATTCCTCATCGCTACCAATAAAGTTATAGCTCTGATGAAATGTTGCATAAGAGACATAAAATCCCATGGGAAGTTCTTGTAGAGATCCACGAACATCAGATATGTGTTAATATCTCAAGGCCTCGCAGGGCGGACTCCCTATCGAACCAAAACTTTGGACAATATATCACAGTAGTCCATCTGACATCACATAGCAGGCCTCTGCCCCAAGCGCCCTTGGCCCCCTGACGATGTGCCTCGCCCTCACCCTCGTAGGCCTCATCCATGTACTCATGTCCTCCATCTGACGGTGGGGGAGAAAGCATGTCCCCATCATATGAGTTAATTTCTACGAAATATATAGTACACAAAATAATTAGAAATTTTCATTAAACAACTTAATAAACAAGTTAAAGAAAGGACTAGAATAAATTTTATTATAATTCATTATAACATGAAAATGAAACTATATTAATTTAAATAAGACACTAATATTACCTCTATCATATAGAGGCTCATTTTTCATGAAGGTGATGTTGAGACGCATGTTGAAAATGGCACCAAGAAAGATTGTAATTTAATTTTCCCTTGAATTAAATTAGAATAAAATTGTAATTCCACATCTCATGAAAGGTTGTATGAGTTAAATAAGTTAGTTTGACTTAGTTGGTTCAGTTAATTTGAGTTGAGGGTCTAACTTGAGTCACGTAGAGTGGCTCCTACAAAATAAGAGCCCTGGTTGAGTTTATTTGACTTGTAATTAATTAACTCAATTTATCTGAGTTTAAGTCAGTTTAACTAGTTCCAACTATTGGAGGAATTAGTGAGAGGTCAAAGTGTGGAAGTTGAACTTGAACCACATTAAGTGATTAATCAGATAACTGATAAATCAGCCATAAATAACTCATGCATGTCAGATCAAACAAGACTCAGTTGAGATTGGAGTTCAATGGTAGTGTACTATCAGTTGTATAATCATCCAAATTGTATAGGTGGTGCATGCAGTCAAAGGAAGGCCCTAGATGTATTAGTTAATTCCAATTGGTAATTTCCCTAATTAATAGGGGATAATTACCCAAGGAAATAATGCAAGAAAATATGGATCGTGGCAAGCATAAAATTGGTTAAGTATTGTCCTAGGCTTGTTTAGGAAGCAGTGAGACATATATAAACAGTGTGAGGTTTCTCTGCTTTGAGAAAATCATTGTAATATTCACATATTTCCTGACTAATTCAATATATAGATAGTGAGGTTTTTAGCTATGGATTTCCCCGGGAAATCATTGTGTAATGTGTGATTGAAATTATTTCTATTGTATGCTTTGTGATTTCATGATCATAATTGGTTTTCGCAATTGGTAGATTATATTCAAGTCTATTTTTTTAGCATATTAAAATTAGCAGTTTGAATCTACATGTATTATATACATGGTATCAGAGCTAAAATCACTATAGAAGAGAAGAATATGAGTTTGTACTTGCAGGAGGAACAATTTTTGAAAATTTATTCTCCAAAGGTAGTAGCAGGACCGAGATGGCATTCTATGGTCTAAGGCTCGAGTATGCCCTTGAGGGTAGATCTAATTACATTTCCTAAAGAGACCGGATGGAAGTAGTGAGTTATGGCATTGAATATTGGGCCATCTACACCACAAAGATTTGAATATCATGCAACATATTTATACCAGACTTCCTAAGGGTGCACTTGAGCAGTGTGATACATGCAAAGGTTGTACATAGGGGAAGTACACCAAATCCACCTTTCATGATAAGGAAAGTTGAGTGCAAGCGATCCTTGAAAGAGTTCACTCATATGTGTGTGGACCTTTCTCGAAAGCCTCCATGACCAAGCATGGGTATTATGTGATTTTTGTACATGATTTTTCATGCAAGTGTTGGATATTATTCATGTAGAAGAAAGACCAAACGTTCTCAAAATTTTTGGAGTTCAAAGCACTTGTTAAAAAAGACACAGGCAGAAAAGTGAAGGCTCTCAGGAGCGACAACTGTGGAGAATATGTGTCGAATGAATTCCAGAACTTCTATGCAGAAAAAGGCATTTTATGGGAGTTAATAGAACCCCATAACCCACAACAGAATGGGGTTGCAGAAAGGAAGAACAAAAGCATTGTGGGAGTTGCACAGGTGATGTTACATGATCAGGGCCTGCCATTGCACTTATTGGCGGAAGCATGCGACACAGCTTTATATATTCAGAACAAGAGTCCTTATCGGATTCTTAGGATGAGTACACTAGAGGAAGCCTTTTTCTAGTAAGAAGCCAGTTGTGGCACACTTTAGAATATTTGGTTCATCATTTTATTGTCATGTTTCCAAAGATGCATGGAAAATGCTAGAACCAACAACTGATTTGGGAATATTTTGGGGTACACTAATACACATCACAACTATCAGGTGTACCTTCCATCTCATAGGATGATAGTGGTTCATAGATGTGAAATTTTATGAGGAGAAAGCCATGCAAATTTACCTTGAGAGGGAGCTTCAAATGCATGCAGATGAGGAGCTTTTAGCTCCAAAAGAAGAACCTAAAGATGTGGAGCAGCCACAAGAAAAGTATTAGAGAGTGGAAGCACCCACTCATGCAAAGACATCCAGAGATGGAAGGAAGTGCACTTGAGGGTCTGACAGGTTGATACATTATGCTAGAGACAATGTGGGAGCACCCATATCACAGCGTAGGCAGAGAAGGTCCCCAGATTGGTACACTAGCTACATGGCTCTTATGACAGAGAGTGTAAATACTGAGCCATCCTCATTCAAGGAAGCAGTGCAACAACTAGTATGGTTTGATGCCATGGTAGAGGATTATGACTCCATTATCAGGAACAGTGCATGGAAATTTGTCCCAAGACCACAGGAAAATTCAATTGTAGGATCCAAGTGGATCTACAAGGTGAAGCAAGCAATGGATGGGAGTGTCGAGAAACACAAGGCCAAATTTGTGGCCAATGGGTTCTCTAAGGTGGAGGGAATAGCTTAAGAGGATAACTTTGCTCCAGTAGCAAGGTGCTCTTAATTCAGATCTATTATTACACTTTTAGAGAAAATGGGATGGAAAATACATCAGATGGATCTAAATACAACTTTCCTCAATGGAGTGATTGAGGAAGAGGTGTACATGGAGCAGCTAGAAGGATTTGAGACCTTTGATAGATAATCACATGTGTGCAGACTCAAGAGAGCATTGTATGGACTGAAACAAGCACCTCGTGATTGGTACACCAGGATATCATTTTCAGCAATAGAATCACCACTCCATGCCATAACAATGAGTGGCAAGAGCTTCCAATGGGGGAAAGGTCTGCAGAAGGCTTTTGATGACTTGAATATAAAAATCATCCAAGCACTAATTCTCATGTTCCAAACTTGCAGCAACCCCTCAAAGTGGAGACGGATGTGAGTGGGTATGCCATGGGAGTAGTCTTTATGCAAGGAGGAAGGCCTGTATGCTATCATTTTGAAGTATGACACAGGGCAGTTATCAACTACCCTACCTATGACAAGGAGCTCTATGCTCTAGTACAAGCTGTCAAAAAGTGGAAACACTATCTAATGGGAAAGGATACCATCATCCACACAGATCACCAGCCACTACAGTACTTGTAGGCCCAGAGTAAGGTACAACAGACCAGACACTACAAGTGAATGGGGTTCTTGTAACAGTTTCATTTAGTCATTAATTAAAATAAGGGCAGCACAAAAAAGTTGTTCGACATGTGGCCACCCACATAAAAAATGAAAGCTTCGGTCACTATAATGCACATGGAGCCTTTCACCCATGATGCATACAAATAGGCATATATAGAAAATGAGGAATTCATGGAGGTGTTTCAGCAGCTAAAGGATCAGATTCATGCATATGATGGTGACAGCATAGTTGGCTATCATCTCCAAAATGGGTTACTCTACAGACTGGACAAGCTCTGTGTTCCTAAAGGTGAGTGATTGCAGCTAATTAGTTAGATAGGCTCACACCCCCAAGGTTGTAGGGCATTTTCGTTTTGGGAAGACAGTTACCAACTTGCAGAGGTATGTATATTGGCCCAAAATGCAAGAAGAAGTAGCAAGGTTCATCAGAGGATGTATACTTTGTTGTCCCAGCAAGCCCAGTAATACGAAGCAAGGTCTATATCATCCCTTACCTGTACCCACTCAACCATGGGAAATAATTTTCATGGATCTTTGGGGAGGTTTACCCATTACCAGGAAGGAACATGACTATTTGCTTTTGGTTGTTGATAGGTTCAACAAGATGTTCGTTCTTATGTGCTGTCAAAAGACCGGGTAAGAAGCAACAAACTTGTTCTTTGAACAGGTCTGGGTTCACTTTGGGATACCAAGGAGCATCATTTCAGACAGGGAAACCAGATTTATCAGTGCATTTTGGAATACGTTGTGGGAGAATATGGACATGAAGTTGAATGGGTCTACCACATTCCATCCACAGACAGATGGGCAAATAGAAGTTGTAAACGAGACTTTGGTGCAGCTTTTGAGGGGAATAAATACACTTTCAGGACCCTACTTGAGGGTGCCTTAGCGTAACATGTAAAAACCTTATAGACTGGCCTTCCTATAGATCTGGCTTCCCTAGAGTGATAGGCTATGGCCTTCCTTACTAGTATACCATGAATAAACCCTCTTACCTTCCTCTTAGCTTTTAGAACCTCCCCTTCATCTTAGCTACGGAATACTTCAACCCAAAATCTGCCTCTTTGATGTCAACCCTGGATCTATTTATTTACTGCCTCTTTCCTTCCCTTGGTATATAGAGGTTGTAGAAAGACTTCCTTCAATGTGTATAGTGAATACCAGGGTTACTTATGAGATAGTGAGGTGCGGCTTCGTCGATGACAAACCAGAAAGCAGTGAGAACAAAAACAGGGTTCGATACAGTAGGCTTTGAACCGAGCTTTAGTTCC
This sequence comes from Pinus albicaulis, assembly GCA_034641835.2. Lineage (NCBI taxonomy): Eukaryota > Viridiplantae > Streptophyta > Pinopsida > Pinales > Pinaceae > Pinus > Pinus albicaulis. The sequence goes on along the minus strand of CM076575.1, from coordinate 1,606,301,059 downwards.
ATATTAGAACGAAGTTTATTAGAGAATTATTAGTGAAACTTCATTCAATTTTAGGGTCTAAATCAACCATCTCTTGGACTAGTCACTAGGCCATCTTTTCTAAATTAATTTACCATTTTCATTCCTCTCCCATACAGTTGAGCACTTAGTTCGGTCAGGCTACACTTAATTTTGGTACAGACTCTCAATCACTTACTCTCTCAGGCCCCTACTCTTTGACCGGGTGGGAGGGCCTCGGTTGAGGATATAGTTCCCTAGGCCAATAGCCATAAGTAGTTAGGATTTATGTTAGACCGAGGGTGAATGAAGGTCTTTCCCTCCTTTCAACCATCCGATTTGCAACCAGCCAGCCGGAACTAATAAACTCATCAGATCCTTGTTCTCGAACAACCGTAAGTGAGGACGTTCATTATGAGGATAAATTTTCTCCAGTAGCAAGGTACTCTTAATTCAGATCTATTATTTCACTTTCAAAGCAAATGGGATGGAAAATACATCATATGGATGTAAATACAATTTTCCTCAATGGAGTGATTGAGGAAGAGGTGTACATAGAGCAGCTAGAATGATTTGAGACTTTTGACGGATATTCACATGTGTGTAGACTCAAGAGAGCATTGTATGGACTGAAACAACCACCTCGTGATTAGTACATTAGGATCAAAAGGTGATGAGAAGCTGATAAAATCTAGCAAATAATATTTTGCAAGAGAATTTGAGATGAAATACATGTGGCTCTTGCATTATTTCCTTGGTTTAGAAATTTGGAAAAGAGATGGGGAACTGTTTGGCTCTCAGGGAAAGTATGCCAATGAGATACTGAAGAAGTTTCACATGGAGAGAATAAAACCCATGGAGACTCCTCTAACAAGGAATTGGAGGATGGAAGATGCTACTTGTGGCAAAGTGGTAGAAGTTACCATTTACATGTAGCTTGTGCGTTCACTCATGTACTTGGTGAACACATGATCGGACATGTGTTATGCGGTTAACTAGCTTAATCAAGTAATAGTTAAGCAAACCAAGCTCTGTTGGAAGGCAACCAAACATGTGATGAGATACCTCAGAGGCACCACTCAGTTTGGTCTTTGGTACAGATGGAAAAATGGAGTGAAGTTTCAAGGCTTCACATATGTAGATTGGGCAGGGATTCCATCCAATAGGAAGATCACATCAAGTGAAATCTTCATTATTGGGTCAGCAACAATTTCTTGGTACAACAGGAAGTAGATATCAGTTGCACTTAGTTCAGCAGAAGTAGAGTACATGGCTTCTAGTCAAGCAACTTGTGAGGCTATCTATATGAGGAAGATACTTCTTAGGTTATTTGGTCAACATATGGATCCTATGGTGATTTACTGTGACAACCAATGTTGCATCAAACTCTCGGTTAATCCATTTTTTCATGATAGGTCCAAGCATATAGACATCTGGTACCACCATCTCAAAGATTGTGTGCAGAGGTAGATCATGATGCTAAAGTAAATTCCTACAGAGGAATAGGATGCAGGCATCTTAATGAAGGAATTGTCAAGAGGCAATTTAATTAATTAACTTAGTTTATTTGAGTTTATTTTGAGTTGTAATTAATTAACTTAGTTTATTTGAGTTTAAGTCAATTTAACCAGTACCAATTGTTGGAGGAACTAGTGTGAGTTAAAAGTGTGGAACTTGAACTTGAACCACATGCAGTGATCAATCAGATAACTGATAAATTAGTAATAAATAACTCATGCATGTCATATCATAGAAATACCCAGTTGAGATTGGTGTTCAAGGGCAATGTACTATCAGTTTTATAATCATCCAAAGTGTATAGATGGTGCATGCAGTAAGAGGAATGCCCTAGATGTATTGCGCAATTCCAATTGGGATTTCCCTAATTAATAGGGGCTAATCACCCAAGGAAACAACGCAAGGAAATAGGGATCCTCACAGAAGCAGTGAGACAGATAGAGATAGTGTAGAGGTTTTTTTGGTTTGAGAAAAACATTGTAATCTTCTCATAGTTTCTGATTAATGCAATATATATATATATATATATATATATATATATATATATATATATATATATATATATATATATATATATAGCGTGTTTTTTAGCTATGGATTTCCCCAGGAAATCATTGTGTAATGTGCGATTGAAATTATTTCTCTTGTACGCTTTGTGATTTCACGATCGTAATTGGTTTCTGCAATTGGTAGAGTAGATACAAGTATTGTTTTAGCATATTACAATTAGAAATTTGAATCTACATGGATTTTCTACAACACACTCTCCAATCAATCCACGCATACAAATACCTGAACATGACAAACCGTAATATTCCCAAATTTTCACATGACATTTGGAATATTAGAGTTCTTAATTTTCTTAATGAATTAAGTAAATAAAAGGGTGGAGGGACCCATAATCCTCATGATGAATAAATATCCACTTTTTATGTGTGAATGTGGATTAATTAAGGCTATATCTACATAATGAGTTAGTGGATCAACTACTAATGTGAATGGTTTGGAGATCATGTCTCATTAATGATATAGATCATGGAGATTGAAGCATTCAACTAAGATCAGGGAAGGCATCTAATGAAAGATCATAGAGCATTCATAATGGAGTGATGGAGGAAGTGGTGCAATTAATGCACACATGATGGAGAGGGTGTACATTGCACCTAGACATGATGGAGGACTTGGAGAGACAGCGCAGTCAAACATGGAGGATTATGTCCAGATGCACAACACAGTTTAGAGGTGGGCCAAGGCATGGGAAGGCTCATAACTATATAAAGGAGATAAAGACAACAATGAAGGCAGGCTATGGATTATAGATTTTGAGGTCTGTTTAGATCTGGAATTTTCATATGACATTCCATGCTTTCTTTGGCTGTTTAGCTAAGATTGCAAGCGTTGTTTAGCACAGGGTGTTCCTGGTCGGGAATCCCTCCTCTTTCTTTGAGTAGCTTTGGAAAGAGGTTTGTACTTAATTCTAGATCAGGCATTGGTGCCATATATCTTTTCCATCATCTACAGAACATCTACCTTCAGGAATTATACAATTTCTGAAGATCAGTTTGGAAGATGGATGTTGTCTTCAGTATTTCAGCTGGAGAACCAGTGTAGGTTTATTCCTATCACCTTGGGCTTGAAGATCAGCATTCCCAAGGCTTCATTTCAGATCTAGCATCAGGCCCAACATTATTGACCTTCTATCAGCAGTAGTCCCATCAAGGATTATGCAGTCCATCATTGCAGATCCAAAGGAGGAAGGAATTTTCTAGCATTTCAACTAGTAATCATGTGAGGGATCATCCCCTCACCTGGTCATCACTATTTCCATCAGCCTGGATTCTATTGCAGCATATTTCAGTAGGCATAGAGCCTCTCCCTCTTGTACAGCATAGTTTCTGTAGCAGTTGCATATTCAATTGCTGCAAATTGAAGGAGGAAGAAGAGGAGACAAGATCTCAAGCTCCTAGCTAGTAGATCTAAAGGAGGGATCAGCCCTCAAAGCTCAAATATGTTTGTAGAAAATATTGCAGCCATATTTGGATCAAATCTAGCTTCAAATCTATATAACCCAGTAGATAAAGGATCAAAACCTACGAGGGTGATTTTCCAAAGTTGTAGATCTGGAAAATCCTTTCTGGGTTATCTTCGGTTCCCATCACATTGGCCAGATCTTGAATCTTGGCATCATCAGAGTTCCTGAGCTCCCTAGATCTGCATTTCCTTTTGTAGCAGTTTCATGTATATCAGCAGCAGAAGGGACAGCACATTATTGCTTCATGTAAGCTCACCAGTTACACAGTGCTAGTTGTATCATCATTGCAGGGTGATTCTAGGCCATCTCTTGGGCTAGATCTACTCATTTTCTATACATTATGTAACTGATTCATATCCATATAATAAAATGGCTCAGCTTCTCTGTATATTTTGATGTTGTCTTTAGATTTATTGTTTACTTAGTTGCAGTTCTTATATTGTGTTTCAGTATTACAGCATTCTCCCTTTTGGGATATTACAGTGGTATCAGAGCATTATCTTTGGCTCAGCTTGTGGACAATTCATCTTTTGCATCAAAAGAAGAAGCAGATAGATGAGATCTATCTTGAAGGAGGATTATAGCCTTGCCACTCCCCTCTTTGTATCCAAGAAAGATCACTCCAAGGAGGTCAATCAAATGAAGAAGGAAAGGCAAAAGGAGGATCCAAGAAGAAGATTTGATAAGGAAGGTCCAAGCACTTCCTATCAACAGAAAAGAAGATCGGAGAATCATAGATCTCCTCATAGATATCATATGCCCACTTTCTTTGAAGAAGGTGAAGGGTGTAGAAATGAAGAAAGGAAAGAGCCTAAGACTCATAAGACTCTCAGTCTATATCTTGAAGAGTACAAGGCACAATCTAGAGTTTTCAAAGAGAGTCTAACTCTCCAAGAATTCTTTGAACTCAAAGAAGAAAGAAGATCCTATAGCAGCAATAGAAGAAAGAGGAAAAATAGATTCTATTTGCCTACATTTGATGGATCTTCCTCAAGCACTGTTAAGGCTTGGAGGAAAGAATTAGATACATTTTTCATGCTACATCCTATGGTTGAGAAAGAGGCTATCCAAATTGCAACACTGCATATTTTGGGTGAAGCCAATGATTGGTGGTTTAGTCACACGGAGCATGCAAAGGTGACTAAATATTCATATTTATTTCACAAGTTGAGAAAGAATTTTGATGTGAAGAAAGCAGAGATGGGCCATAAAGAGACATTTCATAAGGAGACAAAGGAGGATGTCAATCTTGGTACTCTGGACAAGAAGTCACTACATTCACCGCCAGTTGTAGAAGTGCTTACATCTAGAGAAGAGACACTTGCAAATTTGCAAGATAGTCTTGATCTCTTAATACATAGAGTCCCATGCATGATTTAGGAGATGCATGAGGAAGAGGAGGAAGATTCCAGTGCTGGTACACTAGTAGAAGAGAAACCATCTCTCTTACCAGCAGTTGGAGACACCATTGTCCCGGTTGGAGGAATTGTTGTGTTCTAGCAAGAGGTTCCCACACATCAGTTGATCCAAGGTATACATACACATTCATCACCTATTGTTTCAGTATATCTTAGTGGAACTTATGGGGACATGCCATCAGGGCCAATTCATAACCAAGGATTATATCAAAATGTTGATTTGAAGTAGCAACATATCATAGCACAAAGGATCCTTGATCTGATCAAGGAGGAGATGAAAAGATATCCTAGTTTTTCTTGATGGACTAAATTCAACCCTTTGAGTTGAAGTGTATAGTTTCAGAAAATGGGATGAGCATAATCCTATGTAAAATAACTGGTTATGAGATCAGTATTGTGCCTTGCTTTGAGACAACATATGTATTACCATGCAGATCTACAGCGTTGTCACTTCGTAGCAATGATAATGAAGCAGACCCGTTATTCTTGGAGCATTTTGAAGGTAGCTTCACTCATGAAGCAATGGAGGTTAAGATGATAAATGGTAGACATCTTGAGATGAGAAATATTTTCTCCTTTCTTGATGACACTTTCTCAATGAGCATCTCACAGCTCAAAGAGATACTTCTACCTGCAGCAGATCTAGAACCTCATTGGTTTTGGAAGGCAATGGATGAGAAGAAGGTCTCATTAAGAGATATCATTGGAGGTGCACTTCAAAATTTCATGGAGTGAAAGGTTCTTCATCAGTTTGAGAAGGATGGTATTCTACAAAGGGAGGCTACCATGTTTATGTAGTACATCATTCATCATCCACATTGGGATGAGTGGGTGAGAATGATAAGCAAGGGGTTGCATGACCACTTTAAAATATATGACATGGGCCAGCAAGAAGCTTGGTTACGTTGGTTTCTCTTGGGTGAGTTTGTTTACTAGCCAAAGGCTATTATTTCTTTGATGCGTGCCTTGAAAAAAACTCATGTAATGAAGAAGGAGGCATGGCTGCACTGGTTGCTCTTGGGTGAGTATGGTTACTACCCAAAGGCTCATATTTTCTTTTCTTATGCCTTATGTATCAATGATAGTATGCAGCAAAGAAATGCATGCTCATTTGGGTTGTCCTTAAGAGAGTTTGGCCATCACATGACATCTCCCATGTTTATGTGTTTTGTATTGTTGGTAATATGGCATAGCACTCTCATGATGTATGATAATGGAGTTTGTTTGTATTAGGATGGTATGACATTCTATATGTCCTTCAGCATGTTATTATTAATCCATGATTCACATGATGATGTGAAGAGGTGGCCAAATCTCTTGTTGCTTTGGTTTCTTTTGGGGAAGTTTGGCTTGTCCATCTTACATGGAGGAGATGGAGGATGGCAGCAAAAGGCCCTACTCTAGTGGTTACTATTGGGAGAATATGGTTTGACACTTTGGTCTACCCATATGTCTCTATTTCTTCTTTTGCATAATGTTGGAAATATTCTTGGAACCTACAAGGCCAACAGGGCTAGAGATGAGGGCATGTCAATGCTCAATATACTTCAAGAAGCATGGGATGAAGAAATGTGTTGTAAGATGGAGATTTTCCTTTGTGGGAAGAACCACTTTATTTTATGTATCTCATGTATTGATGATGATGTTGGACCTCATATGGTTGTCACTTGGTACTTCATGGTGGAAAGAGGACATCTAACCATATAGTTGGAGGTCATTATATACTTTCTTGAGAGACAACTTTGGAACCAAACATGTATAACACATTGCAGAAAAAGGAGGAGGCCTCCATTATGTGGATGCCATTTGGAGGGAAATGGATGTATTTTGCATCTACTTTTGAAATTTTTTGAGTTCAAGCAAAATTTTGCTGGGGAGGACTGTAATATTCCCAAATTTTCACATGACATTTGGAATATTAGAGTTCTTAATTTTCTTAATGAATTAAGTAAATAAAAGGGTGGAGGGACCCATAATCCTCATGATGAATAAATATCCACTTTTTATGTGTGAATGTGGATTAATTAAGCCTAGATCTACATAATGAGGTAGTGGAGCAACTACTAATGTGAATGGTTTGGAGATCATGTCTCATTAATGAAATATATCATGGAGGTTGAAGCAGTCAACTAAGATCAGGGAAGGCATTTAATAAAATATCATAGAGCATTCATAATGGAATGATGGAGGAAGTGGTGCAATTAATGCACACATGGTGGAGAGGGTGTACATTGCACCTAGACATGATGGAGGACTTTGATGGATAGCGTAGTCAAACATGGAGGATTATTTCCACATGCACGGCACAGTTTAGAGGTGGGCCAAGGCATGGTAAGGCTCATAAACTATATAAAGGAGATGAAGACAACAATGAAGGCAGGCTATGGATTATAGATTTTGAGGGTTATTTAGATTTGGAAGTTTCATATGACATTCCATGCTTTCCTTGGCTATTTAGCTAAGATTGCAAGTGTTGTTTAGCACAGGGTGTTATTGGTCGAGAATGCCTCCTCTTTCTTTGAGTAGCTCTGGAAAGAGGGTTGTACTTCATTCTACATCAGGCATTGGTGCCATATATCTTTTCCATCATCTGCAGAACATCTACCTTCAGGAATTACGCAATTTCTGAAGATCATTTTGGAAGGTGGAGGTTGTCTTTAGTATTTCAGCTGGAGAACCGATGTAGGTTTATTCCTATCACCTTGGACTTGAAGATCAACATTCTCGAGGCTTAATTTCAGATCTAGCATCAGACCAAACATTATTGACCTCCTATCAGCAGTAGTCCCATCAAGTATTACATATTCCATCATTGCAGATCCAAAGGAGGAAGGATGTTGCTAGCATTTCAGCTAGTAATCATGTGAGGGATCATCCCCTCACCTAGCCATCACTATTTCCATCAGCCTAGAGTCTATTGCGGCATATTTCAGTAGGCATAGAGCCTCTCCCTCTTGTACAGCACAGTTTCTGTAGCAGCTACATATTCAGTTGCTGCAAATTGAAGGAGGAAAAAGAGGAGACAAGATCTCAAGTGCCTAGCTTGTAGATCTGAAGGAGGGATCAGCCCTCAAAGCTCAGATCTATTTTTAGAACGTATTGTAGCCATATTTGGATCATATCTAGCTTCAGATCTGTATAACCCAGCAGATAAAGGATCAAACCCTAGGAGGGTGATTTTCCAAAGTTGTAGATCTAGAAAATCCTTTCTGGGTTATCTTGGGTTCCCATCACATTGGCCAGATCTTGAATCTTGGCATCATCAAAGCTCCTGAGCTCCCTAGATGTTCATTTCATTTTACAGTAGTTTCATGTATATCAGCAGCAGAAGGTACAGTGCAGTATTTCTTCCTATAAGCTCACCAGTTACGCAGTGCTAGCTGTAGCATCATTGCAGGGTGATTCTAGGCCATCTCTTGGGCTAGATCTACTCATTTTTTGTACATTATGGAACTGATTCATCTCCATATAATAAAATGGCTCAGATTCTTTGTATATTCTAATGTTGTCTTTAAATTTATTGTTTACTTAGTTTCAGTTCTTATATTGTGTTTCAGTATTACTCCATTCTCCCTTTTGGGATATTACACAAACACATGATCACCCACACTAGCCAGTAGCTCTAGTGCCTCGTCCGAAATCCTAGTTAGAAAATCCAGCATGCCCCTCTTGGGCACCATCTACACCCCCATGTGTATTCAGGCCTCAATGATCATCCTAGGAGGGAAACGATCAAATGTAGGCCTCGTCTCCAGAAATATCTCAAAAAATAAACGAAAAATATTGGAAGCAAAAGGGAAGGTCTCCCTCCCCTGTCTCGGTAACGCATGACACCTATCTAAAGTCATGAAAACCGCCTCAAAAAATGGCAAATCATCTGATGCAACATGGAACCTGAATCAAAGAATCAACATAATACAAAAGATGGAAAATAAGGTGTTTCCCATCACCACAAGAATGTGGAATGGTGTTGAATAATAATGACAGGAACCTAGCCTCCCCTGTAGCAAAATAATAAATATATAACTATCCACCATGGACCTGAAAATATGATAGACTGACCGCATGAGGCCTCGCATATCTCAGAGTGTATGCACGCTGCCTCTCAACTGCAACACCATGGGGTACATCAGAGAATTGGGGAAAATCCTCGCTTCTCCTAGATAGGTCGGTGTTAAAGTGTATATCCTCCTTAATGGGCCTATACCACAACTCAAGACGAACATGAAAATATTGTTGCTAGACATGCCATCGGTGGATCATATGTGCCAATAAGGCTGAGTGTGCCTTCAAGGATGTACCCTCCTCATAGTACTTGAGGAGGCCTACATTCCTCAAGAGCACTTAGGTCATTGCAGCAATAGGGTGAGGATATAAATCCCTCTCCCTTTGTCTGGCCTGCCATGGTCAGACCATATTGTATGGGTTCACCTCCTGCTCCTGCTCCCTCTGATGATATCTCTACTACATGATTTACATATAAAATACATCAGCCTCATACATAAAATACTTTTTTTTAATTAAATGAAACATGTATTTATAACTATGGGAACACAAATTTCAATCTAAAAAAAAAATTGTCTTTGCGTTCAAAACAAATTCATGCACTGGCGCAAGTGTGCTTTCAACTATAACCACATCGGTAATAGTGCGCACATAAGTATGGTGCACCGCAGGTGTTTCAAAAATTTAACTTTTCATAGCAGTGTGTCATAGTTATACATCGGTGTAAACATGTAACATGTTGGCACCAATATGGTATGTTCAGGTTATTGAACACACCAAGCTATAAGAATATTTTTAAATATTTATTTTCGGTGTGTTTGGTAAATATAAATGCACCTGGAGTGATGCACCGACAACCCACCACCATAATGCTGGTGTGTTATGTTCACGCATAGAAACATGATGCACCCTGTAAATTTTTAGGGCATGACATTGTCATTGCGAGTCGAACATATCGAGCGCACCGTGCTCGAAAATTATTTTTTTTGCAAAAAAAATGACGAATTAAACCTAATTTTCTATTCTAATCCTCTAAAAACTTAAATTAAAAAGAAACATAGAGATTACCTAGAAATTTGGTCATCAGGGAGGCATTGTGGACACGTAATGGAGAAAAACGAATTTTCACATCGTTTGAAAAAATTGGAAACTGAAATGGTGAGCACAGTAATGAAAGGTGGTGAGCAAGAGAAGCACTAACGTCTGGGCACTTGCACATGGAAAGAGTGGAACTGGTTCTTTAGAGATCTCCCGCACTATAGATGGTAAAAATGAAAATTATGACCAGGAGGGTTTCTTTATTTAACTCTCCTTTGGTGTGTTTTGCAAAGCGCACCAAGGCGAGCTATATCCAAAAGCACCGTTTTTTTTTCTTAATTTAAAATTATCATGGTTCTTTATCAAGACACATTAGGGATTTACGTTACTAATAACACACAGGTGTTGCGGTTTTACAATAGCACCAATATCTTTATAGAAATTAGAAATTGTTTATCGGTACGATTTATAAGATGCCTCGGGGCATTGTTATACATTTACCGCATTAAGACATCATTTTCGTATAGCACCAGTACGTTTTAATATATGAAGGAGTTTGGTGCTGGTGAATATTCAAACACTGGTGTGTTTGGTTATTTAGCGCACCGTGGTTTTTTATTTAAAAAATAAAATAAAATAAAAATAAAAATAAAAAAAATCTATGGTGCACCATGTTTACAACATCGAGACATTATTATCAAATCGTACTAGTACATTTTACTACATGAAGGAGTCTGGTGCTAGCAAATATTCAAACACCAGTGCATTTGGGTATTCAACGCACCATGGTTTTTTATTTTTTTTTAAAAAAAAATCTACGATGCACCATGTTATATGCAACTTCAGTTCGTTTATGGATAAGAAATCATCGATATGCTTGAGTAATTTAGACGCACCATCAAAGAAGCATCCACTAAACATTCACCCGCCCACCTCCACTAGTGACCTCCGCTAGAAACTGATTTTTGGGATATTTTTATAAGGTCCTACACAAAAACCTTCGTTACAAGGTATTTTCCTTGTAGTGAATAGAAGAAAATCGTTTTAAGGATACTGGTCTAGGTTAAGCTTGGGACTTTTCCTATCATATGATTTTATCGAGGTAAGATGTTATCCCAAGGCTTATTTTTCCTTTTATTTTAACACCCATTAGGGTGGGTTTTGGATTTTTTTTTCTTTTCTTGGGGATTCTTTCTCTAGTATACTATGCAACTTAAACCTTCCTACTGAGGGTAGCTTTACCATTAGATCCCTAGGGTGCTTGTGTAGGTGCTTACCTCCCATATTCAGTGAATTTCCCTCCGGGAGTCAAGTGTACATCTACAGTCACACATTAGAATGATAATGCTTTTGGACGGCCTCCCGAAAATGACACCAAAATGTTGGTTTTTTTAACTGCTTAAAGTTAAATAATTAACTACCTAAAAATTTATTGTCATTTTGGGAAGTGTCTGGTTATTTCAAGGTAGTCAAACAAAGTTTATGCAAGATTTTATCAAAGACTAATGATGGTTTTGTATGAGGTCCCCTATGTTATCCTATCAATTATATTTAATCATTCATTCATTCACTCCTAAAGAAACTCTATTTAATAAATTTCACTATAACGATGACTATAATCTTATAATAAACAAAACATCTACTCTACCTCTAGTTGAATTAAAACTCCTTATACAAAAGTAAAGAACCGGGAAACAATTGAAATCGTAAACTCAAAACACTATTCTAAGGAAACTCAGACTTTAATTAAATTAGGGAACAACATAAGAAATATTAAGTCATATTATAATGTCCTATACTAATTAAATGATTAACTATATTAAAATTTGAATTAAGTATTAAGTAACAAAAAATTTTATCTCCTCGGATGTGGGTGCTCCATAGTGCTCAGTTGGCTCGCCGCATGGGCTCTCCAATGCCAAGCAGTTGTCCTTGCCACGAGGTAGCACATGTCCCAGGCGTGGGAGCCTTAAATACTCCTCGTTGGTCCGTAGCCCAGTGCCTTACCTGGTATTCAATTTCACCTGTTGTGCATTCACTCCTGTGCGTCCATCTTGCAGAGTGCCCTAGCCATTTATGGGCAATGGCGACGTCTCCTCCCAGCAATTTTCCCTCTGTCTCATTATCAAGTTTTCTCTGAAAACTCCTACTCTCAGCCCTGTTGATCCTTTCTGCACCTCCGCCCCTCACTCAGCTCTTCAATCGCCCTCCGCTCATTCGCTCCATGCTGCATACTGCCTTTATGCTCATCCATCTCCCTTTGTTCATCTACCTCACCTACATTCTCAGAATTCTGCTGACTCCATGCCTCGCTGCCATCAAATGTGTTTTTGCAGAGCCATAGTCTGAGGTTCACCTTCCCATATCGACCATGGAGGAGCACTCTATGGACTTCTCATTAGCCATGGAAGCATCAGACTTTCATGACCCTCGGCTCCTCTCAACCCATTTCTCTATTCGAATTCCTGAAGCTCAGCCATGCCATTCTGGCTCGGGATCTAGGAAAAGGCTGCGTAAATCAACTCTATCTCATTCTCCCCCCCAGCAGCCTCAGAAAATGGTGGCTCTGCCCTTCAAATGTATGGAGGAACAATCTGACATCGGAGGCAGTAGCAGCTCTGCCGAAGGGGGGAAGGCAGAAGATACGGGGGCTTGTTCCACCTCCACGCCAAATCTAGACCCTCATCTCTCCAAGAAAGAGGATGACCCCTCAAAATATGGATGCTACATAATGGAAGAGCAGCCTCCTCAGCAAATTCAGGATGCAAAGGACCAAAACGTCTAGTGCCATGGTTCCTCTTTTTCCAGTTTTTTCTAGTTCTACTTCAGTCTCTATGTCTATTTACATTTTTCACAACAAACTTAGCTATTGGGTTCTTTTGTTGAAGCCTAGTTTCCCCATAAGGGGAAACTCTTTCTATGCTTTGTGGATTGCTTTATGGGTTGATTTCTGCAGCCCTATTTTTGTATTTTTTGAATTATCTCTTTCCTACCGGGATTAGCTAGCTTAGCAATCCCAGTCTGAAAGTTTGACTGTGCCTCTATAATTTTTTGTATTATATAATAGAATCTAGTCTTATTCAAAAAAAAAAAAACAACAACAACAATAACAGCAAATTATATCTAAGGAACAACACTGCCAAAGTAAGGAACAACATATACGTTCTAAAGAAACAACAATTCAAATCAAATTTTTGCAAACTTCTTCGTATGAGAAATAACACATAAAATGAATACTAAGAATTGTCTTATCGATTAACTAGGAAACAAAACTAATCCATCCAAGTAACAGTAGAGTAAGGAAATTTCATTCAATCAAAAACTAAACTAATTTATATTACATAAAGAGACAATGCTTATCCATGGAAGTGGTCCCAACTACCCATGAGTCAGTCTTCCTGTAAAAAAATAAGATCATAGAATACATAAGTAAATATTGGAATCAATCAAAGGGAATTTTCATTAATTAGTCTTAGCAAAATATTACGATATAAAGTATTGTTTGTCTCAGAGTTAAAATTACAATCCTCCTGAGTTGGATGCATGTTATCTTCTTTTATACTATATGAAAATATTACATTGAGGTTTTACAAGATAAGGAATGTCCTAAGAATCAGCGATTCTCAGGGCATTCTTTCTAATTCAAAAAATATATACATTCCTTGAAGAAGTCGAAGATATTTAATAGACATAACTAATATCTCATTATAGAAACAACTTGTGCTTAATCATTTGGCTTCTCGCTAAAAAGAAACCTCTAATGCAATCACTTCGCACCTGCCTTTGTCATTCTTATTTTATCACAATCTTGTTCCATATTTGGTTAGATTAATCATGGACAATTTTTTTAACTTTCTTCATTATATTCATGAATAAATAAATTTCATAAAAAATTAAGTCATGATAAGCAATAAAACACATACATGGACCAAAAATAATAAATACTACAAGGAATCATGAATCAAATAAAGGAAAATAAAACAATTATACCACCAAACACTAGCTAATGATAGTGCAAACAAAAAGGAATTTGGTACATAGCTAGGAACTGAAAAAGGCGAAGAGAATCCTAGAAGTACTAAAGGTTGGAAGCTAACAGAGATGGAAAGTGGGCCAAGCTGATACAAGGAGTGATTTTCATGGAAAGAACACAGAGAATAGGTAACTCAATAAAAAACTAGGGGGGAGAAGGGTAAATGTGTTTGGGGGAAGAACCACCCTGCTATTGTGATGTTGATTTACCAGTGTAGAGTGTGTTGACCTACTTCTGGACTCTAAATAATCCCTTGTGTAGAGAGACTTGTTATCGAGCTTAGAGGAATTCCAATCGAGATTAAGAAGGGAAGATGCCAACTTCGTGGAGAAAATCTTGCTGACGACCTAAAGTTTCCCTTTCTCCAATTCCACCTAAAAATCTAGGAGCAATGAATCTTTGTGAGCATGGCTTGAAAAATTGAACTAGTGTAGACTACTCTGCATTGATTGAACTACTACATTTAGGGGAGAATTGAACTAGTAATGCAATCTAGTGGGATTTTGTAATTGTTGTATAAAATCTATCGATGGGATTCAATATGATCTTGTAATGTACTAAAACAAAATATTGAATCCTTCTACAATTTGCAGGAAAAAAAAAAAAAAAACATGATCTCACAACCACATAACAAGTAAGAGAAAGAAATTATCAATCGTACAACACAAGATGTATCAAGGGAAATCACACTGAATAAAGCCCCGCTATCTGTATATTGTATAAAGTCAAGGCCATGAAACAATACAATGTTTTTCTCTCTTAGAGAAATTCATGCACTCTGCCAACTATCTCACTCTTATCTAGGAAAAATCAGTCAAGTACTTCACCAATTCTCAACCTCTTCTCATTCAGCCTTGATCACGCATTCCTGGAGGAATTTTTCCTTGTTAAATAGGAAATTCCTTAGAATTTATTTTGTATTGTATAATGCATCATAGGCTTCCTCATGACTCTATAACTGACATCTACAATTTTCTAATTATATAACTAATAGTTATCATCCCTTTAACCTCAGCATCAATTGGGCATTCCTTAGAACTGACATGCATCAACTATTTATAGCGAATTATCAGTTAACTAATTGATCCCTACTTGTGAATTAAATCAAATTTAATTCACTGGACCTATCACTAGCTCATCTCTTAGTTAGAACTAGTTAAACTGATTTTAACTCAATTAATTGAGTTAACTAATTACAACTCACAAATAATTGTAACTTGACCCCCTTAAATCATGGGAGAACTCTAAATGCCTCCTCTCTAACCCTCAACTTGAATTTCCTAAGCTAACTCATTATTTCTAACTTATTTAACTAATACAAGCTTACATGAGATGAATTTACAATTTATTTTCCAATTTAATTAAGGGAAAATTAAATCATAAGTCCCCTTTGGGTGCAATTTCTTGGTGTCATTTCAGCACTCCCTCTCAACAAGAAATGGATTATCTATCTGGTCTCTGTGGAATTCAAATTTTATTCTTTCCAGTGCCTTTGTTAAGATGTTTGCATACTTCTCCTCTGTGGGAATGTACTCTAATGAAATAATCTGCCTCTGAACACCATCTATGAGATTGTGATACTGGATATCAATATGCTTGGACCTGTCATGGAATACCATATTAACCGAGAGTTTGATGCAACTTTAGCTATCACAATGTATCACCGTTGGATCCATCTGTCAACCAAAAAAACCAACAAGTATCTTCCTCATCCAAATGGCCTTGCATGTTGCCTGACTGGCTACCATGTAATCTTCCCCTGTTGAACTAAGTGCAATTGATCTATGTTTCCTATTGTACCAAGAAATTGTTGTTGATCATATGTTTAAGATGCCTCCTAATGTGCTCTTCTTGTTGGATGGACTCCCTGCCCAATCTGCGTCAGTGAAGCCTTGAAGATTCACTCCCTCTGTCTTTCTGTATCATAATCCATAATTTCTAATGCCTATGAGATATCTCAACACATGCTTCCTTTCCTTCCAAAAGATCTTGGTAGGATTAGCCATAGATTGGCTCAGCTGCTTAATTTCATAACATATGTCAAGTCATGTGTTCACCAAATACATCAGTGAACCCACAAGTTATCTATAAACATTAGCATCCACTACTTCACTCGAAGTAGAATCCTCCTTCCTCCAGTTTCATGCTAGAGGAGTCTCCATGGGTTTGCTACCCTCCATGTGGAACTTCCTCAGAATATCCTTCGCATACTTGCTCTGAGATACAAATAGCTCCCCATTTTTTTGTCATATTTTGAATCTGAGGAAATAGTGCAAGAGCCTCATGTCATTCATCTAAAATTCTCTTGCAAGATCCTCAATGTAAGACTTTATGAGTTTCTCATCACCTATCATCATCAGATCATCGACATAAAGTACAATAATCAAAATCTTACCATCAACCACAATATGATATAGGTTTGCATCCGCTTCACTCTTGGTGAAGCCCAACCTGATGAAATAATTATCGATCCTGGTGTACCAAGCACGAGGTGCTTGCTTCAGCCTATACAGTGCTCTCTTGAGTCTGCACACATGTGACTCCTTGTCTAAGGTCCCAAAACCTTTTGGCTACTCAATGTACACCTCCTCCTCAACAACTCCATTGAGAAAGGTTGTCTTTAAATCCATCTAATGTATATGTTATCCCATCTGCGCTGAGAGTGAAAGGATGGATCTAATAGATAAGTACCCTATGACTGGTGCAAAAGTATCATCATAATCAATCCCCTCCACCTACGAGAACCATTTGGCCACAAATCTAGCCTTGTGTTTCTCCACACTCCCATTTTCTTCTTGATTCATCTTGTAGACCCATCTAGATCCTGCAACTGACTTCCCCACTGATCTTGGGAAAACCTCCCATGCATTGTTTCTAATAATGGAGTCATACTCCTCAACCATGGCATCAAACCACACTGGCTATTGCACTGCTTCCTCGAAAGAGAATGGTTCTATCTCAATACCTTCGCTCATAAGAGCCATGTATCTAGTGTAGCGCTCTAGGGACATTCTCTGCATGCATTGTGATATGGGTGTTCCCACATTCTCTCTCGCATCTAGCAACAATATATCAGCCTCTCTGGTGCGGTTCCTTTTGGCATATCTTATGGATGGCTATGCATAAGTAGTTTCTACCACTCTTTGTTCCTCTGCTTGTGGTTTCTCCACATCCTGAGGTTCATCCTTTCAAGCCAAGAGATCCTCAACTACATCCAACTTAATATCCCTCTCAAGGGAAGTTCGCATGGATTTCTCTTCATCGAATTTCACATCTCTTTTGACCAATATCATCCTTTATGATGGCAAGTACACCCACTAGTTTTGAGGTGTATCAGTGTACCCCAATGTTGGATTTAGGGGTCTTTACCCAGGTTCGGTTTTAAAGGTTTGCCAACAAACCCCTATAATACTAGCCCTTTCGGAAATGACCCGCTTGAATAGGTCAAGGTCTCACCCGAAGTAGTATGGGAGGGTGTTGGAACCAAGTTTCCGCAACTTGAGAGAGAGAAATTTAATTAAAGTGGGTCCTTTTAGATCAAACAGACCTGTGCAGGAGAAGCCCTAATATATAAATCCTTAACATTATAGTGGCAGAGTAGAGATCATAAATCATCAGATAACATATAACCAGAACAGAGTACTTAAACCGGATCTATGCATTCATAATATCGCATCCACGTGCGTATTAGCAAAGCAATGTAATTTCAGAAATAACATAAAGTGCAGCCAATAATAATAACATAGAAACACTTAAAAAACACCAACAGTATTCTCATTCATTCATATCCAGGTCCAAATTACAAACTATATCTACCAGCCTGCACACACTTCCAGCAGGGTCCGCACACAGTAGGACTCAAGATCTCCGCACACACAACCAGTAGGAACCCTTACCCATACAATCGACAAAAAGATCCACAAGTTCATATATCCAAGCTTAATCTACACTTAACCTATCTCTAGACTCGATTTATCTATCTATTTATAACGTATTAGCCTGCGCTACTCTATGGTCTGAAAACCATGGTTTGTGAACTCCTAGTCTACCCTTTGACCCTTTACAACTCATTGGGGGCTTTGACCTACCCCAAAGCCCCTGTGCTAGACTAAATATTACAAAACTGGACCAAAAATGTGGTTAGGGGATCCCGTTCCAACAGGCCCCCAACACAATCTTGTGACTTGTCTCGAGTCACAGCATCGGCGGGGTCTTCATCATCTCCTGGAGCTGCTTGATAGCGATAGCCAAAGGGGGTAGAACACATATGCTCTGCGCGGTTTTATTTTGCATGATATCAACCAAATTTTGTGAATTTGGGCCTTTAGTAGCTGTTGTGATGCTCTCCAAGGTATGATTGAACTGCTTCATGGCCCCATCTAATTCCTATGACAGCTTGAGAGCTTTGTAAGCCCATGGCATCAGATGGTCACTGAGTACCTGCTTCTTGTTTCAGAGCCCCATAATTTCACTTCCGAGCATGTGGCTGGTCCAAAGGCACGCTAGGCATTGGGTTGGGACAAGGGTGGTCATAGTGGCTTCCATCTACTCAAAATCTTACTCTTTTTGGTTCAGATCATGTTTGATTTGGCAAAGGAAGGGATCACGCTACACCTGGGACCATAATTCCATAATAGTATAAAACAACATGATGCCCTGATTGATCTGTGCAGTAATATTGGTTGTGGCTTCTGTGACAAGCGTGGCCCGCTGGGTGCGCACCTCCGGGGGGGTCTCAAGTTGTAGCTTGGCCTACATCGATGCTATCTGAAGCTCAAAATCGGCCTTAACAACCTGTACTTCAGTATGTGATGCCTTCAAAGCAGCAACCAAGCCTTGAACCTTGGCCTATAGCACACTGGAGGCAGGAATTACTTCTAGCATATCCTCGCAGAGTTGGTCGATCAATTGCTCTAATTCAGCCTACTGCGCGATGGCAGTGATGTGTGTAGCCTGGGCTTGGGCAGCTTCGGCAGCTTTAGTCACAATAGTCTGCTCAACTTCGCTAAGGTGTTGCTATGCTCGCAGTTCTCTGTGTTGAAGCTCACTGGTGATGGAGGTAAACAAGTCGTGTAGTTGCGCACCCGTCAAGCATCCAACATCGAGATCAACTGAAGAGCATGCATGGACTTGGTTGCATAATTCTGCGGGTATCATCGCAAAAGCTGCGCTCGAGAGGGAGTAGATCCAACTATCCATGACGGTGGTCAAGGCTGCAACTATAGCTGGTTGGCTTGCTTGATTCTACCTCACTTTATCCATGCTAACCTGAAGTGTGTCCGCCTTCAGTTGAAGGGCTTTCAATTCAAACTGCAAAGCTTTTACTGCGGCCTTATGTTGTCCTTGCAAAGCAGTCCATCGGTCCTCTGACAAAATAGTGACGACGTCCGCACTCTTCTCTAAGTCCTCTTATGTCAATGTGACCTTTGTGTCTGCACCAGGCTTAATATCCTTGCGCTTCTTCCTAGGCCCTTTTGGAGGTTCACTGGTGCGTTTGATGCCATATGGTAGCATCGTATCTTCGCCACTGAACCTGTCAAGCCCCTGATCCTGTTGCGACACTGGCTCTATCCCCATGGTAGTGCCCTTAGGGATCTCTTGGGTTGTGCTCTTCTCCATAAAGCATGTTCCTTAGGCTCCTTTGTTGTGTCCGACGGAGGAGTATCCTTTGGGGTGGCACTTTGGCCGGATGTGCCTGCTGTACCCTGGCCAAATGACTTGAGGAAAAGCTTCCACGTTGGTGGCCATGTTGCCACTACTTGAGCAAATTTTTAGTTTCTAACCATATAAGGGAGATCATACCATGTTGGATCTCTGCAGGCCCGAACCTGCACACTGTGCATACTAACCTGAAATGCTACGATATCCTTGTATTTTTCGTAGACCATGGGTGACAAACGCGGCTGGGAATGAATTGTTGCCGCCAGAGCATGATCAAACAAAACCTAGAATACCTTATTCTCCTCAACTCACTTGGGATCCTTCGAATCCCAAATATTTGCAAACCGTGCACCTTCACACATACCTGGTTCGAGTTCTAGGAGCACTACCTCATCAGGTGCCTCCCACACAACCAAGGCAATTAACAAAATAAGCCAAGAGTAGCATAATGCCTTTCTGTGCTCCTGCGCCTCATGCAAATTGTCTAAAAATTCATCCACGAGGTACTGCAACCAATTGTAGCAGACCCCTTTCTCGCATCTACCAGCAAGCTGAATTACATAGGCGGGGACGGTTGATGCCTGGCACTTGTGCATTAGTTTACATGCAAGCAGTAGGGTACCCATTTTCATTTCCAGATCACCTATTTTTTCTACCAGGAACCCTCTCTGGTTGCTTTCAACGTGATATTTCTCCCAGACTTCCTCAGCAATCTGTTGGTCATACTTCTTACTGATTCCCTCCTTAGGATTTGTCTCATGCATGGGAAGGATGGTGATTCGGTGAATTAAGGCAACAGCGAATGGGATGTGACCCTGGATCCACAAACACCCATTGTGGACCAGTGCCAGTAGCTAGAAAAAAACCATACCAGTGATGTTGTAGTGACCAAAGTGGTGGAAGGGCAATAAGTGTAAGATGCCTAAGCCGGCCAGTCTGCGTGCCCACGGCATTGGTTCTACCTTTAGCAAGTTACCATCCATTATTCTTTCAAGATATAATTCTGGAGCCAGAGCCGGAAAGTCTTCCAAATTACCCAGATCATGGTCATCAAATTTAAGGAGGGGGAGACCTCCAAACATATCACCATGTAGAGGCACCTGCTCTGGAACTAAAGGCATCTGCAGGTAGGCACGAACAACATCGACATTCTTGGGGACGGGCACGGTGGGTTTACTCAACTTAACATAGGGCGGTAACCATGAAAGCGAAGTTGCGTGCATAGCTTTTTATGGAGCCATCATGGGGCGTTTCAATGAATCGGGTGAGCGGCCCTTAGGCGCCTTGCGAGGGTAGTGCACAATCCGAGGGGACATGCACAGATTCACGCTAGCCCACTTCGCTTCTTTCCCTTTTCCTTTCTCCACTCCCTTCACCTTCCCTTTTACCTTCCTCTTAGTGGGCATGGACACGACCTCTCCATCTCAAGGGTGACTTCCAATACATCTTCAGACACAGCTTCCTCAGATGCCATGACAGGCAGTGACTCAGCGTGGTTAGTAGCGATCATCCTTGCTCGGAAGAAGAATTCAGGGTTGTTTCTATTAGAGGGGGTAGCCCACCCAAACATACAGATGGAAATGGCACAGAATAGACCGATTTCACAGAGGAGCACAGGGCATAATAATCTTAGCAAGCAAACAAACCTGTTATTTCCAACGCTCTGTTGTTTATAGCCCCCGATGGGTAAGAACGGTCGGATTAGTCTTAATGGCAACTTATCATTATGGAAACAGTAAAAAATCCTTCGAGATCACCACATTAATTGCCAATTTCCCATTCCGTTCAATAGTAAAATGGGTTTTTCACCTAGTTTCCCCGTTCCAACGACTATTTTTTCCAACTGCATACCACCCCTGTGCCTGTGTCGCACCTTGTTGCACCGCTTGGACTACGCACCATCCTTGCGCAGCCATCAACCATGGCTTCGTTTTCTCGCCCTAGTGTGCGTAGCATCCTTTACACAGCAACTCCAGCCATATAGTCATTTGGTCGGTACCAGATTGTCCCTATAGGGTTTCAAACGACTTCCATTAACGTGCCCCGGCAAGTAATCTCCACGCAGTATAGACAACCTGACCGCACCACCATCGGTAATCTCCTTCACTATATATGGGCCTAGCCAGTGCTTACAGAACTTCCCTGGGTATCGCGCAAACTAGTTGCCGTAAAGTAATACCAGGTCGTCCTCCTTAAATATCTTCTGCCGAATATGTCGATCATGCCCAACTTTTTCGCAAGCCTTCTGAACTTGCTGGTGGAACTAAGCAATGAACCGATATTCGTCCAGGGCCATCAGCTGCACAAAATTTTCCTCCATGATGTTTGGTTCCACCATGTTTTTGAAAGCTAAGATGCGCAATTTGGGAACAATGTATTCCATAGCCATGATAGCCTACCTTCCCATAGACCATTCTGAAGGGTGTTTTTCCCATGATATTCTTACATGTGGTCCTATAGGCCCAGAGTACTGATGGGATGTGCACGTCCCAATTGCTTCAGTCAACGTTATAGACCTTAGTGAGCGCATGTTCCAGAATTTTATTGAAAGCTTCTACTGCCCCATTCGCTTGTGGGTGATATGGGGTACTCTTTGCATAGTGGATATGGAATTCCTCGGTCAAAGCTACAATGGTTTCATTAACAAAATGCATACCTCTATCACTCATTAGGATCTTCAGGCAATCAAACCTAGTTAGAATATGTTCAAAAATGAAGTGCGCAGCAGTATCCGCAATACAATCCTTAACAAATTTTGCTTCCACCCATCTGGTTACATAATCAGTGCCAGCGATGATATACCGGGCACCTCTCTTCTTTCCTGGGGGATTGATGGGTCCCACAAAATCTATGGCACATTTTTTGAATGCTTTCAGAGCCATCTGTGGTTGCAGGGGCATCTCATCTCGACGCAAGGGAATTCCAATTCATTGGCACGCGTCACAGGCTCAGCAGTACGCATGGGCATCGCTATGCAATGTGGGCCACCACAACCAAGCCCTTAATACTTTCTGCGCAGTGGATTTTCCTGCATAATTCCCTCCTGCAATTCCTCCATGGGCCTTAACCAAGATAGCTTGTCTTTCGTGTTCCAATACATACCTTCGCAGCACCTCATTCACGCCTAACTTGTACAGTTGTCCCGCGATTATGGTAAAATCGATTGCGCAGCTGACCAATTCCTTCTTCTGTGGCACTAAATAGCCATCGGGCGCCTTACACATGGTCAAAAAATGAATAATGTCAGCAAATTTCTCGTCAACCACCTTGATAGCAAACAGTTGTGCGTTAGGTAATCCTTCTTCTAGGTTAGTTGTCTCTTCCCCATTCTCGATTCGAGACAAGTGATCAGGCCCAACGTTCAACCTCTTGGTTTCACGATGATTTCAAAATCATACTCCTGAAACAATAGTAACCACCTACAGATCTTCCCCCCCAACACAGGATTATTGACCAGGTACTTTAAAGCTGAATGATATGTGAACATCTTAAACTGTCCTAATAAATAGTGCCCATATTTCTAGAGGGCATACACCATTGCCAACCCTTCGCGCTTCGTGGTAGAATAGTTATGCTCTACGATCGAGAGCTTCTTGCTAGCAAAGGAAATCGGGTGATCGATGTCCCCTTCTCCCGGATGCGCTAAGACAGCTCCTAGGTCTATCCCAGAAGAATCTACATGCACATGAAATACCTTTGCCCAGTCAGGAAATATAAGAATAGGTGTAGTTACCATCTTTTCCTTTAGCAGCTCGAAGCTCTTCGGACACTCATCATCCCAAAAGAAATAGACATCCTTCTTTAGCAGCATTTCCATTGGTGTGGTGATCAAAGCATATCCTTGAATTGGTGTGGCCTAAGATGGAACACAGTTGTTTCTCAATTGCAGGGACTACCAAATTGAGGATAACCGTGATCTTGGAAGGGTCAACCATCAATCCCTTCTAGTATACCACGTGTCCCAATAAAATCCCAAACAGGACACATAAGATGCATTTCTTGATATTTAGAGAAATTTTTTGTTTCCTACAGGAGTCTAGCATCATGCGCAGGTTTGAAACGTGATTCTTCACTAATCCAAACACTGTCCAATCGTCAAAATATACTTCCAGAAACTTATGAATGAATTCCTTAAATACTGCTACAACTATGTGTGAAAATATGGCAGGGGCGTTTTCAGTCCAAATGTCATGACAATGTACTAGAATGATCTCCACTCAGTTGGAAAGGTTGTCTTGTTGCGGTCTTCAGGTACGATGCAGATCTAATGGTACCCGAAGAACCCTTCAGTGAACGAATATGCTTCATGTCCTCCCACATTATCCATAATTTCATCAGAGAATGGTGTAGGGAATGGATCATGCACACAGGCATCATTTAACTTGCGTAGGTCAATGCATATCCTTATCTCTCCTTAGTCTTCTTTTCTTGGACCACCATAGGGCTTACCCAATCTAACTGTTCCACTAGTTCAATAATACTTGGGGCTACCATCTTTTCTATTTCCTCCTTAACTTTCTGTTTATATTTAGATATCATTCGATAGGGTCGTTGTTTGACAGGGCGCGCATCCAGCTTCAAGGTAATCCTCATCATGCCCATATCCTCGACGATCCCTTTGAGTTTCGAGAACTTTGTGGTGAATAGATCCTGGTATTCAGTTAGTAGCTCTACGATCTTTCCTACTGTGTCATTATCCCAGTAATCCCAAATCTTGGCCATCTTGGGCTACGCTTCCGTGCCAATGTTGACTTCCTGCAATTTTAATGGTTTGGTAACATCAACTGCCTGTAGCAAAGGTCATCCAATAGTATGTTCTCATTCTGACTCTGGGATAGTGATATTCTAGGGGTCCTCATCACAGTCTTCTACTGACAAATTTCTGCAATTAACAATGTACTACATCTGCACATCCCAGGCTGACGTAGTACACTCCTTCTTAGGGAGGGACTCGTTAAAGACCAGAGCATCTATATCTTGCAGGGCTTCATCAAGTTTCTTAGTTCCCCCTACTAACCCAAACGTTATTATGAAATCCTAAACCATGGTATCCTAGTGACAAGTACGCTGGTGTAGTTATGCATCCTAATACCAGGTGATGGGGATTGGCCCTAACATATGAATAAACATATGGACCCATTCATTCCATGTGCTTTCATTCCATACTTCCATCCAGAGAGCCAATTGTTTGCGCGGATCCCCTCGCCTTGAGAAGGGTTCCATAGGTGGGTTGGTCGAAGGGTCAAATCACAGGATCATCATTTGTTTTCATTCCCCCTAGTCCTGAAGAGCTCCGTTATGGGCTTCCCACCATCACACGGGGGTTATGCGCATAGCCAAGTCAAGATCCCAAAACCTCCATTCTTCAAGGACCTCGGCTTCAATTACTCTAAGAAGTCCTTAACACTACCAGAACCATCAAAGTAGGGTAGTTTTCCTACCTCTGAGGAGATGCATCGGAAGTTCTTCGTGATCTTAAGACACCGTAGCACATATATGTCATGCAACCAATTTTGTAAGTTTTCTATCTCTTCATCTAATTCTGAGAGGCATTCTATCTTTTCCAAAAATAGCATGCCATCAGTTGTGGGGTTGATCCAATCTTTGTCTTGGGCGGTTAGTTTGTAAATGTGATCAACATCCTCTTCCTCATGTAATGGTTCAGTATATCTCTCACCTTCTACTGGATCCAGGGGAACTATTACCCACGTACCTTCATTTTTAAAGATCATGCTTCTCCTTTTTAAATTAATGATACCCCCTATGTCAATAGCCCAATCCAGGCCTAAGAGCACAGGGTAAGGGTCTGCGTCATCCACTATCTGGATTACCTCAAAATCAGCATAAACTTTAACACCTATGATGTCTACCACAACCTTTGGCATTCATCCCAGTGGGATGATCTTCTATTTGTTAGTCATCCATAAATGAATAGTGGACCATTCCAACTTAGGTTCTCCCATTTTTTCCCAGGTTTTCTTGGGCAAGACATTTGTGTATGATCCTAAGTCAAGGACGACTTGGTCCATTTCGTAATCTCAAATTTGTGCAGTCATGCGCATTTCCCGACCAATCCTTTTTCTATTATTGTATAGCTTGTTCATAGTTCTAACCTATGGTTTTGACGCAACCTTCTCTGCACAACTATCTAATAATGCCTGGAGAATCTCTACTACCTTCTGATTGCGCAGGATATTCATACATGCCTGAAGGAATGGTTTAACTGCTTCGTATGCTTTTGGGTCTACTATAATTTTTGAAGTAGATGCTTCTTCTTTGGCCATCTCGCTCTGAGCTTTCATGAAGGTTTCTTTCTCCTTTTTCAGATCTAAGCTTTTCGTTTTCTCCACATCTTTCTGGATTAATGGCTCAGCCGTAGCTTTTTCCTCGGCTCCTCCGGTGGAAATTTCGTTGTGAGTGATCACATTGACACGTGGCCCATCATCTCGTGGCTCTGCATTAACTCGTTGTACATTCTGCATGGTTGTCTATTGTTTCTCCTGCGTCAAGGATGACTTCGTCCATTTCGTAATCTCCAATTTGTGCAGTCATGCGCATTTCCCGACCAGTCCTTTTTATGTTCTTGTATAGTTTGTTCATATTTTTAACCTCTGGTTTTGACACAACCTTCTCTGCACAGCTATCTATTAATGCCTAGAGATTCTGTACTTCCTTCTGATTATGCAAGAGCTTCATACATGCCTGAAGGGATGGTTTAACTGATTCTTATCCTTTTGGGTCTACCATAATTTTTGAAGTAGATGCTTCTTCTTTGGCCATCTCACTTCGAGCTTCCATGAAGGTTTCTTTCTCCTTTTTCAGATCTAAGATTTTCGTTTTCTCCACATCTTTCTAGATTAATAGCTCAACCGCAACTTTTCCCTCGGCTCCTCCAATGGCAATGTCGCTGCGCGTGATCACATTGACATGTGGCCCATAATATCGTGGCTCTGCCTTAACTCGTTGTACATTCTACGTGTGCGTTTGTTGTTTCTCCTGCATTTTTTCTATTAGAACTGGGCAGTCTTTAATGACATGGTCGAACTCCCTGCAATATATGCAGAATTCGCGTGCACAGTTTGAGCAGTCTCTTGCATAATGTGTCATGTCCCCATAGTTGTAGCAGATCATTTGTCCACGTCCTTGACCTGCACTCCCCCCTCTCCCTCCTTCCCTTCCCCTGACAGGGGATCCACCCCACCTAGAAGGAGATAGTGGTGATGAGGGGTTTTCCTGCACCCTATGTAGGTTTCCCCTATCTACCATAAGGTTGAGTGTTCGGTAGTTTTGTTCTTCATGACCCACAGATGAGCAGAGTCTGCACCACTATTGTTTCAATTCTGAAACATAGGCACCTAACCGTGGGCAGTGATTTTTGTCATGTCTTCCTGCTACCCGACAGTCAGCGCACCATAACATGGGGCTA
Source organism: Pinus albicaulis (assembly GCA_034641835.2). Classification (NCBI taxonomy): domain Eukaryota; kingdom Viridiplantae; phylum Streptophyta; class Pinopsida; order Pinales; family Pinaceae; genus Pinus; species Pinus albicaulis. The sequence goes on along the minus strand of CM076575.1, from coordinate 1,606,273,931 downwards.
CTAGGTCTAGCCATTTCCCTAGGGCGTAGAGGGCTTGGCCCCCCATCCTGCATTTAATCCGAAAATAAAGGCATTGATCCTTAGCATGGCCCAACACCCTACAGCGTATGCACCAGACATCTGGGCTAGCTTCCTTACCTCGATCCTTTCATAAGTTTTGAATTTCTAAGTGAATTTCCTCTAGATGGCTCTGGATTTGTAGTGATGCAAACTGAGTATCATCTCTTGGTGCCGCTTCTAACTTCATGGAAATTTCCAGCGCTTCTTCTTGGGAGCAGATCTTCTATTGATGGATAGGTCTGTGTAGGTGTGGTAATAGCATAGTGATAAACCACTCCTTGTGCTGCTTGTCCTTGTAGACAAATCCCCCATCACTAATGACCTTCTTCAATTGTTGTTCATCTTCCCAGACAGACTCTGTAGGTCCCTACTTTAAGTCCTTCAATTCGACTACACATTGAGAGTACGATTTAGGATTTCGGAAATGTTGCTTCAGGGCATCCTTAATATATTGTATTGATGCGTTCACGTGTTGACCAATGTATCCAATAAACTAGTCCAAGGCCCTTCCCTCAAAGGCTGTGGATAGTTGAGCCCTTTTGACAACATCATTATTAATGTTCTACGCAATCCACACAAAATCTACTATAAACCAGAATCGATCCATATCCTCAACCCCCACACCCTTAAAGGTAGGCAGTTTCATGTGCGCGACCATATCATCCTCGGGTGATGGCGGAGGTGGGGTAGGAGAGTTATTACCCTTGTGTAGGTTTTATGATAGGATGGCCAGGGGACTGGTCCCAACTTGCGCAGCCCCGCCCTGGCTAAAATCAGGTGATTCCCTTAAGGGACTTTATATCGCTCTATCTCATTCTTGATTAACCTGGTAGTATTTACCACTTCGTGTCATGCTTCCACTCTGATCGGAGGTCATTCACTCGGTGTGGCTACATAGGACACCTTTTTCACTCAATACCATATTAATCAACAACAGCATGGTTTGCAGGAACCTACCTCTAAATCCTTTGAAGAACCTTCGCTCCACTTCCGAATATGACACAAATTGATCAAATACAAATTCTGTTACGAATCCTCCCAAAATACTATCAACCCAGTGGTATACAATCCTGGTGATCTTGTTATCATTCTTTTCCAATTGTTGGATTAATTCAGGGATCCACTGTGTGACCTGATTGTCTTTCCAGCAGGTCTGGAACCCTGCTAATCGTGCCAGCCACTCTTGAAGTTCGTGTGTGAAAGATACGAAGAAGATTTCGTACACCTCTGTAAAATGTACTTGTTTTTCCACTCTTCAGTAGATTGCTTCTTACTTCTATTATCTTTTAGGGAAAAATCCTGAATCTTTTTTTCAAACCAGTCCTCAAGCTTAGGCTTCAATGGTTGCCAATGACCCCTTGGCATTACCCGATCTCTCTCTCAAAATGCTCTCGGTCCCGGCAACGGAACCATTTGTTGGCTTTAGGGGTCTTGACCCAGGTTTGATTTTAAATGTTTTCCAACAAACCCCTATACTACTGGCCCTTTCGGCAATGACCTGATTGCGCATGTCAAGGTCTCACCCGAAGTAGTATGGGAGGGTGTTGGAACCAGGATTTTTCACCCTGAGAGAGAGAAAGTTAATTGAAGTGGGTCCTTTTAGATCATACAAACCTACGCAGTAGAAGCCCTAATACATAAATCCTTAACAATATAGTGGCAGAGAAGAGATCATAAATCATTAGATAACATATAACCAGAGCAAAGTACTTAAACCAGATCTATGCATTCATAATATCGCATCCACGTGTGTATTAGAAAATCAGTATAATTTCAGAAATAACATGAATCACAGCCAATAATCATAACACAGAAACACTTAAACATCACCAACAGTCTTCTCATTCGTTCATATCTAGGTCCAACTTACAGACTATATCTACTAGCCCACGCACACAACCAGCGGGGTCTGCACACAGCAGGACTCAGGGTCTTCGCGCACACAGCCAGCAGGAGCCCTTACCCAGGCAATCGACAAAAATATCCACAAGTTCGTATCCAAGATTAATCAACACTTAACCTATCTCTAGACTCGAGTTATCTATCTATTTATAATGTATTAGCCTGCGCTACTCTATGGTCCACAAACCGTGGTTTGCGGACTCCTGGTCTACCCTTTGACCCTTTACAGTTCATTGGGGGCTTTGACCCACCCCAAAGCCCCTGCGTTATACTAAATATTAAAAAACTGGACCAAAATGTGGTTAGGGGATCTCGTTCCAACACCCAAAAATATCCCCAACTCTGGTGTTGGCTCTAGCTTCTTCCTGGAATCTTTGGTCACATGGAAATAAACTAATGAACCAAAAAATTTAAAATATGACACATCAAATCTGTTACCTTAAAAAGCCTCCTTTGGTGTACTCATCCCAAGTATCCGATGAAGACTTCAGTTCTGCACAAATATTGTTGTATTGCATGCTTCCGCCCATAGATGTAATGGTAGGCGATCACGAAACATAGCTTGTGCTGCTCCCACAATAGTAACTTTGTTCTTCCATTATGCAACCCCATTCTTCTGTGGGTTATGAGGTGCTATCAAGTCTCTTCAAATTCATTCTGAGGAATAGAAGTTCTTGAATTCGTTATATATGTATTCTCTGGCATTGTCGCTCCTAAGAGCCTTCACCTTCTTCCTTGTATCTTTCTCGACAAGTGCCTTGAACTCACAAAACTTGGAGAACGCCTGATATTTCTTCTGCATGAAGAAAATCCAACACTTTCTTGAAAAACAATGAACAAAAATCAGATAATTCATGTGCTTTGTTGTGTAACCTATCGAGAATGTTCCACACACATCTGAGTGAACTCTCTAAAGGATCACCTTGGCTCGAATTTCCTTATCGTGAAAGGTGGCTTTGGTATACTTCCCAAATGTAAACCCTTTGCATGTATCTCTCTATGCAAGTGCACCCTTTGGAAGAGATGTATAAATTTTATGCATGATCTTCAAAGCGTTGTGGTGTAGATGGCCCAACCTCCTGTGCCATAACTCACTGATGTCTTGGTTATCCACCTTATTTGCTTTCATGCTAAATGTTGTGCAGTATTCTACATCCAGTTTGTAGAGGTTCTTTACTCGAACCCCAATCTTCTTCACATATCCCATGGATTTGTGACAAAGGAACGCCTTTCATTCACTAAAGATCATATCATATCCATGATCTTCCAACATAGCAATAGAAACCAAACTCTTATTTAATCCAGGAACATACATGAAATCTTTTAATGTGAGTGGATTACCTGACTCCCTCTAAAAGGTAACTATACCTACACCGGTAGCATTATACCTCCCATCGTCACCCATCTCGATGTTTATCTAGAGATCCTTCTCCTCCAAGCTACTGAAGAATTATTTGTTTCCCGTTATGTGGAATGAAGCTCCACTATCCAAGTACCGCATAGAACCCATCACCGATGACACCATGCATGCGATGAGAGTGAAATCCAACTTGAACTGTGAAGCAATTGCTTCACATGTTTCTCCTCCTGAGGTTTTCTTGTTGGTCTTCTTTTGTGGAAAATTTGTGGCATAGTGTCCATGCTCATGATAGTTGAAATATTTTACCTTTTACAAGTATCACTTCTTGCCTAACTTGTTGGACTCTAATTTGGAATGGGACACCTTCCCTTTCCCTTCTTTTCCTTTCCATCCAAGGCATAGTTTTCATCGTCATCAGTCTTTGATGAGGATCCATCTCTTGTGCTCCGTCGAATTTCTTCTTGTACCAAATCAGAACATAGTCCTTCCCAATCTGGTAGCTTCTCCCATTCGTAGAGTCTTGGTAGCTATGCCAACTCTTGGGAAGACCTAGAATATTTAGGCTCACCAAATCATTTGAGGCAACAATTATCCCAAAAATTCCAAGCTCATCTCAACACTGAGTGAACTTCATCAATAATTTTTGGATCATGTCGCCCTTCTCCATTTTAATCTTCCTGACCTTGTCTTTCAGCGCCAACTTCCTGTGGTTGCTGTTATTCTGAAACATATCTATCAAGGCCTTCCACATATCATATGGAGTCACCTTGCCATGGATACTTGATACAATATGATCTTGAACTCCCTCTAACAAGATCCTTCTCGCCTTTGCTACATTCTTCTTCCATGCATCAAGATTTTGAACATATGTTGTTGCGGGATGAGGGATATCAGTCTCAATAAATTCCTTCAGTCCATTTTCCTCGAGCACTCCCTCCATCTTGTCCTTCCATGCTATGTAATTTTAATTTCCCTCAAGGTCATATTTGAGTCTCAAGCCATTGAAATACATCTTGATCTGTTGTTGGGTCCAAAATAATAAATCTACAAATTTGAACATGTTCAAAACAAATTTTGTTCTTCTCTTCTATTGTGATTCCTATCGCTCTAATACCATGTAGAAAATCTATCAATGGGATTCAATCTGATCTTGTAATGTACTTAAAAAAAAATATTGAATCCTTCTATGATTTGTGGGAACAAAACACGATCGCATAATCACATAACAAGTAAGAGAAAGAAATTATCAATCGCACAACACAACATGTATCTGGGGAAAGCACACTGCCTAAAACCCCACTATTTGTAAATTGTATAAAGTCAAGACCATGAAACAATACAATGATTTTCTCTCTCAAAGAAATTCTTGCACTATCTCAACTGTCTCACTCTGATATAGGAAAAATCAGTCAAGTACATAACCAATTCTCAGCCTCTTCCCATCCATCCTTTCTCACACATTCCTGGTGGAATTTTTACCCTATTAAATAGTAAATTCCCTGGAATTCATTGCACAATGCATCATAGGCTTCGTCATGACTCTATAATTGACCTGTACAATTTTCTAATTATACAACTGATAGTTATCATCTCTTTAACCTCAATCTCAACTGGGCCTTCCTTAGAACTTATATGCAACAACTATTTATAGTGAATTTTCAGTTAACTGATTGAGAAATACTTGTGAATTAAATCAAATTTAATTCACTAGACCTATCACTAGCTCATCTCTCAATTATAACTAATTAAAATTATTTTACTTCAATTAATTGATTTAACTAATTACAACTCACAAATAATTGTAATTGGACCCCCTTAAATCATGGGAGAACTATACATACCTCCTCTCTGACCCTCAACTTGACTTTCCTAATCCAACTTGACCCTAGATGGGGTGTTTTGCATGCAAGAGGGTGGGAGTGAGCTAATGTTGTCACACTTGGCCATCTGATTGGGGAACGTAGCGGCATATACCACAATAAAATATTTCAATAACTAAGAGAAGAAGTAATTGAAAGTAAAGAAATTCAATTACTTCCTAATAAGAGTAAAAATATCGAGAAGTGTAACTCAACTCTTAAGATAAAATTAATGTGTGATTTTATTTTTAATGTGGATCATAAATAAAACATTTCAATATTTCAATACCCAAGAGAAGAAGTAATTGAAGGTAAATAAATTCAATTATTTCCTATTAAGAGTAAAAACATGGAGATGGGTAATTCAATTATTAAGATAAATTAATGTGTGTTTTTTTTTAATGTGGATTATAAATAAAACATTTCAATATGCGGGATTAAGTAATAATGGAATATATTTAAAAATATATTAATAACAAAAAAATCATGTTAATGTAATTAGTGTGGTTCATAAATAGAATATTTCAATGCCAATGTTAAGTAAAATATTTCAATATCAACTATATCTATACTATATATGGTTAAAAGTAAATATTATATAAAGCAGTTAACCCCAATGGGGGTGGAGGAACATGGTCACATTGGTCTTGAGGGCGGGGACTAGCCTCTTTGGTTACTTACCTAAGCGACATGTGGCATAGGGCTTGCATGCAAGATGGAGCGCATAGAAGTTTCAAGAAGAGGGAAGATGACCTTATAAGTGGGTTGGTGAGCGCAATAATGTTTTTGGTGAGCTTGGTCATGGGCATATAAGAGGGTGGTGGAAGTTGTGAAGGGTTTGCACAGGTAGTCAACATGTGCATGCTCCTTCATTTGTTCTCTCTACTAGAATTTCCTAAATGCAAGTGGCACAACCATTGTGGTATTGGTGGCAGTCAGGTACGCAAGGTCTAGGATCCCGATGAATCCAAATGTTGAAGCTTGCTCCATCATTGGTCGAGTCCAACACATAGGAGACACTTATGGATTTGGGTAGCTGGTGGCCGAGGACGTCTAAATTGGGGCTTTGTTGTGGATTCCTTGGTGTTACACTAAAATTTGTCACCATGACTGCCGATTTGGATATCTTGCCATTCAATGGAGTGTCTCAAGTGAATCCCCTATGAAGATTGAAGTAAAATAATACTAGGGACAAAAGGAATTTTGGTTTTCACTGCTTAAAAACCATTTTTGAGCACCTGCTCGGTTTTCCTAAACAAAACCTGTGCACCTACGTAGTTTTCCTAAACAAAAGTGCGCAGATTCGTTCACTCATGTAAAAATAAAAAAGTAAGTTCTAGAAGATTTGTTTTAGGAATCTTATCCAAAATTAGAAACCTCGAACCACTACAAACCTACGCCTCATCCCTTGGTATATGGAACTAATCTCCTTTTCTTATGGATCATATCCCTTGAGAAGTGGAACTAGAAACCTCCTCATCCTTCCTATAAATTCAACATAGGAATGGGAGGCTATAGAGACTTGGATTGGTAAAATCATGCTGTTAGTTTTGGGTCTGAAGAGCTTTTCATCAAGGGAAGGAAAGGAGACCATTGGAAGAAGCTTGTGACATCAAGGTACCAGGTTGTAAGCTTCTTTTCCCTTTTTATTTTAATACAAAGTAGTTGTTCTTTCCTAATTGCGTCTATTTCGATTTTATTTGTGGGATTCCTTGATCACTCACATGGTTTATAACTTATTATTGATTCATTTATATGTTATATGCTAGACTAAGGATTTCATTTAATTTTGCTTTTATATTCGATATGATTTTATTTCTTTGAATGTTTTTTTCTATGCAGATCCCTTTTGGCACATCATGGAGAAGTTGTGGAAAGCATTTGGAGAGACTGTAAAGAATTGAGGAAAATTTGGTTGTGGAGAGTGTCGGAAGGACTTCTACAAGAACTTTGTTAATAATTAAGTGATCTTTCGCATACTACATGTTATATGTCCAAGATTCTCCTGATCTCACACTATTTTAACTTCATGCAAAATACAGAATCTATTCCACCATTGATCATCTACGGAAATTAAATCAAGATTGCAATGCACACATGAAATAATAAAAAATTCACACACATTAACACAGTTGTTTAACGGGAAAGCCTGAAGCTAAAAACCCCAACTATCTGTATATAATATATGTCATAGATATCATGTAACAATCCTCATACAAATCTGATCATATCAAGTTCTCAGTACAATACAATCGCTACACACTAATCCGATCTTGCAAATCCATGCACCAATCTTTGCCACCTGCTAGCCTGCCTCTACTGCGAAATCCCTGCTGAAGAATGGCTCTGAATGAGTTCGAATTGCTCCATACTTGCTCATGGAATCCTTATTGGCATCTCCTCTGAGTGTTGGATGCAATCAATGCATCACTATATTCACAACTGATAGTCACACTTGCTCTTTCACCTATCTCTCCACTGGTCTCCATTGAAACTGCCATGCATTGTAGTTAACTGATGTATTCTTCAGTTGATTAATGAGTTATTATTTAGTGAATTAATTAACTAACTAATTCACACCACTCTCACTAGTGTATCATTCAATTAGACTAGATACAACTAGCTAACCTAAGTCTAACTGAGTTAAACTAAATACAACTCCACCAACTACTTCTCTAACTCCACCAAACTCTGTCACATGAATTCCAACTGAATTCCTCCATGCATTAGCTCCAGTAAACCCTCAGGAATAGCATAATTCCTTCTGTCAGCTGTTGTGCCACATCTGTGCACTTAACTGAAGTGCTCCAAGCAAATAAGATAATGTTTAGAGTCCAAATATTATTAAGAGCTAATAATATTCGACATATCTATTTTTAGATTGGCATACTAAAAATAGACTCCACCCAATATGTCTAAAAATAGAAGTCCATCTATTTTTCCAACTTGACCAACCATCCACAAATAGCATCCTACAACTCATAGAATATGATCGACATGTCTAAAAATAGACATAGTCTAAAAATAGACTTTGCGCCAAAAATAGCCTGCAGACCCACTTAGTGAAGGCGAAACTTTTCACTAAGCTCATCATCTTGTTGAATCTCAACACTCCCTCTCAACAAGAAAGGGATTATCTACCACCCCAATTCCGTCTCTATGGTATTCGAATTTTCTCCTGGTGAGCGCCTTCGTCAGAATATCTGCATCCTAATCCTCTGTGGGAATGTAAGAAAGCAACATGATCTTCCGCTACACACAATCTCTGATATGATGGTACCAGATGTCAATATGTTTAGATCTATCATGAAATACTGGATTAACCGAGAGTTTAATGCAACTCTGATTATTGCAATATATCACCGTGGGATATAAGTGTGAACCAAACAAACCGACCAAGATCTTCCTCATCGATATAGCCTCGCATGCAGCCAAACTTGTTGCCATGTACTCGGCCTCCGTTGAACTGAGTGCCATGGATCTTTGTTTCCTGCTGTACCAAGAAACTGATGTAGATCCGATACTGAAAATCCCTCCAGATTTTCTCTTTCTGTCCATTGGGCTTCCTACCCAATCTGCATCTGTGAAGCCATGCAGCTTCACCTCATCCAATTATCTGTACCACAATCCATACCCAGATGTGCCCCTAAGATATCTCAGGACATGCTTGCATGCCTTCCAAAAGAGCTTGGTAGGCTTAACCATAGCTTATGAAAGTTGATTCACAGCATAGCATATGTCCAGTCGTGTATTGACTAAATACATGAGCGAACCAACCAACTATCAATAAACAGTGGCATCCACTACCTCTGCCGATGTAGCATCCTCTTTCCTCCAACAACCAAGAAGAGGAGTGTCGATAGGCTTGCAGCCTTGCATGTGAAACTTCTCTAGTATCTCCCGGGCATACTTGCCTTGAGACACAAACAGTTCACCTTTCCGCTGCCAAATTTCCAATCCCAGGAAATAATGGAGGAGGCCCAAGTCCTTCATCTCAAACTCCTTTGCAAGATCATGAGTGTATCAACAGTTCATCACCCATTAGTATTAAATCATCTACATAAAGCACAATGATCAAAATCTTACCCTCCACCACAATCTGGTATAGGTTTGGATCAGCCTCACTCTTGGCGAAACCAAGTCCGGTGAAATAACTGTCTATCCATGTGTACCAAGCATGAGATTCTTGTTTCAGCCCATACAGTGCTCTTTTGAGCCTGCACACATGTGACTCACTGCCGAAGATTTCGAACCCTTCAGGCTGCTCAATGTACACCTCCTCCTCAATGATTCTGTTGAGGAACACAGTCTTCACATCCATCTAATGAATGTGCCAACCCATCTGCGCTGAGAAAGCAAGGATGGTCTGTATGGAATAATACCTTGTGACAGGTGCAAAGGTTTCTTCATAATCGATCCCCTCGATCTATGAGAAGCCCCGGGCAACAAATCTTGCCTTATACTTCTCAATGCTCCCATTAGCAGCTTGCTTCACTTTGTAGATCCATCTCGAACCTACCACTGATTTCCCTTCCAGCCTTGGGACAATCTCCCATGCACTGTTTCTGACAATCGAATCATACTCTTCCACCATGGCATCTACCCATGCGGGATCCTCCACATCTTCCTCGAAAGAGGATGGCTCCATCATGATACACTTGCTCATCAAAGCCATGTATCTAGTAAATCAGTCATGTGACTATCTCTGTCTGCGTTGTGATGTAGGAACTACATCAAGATTCAGTCGCTCAGCTTCAGCAGTTCCCTTTCGCCCTCTGATGTTTGGCACTGCATGAGTGGTTTCTTCCACTCCATGAACCTCCTCTTGTGGATAATCCACATCTTGAGTTTCATATTTAGGAACAAGTAGCTCCTCCTCTGCATGCAAGTGTAGCTCCCTCTCAAGCAACAACTTCATGGCTTTCTCCTCATGAAATTTGATATCTCGTCGCACGACAGTCATCTGACTGTATAGAAAATACACACAATAATTGTGGGGTGTTTCTGTGTACCCCGCAAATATCCCAACCTCTTTGTGTTAGAAAATTATATATTATGGAGCAATGAAACACAGAAAATATGCGGAAAATACAAGCACACAAAACACATAAAACCAAAGCGACACAGATATACGTCGTTCACCCAGTTTGGGCTACGTCCACCCTGAACAGCTAGTCCTTCCTTTCTATTATCCAACAAAAATGAAGAGACAAAACCTACAGCAGATCCATTGTAATATCCTCTATTCTCTCTCACAGTCTCCCTATCTGTTTCTCGCTCATAGAATACACATGTAATACACAACAGCAATACAATACCCTCATACAAAGAGAGGGGTTGCCTTCTAGGGAAAAAAACCCTAAACTAAACATAAATTCTACCGTTAGATCATCTACCTAATGAACGGCCCAGATTGACTAAAAATTACTATATTTTTACAAGGAAATTTTACATATGTTTTTAGATTCGGGGGCGCTGCCCCCGAAACCCCCGCTGAGGGACCACTGGCCCCCCCCCTGGGACCTCGCAGGGGGGGACAAGTCCCCCCCACACCCCCCTGTTACAAGGTTGTATAGTTTTCCTAGGGTATACATCCAGCTAAAACAAATATCTCTGAATCAGGATGAAAATCAGGCTCCACACCCAACAATCTCCCACTTGGAGACTGATTGTAGCAACTCCACCACTACTTCATTTGCTGGACAATGACTCATCTTTGGACCTGGTTGTTTCTCATCTTCATCATCATCCTTGAAGACCAATTGAAACTGAGCACATTCTAAGTTTCTCCCTGGTTACAACTTTTGTTAGCATATCTGTAGGATTCTGGCTAGTGTGTATCTTTTCCAGCTTCAACTCTTCATCTTCCAATACTGACCATATGAAATGGTACTTGAGATGTATATGTTTAGTCCTGGAATGAAATGTTGAGTTCTTTGCAATATGAATGGCACTTTGGCTATCATTGTATAACGTGCCCATATCATGCTTCTTACCCAATTCACCCATAAACCCTTGTAACCAAATCATTTCTTTACTAGCCTATGTAGCAGCAACATACTTTGCTTATGTTGTTGAAAGTGCAACAACACTTTGGATTTTTGAAACCCAACTAACAGCTATTCCACCTACAGTAAATACATATCTTGTAGTGCTCCTCTTGTTATCTTTGTCACCTGCCATATCTGCATCAAAATATCCCTGTAGAGCAATGTTTGAACCACCACATAATGCTTAATTTGTGGTACCTCTCAAATATTTGAGAATCCATTTTACTGCCATCCAATTTTATTTTCCTAGATTATTCATGTACCTGCTTACAACTCCCACTGCATGTGCAATATCAGGCCTTGTGCAAACCATTGCATACATTAAGCTTCCAACTGTTGATGCATATGGAACTTTAGACATATAATCCATGTCTTCTTGGTTCTTTGGGAACATCTCCTTAGTAAGTTTGAAATGGCTAGCAAAAGGTGTACTAACTAGTTTTTCATTCTGCATATTAAATCTTTTCAACACCTTTTGTATGTACTCATTTTGAGACAATGTTAATTTTCGATTTTTCCTATCTCTGGTTATTCTCATACCAAGTATCTGTTTTGTAGCTCCCAAATCCTTCATTGCAAATGAATTTGCCAATTTTTGTTTGAGCACATTTATTTCCTGCATGTTATACCCTGCAACAAGCATGTCATCTACATACAATAACAATATAATATAGCTGCCATCATTTTTATTTTTCAGATAGACACAATGATCAGAGTGTCATCTAGTATAACCTTGTTCAGACATAAACTTGTCAAATTTTAGATACCACTGCCTTGGAGCCTTTTTTAATCCATACAAGCTCTTCTTTAACCTGCACACCAATTTTTCTTTCCCTTTGACCTCATATCCTTCTGGTTGCTGCATGTATATCTCTTCCTCCAAATCTCCATGGAGAAATGTTGTCTTTACCTCTAACTGTTCAAGATGTAAATCTTCTGCTGCTACAAGACTTAAAATAGTTCTGATTGAAGTCATTTTAACAATAGGAGAAAATATTTCATAAAAATCAATACCTTTCTTCTGTGCAAACCCTTTCACCACAAGTCTAGCTTTGTACCTCTGTTTTCCTCCATCTTCTTCCTTCAGCCTGTAAACCCATTTATTCTGCAATGTAGTTTTACCTGCAGGCAACCTGACTAAGTCCCAAGTCTGGTTATGCATTAAGGAGTCCATCTCTTTTTCCATGGCTAGCTCCCACTTCTTCCTGCTTTCAACCTGCATTGCTTCTTCATAACATTCAGGTTCACTAGAATCAGTCAACAATAAATAATATAATGAAGGAGAGTATCGTTCAGGGGGTCTACTTATCCTAGTAGATCTTCTAACACCACTTTCAGGTGTTTGAGGTGCTTGTTGCTATTGTGGTGGTTGTTGTTGTTGTGGCTCTTGATTATTATTATTTTCAGGCACCTTTACCTTTTCTGTGATCTCATCAAGAAATGTGTATTCTTTGTTTTTTTTTTTCCTGTTTCTTTTCCTGCAACTGATTCTTATACAATACCTTTTCATTGAATATTACATCTCTGCTCCTAATGATTTTGTGATTTTCATAATCATATAAGTGACAACCAAAGTCATTAACACCATATCCAATAAAGGTACATTTCTTTTATTTTTCCTCAAGATTTGTTCTGTTTTCTTTATTAATATGGACAAAGGCCTCACAGCCAAAAGGCTTTAAAAAAGAGTAGCTTACCTTTTTACCTCCGTCCATATCGTCTGGAACATGGGCACAGATTTTACAGAGGCTCAATTGTACAATCAGATGCACCTCATTCACCTCGTACGCTCCACATTGTTTTGTTCATCCCTTTCGACGACCATTTTCTCAGGTGTTCCTAACCGTTTTCTACGACTCTTTGTTCACTGCATCTATCAAACTCTTTACTGCAATATTCACCTCCATTGTCTGATCTGAGACACTTCAACTTCTTTCCAATCTCAATATCAACCAAAGCTTTCCATTTCTTGAAAGTATCAAATACATCATATTTATTTTGAATACAATAAATTCAAGTTTTTCTAGTTGCATCATCAATAAACGTAACATAATAGTGAGAGCCACCAAGATATGATACTTGAGCAGGTCCCCATAGATCTGTATGCACAAGCTCCAATTTTTCTCTCTTCTTTTCTTTCCCAACTCTGAGAAATCTGACTCTCTTTTGTTTTCCATAAATGCAATTTTCACAGAAATCCAAATCAACATTCTTCAAACCTAGAAAAAAATATCTTGAGTGAATAATCTTCATCCCCTTCTCACTCATGTTTCCGAGCCTATGATGCCATAATGTTGCATCTGCTCCTTTGGAAGTTAAAGCATTAACAGAATTAGAAATATCATTGCATAAATACAATGTACCAACCTTTTCACTTTTTTTTTGCTTACCAGGATCCTCTGCACTTCCGTTTTATCCGTGAGGTTACGGCACAACTCACCGCCTTAGATGCCATGGTGAAATTATATTTTTCTTCAGATCCGGAACATACCTTACCTCCTTTAGTAGCCATCAAGCCTATCGTTGTTTCTTAGCGGTGAACTTACCCATTCCACCACCTTATTGTATTTATCATCACCCAACAAACTTGTCCAAAATCTCCTTGAACATAGTCATGAAAATATTTTCATCGGTGTGTGGCATGGAATGAAGCCCCGAATCTACAACCTATCAATCAGCAGAATATTTTCAGTAGCCAATCAGCATCTTGTAAAGTAATAAACCTGCTATTACATTTTCTTCATGATTGTTTTCTTGTTGTGTGTCTCCTTCTTTTCCCTTCTGAGATCTACAGTCTTTCTTTAGGTGTCCTTTCTTTCCGCATTTCCAGCACACTATCCTCGATCTAGACTTGGATCTGCCTTTTCTTGATTTACTGCGATATCCTAAGCTCTTTCCTCTTTCCATTCTCCTTCCCCTATACTCTACACTCAAAGCATTACCCGATGTCTCACCAGAGATTTTCCGTCGCATTTCCTCGCTAAGGATAGCACCGACAACATCATCAAACTTAAAAGTACTAGATCTAGAGACAGAGTTACTAATGGCCATTACTAAACCATTCCAACTCTTTGGAAATGAGCACAAGAATAACAGAGTTCTAACTTCATCATCAAATTTTACCCCTACAGAACTTAATTGACTGGTAACTGTATTAAAATCATTTAAATGGTCTGCAACAGATCCACCTTCCGACATCTTCATATTAAATATTCGTTTCATAATAAATACCTTGTTTGAGGCTGAGGATTTTTCATATAGTTTTTCCAATGTCTGCATCAAACCCTCTGTTGTTGTTTCCTTTGAAATATTGAAGGCAAATGACACCGCAAGGCACAACCGTACTGTTCCGAGTGCCTTTCTATCGAGAATGTTCCATTCCATGTCTTTCATGGCCGCTAGCTTCTTTGTTTTTTTGCTCAATGGTAGGTACAGATCTTTCTAATACAGATAATATTCCATCTGCATCTTCCACAGTGGGAAGTTTTGGCCGTTCAATTTCTCGACCTGTTGTGACCAGCAACAACTCCCCTTTTATTTAATATTAGTAATGATACTAAATAAATGGGGAACCTTAGTTTAAAAAATCCAAAAATTCAATTAGGATTTGTTTTGCTTTTCAAATAAAACTTTCTATCATAAACTTATAGAAATCCCTTAGAAAGAAAATTAAGAAACACTTAAGTTTATGATAGATTACAATAAAATTGCTCTTTAAACAAAATAGCACATCCATAGCAAAATGGTATATATCTTTTATAAAACTGAAAATGCGATTTTGCGCTTTTGCGATAATGCGACCCTAAAAGCCTATACAACAAACGCATTGGTCGCAGATCGCATAGCGCAGAAAACAGAAGTGATTAATGAATATCTTTTGCGCTATTTTGAATTTTGCAATTTTGCGATTTTCGCTTTTGCGATTTTGCGATATGCGCTTTTGCGCTATTGCACAATTTCCGCTTTTGCGCTATTTACATAACTGTGATGACTTCATTTTGCAATATTGCGATATTGCGACATTGCGATATTGCGATATTGCACTGCAAATCGCAGATCACAATGTGGCAGATTCATGCAGGCGCGCTATCCCAGGGCAATCTTCCCATATATCAAATCTGTTATGCGCTTTAATGATTAAATTAAATGATTGGATTGAAAATTAATGGTAAATGAGATTGTGTTTGAATTGAAAGTCGTTTCACGATTAAAATATTATATTTCATCCGCTTTCACATTTAAAACAGTATCATCACCTTTCTTATGCCATTACTCTCATTTACTCGTAAAACGCAGGCACGAAGGAGAAAACGTCTATACAAAGCTTCCACTAAACACTATGGGTAAGAAGGAGAAGAGCTCGAGTTCTGAAAAACAAAGAAATGGCTTCGCTGTATGCAGACACCGCTTGTAATAAGGATGCCGGTATATCCACTTGGGAAGGAATGTATAATCTGCTAGAGGAAGAAAACCCTGTGGTGATGAAAGTTGTAGCTACAGCAGGTTCCAGTAATACGTCTGAGGCAACCCTTAGGGAACTGGCTTGCTCATTTTTGCATAGAATAGCGGCAAGGCCAAGGATTCTCCCGCATACAAACATGGTAAAATGGGTGCTGGACAACACTGATATTTCAGATAGGCAATTTAGAACCCCATTTGAAGAGCTAATCGGGTCATTCACCACAGAAGACGTAAAGCTGATGTATAAGTTGCCGGAACCTCAAGCGCTTTATAATAAGCAATTTATGGAAAAGTTTGCCAGAGAACATGCGAATCTGTCAGAATGCACACAGGAATGGACCAAAAGAGATGAACCATTGAAGAAAATCAAACACGAGTGGACAGTACCAAAAAAGGATGTTTCAGACGCTGTTCACAAGTTCAAATATCCAAGTGGGCAAATTGACACAGTTTCTACCACAAGATAAGGTATGTAAGTTTGCCAAAATTATCCTCTATAGAACTTTTAGAAGTTACTAAAGAAGTTGTTGGAGATCAAGAGTTCTCAGAGAAACATAAAGCTCTTCTTGAGAGAAGTCGGGAGTTGAAGAAGACTTGAAATAACTGTAAGACAAAATGAGGAAACATTGACCAAATTCAAGGCACTTCATGCTGAGTAAGGAAAAGATGTGGAGCGTGTTCAGCACAGAGAAAAATTACTGCGAAAGGTCAAATCGATAAAAAGAAACTACTTTGGCTAAAGTATGATATGAGAAAATGGTGAAGCAAAATCAAGATGAAATTGCAAAATTAATAATAGAGCAGTAAGCTCAAATAAAGGAAAATGCACAAATCAGAAGAGCAGAAAAGTCAGCAGAGGAGGCGGCTACAGCGGCAAACATTCTTACAAATTGTGTAAATGACAATTTACACAAAGCTGATTTAATTCCTGAAACTGTTCCAGGATATCTCCCACAGGCACATCAACTGCAAGCAGAATGGAGGCAAAAGGCAGAAGAAAGAGCAAAATCTATCCAAGGGCTAACAAGATTGAATTGGGACTCATACTGGATGTACTTGGTGAAGCCACACAGTTAGCACAATGCGCTTAATTGTATCATCAATGCTACAGAGAAGATTGCTCCTACGCTTGCCGACTCTGTGTTTTCAGGACAGTTGAATTCCGAAGTCGGTCAACCACATCTTCTCAAAACTATGCTAGATGCCTGCAAGTTTAAAGATCAAGTTCATAGATAGATAGATTTAGTTTTAATTTCACTGTATTTTAGCCTAGGAAAAGGACGGTCATTGAACCGAATCCTTAATTTTTGTAATAAACTATTTTTAGATTTAGTTAAGTAGTATTTAAACCCTTCTCATGCATTTAGAGAGGGGTCTTGGATCTTAATATTTTTGACTTGGAGATTGCATTTCTGTACTCCATTGTCTTATATATTTTTAAAAAGGATCACATCTGGTGATTTTCATGCGGAATTATCTTTGAAGTGTTGCATTTCTGTACCTTGGAATTTGATTTTGCATCAGAGTTACTGGATTAGAGTATCACATTGCATTTGAAAGTCTTCAAGATGAACAAGGTATTTCTATCTGTTCACTGTTGATTTCTCTTGTCTTATGGTATTCGCTTTAAAATTGCTATCATTTATATATATTTGTTTTCACAACGCTTCCTTTTATATATCATTTCTGAGTATAATTGAAACGTTATCTTTCATAATTATATATAGATGGTATACAGTGATGAATGAAATATGCTAATACAACTCTGTTTAATTTCTTAAACAGAGTTATCTTTATTTGTTTCTGCATATTTCAATTTAAATAATAATACATTTTCATGGTTATTGATTAAATTGGAACAATCTTAAATTGTATTCACATATAATTACCCGGGTTAGTGTTAGAATTTCTTTATCAGTATTTAGTTTAAATTAGATAGTTTTATTTCAGTTAATTTAGTCCCATTTCCACCCATCCAAACCAATCCATTTAGTTATAAGGAAACTGGTCCTTTAAATCTAGTCGGAGCCACCATACCAAACGAAAAAGGAGCTGTCCTAAGGTCCCGACCGGGTGGTTTTCCCCAATGTTTGAAGCAGAGATTTTCTAGGCTTCAACATTTTTGGCGCTAGAAGGAGGGCATGAGCTATGAATGGCAAGTAAATCTTTATCCACAAGCCATTCTGAGAGCAAAACACCCTCATTAACCTCTTCAATTTCTTCTGAAATTCAAAATCCTAGAGAAGAAATTGCAGAAAATATTCAGACACCCACTACCAAAATCTCAAAACATTCAGACAATCAACATCCCGAGTCTCCCGAAGTTCAAGATTTAATTCATAAATTGAAAGGATTCTCATTATCTCTAGAAGAGTCTGAAATATCTGAAGGTAGTGTAACTTCAAAATTTGTTTCTTCCAAACCTCTTACTAGGCTTCAAAGTGAAAAACTTGGTATTTCTCCGAAAGAATTCCCTTTACCTAGTAGAGTCAAGACAAGAAAAACTCAATCGGAATCAGTAAGTGATATAACTTCAACATCTAATATTCAAATACCTGTTTCCGAAATCCCTTCTCAACAAAGTACAATAGTTTCCACATCTTCCCCTCAATCCTCATCAATCTCAATATCATCTATTCCAACCACTTCTATTCAAACACCACCAGTTTCTACTGTCCCTCCGATAGTTGTTCCAATAATGGCACAGAGACCATGGTCTACTCCAGGAGCAGTCAGCATGGCTGCACCTTTACATGATTTACCAGACAATCCTGGAAAATGGCTTCCAAATTTTAGCCCAGATCTTAACATTCAAGCTTAAGAACATATCAATAACTTTATGCTGGCTATTAATTTGAATGGATTCATACATGAAGATGTTGTAGTTAGATTATTCCCTTATACTCTCCAGGGAGTAGCAGGATCATGGTACTTTTCATTACCATCAGGATCCATAACAAGTTGGGACATTTTTGCAGATCATTTTTTGACCAAATTTGGAGATGACCGATCAATTGCAACTTTACTCAATGACCTCTCAAATTTGAAGATTGAACCCAAGGAACCCATTAAAGAATTCAATGCTAGATTCAACAAACTCTTGAACAAAATTCATACAGATTCACAACCCAGTGAACAAGTCAGAATTGAATGGTATATAACTGCCTTACCCTCAAACATAGCAATTTTCGTAGACAGAGCTGCAAAGCCTACATTAGCTGAGAATATGAAAGAAGCTATTACAGTGGAAAAACGTATCACTTCTCTGGAAAAGAAAAACGCTATCGAGGAAAGGAAATCAAAGAAAGTCAGCTTCAAAGATGATTCAAAGAAAAAGGCCAAAGATCCATATGACATGGAAGGTTTATAGAAAGTTCTTAAAACCATGTCAAATGAAATGGTTGAAATTAAAAAACAAGTGGCTGAAACTTCTACCAAGAAACCATTCCGAAATTTTAGAAGAAACCAAGTTGAATCTAAACCTCCTAATGCAATCTCTAATGAAGAATCAGAAGAAGAGGAAGAGGAAGAAGATATATCTATAGTATCATATGAAGAAAATGAAAATGAAGAAATAGCTGAATTGAATGGAATGTGGGATTTTATTCTCCCTAATTCTGATAGTGAAGAAGCTATGCCTGTAAGTACTAGGAGTAAATCCATAGCGGAACCAGTGCAAACAGTTCCTAAAAAGAAAATTACAACTCCAAGTACCAAAGACAAATCCCCTGTAAAGAAAACTTCTCCATTACCTACTCAAAATCAGCCATCCTCTTCTAATCCTCCTACATCAACAACAAAGACTTTAGTAGTGTCAGATCCTATGGAATACAACATTGTCGAGGACATGAAAAAGATCAAAGCTAATATTTCCTTACATGAACTCAGCAAACTAAAACACCAGCAAAAGTTGTTATTGAAAGAATTAAACGCTACACCAATTGCTCCTTTACCAAGCGGTGTAGTTGCAAAAGCAGCGAGAGGAACTGGTAAGCCACCAAATAAGGTAGATGCTACTGATACTGTGCTCATTGGGGAAAAGTCAAATTATCAAACTCCTCCTTTTCTTTTGACTTATGAGATGTACAATAAAAATATGCACAATTGTTTGATTGATTCTGGAGCTTCCTCCAATATAATGCCTACTTCTGTCTGTGCTAAATTAAATATTGAACCACAGAAATCAGCAGTTCATATCGTTCAATTGGATCGCTCTAAAGTTCAAGTTGTGGGAGAAATCAATTCAGTTACCATCAGATTAGCTTCTGATCCTAGGATTGTCCAAAGAATTGATATTCTGATTGCTGATATTCCTGAATTCTATGGATTAATCTTGAGCAGGGACTGGTCTGCGAAACTTAATGGTTATATCTCGACTGATTATTCGCATATGTGGCTTCCCTATAAAGGGAAACCAAATCAAATTAAAATTGAACGAGAAAAACATATGACGCACACTGTCACTGAATTCGAACAACCTAATGAGCCTGTGGCATTCAACAATAATATTCTCGGAGGTTATTCTGCTGAATCATTTCTTGGAAACTTCGAAGCTCCTCAATCACCTTTTTCTGTAAATACTTTTGTTTCTCAGATAGAAAAATTTTCACAATCTGATTCTTCCAGAATTGTAAATATTTATGATGTAATTGTAGATAAGCCAATAGACAAATCTTTATTTTGGTCGTTATATTTTGATGGATCGAAGTCTAGTGATGGAGCTGGAGCTGGATGCATCTTAATTGATCCAGATGAGGAGAAAACCATGCTGTCATGTAGGTTAGAATTTGAGTGTACTAACAATACCGCAGAATATGAAGCCTCGGTTCAAGGACTTTATAAAGCTATAGGATTAGATGTTAAATACTTGAAAGTCTTTGGTGATTCCGAAATTGTCATAAAACAAGTTAGGAATACTATTCATTGCCTTTCAGGACATCTTAAACACTATCAAACCCTAGTACAAAATATCACCACTCATTTTTTAGCATTCAATATTTCTCCTATTCCTAGGAATCAGAATACATTAGCTGACTTATTAGCTAATGTTGCATCTAAACTCCTACCTGCTGAAGATTGCAGTCCTGATAGGTTTTCTGTAGAATTGATTTTTCGTCCATCTGTCCCAGATAATGTTACAAATTGGAGAGTATTCTATCATGATCAAGATATTCTAAATTTCATGACCTCAGAGAAATCATATGATGAGCAAATTATTGACGAAGATGATCATGATTTACAAATTGCTTCAAAAGGTAATGAAAACCCCATTCCAAAATCTGTTGTTAAATTACAGGATTTATATGACATTAAAGACAGATTCAAGAAAGTCACTAATACTAAACTTCAAAGCTCTACCTTGAAGTTTGAATTAGTAAATCTTGGTTCTGATTCTAAACCTCAAAACGTTAACTTAGGACTCAATTTAACACCAAAGGAAAGGAATGCGTTCATTAAACTTCTGAACAAGTATAAAAATGTTTTTGCTTGGAATTATGATGATTTAAAAACATATGATACTTCGATTATTCAACATACAATTCCAATGCTTCCTGATATTAAACCTGTTCAACAGAAGTTGAGAAAGATCCATCCAAATCTCGAAAGTAAAATCAAATCAGAACTTAATAAACTTTTAAAAGCCAAAATCATTTTTCCAGTCAGGCACTCCAATTGGGTTTCCAATATGGTACCTGTAAGGAAGAAGAATGGTGATATAAGAATCTGTATTGATTTCAGGAATTTAAACAAGGCATGTTTAAAAGATAATTTCCCATTGCCAACCATGGAACAGATACTTCAAAAGGTAGCTGGTTCTGAACTTATGTCCTTTCTCGATGGATTTTCGGGCTATAATCAAGTTTTAGTTCATCCAGATGACAGATTGAAAACAACTTTCAGAACAAAATGGGGAACTTATGCTTATCAGAAAATGACTTTTGGTCTAATAAATGCAGGAGCAACTTTTCAAAGGGACATGGACATAGAATTCAAAGGTCTGATCAATAAATCAGTTGTTGTTTATCTTGATGACATAACAGTATTTTCAAAAAAAAGAGCCAACCATCTACACGATTTAAAGCAAATATTTGAAAGATGTAGAAGGTTTGGTATTTCCTTAAATCCAAAGAAATCTTTCTTTGCTTTAAATGAAGAAAAACTCTTAGGATTTGTTGTGTCAAAAGATGGTATATATATTGATCCAGATAGAGTGAAAGAAATTTCTGATATTTCTTTACCTCATAACAAAAAATCCATGCAATCATTTCTTGGACAGATCAATTTTGTTAAAAGATTTATTCCTGATTTTTCTTTTATTGTTTTACCTATGCAAAATATGACAAGAAGAATTCAATATTCAAATGGGCGCAGAAAGATAAAGAAGCTTTTGAGGCAATCAAACAAGCGATCATTAATGCACCAGCATTAAATACCCCGGATTTTTCTAAAGATTTTACTTTGTATACTCTGGCCACTGAAACATCCTATGTAGCCGTTTTAACACAACTCAATGATCAAGAAATCGAACCACCAATTTCTTTCTTTAGCTCAAATCTGCATTGGAGCTGAGCTTAATTATTCTGATGTTGAAAAACAAGCCTTTGTTGTGTTTAAATCAATCAAACATTTCAGACCTTTTCTCCTGAAAACACATACAAAAATCATTGTCCCATTCTCTGCAGTGAGGCAATTATTAATTCAAAAAGAAGTAGGAGAAAAGAGAGCTAACTGGGTAACAGCCTTGCAAGAATATGATATTGATATTAAACCAGCTAAGATTGTTAGAGGACAAGGTTTTTGTAGATTATTGGCAGGAGCTCATAACATATCGGAAAATCAAGAGTCAAATCAAGATATTCAAGTAAGTCAGATAAATGTTACAGATTCCGGATCTCAGTATGTTGATCTTATCTATTACTTGAAAAATGGGTATGCTCCTTCTAATCTCAGCTATGAGAGTAAACGCGCTTTAAGGTTAAAGGCTATTAAATATGAGATCATTGATAATGTGTTATTTAGAAAAAATTATGATTCAATTTTATTAAGATGTCTTGAAAAGACTGAAGCTGAAAAGGTTTTGCAGGAGTTGCATGATGGACCAGCAGGAGGTCATTTTGGAGGTGATACCATAGCTCAAAAAATAATTCGTGCTGGTTATTACTGACCTACCCTTTTTAAAGATGTGCATGATTACGTAAGAAAGTGCCAAATTTGTCAAACTGCAAGTGGAAGACAAAGGAAACCAGCTTTTCCTTTGCAACCAGTAACTATTGAGCAACCATTCGAACAATGGGGTCTTGACATTATTGGTGAGATAGTACCTCATTCTTCCTAACAGCACAAGTACATCCTTACTGCAACTGATTACTTTACAAAATGGGTAGAGGCAATCCCGTTGAAGGTAGCCAATTCTGATGCAATTATTGATTTCATAGATCAATTCATCATAACCAAGTTTGGTGTACCTCAAGCTCTTGTCTTTGATAATGCATCTTACTTCTCTGGAAATAGTTTAATAGAATTTGCAGTCAAAAGAGGTTTTAAATTAAAATATGCAGCAAATTATTATCCACAAGGTAATGGTTTGGCTGAATCCACTAATAAAAACCTTATCAAAATCATTAAAATGACCATTGATCAAAATCAAAAGAATTGGCACAAATCTTTAATCTTTGCATTATGGGCTGATCGTATCACTGAAAAAGCTTCAATAGGGACTTCACCTTTCAATCTGGTTTATGGAAAAGAAGTTGTGATACCATCAAATTTAACTCTTCCATCATTAGCCCTAGTGCAGTTTATTGAAGAAAATTCTTCTTCATCCATTCAACTGAGATATGATCAAATCCTTAAATTAGAAGAAGATAGGGATAAAGCAAAAATCACTCATGAAAAACATCAACAGCTTGTAAAATCTTCTTTTGATGCAAGTTCTACCGGCTCAAAAATTTTGTCAATTGGTGATCTCGTTTTGAAATGGGATAAAGCACACGAAGAAAAAGGTAAACATACCAAATTTCAGAAAATGTGGCTTGGACCATTTCAGATCGTCGAGAAGATAAGCTCAAATACATTCATACTCCAAGATCTAACGAGTAAGAGAGAATCTCTTCCTGTAAATGGGCTTATCTTGAAGAAATTATTTTCATAAGGAGGTAACCCCTTCTTAACTGTACATATTTCTTTCTGTAAAGTTTTTGATTGTTTTTGCTTTTGCAAATAAAGGTTGTTTATGAGTCTCTGATTGACTCTTTACTATTTAAGAAAATTTCTTCAGAAGAATATTATAAATATTTCTTTTGTGTAAATAAGAATTTTTAAAAAGTAATGATCACAGTTTTTTTCAATAGTTTAAAATAAGATGTTAAACTTTGAAAGATTATTCCAATCATTTGTATGATCTTTTGAAAACTTGAGAAGAATGTAAATCATCATAAGTTTATTAAGCAGAGAAAGGTTATCTGTAAAAGTAAATATTTTTCAAAAGTTCTGGAACTCAAAAAACTCTGAAAATTGTCATCCATTGATTCTTAAGGATAAAACTATTTCACCCCATCCATTTAAGTTGTGATTTTTTAGAATGTAATTCTAAGAAATTATACGAAAATTTTAAGAAATAAGAGGTCTCATTGCGAGCCGACTTACCATGTTCATAAGGAGTAATAAAACTGACATAACCAATACTGCATACCAAAACAGGGTAATGGCTTATAAATATAAGACAAGGGGTCTCATCACGAGCCAGCTTGTTCAGTTTAATTGCAATTAGTGAATGGCATTGTTATTAACTGGCTGCCAAACCAGAACAATGGCTCTTAAAATAAAAATAAATAAAAGACAAAAACATGAGATAATAGGTCTTATGAATTTATCTTTAAAAAGTCATAATTTTAGTTGGATGGGACAATGAATGGTTAATGGTTTAAAGGTAACCCTGTCGAGACTATGAACGTTTGCTGGCAGCAGAGGCAATACCTATGGTAATAGAGTATATTATAAAACCAAAACTTGGAGAGATCCACTTACTTCATCATTAACACCAATCAAAGCTTGAGATAACCCAAAATGTTTTTATTCTTAAGGAATTAGAAAGAAATTATGAAATGATTTTTATTTCTTTTTCATAGTTACATTTTATTTGAATTATCCTAAGATAGTTTTCATTATCTTTAAAAATCTTTACTTACTAAAGATATAATGTTCATTTTATTTTTTCAGAGATAACTGTTTCTTTCAGTGAATCGCCAATTGTTGTGACCAGCAACAACTCCCCTTTTATTTAATATTAGTAATGATACTAAATAAATGGGGACCCTTAGTTTAAAAAATCCAAAAATTCAATTAGGATTTGTTTTGCTTTTCAAATAAAACTTTCTATCATAAACTTATAGAAATCCCTTAGAAAGAAAATTAAGAAACACTTAAGTTTATGATAGATTACAATAAAATTTCTCTTTAAACAAAATAGCGCATCCATAGCAAAATGGTATATATCTTTTATAAAACTGAAAATGCGATTTTGCGCTTTTGCGATAATGTGACCCTAAAAGCCTATACATCAAACGCATTGGTCGCAGATCGCATAGCACAGAAAACAGAAGTGATTAATGAATATCTTTTGCGCTATTTTGAATTTTGCGATATGCGCTTTTGCGATTTTGCGATATGCGCTTTTGCGCTATTGCGCAATTTCCACTTTTGCGCTATTTACATAACTGTGATGACTTCATTTTGCGATATTGCGATATTGCGATATTGCGCCGCAAATCGCAGATCGCAATGTCGCAGATTCATGCAGGCGCGCTATCCCAAGGCAATCTTCCCATATATCAAATCTGTTATGCGCTTTAATGATTAAATTAAATGATTGGATTGAAAATTAATGGTAAATGAGATTGTGTTTGAATTGAAAGTCGTTTCACGATTAAAATATTATATTTCATCCGCTTTCACATTTAAAATAGTCTCATCACCTTTCTTATGCCATTACTCTCATTTACTCATAAAACGCAGGCACGAAGGAGCAAACGCCTATACAAAGCTTCCACTAAACACTATGGGTAAGAAGGAGAAGAGCTCGAGTTCTGAAAACAAAGAAATGGCTTCGCTGTATGCAGACACCGCTTGTAATAAGGATGCCGGTATATCCACTTGGGAAGGAATGTATAATCTGCTAGAGGAAGAAAACCCTGTGGTGATGAAAGTTGTAGCTACAGCAGGTTCCAGTAATACGTCTGAGGCAACCCTTAGGGAACTGGCTTGCTCATTTCTGCATAGAATAGCGGCAAGGCCAAGGATTCTCCCGTATACAAACATGGTAAAATGGGTGCTGGACAGCACTGATATTTCAGATAGGCAATTTAGAAGTCCATTTGAAGAGCTAATCGGGTCATTCACCACGGAAGACGTGAAGCTGATGTATAAGTTGCCGGAACCTCAAGTGCCTTATAATAAGCAATTTATGGAAAAATTTGCCAGAGAACATGCGAATCTGTCAGAATGCACACAGGAATGGACCAAAAGAGATGAACCATTGAAGAAAATCAAACACGAGTGGACAGTACCAAAAAATGATGTTTCAGACGCTGTTCACAAGTTCAAATATCCAAGTGGGAAAATTGACACAGTTTCTACCACAAGATAAGGTATGTGAGTTTGCCAAAATTATCCTCTATAGAACTTTTAGAAGTTACTAAAGAAGCTGTTGGAGATCAAGAGTTCTCAGAGAAACATAAAGCTCTTCTTGAGAGAAGTCGGGAGTTGAAGAAGACTTGAAATAACTGTAAGACAAAATGAGGAAACATTGACCAAATTCAAGGCACTTCATGCTGAGTAAGGAAAAGATGTGGAGCGTGTTTAGCATAGAGAAAAAATACTGCGAAAGGTCAAATCAATAAAAAGAAACTACTTTGGCTAAAGTATGATATGAGAAAATGGTGAAGAAAAATCAAGATGAAATTGCAAAATTAATAATAGAGCAGTAAGCTCAAATAAAGGAAAATGCACAAATCAGAAGAGCAGAAAAGGCAGCAGAGGAGGCGGCTACAGTGGCAAACATTCTTACAGATTGTGTAAATGACAATTTACACAAAGCTAATTTAATTCCTGAAACTGTTCCAGGATATCTCCCACAGGCACATCAACTGCAAGCAGAATGGAGGCAAAAGGCAGAAGAAAGAGAAAAATCTATCCAAGGGCTAACAATATTGAATTGGGACTCATACTGGATGTACTTGGTGAAGCCACAAAGTCAGCACAGTGCGCCTAATTGTATCATCAATGCTACAGAGAAGATTGCTCCTACGCTTGCCGACTCTATCTTTTCAGGACAGTTGAATTCCGAAGTCGATCAACCGCATCTTCTCAAAACTATGCTAGATGCCTGCAAGTTTAAAGATCAAGTTCATAGATAGATAGATTTAGTTTTAATTTCACTGTATTTTAGCCTAGGAAAAGGACGATCATTGAACCGAATCCTTAATTTTTGTAATAAACTATTTTTAGATTTAGTTAAGTAGTATTTAAACCCTTCTCATGCATTTAGAAAGGGGTCCTGGATCTTAATATTTTTTGACTTGGAGATTGCATTTCTGTACTCCATTGTCTTATATATTTTTAAAAAGGATCACATCTGGTGATTTTCATGTGGAATTATCTTTGAAGTGTTGCATTTCTGTACCTTGGAATTTGATTTTGCATCAGAGTTACTGGATTAGAGTATCACATTGCATTTGAAAGTCTTCAAGATGAACAAGGTATTTCTATCTGTTCACTATTGATTTCTTTTGTCTTATGGTATTCGCTTTAAAATTGCTATCATTTATATATACTTGTTTTCACAACGCTTACTTTTATATATCATTTCTAAGTATAACTGAAACGTTATCTTTCATAATTATATATAGATGGTATACAGTGATGAATGCAATATGCTAATACAACTCTGTTTAATTTCTTAAACAGAGTTATCTTTATTTGTTTCTGCATATTTCAATTTAAATAATAATACATTTTCATGGTTATTGATTAAATTGGAACAATCTTAAATTGTATTCACATGTAATTACCCGGGTTAGTATTAGAATTTCTTTACCAGTATTTAGTTTAAATTAGATAGTTTTATTTCAGTTAATTTAGTCCCATTTCCACCCATCCAAACCAATCCATTTAGTTATAAGGAAACTGGTCCTTTAAATCCAGTCGGAGCCACCATACCAAACGAAAAAGGAGTTGTCTTAAGGTCCCGACCGGTTGCCCGAGTGATGTTTCAGCGTAGATTTTTCGGCGGCCAGACAACCCTAAACTCTACCATCTTCCCACAATGTCTCCCACTCGAACCAGAACTTTTCCTACGTTTTTATCGCCAAATATACTTTCTGGCCCGATACTAGCTTGTTAGAAAATTACATATTATGGAGCAATGCAACACATAAAATATGGAAAATACACACAAAACACATAAAACCAGAGAGACACAAATATACGTGGTTCACCCAGTTTGGGCTACGTCCACCCCGAACAGCCAGTCCTTCCTTTCTATTATCCAACAAAAATGAAGAGACCAAACCTACAGCAGATCCACTGTAATATCCTCTATTCTCTGTCACAGTCTCCCTATATGTTTCCTTCTCAGAGAATACACATGTAATACACAACCGCAATACAATACCCTCATACAAAGAGAGGGGTTGCCTTCTAGGGAAAAAAACCCTAAACTAAACATAACTTCTACCGTCAGATCATGCGCCTAATGAACGGTCCAAATTGACTAGAATTACTATACTTTTACAAGGCATTTTTACATCTGTTTTTAGCTTCGGGGGCGTTGCCCCCGAAACCCCCACCGGGGGACCGCTGGCCTCCAGACCCCCCAGCCGGGGGGTCAACCCCCCCGAACCTTGCGGGGGGGACAAGTCCCCCCCGCTGCAAGGGTGTACATTTTTCCTAGGGTATACATCCAGCTAAAAAAGGGATCTCTAAATCAGGATGAAAATCAGGCTCCACACCCAACACTACGGTCGACTCCAGCTTCTTCCTGGCATCCTTCGTCACATGAATGTAAAAAGATGAGCCAAAAATCTTCAAATGAGAAATATCAGGCTTCTTACCAGAAAACGCCTCTTCGAGTGTACTCATTCCAAGTACTCTATGAGGACAATGGTTTTGCACATAAACCGCAGTGTTGCATGCCTCAACCCACAAGTGTATGGGAAGGCCCTGATCATGCAACATCGCCTGTGCAGCACCCACGATCGTTCTATTCTTTCTCTCTGCGACCCCATTCTGCTATGGGTTATGAGGCACTATGAGTTCTCTTCGAATTCCTTCTTTGCTACAGAAGCCTTTGAATTCGCCAGAGATGTATTCACCACCATTATCGCTCCTTAGAGCTTTCATCTGCTTCCTCGAATCTTTCTCAACCAGTGCCTTGAACTCACAGAACTTTGAATATGTCTCACTCTTCTTCTACATGAAGAAGATCCAGCACTTACGAGAAAAGTCATCAACAAATATCACATAATACCTGTGCTTTGTTGTTGAAGCAACTGAGAAAGGTCCACACATGTCTGTGTGAATTCTCTCAAGGATCGTCGAAGCACGACTATCCTTCTCATGAAAAGTGGTCTTCACACATTTTCCCAAAGTACATCCCTTGCACTGATCTGACTGTGCAAGTGTACCTTTGGGAAGCCCGGTAGAAATCTGCTGCAAAATTTTCAAAGCGCCATGGTAAAGATGGCCCAATCTCCTGTGCCACAATTCACCCTCATCCCGGCTCACCACTCCTTCTACATTGCTTGCAATTTCTACACAGCCATCTACCTGCAATTGATAAATATTATTAACTCAAATCCCTATCCTCCTGGTTTGACGAGTTGTTTAATGCCGAAGGAAAGATTTTCCTTCACTGAAAACAACATCATAACCCTTGTCTTCCAACATCACCACGAAGATCAGATTCTTCTTCAATCCTGGAATATGCATGACATCCTTCAAGATGAAAGGTTTACCGGACTCCCTCTCAAAGGAAATGGTCTCGATACCAGTCGCACTGTATCTACCATCATCGCCCATCTCGATGTGCACTCCAAGATCCTTTTCCTCCATATCACTAAACAAATCTTTGTCTCCGGTCATATGGAAAGACACACCACTGTCAAGAAACCACACCGATCCCATCACACTTGAAAACAAGCATGAGATCAAAGAAAAATCCAGCTCAAACTACGAGGCTAAGGCCTCTCCAGCTGCAGATCCAGCAGCCTGCTTATTCTTCTTCTTTTGTGGACAATTAGTTGCGAAATTCCTGTGCTAGTGACAGTGAAAACACTTCACCTTGGACAAATCTTGCTTCTTGCCTTTAGCACCGGATTGAGAAGGATTTTTATTCCCCTTCCCTTTCCTTGCTTTGGCAGCCAAAGCACAATTTTATTCATCTTCATTCTTCGATGAAGATCCATCCCTGATACCCCACCTTGTCTCCTCCTGATCCAGGTGGATATCGGTGGCCACCCACTTATTCCATTTGGACCAGCACCATCAATTCTTGCAGCTTTTCACATTCAGCACAACTTACTATTTTTAGCAGGTTTTCGGGTCCTCCACTCTCGGAGCCGTTTTGGGGCCTTAATGATCCACGTGGATATTGGTGGCCACCCACCTATTCCATTTGAACCCCCACCATTAGTTCTTTCAGTTTTCAAGTTGCAACAAAACTTACTATTTTTAGCAGTTTTTCGGGCCCTAAACGAAGTTTTTTGGGAAAACGAAGAGATACATGGGTCCATGGACCAATTTTTCTCATTCAAAAGTTTTACTCCTCAGACAGATCTTTATAACGAGCTATTGAGCGCGTCAAACGGAGATCGGATGCCAAAGTTACATCCCCGGGAAGTTGAACCACCAATTTACCCAAACGGGGCCCATTGTTTTGGCGCTTCATCTCCTAGGGTTAGGTTTTTGGAAGTTTAGAGTTATCCATTGTTTTTCAATAATAAATAGGCCCTCGCGCCTCATTGTAACACAGTTCAGAGGTCTGTAGCCATCACATCTCTTCTCAGAGATTCGCTACCAGCACCCTAGCTATTTTATTTCCATTATGCATGTAAGAATATTTTTGTTATTTGATATTAATGAAATGAAGCATTATTTCTTCTGCATCTCTATGTTCATGGTTATTTCTATATTGTTTTTCGTTCCTGCATAAAATCCAGATCACCTCCTGCAGAAGATCCAACCAAAGTCGCTCCCGTCCTGGCAGTTTCTCCCGTCCATTGACAGAGTCTTCGTAGCTATGCCAACTCTTTGGAAGCCCAAGGAGAGCCAAGCTCACCAATTCTTCTTCATCAATAGTAACCCCCACACTTCCTAGCTCATCCTTGCAGTGGACAAACTTCGTGAGGTATTTTGGAATGTTGTCGCCTTTCTCCATTTTTATTTTTCTGAGCTTGTCTTTAAGCGCCAACTTCCTCTGGTCACTTCTGCTTTGGAACAAGTCTGTCAAATCCTTCCACAATAAGAATGGAGTGGCCTTCTCGTGAATGCTAGACACAATTTTATCCTTCACACCTTCCAACAGAATCCTTCAACACTTTGCTACCTTCTTTTTCCATGCGTCAAGTGCGGCTGCATCGCTAAAAGCAAGCTTCGGAATATCAGCATCTATGAACTCCTTCAACCCATTATCATCCAGCACCACCTCCATCCTGTCCTTCCATGCAATATAATTCGAGCTCCCATCAAGGGCATACTCCAATCGCAATCCATTGAAAGACATTTCAATGAATGCTCAACTTCGACACCAAGAAAACACTGCAGAAAATTCGAATTCCACCAGCACAAAACTCAACCGCTTCAATAATTGCAATCTCCTATGATCAATACTGCTCTAATACCATGTATAAATTATATAACTTATGTGTTATATGTCCAATATTCTCCTGATCTCACACTATTTTAACTTCATGCAAAATACAAAATCTATTCCACCATTGATCATCTACGGAAATTAAATCAAGATTGCAATGCACACATGAAACAATAAAAAATTCACACACATTAACACAGTTGCTTAACGGGAAAGCCTAAAGCTGAAAACCCCAACTATCCTCATACAAAGCTGATTATATCAAGGTCTCAGTACAATACAATCGCTACACACTAGTCAGGCCCGATCTTGCAAATCCATGCACCAATATTTGCCACCTGCTAGCCTTCCTCTACTACGCAATCCCTGCTGAAGAATGGCTCTGAATGAGTTCAAATTTCTCCAGCCTTTCTCACGCAATCCTCATTGGCATCTCCACTAAGTTTTGGATGCAATCAATGCATCACTATAGTCACAATTGATAGTCACTCTTGTTCTTTCACTTATCTCTCCACTGGTCTCCACTGAAACTACCATGCACTGTAGTTTACTGATGTATTCTTCAGTTGATTAATGAGTTATTATTTAGTGAATTAATTAACTAATTAATTCACACCACTCTCACTAGTGTATCATTCAGCTAGACTAGATACAACTAGCTCAACTGAGTCTAACTGAGTTAAACTAAATACAACTCCACCAACTACTTCTATAACTCCACCAAACTCTGTCACATGAGTTCTAACTGAAGTCCTCATGCATTAGCTCCAGCAAACCCTCAGGAATAGCGTAATTCCTTCTGTCAGCTGCTGTGCCACATCTGTGCACTTAACTGAAGTGCTCCAAGAGAATAAGATAATGTTTAGAGTCCAAATATTATTAAGAGCTAATAATATTCGACATATCTATTTTTAGACTGGCAATCTAAAAATAGACTCCGCCCAAAATGTCTAAAAATAGAAGTCCATCTATTTTTCCAACTTGACCAACCATCCACAAATAGCATCCTGCAACTCATAGAATATGATCGACATGTCTAAAAATAGACTTTGCGCCAAAAATAGCCTGCGGGCCCACTTAGTGAAGGCGACTCTTTTCACTAAGCTCATCATCTTGTTGAATCTCAACACCGCCAATTTTCCACATTAATTTCCACAACATTGGATTTCATCACCAACTAGTGTTTTTATTGTGGAAACATATTGTTTGTGTGTGGTTTGTCTCTTATATTTTGTAGGCGTGTGTTCATTTGTTTGATTTTTAGATACCTTAGGCATGGATTGCGAATTTGAATTGTTAATAAAATTCATTGAAGTTGAATCTAATGGCAACAGTTCCAGAATTTACCAACCAAGGAACCCCTCTTAACGATAATCCTAGTACTTTTATTTTCTTTGGAAATGTTGGTCCTCCTTATATGGCTACATTTTCATTACCCGGATTTACCATAGGTTTACCAGTACGGATATTTTCAACTTCGTTGGCCTCAAATACTCAAATTGTTCCACCTCAATCGAATGCTTCACCTCAATATAGTTCACCATCTCAATATCACCAACCTCATGTTGACCCTTTACCTTCTTCACCCAACACGTCTTCCTCCCTTTCTTCTTCTTTGCTTGGTAAAATCCTTGATGCTAGTAGCCAAGTGGCTAAGAAGAAGAAGAAGAAGAAGCAAGATAAGAAAGAAGTCAACCAACCAACCATGGATGTAAGTGTTAGTAATGTTGAGGAAACCTCCAACATGCATCTTCAACCCAAATACCCTTGAAATATTTGTAAGGGTGACCACTTCCTTATCAACTTTCACAGTATCCCTAAGGTCTTGGAAGTATGGTCAGAAAAACCCTATCAACTTATTGTTGACTCATCAACCAGTGATTGTCAGGTTCTTGGGAAAAAGGTATAGTTAGGTTTCCTTGTAGGTTATGCAAAGGGATTCATCATAGTCACCTTTTCCCTTATATGAATGAAGCCTCATAATCGTTGGAAAACCTTACTGTTCCACAACTTCCAACTTCCAACTAGTTACCATAAAATTTCTCCCAAGCTACTGTCAATTGACGAAGTGATTGTTCTAATTCCAAGTACAGTCAATCCCACTCTTCCATTGGAGAGTGAAACTCATATCCCTCAAGTTGATGATCCATTAGTTGATCAAGTGATCGACTTGATTTCACATTTCGTCGATCCCACTCTCCCTGTAAAGAGTGAAATTCATACCGCTCAGGTTCTTCTTGTTACATCGGATTATTCTAAGGGGCATTTCACCTGTTTCTACAGAACCCCCTTCAAGTACTGAGGTCTTTTTCTTTGATTGGAATAGACTGACAGAACCTCATCTTCCTTCTTCCATCCCTTTCCAAATAATTGTGAAGGTTTATGGTAAGAATGTGCATCACACGAATGTAGATGAAGGTGCTTCTGTTAGTTTTTTATCCTCAATGACTTGGCAAGCTTTGGGTTCCCCTCAGCTTGTGCCTGTTACACAGAATTTGTCAACTTTTAACAGAACCCTTAGTGAACCTTTAGGGATCCTTCCTAAGTTTCCTATACCTTAGAAGGCAAAACTATCTGTATTTATCTTATGGTAGTCTAAGTCCCCTTGGACTTCAATTTTCTCCTTGGGCAATACTATGTCTATGCAATGAAAGTTTCCGTGTCGACACTCTTTCGCGTGATGTCTTTCTCTCACAATGGAAACATTGTGACAGTTGACGAGCTTTCATTCGTTAGTCTTGATTCGACTACCAATCATCTGACACCCCTGAATTTTCCTTATATGGAAGTGGTATCTACCCCGCCATAGGTTAATTATGTGGCAAGCCATTCCATGTTTTCAGTTATCAATGCAAGTGAGCCTCTTACTGTTTGCTCGACTTCCTTCGACTTAGATCCAGTAATTGACATGGTGAACCCTATGGGGGTATTTGAACATGATTTTATTATCCCTATTGAGTCCCTTGACATATTTTCCTTCCATATAACTTTTCTTACATCTAATGAAGACTTCTTGGAGGCCATGATCGAGATGTGTCCCTTGACATGTGTTCCTTCCAGTTGGAAGCCATGATCAATGCTCATATGAGGATAGTTCCTTTTACTGTGTCAAACTCGTAAAAAAATGAAACATGTCTTTATGAGGAGAGTTCCTATTATTGTGTCAACCTCATTAAAAAAAATGAAATAGGTTCCCATGAGCATAGTTCTTTTCATGTGTCAAGCTTGTTTAAAAAATGAAACAAATCCTCTCCTAATTGAGTCGAGTCTTTGACTAGATCTCGTAAATGATTAAGTCGAGTCTTTCATCTGATGTCGTAAATAAAACTTCATTCCATCCATATTTTAGTAACCAATAGTCTACTTAGGTGAATGAAATTAATCTTGGGGGGCATGTGCTCTTGTAGGTTATGCTTGGGGGGCATTCAAACTTATCTCAAGCACAATTTTCTCTCTATTTCAAGCTTGTGTAAAAATGAAACAAACCTATCTCAAGCATTGTTTTCCTCTGTTTCAAGCTTGTATAAAAATGAAACCTATCTCGAGTCCATTTTGTTTATTATTTTCAAGACTCATTAAACTCATGAAAATCTTGAGATTATTTCACTATCTTTCATTCTCGTAAAACACATGAAAATGCCGAGTTCTTTCTATCTTTTCCTTCTTGTAAATTAAATTGAAATTCGGCCATATGAGTACACTTTTTATCACTTTTTAGAACTCGTTAAAACTGACGAAAAAAAGAGAAACCATGGAGTTCTCTTTTAAGCCCTTTTTAGACTCTTTAAACATGAAAATATTGCCGAGCACTTGACTATTCGAACTCGTAAAAGTAAATGAACAGTCGTCTATTCAATATAAGTTTACCCATTTTCCAGACTTAATTAAACTACTTACGAAAAAGGTATACGTTGACTAATCATGGTCAATAGAGTTCCCTCATACATTATTTTATCCTTTTTCGGGCTTGAGGGACTAAATTCACGAAAAAGAACATTGTTGAGTTTACTTATGTTTTTCTCTTGACTCCCAAAATTGAAAAACATCAAGTTTTACTTTCTTTGGGCTCGTTAAAATTTTACATTGAAAGAATAACATGAGTTTTCTTTTTGTGTATTTTTCAAACTCTTTAAAAATGAAAACGACATTGAGTTGACCCTACACTAGACTCATAAAATTTAAACAGTGTAGGACCTGTCAATTACAGCGGGACCGAACCACTCCTTCCTAAGTTTCGTTAAGTATACTTCAGAGGAATCGTCCGAAGGATGAGCTTATATGACAAGAAAATTTTATCCTCCTCAAGCTTGACAAAAATAAAGAGGTACTTCCCAGTAATGGTGGGGGGGAATTGGGAAAGAACATTCATTTTTGTATTATTAAAGGAAGTATGTCACTCTTGAACATGACACTCTGTCACATCTGTGTCCGAGTTGGGAAATCCATTTTCTTCACAGTTAATCAAACCTCATTGAAAGTCTTCAGCTGGTTTTGGGTATTATCGATTGAGTAAAATTTTTCCAATTCTAAGTGCCATGTCGCCAACATGTTCAAGAGAAGTCCAACCTCAGTAAAAATTACCTTGTTATTCATAACCTTCAATCACGTCGGTCATCCCTGATTCAGTCCTGAATTACTTCAATTTGTTCTTCAAAACTTGACATGAGTTCTGTGTCGTAGGCCCTCCTATGACGGATCATTTCCTATCAACCTCAGCTCACTATCTAGGAAGTTTATCTAGAAACCTTTTAGTACCTTGGAGCCTGCATGCCTTAATGGCAGGTTTCTCGCTTTTTTCGATAGGTTCTCATCATTGGCCTTCAATCGACTGATTCCATGAGTGTTCAAATTCAAAACATTAAATCACACTTCATAGATTGCATTGGTAGTACCTTGAGGACCATTTTCATTATTGGTGGTTTCTCTCGCATTTGTTAACAGTTCACATCATTGACCGGTAATCAAGTGGTTTCTACCATGTTCCACTTCAAGACATTCACTCGCATGGTCAGATTCATGCATCGATAGAGATGGAGAACAAGACCATGGATCTTGTTTCATCCATCCAGGTTGCGTGGAGTTATTAAATATTCATGATTGTAAATATAGATCCATTGATGGTTGCGTCCATACTATGTCTACTATTGACATGGATCTTTGTGTATTTTCGTACTAGTTCATCGAGTTATGTTTACTCTAGGTATGGGAATTCCTACCTCAGTGATGTTTATATGAAAGAATGATATGGTAATCCTTGATTGTTTGTTTTAGGTCCTCAATCAATTGGTCTCTAATCCAAACCTTTGACATGATAAAGAACTTCAGTCATCAAACATACTTTCAGGATTTTCACTTTAGGGGGAAATCTATTACACAAAAATTTGTCACCATGACAGCCTATTCGGATACCTTGCCATCCGATGGAGTGTCTCAAGTGAATCCCCTATGAAGCTTGAAGTAAAATAATGTCAGGGACAAAAGGAATTTTGGTTTTCACTACTTAAAAACCATTTTTGAGCACCTGCTTGGTTTTCCTGAACAAAACCTGTGCAGTTTTCCTGAACAAAAGTGTGAAGGTCCGTTCACACATGTTAAAATAAAAAATTAAGTTCTAGAAGCTTTGTTTGAGGAATCGTATCCAAAATTAGAAACCTCAAACCACTACATACCTGTGCCTCGTCCCTTGGTATATGGAACTAATCTCCTTTTCTTAAGGATCATATCCCTTGAGAAGTGGAACTAGAAACCTCCTCATCCTTCCTATAAATTCAGCATAGGAATGGGAGGCTATAGAGACTTGGATTGGTAAACTCATGTTGTTGGTTTTGGGTCTAAAGAGCTTGTCATCAAGGGAGGGAAAGGAGACCATTGAAAGAGGCTTGTGACATCAAGGCACAAGGTTGTACGCTTATTTTCCCTTTTTATTTTAATACAATGTAATTGTTCTTTCCTAATTGCGTCTATTTCAATGTTATTTGTGGGATTCCTTGATCACTTACATGGTTTATAACTAATTATTGATTCATTTATATGTTGTATGCTAGACTAAGGATTTCATTTAATTTTTCTTTTATATGTGAGATGATTTTATTCCTTTGAATTTTTTTGTCTATGCAGATCTCTTTTGGCGCGTCATGGAGAAGATGTGGAAAGCATTTGGAGACACTGTAAATCATTGAGGAAAATTTGGTTATGGAAAGCGTTGAAAGAACTTCTACAAGAACTTCATTAATAAGTGATATTTCGTGTACTACATGTTACATGTTTCAGTTATAGGCTAAGGAAAGCGCCATTGTTTTGTTTGTTTGTTTCGAGTTTTTCATTAGGATTCTAGGGAGATCTCTCTTGTCCGCAAGAGGGATTAATTCGGGTAACACTTGGTAATTTTTCTAGTCTACTTCTTTGACTTTCATACTGTATTACCCTCCTGGAGTCGAAGGGGAAATATTCATGGTTGTGTTTGTACCCCGTTAAATCGACTTCTGGGAGTAAGATGACTTGGCCACTATGGCTTAAAGGTCCTTCGTGACTATAATTCAAGATTGATAGCAACTATTTGGGTAGTGGGATTTTTTTGGGTTTCTCCTTGTTTCATTTATTTTTCTGTGAGCGGGAAACCCTAGCCAGTGATGGATACTTGCAAATTCTCTCTTTGGCATAGGATTTTTGGGTCTCTAGAGCTGCCCTCAGAGCTTTTGGAATTGTTTTCCTACTTTTCTGAGTGTTGAGTCTTCTAGGTCAGAGTTATAATTGATAAGAGGATTAATTTGGGTGTATTCTACGTTGAAGTTTTCAAAGGGAGAGGTGGAAGTGTTAGTAGGCAGCCACCCTTCCCTAGCAAGGTTTGGGTTGGGAATTATTGGAATCGCTTTGATGGTTACTAGGGATTGGGGTGGTAGTAGGGTCTATGCCAAATTTTGGACATATGAGGTTGGTTCAGTGGTTTGGCATAGGTGTGATCATGAACAGACAACACGGTTGCGTGTGGAGAGGGGTCGACCCCAATGGAAAAAGTGTAGAGCACTACGGGAAGAAAATAATTTGGGTAGAGAAGGTGGGGTAGAAGCAAATATGGGGGAGAAGGTGGCCCCTTCTCATGGACGTGTTGACCTTCCTCCTCCCTTTGACGTCCTATATTTTCAGATTTGGCATGTCATGCATCTCCTGGAGAAATTGGGTCAGACTCGCCATGACAAACACAATGAGTTCATAAGCTTCATGAATGATCTACAACACAATCAATGAAACATGACAGATCGATTGGCTTCAATTAGACGGAGCAAGAGGATAACTTCAAAGAAACTACAGCACCTGGAAGGGATAATGGCTCATATCGAATATCATATGCATGGCGAACTTTAGCCTCTAGATTTTTCGAATAATGAGATGGATAATCTAGATCCATCTCACCCTCCTGCTCTTGAATTTCAGATGGTTGTTTCTTGATCTTAGGGGTATTTAGGGCCTTTTGATCTTTCCATTTTGGATCCTTTGTAAGTTTTGGAAATTTGTAATCAAATTTTGTGCTTCTCTTCTAGCCAACAGATCCGGTAGGAGTGAGGCCGGAAGAATAGTGAAATTTGGACATTCATGTTGTAATCCTTGCATGATCTAACAGAATTTTTTTGACCGAAAAAATAAAATAAAATAAAAATAAAATAAAATAAAATAAAAATAAAAAATAATATAT
The DNA here is from genome assembly GCA_034641835.2 of Pinus albicaulis. Lineage (NCBI taxonomy): Eukaryota > Viridiplantae > Streptophyta > Pinopsida > Pinales > Pinaceae > Pinus > Pinus albicaulis. Next base: position 1,606,234,681 of record CM076575.1, on the reverse strand, counting down.
ATATATATATATATATATATATATATATATATATATATATATATATATATATATATATATAAAGCATTTGAAAAAAATGAATTCTTATGGTTAAAAAATTTCAAGTAATCTCACTATTCTACATTTTGGTCCTCTTTTAGGTATTTTTTGGTAATCTAGTAAAGATTTATTGGAATAATAATTTAAGTTGTGCAATTTACACAATCCAAGTGTCCAAGGGGATTTTCTAGGATTTGAATCCATCTTTGCATTCAAAAATGCAATTTAAAAAATGAAAACTCTCTCTCTCTCTCTCTCTCTCTCTCTCTCTCTCTCTCTCACACACACACACACACACACACACACACATGTAATTAATTTAGATCCATCTTAACCACTAATCTCTCAAATGTTGCGAGGGATCAAATCTCTTAAGGTGCAAACCTTTTTTCAAAATTTGTAACCTAAAAGAAGTTTGTACCTCAAGAAATTTAATCTCTCTCAACACTTGCAAAATCCATAATTTAAACAGATCTATACTTATTTTATAATAGATGAAAATTTTCTAATATATATTTCATTAATCACTTCAATATCCAATAATTCATGTCCTTAAAATTTAAGGACCAAGTTGTTATTAGTTGATAGCAATGCTCTATATGCTATTTCATTTTGTAGCATAGTTTACCCACATTAGAGAAATTTTGAGTTCTAAAATGGGTCTCCTAAGGAATATTATAAAATAATTAGGAAGAAATAAAATAATGTTAGATTATCTCGTAAATTTTGGAGGGAAAAAAGAAAAAAAATCAACTTATCTCCCTATGATTTTACTCAAATTTCAAGTGGGAGCATTCATTGGATGCATAATTCAATTTTTCATCCATGGAGTACCAATGTTTCATACTTTTGATCGACCCTACTACATGAAAAATGTGAAATACATGAAAAACCATGATTGCAATCACGTTTTTTCATGTATTTCACATTTTTTCATGTATTAGGGTCCATCAAAAGTATTCAACATGGGTATGACGCAAAATTAAATTATGCATCCAATGAGTGCTCCCAGTCATAAAATCATAGGGAGATAAGTTGAAAATCCGAGTTGAAAAAATAGTTTTTTTTTATCTTTTTATCTTTCTATCTTTTTACTCCAAAAATGGTTAATCATCCCCCATGGTTGACATCATCATATTGAATCCTATTAGTTCCTATAAAGTTGATTTTTGTTGTACATTTTTCTTTTGAGACCCATTTTTTACCTCAAAATTTCTCTAATGCTAGCTTGTAAGCCTTTGATCCTTTACAGTGGACCACCATGAAGTTGAGAAGACACAACCCCAACTATGTTATGTTGAGTGTGATTTTGACATACACACTTTCACACCTAGTTAGAGCACATTTGTGAAGTTTTAGGTCAAATTGGCACTTGTGTCATTTAAAATAAACATTGTATAATGTATTGTATGCACTAGCTTCAAGTGACCATTGGACATAATCAAGCACCTTTTAACTTGTATTATACAATTTTATATTTATACATATTCTTAGCTTCTTTATAGAGAATGAGGAGAATTAGAATAACACTTCAAACTATCTACAATGATGGATATTAGGTAACTATGTATATATTATAATATTTATGATGAGTATAATTTTATTATTATTATTTCCTTAATTTTTGTTATATTAGTGTATAAACAAATCTCTTTGTAATATAATTTAATTATTATTTATATAATTATTTGTTTGTATTTTATAGTATTTGAAATATATCACATTAAAGATTTGAATCATTAAGAGGTATTTACACATTAATTGGGATCCAGGTCATGCTAAAATCTTATTTCTAATTATGACAATTCACAAGTTTAATAGATTTAAAATTATAACTTAAGTTTTTTTTTTTCCAAAGAAAAAAACTCATATTTTTTATTATGTAATCATGGAATAAAAATTACACTTTGTAGACACACTAAGTGTCTATGCAGCCAAGGAAAATACATGTTTGATACAAAACTATAACTATCATAGTGGGAGCTGGTAAAAACCCTAATATCAAAACCCCAAATCCATGTCATTCCCAAAACATTGTCAAACAGACCCATCAAGCTATACAATTCCCAAAACACTGGAATGCAGACCCATCAAGCTAAAATATGGCACGTAGGCCACGATCAATCAAAACATTAAAAAAATTAGAGGCACGCAGGCCCTCAAAGGTCCAGGAAAACCCCACACAGAACCCTACAATAGTCGGCCATGTCATCAAAATATCTTATAGAAAACTTGACTACATGACAGATGGGAGCCCTGGAATCAGCAAAGCAAAAAAAAAAAGTGCCACAAACCAAGGAGAGTTGTTAACCCATCATCAAGCTGAAGGAGAAAAAATAAGACCAGACACAAGCAGCGCGACTAACTGGAACCCAAAGGCAGTGTCGTGAGAAAAAATAAGAGATGGGTTACAAAACCCATAGATGGAGACACATCGATCAATGCATAGGGAATAATGTCGGCACCAGGGAGAAGTAACGACAGTGGCGGAAACGCTCTTCCAAATGATCCTTGTAGAAACCAAGCTGAGCAAGATCTGCAAAGGAGAATCCCACCAAAAAGAAATGAATTCTTCCACCAAAATCCTCTTCGATAGATGACAACAAGCCCCACTAACAAGAGGCATGAAGAGGAGGAACAAGCAGCAAGAGGTCGACCATCCTTCCTCCCCCTAGACTCATCCAAATCGCACCAAGCAACAACAAAAATCAGTTATTGTTGGCAAACAACTAACTTGGAACAAATCCTGCAAATGTTGAAGTGTCGCAGCGACATAAGGATGAGAGGCACGAAGCAGGTGTTGAGAATTTAGAGGGCTGGTGATTAATTCAAATTCTCTACTTGACAATTACTTGTGTGCTTACTTGAGTCACTTATGTCTTCTTTTCGTTAGCTTATTTAGTCTTTCATCAAGTCAATTAGCAAAAATACAAAAGACACAAAGTTAGGCTCCTCAAGCCTTGGAGAGGAAAACCCGTAATGAATTGTTCTTATAGATATTCAAATGACAAGTACCATGACCAAGACTCATACCCTTAACCTGTCAATGCTTCCAAGGCCTTGCCACTTCTTCTTTGTTGACCTTTAATGTTGACCCTTCTTTTATGCACCAACCTACTTTGTGCTACACCAATATTAGAACTCGGTCTCTAGGTATTATCTTCTAGAATGTATTTGTATCTTGCATAGCATTCTTCTTTCCAGAGACTTCTCTTAGACAAGATTGCTTGAAATGATTTATTTTGGATACCACTGAAATTTCTTCAATTGAGGAGTAGCACCTCCTTTTAGGCACTATAGAACAGGAAGGTAAATCAATAATTTACCTTCCTTCCTTTCTCGAACGGAAGTCTCTTCCTTGCTGTGATAATACATTGTGATATACGAACCTTATTTTATACTTAAACCAGAACAGACTTCTATCCTGAAGTCCGCAATTGATCTAGTCCCTTTTCTGCACTTTATCTCAGAATTATTCACTGTTAAATCTTCAGATAAGAACACACATTTTCCTATCCTTTAACCCACACTTAGACCACACTTTATCACATTGTATAAACTTAGCTGATATCCGCAATTCTCTGTCCCTGAATCGCACTTCAAATCTTCCTGAAATCCGTAGACTGTTTCAGAGTGATCAACGGTTTTCTATCCTTCTGTTTTCTACGCAGTACAGTGGGGTATATATAGTAGTTCGAGCCTGTAAATAAGCCTACCTAACCAATGAAAGGGTGTGATGGTTCATGTGCACTGTTTATAGGCCGACTAGGAGAGGTATATGAGCCGATTTGTAGAGCGTATAGTAGGTTGTCTTGAAGAGTATTTACATCAAGTATTTCACCATTCTTGAGCCATATTGTTGAGCTACTTTGACAAGGTCTTGGAGCATTTTCTCTAGACTAGATCCTTCATATGCATGACACTTAATTATATTTATACCTAGAAGACAAAACCCTAATAGACATCAAGAAGAAGTTTATAAACCTATAATAAACTCTTTCTCATGAAACCCATGAAGCAAGTACCAAGAAGAAGTTTATAAACCTATAATAAAATCTTGCTCATGAAACCCATGAAGCAAGTACAAAAAAATACATTTTATTATCTTTGTCTTCTTCTTTACATAAATACATAATTACATAGTCAATATGAAGACCGATCCTAGTTACACTTTTCAACAGCAAGGTCATGGTGGCGAGGGTTAGTGCCCAGACCCCGCGCCCTCAACTCTTATTTGGAAATCCTATTATAATTATAAGTTTATAATAAATATTTAAATTATATATTTTATTTTTATAATAAAAGTTGTGTAAAAATATTTTAAAATAAAGTAGTTGTTAAATTCTATATTTTATTCTTATAATAAAAGTTGAGTAAAAATATTTTAAAATAAAGTAGTAGTTAAATTAAATATTTTATTTTATAATAAATTATATATTCATGTTACCTCCCCACCCTCTTCCTGTTACCTATTCTCAGACAGAGATATTAGAGAGGTCATTTGGTTGATGCACAATAGCAAATCAGCTGATGAGAAAGGCTACCAAGCATAGTTATTTAAGCACGGTTTTCGTGCTTTGTTTAGCTACTTGGTTGATCCCTTCAACCATGTAGTCTGCGAAGTTTTATCACCGGCATGGTCACACCACATCATCCATATAATCCGCAAATCAAGCTCCAACTCAAATCCCAATAACTACAAAACGATCATGGTGGGCCACACATTCTTGAAGTTGTATGCTACTGTTCTACATAGGAAGCTCTCCAGTGAAATTGAGCAGAGACAACTCATAGCTAGGGGACAGGAAGGTTTTCGACCGACTCATCAGACCATTGACTACATCTTCACCCTTCGTGCTTGATTGAGGAGGCACGACACCGCTCTTCGAAAGTCTATTGTTGTTTCATAGATTTTCAGAAATATTTTGACTCTATTCCAAGGGAAGCCTTACTCCAGATACTCAGAGATATTGAAATCTCGGCAACCCTATTGACAACTATTACGCACCTATATGAGTCCTTCCTTGGTCGTCTACACATGGCTCATGGGATGTCTGATTTTATTTGAAGCAGTATTTGGGTTAAACAGGGTTGTCCATTGTCCCCTACCCTGTTTGGGATCTATATTAATGAGTAGGAATCATTTCTGTACGAGCATATCCAGGACACCTGTGGTTTCCTTCTTCACCAGATTCTGATATCTATTCTACTCTTTTTAAATGGTGTGTTCCTCCTCTCCTCATCTCCAGAAGAATTATAGAGGCAATTAGATGCCTTAGCTTTTTTTTGTGATCTTCAAAAGTTGACAGTCAACCTGGGTAAAACCAAGGTTATGATCTTCAATGGGGTGAAGAAAACTTTGAAACTTCACTTCCTATTCAGATGGGAGGAGGTTGAGATCACTAGAACGTACACTTACCTGGGGGTGCAATTCTCAGGGCCCCGCTTCAGTTTGCGACCAACACTTCAGCCTCGGATTAACAAAGGATATGGATCCTTAGCCCTTCTGGAGAGACAGTGATTTCGACATCACTTGCAGGACATCTCGTACAAGATAAGCCTCATGGACACCTTGGTCCATCCCATTGTTCTATATGGATCAGAGATTTTGGGACTATCTTTACTTGAGTCGGATTGGGCTTCAGCTGAGAGAGTCCAGACTCTCCTTCTCCACCACATCATTAGATGCAAACAGATAGTACCTCAACACATGATTCTTGCAGAGTTTGGAGCTCGGCCCTTTCAGCTTGATATGGTCTTCAATTTGGTCTCATTCTTGCATCGTGTTCGAGGCTTTTCAGACTTGATATAGAGTAGGGACCAGTATCCTTACTTGGTATATTTCTCTTCTGAGAATATTTCTCATTCTACTCCCTCGGGTCGGGTTACATGTTGGTTTAGGGAGTTTCAAATATCTTAGAATCAGTGGGCATTCATTTGGATCGTCTCCCTCCTTTCTGATATTCCTTAGATGCTCTTGGTCCCCTTTTACCTACTAGACAGGAGCTGAACAATATCATCAAGGAGGAAATCTACAGGCAGTTTGTCCAGGTCACCTGGTTCAATCCTTCGAGAGGGTTGTGCCCAAAGATGTTCTTCTACGCTGAGCACTTCTTGGATTTGAGAGGCGGGCTCATTGTTCAATCCCAGTACATGTTTCACCATTGGGTGCATGCTCTTCGCTTTCCTCTAGGCTAATTCAGAGTAGGCTCTCATAGACTTCGGGTAGGGACAGACCACCAGATTGATAGACCAAACAGAGTCTGCCAGGTTTTTCATTTACAGGATGTGGAGACCGAGGTGCACTTCATTTTTATATGCCCTATCTACTACGAGATCAGAGGAAGGTTCCATTGCTTGTTCAGAGATTCTCATACCCTTGCTGAATTTTTCAGGTATGTCGATCAGTGATGTTTGGAACTATATATGCAGGATTCTCTTAGGTTTCAAGCGCATATTCTTCAGCCTCCCATCAGACCAAACCCCACACGGAGGATCACCGCATTTTTCAGGGTAATACCTTCAAATAGGGGTACCAAGAGACCGATTGATATCAGTTCATATCCATGTTCTAGATCGGTGATGATCTCTGGAACCTCACCCCGCCACATGAGATTTCAGCAACAAATTTGTCTCAGATTCGTTCCTAAGAGACAGACTAGGTCTTCCAGACATCCACAGTGCGTGAACTCCCCCAGGCAACGATCTAGCGGATTGTCCTCACTTTCCACTGACCCTTCACTGGGCCAACAGATTTGTGGAGTTTCTTCAAGTTCATTCAGCCTCGGATGTCACGAGAGATGGTTTTGATCCTCAGACCCATTAGCTCCTGGATCTTCTTTGTTGGGGCATTCCATACATTGTATTTTTGTGTTCTTACATTGTACCTTTTATATTCATGCATTGTATCTTTATAGGAGACCGTTTGGGTTTGGTTCTCCCGCATTGTATGGACATCATTTTACTCAAAAGTCTCTTTGACCTACTTTGTATAATTTTATAATAAATATTTAAATTATATATTTTATTTTAATAATAAAAGTTGTGTAAAAACATTTTAAAATAAAGTAGTTGTTAAATTATATATTTTATTTTTATAGTAAAAGTTGTGTACAAATATTTCAAAATAAAGTAGTTGTTTAAACATGTTATGTATTAGTTCATTTTCAACTACTTAAAATAACAAGAATGGAAATAAATATTTTATTTATGTGAAACATGGTAATGATTATTTTGGATTAATGGAACTGTACATATTAGATGTTAGTATTGTACAACTTAATTATATTAGGGGTATTTAAGGGTGTTGAATCCATTTTTGCAATAAAAACAACAATTTCATCCAATTTAAAAATGAATTTTTTACAACAATTTTTTAAGAAACTTTTGGTAATAGTAAAATGGAAAATTTTTTAAAAAGTTGTCTTGATGGTCCACCACAATGTTAAATTTTTTACACTCAATATCATTATAAAAGGGAGAAAAAGGAAACAACTGATTTATGTTGTTAGTAATTTTAGGCTAATAAGATTTTATATTTAAAACCTCCACATTGAAAAAATGCACAACTACATGTTAAATAAAGTGCAAGAATATATTTATGAATATCCTAATAAGAGTTCAATCAAGAATTTTCTTTGAAGGAAAATTGGTGGCAAAACACCTTCCAAGTAATTCCTGGTTATTTATTTATGGTAAACTAGGTAAATTATCAGTGATTTTATATTTAAAACCTCCACATTGAAAAAATGCACAACTACATGTTAAATAAAGTGCAAGAATATATTTATGAATATCTTAATAAGAGTTCAATCAAGAATTTTCTTTGAAGGAAAATAGGTGGCAAAACACCTTTATGGTAAATGAGGCAAATTATCAGTTTTGATAACTAAAAGTGACCCCTAAGTGATTAATAAGCATTTGAATTATAGTTATTCTCATCTAAGACACTAAAATTCTCATAAAAAGAATATTTGAAAATTAAATCATATCCAAATTTATTTCAAAAAATTCAAAATATAAAAAATCCCAAAAATGTGATGAAAATCACTTATTATATTGTTAGGAGTTTTTCTTTGAAAACAACTCCTCCAGCTACCACTGCCACTATATACAAGTCTACAACATTAAATCAAAAGTTAGACTATTAAAAAATTTTAAACCATAAATTAATAGTTAAGACACAAACTATAGCTAGGGCATGTAAATACAAAAAGTAATAAAGTGAATTTTTTGTCCAACTGTAATGAACTGGATCTTTGCTTTTTATTTTGCAACACTTCCGGTTATATGGTTGTGGATCTTTGTTTTTTTTTATTTTGCAAAGTTTCAGGTTATATGGCTATGGATCTTTGTTTTTTCGGTTATATGGCTGTGGTAGGTTTATTTGAAAGTTGACTTTTTCGGGGCATGACACGCCTTATTGTGAAGGATTTCTTTTCCGAGTTTATAGTGAGCTTTTCATTCTAATTAAACTCTCAAAATTTTCTTTTGTTATTTTAGACTTTCCACTGTTGCATGCTACCGTTGGACTGGGACAGGATGAATAAAGCTCATTCTAATTAAACTCTCAAAATTGTTTTTTCTTATTTTTTAAACTTTCCTTTCCACTTGGGTTAATATTTTTGGGGTCCATTGTTGCATGCTACGGTTGGCACAGGATGAATAGAGAAAGGCTATCACAATTTCGCTGGTTTAGTCGCCCTTTTGGTTGTTGTCTCCTAAACGCATGTTAAGGTTGGTTTATATTAGGAGAATTGGTTCGTGGAAATCTGCATTTATTTTAGGTAATTGAGTATTATATATAATAAGAATTGGAAAGATGGATAGGAATATATCGAAAATAAAAAATATAGAAAAATAAGAAAAAATATACTTCTATATATTATTATGAAGGAAAAGAAAATAATGTTATTTATTTATATTTTTATAAATGTAATAATAATAACATTAAAATGTAAATGTAATTAAAATCTAGGTAAACAAATATATAATATTATTTTAATTTAAATTATTTTATTTATTATTTTTATTTGAAAATTAAGAAAAATTATCTTTAAAGTAAATTGACAATAATATTTTTATAAAATTATTAGAATTTTCAGTTAAAATTTTATAAATTAGTTCCTTAATGAGTATGAAGTTTATTTTTTATTTAAAATTGTAAATCTATATATATATATATATATATATATATATATATATATATATATATATATATATATATATATATATATATATTCTAATTTATATAATTAAAATATATAAACTATGAATAATAATGTTTTGAACTAAAAATTGTAGTCCATCAAGATAGGATGAGGATGTTGGAATGGAAATAAAATATTTTGGGAATTTTGCTTCTGTGATCGATAAATTGTGTAAGAAATTCTTTCGGTGAAAATCACATGTAGGGAATTTTTGTCGACGCGTTTCGAACCAGCTAGTGTGGCTCATCATCAGGACAAGATGAGAAATCTGAACCAAAAAACCAGATTAAATAGACATGAATGCTCCAACTAGCCGTTAGTAAAATAACGGCTAGTTTGACTAATTTAATAAAATAAATTAAATTTATCAATAAAACTAAATCTTATTATGCATGATAAAATTATATTAAAAGTTTTTAATTTAAATTTAATTCAATATTAGTGATTTCCAATAAATATAATGTTAAAATAATTTTATTTTTATTTAAAAAATAAATAAAAATAATAATAATAATAATAATAATAAAATAAATAAAAAATAAAATAAATAAATAAATAAATTATATAATAATAATAAAATTAAATAAACAAATAGAATAGAATAAAATAAAATATATAGGAATAAAAATAAAATTAAATATTTAAAAATAAAAATAAAAATAAATAAATAGATAAATAATCGCCTAGTCCTGATGATGAACCACACTGGTTGGTTCGAAACGCGTCGACAACGTTCCATTATATGTGATTATTACCGAAAGAGATTTTACAATTTTATATGGATCACAGAAGCATAGATTCTAAAAATGAAAAATAAAATAAATATATAAAATAAAAATAAAAATAAAACAAAAACAACAATTAAAAATCTAAAAGAGAAATAAATCTAATAAACCAAATTAAATAGAATAAGTAATAAACAAATAAAATAATAAAAAGAAATATAAAAATAAAAATAAAATATTAAATAATATAATTTTATAGCTAAATAAATTCATACAGTAATAAGGAGGCGAAAAAAATAAAATAAATTAATTAATTAAAAATTAAAAATAAAAATAAATAAATAAATAAATTTTTATCTATATAAATATATATAAAGAAAAGGAAGCTAGAGGGAAAAAAAACAACTAAGAGTGAAGAGCAGGAATCCAACATCTACTAACACTCCACCCATCGTCCCTATTAAGGTTGACAGGCCTCTTTTCGATCTCCAAGGCTTCCCTCAATTTGCGATGATGGAAATGGTCAATCTTTGCAATAACCTCAGCATCCTCAATACAGATGTGATGATTCGTTTTATCGGCATGCTCTGCTAAGGCAGAGGACCGAGATCTACAATGTCTGAGGTTAGCGATATGTTCCTGAATCCTTTGATTAATGGATCGACCAGTTTCACCAATGTATGGCGTCCCACAAGAACACGGAATCATGTAAACACCCTTACTATCTTTAGGGCAAATCAGGTCCTTAACCGACCTAAGCGAGCTCCTGATGGTGCGAAGGGGCTTGAAGGTTGAGGAAACATTATGCTTTTTTAAGATCCTAGCGATCTTATCGGTAGTACCTTGGATGAACGGAAGGTGAACTCCAGAGGACCGATCACAATGCTCTTTCTTAACCTTAGGACCTTTTTCAGCTTTTTGAAAAGCTCTAACACACTGAACCTTTCTATAACCATTCTTGCTAAATACATTAAAAAGATGAGACTTTTCACTTTCAAGGTGGTGCTCATCTGAGATTCTAAAGGCCCTGGTAACTAGAGTGTTGAGAACCCCAAGCTTCTGAGCCGGTGCAAGGTTCAGTGTGTTAGAGCTTTTCAAAAAGTTGAAAAAGGTCCTAAGGTTAAGAAAGAGCATTATGATCGGTCCTCTGGAGTTCACCTTCCGTTCATCCAAGGTACTACCGATAAGATCGCTAGGATCTTAAAAAAGCATAATGTTTCCTCAACCTTCAAGCCCCTTCGCACCATCAGGAGCTCGCTTAGGTCGGTTAAGGAGCCGATTTGCCCTAAAGATAGTAAGGGTGTTTACATGATTCCGTGTTCTTGTGGGACGCCATACATTGGTGAAACTGGTCGATCCATTAATCAAAGGATTCAGGAACATATCGCTGACCTCAGACATTGTAGATCTCGGTCCTCTGCCTTAGCAGAGCATGCCGATAAAACGAATCATCACATCTGTATTGAGGATGCTGAGGTTATTGCAAAGATTGACCATTTCCATCATCGCAAATTGAGGGAAGCCTTGGAGATCGAAAAGAGGCCTGTCAACCTTAATAGGGACGATGGGTGGAGTGTCAGTAGATGTTGGATTCCTGCTCTTCACTCTTAGTTGTTTTTTTTCCCTCTAGCTTTCTTTTCTTTATATATATTTATATAGATAAAAATTTATTTTTTTATTTTTTTATTTTTTTATTTTATTTTTATTTTTATTTTTATTTTTTTTTTATTTTTTATTTATTTATTTATTTTTATTTATTTTATTTTATTTTTATTTTTTTTCGCCTCCTTATTACTGTATGAATTTATTTAGCTATAAAATTATATTATTTAATATTTTATTTTTATTTTTATATTTCTTTTTATTATTTTATTTGTTTATTACTTATTCTATTTAATTTGGTTTATTAGATTTATTTCTCGTTTAGATTTTTAATTGTTGTTTTTGTTTTATTTTTATTTATATATTTATTTATTTATTTATTTTATTTTTCATTTATTTATCTATTTATTTATTTTAATTTTTAATTTTAATTTTATTTTTAAAAATTTAATTTTATTTTTATTCTTATATATTTTATTTTATTCTATTTTATTTGTTTATTTAATTTTATTATTATTATTATTATTATTATAATATATATATATATATATATATATATATATATATATATATATATATATATATATATAATTCATTTATTTATTTATTTATTTATTTTTATTTTTTATTTTATTTTTTTATTATTATTATTTTTAAATAAAAATAAAATCATTTTAACATTATATTTATTGGAAATCAGAATTAAATTTAAATTAAATACTTTTAATATAATTTTATCATACATAATAAGATTTAGTTTTATTGATAAATTTATTTTATTTTATTAAATTAGTCAAACTAGCCGTTATTTTACTAACGGCTAGTTGGAGCATTCATGTCTATTTAATCTGGTTTTTTGGTTCAGATTTCCCATCTTGTCCTGATGATGAGCCACACTAGCTGGTTCGAAACGCGTCGGCAAAAATTCCCTACATGTGATTTTCACCGAAAGAATTTCTTACACAAAATAAAATATTGTCAATGATCATCTACACACAACAATATTGGTGAGAGGAATTACAAATGGAGAGCTCTAAAATATCAACACATGCCATAATATGAACATATGACAATTATACACCTTAATTTCAAGAAAACAAAATGTACCTAGATATAAATTATAACGAAGCCTCGTTGATCGATGAGTTTGACCTCATTGAAGGGGTGGAACTCCCTTGAGGTTCCTTTGCTCCACCATTGGATGGAAAACATAGATCCCCCCCCTCAATGGCATTTTATTCCTCCATGTGTACAAAGAGAAAAACATGGATGTTGATGCTTAGTCCAAGCGCAGTCTCCCTCTCTAACCTAAATGTTTTTTAAATTTTTTATTTGCAGTTCTATATATTTATTGGGATCTTTTGAGCTCTGAAATCCATGTTGGATACTCTCTGGAATGTTTTTTTTCACAGAAAATTTGTCTTTTCGAACTATTGTTTAGGCTAGACCTTCTTTCCTTGCCTCTTAGCTCCTATAATGCTCTATCTTCATAATTTGTTTCTTTGTTCTTCCTAGTATAGACATTGTTGTGTCACCCTTTCTCTAGGGAAACTGCGGACTACACTTGAATTATGTAACTTCTCATTTCATTAAGGAAGAATATTTTTTTTTATTCTGATAGAAAAGAGTTTGACCTTGTTGAAATTGTTAATGCAGTTTGTTGCCTAAGAACATGCACTTCATTAAATGACATGCCTTTGTCATAATGTCATGGTTTATGATCACTTTAAAATTTAATTTGTTTCTTTTGCGTGATGTAGACTTTTGTGTTCTTTCATTTGGTTTAAAATATCTTTATTATTTGTTGAATGATTGTTATATAGAATTTATCCAATTGGTAATAATATTAAAAATTGTCATATCCACAAAGGTGATTAAACATTTTTTACTTCCTACTTACTATTTCTTTATTATGTTTTCTTGTTACATGGTTTTTTAAATGTATACATGTTTATCCATGTATTATATTTTTTAATATTAATAATAATAATAATAAAGTAAAGTTTAAAAAAAAAAAAAAAAAAAAAAAAAAAATTGAAGATAAAAAGTATTAGAAAATAAGTGTTTTAATATCTAATATAAGTGATAAATATTATAAAAATAACACCATATATTATATAACATATAATCTCTAATCTCTAATCACTTGAATAAATGAATATATAAAGTAATTAAGTAAAAATATAATTTGGAATATATATATATATATATATATATATATATACTCCCCAAAACATATTGTTGAAGTTAAAACTCATTTGGATTGTTTAATCTCAAGACACCCCTATTTAATTCCAAGAACCCAGACAATTAAAAACCTTAAATTAAAGAAAATACAATGTCCCTATATATATCTTTAGGCCATATTTAGTCCCGATGAGTTTTGACCTCTGAGAAGGGGGCGGAAGTCCCTTGAGGGATCTAGGGGGAGTTAGAGTCAAGGGGGAGAGATATATTATCAATGAGAGTAGAGGGTGGGAAAGGCGAGGGAAAGAGATGGGAGGTGGGAGAGAGAGATGGAAGAAAGAAAAAGAGTAGGAGGATCGAGATGAAATCAGAGCTTTATGGGGAAACAGTGAGCGGGGAGGGAAGAGGAGGAAATAGAGAGAGAAAGCGGAAACCAAAGTTCATAACTTCTGCTTAATGTCATCAAAAGGAAAAAGAAATATCATTTAAATTTGATTTAACAGTCTTATCTATTTTTGAAGTTTTGCTCTTACCCTGTCTGTGGGACTTTCACTATTAATAAAGTTATATCATGAGGAGTCTCAATATGGAAATTGAAAACTTGTTTCCCAGATGGCTTGGATAATACCAGTAGGGATGAGTTTATTAAAGTTCTGTGAGTGGAACTCAAGTTTACAGTCCAAAATAGAATTTCTGGAATAGCGTGAAACTGGCGACTCACACTGTGCTCTTAGTCTGAATTAAATTTGCATTCATTTATAGTGGACTAGTATGCTCCAGAAGCGATCTTTTTCACTTTCCATATGCAAATTTTGTGCGAGGATGGCGGGGATCTTGACTAGGAAGCGTACGGATCACAAGTCAACAAAAAAGGAGTACTGGTATTTCCAGAATCTTACACAGGTGGACAAACTAAAAGGGATGACAGTATTGAAGTATCTTGTTGTTGTTGGCATTGAATTGGACGATAGGTGATAGCGAGGGAAAGTATCTTATCTTATATCGATCAAGAAGATTTTGGCGCTCAAAGCTGCTGAAGGACCCAAACAAAGTATCCTCGAGAGCTCGAGTAAAAAATCACAAAAGTCCACCACACGTTACTGCATATGAGATTAACATACAAATGGTTCCACATATTTAAGTTTTAACATATGGTAGGGCCAACCCCTGAACCATAAGACCTTGTGACCAAGGCGAAACCAATAACCATAAATGATTTGTATATTCGCATGTTTAATTAAACACTAAATCACGTTAAAAAAGTTCTTGGATTAGCACATAAAGCTTCTTGTTCTACGTGCTTAAATGCGGGGTTAGCACTAAACAACGCTTAATTAGTGCTAACCACGATTTATTACCTTAATGATGATTAAGTTGTTGAACACTAATTTGGAGAACGCAGTTAGCATACTAGTCACGGTTGCAGTTGGTGGAGTTTTTCTAGGTGAAACTGGCAGAGGTCATAACTAAGGCAGTTTTCGATCAATTGAGTTGCAGAAAGAGGCTAGATGACCATTCTTGGCCATTCTGGACTCAATGGTGTAGGTTTCAGAAGCAATGGAGCACTTCTAGATGGGATTTTTCCAGCTTGAAGTTTAAGGGTACCAAGGGCCACCAAAAGGTTTGGCCATATCTGCTTCACCTAGAGACCAATTGAAGAACAAGAAGAGGCTATATAGCCATCATTGGCCATTATGGACTCAATTGTGTAGGTTTTAGGAGAAATGGAGCACTTATAGATGGAATTTTTCCAACTTCAAGTTTAAGGATGCCTAGGGCCACTAGAGGGTTAGGCCATATCTCCTTCACCTGAAGACCAATTGAAGAGCAAGAAGAGGATAGATAGCCATTCTTGGTAATTCTGGACTCAATGGTGCAAGTTTAAGAAGAAATGGAGCACTTCTAGATGGGATTTTTCCACCTTAAATTTTAAGTATTCCCAGGGCCACTAGAGGGTTAGGTCATATCTGCTTCACCTGGAGACTAATTGAAGAGCAAGAAGAGGCTAGATAGCCATTCTTGGCCATTGTGGACTCAATGGTGTAGGTTTTAGAAGAAATGGAGCACTTCTAGATGGGATTTTTCCAGCTTGAACTTTAAGGATGCCTAGGGCCATGAGACGGTTAGACCATATCTGCTTCACCTCGAGACCAATTGAAGAGCAAGAAGAGGCTAGATAGCCATTCTTGGCCGAATAGGTTTCAGAACCATTTTAGCACTTATGGATGGGTTTATAGCAAAGTTAAGCCTATGGGTGCTATGGAAAACCAGCATGTTGAACCAGATCTTGGAGGATTTTGAGATGGAGATGGTCTTGTAGGGGTCTTCCAACCTCCGTATGTTTGCAGCAATAGCCTTTGAAGCAATGTTGTAGCTACTTCTCATCTTTTCTCTTTATGTGTTTTAGAGAAAAAGAATGTTTATGTACTTGCAGTGTTTTAGTACATGTTGATTCTCTTTCAAATTGGAAGAAGGGATCTTGATGCAAGATGCCCATGTGTTGCTGATAGTTGCTTGAGTGACTGTAGGTCAGTAAGTGCAAGGTAAAATAAACTTTGTAGGAGTTGTTTCTTTGTAGTAGAAACTTACCATTTCAATTCAGCACTTTGATGCACTCTTCATGTTGAAACCTTGAGCATAATGATAATGAATCATGCCTTCAGAGTTGATTCAAGGAGATGTAGCCCAGGAGGGGTGAACTCCTTCAACAATGGATTGTGTAATGTTGTTTGATGCATCTTTCCATTCATTGTTTGATGATTTCATGTTTTAAAATTTGTTCATGGAATGATCGTAAGAAAGACACTTAAAAGAAACTCTTGAAATAACCCATTGTTCAGTACAAATCTTATGCACATAAGAAGCAAGCATGTTTATATTCTGAAGGGGAAATTAGCAGAGCATTTACTAATAATCCTACATTCATATTAGTTACATTATAACAACCTAAAAGCATTAAGATGAGAAATAATGGTGTTCCATCTAAATGATGGACTAGCACCTATTACAACCACTATGGTATATGTAAGTTTGGATCGGCATGCAAGTTTAATCATCCAATGACATGTTTTTCTTATAGTCCATCATCTTCTTCCCTTTCAGAGATACCAATGGCTCCATATTTACTCCTTTCTTCTATGCTACTACCTTACGACATTTCCTTTTCAACATGTGGTGCAATTTCTAGTTATATGTCCCAAAAGAATAAAAATTGAAATCAAGGTGCCTAAATAAGATTCGTTGAGCTAAAAGTGTGATTAAGAGCAAGTAACAAGAATGATAACAAAAAGAAAGTTTTCATATAGTGATTTAAGTGTAACACAAGTTCCCATCGATTAATGATTGACCTGATACCACAAATGGTTTTGAACGCTAAACTCAACAATATGTGTAAGTAAAACTTTA
The DNA here is from genome assembly GCA_034641835.2 of Pinus albicaulis. Taxonomy (NCBI): domain Eukaryota; kingdom Viridiplantae; phylum Streptophyta; class Pinopsida; order Pinales; family Pinaceae; genus Pinus; species Pinus albicaulis. The sequence goes on along the minus strand of CM076575.1, from coordinate 1,606,217,514 downwards.
TTGCACCACTACCATGAGAAATTATACAAGTGGATTTTCGTGTTTACCATCATTCTTATAATTTTCACTTTTAAATGGTTTTACTAACCAACTTCAAATATCTAAACTTAATTCTTGATGATGAGTGGTGAAATAAATAGAAACATTAGACACATCAAAGATACAAATAATGAAAATTCTAAAAATAAAAATAAATATGATTACGAGCTATAAAAATATACATTTAAAAAAAAAGTGAATTTTTATTTTAAAATATTTTTATAAAATGTAAATTTTCATTTTAAAACATTTTTATAAAATATGAAAATCGACGTAGCCCATCAGCATTATTTTCAGTGACATGATATAACCTTAAATCCATTTGGTATCAAATCTCATAATACTTCTAGGTACTTAGAAGTATTTCCTTTATAAAAAAATTTCAATTATCAATTGGAATGCTTGAAGAATTAAAAAGCAAAGCTTTATCAAAATTTATAAATATAGAGGATTTGCCCGCATGTAAGTGAGATCTATTAAGGGGCTGTCGGAAAGCATCCATCTGATACACAATAAACAAAAATAGACGCAACACTTGGACTACGAAAATACTACATTTAGATGCAAGATTTGCAGGAAAACTGGTCATTTACAAAATACATGCCCAGATGCTAAAAGAGAAAACAGGAAGAAGAAGAAAACAGGGAAAGCAACCAAAGGATGGCAATTTCCCTTAGGAGGTCCAAAGCAAGAGACTGAAGACGAAGGAGAAATACCCATCTAGAATGAGAATAAATAGATTGAAACTGAGCTAGGGACTCAAGAACAAGAAGTACAAGAACCTCTTGGAACAAACAGGGCGACACAGTTGGCACAGCCTGAAGAGGACTTAATGCAAACGTAAGCACATTCTGATGTAAGATCAAAAGCAAACAAGAGAGCACATGTATTCGAAAGTTCAGATTCAGACAAAGAAAACACCACAAGGAACAATGAGTTGGCCTTGGTTCCTTCCTCTCTACACTCGGGGAATTGGAAAATTGTCCAAAAGCGAAAAGGCAAGCGTGAAAAGCCCAGCCCTGCTAGCACCTTGTAATTTTAGGTAGTTATACTAGCGTTGTGCATGCACACACGTGCCCTTTGGGTGTTTTAATTGGTTGGTAGCCTCGCTACTTTGATTAGTGTGCTTAAGCACACGGGCCCTTTGGGCGTCTCGAAATGCTTAAATGCATCTGTAAAATGTAACTTTCATTAAATCTAATATAAAGTTGTTGATTTTTTCTCTGGGAAAAAAAGGTAAGATCTAGTATAAGAAATTGTGCTTATGATCCATTATGTCCCATAATACATATCCATATATGTCTAATACATGTTATGATTTAAGCAATAAAATCATAAACTATCAATGTGGTCTTCGTGAAATCATCCCTGTTTTAGAAAGTTTAAAAGGAGAATTATTATTATGAGTGGAAATCAGGGAAAAAATTAATAAAAAAGTGTTACAAAATATTTTGATATCATTAATTAACTATAAATTAAAGAGATGATTTTTTCACAAAGGAAAGATTATCAAAGATTAAGCTTCCTTTGAATTATTCCCTCTTCAAATAAAAAATAAGAGAATTCATATGCATGGTTTGTTAAATTATGCATTATGATGATAATGAGTTTGTAAATGATGTTATTTTAGGTTTTATTATGAGAATAGTTTGTAAATGATGTTATCTTAGGTTTTACTATGAGAATATTTTAGTAAGCTAAATTCAACTATGTTGAGTTTTTATTTGAGATTATAAATGAATCACAAGTAAATTTTTATATTTCGAAGTGCTTGAGGTATAAATCTTTATTGGTCAATCTTCTTATATATCGACAATCAACTTATTTTACATACTTAATATTTCATAGGATTAATTAGTAGGGAATAATTCTTTTAGTTTTTTAATGCATTCAAGTGTCGAAGAAGAAAGGATAGCCAAATAGTTGAAATTTTTTATTTATTTATTTTTTTTTTTTATGAATTTATGGTTGTTGTGTATACTTTGTTTGACAATGAACTTCCAAAATTTTTCATGAATGCAATAATCCATTACAAATAAATCCAATTAATCCAAAATTAAATACTTGAGATTGGTATATCTATCAACATTATACATTGATAAGGGTATATGTTTTGAGTTGAAACCTTTTAAACACCTTATTTTCCTGTCCCTATAATTTTTTCCTTGTAGTTTTCCATGTAAAGACTAAACTTTGATTATATAATTTTGTGTTAAATAATAAAATGGTATCTTTTCCACTACATGCATAGATTTCATCTTTCATTGTAAGATACATAAATGCCTTTGATATTGTTGAAAACATGTTAAATGATTTAAGTTTTGAAGAAGATATTATTTGGCATCATGATCCATCTCATGCAATATCTAACATGAGGCTTGTAATAAGTTGTATCCGGGTTCAAAAAATATTATCCTTCAAGTTCGAAAATTTCCTAACCTAATATGTATTCGGACAAATTCATTGAAATTTGATTTGGTTCGATCCCATAAATTTTTTTTTTTTGAATGAAGGGTAAAACCTTAAAGTTGTGAAACCCTTGACAAAACCCTAAAGTCGTGATCGCCCACATTCATTCAGCGCCTTAAGCAGCCCCAACTACTACCTACATAGTGCACAATATTGTATTTTGTCACCTTGGGCTCGGCCATGTCATGCAGGTTCTATAGAAATTCCTTGTAGATTCAAACTGCTAATTGTAATTTACTAAAACAATAGACTTGAATCTACTCTATCAACTGTAGAAACAATTAAACAATCATGAAATCACGAAGCATACAAGAGAAAAAATTCAATCAACACATTACACAATGATTTCCTAGGGTAATACACAACTAAAAACCTATCCTATTTGTATATTGCATTAGTCAGAAAAATATGAGAAGATTACAACACTTTTCTCAAGCCCGAGCAACCTCTGCACTATCTCTATCTATCTCATTGCTTCCTAGACAAGCCTTGGCCAATACTTAACCAATTTTATGCTTGCCCAAGTCCCTATTTCCTTGCATTGTTCAATTAGGAATTATCCCCTAATGATTAAAGAAATTCATCATCCATAACTATGCAATCCATCATAGTCCTTCCTCTGACTGCATGCACCACCTATATAATTTGTATGATTATACAACTGATAGTACACTCCCCTTGAAATTCAATATCAACTAGGTAACTCATAGATCACACATGCATGAGTTATTTATGGTTGATTTATCAATTAACTAGTTGAACACTGAAGTTGCTCTCCATTGCTAGACCTCCTTCTAGTTCCTCCAATAGTTGGAACTAGTTTAAATGACTTTAATTAATTAATTACAACTCAAAATAAACTCAACCTAGGCTCCTATAAAGTAGGAACCACTCTACATGACTCAAGTTAGACCCTCAACTCGAATTATCTGAACCAACTAAGTAAAACTAACTTAGTAAACTCGTACAAGTTTTCATGTGATGTGGAATTACAATTTTCTTCTAATTTAATTCAAGGGAAAATTAAATTACAATAATACTTGGTGCCATTTTCAACGCTCCCTCTTAGCAAGAAAAGGATTATCATATACCCCAAACCTGCCTCTATGGAACTCAAATTTGCCTCTTGACAATGCCTTAGTCAAGATATCCACATCTTGTTCCTCTATAGGAATGTACTCTAGGAACATGATCCGCCCTTGCACACAATCTCATAGATTGTGGTACCAACTGTCGATATGCTTTGATCGATCATGAAAAACTGGATTCTTAGAGAGTTTGATACAACTTCAATTTTAACGGTAAATCATTGTAGGATCCATCTACTGACAAAATAACCCAACAAGGCTCTTCCTCATCCAGATAGCCTCACAAGCTTCTTGGCTAGTAGCCATGTACTCTGCTTCTGTTGAACTAAGTGCAATTGATCTCTCCTTCCTATTGTACTAGGAAACTGTTGTTGACCCAATACTGAAGATTCCTCCTGATGTTCTCTTCCTATTTGATGGACTCCCTGCCGAATCCGCATCTGTGAAGCCTTGCAATTTCACTCCCTCTGTCTCTCTGTACCAAAGACCAAATTGACTGGTGCCTCTGAGGTATCTCAACGCATGCTTAGTTTCCTTCCAATAGAGTTTGGTTGGCTTAACCATTGCTTGAATAAGTTGGCTAACTGCATAACACATGTTCGGTCATTTGTTCATCAGGTACATAAGTGAACCCACAAGATGCTTGTAAATGGAAGCCTCCACCACTTCACCTGACGTAGAATATTCCTTCCTCCAATTACCGGCTAAAGGATTCTCCATGGGTTTGTTTCTCTCCATGTGAAGCTTCTTCAGTATCTCGTTGGCATACTTTTCCTGACATACAAACAGTTCCCCATCTCCTTGACAAAATTCCAAACCAAGGAAATAATGCATGAGTCCCATGTATTTCATCTCGAATTCTCTTTCCAAACCCTCTTCACAAGATTTTATTAGATTCTCATCACCTATTATAATTAAATCATTGACATATAATACTATAATCAATAATTTACCTTCAACAACAATGTGGTAAAGGTTTTCATCTGCTTCAATTTTGGTGAATCCTAACCCGATGAAAGATCAATCGATCCTAGTGTACCAAGCACGAGGTGCTTGTTTCAATCCATACAATGCTCACTTGAGTCTGCACAGATGCGACTCTCTATCGAAGGTCTCAAATAATTATGGTTTCTCTATGTACACCTCTTCCTCAATCACTCAGTTGAGGAAAGTTGTCTTCGCATCCATTTGATTTATCTTCCATCCCATTTGCGCTGAAAGGGCTAGAATTGATCTAATTGAGGAGTACCTTGCTACTTGAGAAAAGGTCTCCTCGTAATCAATTCCCTCCACCTAAGAGAACCCCTTGGCCGTAGATTTGGCCTTGCATTTCTCGACACTCCCATCTATTGCTTTCCTAACCTTGTAGATCCACCTAGAACCTACCACTAACTTGTCTCTAGCCTTGGGACAACATCCCAAGCATTGTTCTTGATAATGGAATCATATTCCTCTACCATGGCATTAACCCATACTGGTTATTGCACTACTTCCTTGAATGCGGATGGCTTAGTATCTACACTCTCACTCATCCAATCCATGTAGCCAGTGTATTGATCTGGTGACCTCCTCTACATGTGTTGTGATTTGGGTGCTCCCACATTCTCTCTAGCATCATTCATCAAATTTTCAACTTATCTGGTGCACTTTCTTCCATCTTTGGATGTCTCTGTATGAGTGGGTGCTTCCACTCTCTACTCCTCTACTTGTGGTTGCTCCACAACATCCTGAGGTTCTTCCTTTGGAGATAAAATATCCTTATATGCATGCAACTAAAGCTCCCTCTCAAGGGAACATCTCGTGGCCTTCTCTTCATCAAAATTCACATCTCTACGAACAACTTCCATCTTGTGAGATGGAAATAACTCAAGATCTAGATCTCATTTTATAATAAAACTTTTGAAATTCAATTTATAACTTAAACATATAACTGAAAAATTGAATACTTGTGACGGTGGATTGGGCACATCTCCTAAGGGTGGCTCTAAAAGAAAATCATCTCCAGAAACCTAAAATTGCAAAATAACTCAACATCTAGATCTTATTTTTTAAACTTTGAAACTACAATATATAACTTAAAAACATATTTAAGTGAAAACAATTTCATACTTGTGATGGTGGATTTGACACATCTCCTAACAGGGAAGAAAAGGGTAATTCCATTACAAAAACATCAGACAGGACTAGAATCTGTAAACATTTAATTATATACATGTACATGTGTACACAATAATTTATTTTAACAATATGTCATCATGTTCTGATATATAATAATAGATTAAAATAATTGTGCATCAACATCATGTTCACTTAAAAAACACTAACATGTGCCAACATATCATCTTGATTGTGAGAACTTGAAGCTTCGACCATGATATTAACATCTTCGTTCATCAAGCGTGAGAACTGAAAATGGTTTTCACATATATGATACATTTTTGTTAGATTAACATATACAAATAAATGTATGTATATGTATTTATTATAGATTGTACATGTGTTAAAATATTCACTCTAACCATTAACACATATTGATCCCATGCCCTCTTCGTCATGAATAATTAGGTCCTACCACCCATTGTGACAATTCTTTGCATATGTTTTGAGCTCTTCAATACTCATGTTTTCTATCTCATCATCTGTATGATACGCAAAATCATCAAGTGCATTCTCTCGTGCTCTTTGTCGATTCATACAAACATCAACTCCACCAAGTCCACTCTGAACATTGTCTATGATGACATCCCTTGCTTCTCAACTAATTTGAAAAGTGTCATCCATCTTTGACAGCCAAGTTTCCACATGAAGAGGTCGACTTACCAATGGTGGCTCGGGGCGAGGCAAATCAACATCACACTTAGCTCCCCTACAGTCACATAATTGACCTTTCCCATAACCAAAAAATTCAGAGGGAAGGTCAGTATAATTAGGTTTCATTCCAAAAAAGAATTATGCATAAAATAACTTTTCAAAATAAACAGGAACCTCGTCATTCCACCGTAGTCTTCCATAAGCAGCAAGGTGCCTATCATACAAATGGCAAGCTATATCAGGATGCTTGAAATATTGCACCTTTAGCATCTTTCTTTTCGTCCATTCTTTGAAATTAAACATAGACTTGGTCATTTCTGTTGTAACACTGTGTTTAACAACCTCCCATGTATCGGGACCCATCATTGTTTCCTTTATTTTCCTCATCACTTCTACAAAGGTATCAGTGGTTGGCCCAAGCATTTTGTACACATCTACAAGTTTGCTTAAAGAGTGAGTAACTATTTATAAGCTTTCTCGACTCTCAGCACGGATTTTCAAAGACATGAGATCTTTCTTCAATTTTGAATAAAGATATTGACACCTTTGTAATGTGCATTGTTGGATGTTTGTTTCCCAAGGTATATCGGAAATGTCAGACGGATAAGTCGTGGTTGGTGTACAACCTTCTTGAATAACACATTCTGGCCTACATCGTTTTGGAGCAACATTTTCACCCTCTACATCAATATATAATTTTTTGTATAAATAAAAAAACAAGTGAAAAAATTTATACAAATTGAATGAAAATAATATTCAGATTGATGGCCACCTCGAGATGGTTGGCTAACATCATGCCCATCCTGAGACTATTGAGAACCAGAACGACCATCGATTGGTTGAGAACCAACACGACCACCCATTGATTGACCTTCATGGGAATGCATATCACCACCCTCATGCAATTGGCCACCACCTATTGATGGGACACCAGGGGAATGTATACCACCACCAACCTCACGCGACGAGAGGGAAGCTTCATAAAAAAAATATGAATTTATAATCAATTCAAAAATACATCTATACATATAAATACATGTACATATGATTGATTAAATTGCGTGAACCATCCATGATTGCGTAAACCATGGCCATGCTCCATTTATGGAGTAGATACTCTTGTCCTCCTAACTCCTAAAAAATAAAAATAAAAAAATTTATTAAAAGCTAATTTAACTCACAAAATGATAAAAAAACACAATTCCATATGTATACATGGATATATATATATATATATATATATATATTCAATAAAAAAATCAATTTCACATGTATACATGTATGTATAGAGATAAGATTATATATTCAAATGCCATTTAAAAACATGCACATTTAATATAAATACCATCAACATCTATCGATCCATGATCCCCCTCTCTCGTAGAGGCAAGGTATTCTATTGATCTTCGCCTTTCATCCTCCATGATATATATATGGATATCTACAGTGGACATTTACAATTATTTTTAAAATACTATTTAAAATAAAAATAAAAAAATTAATGTAATTTAGTACACAAATTATGTAAAATGCAACTTTCAAAGCACAAATTGATGTGTTAAATTCAATTTAAACAAAAAATTGTTGAAGTCCTCACATTTTAATTTAATAAAACGCGAAGTTCACTAAGTTGCGCTTACATGGTGGGAGCACACTTGGTATATAATTGAAAAAAACACATGGTCATTAAAAATGGCGCATTTATAAGTAAAAAACACACACATATCAAAGATATGTTACAATGTCCATCAATAAATTTTGAAGGAGAGTGTCTCAACACTAATTCATCTTTGAGAGATGAATCTTGAATTGTCATTGCCCCCCTATAATACTAATTCATCTATTAATTCATCTTTGACAGATGAATCTTGAATTGCCATTGCCCCACACAATAGATCACTAGACATCTTATTAACATTTGCACAATGCCTTATACTAGAAAATTGAAATTATATAACAATATTGTTTGTTTTTCCATGCAGTTGTTTTACCCTCTCCTTCTTAACTTGGTACACGCCTTTCATCTGGTTGCACAAAAGTTCATAATTGGTGAAAACTACAATTCCGTTTGATCCATACTCCCTAGTTGTTCCCAAGCCTTCTATCAATGCAATATAATATGCATTGTTATTTGTTGTTCTTCACAGTATATTCATTTTCCTTTGGAGGACCTTGTTAGTCGCAATATTTCAAAGCACATATGTAATCATTGCTTTCCCTGGATTGGGATAACAAGAAACATCTATGCATAATGTCCATTTTTCAACCATCTTTAGTGGGTTTTTTTATCCCTGAAAAAAAATAAAAATAAAAAATTCAACAAAATATATTAAATGAACATTTATTGCAAATGCATGGGAGAAATGACATGTACATGGTTTTCCTTAAAGTTTATGGGTGAAATTACATGTACAGGGTTCCCAAAAACACTAGCAAATGTCCTAAAGTTTATGGGAGAAATGACATGTACATGGTTCCCAAAAACACTAGCAAAAAAAACAAATTCAATAAAATATATTAAATGAACATTTAATTCAAATACATGAGAGAAATGACATGTACATGGTTTGCCTTTAATTTTATGGGTGAAATGACATGTACATGGTTCCCAAAAACATTAGCAAATGCCTTAAGTTTATGGGAAAAAGTTTATGGGTGAAATGACATGTACATGGTTCCCAAAAACACTAGCAAATGCCTCAAAGTTTATGGGAGAAATGACATGTACATGGTTCTCAAAAAATTTATGGGAGAAATGACATGTACATGGTTCCCAAAAACACTAGAAAACACCTTAAAGTTTATGGGAGAAATGACATCTACATGGTTTCCAAAAACACTAGCATTTTCCTTATTGCAAAAGCCTTAAATTTTATGGGAGAAATGACATGTACATGGTTCCCAAAAACACTAGTAAATTCCAACTTTATGAGAGAAATAACATGTACATGGTTTCCAAAAACATAGCATTTTCCTTTAAAATATATTAAATGAATATTTATTACAAATGACTTAAATTTTATTGCAAATGCATGGGAGAAATGGCATGTACATGGTTTCCAAAAATACTAGCATTTTCCTTATTGCAAATGCCTTAAATTTATTACAAATGCCTTAAATTTTATTGCAAATGCATGGGAGAAATGACATGTACATGGTTTCCAAAAACACTAGCATTTTCCTTATTGCAAATGCATGAGAAAAATGACATGTGCATTTGCAAATGCCAACTTTATGGGAGAAATGACATGTACATGGTTTCCAAAAACACTAGCATTTTCCTTAAAAATATATTAAATGAACATTCTTGCAAATGACTTAAATTTTAGTGCAAATGCATGGGAGAAATGGCATGTACATGGTTTGCTTTAAAACACTAGCATTTTCGTTAAAAATATATTAAATTAAAGTTTATGGGAGAATGACATGTACATGGTTTGTCTTAAAGTTTATGGAGAAAAGACATGTACATGGTTTGTCTTAAGTTAAAAAAATATATTTAATTAAATTTTATGAGAGAATGACATGTACATGGTTTGCCTTAAAGTTTGCTTTAAAGTTTATTGCAGAAATTACATAGAAATGACATGTACATAGTTCCCAAAACACTAGCAAATGCCTTAAAGCCTATGGAGAAATTACATACAAATGACATGTACATGGTTCCCAAAACACTAGCAAATGCCTTAAAGTTAATGGGAGAAATGACACATGTACATGATTTCCCTTAAAATTTTCCTTGAGTCTATGGGAGAAAGCCTTGAGTTTATGGGAGAAATGACATGTACATGGTTTGCCTTAAAGTTTTCCTTGCCTAGAGTTTAAGGGAGAAATGACATGTACATGGTTTGCCTTAAAGTTTCCCTTAAAGTTTATAGGAGAAATACTTAACCAATTTTGTGTTTGCCCAAGTCCCTAATTCCTTGCATCATTCAATTAGGAATTGGCCCCTATTAATTAGTGAAATTCCTCATCCAAAGTTGCGCAATCCATCACATTCCTTCCTCTGACTGCATGCAACACCTGTGCAATTTGGATGATTATACAACTGATAATACACGGCCCTTGAACTCCAATCTCAAGTGGGTAACTCATTGATCACACATGCATGAGTTATTTGTGGTTGATTTATCAGTTAACTAGTTGAACACTGAAGTTGCACTCCATTGCTATACCTCCTACTAGTTCCTCCAACAATTGGAACTAGTTTAAATGACTTTAACTCAGTTAAACTGAATTAATTAATTACAACTCAAAATAAACTCAACCTAGGCTCCTATGAAGTAGGAACCACTCTACATGACTCAAGTTAGACCCTCAACGTGAATTTTCTAAACCAACTAAGTAAAACTAACTTAGTTAAATCATACAAGTTGTCATGTGATGTGGAATTACAATTTTCTTCTAATTTAATTCAAGGAAAATTTAAATTAGAATATTTCTCAGTGCCATTTTCAACATGTTCCCTCCCCAAAAATCACTACCAAGGAGATCCCACCAACCAAAACCCTACAAGCTACAAGATCAAGGTTTCACTTTAACCCACAAATTATGTTTTAGCTCCACGACTAGTATGATGGTGCCCATTTGCACATACAATGTCATCACATGATAATCAACAGGAACAACGGTGGTTGGTCGACCCTCATCCTGATTCCCTACTCACATTTTCTTCTAGGCTCTAGCCTTCAACAATTATATTTCAATGTGCAAGCGTAAAGGGTTGAGTACTCAATTTTATATTCATGTTCTAATTTTCATTTTGTATACTCAATTTCATAAACTTTTTGATGTTATGTTTAAGTTTTAAATTTTATGTTTTATGAACATGATTTTAGATTATTAAAAAGAATATGTGTTTTTTTTTAAATATGTGTTTAATAATTAATCATGCTAGTACATTATTTTTCTTTTTGTCATATGTTATTTGAAGGTCTGTGTGTTGAATTTCAGGAAAAAATTTGTTGAAATCCATCTCCATGTATATTTGAGCATAAGTGGATTTAGGGAAATGCTCAAAGTCACAACTACAATTGTAATATTTTCCTATTGCATTTCCAATAGTAGCAAACACAGAAAATTTTCAAATATGTAAGGGAAGTTTCAAAAGTCTTACCCATATTGGAGTTGAGGTGATTATCACCGTAATTGGGTCAAAAGAAGGCGACTATGGATGCATGAAGAGTCAAACAATACCCCAGATTCAGGGCCCATAATCCCAAATGATCTTCTTATCCTTGTGATTGGAAAATAGAACAACAATAAAACACCAAGCCATGGGGAAAATATCTAGATCTTGATACAAAAGGGGTTTTCATGTGTTGGAAATTCAATTATGTAGATTAATCAATCACAAACAAACCCATTAAATCTACAAACCGAACCAAGATCCAAATAATATTTCGCACTGTTGACAACTCATCCCAAAGGGACATTATGTAATATTCCTAAATTAACTTGCAGCTAATTGGAATATTAAAGTTTTGTTATGTCACTTAGATAGGTGAATAAGTGGGCAGGGAGACCCATAAATCTCTTTATGAAGAATAAAACCACTTCTCATGTGAAAGTGGATCATCACTTCAACTTAATAATGCACCCTAAGGTGTGAATAGGGGCTAGAGCATGTGGACTAGGTCAATGTTGACCAGATCAACAGCAATGTTATGGAACTAGTGGAGGATTAATAGAGGATAGCACAGTCATTTAGGAGGAGTGTATGCATGAGAGTAGCTCCATTAATGAGTGGGACCCAGGGTGAGGATGTTCACCAAGCATAAAAGGAAGAGGATGACAGCATTAGAAGACATGGATTTGTATTATCGATTTTGATCTTTTTAGATCTAGATTTTCCATGTGACATATCTATGCATGCTTTTGTTGTTCAGCAAGGTCTGCAGTGTTGTTTAGCACAAGGGTGTTTCTGAGCGGAAATCCCACCCTCATCCTCGGGGGACTTCGAGTGCCTACTTAGGAGAGGTTATCTTGAGCTGCATTACCACTATCTGGCATTTGGCCAAGCTTCAGTGTCAGATACAATGTAGTCTATTCCAGATCTGTGTTGTGTTGCAGGGGTGTAGCAATGGAGGGTTGTAAAACCCCATTTCTGAGCTAGTTTTCCATTGGAGGGATCATCCTTTCATCCTGGAGGCTTGTGAGGAAGTCCTTGGAGCATCATTTCCATATTTGGCAACAGTCCAAGTAGCTACCATCAGCTACAGTGTAGTTTCCCTCAAGGAATGCATTATTTTAGAGAGCAGCTGCAACAATGGGTTTATTGCCCTATTTGGAGGAGTTAGGTTTTCATTGAGGGGATCAGCCCTTCATCTAGGAGATCTATTGGAGGAGGATCAGCCATCTCATATATCAGATCAGCCACCTCCTATCAATGATTCAGTGGCAGTGGTTATTCATCCCTAGGGTCCATATTTTCTATTTTTGTATAGTATGTATTTCCGGAAACCTTTTCTAGGTTGTCTTGGAAATTAGTTTTCAAGCATAGATCTCTAGTCTTAGCAATTTTGGATCATTGTATCAGTATTTATATATATTTCTATCTTTTAGTTGGTATTCTCTCATAGACAACACAGTTATAGCATTCCAACATTTCATGTATTAGCAACATTTCAAATTTAGGGGTATTCTTTCATGGGAGATTTGTTTGGCCAACTTGAGTGATTTTTTCCTCAAGACTTTGTACCTATTTTTCTGTTATAATCATAATGGAATGGCTCTATGGTTGTCTCATGTATTGATCCATTAATATTTATGCATATTTCCAGTTTTATGTCTTGTATTGCTGCTCTCCCAATTTTGGGATATTACAGTGGTATCAGAGCATAATATTGGCTTAGCCTGTGTACTTCAACTATTATGTCATCTAAATAGGCTTCTCATAGAAAGGATAAGATTTTCAAAAGATATGGAAGCAAGACTCCATTATCAGGAGGAAAGGAGTTCTCAAAACTTCTTCTTCAAACTATGCAAGGCATTAACAGAAACATCAAAGAGATGAGGATCGAGAGATATAGAGATTCTCCAAGAGGGTTTGTACATGAAGAAAGCTCCATTTTTTCACATTATGGGTATGAGAATTCAGCTACACCATCAAATCTACAACGTGGTACCATGCCTACATTCTTAGCAAGAGAAGAAAAGGAAGGAGACACGCCAAAGGAGGAGACTCTTGGTGACTATCTCCAATAATATGAATCTGAGTCTAGAAGATTCAAGGAGCATCTAAACTTCCAAGGGTTTTGTCAAATAAAATAAAATAGAAGACCTAGTAACCACAATTAAAGAAGAGGGTGCATGCATCACACTTTGGGTAGATTTTTTCTACCTAATTTTGATGGGTCACCCAAGAGCGCAACTAAGGCTTGGGTAGAGAAGCTAGACACATATTTTCAGCTGCATCAAGTTTCAGAAAAAGAGGCCATTAGAGTAGCAGTGCTGCATCTTGAAGGTAAGGCTTATGCCTGGTGGTTTTATGAATCTTCTTCATTGAGTAATGCAAATATATCTACTTATGCAAAGTTCACTAGGAGGTTAAGAGATTTGATCAAAGGCATTCTGAAACTTCCTTGGGTGAGCTAGCCAAACCCAAGAAATCAAAAGCTTTACATGAGTTGGAAGGATTTGTAATGAATAAAATAGTGTAAATAATGATTAATTAGTTAATTAGTAATTAGGTTGAAAGGGCATGTCTGATAATACATGACCTTTCGTGAAGAGGCACTGCGTAGGTATATAAGCAGGCCTCATTTGTAATTCTCAATCATCTATCTCATATCTCATTCATCATACTATCTAATATAATATTTGTATCCTCGTGGATATCTTTGTATTCCAAGTCTTTTGGAGCATTTATCTTGAGAAGGAACTTTGTTCACTTCAGGATCCATGAAACCAACTCCATTTCAGAATGTTGTTGAGGGGGTTAAAGATGTGAAAAATGCTTTGCCAAGGGAAAAAGCCCCACTTCAGCAAGAACTTTCTTCTCAAGAAGAATACATAAGAATTCCTCCTTCAAGAGGGAATCAAGCCAAAAGCTCTCTTGATGATGAGGTATTCTCCAATGATGAGGAGATGGAAGAGGAAGAGTTAGAAGGAGCCTCCAGCGTTGTAAAAGCAAGAGGAGATCTACCACTATTTGGAGATGGAGATGAAGCAATTGCTTTAACTAGAGGAGCTCTTGTATCCTTGCAAGAAGTTCCAAATGATCTCACATATGAATATCAAGAGCAGCATGTGTCTATATTGATAGGCAATGAGACTAAGCAGTGGAAGAAATATGTTCCAACATTGACCAAAGATTTGGGGACATACACTATGATAGATCACTTATTTGTGATTAAGACTCTTGACACCAAAATAACATTGGGTGTGCATGGGTTGATTACATTGGAGAAAGATACCTTAGACTGTGAGATATTGTAGGAGGTAGGTTAAGATGAGAAGGGTGGCCAGCATCAAGTGATTGGGAACATACACACCCATACTTTTCAGGAGGTTTATGTACAGAAGCAGGAGGATGATTTGCACAGTGAAGGCAGGGAAAAATCAGTCCACTCACATATACAGCCTGCTCTAGGCCTTGATGTCTCATTACATGGAGGCATTCCACCAGGGAGGCCCCCTGATTGGAAGATGATCAAAGAGTTCTCTCAACATGGTGCATCATTGATATATTTAGCTAATGAAGGAACCTTGGGACGAGCTAGCACAGCGTAGAGAACCTTTGATGGGTTCCAAGGAGGGATGAGAAATTTTATGATATGGACATTGCCATCTCCCACTCAGCTATTGGCACTGCCAGATGATGATTTAGGAATCTATGATGATACAAGCATGGTGTCAAAGGAATACTCCATAACCTTGCAGAAGCAAATGATACTTCCACACATGAGGAAGATTTCTGAATTTGACAAGAGGTTATTAACACTCTTGCATGCATTGGCCAAACTATGGAAGTTTTGGATGGGAAATACCTTCCAAGAGGAGGTTGACCTCCATGTACTTCAATCTTGTCTTGGGAAAGATCAGCTGCAATGGAGGCAACAAAGGTGGGGTAACAGTAATCCAAAATGTGGCTTTGGCATTGAGCATGTCAAAGAGGAGAGATATTATGTGACAGGTGCTTCATTTCATATTTCAACAGTGTTGTCATTGTTGGGGAGCATAGATCCATATTAGGAGTCCCAACTATTGGTGGAATATTCCAAGAACCTCCTCACATGTAAGGTTCTTGATGGGCAAGTGAGAGATGGGAGGTATAGAGTGGTTGATGGATTCATTTATTTCCATGATCAGATCTACTTGACTAGAGACTCCAAGGTCAAGGAGGAGAATTCTACATGTAGCATATGAGGCACTCTTTTCAAGACATGTAGACTTCATTGAGTCTTATTACATCATCATGGAGGGATTCTATTGGGAGGATCTCAAAGAAGATGTGCTCCAACATCTCAAGAGGTATGTAGTTTGTTTGATGAATGAGGGAGAGAGAAACCACCTTACAAGGTTGTTTCAGTCACTTCCCCTTTTGATGAAGAGATGGGAAGGTTCATCTAAGGACCTCTTCACCAGCTTGACTACAATATATGGTAAGGATTGTGTCTTGATTCTTATTAATCAACTAACCATGTATGATCATTCCTTTGCCATACATTTGCAACACATTGCTCCACAAGAGAGCAAGGCTCTCTTTGGATTTCGTGGTCCTTTTGGGACTACATACAGTGATGGGATTGGCCACTTCCTAGAGGACTTTTGGAAAGACTTGTTTTGCTTGGTTCATATTCAGCCAACACCTAATGTCCTCTACTATTTTCAAGATTTTGAGAAGCTTATGGCAGCAAGCAAGTGGTTGGATGGCCACTTATCACATCATGTTTGGAGACAGCAAGAAGTAGAACAACGCTGGTCTCACTTGAGGGACTATTTTCACCATCCAGTATGTCATGTGACACTTATTCCATGTTTCTTTTGGAGCCCGTATGGTGATGACACTCTATTCACTATATGTGGGATGGATTGGGCAAGAGAGATTCCTAGAACCAAGGAGGGGGATCATGAGATTCCAAGTACCCTTTGGCTCCATGAGGACTATATTGTTGCAAACCAAGATCATCAGCTCCAAATTTATCATAAATGGAGAGAGAGACAACGTAAGTTGAACAATTTTATCTCTCATTTTCAGCCATGCAACCACTACAGATTGCAGAAGAAGGGGATTGGTGATTGTTTCTATGAGCTACAAAGGATGGCTCACTTTCTTTGGATGATATCATGGAGATTGGAGTTTCTCATTTGGATTGAGGCACCCAACATTTACCATCTCTCATGCCTTGAGGAGGTCAATGGACAACATATAACTTTTCCATATATCTCCCACTTCTTCATGATGAGAGCTATTTCGTTTATCTACCAAAAGCTAACTTGTATACTTGGGAGGAGACATATCCATTGGAGGTTTTGTAGTATCCTTATAGTTGCGTGAGGACAAGCAACATTTTGGAGAGGAGGACTGTAATATTCCTAAATTAGCTTGCAACTAATTGGAATAGTAAAGTTTTGTTATGTCTCTTAGATAGGTGAATAAGTGGGTAGGGAGTCCCATAAATATCTTTATGAAGTGTAGTGCCCCACTCTAGATTTATGACCTTGATATGACATTAACAATGATTTAGCCTTAAGGCTCACACATTATTATTTGAGGACCTCAAGTGGAGGATACAGACACTTCACTCTACTATTAGTGGATGTGTGTATTTCCTAGTCGGTGTTAGGATGATGGTGGCTTTGATGGATATGTATTTTTCTATTGATGTTATGATGATGATAGTTGTGATGGATGTGTTCCTTATGTTGTCTACTTACATTACTTCTGGTTCATGATAAACAATGATGTGGATAACTATGTCATGTTGATGATTTTGTTATCACAATGACTAACACTAAGAAACTTTGTTACAGATGATTATTGAGTATTACAGGAAACTGCCAGAGGTACTCGCTTATGATGAGTTGACGACATCTGGTTTGATGGAAATTAATATTTTGTCTTTGAAATTTTAAGTCCCGTTTGAAACTTGCTAAATATATATACTATGATGATATGTCAATGGCTGTAGGTACATGTTAGTTGCTTGGCTGAATGACTCACATATGGGTGATGGGGTTGTACAATTGGATGGAACAACATGGGAGGGGTGGGATAGTGTTCCTGATCTCACCTGCTAGCACTCCCGCTGTGACTTAGGCTGGAAAGGTCGAAATACCTTCGCCTTGAAGATCACGATGTCGTGGGGGCAAGTCCCAAATTGGGTTCGCTCATGAGGATTTTCTGGGGGCGCACATCAAGGCGGATTTCTTGATCCCCAGCACCATTAGTCTCACTATAACATGAAACATACGAGATGATAAGGGTCACTGTTGTTTCACATATAATTTCCCCTCGTAACCACTGGATACTTGAAGGGCAAGTGGTGTGGCACCCTTGGAATTTCAAGAAGAAATTCTTGAAGGGCACGACCGACTTGGCACCCTTGGCATCAAAAATAAATTCCTAGGCATGGAACCCTTGGAACTTCGAATGGAAGTTCTTGAAGGGAATGACCAAACTTGACATCTCGACATCATTAAGGAAACTAATAAATAAAATCAATATATGAAAATCCAACTAATTCATATCAAGTGGTATATGAGGTTAGAACCAAAGGAATTAAATCAAGAATAAAACTTAGGGTAAGGGAGGAATAGGAAGAGATAAAATATTTTACCATGATAACTCTACCATTTCCATGTTAAAACAAAATATTAAGTGGATAATGTACATAAGTAACTTAACTAGGAAAAAGGGGGAAAGAGGGACATAGAGTTAAGTATAAAGATTTATTAAAAACTTCATTAAGAGAAGAGGGTGGTGAATTAAAATAAGATTAATAAATTAAAATTTGAGAAATCTAGAGAACTTCCATGTGGCTGCTATAGGGTAAAATGCTTGGGTTGTTGGTTTTCTAATATCCCTCTCAGGGCTTTCTGGTGCCCAAGGCAGACAGTAAGATTAGCTGTATAGTTCACAAAGAAGGCATATACATGTTCATATCAACTTAAACAACTTGATGGAATAGGATGGAAGATTACCTCTTTGATGATCTTGAAGTCTTTTGGAGAGCGCTAAGTAGCGAAGTAAGGATCCTTCTTCACCAACTCCAATTCTCGACCCTGTAATCAATCAAATCACCCGTGTAATCTCTACCACAACATACATTTTCTATCAATTAAGTTAATATATGATAAACATTTAAACAATGCACATCTAAGCCATTCATCTCATGCTATGTAAACAATCAAATAACAATGACAATATCAACGCATAGAATGGACAAAACAGATACAGTTCTATTAATTTGTAAAAAGGAGGATTACAACCGTCGGTTGTACCAAGCCCTCCTCAGCCTTCCAATATCTCTATCTCTCAATGTGGTGATTTCTTGATCAACAAGTTCTCAATGAACCTCTTTGACCTTCGACCTTCACACTACAACAATAATGCTTTGCTTCACAAGTATTCAAAACTTTGACAATCCTTCGACCTTGAACCAAGAGCCTTCAGCTCCATTTTATAGGAGATGGAGAGAGCAATCATTACCTTTCTCCTTCCACCAGTTCTAAATAGAAAAAACCAAGATGTTTCCTCAACTTCCCATGCTTTTTCCTTCCTTCGAGTTGGATTGTTGGGTGGCAAGGTGAATAAAGAACTATGGTGTTTCTGGTTTTCGCTTTTTGCTCTTGTCTCTGTGAGAAAAAAGTAGGAATTGAAATATTCTCACTTGGTTTTCTGTTCAAATCTGGCTATGAGTAACATTTTCTCAATATGTAAGCAGGAGCGTTTGCCCTATCCTTTCTTTCAAGCCTATTCATTGATGCAGTGCTCTGTGGCTTTTCTTGTGCTATTATAGGGGTGTTTGTGTGAAAATGAAGTTTGATTAGGTCTTTACTTATTCTTCATATTTGTCTTCTCCTCTTTGAAAATTTCATTGAAGTTTTTGGCTTTATGTGGGTAGCGAGCCAACATGATATTCTGTCCTCTTCATAAATTGAGGTAGTTAGGGGACCAAATCTGAGACTTATCAATTAACTTCAGTAATAAACACAAATTAAGGAGTAGAAAAGAGGGAATCAAGAGACAACTAGGAGAAGAAATAAGAAGTTTTGTTGGGTTGAGGGAAATAATATTTTAAATGAATAATTAAGTAAAATATTTTTTAGAGTCTTGATCAGAGGGTGACACATGGGTGGGTGAATAATCAAATTTTGGGTTAATAAAAAATAATTATTTATGCATGAAATTCCAAGTGTCACCTATGAAGCATTCTATAAAAGAAAAGGAAATGGAAAGAAAAAGGACTTTTGGGTTTTTCCCTATTGTTGGATGGAGGAGATTATTTCATTTTGAGTGGTTACGAGCTATAGTTGAGTTTGGTGAGATAGATTATTATAGAGAGGGGACTCTTGAGCCAAGAGAGGCTCACCTCTATCAGCTAGCACATTCCTTCGTTGTACAACCCCATTGCAACTCGGGGGTCCGCGGGGAAGGAGAGTACCCAAGGAGTAGGCTGGGAGGTCAACCGGTGGGTCATTACATTCGGGTTAAGCACTACAACATTCAGGCTTGGAGGTAGACTACAACAAAGGAGCTCAAGAAGCGGCAAGTCAAGTTGGCTCTCGTCTAAGGGTGAACGGTACATGTGTTAGTTATATTGTGTTTATTTATGATGATTTCATGATGCCTAGAATTGTTTTTATTTAGGATGATTACATTGTGCCTAGATCAACAAGTTAAATAGATGTATGTGTTATGAAGTTAAATTTATGGACTTTGATATAAGTGAATTAATTTTTACTGAGGTTCAACTTGTATGATTATGGTGTAAATTCCTAGTTACTGTGTTTTAAAAAAAAAAAAAATAGTTAAGGCGTAGCGCTCATCTAGTAAAATATAGGTTTGGTCTCTACACTTGGTATCAAAGCAAGGTTCAACCTCTAGGACCTATAGGCCCATAAAGTATTAGGGTTTTCTTGTTAAAAAAAAAAAAAAAAAATCACAATTAATTTGTTGATTCAAGTAAAGGAATCACAACCTCCTTATTTAATTATGCGGATGTGGTCACTGAACCATGCCAGGAAAGATTTCACGAAACGCAGGAATATAGACTCTCTTTCAAACTACCAAGGCTGATTGCTTTTTCATAGTTACATAGGACACCATAAATATTTTTCTTTGTTAGAGGAAGGAGAGAAAAATCACGGGTTGGTTATCTGGTCTTTCTTCCCACTTTAACGTACTTTTTGATTCTTTGTATTCTCTTATTCTCTAATCTGAGTATGGTTGGATGTGGGAGGACAAGAAGAAACCATTTTCCACTTTCTGCTTCAGCACATACTCGAACTTCGTCTGTGAATTTTAATCTCTTTTTCTCTCTTCAATATAAACTGCTTTCCGAGCTCTTCATTTTTCTTACCCTTGGCTGGCCTTTCCCGTTTGAAATACCCAATTTCCTCTGTGTGTGTTCTATCTAAATTGCCATCCAGTCTTATGCTTCTATGAATTTCTCCTATGGATCACGATAAAATTTCAAGAATCTGCGACACCTATCAAAATTGTAAATATATATGACATAAAAAATCCCTTCCTTTTAAAACTATTCAAAATAATCCAGTAAATAGTATTAGGGTGAGAGCCCAGGATGGACTAGCAGGTGCATCCAAACATAGAACTTATTTAGCTTTCGAAATTCACTGCATGCTGTAAGAAAATGTGAAAAGTAAGGCTTATAACATAAACAACTATCAGTGATAATGTTTCTTATGGGCAGAAAAGCCTGTGGGAATTTCCCATTAAAACAATAGATCGTTAGAGTTGCATGTAAGACAGAGAAATAAATAGAGGAGATTATTTATTTCAGTCACAGACAATATTTCAAGTTCAGTGTGTTCCAGTCATGGGAATACTCGGCTTTTATTCAGAAAATGGATAACCTTGTAAAAATCACAAAGAAACAAAATCATGTTTTCTATGATTCAGTGACCAACCAAAGCAGAAAATAGCATATCAAATAAGGAAGCTAGTATACCACAAGAAAGCAGGCATATTCCAGCACAACAACCCCATTTGGAATTGCAAGTAAATAAATAGGTGATCGGCACAAACACTATTGAATTTGGGCAGACAACCGGGACAAACCCTGCTCAAGACCAGCATGAATCTCAAATATCACAATAAAGAACAAAAATGTAGCCAATCATTGGTTCTGATAAAATCAGTAACAAATGAAACGATTGCTTGCAAACACTAAACCAGAAACTGAAGAGCAAAACCAACAGTTATCCATGTTAAATTTTATTAAATTATGTTTCAAACTGTTCAAAACAAATTCCGTTCAAATCACACAGATTCGACTTCTGGCAATATCTTTGACATAAGACTCGGTTTCTGGTAGAATATTTGGTTAACAGCCAAAATCTGGAGATATCACATATGTACAATTTTTCCTTTTACATGGATAAGAGCTCTGACAGAAGGTTACGGCTTTAATTTAAGATCTGGAGATATTTAGGAGTGTAAGTCTGTTCTTCTTAAACAGTGCAAAAACTAGGCGAACCTGACGCAGTGGAATACGCAGAAAAATGCGGGATATAGCTGCCAACTGCTACCTCAAAATCAGAATTAGCGTTACCACATTCTGCAAAATTCAGAAAAATCTCTAAGCCCGATTTTTATTCAATTTTCTAAGATTTTGCGCACTTTTGAGGATTTGTTCCAATCTTCTTCACAACTAATTTAACATACAGGGTAATGAATTTATACACAGCTATTTAAACAATAGTCCATATTGTCATGTGAACGGATTAACCAGAAAATCACCAGCTATCTTCGAACCTCCTTGACTCCTCGAAAAAGTCTTCACCCTCTCATCAAGACTCTCCGTAAAGCAAGGTGTACATTTTGCTATATGTTTTTATTTCTTAATGAGGTTTAGCGGCATGAACCCAAACATCAAATAGACGCCAAAAAAAAAAATAGTAGAATTGTTGAGAACACAGGGATATATCTAAACAAATCTTTATCGTTGGGAAACTTGGGAAGTATGGTCTCAAAACTGAAAGGAAGCATTGAAGTGGTAAATGTTTCGTTCATTTTGGATTGAATTAGTAAATGTCTCATACTTGGGATTAAATTAGCAGAGTCTAAGAGTAATAATAGAGATTGGAATATAAACATTCGGAAAAATAAAAATGTAATAGACCCCAAAATTCCTTAAAATATGCAATATTATGTTAAAAGTTAAAACTTTATTAATGTCTATTAAAAATAGAGCATTTAACGTTTGGCCAAACTCGGTTATTAAATTATAAAATTTGTCAAAGCTGCTCTACAAGTAAGTTAGATTTCTTGAGTCTTGGTTGAATTTATCCATTGGTTAAACTCCCTGAGTCTGCCTGAGTTTAACCAGTTTTAAATTTTGACTTGGTATGGCCCAAACGAGCAAACTGGATAGCATAAGTTAGCTTTAGAGCCAAACTAAAAAGACTCGCCAAGCACTTGACATACATGTCAAGTTTTCTTTCTATGGTTAACTTTATATCTAACGAGTTTTCGATGGAATTTTGGTGCTTTGCTTTCACTAGAAGATTGGGTAAAGGTCAACTAAAAGAATAATAGTGTAACCTAAGACAATGAACTGTCCACCATATCGTTTAAAATTTTTTACTTTACAAATTGGAGAATTTTGGGGGGTTACAATATATGTTGGAATGCCACACAATTTTGCAGCCAAGGCCAATGCTGCTGCATGATTACCACTTGTTACAACAATAAAAACAAAGTGAGATCTCCAAATAGCTTGAAAACAATTGCTCAGACCAAATAGATATTTTTAAGTTTTTCAATTCTTACATTTCTTTGTTTATGAGGAAGAGAAAATAAATTTAGAAGAAAAAAAAACTCAGAAGCCTTGTTTTCTTCTGAGTATATATCTGCATACACAAGTTCCCACAATGACATAAAAAGGTACCTGCTGTGAGTCACAACCCCCTTATCTTCCAAGTCCACTGGAAGAGAAAACACAACATTGCAAGCAACTCTAAATTTAAAGGCTCCACTGAAGGCAACCAAAATTATATTGTCATGAGTTTGAACCTACATTGTAGCCATATATAAAAGATCATGGCTGATATAGAGCTGAAGAGGCAATGAATTAAGACACTAATATAGATTCTTTAATTTAACGCAAAGAAATTGGAAAGCATGAAAAATTAGGAAAAATATATCAATAGAGAGTGCAATCTAGATTATCAATATCTTTGTAAATTCTCAGAAGTAGCAGCTCCTTGTGAAACTCAAACATGTTGTTTACAGGTAAAGTAAGACTTCAAGAACATGCTTTTGTTCATAATATTTGTAATTTACTCATCCATGTACCCCTTTTGGAATATTTCACACTTGAAGAAAATATTCCTTCTAGCAATAATGTTCAAAGATGATGAAGAAAGAACTGGTGTTTTATCTATATATGGTCCAATACAATCTCTAGCTTCTTGTATTGATGAAATATCTGCAGCATGATTTGTCCGTTGTTTGGAACTTTCCAATTCTGTGGCAAACTCTGCTACTTCCGTCTACACTCAAACAAAGCAAGGTCAAGGAAAGACCGCTTATTACTTCATGAACAAAATAATATTAGAGCTCACAATTTAAAAAAGAATCCCAGGCATGATTACTATAAATTTTTAATAGAAAATCCAAAAAAATCCAGCATCCAGAGGAATAGATGAAAATAATAGGATTCATACAAAGTTACAAATATTATGTTAGTAAACAATTTTTGTGCTGATGGCAACTTAGAAAACTTAAATGCACGCATACAGGGTATCTACTATGTTATTGCAAACAGATCACTATGCAGCACTAAAACTGTACACATAATTCATATCTAACTTGGTTCTAAATGTTCCTGAAGCATGAAATTAGTTCTCATCTTTTGATTGAATAACCAGCTCTACTTCTAAGACTAGAAAATAGACAAGTCTATGTACCATAGAAAAGCATGCATGCACTTACGATTGTTTTGAACTTTATATTTTTGGGTTGTCTCAATTCGATGTAAGATTTTTTTTCATTTTAGATCAATAGCATACATAGTTGTAGGAACTCATTTGACTACTACGCAATCGATGTGATCGATTGAAACCTTATTTTAATGTGCAAACATCCAAAGTGCTTTGGTTTTCCTGTAGTTTCAATGTAATTGAAATGTAGTTTTGTTATTTTCGGCTCCTTTCTGTTCATTTTTCTGGCAAATTGTATTTTTTTAACATCATGTTGTGTTCATGTGGTACATTAATTTCTAATTGATGCCTGTTTTTTCTTTTTTCTTAGGGCAATGGTCTGAAAGCGGCTTTCCTCCATAATTTTATTTTAAATACCATGATAACTGAAAATGTATAGGTTGTTGTTTTGCAGTGGTTTTTCTACTTTTTATTGGGATGTTTTGTTTTGCCATCGACATTAGCTTTTAAGTTTTTAGTCATTTGTCGGAAATGGAAAATACGAAGACACGGCTCGCCCACCACCGTATGGAAAATTGTACCAGTAGTAAAATATCTTCCTAAAATATTTTTCCTGGAACTTATCTGAAAAATATCTCTATATGAACACCTTATGATATATATATATATATATATATATATATATATATATATATATATATATTGTTATTTTTTCAATTTAATTTCTTCTTATCCTTCACAATTGTCTGATTATGGACCAATGCCATGGATTAAATGGGTAAATTGTTACAAAGTTAATACATCTCAATTATTACAAAATACAGCTGTTAGATTTTTCACTTCTTTTTTTCCTTATCTTTTAACGAACCATTGAATATTTAATCCCTCATACTACTAGCTCTCTGTATTTGTTTTTGGGTTTAGGAATGTTTACAATTAAGACTTGGTTCCTTTTATAGTTGCTTGATGTCATGTGTTTGAATTTTTTATTTATTTTTGGTCTCCGAAGGGCTTAATTGTTCAGGCCAGCAGTATCTTTGCATTTTGCAGTACCATGATTGCTATTTGAATTGTTCAATGCATTGTGGGAGTCATTTAGCCCTTAGAATAGCCCCACGTGTTTCTAGGAATAACGTTTGCACATAACTTAAGAGTCAAGGATTGTTTCCTTTTGGTAGCTGCTTAATGTCGTGTCCTTGAATATCTTTTGTCATCTGAGGGCTTAATTGTTCTGTATAGCGGTATATATTTTTTTTATTTGGCAGTACCACGAATACCATTTGGACTGTTCAATACATTAATATAACATTTTCTATGTTAAAAGAGTTTAATCACTCAAACTAGCTCTCCATTTGTTTGAGGGAATAACCTTTGAATTTAATTTTAATACTTGGTTTCTCTTGATAGTTGCTTGATGTCATGTGTTTGAATTTTTGTCATTTGAGGGTTTATTTGCGCGGGCTAGCATAAATTTTTCATTTGTGGTACCATGAATGCCATTTGGATTGTTCAATGTATTGTTAGAATTTTCAGTGGATTGATGGTTCAATTTTTCACCATAATAAGATTTGTCTCTATATTTGCATTTTGAAGATGCATTGGCACTAAGACACTTGAATTTGCTTGCCTTGCCTTATCACATCATTTGATGGAGATCCTATCGAACTTCTTTGGGGCCTGGGCTAACAGATTAGGTTCCTGATTCAACCAATGACTAGATAAATTGCCCAAGTGAGTGAGTCACTCCATGGCACCCAGGCTACATTTTAGGTGTACCAGGGCTGCCACTTTCTTCCAGGTGGGAGGTTTGGTTAATCCACCTTTATATATATATATATATATTACCCTAAACAAATCATTAAATTCCATATAATAGGTATATAATTAATATTTTGAAATTTTAAACATCATTAGGAATTGTGCATACTATAGAATTGAATGATTTCAATTGAGCAAATACATTGATCCGAAAAAGCTTTCAAAAATCATAAGTTTCACTTTTAGATCTAAACTAATATCACACTAAAGAGTAACTTAGAAGGCTCTAGACACTTACTGAAGAAAATAAATAAATAAATAAATAAAATAAAATAAAAAGAGAGAGAGAAGAAGAAGCTTAAGATGAATTATGATAGGTTTGCAAATTTTATTTTCCATAATAGGCTTCAGTTGCCCATATTTCAACAATTCATTGAGATAGGTAGTTTTAACAATTCTAAAGGAAACAAGCACTAAATGTTGAACCCAAGGGACTTCAAAATTTTGAATTCGTCTACTTTGATTCACTAAATAGTCAACTTATTTTGTCAATTCTGTAAAATTAGAATTTCATATCACAAGAATATTTTGAACAACTCACTTATTCTTCTATGACATAAAATTTGTTGCATTAAATGGGGAAGGCAAGTGTTGTAGAATGGGTTGCATATATGAAGAATAGGTTGAGGAATATTTATTTCATAGTCTAACCAATTGATTAGTTTATCCGTCATTAAATTATATTGATAAAAAATTTAGTGGATTTAAAATAGTATAGTGCATTTAACGTTATTATAGTTTAAAGTAAGTGAAACTTTCTTGTTGTATTATTATATCGAATCCTAATGGGGTGTTTAGATGAGCATGTTGTAGTCTTCTTATTTTCAATAATAATCTATATTTATTTTATTCAAATATAATATACTATTCATGTAATGTATTACATAATATGGACATTAAGTCAGGACACTTTAGTAAAATATGATTCAACAAATATCTTAAGAGTCTTGTAATTTATATCTCCCTATGAGACCTTTCTAAGTAAGGGACGTGACTTTTAAAATCTCTCTCTCTTCCATAGTGATTATGGAATAAAATTCATGACTTAGATAAAATTAAATAACTCTCTCTATAAACTAATATAGTTAGTCTAGAGATATACACATGTGTGTTAAGTATCATTATGGATAGCCCTCATCTAAATAAAATTTTATTGTAGCATTAGTATTAGGATGAGTTGAATCATGGAAGAGTTGTGGTTAATAAATAACTTAGCGTGGTAATATATGTGTGCATATGTACATGTCAATGTATATTGATATGGGTATGCCAATAGCAAACATCATTGAGTCATTACTACATATTAACAAGTGACCTTGTGTATGCTGCAAACCAAATGCAAGTTAAATGCAATGAAATAAAGGTGGATGCATTATATAGATTGTGAAAAGGGTGAAAGATATACTTTGATCATTTTCATATACTTATTCATACAATTTATATTAGACCCTTCTATTGGTACTAATTTAGTCATCATGAATTCTGATATGGGAAAATTTTCACAAGATGATTATATTTTATAATTGCAGGTTATAACTCATTGTCATTTAGTTACATGCTTTATAATTAAAGTAGAGTAACATGCTCCCAATTCCATTTCTAGGGAGGATATAGTGGGATGTGTCATCACTTCCATGGTTTGAAACTTCAGGACGAAGTTTAATTTAAGGGGGGGTGTATGTAGTGCCCCACTCTAGATTTCTTACCTTGATATGACATTAAAAATGATTTAGCCTTAAGGCTCACACATTATTATTTGAGGACCTCAGGTGGAGAACACAGACACTTCACTCTACTATTAGTGGATGTGTGTATTTCCTAGTCGGTGTTAGGATGATGGTGGCTTTGATGGATATGTATTTTTCTATTGATGTTATGATGATGATAGTTGTGATGGATGTGTTCCTTATGTTGTCTACTTACATTACTTCTGGTTCATGATAAATAATGATGTGGATAACTATGTCATGTTGATGATTTTGTTATCACAATGACTAACACTAAGAAACTTGGTTATTGATGATTATTGAGTATTACAGGAAACCGCCAGAGGCACACTTATGATGAGTTGACAACATCTGGTTTGATAGAAATTAATATTTTGTCTTTGAAATTTTAAGTCCCGTTTGAAACTTGCTAAATATATATACTCTGATGATATGTCAGTGGTTGCAGGTACATGTTAGTTGCTTGGCCGAATGACTCACATATGGGTGATGGGGTTGTACAATTGGATGGAACAACATGGGAGGGGTGGGACAGTGTTCCTGATCTCACCCACTAGCACTCCCGCTGTGACTTAGGCTGGAAAGGTCGAAATACCTTCGCCTTGAAGATCACGATGTCGTGAGGGCAAGTCCCAAATTGGGTTCGCTCACGAGGATTTTCTGGGGGCGCGCATCAAGGCGGATTCCTTGATCCCCAGCACCATTAGTCTCACTATAGCAGGCAACATACGAGATGATAAGGGTCACTGTCGTTGCACATATAATTTCCCCTCGTAACCACTGGATACTTAAAGGGCAAGTGGTGTGGCACACTTGGAATTTCAAGAAGAAATTCTTGAAGGGCACGACCGACTTGGCACCCTTGGCATCAAAAATAAATTCCTAGGCATGGCACCCTTGGAACTTCGAATGGAAGTTCTTGAAGGGCATGACAAAATTTGACATCTCGACATCATTAAAGAAACTAATAAATAAAATCAATATATGAAAATCCAACTAATTCATATCAAGTGGTATATGAGGTTAGAACCAAAGGAATTAAATCAAGAATAAAACTTAGGGTAAGGGAGGAATAGGAAGAGATAAAATATTTTACCATGATAACTCTACCCTTTCCATGTTAAAACAAAATATTAAGTGGATAATGTACATAAGTAACTTAACTAGGCAAAAGGGAGTAAGAGGGACAGAGTTAAGTATAAAGATTTATTAAAAACTTCATTAAGAGAAGAGGGTGGTGAATTAAAATAAGATTAATAAATTAAAATTTAAGAAATCTAGAGAACTTCCATGTGGCTACTATAGGGTAAAATTCTTGGGTTGTTGGTTTTCTAATATCCCTCTCAGGGCTTTCCGGTGCCCGAGGCAGACATTAAGATTAGCTGTATAGTTCACAAAGAAGACATATACATGTTCATATCAACTTAAACAACTTGATGGAATAGGATGGAAGATTACCTCTTTGATGATCTTGAAGTCTTTTGGAGAGCACTAAGCAGCGAAATAGGGATCCTTCTTTACTAGCTCCAAATCTCGACCCTGTAATCAATCAAATCACCCGTGTAATCTCTACCACAACATACATTTTCTATCAATTAAGCTAATATATGATAAACATTTAACCAATGCACATCTAAGCCATTCATCTCATGCTATGTAAACAATCAAATAACAATGAAAATATTAACGCATAGAATGGACAAAATAGATACAGTTCTATTAATTTGTAAAAAGGAGGATTACAACCATTGGTTGTACCAAGCCCTCCTCAGCCTTCCAATCTCTCTATCTCTCAATGTGGTGATGTCTTGATCAACAAGTTCTCAATGAACCTCTTTGACCTTTGACATTCACACTACAACAATAATGCTCTGCTTCACAAGTATTCAAAACTTTGACAATCCTTCGACCTTGAACCAAGAGCCTTCAGCTCCATTTTATAGGAGATGGAGAGAGAAATCATTGCCTTTCTCCTTCCACCAATTCTAAATAGAAAAAACCAAGATGTTTCCTCAACTTCCCATGCTTTTTCCTTCCTTGAGAGTTCAGTTGTTTTTGGCAAGGCCCAATAAGAGACTAGTGCTTTGCAGTTTCCTTTTTGTACTGACTCTCATATGAGAAAAAGCTGGGAATTCAAATCATTCTCCGCGGGTTTTTCCTGTTTCAAACTCAAAACATGGGTAATGATGCCCTCTAGTGTAAACAGAGCGTTGCCCTAGCCACTAATGCGGCCTATTCATTGATCATGTGCGTTATAACGCTCTTGTACTGTTATAGGGGTGCGTTACCTTGGCAGAAGTAGGTTTAGTTTAGGTCTTTGTATTCCTTCCATATTTATCTTCTCCTCTGAGCTGATGAGGAAGTTTTTTGACCTGTAATAGTGGCAAGAGCCAACATAAGAATATTCATCATAAAGGCAAATTGAGGTAGTTTAGGGGACCAAATCTGAGACTTATCAATTAACTTCAGTAATAAACACAAATTAAGGAGTAGAAAAGGGGGAATCAAGAGACAACTAGGAGAAGAAATAGGAAGTCTTGTTGGGTTGAGGAAAATACTATTTTAAATGAATAATTAAGTAAATTATTTTTGGAGAGTCTTGATGAGAGAGTGACACATGGGTGGGTGAATAATCAAATTTTGGGTTAATAAAAAAATAATTATTTATGCATGAAATTCCAAGTGTCACCTATGAAGCATTCTATAAAAAAAAGGAAATGGAAGGGAAAAGGACTTTTGGGTTTTTCCCTATTGTTGGATGGAGGAGATTATGTCATTTTGAGTGATTACGAGCTATAGTTGAGTTTGGTGAGATAGAGTATTATAGAGAGGGGACTCTTGAGCCAAGAGAGGCTCACCTCTATCAGCTAGCACATTCCTTCGTTGTACAACCCCATTGTAGCTCGGGGGTCCGCGGGGAAGGAGAGTACCCAAGGAGTAGGCTGGGAGGTCAACCGGTGGGTCATTACATTCGGGTTAAGCACTACAACATTCAAGCTTGGAGGTAGACTACAAAAAAGGAGCTCAAGAAGCGGCAAGTCAAGTTGGCTCTCGTCTAAGGGTGAATGGTACATGTGTTAGTTATATTATGTTTATTTATGATGATTTCATGATGCTTAGAATTGTTTTTATTTAGGATGATTTCATTGTGCCTAGATCAACAAGTTAAATAGATGTATGTGTTATGAAGCTAAATTTATGGACTTTGATATAAGTGAATTAATTTTTACTGAGGTTCAACTTGGATGATTATGGTGTAAATTCCTAGTTATTGTGTTTATATATATATATATATATATATATATATATATAGTTAAGGCCTAGCGCTCATCTAGTAAAATATAGGTTTGGTCTCTACATGAAGAATAAAACCACTTCTCATGTGAAAGGAGATCATCAATTCAACTTAATAAAGCACCCTAAGGTGTGAACAAGGGCTAGACCATGTGGACTAGGTCAATGTTGACTATATCAACAACGCTATTATGGAACTAGTGGTGGATTAATGGAGGACAACGCAGTCATTTAGGAGGAGTGTATGCATGAGAGTAGCTCCATTAATGAGTGAGACCCAGGGTGAGGATGCTCACCAAGCATAAAAGGAAGAGGATGGCAGCATTAGAAGACATGGATTTGTATTATTGATTTTGATCTTTTTAGAGCTGGATTTGTCATGTGACGTATCTATGCATGCTTTTGTTGTTTAGCAGGGTCTACAGTGCTACTTATCACAAGGATGTTTCCAAGCGGAAATCCCACCTTCATCCTCGGGGTACTTCGAGTGCCTACTCAGGAGAGGTTATCTTGAGATGCATTAACACTATCTGGCATTTGGCCAAGCTTCAGTCTCGTATACAGCGCAGTCTATTCCAAATCTGTGTTGTGTTGCAGGGGTGTAGCAGTGGAGGGTTGTAAAAGCCCATTTCTGAGCTAGTTTTCCATTAGAGGGATCATCCTTTCATGCTGGAGGCTTGTGAGGAAGTCCTTGGAGCATCATTTCCATATTTGGCAGGAGGCCAAGTAGCTACCATCAGCTACAGCGCAATTTCCCTCAAGGACTGCGTTATTTTAGAGAGCAACTGCAGCGGTGGGTTTATTGACCTATTTGGAGTAGTTGGGTTTCCATTGAGGGGATCAACCCTTCATTTAGTAGATTTATTGGAGGAGGATGAACCATCTCATATATCAGATCAACCACCTCCTATCAGTGATTCAGTTGCAGTGGTTATTCAGCCCTAGGGGCCATATTTGTTAATTTTGTATAGTGTGTATTTTCGAAAACCTTTTCTGGGTTGTGTTGGAAATCAATTTTGGAGCATAGATCTCTAGTCTTAGCACTTTTGGAGCATTGTATTTACAACTATATATATTTATATCTTTCAGTTGCTATTCGCTGTTATAATCATAATGGAATGGCTCTATGGTTGTCTCATGTATTGATCCATTAATATTTCTACATATTTCTAGTTTTATGTCTTGTATTGCTGCTCTCCCAATTTTGGGATATTACACATTAAAAGCAGGTGCTTCATGGACAATCAGAAGGACATATCTAGATTTCAACAAGGTACTATAAGAAATCCTAGCTTTCTGAGGAGAACGACTTGTAGAACCAAATCCATTTCTTCAAGATTAAGTGATTTCTCCATTGATAAATAGGTATTCACCACTAGGGCCTGCAAATCTCGTCGATGGATAGGGAGGGCCACACTACGACCACCGACTAGACCAAAACTATAGCTGCTGTGATGGTCTCTAATTGCAACTGCCGCTCCACCTCTTTAATATTTTCTAATAAATTATAAGTCAAACGAAATAATGTATTTTACTATTTAATTAATAAGATTTTATAATAAGTTTATATATTTAACAAAAGGTAAAGTATAATTATTTTATGTTTTTATTTTTTTTAAATGAAAATTTGGTAATACAATTTTCAATAACATGATTATTGTTTGTTCTTTGAAATACATTTTTATTTGTATAATCAAAACCTTGAAGAACCCTCAAGACACTTAGCTATATAGATTTAACCATTTAACGTCTTAATTCCAATTTTTTTTTTTGGATTTTAGGAAAAATACATAGAAAAATATAAAACTCATTTGAAAATATACCTAGTAAAAAACATAAATGTAGGTTTAAAAAATACTTAATTATATATGAGATAACAAAATAGACAAAGTAAGTTATTATGGTGACAATTATTTTACATACTTATTTGAGAAATGCCATATTCATAATTTTACTTAAAAAATAATAAATAGTGTTTATATTGAAAAAATGAAAACTATTCTAGATTTATCTTAACCAAATATTTATAAAAAATTTCAAATTTTTTGAAATGAAAAACAGGTAACCAAATTTTACTTTTCAAAATTTAATAAATTCAAAATCAAAATAAATTAAAACTAATATTTATGTCGCATAAGCAAAAAGCAGAATCAAAGCGGAATCAATGGTTGATACGAATCTATATTCTTCCACAAGGTTGGTAGAAGTTGCCAACCCTCTAAGTAAACGTTTAACTTTACTATTAATTTTTGTAATAAATTTATATACTTAAGAAAAAGATTAATTCTAGTTATTTTATGTTTTTGTTTTTTTATTATTAAAATTTGGTAGGTAAATGTACATTATTATTTTATTTTTATTTTTTGAAATACATTTTTAGATGTATAATCAGAACCTTGATTATAAAACATGTTAATTAAGAGCCTTAAACACTTAATTATCTATAAGATAATAAAAATGATATGAATATAAAAATTAATAAAATAGATAAAGTAAATTATTATTATGACAATTATTTTATATATTTATTTGAGAGATGTGATATTCATAATTTTACTTAAAAATAATAATAAATAGTGTTTAAATTAAAGAATGAAAACCATTCTAGATTTATTTTATGCGGGGATTTTATGAAGACACATGTGCATCAATTGTATGCTAAGCTTAGCAAGTTTAGTTTCTTTCAGACTGAGGCACATTACTTGGGACATGTTGTCTCCAAGGAGGGTATAACAGTGGATCTATGTAATATTCCCAATTAACTGCTGCTAGTTGGAATATTATATGTTGCTCTGTTTTGCAGATTAGAAGAATAAATGGGGTAGAGAAACCCTTAAATCTCTTTAGTAGAAATAAAACATTCCCAATGTGAAAGGGGGTTTGTGTAGGTATGCAAAATAAAGCCACCTTTGGTGTGAAAAGGAGGCAATGCATGAGAACTAGAATCTTGTTGACCAAGTCAACAACGTTGCTAAAAGAGAAGGAAAACCAGTGGGAACAACGCAGTTTTGATGGAGCACTCTTTGCAAGGAAGTAACCTCATGAATGTGTGGGGTCCAGGGTGAGGAGGCTCACCAAGAATAAAAAGGAAGGGATGGCAACCATGAGAGTCATTCAGAATCTTGTATATGTTTGAGTCTTATGACTTCTTGCATGCTTCAGCTATTTAGCTAGGTTTGCTGCACTGTTTAGTGCAAGGGATTCTCATGCGGGAGTCCACTGCCTTTCTTGGTTCATCTTGTTAAAGGGATCTAAGAGGAGAATTATGGGCTACATTTCCACCATCAGATTTGGGGTCAAGCAGTCACCAACTCCTACAACGCAGTCTCTTGCAAAAACTGCGTCATTTCTAAAGGTGATGTTGTGGTAGGGTTAAATCCCTTGATTTTGTGCTAGTTTCTTGGAGAAGGGGGCTATTCCTCTCCTGGAAGGCTAGTAAGGAGGGTCTTCGACCATTTTTATGTGCTCTTATGTAGTATTCAGCCATATCAAATACAAAGTTGCAGTAAACTACGTGATTTTATGCAGAGATATCCTTTTGTACTTGTGCTCTTATGAAACCCTTGCCAGGTTGTCTCCATTTTGTATAAAAGAGGCCAGACCTCCATTTTTCTTGGCTCTATGATTAATGTAATCTTCAGATCTATTATGACTCATATTTTTCTGTAGAAACCCTCATAGAATAACGTTGTTACATGCTTCATAATTCTGTTTGGTGAATTCATCAGGTTTGGGTGTTTTTTAGATGTATTGGGTTGGGGAGATCTGTTTAACACAGCTAGAGTGATTTGTTTCTGTTCCCATTCTGCATGTAAAGGTTATAAAGCATAATCGAAAGGATCCAAGTCTTGGTTTCCAATTCTATAACGTAATTTTCTAAAAACAACGTTTTTACTATCCATAGTGCAGAAATTCCTAAGAAGGAATATTACAGTGGTATCAGAGCACTACTCTTGGCTCAGCTTGTGGGGACAATATATTTACAGTATGGAGGAGAAATATATTTCAAAGCTTATTCTTTAAACCATGCAGAACATTGCAAGAGATCTCAAGGAGATGAGGCATAGGGAAGGCCTTAGAGGGTTTCACCATGAAGCAAGCACCAACACCTCACTTTGTGTGGAACAATTAGCCACACATCCTTCACTACAACGCTCTACTATGCCCTCATTCTTATCTGAAGAAAGGGAGGAAGAAACCCTTGGTGATTATTTTGTGGAGTATGAGTCCCAATCCCGAAGGTTCAAAGAACACTTGAGCTTTCACGAATTCTGTCGGATCAAGGATGGAAGGAGAACTTGCTATCACCAAAAGAGGGGAGGATTTATGCATAAATCGGACCTATAACGCAGTATGGGAAGGTTATACTTGCCTACATATGATGGATCACCTAAGTGCACAGCCAAGGCTTGGGTGGAGAAGCTGGATACTTATTTTCAGCTCAATAGAGTTTCTGAAATAGAGGCTATCAAAATAGATGCGCTGCACTTGGAAGGGGAGGCTCATGAATGGTGGTTCCATGGGCTAACTACACTTGGACATGCTCATATCACTTCATACTCAGTCTTCACCAAGAGAGTAGTAGAGAGATTTGATCCAAGGGATCCAGAGGCCCACTTTGTTGAGCTAACCAAGCTCAAAGAAAAGGGAGGCCTAGAAGGTTATATTGCTGAATATTTGAAGCTTTTAGTGATAATATCCAACCTCACTATGAGCAGAAGGGTATGTATGTTTATTGATGGGATGGCTAAACCATTGCATGGGTTGGTAAGATCCACTAAAAAAACTACACTCCTAGAGGCTGTGGAGAAGGCTAGAGATTTACAACATACTTTGCCCAAGGCAAAGGCATTGCCACAGCAAGAGAATTCCTCATGGCCAAAGAAGACACCTCTTAACCATGATCAAAGGAAATTAAGGAAGGAGAAACTTTGCCTTACTTTTCAGAAACCATGGGTGCCAAACCATGAATGTGTTGCAGGGAAATCTCATTATATTGAGATATTTTCTGATGAAGAAGAGAGGACCAGCACTATACTACCTACAGAAGATGCAGTAAAAAAAATTTCTCCAAGGCGAGGAGCTCTTGCAGCGTTAAGAGGAGTCCCTAAATATCTGACTTTAAGAGTTAGAGGTATTGTTATGGGGCAGAGAGTATCAGTACTAGTAGACAGTGGAGCTACTCATAACTTCATTGATTCACAACTAGTAAAGAAGAGGGGCATCCATATGGAAGACTTTGAAGGTTTTTCAGTCTTGGTTCCAGGAGCCAGAACTTTGCAGTGTGCCAAGTATGTTCCAGAATTGTCTATCACTATGGGAACCTACACTCTGACATACCACTTCTTTGTGGTTGATATTCCTAACACCAATGTTATATTGAGTGTCCAATGGCTAATCACTCTTGGTAGGGTCACCACTGATTGGGAGACTCTAGAGATGGAATGGATAGAGAAGAAGAATGGTAAGCATAAAAAAATCAAAGGCATGCACACTTACCCACCTCAAATTGTTTCAGCCCACAAGATGGAGGCAGACTTACGCAGAGGAGACATAGAATGGGCAGTAGAACTGCATTTATCTAAAGCTGGAGACAAGGATTCCCCCGTGCATCCAGATGTGCAATCTCTCTTAGACTGGTACTCTGTAGTATTTGGGGATATCCACCAGGGAGACCTCCTGATCGAGGATTTGAGCACACTATTGAGTTGGAGCAAGGGATTCAAGTTGTGATTGCCACCCCTTATAGGCACCCCAAAGCTTATAGGGATGAAATTGAAAGGGCTATTCAAGAACTATTAGCTATAGGACATATCCGGCCTAGCACTAGTCCTTTTGCATCATCAGTGGTCTTGGTAAAGAAGAAGGATGGCCCTTGAGGATGTGCATTGACTATAGAGCCTTAAACAGAAAGACCATGAAGAATAGATACCAAATTCTCAAGATTGATAAGTTGATGGATGAGCTAAGAGGATCAAAATATTTCTCCAAGATTGACTTGAGATTCAGATATCACCAAAATAGGTTGAGGGATCAAGACATTCCCAAAACAACATTCAGGTGTCACTATGGGCATTTTGAGTTCTTGGTAATGCCATTTGGTTTGACCAATGCCCCAATAACGTTCCAATCTTGCATGAATCAAATTTTTCGTGGTCATCTAAGAAAGTTTGTATTGGTCTTCTTTGATGATATTCCTGTTTATAGCTGCACAAAGGAGGAACACTTGCAACATATTGAGATAGTATTGCATATTCTCAAGGAGCAAAAATTCTATGCTAAACTCTCTAAATGTGAGTTTGGGCTCACAGAGATTATTTACCTGGGCCACATCATTGGAGTGGATGGAGTAAGAGTGCATGAAGAAAAGATTCGGGCAATCAAGGATTGGCCCAAGCCAAGGAATGTTACAGAACTCCAGGGGTTTGTAGGCATATGAACATATTACCGGAAGTTTGTCAAAGGTTCTCTCAACTTGCAGCACCACTTATAGATTTGAAAAAAAAGGGAGCTTTCAGTTGGACACCTACAGCGCAGAGGGCTTTTGATAAGCTCAAAGAGGTAATGAGTAGTTGTCCAGTATTAGTTTTACCATATTTCTCTCAACCTTTTGTGCTGGAATGTGATGCATTAGGTTAAGGGATTGGAGCAATCTTGATGCAAGGATGGCATCCTATAGCCTTTGAGAGCAGGAAGTTGCTACCACATGAAAGGCTATACCCCATCTATGATAAATAAATGTTGGCTATTATTTGGTGGGGAATAAATTCAAGGTGAAAACTGATCATAACAGACTTAGATTCTTTCTTGAACAAAAGCGGCTCCAAGAAAGACAACAAAAATGGGTAAGCAAAATCCAAGCTTATGATTTTGACATAGAGTATGTCAAGGGGAAGAGCAATATAGTGGTTGATTCTCTATCCAGGAGACCAACAACGCTGTCCTTAAGGGGCATGGACGCAGATTGGAAGGCTCAATTGTTGGTTGAGTACTCTAAGGATAACTTTGCATGTGAGATACTTGATGGGGTGATAGTTGATGAGAGGTATAGAGTGATGGATGAGATCATCTATTACAAGGACCGGGTATTTTTGGCTAAGAATTCTAAGCTCAAAGAGAAGATCTTACAAGCATCACATGACTCCCCACTTTCAGGGCATCAAGGATTCACAAAGACTTACCGGGCCATAAGGGAGAGATTCTCATGGAAAGGTCTCAAGAGGGATGTACTCCAACATATTAAGGAGTGCATAGTTTGTCAGCAAAACAAGGGAGAACACGCCCATCCTGTCAGGTTATTACAACCACTACCCATTCCAGATGGAAAATGGGAAAGCATCTCCATGGAATTCATCACTGGTCTACCTACTGTTCAGGGTAAGAATTGTATCTTTGTAGTTGTTGATAGAATAACAAAGTATTCACACTTCTTTTCCATTTCTGCACATTATATTGCTTCACAGGTAGTTGAGCTCTTCTTTATAGATGTGTTTAGGCTCCATGGTCTCCCAAATACCATAGTAAGTGATCGGGACAACCGCTTCATGGATGGCTTTTGGAAAGAACTCTTCTGGTTAGTGGGGACTGAATTGACACGAAGTATCATCTATCATCCACAAACTGATGGACAGACTGAAATAGTGAACAAGTGGCTGGAAGGCTACTTGAGAAACTATGTTTCGGGACAGCAGAGGGCATGGCTGCGTTGGCTCCATTTGGGGGAGTATTGTTACAACACCACTTACCATATGTCCATTGGTATGACCCCATTCCAAGCTCTCTATGGGTATGATGTACTCTCATTTGTTGATGTCATGTTTGGAGCAAGCAAGGCTCCCAGAGTAAAGGAATGGATTCAGGAGAGTCAATACATACTTCGGGCCCTCAAAGACAACATTTCTACTACCCAAAAACAACAAAAAGTATATGCAGACCGTGGTCGGATAGAGAGACAGTTTGAGGTAGATGATCTAGTCTATCTTCGCCTTCAGCCTTATAGACAATCTACACTCAAACAAAAGGGGGCTGAAAAGTTCAAACCATGTTTCTGTGGGCCATATAAGGTGATCCATCATGTCGGGGAAGTAGCATATGAGTTGGAGCTTCCCAAGGGGAGCAAGATCCACAATATCTTTCATGTTTCATGCATCAAGAAGGCCACTGGATAGAATATAGTTGCCAACATGGACCTCCCACCTATTGATGATGAGGGCCATCTAGTTTTGCAACCTGAGGCAATCTTGGATACACGGGAGAGGCAGCTAAGGAGCAAGGTGATCAAAGAATATTTGATCCGATGGAGGAATCTTCCTAATGAGGATGCCACTTGGGAAGGAGAGAAGATCTTACAGCATCCTTCTTTGTTGTTGCTTGAGGACAAGAAAATTTTGAGAGGGGAGGACTGTAATATCCCCAATTAGCTGCTGCTAGTTGGAATATTATATGTTTCTCTGTTTTGCAGATTAGAAGAATAAATGGGGTAGAGAGACCCTTAAATCTCTTTAATAGAAATAAAAAATTCCCAATGTGAAAGGGGGTTTGTGTAGGTAGGCAAAATAAAGCTACCTTTGGTGTGAAAAGGATGCAATGCATGAGGACTAGAGCCTTGTTGACCAAGTCAACAACGCTGCTAAAAGAGAAGGAAAACCAGTGGGAACAACACATTTTTGATGGAGGACTCTTTGCAAGGAAGTAACCTCATGAATGTGTGGGGTCCAGGGTGAGGAGGCTCACCAAGAATAAAAAGGAAGGGATGGAAGCCATGAGAGTCATTCAGAATCTTGTCTATGTTTGAGTCTTATGACTTCTTGCATGCTTCAACTGTTTAGTTGGGTTTGCTGCACTGTTTAATGCAAGGGATTCTCATGCGGGAGTTCCATTCTCTTTCTTGGTTCAGCTCGTTGAAGGGATCTAAGAGGAGAATTATGGGCTACATTTCTACCATCAGACTTGGGGTCAAGCAGTCACCAACTCCTACAGTGCAGTCTCTTGCAGAAACTGCGTCATTTCTGAAGGTGATGCTGTGGTAGGGTTAAATCCCTTGGTTTTGTGCTAGTTTCTTGGAGAAGGGGACTCTTCCTCTCCTGGAAGGCTAGTAAGGAGGGTCTTCAGCCATTTTTATGTGCTCTTATGTATTATTCAGCCATATCAAATACAGAGTTGCAGTAAACTGCGTGATTTTATGCAGAGATATCATTTTGTACTTGTGCTCTTATGAAACCCTTGTCGGGTTGTCTACATTTTGTATAAAAGAGGCTAGACCTACATTTTTCTTGGCTCTATGATTAATGTAATCTCCAAATATGTTATGAATCATATTTTGTTGCAGAAACCCTCATAGAATAACGTTGTTACATGCTTCAAAATTTCTGTTTGGTGAAGTCATGGGGTTTGGGTGTTTTTGAGATGTATTGGGCTGGGGAGATCTGTTTAACATAGCTAGAGTGATTTTTTTCTATTCCCATTCTGCATGTAAGGGTTATAAAGCATAATCTAAAGGATTCAAGTCCTAGTTTCCAATTCTGTAACGTAATTTTGTGAAAACAATGTTTTTACTATCCATAGTGCAAATATTCCTAAGAAGGAATATTACAATCTAGAAAAGATAAGGGCCATCATGGAGTGGGTAATTCTTAGAAATGTAGATGAGGTGAGATCCTTCATGGGTTTGGCAACATATTACAGGAGATTCATTAGGAACTTCTCACAGATTTCTAATCCTATTATATCATTGCAGAGAAAAGGTAAGAAATTTGAATGGATAGAGGAGTGTGAGCTTATTTTTGAGTAGCTTAAACAATTGTTGACACATGCTCCATTGTTAAAGATCGTAGATCCTAAAAAATAGTTTGTATTATGTACAGATGCTTGCAAGAAAGGGCTTGGTGGAGTCCTTGTGCAAGATGGAAAGGTAGTCTGTTATGAGTCACAAAAACTAAATGAGCACGAGCAGAACTATCCAACACGTGATCTTGAGTTGGCAGCGATCATTCATGCATTGAATATGTGGAGGCACTATCTTCTGGGATCATTCATGCATTGAAGATGTGGATGCACTATCTTCTGGGCAAACAATTTGTATTGATGAGTGACCACAACGGATTGAGGTATCTATTTGACCAGAAGAATATGAACGCTAAGCATGCTAGATGGTTGGCCACGATCAGTGAGTTTGACTTCGAGATCCGGTACATCAAAGGTAAAGAGAACATGGTTGTAGATGCTCTTAGCGGGCGAGTACATGTAAATCACATAGCAGCTATGACCTCCTATGGGACATATCTTCATGATAAGATCTTACAGGCAGGTCAACATGATGTTAGGTTTATGGAGATTGTGCACAAGTTCCAGCAAAGTACAGGTACAGGTACAAGCCTAGGTAGTGGTACAGGTGCAGAAGTATAGGATGTAGATTATTGACTCATAGTAGATGGCTTGGTCAAGTTTAGAGACAGGATATATGTGCAAGATAACAGTGAGCTCAATAAGGTGGTCTTGAGAGAGTTTCATGCGAAACCATATTTAGGTCACCCAGGCTATCAAAAGACATTGACGACAGTGAAGAAGTTTTATTATTGGCC
This sequence comes from Pinus albicaulis, assembly GCA_034641835.2. Lineage (NCBI taxonomy): Eukaryota > Viridiplantae > Streptophyta > Pinopsida > Pinales > Pinaceae > Pinus > Pinus albicaulis. The sequence goes on along the minus strand of CM076575.1, from coordinate 1,606,175,613 downwards.
AAACTTGAAGAGAGACGTAACAGAGGTTGTGGCTAGGTGTTTGGATTTTCAGCAGGTTAAGGCAAAGTGTAAGCACCTAAGTGGACTGCTATAACCGATTGCGATACCAAAATGGATATAGGAGGTCATTTCTATTTATTTTATCACAGGTTTATAGAGGACAATGAGACATCATGACAAAGGTAGCGCACTTATTTCCAATGAAGTCTACATTTTCAGCTAGCAATGTAGCATATGTCTTTATAAAGGATGCGGTCAATTGGGATGGTGTTCCGAAGAAGATTGTGTTAGACAAGGATGCGAAGTTCACTTCCAAGTTTTGAAAGGAGTTTTTTGCAGGTTTGGGCATAGAGTTGACCTTCAATACCACTTATAATCCATAGACAGATGAACAAATAGAGAGGGTCAACATGATACTGGAAGACATGTTGAGGATGTATGTGATGCATAAAAAACGAAAGTGGGAAGAATATCTTCCACTGGTATAGTTCACTTACAACAGTAGGTATCAGGAATAATTAAGGATGAGTCTGTTTGAGGCATTGTATGGGCGTAGTTGCATTACTCCCATATGTTGGAATGATCTAGTTAACAAGGTGTTGATTGGAACAAACATGTTGGCATAGATGGAACAAGAAATGTAGGTAATAAAGAAGAATTTGAAAGCAACACAAGATAGGCAGAAGAGTTATGTAGATTGGAAAATGTTGTTTAAGGAGTTTGAGGTTGGGGAACAAGTGTACTTGCGCATCAAACCCGAGAAGATCTCCTTGCGGATTGGATCTTGTGTAAAGCTGACACCAGGGTTTTGTGGACCTTTCAAGATTATTGAGAGGATTGGGCCAATAGCCTATCGAATTGCACTGCCTTCCACAGTGAAAGCCCATGATGTTTTCCATGTTTCATTTCTTATTAAATATGTTAAGGATGTTGATCATGTGATTAATTGGTTTGTATTGCAGGTGGAGCCAGAAGGAGAATTCCAGCCGCAACCTCAGTGCATTTTACAGAGAAAAAATTTCATACTCTAGAATCGAGCAATCGAGCAAGTTAAAGTGAAATGGAAGCACTTTTGGCCCGATGAAGCAACATGGGAGATGGTGGATCAAATGCGAGCTATGTATCCTTCATTGTTTGCTGGTTGAGGCAAAGCAGTTTTGGTATGATGTTTGGTATATGTTTTGGCATATATTTTGGCGTGATGTTTTGATATACGTACATATGTGTATGGATGTAAATACTACAATGAGATATGTTATAAATCTCCAATAAGCGGTATGGTGTCATGTCATTATGATGTAATGTTGTCATGTTGGTTTACTTCTCAGTAGGTTGATCATTGTAAATACTGCAATGAGCTAAGATATAAATCTCCATGGGCAGTATATTTTGCTTATAACAGTCTTTTTGGTTGAAGGTGTCGTTGAACACCAAGGACAGTGTTCCCCCAAGGGGGAGAGTTCTTTAACAACCCTGGTGAAAATTCCATGTAATAAAAGTTAATAAAGGCAAAAATAATAACCAAGGTCATGGGACACGTATTCCAAGCTAAATGTTGGGCAAAACATCCCAGTCCGAGTGTTCATATGGTTTATTGTGGCTATGGAAATTGGAAAAGGAAATGGCTAAGGCTTTGGCAAGGCAAAGTGGCATTTATTGGCATTTATTTAGGAAAATAATGGAAAATAAGAGAAAAGGGAGGTGAAAAGTCACAGGTTGCATGTGAGGAGGAAAATGAAGAGAATAGAGGCCTCATTAATAAAAGCTTATGAGGATCAGTTGATGGCTTTTGTCCGTTCAGCTTTTGTTCAGTGCAGTTTTGGAGCTCTCATTATTCTCTCTCTCTCTCATACTCTTGGATACTTAGAGTTTTCTTGGAGCACTCTTGGAGGGTGTGACATACTTGGATATTTGGAGCAAGAAGGCAAAAGAAGAGCAAGAAAGCACAAGAGGACATTAGTATCAACAACTACAATGGGTTTTGATTGCAGGTACCGAGTTGCATATATGTTTTCCTCAATAGTTTTGGCATGCATGGTGTATGCATGTGGTTCTTTGGTCACAATCTGTCATTGGCATGGAGGATTTCCTAGATTGACAGTGGATTTGCCTAACCTTGCCATTTCCTGGATAGCCATGTTATTATGGGTTAAGTTTCATTTCTTGTTTTTTGGTTGGTTCTCATGTTCCTTTAGCTATAGGTTGATTTATTAGTTCCTAGAAGCCTTGGTTGGACAAACGCTCTAGAATCCTGACAGACAATTGTGGGTTGAGATACTAGTCCTAGAAGCCTTGGTTGGAAAAACACTCTGGAAGCCCTGTAATAGTTGGGGTTGAGTTATTTGTCCTGGAATCCTTGGTTGGAACAAACACTTGGGAGCCCTAGAACAACTTGGTTAGAGAACAATTCATTATGGTTGTGATGTCCGACCGTGAGGTGGAATCATTGGTTGAGGGTTGAGGTGGTTTGGCCTCTGGAAGCCCTGGTTTGGTTTTGATGGATTTGATTTATGAGATCCCACATTCATGATTGGAATATGGAATAGGGGTGACTAGCTGAAGAGAGATTTGGCTCAACCATGTCTATGGTCGGGTGGAACATAGAAGTCCCAGACTTGTTTGCATTTTGCTTATGGAAATAAGAGCTCTTTTTCCCTTTTGTATTGATGGGTAAATATGCTTATTATTCTATGGTTTATATGGCTGTTATATGCTTGTCAGTTATGTTGTTTATATGTTGGTTATGACTGAGTCTTATGATGGTGAAGAAGTATGGCTCTCATTGTGTTTTGATTCGTAATTGAATGAACAATGTATATGTGCCTAAATAGACTATAATGCAGTTAATGTGATGTAGCAACAATGCTTCTTAGCGATTCTAAGATAAGTATGAGACCCCTATGATTAGATTTTTTGTTTACACCTGTAGATTACATATTTGTGATATGTTTGACGAAATTTTTGTCATGGCTAGTAGGGGTCCAGTCTAGGCCTTGTCATGGTTTTTGCAAATACATCATTGTTTTGTTGTTTGATTCCATATCTGAACTTATCTTTGAGTTATGGGCAGTGGCTTGGGCTTTGGGCTTCAAAAAGTGCCTTAAATCCTGCGGACGCAGGCACAAGTTAGTGCAGTTTAGTCCCTAGACATGTGCATGCCTATGTCATGGGAGCGTCCAGAGCCTCCGAGATTCACCCATGCCCATACTATGGGAGCGTCCAGGGGTTAACTGGGTTAAAAACTCAGTGGGACCTAGGGGATAGTTACCTGAGTGGTTGGGATGGTTCCTGGGAGTCTTGTTGCTGACATGGAAGGACTGTATGATGTGTTCCACCGATTCCACTTCCTTAAGGTCACCTAGGAGGTTGAATCTGATCATAGTAGCCTCTTGTCACATGTTTACCTCGGTTGGCCAATTACTTGGGTAGATGTGGGAGGAGGGTGTTACAACCCTTAGGAAGTCCTGTATAAATATGTTGCATGATCTTCAAAGCTCCATGGCGCAAATGGCAAAGTCACCTATGCCATAATTAACTGATGTCTCGGCTTTGCACCTTCTCTGATTTCGTGCTCAAAGCAACACAATCTTCTACATTCAATTTGTAAAGGTTCTTCACCCGAACCCTGATCTGCTTCACTTGTCCTGTGGCTATGTGATGAAGGAAATCCTTTTCTTTGCTAAATATCACATTGTAGCCACAGTCTTCCAACATAGCAACTGAAACTAAATTCTTCTTCAGACTCAGAACATGCATGACCTTTTAATGTGAGAGGAGAACCATACTCCCTCTAAAAGGTAACAATATTGATGTCGGTCGTGCTATACCTTCCATCATATCCCATCTTGATGTGCATTTAGAGGTCTTTCTCCTCCAAGTCACTTAAAAAATATTTGTTGTCGGTTATATGGAATGAAATTCCACTATCCAGACACCACTCACTACCCATCAATGATGTCACCATGCATGCAATGAGGGTGAAATTCAACTCAAATTGTGAAGTTAGAACTTCACATTCTGCTCCCCCTAAGGGATTCGTTCCGGCCTTCTTGTGCGGATACTTCGTGACATAGTGACCCAACTCATGACAATGAAAAACTTTAATCTTCGACAAGTACTTCTTCTTGCATGTCTGACTAGAATATCCTTTGGATTGAGATTTATTCCCTTTCCCTTTCCTCGCCTTTTCAGCTAAGGCACATTTCTCCTCATCATCATGCTTGGATGAGGCTCCATTTCTGGTGTTCCACCTTATCTCTTCTTTCATCAAGTTGGGCCACAAACGCTCCCGTTTTGGTATCTTCTCCCTCCCATTTACTGAATCCTGGTAGCTGTGCCAACTCTTGGGAAGGCCTAGAAGTGATAAGCTAACTAGATCATCTTCAGAAATTGTAATACCAACACTCCCAAGATCATCCCAACATTGGGTGAACTTGCTCAAGTACTGTGGTAATGTGTCGCCCTTTTCCATCTTGATTTTGTGAAGCTTGTCCTTCAGTGCCAGCTTCATGTGGTCACTATTGTTTTGAAACAAGTCTATCAAGGCTTACCACATTGCATATGGAGTCTCCTTCTTGTGGAGGTTCGAGACAATATGATCTCGAACTCCTTCCAATATGATCCCCATCTCTTTTGTAAAACATTTCTTCCACTCTGGTAGATCCTGGGCATCAGATGCTAGAGGTTTAGGAATATTAGTATCTACGAATTCCTTCAACCCGCTATCTTCCAAATCTGCCTCCATCTCATCCTTCCAAACAATATAATTTGAACTACTCTCAAGGGCATATTCGAGTCTCAATTCGTGGAAGGCCATCCTGCTAGCTCTGAAGATTTGATTCTGCAAATCTGAGCTTGCAAATACAACTTCGTATTCTTCTCTTCTATAGTTATTTCTGCTCTGATACCATGTAGAAATTCCTTGTAGATTCAAACTGCTAATTATAATTTACTAAAACAACAGACTTGAATCTACTCTACCAACTTCGGAAACAATTAAACGATCGCAAAATCACGAAGCATACAAGAGAAAGAATTCAATCAACACATTACACAATGATTTCCTGGGGAAAGCCACAACTAAAAACCCCTCCTATCTGTATATTGCATTAGTCAGAAAAATATGAGAAGATTACAATGCTTTTCTCAAGCCCGAGCAACCTTTGCACTATCTCGATCTATTTCATTGCTTCTTAGACAAACCTTGGCTAATTCTTAACTAATTTTATGCTTGCCCAAGTCCCTATTTCCTTGCATTGTTCAATTAGGAATTGGCTCCTATTAATTATGGAAATTCCTCATCCATAGTTGTGCAATCCATCACATTCCTTTCTCCGACTGCATGCACCACCTATGCAATTTGGATGATTATACAACTGATAATACACTGCCCTTGAACTCCAATCTCAATTGGGTAACTCATTGATCACACATGCATGAGCTATTTATGGCCAATTTATCAGTTAACTGGTTGAACACTAAAGCTGCACTCCATTGCTAGACCTCCTACTAGTTCCTCCAACAATTGGAACTAGTTTAAATGACTTTAACTTGGTTAAACTGAATTAATTAATTACAACTCAAAATAAACTCAACCTAGGCTCCTATAAAGTAGGAACCACTCTACATGACTCAAGTTAGACCCTCAACATGAATTTTCTAAACCAACTAAGTAAAACTAACTTAGTTAACTCATACAAGTTGTCATGTGATGTGGAATTACAATTTTCTTCTAATTTAATTCAAGGGAAAATTAAATTAGAATCTTTCTTGGTGCCATTTTCAACAGGTTCCCTCCCCACAAATCACTACCAAGGAGATCCCACCAACAAAGACCCTACAAGCTACAAGATCAAGGTTTCACTTTAACCCACAAATTATGTTTTAGCTCCACTAGTATGATGGTGCCCATTTGCACATACAATGTCATCACATGATAATTAGCGGGAACAACGGTGGTTGGTCGACCCTCATCCTGATTCCTTACTCACATTTTCTTTTAGGCTCCAACCTTCAACAATTATATTTCAATGTGTGAGGGGAAAGGGTTGAGTACTCAGTTTTTATATTCATGTTCTAATTTTCGTTTTGTATACTCAATTTCATAAACTTTTTAATGTTATGTTTAAGTTTTTAATTTTATGTTCTATGAACATGATTTTAGATTATTAAGAAGAATATGTGTTTTTTTTGAAATATACGTTGAATAATTAATCATGCTAGTACATTATTTTTCTTTTTGTCATATGTTATTTGAAGGTCTGTGCGTTGAATTTTAGGAAAAAATTTGTTGAAATCCATCTCCATGTATATTCGAGCATAAGTGGATTTAGGGAAATGCTCAAAGTTAGGACTATAATTGTAATATTTTCCTATTGCATTTCCAATAGTAGCAAACACAGAAAAATTTCAAATATGTAGGGGAAGTTTCAAAAGTCTTACCCATATTGGAGCTGAGGTGATTGTCACCATAATTGGGTCAAAAGAAGGCCACTAGGGATGCATGAAGAGGTAAACACTACCCCAGAACCAGGGCCCATAATCCCAGATGATCTTCTTATCCTTGTGATTGGAAAAGAGAACAACAATAAAACCCCGAGCCATGGGGAAAATATCTAGATCTTGATATAAAAGGGGTTTCCATGTGTTGGAAATCCACTTATGTAGATCAATCAATCACGAACAAACCCATTAAATCTACAAACTGAACCAAGATCCAAAAAATATTTCACACTGTTGACAACTCATCCCAAAGGGACATTAAAAGCAGGTGCTTAATGGACAATCAAAAGGACATATCTAGATTTCAACAAGGTACTATAAGAAATCCTAGCTTTATGAGGAGAAGGACTTGCAGAACCAAATTCCATTTCTTCAAGATTCACTGATTTCTCCACTGATAAGTAGGTATTCACCATTAGGGTCTGCAAATCTCGCCGCTTGATAGGGAGGGCCACGCTACGATGACCGACTAGACCAAAACTATAGCCGCTGTGATGGTCTCCAATTGCAATTGCCACTCCACCTCCTAAATATTTTCTAATAAATTATAAGTCAAATGAAATAATGTATTTTACTATTTAATCAATAAAATTTTGTAATAAGTTTATATATTTAACAAAAAAAAGTCTAATTATTTTATGTTTAAAAAAAAAATAAAAAAAATACAAATTTGGTAATACAATTTTCAATGACATTATAATTTTTTGTTCTTTGAAATACATTCTTATATGTATAATCAAAACCTTGAAGAACCCTCAAGACACTTAGCTATATAGATTTAACAATTTAAACATCTTAATTCCACATTTTTTTGTTATTGGATTTTAGGAAAAACACAGAGAAAAATGTAAAACTCATTTGAAAATATACCTAGTAAAAGACATAAATATAAGTTAAAAAAACTTAATTATCTATGAAATAATAAAATAGACCAATAAATTATTATGATGACAATTATTTGACATATCTATTTGAGAGATGTCATATTCATAATTTTACTTAAAAAATAATAAATAATATTCATATTAAAAAAATGAAAGCTATTCTAAATTTATCTTAACCGAAGATTCAATTTTCTTAAATGAAAAACACGTGAACAAATTTTACCCTTCTAAACTTTGCTCCTTCAAAATTTAATAAATCCAAAGTCAAAATAAATTAAAACTTATATTAAAAAAAATGATAATTATTTAGTTTTGAAAAAATTATAACTATTTTTTTTTTTTTTTATAAATTTTGTTTGAATATTCCAATATCATTGGCAAGCCTGTCCCATATTTTTGAAAAGCGGAATCAATGGTGGATACGAATCTATATTCCTCCACAAGGTTGGTAGAATTTGCCAACCCTGCCAGTAAACGTTTAATTTCCTATAAATTTTTGTAATAAGTTTTTATATTTAAGAAAAAAGTAAAGTCTAGTTATTTTATGTTTTTGTTTTTTATTATTAAAATTTAGTATGTAAATTTATATTATTATTTTTTATTTTTTGAAATACATTTTTTTATATGTATAATCAGAACCTTGAAAAACTTTCAAAGCATTTAGTTATATGGGGTTAATTCAGACTTTTAAACACTTAATTATCTGTAGGATAATAAAAATGATATGAATATAAAAATTGATAAAATAAATAAATTAAATTATTATCTCACAATTATTTTACATATTTATTTGAGAGACATAATATTCATAATTTTATCTAAAAACAATAATAAAAAATGTTTATATTAAAGAATGAAAATTATTATAGATTTATTTTAATCTTATAGATTTATTTTAATCTTATATTTATGAAAGATCAAATTTTTTGGGGCACTTAAATTCTACAAATTAAACAATTTAAACAAGTTTTTAAAAATCTCTGCTAATTTTGGTTAAAATTAATCATAAAAAATGTCATGGAAAAAGACTATTTGAAAAAAATATAATTATTTATTTTTTAATAGAGTAGTCTAACGAGGCCACAAATTCACCTAGAAAAAGTGGAAATTCCGGTATGATTGTTGCCAAAATCTAGCAGGAATTCTGGGAACTTTGGTTTACAACCATCAAGATTCAGAATTTTGGGTGCCTTGACGGTTTTTGATAGTTTTAAATATAAATCTTCCAGGAAATCACATAATAGATTTTGGAACCGACGCGTTTCAAACTACCAACTATAGTTCATCATCAGGATAATGATGGCGTTGAATCCATTTCCACCATTAAAAAAACGATTCAAACACTTCTATATCAGATTTTTTGAAAAAACAATTCCAACAATTTTTTTTGATAGTGTTGAATCTATTTCCACCATTAAAAAAATGATTCAAACACTTCTATATCAAATTTTTTGAAAAAACAATTCCGACAAACAATAACTTTTCACCAAATTTATAACCTCAATAAACAACTTTTATTTTATTTTATTTTTAAATTTTATTTGGAAATTCCATTATCAATGACAAGCTGTCACACCTTTTTGAAATGAAAAGCAGAATCAATGATGGATACGAATTTATATTCGTCCACACGGTTGGTAGAAGTTGCCAACCCTGCGAGTAAACGTTTAACTTTCCCAGAAAGAAAAGAGCTAACGTAAATGAACTACATAGGGTTGTTATAAAGTCAATTTACCTTTCCTACATACCTATATTATTACCCAAAGGTCATTTCACCTTCCAGTATACATTTAATATAATCCAGAGGGACATACTTTAAAAGAATTGCCATTATTTAATTGACAAAAAAATCCTATACACACCTTTTTGGTCCATAGTTGAGTAATAATCGATCTGATATTTATTCCTCTCCACTTTGCTTGACTGTGAATTCTATCAATTCAGATTACCTTGACTTGTAGACCACCAATCAAAATTTGTTCGAAAACCTCACGTTTCTAATCACCTAATCTGTGGCTCTGTATTCATCTCAACCTCCCACTGAGAATGGTCTTTATTGGAATTGATGCTATGTGGGCCTCTGGTGGGAACTCAAAAACTGTTATACTCGAATTTGAATTCTCAACTAAACTTGCGTTTTCGTTTTTAACCAAACAACCAAACGAAGGTCTTCCACAATGTCTCAATTATCATCATTCCAAACATAGTAAGTCTGACCGAATCTAAATCTTCTGCTCATTCCCCGAAAAAAAATGCAAAAAACAAGGATATTCGGTGGTGAAACGAGGACCAAGCCAAACACAACCTAATGATGAATCAGTTCAGTCCTAATAATGAATGAATCAGTTTTAGTCCACATTTTACTGTCTTTTCGGGCATGTAGTGGTTCAAATCATTTCATGGGATTCTATATTAATATCATCCAATGCTGCAATTATCCCATAGCTATATCATTGTGTGTGTACGTGGTCTGTGAACAATGGCGTTCGAGATCTTCTGTCTATGAGGAGACCATTGCAGGGGATCCATATCTCTGTCTTGCCTGTTTAGCAGCCCCAACTACCTCCGATTTCCATAACCCAAATCGCTTCTCTGTCCATCTGAGGGATGAAATTGCCTCCGCCAATGGGGGGCTTGAGGGAGGCAGGACATGAACCCACGACTCTTGCAATCGATTTCAAACCATACCCAGATGCATGCACAGACGAATGCGAGGATATCCTCGTTGACAACAGTGCGGAATCGGATTCGAACCCAGCCATCATGGCTGCTGTGAAGGTGTTGCTGCAGGGGTTGGGCGAAGATGTGAACCGAGATGGATTGAAAAAAACTCCACTACGTGTTGCCAAGGCCTTCAGGGATGGAACAAGAGGTATCATTCAATATGCCTGTTTCTTTGTACTTTTCTGCATGCTTTTTGGAAAGTTATATATAAGACGGACGCTGTATTTCAGAGTTCTATAATTTGGATTTGATGGCCTCCTATTATATATTACTGGTGCTTTTAGTATCTATTGAGGATGTTACAGATATTTTATCTGTTTTAAGGGCTGTAGAAGCATTAGGGCATGCGGAGCGAAGATTTTTATTTGTGGGGCTGCTGGGTAGATTGGTCACCACCTTTTTTCGAAAAAAAGCTTTTTATGGGAAGTGTTTACTAAAAGATGCCTTGAAGGGCTGCACCATAATAAGCAGAACTGTTTCCGTTTATGTGCCAGGTCTGAAGGGTATATATTATATATTCGACCAAAATCGTCATTCCGTTGAAACTCATGCCATGTTTGTGAGGGAAACCACAGAGGGAATGCAACCTTGGTGGATGGATTAACATTCTATCGATCTCCCAAGTGACCCAACCGAGATTTTTATTTATGGGGCTGTTGGCTAGATTGGTCACTACCCTTTTATCATTTATTATTATTATTTATGATCCGAAAATATGCCTTAAGGACCGAGCCACAAAGAGAAGACCTCCTTGCTCTTGGGTGCCAGGTCTGAGGGTGCTATATACTTTTTTTTTCTTTTTCAGAGGAAAAAAAAGCTACTTCTTTATATTAATATAAAAAATATAGTACATTTGCATGGTTTTCATTTCTTTCTTTCATGCCATCTTTTACATCTAAAAGAGATCTCGCTGAGAATTCTTATATTTGCTGCACTGTATTTCATAAAGTCCAGTCACTGCCTTCTGTTCAGATTAGTATTGTCTATGCCAAAAAACAGTAAGAGATATGCCTGAGTGTCATCTTTTCAGGTCTTCCTATTGCTATCATTTATTACATTACTTTTGCCCCAAAATTATGAAACAGGCCTTATGGTGAGCTTCAAATTTCAAAATACCTATTCATTTATGAGTAATTAACGCTGCCAGCATTAATCATGACTCTCTGTTCGAAAGCAGAAAAATAGAGCTTACCTGCGTCCGTGGCAATTCCTCTCTTGGAAAGTAAATCTGCTGTCCTGTTTTGCTCCCTGTATATGTGGCCAAACCTTACATGTTGGAAAGTACTTACCAGCGTTCAGATGCGCTTCATCCAGTTAATTAAAATGGGAGGCCTGAAATTATTGTATCCCTTCACCCAGTCTATCATGCCCTTAGCATCACCATTTATCTGTCTATTATCCATACCAAGCCATTTAGCTGCTATCAGAACTCCCCATAGAGCAATGACCTCAGCTTTACTATTAGAGCCATTTCCTCCTTCCCACTAGAAATGGAAGAATTTGCCTGGTTCAATGACTATGGCTGCCCTGCATCCACACTCTCTCCTAGAGCATGAACCATCAAAGAATCCCACTAGATATACTTGCCATATGTCTCTCATTTTGCATTTTCTATAGCTGTTCCTCTTCTTCGTAGGTCGAATTTCATTGTAAAAAGCCACGGTCTTCATGACATCTTCCCGAATCACCGCTCCTTTTTGTTCAAATATAAGTGTGTTGTGGCTGTGCCAGATGGACTAGAAGATGTACAATGGACTGGCTCTGAAACTAGTGAATTTTTTGATCCATGAACGAAGGCAAGCATGAAGTGTCTGAAAATGTCCCAGAGGTGCAATGTTGTAATATTCCAAGACCCCATCCCATAGTGCCATCGCATATGGACAGTGGAGAAATAAATGAGTTAAATCTTCCGGTCCCCTCCTACACAGGAGAGATATGCCAGGTCTAGAAAATCCTCGCCGCTGTAGGTTTCTCCATGTCAATATACGGTCATGAACAGTCAACCAACTGAAACATTTAATTTTATTAGGAAGATCCCACTTCCATATGACCTGAAAATATTTTGAAAAATAATATTCCCTCTCTTTCCTGTGCAGACAGCTATATATGTCTTTTACCATCGGATGACCCTTTTTTTATAGTGCCTCCCCATGACATGTGATCCTTTACTTTTACTATATATTCCACCAAAATCACCATCCCTTTGAAAATCATGCCTTGCATGCCAGGGAGACCGCACAGGGAACGGAAGCTTGGTGGATGGCTTGCTTAACAATCTATTGATCTCAAGAAATTCAGTCCCTTATACTGTAAATTCTGCATTAGTTCATTATGCTGCTTCAGAGTTGAGATCTCATGCTGAGTGGGGAAGCTTTATTGTTATCAATCGAACTGATATGGCCTCTAGTCAAATATATATGCTCAACCCATATGAGACTCATACAATTTAGTATTAAGCCTAGCAAAAGAGTTTTGAGGATTGCATGCAGTTGTCACAATGTTGAATGATGCATTATGACAAAGCATTGAAATGTGTTTGAATTGATGTAAGCTCAGAAAGTTTGCCTGGAAGTTGTTTTCATTTATGAAGCCATTGGATGGTTTGTTGTCAAAACAAAATAGATAGGTCAGCCTTTGCTGCTATTGTACTTGTGATTTGATTGGGCTGTTGACTGGTTGCTTTTGGATTTCTTCTGTGTCATGGTATGCATCCATTGAATTAAATTTAGTGGTGTTGTAGCAAACATGCCTGATAAGGTTGTGTAGCGTGTGTGATATGCGGGGCATGAGTTCTTATCCTAGGTTTAATCTACAGTTACTAGCTATGTCACCTCGAACAAGGAAATGAGATGGGTTTTGGAAACATCACTACCAAAATTTCACGAAAGGAGGAAGTGATACGTTCACATGTATGTATGTATATTTCAATATTCATGAACAAAATCCTTAAAATTTAAAACAAATCACATTTAGGATATCAATACAAACCCACACACGGAAATGGGTTTTAGAAACATCACTACCAAAATTTCAGGAAACGAGGAAGTGATACATGCACATGTATGCATGTATTTCAATATTCATAAGCAAAATCCTTAAAATTTAAAACAAATCACATCCATGATATCAACACACACGTGGTCACACACACATTTTGAAGATTTTTTTTTTAATATTTAAGAAAAGTACGTCAAGACTCAAGATTAACCTACAGACTATACCTGAAGCTCAATATGGAGTGCACGCATCACATAAGCACATCTTCTAAAAGTTATATCTGTACAAAAAATGAACGGTCCAATACCAAAGTTAACAGGAGGTCAGAGAAACTGTTCATGAATACTCCAAAAAGACAAAAAAACCAGTAAAAGCATGAAGTGGCCACCGGGCCTCCAAAATTAAGCTGTTCAGTCAAAGGATCTGATATCCAGAATGCACTTCTCCAATCCCTATCTTTAGAACCCCTGCCTATTGATCACACACCTTTTCTTCGCTTCTTTATGAGCTATTGAATTGTTTTCACTTTAAGTGTAGGTAAATGTGATGTTGCTGAACTTCTTGCTAGTTATAAATTATTATTAACTGCAGCCATCAAACTGATATTCCTACATTTTAGTGGACCTTCTAGTTCTAACCAGCCACAAACAAGATGGGAATCTCCAAACACTTTCAGATCCTTAATGCTCCTTTTCTTTGCCAGCCGAAGAAGGATGTAGGCTGCCCTTATTTATGCATGGTTGTTTGTCACACTCTGGAACCAAACTAAAATGTGATAGAGTGAACGCTGTTGACAGTTAATGTATCTCTTGTGCTTCTCTTCCCCGGATTCCTAGGTGAGGCAACATTGAAGAAGCCATAAGAGTTATCTGGACCTAAGATTGACTAAGCGAATCACCCTCTGAGATTGATTATTGGAATGGTCCCATCTCCAACTAACAGAACATCATTGACAAACATGATATGAGAGATCACTATATTCCTTGCTAATTTCACTCCTTCTAAATAGCCTTGATTTTTGTGCAGAATAGGAATATGCTAAGAGCCTTTGCTATGACAAGAAAGAGTTGAGGAATATTGGATATCCCTGTTGAATGCCTTTTGGATGGCTTGAAAAAATTGGTGGTTGATCTGTTTATTAAATTGAGAAATTGAAAGAAGTATAACATCCCTCTCTCCAATCGAGAAGGTTATTTACAAAGCTAGCATGTGTTAAAAGGAGTCTCAAATAAAGCCAATTCTTGTGATCCTAAGGTAGTCTAAATTAACCATGAAGGTTGGGAGTCTTCTTGCCTTGATTGAGTTTAGAGTTTCTTATGCCACTCCAATGGCATTATGAATATGTGGATCATCCAAAAACTCAAATTGTTTTGAGGAGAGGGATTGAGAAAATTTGGTTTGGGATTGAGAAAATTTGGTTTTATCTTGTGGGCTACGAACTTCAATATGATTTTGTAAACATAATTAGATAACTATATGGGTCTGTAATCAAAATGAAAAGGTTACTCAACTTTTAGAATATTTGTCATGAAAGTGGAGACTCTTATCCTACCATGAGCAAATCCTTGCTAAGTAGGTCCTAGAAGCTTTTGCAAAATTTAGTTGTCCACCCATCAGACTAAGGGCCTTATCTGATTACAAGGAATTAAGGACTGTCATTAGATTCTCCTCTTTAATGGTAAGTTATTGAATCATATTTTGTTGATCAATCGCCATACATCCAAAGAAGGAAGAGATAGCTAAAATGTCTTGATTGTTTTCCCTTATTGGCTCCAAGTAAATGTGATTGTAATACTTAACTCTGTAGCTATATCTTCAAACATTAAGGATTCCTTTTCATCCTCATATTCCTTTCATATTGTATTTTCTGCCTTTCTTGTGATTGCTTGTATTTGGAAAAAATATGTATTTTAATTGCCTTGCTTGAGCCACATTGCCTTTGTCTTCATGCTCCATTTGACCTCTTCCCAAGCCAACAATCTAGATTTCTTGTTGATTGGAGTAGAGAAGCAAGGGTTTTGCGTGCCTAGGTGCCAAGGCTAGCAGAGGGACCCATAAGACAACCACTTAGCAGAATATTAATTTATTTAACTATTTCCCAAAGTTGGAGTTAGGAAAATTAAAAATTCCTAAGGTCAACTTATGATTTAATCTCAACCCTTCATCGAGGTTTAATCTCAGCCATTGAGAGTGATGGTGGGGCCTAGGTCAAATTATTAGAGCGATTAGGGCGCAAAAGTGGCTAGTTTGGCTTTGGTATAGAGTGTGTGTGTTAGCTTAGTAAGGAGACTAGGGTTTTCAATTGTTCGCAGAGGATCAATGATGACGAGGGAGAGAAAGAAGAGGGATGAACATCTCTTACACAACCTAGCTTCAGTGCAACCATATAGTGCATAGAGGAAGAGTGCATTGTGCAACCGTATAGTTCGTATAGTGTACAAAGAGGCCGTACTGCGTGGTTATACACTAGCACATGTGCGTAGGGGCTGATTTGATTTTGCTTGGTTCTACTGTTTAGAGGATTTCCTTGTAAAAGGGAAGTGCGCCCTTGCTGTAAAAATTCTGAAGATTATTATTTTGTTGAAGCTAATAGAAAACACACACAGTTGTAGGTTTTCTTGGGTATATCTTGTGTCTTATGTGTTGAATGTGTTTGTTGTCTTTAGTTCTATTTATTTTCGTTGTGCATGCTATGTTAGAAAAATCAATGTATTTGTAATTTAAGTTTCCAGAACAACAATTATTTGCATTTATGGTTGCTTTCTTAGAAAATTGCAAATCAGTCACTGGGAATTAGGGGAAACTAGCATGGTATAAGAGCGTAGTCTTTGATTGAAGACCATGCACGTTTTTTAACTCCTGGGGAGTAGGTTCTATGTTCAGAGAGAGTGAGTTCACCAGTTCGACTTGGCTGCTAGGGTTTTTTGGGTAGTGTGAATTGGCTATATGGCATATTAGGCTCTCAGATTTGAGGATAGGTTGGACGATGCATCCAAATTCTACTCATGGTGTGAGAGGATTGGTGTGGTCCTGGAGGAACAAAGGGTGTGGGAGTTTGTGGATAATGTCCTAGCCATCCCCAATGACCTTTAGCAATTCGCTCAACGTAACAAAAAAGATGCCATGGTGAGGAGAATCATCTTGGAAGGAGTCAAAGACCACATCATCCCTCACTTAACTAGGAAGAAGTTAATCAAAACTATGTGGATGGCCATTATTGGCCTCTATCAGGGTTCGAGTGAGGCTATTCTGTTAGTATTGAAGGATAAATTGAAAACCATCAAAGTGACCAAGTCAGATTCTGTGGTGTCTTACCTCACCAAGTTTACCCAAGTTAGGGACGCGCTAGATGGTGAGGGCGAGATAGTTCTAGATAGGGACCTTGTGAGTTTTGCTCTAATGGGTTTCACCAAGGCTTTGGAAACTTTTACAGATGGAATATGTGCTAGGGAGAATCTTCTAGGCTGGGAGCGATAATGGGGTGATTATGTCCAAGAAGAACTTCGCAGACATGCTCAGTCAGGGTCTCGCACCAAGATTGAAGATGAAGAGAACTCTAGCCTAGCTAGCAATGGAGGTATTTCGAAGGGAAAGAAGAACAATGGTGGTGGTGAGTCGAGCTCCAAGGGAGAGGAAGAAGAAAGATCTTAGCGAGATCAAGTGTTTTTCGTGCCTCCAGTTTGGGCACTATGCTACTAAGTGCCCTAACAAGAAGAAAGGGTCTAAGAAGGACCAAATAGAAGCCTTTGCAGAGATAGACGAGTTATCTTCCCATTTTGAGAATGAGTTCACACTTATTTCTTACATGACAAGCTCAGTGGCTACCAGCGTATGGTATGTAGACAATGGTGTGTCTTGTCATATGACGGGGAATAAGAACTACTTCAACAAACTGATAGAGAAGGACATGCAGTTCCATATTGAGATGGAAGATGATGGGAAATATCGAGCAGAGGGCATTGGTACAATCAAATTTGAGAGGGAGGTGGGAAATCCTATGTAGACAATGGTGTGTCTTGTCATATGACGAGGAATAAGAACTACTTCAACAAACTGATAGAGAAGGACATGCAGTTCCATATTGAGATGGAAGATGATGGGAAATATCGAGCAGAGGGCATTGGTACAATCAGATTTGAGAGGGAGGTGGGAAATCCTCTGTTTCTCAGAGATGTCCTTTATGTTCCAGGGCTCAAGAAGAACCTCATTTTAGTTTCAACATTGGAGGATAAGGGGTATGAGGTGACCTTCAGACAATGTAGGGTTTTCATAAAACCCTCAGACTTGGGGTCAAACATAAGAGCCTATACAGTTTGCAATTTGGGATAGTCGCGACATTCGCCAGCAGAGGAAGTCGTGACTCAGGCATGTGAAAAATTCTATTGTAGTTAACTAGTAATTATTCTCCTATCTTTTAAACATTATTTGTCCCAACAAATTAATTTACTACAAATATTGAATAAAAACACTACTGTAACATTCACCAATTAATAAATCATAGGAATTGAGAAAAACACACAAAAAATAAACATCGAGATTTTTGGACAAATTGTCCTTGGAAAAACCCTAGTGTGGGGAAAACTAGTTCTACATATGAGGGTTTTATTATTCTTCAACAAATCTGTAATTGAAAATTATTACAACTGCTTGCCATAAAATATTTTTCTTCACTTCAACTAACCAAATTGAACCACTGCAAATCAACTTGGCCTCCAACTGGAAATTCACACATCCTTCTAGAATTCTCACTGGCCGACTGGAAATGCGCATTGGCCTTTTCGACAACTTGCACAGCCTCTGGAAAATCGATCTTGCAAGTTATTTTGCCTCCAACAACTCACACAACCTACTCGCATTGCCTCTAGTAGATCACTCTAGCAACTGGGAACTTGAATTGGTTCTTCGACAACTTGCACTAGTGAACTGGCAACTTGCACTGGCTAATTCAACCTCCTTTTGCAAAAATAATTTGGCCTCCTTCTGTCTCTGAGAAATTGGAAATCACAATGAAGAAATCTCTCCAGCAAGTATCTTCTGTCTCTGAGAAACTGGAAATCACAATGAAGAAATCTCTCCAGCAAGTATCTTCTCAATCACTACTAAAACCCCCAGCAGATGTGTCAGACACCTCAGTGATCGATATAAATAGAGTCAACGTTGGAGGACTTTTTCACTCATCTCATCCTCACACATCATCTCCTCCTCTGATTTAGTACGAGCTCCTTGGAAGTAATTTCGGTTCACACGTGGGAAGAAGGACGAATTTACTACAGCTAGGGTTTGGACGAATTTACTGCAGCTAGGGTTTCCACGCAAGTTTGACCAGCGTTGACTTTGGTCAACACATGGTCCAAATAGGCTGAAATTGGTGGAGACTTCGATTTTGGAAGGCTATACATATTGGCACAAGAACTGAGGTCAAAAGGTTGATCGAAGACCGAGCTGCGTTGACTTTCTTGTTGCTATCCTGTGTTGACTTTTCTGGGGTTGACTTTGGGTTGACCATGTGGCTGTTTTGAGGACTGTTGTGACACATGCTGGGTTGGCTGACCAAGGAGACTTGACTGGTTGAAGCATCCTGTTGACCGCCGTAACGCACCTCCACATTTTTCTGTTTCTGGTTTGTCTTCTGTAGATCCACTGGTATGTTCTATCAACATTTTACTTGATTGTTTATGTGATTGTTGTAGTGAAAAGTAAAGTTGCATCAAACATAGAACATCTACATAAATTTACATGGTATCAGAGCTAAGGTGAAGACAAGCCCTATTTGTAGCAATCACTGAAGATGGGTTCCACAAACTATGGCTTCAAGGAGAATGAAAAATTGAGTGGGAAGGATGACTTCCATGCTTGGAAGATGATATTGGATCTCAAATTGGAAGACCAAGATGTCATGGACTATGTGCAGGGTAAAATCCAAGAACCTCCATCCACTGCTACTGCTGCTGCCAAAACAAAGTACAAGAAGGGGGAGATCAAAGCAAAGCTGATGATCAGGGAATCCATTAATAAAAGTCTGGTGGCCTACATCTTTGAGTTGGGCACATCCAAAGAGATGTATGATAAGTTGGTCCTCATGTTCAAGGCCAACAATGCAAATCAAGTACTATTCTTCAAGAATCAATTGAAGAATCTGAAGAAGGGCAGGGATGAGTCTGTCCAATCATACTTTTTGAAGCTGACCGAGATCAGGAACAATCTGTTGGCTATTGGGGAGACAATAGTTGATCGAGAGATGGTACTCACCGCATTTGGAGGGCTCTCATCTGAATGACATGTGTTCAACACTACCATTCTAAATAATAATGTGATACTTGACTTTGACAAAGTACTGTCAATATGCGTTCAAGAGGAATCAAGAATGAAGGAGTATGGAAATGAAGGAAATGCTGCATATGCTGCTCATTCTAGAAAGAAGAACTTTGGTGGTCCAAAGTACAAAGGAAAAGCAGGGACCCAAGGAAAGAAGGGCAAGTGTTTCACTTGTCATAGGCCAGGTCACTATGCTAGAGAATGCCCTTTCAAGAAGGATTCTCCTGATGATGATGACAACAACAACCGGAGGGATGACAATGAAAGGAACAACATGTTCTAGGGAAAGAGGAAGGCTCCCTCTAGCAGAAACAATCAACCTTTCAAAAGGTCAAGAAATTCCAGGTATGAGGAATCAAATGTTGTCGATAAAAGAAATGAATATATTCTTGTATCTGCCCTCTCTGTTCCATCTCCACCCGATACTATGGATGTCTGGTTGATAGATAGTGATGCCTCAAGGCATAGCACTGGGTTCAAGGAAGCACTCTCTGATGTGGTTGAGAAGGATACTAGTCTGGAAATTATCCTTGGAGATAATGCCACATATCCCGTGAAAGGGACAGGGACTGTGACCCTCCACTTGTCTCAAGGTCAAGTCCTCCACTTGCAGGATGTACTCTATGTACCTAATTCGAAGAAGAACCTTGTGTCTATATCAGCCATGGAAGACAAAGGTTTCAATGTGGCATTCACTGATGGAAAGGTGCGCATGTGGAAGAAGAGCTTCAAGGAAGCTATCACGTTTGGGTCTAGAATTGATACACTCTACCAGGTTGGAGGAAGTCCACTGGGTGCAATGACATGAGATGCTATTTGACAGACTGATAATGGCACTGAATATGAGACGAACGAGTTCAAGAACTTTTGCAGAGGAGCTAGCATCAAGAGGGAGACCACAATGTTTGTGGGCTACAACGAAACTTTGAAGGCCTATAGATTCTATGTGCCTGGTCAAAGGGAAGTGGAGATATGCCACGATGTCACCTTTGATGAAGATGCTTCATTGAGGAAAGTAGTCAATCTTCTGTGATCTGAGGAAGATCATGAAGCAAGGCCTGGAAATCAAGAGGAACCGAAGGATGAGACGATTCCTGATGTTGAAGGACCAATGGACCTGATTGATCCACCTTCATTGGCAAAGAGACCATTATGGCTCAAGGACACTCTCGAGGATGCTGAAGGACATATGGCCCCAAGGGGGACATTCCGTGAAAGCAAGAAGCCGAGTAGATACCAAGGGTATCTAGCAGCTTTGAGTACTATTGTACAATCCGAGCCTGGATCTTTTTGAGGAAGCCATAAAGCATCAAGTCTGGAAGGATGCTATGCACGAAGAGTATGAGTCCATAATAAAGAATGATGTATGGGATGTGGTTCCTAGACCGGAGGACAAAGCAGTTGTCACCTCAAAATGGCTCTACAAGATCAAGCATGGATCTGATGAAAGTGCTGAAAAGTTCAAGGCAAGATTCGTTGCCCGTGGCTTCTCTCAAAAAAAAGGCATAGACTATGATGACATATTTGCACCTCTGACCGCCATTCGATTGCTGCTACGCAAGGATGGAGTCTTCATCAGATGGATGTGAAGACCGCACTTCTGCATGGTGCGATGAAGGAAGAGGTATATGTGGAGCAACCTCTGGGGTTTGAAGTCCAGGATTGGGACACCCATGTCTGCAGGTTGAAGAAAGCCCTCTATGGGCTGAAGCAAGCCAGAGCTTGGTACGAGAGGATAGATAACTACTTGATGAAGCTGGGCTTCACTCGAAGTAATGCTGATCCGAACCTTTACTTCAAGGTTGTCAAAGGGAAGCCTCTCATTCTAGTGCTATATGTGGATGACCTCTTCCTGACAGGTGTTGACCCTCTCATTCATCAATGCAAGAGGGAGCTCGCTGCTGAGTTTGAGATGAAAGACCTAGGACTGATGCACTACTTCCTAGGCCTGGAGGTCTGGCAGAGACTTGGCGAGATTTTCCTTTCTTAAGGAAAATACATTGTGAAGCTTCTGGAAAGATTTAGTATGGTGGACTGCAAGTCTGTGTCGACACCGATGGAACTCAACTTCAAGAAGTTGAGTGGCAGCGTTGCTGGGCCCGTATTGACAAATCCTACTGAGTATTGTCAACTCGTAGGGGCCCTGATGTTCTTAGTGAACACCCATTTGGACGTATGTTTTGCAGTGAGCACTTTGAGTCAACACATGGTTGATCATAACATTCACTGGGTTGGTGCCAAGAAACTCTTGAGATATATCTGGGGCACGATAGACCTTGGGCTGACATACACTGCCAGGAGCATGACACTCCTTGGTTATATTGATGCCAATTGGGCTGGCAGTGTGGTGGATCACAAGAGCACATTTGATGCCACTTCACACGTAGATCTGCATCGGGCAGGAAAATGAAGTCGGTAGCCTTGAACACCGCTGAGGCTGAATACATTGTAATATGTATGGCTTGTTGTGAAGTCACTTGGTTGCGAAAGCTCTTCAGTGAGTTGTTCGAGCATGTGCTAGATGTCACCGTTATCCTTTGTGATAACTAGAGGGGGATTCGTTTGTCATAGAATCCCGTGTTCCACGATCGATCCAAGCATGTTGATGGCTGGTACCACTTTATCCGGGATATGGTACATCAAGGCGTTGTAAGGCTCGATCATAGGAACTGATGAGCAGGTTGCGGATATTCTCACTATGCCCTTGGGGAAGGTCATGTTCCTAACCTTCCGTGAGAATCTTGGAATCGCGGAATGACCCTATTCTGAGGGTCCTGTTGGACAATGAGCTCTGGGGGGCTTTGGGGATAGCTTCTCAGAGCTATAAGCAACCACAGGGCTAGGCTTGCCGAACCTTGTTGGTGTGCTTGGGCCCCACCGTGATGATTGAGTTGGTTCGCCTCTCATGATTTGTGCCTCGTATGCATCCTACCCATTTGAGTTCCGGACTCATGGGAAGTACCTCTCATTTGGCCAATGAGGTGGGAAAAGCTAGAGACTAGTAGCAAAGAGTGATGGATGCATCAGAGATTGCCGTACTCTCTATCTAGGATGACACGTGTCCAACCACTTGATCTGGGATCAAGTCTAGTGAGGTTTCGGGTCTCCTAATGACTTCGGGTTAGATAAACTAACTTCGGGTTGGTATGTGACTCTTTGAGTCCATGTGAGGTTTCGGACCTCCAACTGACTTCAGGTCAGTGAGACTAACTTCTGGTTAGTATAGATGACTCTCTGGAGTCCAAGCGAGGTTTTGGACCTCCTACTGACTTCGAGTTAGGTAAACCAACTTCGGGTTGGTATGAGACTCTTTGTGAGTCCGATAGAGGTTTCGGACCTTTGGGTTGACTCTGTCAGCCGGGGAATGATGTCTTTGTGACTGACCCACTTCCGTTCTGAAATAAAGAGGCTAACAAAGCAAGTAACGACGGGATGACACACGATGTTTGATTGCACAAGTGGATGGAGTTCTCCCTAGTTGAGAGGGAGTGTTAAAATTGGACAAATAGGTCCAAACTCCATGTTGTGATGCTCAAATGAAGATACTAATGTTTGTATTGGGTTCCTCTTTCGGAGAGGTGTAAGATCGATCTAAAATTGATCTTAATCTGATGAGCTTAACATTTATTTTGAATTTATTTTTAATAATTTCAAATATGTGCAGGTCGGCCTTAAGGTTTTACACCCCCAGCAAATGTGTCACACACCTCAATGATCGATGTAAATAGTCAACGTTGGAGGACTTTTTCACTCATCTCATCCTCACACATCATCTCCTCCTCTGATTTAGTACAAGCTCCTTGGAAGCAGTTTCGGTTCACACGTGGGAAGAAGGACGAATTTACTGCAGCTAGGGTTTGGACGAATTTACTGCAACTAGGGTTTCCATGCAAGTTTGACCAGCGTTGACTTTGGTCAACACATGGTCCAAATAGGCTGAAAATTGGGGAGACTTCGATTTTGGAAGGCCATACATATTGGCACGAGAACCGAGGTCAAAAGGTTGATCGAAGACCGAGCTGCATTGACTTTCTTGCTGTTGTCTTGCATTGACTTTTCTGGGGTTGACCGTGTGATTGTTTTGAGGACTGTTGTGACACATGCTAGGTTGGCTGACCAAGGAGACTTGACTGGTTGAAGCATCCTGTTGACCGTCGTAATGCACCTCCACATTTTTCTGTTTCTGGTTTGTCTTCTGTAGGTTGAAGGGAACTCATTGCTCTCAAAAACCTATCCAAATCAACGTGCTAAGGTTGCCAAAGGTCATGCAAATCATTGGTATGATTAAATCAACCCGCCTTAAGGAGTTTCTCCCCCTTATTTCACACTTTAGGCCATTGAACACAACCACAACTAAATATGAGATGCTTTCCTTGATCCTCGTGGAATCAACCCTTGATTCCTACCCTCACTCATTGTTGTATCCATAGACCTACCCTTGGCTTGTGTCCCATGAACTGGTGGTTTGATGATGAATGCAAATCCCTCCACAAATATCTCCATCTCCATCTCACTCTCACAAACGACCCATCTTTCTCCCTACTTTTGTAAAACATATTGTAACCTCCTTTGTCGTAAAAAATGAGCACTTCTTTCCCGAAGGAGATGGGAACTTTGTAATGCCCTTTGTCACTCCCCTAAAGCCTTTTGGTGCACCCTTTTAACTTGATCCCACACCATTTCGCTTGACCTTGACCCCTAGACCATGTTCTCCCACACCACCTCCCTTTACGATATTTCTGGGCAACCTCCTACCCATGTCTCCCTCCCCCTTCACTTGTCTCCTTTTCTTTGAGCAGGACATTAGAATAGTAGTTAGGGCTGTGTGTACCAACAAAGCAATTGATGAGGAAGGGCTTTAGGCTGAATTCATTAAGCATGGTGTCTAGTCCCTTGATTCCCATGTTGGTAATTTATTTACTCGTGGTATGTTCAAGTGTCCTTCCCCTTTTGGACTAGATACATTATTCACCCGATCCACAAATTAGGGAGTGGTTTTGATCAAAATAACTACCAGACTATCATGGTGGGTCATACATTCTCCAAGCTTTATGCCACAATCCTACACTATTTTCAAGGAGTTGGAGAGCTGTCATCTAAGGGCTAGAGGGCAAGTAGGTTTTTACTCGAACAACCAGATGATTGATCACATCTGCACACTTAGAGCAATTATTGAGGGGGGTTGTCATCACTTTTCGAAGGTTTATAGTTGCTTTGAAGACTTCCAAAAATTGTTTGAACTTTGACATAGTACCAAGGGAGGCATTCTTCCATACATCGTGATATTGGTGGTGCATCTGAGGCCCTACTGGCAATTATTATGAGACTATATGAGTTAGTCTTGGGATGCCCTTAGGATGGCACATGAACTTTTTGACTTCACCAAAGCACCATCAAGGTAAAACAAAGGTGACCCCTCTCACAGACCCTCCTTGGGATCTATATTGATGAGCTAGAGTTTTTCCTCCATGAGAATATCCCAGAGGGGGATTGTTGTCTTTTGCATTAGTTGTTGATCTTCTTGCTCTTGTTCACTGATGACTTGGTCTTGTTGGCCTTTGCTCCCAAGAGCTTACAAAGATAGATCGATGCACTGGCTAGTTTTTGTGACCTCCTACAGTTAATGGTTGACTTGGGTAAAATTGGGGATTTGATCTGTAATGCCTTGAAGAGACCTCTTATAGACTTATGTTTCTACTATTGAGGGATAAAGATTGAGATCATCATAGCATACACGTACCTGGGAGTACAATTCATGAGACCTTGCTTTGGTTTGCAATAGGCCCTCTTGCTTCGACTCATAAAGGGTATGATTCCCTAGTCCTCCTTGACGGCATTGCTTCTAGGGGCAGTTTCAAGACATCTCGACTAAACTCTACCTCATGGAGGCAATTATCAGATCCATAGTTCTTTATAGCTCTAATATTTGGGGACCAAGCTTGTTGTAGATATATTGGTCTAGGTTGGAGATAGTATACACCTTGCTTCTCAGGTGCATCATCAAACGTAAACAGATGGTCTCATAGCCCATCATCCATGTAGAACTTGAACTCCATCGTTTTTGCCTGAAGGTCATTTTGGTTTCTTTCCTTCATAGAGCCTAATCTCTCAAAGACTCTGCGACCAGAAGAGAGGCATCCCTACCTTGCACTTTGCTCCTTAGAGGCTTCAGAGCCTCCTTTAGGTGGGGCATGAAGTTGGTTCTTAGAGGTGTCTCAACTTCTCTAGTTGATTACTCTCTTCTTGCCCCATTGAATTCTCTTTTGATGCATCGATCCATCTCTTGTTGAATGGATAGGTATTGAATCTGACTATCGGAGAGGATAGCTACAAGTTGTGGATTCAGATTACCTGGACCTCACCTCCAACAAGCTTGGGCTAAAATATGTCCTACCTTAATCACTTTTTGGAGCTACGAGATGACATCATCATTTGCTATGTCCTACCTTAATCAATTTTTGGAGCTACGATATGACATCATCATTTGTCCCCTTATACATGCAAGCACTAGATGCACTAGCCCCGGAACCCTTTTTGATAGCTTTGGGTTGACTGCCATCGACTCCTAATAGAGATAGATCACTGTATACCATGATTTGATAGGATCTTCCAAGTGTGCCAGCTTCAGGAGTTGGAGACAAAGATACAACTTGAGTGGGCCTAATGGTTAAGAGCATGTGTTTCCTCCTAAGAGGTTACAGGCTTAAAACTAGAGGGGGTCTCATACACCAATTTGGTGTCTGGCTTGGCCGTGACCTTAAAATTAGATAATAATAATAATATTATGAGATTAGAGGATGCTATCACTGCCTCTATAGGGACTCAAGGGGCTCCCTCTCAACTTTCTTTCAGTACCAGGACCAACGATGCTTAGCCTTCTTCATCAAGGAGATCTTCTGCCATAGATCCCAACTCTTGCACACCATGCCCCACCTTGGGATGACTAAACCAATCACCTCACACTTCCTTGTTGATTTGTTAGATTGGAGCAACAAAAGACAAGTAGGGTTCTAGAGTACACTAGACAATAGAATGGTGAGACCCTCGAGTTTCTCGTTAGCCTCCCCCTTTGGGAGGCCAACCGATGTTATCCAAACTGGCTTGGCAGTACCAGACCTATATTAGGCCACATGTTCTCAGAGCTCTAACTCCAAACAGATTTAGAGTAGAGCACCTCTCACCTGTCATACTACCTTTTGCCTCCTAGACCTAGAGGAGTAGCCAAAGATCCATTCATAGTTTCCTTCCTTTGATCTTAGATGGTAGGAGTATCCCTTGCTTGTACATCCCCCCTTGGATCATACAATCAGACTCCCTAATGGTTCTAGAGGACTTCGATAGTGATCAGATACTTGTCTGATCCCCTTGCCCTCAAGCATTAGACTCAAGGGGCCTTGACATTTTCAGCCTCATCGTCCAATCTCTCTCTCACTCAATAGGTTCTTGAGTTGTCCAAACTCATTTAATGTTGTTTTACTAATGTAGGCTTTTTTATTTATATTGTTTTTGGCATCTCTAGGACTTTTGTTTGCACTTCCACATTGTATTCATACTGGTTGTACTCTTGAGTCCCATTGACCTACTTTTGGGGTCATTCGTTGGACATCAATATAACTATCTTATCTAATCTAGCCCTAATACCTCTTGTCAAATCCTTGGGGTTACCTCTTTAAATGGCAATAAATAACAAGATGATGTCTTCTCTAGTACCACATGTTAGATGCCCCTAAGACAAAATTGATCACATTCATAAAATATAAAAACATCAGATTGGTCACTTGGGTAGGTTTATCTTCTTGAGTTACTTGAAAATAAAGTGTCTAATCTATAAGCTCACAATACAATCAACATGCTGACTATGTAGTCTAATTAGATAATATGAAATAATAAAGCCTTTAAGTAATTAATGTGACCATAAAAGAGATAACCTATGTTGCATGGGGACCTGTCCCCCCTCAAAATACTCACGTACCCCGTGTCCCCGCGTTCCGGGGACTTTTGAACCCTTAGGAAATGTCACCAAACTGTTGGGGACTCCATTGGGGACTCGGGGACTTGCTACCTGTCCCAAAGACATTCTAGACAGATTTCAGGGATGTTCCAGACATATTTCAAGGATGTTTTTGGCAGGTTTCAAGGGTTTTTTGCACAGATTTCAGGGATGTTTTGGGAAGGTTTCAAGGTTAATCTAAGCATATAGCTTCAGTTTTGACAATCATGGACATTGATGATTGAACAATATGATAATTTTTCCCATTCATTTTGTTTGGAATGCTTTGAATCTAAATTTTGTGTACAAGTTGCAGCTCAAAACATGGGTTTCATCTTGTAATTCTAGTGATTTGGATATTGTATCTTCAATGGTAAATTACAAAAAACAACCTCCTTGTCAAGAAAACAGAAAATACAACGTTTTAAAAGGTTGATCCTTGTGGTTGTTTTACTTTTTCTTTTTCACTTTTTCAATCATCTTAGCTTTTACATATTGTACATGGGTTTCGAGGACTCATTCAAGTTCAGTGCTTCGACCATCCCAACCCCAAGCATTGTGAAAACAATCAGATAGTAGTGAATTGGAATAGGTACTAAATGTTTAAATAAATTCCTATTCAATCTCCTTCTTAATTTGAAATATGAATTTAATTTCTTTATAAAACCAAGTATTTATATTGGTTTGCAACACAACTGTAAAAGTTTGCAAAACCTATTGAAAAGGGAATGCCTTTTATGTTTAACATAGTCATCATTAATAAGAAATATGAGGAAAAACAACTGCTATAATGGCAATTCTCTGTGATAGATTGTTCATGCACCTTATTACAAATTTAAAGTAGTTGCACTTGAGTAGCCAATAATGGAATGTCACTTGACCCTTTTTTTTAAATTGTTTGAGATTTTAATTGGTGAGTGTAAGGGTTGCGCATAATACTATGAAGTATAATTTGTTATGCTTACAAGCTTGAAATAACTACAGATGGTAATATTGAATTTTACATAATATATATATATATATATATATATATATATATATATTTGTCGTCCCCTGAAAAATTTGGGGGTGCGCTCTAAGCATTTCGAGGACTCGTCCCCCCGTCCCCGTCATTCCCTCGTCCCTAAAACTAGTGCAACATAGGAGATAACATATCCTCATTAACATAACAAGCTCAATATGAGAAACAAATTGTGAAACTTATAATGTTATATGTAGATAATTAGAATGAGGAGTTCTAGATTGCTTGGATTGCTTAGTGTTTGCTCTCAACCTAAACAAATGGCAATCTAGTTCTGAGAATGCCACCTTTTAAATGAGGTGTTATATATAGTTGTAAGCCACTCTATTAGCTATATGGTGCAACTCCAAAGCCTGATTTAGCACAATTTTGGATGCAATTCTGGATAAAGTTTATGGGACTTCTCATCCTTGTGCCCATCTACATCATAGTGTCTGCAATGCCTATTGGGATTTTCATTTTTTGGATTGTCACTGCTAGCTTCTTGCCTTTGGTCATGATGATCTCTTCTTGGCCCTTTGGTGGTTGCCCCTTTCTAGAATCAAGCTCAATGTGGAGAGCTGTAATGGCTCACCTCATCTATGCTTTTCACATTGAGGAGCTGTAATCGCTTGCCTCATCTATGCTTTTCCAAAGTACTTCACCACTACCCTAAGCTCTTCCAAAGAGATACCCAAACTGATGACTTCCTTCCAGAATTTGGACATGTCTTCTTGTATCCTTTGTCCCTTTTTTGTTGAAGGCACTTCCATTTCAAGAGTTGTTTCTTTTCATAACTTATGGGATAGAACAATGATTTCAGCTAAGTCACTTGCCATGGGGACACAGGACACGAAGGACACGAGGATTCGAGTGTCAGACAAAAACACGTTGACCCCCAAGAACAGGGCACACACACTATATATATATATATTAAAAATTAGGTATTTCTTACACAAATTCTCATTCATGATACAAATTCATTGATTCAAGGTTCAAACATAGATATTCAATTTCATCTAGATGTAAGTTTTACAAAGATACAAAGTAACATTATGCATACAAATACAATTGTGATATATTCATCAATGATCCATTAGGAGAAAGAGAAGATACTGTAGTATTCTCCTTAACTCATCAAAATCAAAATGTTTTACATAGGTAGTAGCAATGCCAATGACAAATAGAAATAGAAAATACAAAATGAAAACAACTACAAGCCTGAAGGTAGTAGTTAGCTCATGAGTCATCAATCCTCATCATCAAAATCAACATCAATGTACTCATCGTCATGGTCACCATTGCTCTCCTCTACTGCATCCTCCTTTGTATCTGTTATGAAACTAACTCACAAAATAGAAGAAAAGAGAGATCAATGACTTGGAAATAAGCCTCTTCGAGGGGGCAACCTCTTTTACATTACATAAATGAACAATTCTGGGATGATTCAAATGACAAAACCTCCTTTCTATATATAGTAGTCCATGGGGTTACAATATAATCCTAGCCGACCTAACAATAATATTGTAAGGGCACAACAATAACAATAGTGGGCTTTTATGGGGAAGAATAATAACAATATGGGGACTACAGGGGTACAACAATACTAATAAGGGGGCTACAATAACAACAATAAGGGCTACACTATTAATATAGGGACCTAACACGCCCCTCTCCTTTAAAAAAGTGTTGTCCTCAATGCTTGAGTAGTTATGGATGCTTTTGTATAAAATTCTCATCCTCCCATGTGGAATCTTCAGTGGGTAAGTTCTTCCACTTGATGAGCTACTCTGAAATTGATCGATTTCGTAGCTTTCCAGTTCTTGTTTTGGTGACTGCTTCAAGTTCCAATATGGTTTTTCCTTCCTCATCAAGTTATGGCAATATTGTTGGAACTGGAATTTTGTCACCTATAACCTTCTTTAAGCATGAAACATGGAAAACTGGGTGCACTCGGGAAGAAGCACGAAGCTCCAATTTGTATGCCATAGTACCAATCTTTTGCAACACCTTGTAAGGACCATAGTACTTTGGCGATAATTTATTATCCCTCTTAGCTTGCTTGAGGGACATTTGTTTGTATGGTTGTAGCCGTAAAAATACCCAGTCTCCTACATCAAAACTTCTCTTGCTACGATGTTGATCAGCCTGTTGTTTCATTTGATTTTGTGCCAAATTTGGATTATCCTTTAAGAGTTGGAGAACTTGTTGTTGATGCTCGATGTTGATCAGCCTGTTGTTTCATTTGATTTTGTGCCAAATTTGGATTATCCTTGCTTGAACCTTGGACTTTTCTCTTAAACATGATGTGATGGACGGTGGATGATATCCATAAAGTACCATAAATGGGGTCTTTTTTACTGCAGTATGGAAGGAAGTGTTATACCACCATTCAACCAGAGGTAACCACTTGACCCATTGTGTTTGTTTATCAGATACAAAACAATGAAGATATCCTTCCAAACATTTGTTCACTATCTCAGTTTGTCCATCGGATTGAGGATGATAAGATGAGCTATGAGTAGGTTGAGTACCCAAACAAGAAAATAATTCCATCCAAAAATTTCGAGTGAAAATGGGATCTCTGTCGCTTACAATAATCTTTGGGTTTCCATGTAGCTTTTGAATTGTTTCCATAAATGCAGTAGCAACTGTACTTGCTTTAAATGGATGAGATAATGCACAAAAGTGTGCATACTTGATAAGTCTATCAACTACCACCATGATGACATTCTTTCCTTCGGACTTAGGTTAACCTGTGATAAAATCCATTGAAACCTCCTCCCAACGTTGACTTGGAATGGTTAAAGGCTGTAGCAGACCCGAGGTCTTAATTGTCTCAACTTTATTTTGCTGGCAAACCAAACATTCCGCCACAAACTTTTGAATATCAAATTTAAGGCCATCCCAATTTTTTTTTCTTCACCTTGTGGTAAGTTTTTAAAAATCCCGAGCGTCCTCCTAGGGGAGAGGTGTGCAATTCCAAAAGAATCTTTTGTTTTAGTTGGGAATTCTTACAAAGATATAAGCGATCTTTGTACCATAAGGAATCATTTTTCCAACTAAATGTATCAGATGTACTAGCATCTTGTTGCAATTTTTGAATGAGTGTCCACACTTCTTTGTCATTCTTCCAATTCTCCTTTACTTCGGTTATTCAATCTAGTTTGATAATAGAAATGGCACAAAGCAATGCTTCCACCTCCTCATCCTTTTTTGAGAGTGCATCTGCAACAACATTTAGCTTCCCTTCTTTGTAGATGATTTCAAAGTCATAACCCAACATGTATGTGACCCATTTTTGCTGCTCTTCTGAAAATTGTCTTTGTTCCAAAAAGTATTTAAAACTATCATGATTAGTTTTCACCTTGAAGTGTCTTCCCATTAGGTAAGGTTTCCATTTCTTTAGTGCATGTAGTATTGGTAGCATTTCCTTCTCATAAATAGCTTTCTGTAAATACTTTCCATTGATTGGATGACTTTCAAAAGCAATGGGTCTTCCTTCTTGCATTAAAACAACACCAATTCCATTTACTGAGGCATCACATTCCACAATAAATATTTTTGTGAAGTCTGACGTAGCTAAGACTAGTGCTTGGCACATTGCCTCTTTAAGATGTTCAAAGGCCTTAGTTGCTTCAAGAGTCCATAAAAGTGTTGTTAGAGGTGCTGCTGTTCTCCCATAATTCTTAACAAACTTGCGATAATACCCTGTTAACCCGAGAAATCCTCCTAATTGCTTTATGGTTGTGGGGACTTTCCATTCCTTAATGGCTTTTTGTTAGGGTCTACCTTAACACCATCTTGAGATACAATATGACCCAGATATTCCACCTCTTGTGCTCCAATGAAATAGTTGGAGGTTTTTGCATATAATTGTTTCTCCTCCAATAGTTTGAGCACCGTGTCAACATGTTGAACATGATCCTTCCAAGACCTGTTGTAGATTAGTATATCATAAAAAAATAATAACACAAATTTTCTAAGGAAGGGTTTGAAAATGGAATTCATCAACCCTTGAAATGTAGAAGGTGCATAGGTAAGGTCAAAAGGCATGAGAAAAAATTCATAATGACCCTCATGAGTTCAAAATGATGTTTTTGGAATATCTTCAGTCTTCATTTTAATTTGATGATATTTTGAACGAAGATCCAACTTGGTAAAATAAATTGCTCCATATAATTCATTCAATAATTCATCAATGATAGGAATGGAAATTTTATCTTTAATAGTGAGCTTATTGAAATCTCTATAATCCGGACACATGTGCCATGATCCATCCTCCTTGTGCACCAATACTACTGGAGCAGAGAAAGAACTTTGACTAGGTTGAATTATACCGGCCTCTAACATTTTTGCAATCATACGTTCAATTTCGCTTTTTTGGACATAAGGATATCTGTAAGGCCTGATGTTTGGAGGAACACTTCCTGGAATCAAATGAATAGCATGATCATAGATCACGAATAGGTGGGAGTCCTTTGGGAGTTTCAAACACCTTGGAATGATTGTCCAAGACTATTTGGAGATATGGAGAAATAGATGATTTTGATGTTGGAACTTCTAGTGAACATAATTGTGCAATTACGCCTCGTTGTTCTTTCTTCAGAAGCTTTGTCATGACATTATAGCTTATTATCTTTCCTGACTTTCCTGCAATACCCCGTAAATCAACTTCATTTCCTTTCGAAAAAAAATTCAAGAAAAGTTCTTGAAAATTAAAAGCTACCATCCCCAAATATTGTAACCATTGTACTCTTAGTACAACATCAACACCTCCCATTGGAATGGAAAGCATTGGACTATTCAATACATATTCTCCCATGGTTAGCTTGATATTATGGCACTTTCCAGAGCAATTTATAGTTCCTCCATTTGCAACCATCACTTGACACTCTGGTGCTGGGTATAGGAAACAATTCAATTCCTTGGCTACCTTACAATGAATAAAATTATGGGTACTGCCCGAATCAATCAACACTTACATTTTCTTTTTGATATGTTCTTCTATCTTGAGAGTTTGAGGAGTGGTAATTCCTGCCAATGCATTACAAGATATGGTTGGACTCATTTCTTCTTTCTCTAGGGTTGGTTCCTGGTGTATATCCTCTTCTTTTGAAGTTTCTTGTTCATTTCCTCCCTTCTCTTCACAATCTATGTAAAATAATTTCTTCTCGGCACACTTATGACCTTTAGTGTATTTGCTATCACAACTATAGCAAAGCCCTTTTTCTTTTTTTTTTTCTTCCAATTGTTGTGGTGTCAACCTTGTAGGTTGTGGAAGTCTAGGAGTAGCAACACTTCCATCTTTATAGATATGAGTGGTAGGCTTCCTTATCGCCATAATTTTACTTTCAATTTTTCTTGCCAACCTGAATTGCTTCTCTAATGAATCAGGTTCCCAAAGGTGAACTTCATGTTGGATGTTATCCTCTAAAGTCCCTATGAAGACATCATTCTTGTATTCCTCTAGAATATCAGTTACCCTTATCTTCAATTTTTGGAAGTCATCAATGTGCTCCACCATTGAACCCTTTTGTTTGAGATTTATCAATTTGCTAAAGAAGGTGTTGCTCTTTGTATCCTCATAATGTGCTATCATTTTCTTCGTAAAAATTGACCAAGTGACAAATTTTTTACGAGAGCAAAGCCATCGATACCATACAAATGTATTTTGTTCTAAATATAAAGTTGCAATACGTACCTTTTGTGTGTTTTGCACATTATGGAGATCAAAATATTGCTCCATCTGTAGTATTTAAGTTACGAGATCCTTGCCATCAAACTTCCTCATATCGAACTTTGGAATATGGTGGGTCTTCAATCCAACATTAGAGTTTATGAAATCACGAATAACATTTATTATGTTTTCATCATGAGTTTCCTCTACTAAATTTTCGCCATTAGGAATCATTTCTTGTATCAACTTTGTCAAACCTTCCTTCAAACCTTCCATGTCTGCTTTTAGATCATTCTTCATGTCTTCCATGTTGCCTTTCATTTTTTCATGAATGCCATCCATCTTAGCTTCCATGTCATTTTTCAAACCATCCATCTTAGCCTCCACGCCTTTCTTCAAACCATCTATCTTAGATTCCACACCTTTCTTCAAACCATCCATCTTAGCTTCCATTTCATTTTTTGTTGCTCTTTGAGAGAGAAAAATTTGTTGCACTTGGTCTTGTAATTTTGACATATCGTGTTGCACTTTTTCCTCTTCATGAGTCATAGTAAAGCCTTTTGAGGGCTTAATGGGTGTTGAATTATTTTTAGGGGCCATTTTACAACCCAATACTGATATCTATGCTTCAATATGCCCTTGGAATCACTTCAAAATTATTTTTCAAACAAGACTTATGCAATTTAAAAAAAAATACACACATTTTTCTTGCTTTTGAGGAGCTCGATATTGAAACTGATGTATCTCTATAATTTCAAATCCCCAAGATTTGATCTTCAATCCTTCAGTATCCCTCTGAATCTTCTTTCCAATGCCATAGGTATGACCTGATTTGGATTATTCAAGACAAAGTTATGCCCAATCTCCCATAATGGCCTAATTATGGACTGTTTTAGTAGAGCAAATTTGTACGACGTGCCATGTGTCACTGTTTCCTCCTCCGGCTCTGAAATTGATACACATGAAACTACAGTCCGCCTACTTTCAACCACTTTTTATAGAATTCCAATCCGATGCTCAGAGAGAGAGTTATGACGATTTTCTCAAGGTTACCTCTTTGAGATGAATTTCAGGAGCCTGCGAAAACCCTAACTTCCACAGATCATATCTACGAAAATATTGCGATCCAAGCTCTTAAATTCTTACATGAAGTTCCTCAGGATTTCTTCGAAAATGGGTTTTTTAGCTTTTGAACCTTCGTAGAAAATAATTTATAGCAAAAATGCCACGATGACCTGTTTGAAGCAGCGAAACCCTAGAATCCAAAGCTCTGATACCAAATGTTATGAAAGCTCCTTCGAGGGAGCAACCTCCTTTACATTACATAAATGAACAATTTTTGGATGATTAAAATGACAAAACCTCCTTTCTATATATAGGAGTCCATGGGGTCACAATATAATCCTAGTCGACCGACAATAATAATGTAAGGGCACAACAATAACAATAATGGGCTTTTATGAGGCACAATAATAACAATATGGGGACTATTGGGGTACAACAATAACGATAAGGGGGCGACACTAACAACAATAAGGGACTACACTAGTAGTATAGGGACCTAACAATATCCAATGTCATCTCTGCATTTGTTGGTGTGGAGGATGACCCCTCTACAGTATTACCATCATCAAAAGTGACAAGCTCTAGTGCTGGTTCATTAAGATCCAAGTTGGCCAATGCCAACTCAACACTCTTGTCCAAACCCATATCATCAGGAAAGACATCCCACATCTTTTTCTTTCCCTTCAAGTGGTTGACAAAGGTTGGTGTGCACATACACGTCTTATGTGCACATACACCATTGTCTCTGCCTTGGACCGCTCAAGCTTGCTCTTGTTGACACTATACAAATTCCCATATGTGCTCCAATTCCTTTCACAACAAGAGGATGAAGTCATCTGAGAGAGGAGCCTCATGGCTAACTGTTGTAGAGGAGGGCTTGTTGCCCCATGAGTTGCCCACCAAGAATAGGGCTTCTTAGCCCCCCTGTCTCTAATCACATAATATCCTGCAAATCGACCAGTGCTAGTGGAAAACTTTGCAAAGGCGTCCTCCACCTCATCAAGGGATGCTCTATCCTGAAAAATCTGCTTGAATGCATCTTTTCGCCCCTGTGAAATTTCACCATCCATGTGAGGAGGGAATCTGCAGGAATGTCCACCGTTCAACCACTTATGGCTATAGTATTTTGGGTTCAATGAGTGAGCCAAACAATGTAAATGTGTGGAATTCTTGCCCCATCTACTAAATAGAATATCTTGTATGGTGGTGAAGAAGGCCTCTGATGACGTCTCATACTCGGGGCACTCACTCTATAAAATAATACTCCTCACAGATTCAATCATGGAATCCCATCCCTCATAAACCTATCCTAGGATGGGTTTGTTTGTATCTGCAAATTGAAGCAAAGAAATGATAGGGTCCATGATCTGAATAAGTAGATCTACCCTCTCCCACCAAGCATCATCTAAAACTGTGTTCTTCACTCTTTTTAAGGATGTTTGATCTGTCTTTCTCCAAAAAGACCAAAACTCTGAAATAACCATGGCTCCAAGAGCGGTCTTGACCTCCCTCAACCTCTTCAACATGATGAATGAAGAGACAAACTATGTATCCACAATCTTCAACAATGATAGATTGGTGTATTCCTTGTAGATAGTGAGGGCATTTGTATGATTTTGTACAAAGTTGCAGATATGTCGTGCATCCTCAATAATGCTTCCAATCCAAAGCACATTAGAAGCAATAGATTTAAGTGCTAAATTCAATGAATGGACAATGCAAGGTGTCCAAAATACTTGTGGATATTTTTCTTCCACAATCATGCCAGTTACCTTGCAAACGGATGCATTATTTGTAATGATTTGCACACAAGAATCAACACCTACATCTTCAATAACTTTAATAAACAACTCACCCATATATTGTGCATCCTTGTATTGTCCAAGTGCATCCACTGATTTCAAGACATTTGGACCATTCAAGGAAGACACCATGAAGTTGATGAGTGGGCGCTGTGCTGGATCTATCCATCCATCAGAAACAATGCTAACCCCAGATGTTGGCCATGCTGATTTAATAGGCTCAAGCATTTTGTCCACCTCTTTCTTTGCCTTCGTCAACAATGTGGTTCTAAGCTTCCCTGACCTACGAGACACATACCCTGATGGATCCCCTTGAGTTAGAGCTCGACACATCTCAATAAATAAAGGTGAGCGTGCAACATTAAAGGATATGAAGTTCTGATAGAAAAAAATGCAATGGTGAGATCAAGCTCTTCCATTTCTCTTTCTGAAAAATCTTGTCCATTAGACCAAGTTCCATTACCTTTCTTTTTCTGCTTTTCCTCCACCAGAACTCTCAAATGGAAATTTGATGCTGCTTTTCCTCAAGAATGGAAGGGGATCATCATTCTTGTTTTTTTAAGATGTTGCAGCCACCTTTTCCATACAAACATTGGCCTCTTTTTCCATTTCTTTCCTCTTTGCTAAAGACACCTGTGTACATGCTGCAATTCCACAACATGGTAAATCCAACAAATGAGTTTTCACACGGTAATATGTGCTCATGAAATGATTGTTGCAATAGTTGCATTTCCAAGCAACATTGCCTCCTCCCTTCATCTTGCTGCCTGACCCTTGCTCTCTTGTGACATATTTCCACAAGGGATATTTGTTATCTTGAGGCTGTTGTCTTCCCTCAACATTTGAAACTGATGGTGCAGCCCCACTTCCAATAGAGAAACACTTGTAGACCCTGATGAAATTGGGACAGGAGGGGAATCTCCAATGGGGACATTCTTTCACTTCCTTTGCCCCTTCCCTGCTGCCCTTGATTGAGCCATGAATGCTGTAAAAAATAAACCAGAAATGCACCAATTTGTAAAAGAAATGCACATGAAAACTACTGTAATAAAAATGCAAACAAAATAGAGACAAAATGCACTTACCTGTTGCTTGAATCGCCTCCAAAATGCTCCCACACCCTTTGCTTTTCACTCTCACACACCCACAACAAGAGAATAAGAGAAATGTGGAATAAGAATGACCAAATCGGCCTTTTATGGCTGCGCGACACTCTAAATTTTGGGGGATACGATCCGAACACGATCGGAAGGACACAAATCCGACCGAATCGTGTCCGATTCACCCGATTCGGGACACGAGAGGGCATAGGCATGAATTTGGTTTCTTAGGATTTCAGCAATGCTTTGAAATCCTCCCATTTTGTAATTATGGAATATTTGTCTATCCTTAATGCATCTACATTGCTTTCCCACTACAATAGATCATGGCTTCAAATGAGCAAAATAAATCTGTTGTGTTTCTTTGATTTGATAAAGGCTAAAATAAACCTCTAACCTTCTCAACGGCTATTCGATTTTTCTGTGTTGCCTATCATGCATTAGCATTTTAAGTTTTGCTTCAACCTTAAATAGAATACTAGAAGATGAAGGAAGAGAGCTCTCTTTACCTGAGTCTCCAAGCTTCTTGTCTTTAGAATCTTCTGGGTCAGCATTTTCTTCTTTATGCTTAGTCTTTGCTGAGTGTCCTACCTTACCCTTCATTACCAACATCTGTGTTTCCATTTTATTTGATGCAGAAGTGCTCTACTTGTTAAGAATTGGCAAGAGTGAGACACGACAAGTGAACTGGTGAAAAATTCCTTAGGCCATTGTATTGTTTTGTAACATGTGAATTTATAATATACCAGTATGACCTTATAGATCCTCTAGATCTCACTAGTAACTCATCAGTGGATCATGGTGACACCTCATGAATATAAGAGTTACAAGTCATGACAATTGTATTCTTGGACTTTGTGATTGTCTAGGGACTCACAGTCTAACACTACTCCATTGAGTAAAGCTGGCCTATGAATCTTCCTTGTCATTCTCTTCATGAGAAGTAACCACCATTAATGAGAAGACCTCACAACAATGCTTCTCTTCTTTTTTGGTATCCACTATCGGCGTTTACCATACATGTTATTCACCATAGGCTTTGATACCATATGATCCATAAATGGTAGGTAAATGGTCCTTCTGTCTCACCTACACAGATTCTTCTTTGTGGAATTAAAGTGTAATGTCCCTGTAATATGCTGTAAATCTGAGATCGTGTTTCTTGATCTAAATTCATGAACTGGGATGAATGGATCTATTTCAGACTTGTTTCAATGCTTGGTTTCTTTTCTTTGCAGGTCAAGACCAGTGCTCAACCTCGGAGCAAGCTACTCTATTTCAAATGTCAATTGAGAATCACTCTGTCTCTACGATTTTGTTAAGCCAAATAACAACACACTCTACAATTTAAATGTTCACACACAACACTCATTGAACCATATCTTTGCCATTTCATATACATTCAGGTGAAGATACATTATATATCTTCATTTGTGGATGTCTGTAGTTAAAGTGCTGCACTCTAATACTGTATAACAGATACTATTTGTGTTATACCAACCAATCAACACATGATAATAAGTTATCCAATGCAGGAGCATGAATTAAACACTCATTGACTTGACTTCTCACCATAAGTAGATATTTTCAAGATATATTTTCATTTTGATATGTTGATGGTTGTAGGTGAATGCCAAAGTGCACACCCTTGGGGTTGCAAGGCTGTAGGTAAACATTGTGTATTGCTGTTTTTGACTTGCACAGAACAAAGGGGATGGCTGTAGCTAATGATCCACACACGTTCAAGTTTGTTCCCTATGCCAATGATCCAATCAAAGGAGGTAATCGAGCTGTAGTATGTGGCATAGTTTTAAAAACCGGTCGGACTGACTCTGATTCGGCCGAGCCGACTGAGCCAACCCACTGGCCAGACCGACTTGGTAGAAAGACTGGTCCGGAGGCCGGTTTGTGACCGAACCGGCCGAGCCGATCACCGATTCAGCGGGTTTGGTCACAAACCGGTCAGCTTGGCCGAGTCTGAGTTAGACCGGCCGAGCCACGGACAATCGGCTGCAGACCCCACAAATGGCCCAAAACGGACCTCAATTCGGATTTTAATTCGGTTTTAGGGTTTTGGTATGCCCTCTAACCCCTCCCAAGCCTATAAAAGCTACCCAACCCCTCTCATTTCCTCACAACTATCTCATTGCATTTGAGTGAGCATTTGTGAGGAATTTGTGAAGAATTGTGAAGTTGGTTTTTGGCTCAGCGTGCTAGTACAGTTCCAGTTGAAGATCTTGATGAGGAGGAGCCATGGGTTCCCTCTTGTGATTCAGAGTCTGAGCCAGAGGATCTTGCCTTGTCTAGCAGTAGGGACTAGTCATGTTTTGTTGTAGAGGCCATGTAGAGCCTCCTTGGTTATGTGCTTTTGTTCTGATTTCTATATCATGTATGTATTGGACAGTGCACTCGGTGCCATTTTGATATAATGGATATATTCATGAGCCTACTTTGATCATATGTTGTCTTTTGTTTATATTCCAGTGCTTTGTGTTTGGAAACATGAACGAAAATCTTTAAAATTATGTCTTTTATAAAAAAAACTAATATTTAATATATATTTTACAAAGACCAAGTCATTGAAACCGAACCGGTCGAGTCGATACCGAGTCGGAGTTGAAGTCGGAGTCGACCCTCGGCCGGTTCGGAACCTGAGTCGGAGTTTTAAAACACTGGTTTGTGGTTTACACAAAGGCAAAGCACAAGCAGAAGGACCCTATCTCACAGATCGCTGATGTCAAATGTTGGACAGAGTTGGGGCTTGGCAAATGATAAGCCAATGATATGTGGGTGTTGTCACTAATTGAAGACAAAGTCAATTCTGTGACTGCATATTGTTTCCCAGTGCTTAACCGACGGTTGGTGAGCGAAGGGAATGCTAATTTTCAGCAGAATAATAAGATTCTAATGGTGGAATTCACACATGAATATACAAAACTGAAGCAATTACACAGGCAATTAAACACCACAAACAACAGAATTTACCTTGGAGAAAACCTGAAGGTAAAATTCCAGCATTGGACAGCCATGATTACTCTTTATTTCTCAGCAGTTGCAGAATTACAATGGTGTTTTGGCTCTCTGGAGCATTACAGTTTACAAATTCAGGAATATCTATGCATTCCCTGTCTCCTCTGCCAAATAATTCCTTCTCGAACGCTGTGTATGAGTTTATAGACATTTCTGGTGTTGCTGGGATAAGCTGGAAGGCCAGGCATCCCCAACTCTTCAGCTTCTAAACTCCAGAGCTTTTCCTCTTCTTTGTCCTTTTTCTGGCAGTGTTCATGTGCAAGGTTCCTTTGTATTTGTCTAGACTTTTAATTTTTAACCTTTTTGTGCTTTCATTGGCAATGTGTTACTCTGGCGGCAAGTGGTGACAGATTGAACAAGTGTGTGACCCTTCACACTGTAAATTGCATCCTCCGACATTGTCATCAATTTTGTAGTCTTGAGCTTCACTTCCATAGACAATCTTTCTGGTCTTGTTTGGTGTTTTACGTTTGCACTCAGCCATTAAACCATTTAACACTTGTTGATCCTTTTCAGATCATTAGTGCTCTCACAACACCATACAGCAACCGATTCAGATTGCAAAGAAAGTAATGGACATTGTTACACTCTTATGGCTCATAGGCATCACATAACTAAATAGATCTTGGTTTGAGAATGTTCTTGCTATATTGGCAATCAACTCATGCCATTTCACTTATAGAAACACAACCTCAAAAGCATGACTTCACACAAAGAAAAGAAGCACTTGGAGTCTCATCTAGGTATTTCCCCCAGTCTCTGTGACATTAAAGGAAATTTGCACATGGATTCTTGCCATTGCCTCTTTGCAACTCACCAAGATTAAGCATACACCCATATTCCCACAACAATGACCTTTGAAAAATAAAATTTCATTATGGCAGGAATCTGGCAACCGTAAGGTATCACACTCCAAACATTTGGCATCCCTCCAACAAGAGATGCATCATATGACAAACCTTGGATTCTTTACCCAAGACTTCACAGCATCATGCTATAGAGGGAATGCATTGAAATTTGTTTTTGTGGCAACCTTGCCGAATGAGGGAGCAAATGGCCCTCTTCTTCCTAATGCATAAATGATCATATTTTTTTGAAATAAGATTGTGGAGAAGTTATGACAATCTAATTATTCCTTCTCATGTTCGAAATGCAGAGAATAAGAAAGGCCTTAGTCAAGAATAATGGGCTATACTTATGAAAATAAAGAATAATGAAGTGGGTTTCTGTTTTACCAAGTAATTAGCTTGCTAATTAGAGGTGATCTTCATAATCAGAGTTACATTTTTAGAACTCACTCAAGCCAGTACAACTTTCAACATAGTCCTTTTGTAAGCCTTGAGCAACCTGGCTACCTTTCTTTAATTGTTGGAATTCCTGCTCTCTCACTGGATTATGATATTTTATGGCTATATGGCTGCTGTTCTGGTTGATATCTGGAAATCTTTTGCAATGGTTCACTTAAAAAATCAGTGGTCAATAATGATGAATCCTTTGCTGTTAGTGGTGAAATTGCTGCTGTCAGTGCTGATTTACTGCTGTTAAATTCAGTACTGTTAGTGCTCAATTAGTTCTAGTTTTTCTGGTTAGGTTCATAATAGTGGTATCGAAGCCACCTTTTTGGCCTTGCGGGGAGCAATACCAACAATGACAGTTTCCTTAGATACAAAGAAGATATAAGAGCGGAGGTAACACCTATTTTCACTCTATATTGAATATCCCTGCTTATAATAATAATCTTCTGAAGAAAGTTTTCCAGATTATGTTCGGTTAGCTTTATGATGAAGATTAAAGGATATTGCTCCTATAACTGGAAGTTTTATTGGGGAAGTCTAAGAGTAATGTCGACAATGATTCATTGGATGGAGTATATGCTTAAGGTTCTCACCCTAATAGTAATTCTTGTAGATACGAGGATGATGATGAGTATTCTTGCACTGCATGCACTGCTTTGGAGAATCAATGGGTACAATCTCTACCCAAGGATGCCCTCCTTGATTTGATGCCTTCAAGGTAAAGGAGCAGAATACCAAAGGTTCAACATATATTTTGGGTGTTGAGATGCTTAAGACAGCCAACTCCACCAAACCCTCCCCCTGTAAAGCATAGGAATAAATGTTCACCATGGAAGATCTTATGAAAATCACAACCATGCTTCCAATTTTGAATCACTGTTGGGAGAAATATCTTCTATAATAAATTATCGGACCACTATTCCTTCCAACCACCAAACACCTTACTACAGATTTCAGAGAACAACCAACAATTCATGACTTGTTTGCAGGTACAGGTATGGCACTTTTTAAAACAGGGGATGGAGGTTTGACTGGGGTACACATAAAATTTTATGCTACGAAGCAACTCAAAAAATCACTGAAAGCAACGATTTATATTCAATTTCAGATTCTAGTCATTCACGCATTCATGATTCATCAATTGATATTCATCATTGAATTTCTAGAAGAAAACAATGACAGAACTGTACTGTGGATGTGTTAAACGATGACTCATCATCAGGTTTGTCCTGATGATGAGTCTTGATTTAGACTCGAAACGTCGACAGAAAAATGATGACTGTGGAGATTCCGAATTCTACACCTAAAAAAGACTTCAAAGTTGTTAATTATTCCAAATTTGTTGTATCTTATAATTTGCCAACACTGTTTGCCATTTTTTTTTGTTGGTCAGATGGGTGGGACTATCCACAGGTTTTGAACTGGTGACCTTAGCATCAAGGAGTGCCTTAACAGTACACCCAATCACCTTCT
This sequence comes from Pinus albicaulis, assembly GCA_034641835.2. NCBI lineage: Eukaryota > Viridiplantae > Streptophyta > Pinopsida > Pinales > Pinaceae > Pinus > Pinus albicaulis. The sequence goes on along the minus strand of CM076575.1, from coordinate 1,606,131,757 downwards.
ATCCAAAGCTTTGTGGACAATGCTGTTTGCCTTTTATCGGCTTATACTCTTAGTGATTTGTAAAACGCAGTTTCAACAAATTAGGAATACAAAAATTAATTTGCTGTTATATATAGTTCCTTTGTTTTATTATATTGTGAAATAACAAAATAGTGTTTCTTCAGCTTTGCTATTTTTTTTTGTATATTAATAGGGAGAAAACTTAGAATTGTGGATGGATTCACCCGTTATTTATTTTTTGTTTTTAATATCTAGAAGAATTGGTATCTCGTTGGGGTTACCTAGAATCGGTAAGCCCTTGGTGTGCTGGCTTGTGGGCTGTTAGCACCATAGTATTAAAAACCGGAACCGGTGACTGAATTGGTCCACCTAATAAACCCAGCTTCAATCCGGAACCGGTCAATACGGGACTGGTCAGATCTCAATGAACTGGTTTTTAAAAAATACATGAAATAATTAATTTTTAATGAAAAAAAACTATTTTTAAGATTTAAAACCATGATTCCAAACCAATAGAGACAAAATATGCAAAGTTTGCTCATCTATATACCATGTAAAGGTGAACATCAAAATGTCAATGAGTACGATACATATCAACAAAATACATAAGCAATGAGGCTCTAAATGGCCTATAAAGTCCAAAAACAATGCTACAAGCTATGGGGCCTTTGGCCGACTACAAGTCTAGACTCTACAAGTACATATCAGTGATCAACATGATCATTCCTCATCATGATCAAACTCATCACCACTACTTGACACATGATCATCAACATGAGCTACATAAACATCATCTGGATTAGTGTTCGACGCTGCCTCAACCTCATCTGCGACCTCATTAATAGCGCCAATAACAATAGAAGTGGACCTAATGGAAGCACGAGTTGGTCGAGTTGCACGACTAGTGCCTTCCATTGGTTGTTTGCCTTTGCTTGATGCGGCTTCTAATTCGGGTTCCGATGGTGCTACTAAATCTGCATTTGGATCAACCCCCCCTAACGCCATGTCAATATCAAAATCAACATCAAACTTAGGATCTTCAGTCTCCTCCACCCATTCTGATGTTGCATCAATATTGTCCAACACAATGTGATCTAGATTAGGTCTTTTGTTCATCATTTGGTTGCGCCTTAGTCGAAGGTTGTATTGCACAAAGAAATAATCATTTAACCATTTTTGTTCCAAACAATTTCTCTTCTTCGTGTGCATGCGCTCAAACAAGACCAATTGCGCTCACAACCTGAAGCCCTGCAAGTTTGGCTGAGGACTCTAATTGCAAACTTTTGTTATTGAGGTCATTGGCCGCCAAATGACTCCCACCAATGTGTTGCAAAGAAAAACACATTAATTAGTAATTTAGTTCATTTCATTACTTATTTACAAGTATTTACAGACAATTTGAATTGTAAATTTGTAAACAATTGGACTTTAAAAGAAAAACAAATTGGAATTTGTTACTTGGTTGATCCACAACTGTTGCCATCTTTGCCAAGTTTTTGCAGTTCATTTCATTACTTATTTACAAGTATTTACAGACAATTTGAATTGTAAATTTGTAAACAATTGAACTTTAAAAGAAAAACAAATTGGAATTGGTTACTTGGTTGATCCACAACTCTTGCCATCTTTGCCAAGTTTTTGCCAAAGGTGCCTGTTGCCATACTGAAAGGGGTAAGTTGTCTATATATTTCCAACTGGTGGGAATGGTTAGGGACCATGTGCTCCAAGCAATCATACAATTTATTTTTCACCTCCCCAACCTGTAGATCTCCTAGCCGAGCTTTATATTGATACTTTGGGTTCAAAAAATACCCAACTGCATGTATAGGACGATGGAGTTGATCTCCCAAACACGCCCATATTTAGCTAACTTATCCTTGTACGCTGCTCATATATGCTCCTTTGCCTGATCCATAGCCTCACAAATGTAGCCCATGGCCAATTTTTCCCCATCCACCATCCGTAGCACCTTAACAAGGGGCTCGGTATTTTTCACAAGCTCTGTAGACCTTTTCCAAAAATAATTGTCAAAAACTTTATTTTTGGTGTGTTGTCGCACAAAATGTCTAGGCACCGCGACAACGGCTCAGATCGGGCGCTGTCACCCTGATACCCAATCTCTCTATTTAAGTTGTCTCCTTGCAAACTAAGGGAGGTAGGCCTTAACGAAATGGAAAAAAGAGAACTGGTTGGAAACCAATCGATTTAGGAGACACAGTCAAACGACCAAGTACTTGTTAAGATTTAACGAGATTTTACAGATTCAATTAGATTAAAAGTTTAAGACCAGTGCCTTGTGGAGTCAAAATATCTCGTTACGGAATTCAGATCAAGTAGTTGATAGATAACTGCTGCTAAAAAGGACAACTATCCTGCTATGAAAATACCAATCCACCACGATAATATTCAATTCTTCAATTAAATGCTCAATTTATCAAACTGGAAGATAAGTCCTTTTCAATAATGCGATTTAATCTTTGATAAAACACTTTCAATATCATGCATCAACAGTATTCGATCTAGGAAATAAAGACATGCATTTTATCATCACTTGAAATGTTCTCAAAGTTGACTAAGCAATTAATATCAATTTCAAACAATTTAAAACCACAGTCAGAGCTAGTTAAACGATTATCAATCCCAGCTAAGCATGAAAAATACTTCGTCAAACAATTTATGGATTAAATGATATTCTTAAAATAATGCAAATCCAAAAATTAAATTTTCTCCTATAGTCAAACTTAGGATATATTTTTCAACAAAATTTCAGATTTGAAATATAAATTGCAACAGTAATTTAAACCATAGATCAGCGAACAAACGATACTGGCACTAATGCCCAAAATGAATAAAAATAGTAAAAATTGTTGAACTTGAAGAAAAATCAATTTTTAGGGCTTGATTAAGAGAAATTTCAGATCTGATATTTTTATTTCAGTTGTGAAATAGTGACAGATCAACGAGATAACACTGCCCAAAATAGCTGCCAAATACTTCCAGAAATAGCAAAAATATATTAAAACTTGAAAATTTCAATTTTAAGGCTTTAAGAGAGTTTGATTCAGTGATTTTCAGAACTGATAAGTTTATAACAGCAGCAAATTGATAACAGATCAGCAAACTGAAAACGCTGAAAATGATCCCCAGAATGTCTAAAAATAGTAAGTTTTGCCGAAAAACTGAAAATTCAAATTTTTTGGACCTTATTTAGGATATGCATTAGAAATGTTTAGATCTGATTTTTCACAGTTATGCAGTAATTTCCACAAGCTTCAAAGTCAGATCTAGACAAAATTAAAGATGCCCAAATGGCCAAAAATTCTGAAAATGAAGATTTTGCAATTCTAAACAATTTTTACCATATAGAATGTGTTTTTAGGGCCTAATTATTTGTGATTTGCTTGCTGTAATAAAATTTGCAGAAAATAACTTGCCTAACAAAGATTGATTGAGTCGAACTCCTCGGTTCACGAAGGCAAACCCTAGTGCATGACCTAATTCCTCTGTCCCTCTGCGGCTCCTGCCTTTGGCTGTTGCAGGCTCTGCCCCTGTAGACCTGCCATAGCAGTCCAGTGACTCCCACCGTTGGCTCCAACTATGGAGCAGGATGGAGGCCCGAAGGCTCCATCCTTTAGGGATCAGGAAGCTGGGACCCCTCTTTCACCAGACCTCTCCTTCTTCACGCGTTTAATCAACTCTTCTGCCTCCCCTTGCTCCAATCAAGAACTCCGCCCCAGCTCCCCTCATCTGGGAAAGGACAAAGCAAATCCTCACTCAAAGCAGGAAAGCTCTGACAATCGCCCCAAAGAGACTGCTCTCGATCTGAGGCATGCGACACATCATTCCAAGAACTTTGAAGGGAGCAACCCTGATGCCACAGCGTAGGGTCAGGACACTTCTCACAAGGCAAACACATGCAACCCGAAAGCTGCGAAGATCCCTGATATAGTTATTCAAGAACCTGACATTTACGCCTACAGAGAATATATGAGAGAACACGCCATCATTTGCAAATTTATGGGCATATGGCCGTCAGAAAGAGCCCTCAAAGGGTGGATACAAGCGAAATGGAACCCAAAAGGTGTGATAGAACTCCAACTTGGATCAAAAGGATTCTTCACCATTGTCTGTGCTCTCCTGGAAGACAGGGACATAATCTTTGAGGGGGGGGGGCGTGGTGGCGTATTTTTTCAACTCTGCTGGACTTTACATGAGATATTGGAAAGAAAACTTCACTCCGGAAAAAGAAGACTTCACTCGAGTAACGGTTTGGATCAGACTATACTCTCTCCCTACGGACTACTGGGCGCCATTAGTTCTCAAAGCCATTGGAAACGAACTAGGCGAATACATCAAGATGTCTGAAGGTACAAAGAATGGTCATTACATTTCATATGCTCGTATCTGTGCCTATATTGATGTCTCTGGAGCTCTTCCAGAAGCCATCAAACTGAACTTTAGAGACGAAATATGGACCCAAACGGTGGACTATGAACATATACCTTTCCAATGTCGGAAATGCCATAAGCATGGACATCTCTTCAGAGATTGCCCACAGAATCAGCCACCCCTAAAAGACAACCAAGCAAGCAGGAAGGACGAGCAGGGCTTCATCAAGGTGAGCAATAGAAGTAGGCAAGGCAAAAGGAACGACACAGGAAGAGAAATTCTTAAGACCGCACAACAAAACAAATATGACATCCTCTCCTCTATAACAGAGGAAACAGGACAACATAGTAACAGCAAAGAGCAGCTCCCTGAGCAGGAAAAAACCTTGCACACCATGGATACAAAAATGGAAAACACTACCATTCACTCTCAAGAAGAACAAACAACACAAGAAGACAATGATATGGACTTCATCCAGGACACACCAACGTTAGACGAAAAGGCGATTGAAGACATCTTCATGGGCATGGACCTGTAGAAAATATCAAGGGATTGGAACAGAAAAGGTATCGAGGGAATACTAGAGGATTACATACAAAGAATTGAGGAAGCATACATTCTGCAACAAAGCCTACAAAAGTAGAGAGAACACCAAAATAAAGGGGAAAACCAGGCCAGCGGAATCAAAGCGAACCTCAAGGCCAACCACCAAATCACCAAAGGGCCGACAAAGAGAAGGGGGCAGAAGACCAACAGTCAGCACCTCCAAGTGCTTGGTATTCGCCTCATCAATGAAGGCAAGGTAAGAGCGTTCTCTCTCTCCCCCAATTCCTTATTATGATCTGTACATCCTGGAATATAAGAGGACTAAATAGTCCCGCAAAAGAAAGGATCCTAAAATCCAAGGTTACCTCAGGAAAGACTGATACCTAAATTCCAAAGTTACCTTAGGAAAGACTGATATTCTATTGCTGCAATAAACAAAGAGCGGTCTGTCTGAAATGGACAACATTCAACAGGCCTACTTCATAAAACAATACAACCACCTGGCCATCGCTGCCTCCGGCACGACAGGAGGTGTAGCAACATTCTGGAAAGACTCTAAGTTCCATCTGATTGACTCCTTTGCATCCAAGCACACCCTAACTACGGTCCTCCAAATAACTAGAACAAAAGAAAAGCTGTGCATTACCAATGTTTACGACCCCCACACGGTTTCTGAATGCACCGCATGGCTCAACTGTCTCAAGAATCAACTCCAGCTTCTCAACCATCCTTATCGTCTTCTTACAGGAGACTTTAACATGATTTTAAATCTGGGGGAAAAAAGGGGCGGCGTCCGCAGATTGGACTCAGACTCTCAGGCCTTTTAGAATATGATAGATGACTTGGGTGTCATTGATACCCCTACCAAAAATGGCATCTACACTTGGAACAATAGAAGAGGGGGCGACCGTCAAATAGTCTCAAGACTTGACTGCTTCCTCCTATCAGAAGAACTCTTCCTTTCATCTTTGGAAACATAAGCCAGTATAGCTCCTCAAGCCGGTTCCGATCACTGGCCAATCGTTCTGACTATCAAAATCTCTGAAAGACCAAAGAATGCCCCCTTCAGGTTCGAAGCGTTTTGGATCTCTCACCCTGGTTTTCAAGAAAGAATCAAGGAATGGTGGTCCATCTCGCTTCCCCAACATGGCAGCAAAATGCACAGCTTCCAACAAAGACTAAAAATCATCAAACAGGAATTAAAAAAATGGAATTAGCAAACCTTCGGAGACATCACAGCTGATAAAAAGATGATAGAATTAAAAATGAAGGCCCTTCAACAAAGTATCATTCACAATGGTCTGACAAAAGAAACCAAACAAGAAGAAACCAAACTTCAGAAACAATGGGAAGAAAGAGCCTCTCAAGAAGAAACCCTATGGAGACAAAAATGCAGGATCAGCTGGCTCAAAGAGGGGGAAAAAATACAACCTTCTTTCACAAATCTATGATCCAGCATCGCAAAAAGAACAGAATTCTCAACCTAAAAAATAAACAGGGTCTCACTCTAAGCATTCATAAGGAAATTGAGGAAGAACTGCACCTGTACTTTTCAAATATCCTCAGGGAAAGTAATCAGGCCAACAAGGATCACATCAAGCAGATCACCAACAACATTCCCACCATCCTAACCAAAGAACATAATCAGATGCTTCTCAAAAAAATAACCATGGAGGAAGTGGAAGTAGTGGTCCAGTCAATGCCTAATGGCAAGGCCCTGGGGCCTGATGGTTTCACTATAGACTTCTACAAAGTTTGCTGGCCCCTGATTAAGGAGGACGTCTATGACATCATTGAGGAATCGAGGATGAAGAAAGCCATCTTTCCTTCCATAAATGCCACTTTTCTTGCTCTCATACCCAAATCCGATAGGGCAGACTCTCCTGATCATTTCAGACCAATTGCTCTTTGTAATGTAATCTACAAGATTATCTCCAAAGTTCTGGCTAACTGCATTAAATCCCTCCTGCCTCTCCTCATCTTGCCCAATCAAACAGGTTATGTTGAGGGCAGGCTCTGGACAGCATCGTTCTCTCTTAGGAAGTTATCCACTCCCTCAAAGATCAAGGTAAACAGGGTATGTTGATTCAACTTGACATGTCCAAAGCTTTTGATAAAATTAATTGGAACTACATCAGACATATGTTAGCTACCTTCGGTTTCAGTTTAGACTGCATTAAATGGATCATGGCTTTGGTTACGGGGGCTTTCTTCTCCATCCTCCTCAATGGCTCTCCCTCCTCCATCATCAACCCCTCGCGAGGCATCAAACAAGGAGACCCTCTCTCCCCCTTCCTCTTCGTCATTATGGCTGAAGGCCTTGGTAGGACTATTTTGGCTGCCCCTTCTAGAGGTCTCATCTTTGGCCTCAATCTTTATTCCCCTAACCCTCCCAACTCCCATCAACAGTTTGTGGATGATACCCTCCTCATGGGTACCCCCACAGCTAAAGAAGCCCTTGCCTTTCGTAAAACTTGATGACTTTGCTTTGGCCTCGCGATCCTCTGTCAACGATTCCAAGTCCAAAATCTTTTTTCTCAACACTCCCATAGCCATTCAATGCCATATCACCAGAATCCTGGGATTCCAGAAAAGTAGCTTCCCCTCAAAATATTTGGGCGTCCCCCTCACGGACAAACCCTTAGCCATCTCAAACTGGGAACCCCTTATCTCCAAGCTCAAAAAAAAATCTTCAACTAGACCTTCCGCTTCCTCAATTTCGCTAGCAGATTGGTCCATGTCTGCTCTGTTCTTCAAGCAATGCCCTTGTACCAGATCTCGGCCATAGCTGCTCCCCGATCCATATCAAAACAAATAAGAGTCATACAAAGAGATTTCCTCTAGAAAGGAAAAGCTAGCAACGACAAATGGACTCTGGTAGCTTGGGACAAAGTTGTATGCCCAAGAAACTGGGCGGTCTTGGGCTCAGGGACCCGGATCTCCTTGGCAATGTCATGGGAGCCAAGACTTGGTGGCGTTGGATCACAAATCCTACCACCCCCTCGGCCACACTCTGGAAAGCCAAATATGCCCCCCCCCCCTTCCAACCCTAGGACTCTCTAATCAGACTCTCCGGAAATCTCAGAGGATCGCCTATTTGGAATCAGGCTTGGGAAAATAGATCAATCATTCAAAATCACAGCTCCTGGGAGATATGCAATGGTGAGAATGCCCTGTTCTAGGAGGATGCTTGGGAGCAATGTCCTAAACTCGACTCGGGGATCTATCTTCCAATCAGAAGGCAGATGGAAATTCTAAACAAACACAAGGTCAGGGACTTCTGGAAAATTTCGGAAAACTCAGAGTGGAGGGAATGGGTGGACATAAAAGAAATGGCTCAAATTCCTCACCACCAGTCCATGGACATCCTTGCAGAGGAGCTAACCAACAGACAAATCCAAAGAGAAGACGGACCGGGCAAATTGCGCTGGGGAACCAATGCGGCGGGGAGATTCAACATCAAAGAGGCCTACAATATCCTGCAGAATCCTACTCCTGAACATCACGAAAGCAAGTGGCAGTGGCTTTGGAGTAGGAACCACTGGCCGAAAATCACTCCCTTTCTATGGTTAGTCATGCACAAGAAAATTCTCACTTGGGACAATCTGCAGAAGAAGGGCTTAACTGGTCCCTCTGAGTGCACGCTGTGTAACTCCAACTCGGAAACAACGAATCATATCCTCAACACTTGCCCCTTCACCTCTAACATTTGGACTTGGTTACATCATGTCTTCAAAGCCTCTGATCGCACTCCTGATTCCATTCTCATCTCCTTAGAGAATTCGCGCCCTGCCTTCTCTACATAGCCCCTCATCAACTTGGCTTGGAACCTCTTCCCTGGTATCATATGCCGGGCCCTTTGGAAGGAGAGGAACTCCCGCATTTTCAAAGACAAGGCCTCGAAGGAAGAACAACTTCTCCACAGGATCAAAAGCACTTTGCAAGAATCTGCCTCTATCGCCAAACTCCTGGACCCCTCTTCCCCACCATCCATTGAAGGCTCTAGAATCTTATCCCTTCTCAACCTCCCCTTCCCCACTCACACCCCCTCCCCTGTCGCCTTTCCCCCTTCCCTCCCTTTGTCCATTTGGCAAACTCTGGATCATAATTTTACCAAGCTCAACTATGATGGTGCGTCCAAAAACAACCTTGGCATGGTAGGATTCAGTGGGGTCTTCCGAAATTCTCAGGGCTCAATCCTTTGGATTTACTATGGCAATCTTGGTCATACTACCAACGACGCAGTGGAGCTCCAAGCGCTTGCTCATGGCCTGGCAATTGCCAGACTCAACAACTTTTGGCTCCTTTTGGTAGAAGGTGACTCCAATGTTGCTACCCAAGATTGTAAGAAACTCCAGCAAGGGTGCAGTGTCGGGCAGGTTTTCGACTGCTGGTGCATCAATAATATTCTTCATAAAATCAAAGCCAGCATCGCGGAGGTAAAAGGGGTCTCCTTTACGATGGTTAGGAGAGAAGCCAACAAGTTGGCAGATTTCCTTGCAAATCAAGCAGTAAAGGCCTCCGAAAGACTCCTCTCTCATGATTGGGACTCACTCGGGGTTCCAACGATAAAAACCGCCTACATCAGCATTAACAATCAAGATCTTCAGAAGGCTTCGGCCTTGTCGTCACCTCCCACAACCATCAATCATCATGACCTGGTACCTCACACCCAATCTCACGATTGAGCGCTTCGGCGGCTCTCCCTTGGTTTGCATACCCCTGTACATCCCCACCCCTGGCAATTACTCCCGGCCGACTCCCAATAACTCTCCTCGCATGCGATCCAGCTGTTCCTTCGCTCTTCCATCTCTCTGGCCAACCACCTTATATTCCTCCCGCTTGGCCTTCATCCCTCACAGCCTGCCCTTGTCTGGCGTTCCCATTTTCATGTGCAGTAGCTTCAGATTCTCGCTCTTGGCCCTCCCCTCTGCTCCCCATCTCAGAGAACCTCCCATGGCCCCTTGTTGCTGTAATCTGCCCCCCCAGCCTCGCAGAGGTCGCCATGCCTACTGGGCAAATCCCTCCCGCCAGCCGGTCACAAGGGCGGAAACCTCTGCAAGGAATGTCGCCCGTATCTTTGCTGACAGCATTTCGACGCCGGTGCAGGAGCATTTGTCTGGTTTGGAAGCGGAGGCTCGCTCCCGTCGTAGAACCAACCCCTCGGAATTGGTAGACAATGCCTTTCTATGGATTCCCGACCCCGGACTCACGAGAAACCGTGAAAATTTGTACAACCGTGCAATTGACCTGCACTGGCACACCAAAACAATGCTGGCCATTGCGATTCAGGAGCAGAGCAATGTCAGCAAGGAGATGGAGAAGAAAATCAAAGCGTTGTCTGACAAATTTGTGGCCTATGTGAAGGCGGTTCATCACCTTCGCTTTGTCGATCGCTCCTCCCCCCATTACGAATTGTTGAAGCGTTGCGCCGTGAAGCGTCACCAACAGGGGACCAGGATCAAGGAGGAAAATCATGTAAAAGCCGATGCTCAGGAAGCCGGGCCGTCTTCTCTCCACCGCCATTCCATCAACTTGGAGGAGGGTACCCCGAACCGCCCGATACGCGTGGATGATTACCTCAATGATGAAGAAGATGTGCAGCCCCCCTCGGGTCCTTGACTTCTCTTAGCTCCTCTTTGTTTGCTGTGTTTTTTGGATGTATCTCATACGGTACGCGAGACCTACTGGTCTTTTTTCTAGCACCCAGGGTGCTTGGGTTTATTGTAGTCGTTTCTCTTCTTTTGTCTCATCCCCTCAGATTTTCTCCCATGTAAAATCCATCCCTGAGGGCGGGCCTGTCATAGCGGTCATGTATGGCTCCAGCCACCAGCGTCATGAGGTTGTCATGTATACTTTGGTTTTATAATTAATGTGAATAGTTCCTCCCAATTTACAAATTTTTTTGAGCTCAAACCCTTAGCCAAGGCTTTGAAGATCCCACCGTTGAAAATTCTTGAAATTTTGAGATAATGTTGCCGCTTGAAAGTTAGAATTTTGGAGACCAAAATCTTGTAAAAATAGCCTCAAAAGCTTATACGTCCTCAAGGGTCTAGATCTGGCTCAGATCTGAAGATTTCCTTGGTTGATTTTTCAAATCTATTCCTGCAAACAAATATTGAACTCAGATCTTGCCCTCTAGGGTCTAGATCTGACTCAGATCTGAAGATTTCTTTGGCTGATTTTTCAGATCTATTCCTGCAAACAAATATTGAGCCCAGATCTTGCCCTCTAGGGTCTAGATCTGGCTCAGATCTAAAGATTTTTTTGGTTGTTTTTTCAGATTTATTCCTGCAAACAAATATTGAGTCAAGATTTTGCCCTCCACGGTCTAGATTTGGCTTAGATTTGAAGATTCGTTTGGCTGATTTTTCAGATCTATTCCTGCACAAGTTAAAAGAGAAAAACCCAATACCCAATATGTACAATAATAGAGAAAATCCTAAAAACCCAAATGTTAGAATTCAAAATTATGTTACAAAACTTCAGATCTACACATGTAAATTACAGATCTATACAATATATTTACAGATCTATGCAAAATAGTTGTAGATCTGTCAGATCTGAGGAGCATAAGTATGACTTCTGTCCCAGATCTGAACATCTAAGGCTCTTACTAGCGAGATCTAACTTTAAATTCAATAAATTAAGATAATTTTTTTATTTAGGAACAAGCTCTAGAAAGACCCTGCAAAAAATATTCCGTAAGATAACCTTAGAAATTAGGAAACAATGGGTTTTTTCAGATTTTCTGAAATCTGAGAGTCGGCTGATCTAACTGAAGATTTCCCCAAATGCTCAAATCTTGAATAATGATCTCTGCACACTTAGATCTGAATTTTAGATTGATAGAGATTTTAAAAATAGCCATGAGACCTTTCAGAAATATAGATAACTGATATTTCTGTCAAATCAAAATGCAATTTAAGAAAACCCAGAAAATTGCACAAGATACCTGTATGCAGGTCAATCCATAAAGGCCATCAACCATCAAATGCCAATAAAAGTAGCAGAGTTTAGAGACAATATCACCACATAGATCTGGAAAAGGAACACCAAAGTTTGTAACCCCAAAGTCTTTATGCTTTATTGATCAAAAAATTACAAGAGCTTCTGAGAACAAGGGCATGATCCAAAGATCGGATCTTTGAAAGATTGCCAAAGACCTTTAATTTATAAGATAAAATCTCTAACAACTAGTTCGGTTGATCCATGTCAAAGTAATCTCGACCGTCGAAAAAGATTTAATCATCTTTTAATCTTGACTGTCGAAATTATAAATTTTTGAGAAAATTCGAATTTATCATTTAATTCCATTTTAATTAACTCAAAAATAATATTTTTGAGTTAATTACCTTAAAAATTTGACTTTGACTTAACCACCAAGGCCCAAGGGTCCAACTTTCTTGAAATTTTCAATATTCCTTTGGCCTGGGACCTTTAAAAATTTATTTTTTAGGGACCCACGAATTTTGCCTTTGAAGAATTTTAAAACACCTAGGACTTAAAATTAATTAAATTTCTGGCTTAGGATTTTTAATTTAAGTTGGCCAGAAAATTTAATTAATTGACTGAGAGGGGATTTAATTATTTTTCTAACCCTCTTTAAATAAGATAAAACATTTAGACACATAAAGGGGAAATACCCATTCATGATAGACCCTCAAATAGCTACCCAATTCTGGGATTCAAAACATGATCTAGTAGACCAAGTAGCTTGTAATAAAATGATCTAGCCAATTAGCTAGGATTATTTCCAAACTACTTTTACAAAGACTCGATAGAAAACAATAGGATTCACTTAGCATATTGATGACAAATTCCACTCTAGCTTTGGTGTGAAGCTGGAGGGAAAAACTTTGCCGATCATTTGTGTCGAGAAACACAAATGAATCAGTGAGACAAAAAACCTCCTAGGATAGAAAGCGTCACCAAAATACTAGACTTACCTAAGTTGTTACATACATTATGGTCTTACTTAGATCATTTACATCATAAACATGCATAATGGGTTTACATCATTTATAAAACTGTCGATTGATGATGAAATCTGAATGGCATGAACACATCGAACATATTGAATCCCATTTGAAAAAAAGGGGGTGTATTGACAAAGTGTGGTCAACATGGTGTCTTTTCCATCTGGTCTACAAGCTCACCAAGATGAAGTCCAATCATTAGAAGAAACCATTTTTTGCAAGTTTTTTTGTTGAGAGTATGGGGTTGTTGACAAAGTGTGGTCAACATGGTGTCTTTTCCATTTGGTCTACGAGCTCACCAAGATGAAGTCCAATCATTAGAAGAAACCATTTTTTGCAAGTTTTTTTGTTGAGAGTTGAGACATTGCAACGTGAGGAAGTGAGTTGCAAATTTTGTAACTGTAGGTCTAACAAGCTCTTTTCCCCCAGTGTATGAGGTCTATGCAATGTGCAACAGATGGAGTCCAAAATATGGTCTTATATTTGGACTCTAGCATCTTTCCAGCAAGAACATAGTTTGAGGCATTATCTGTGATGACTTGCACAACATTTTGCTCCCCCACTTGTTGAATAATGTCATCCAAAAGCTCAAATAGAAGGGTTGCATCCTTCACCTTATCATATGCATCAACTGATCTCAAAAGCATGGATCCTTGAGGGAAATAAACAATGAAATTAATGATAGTGCGGTTCTTTCCATCGGTCCATCCATCTGACATGATGGAACAACCTGTTTTGAGACATGAATTTTTATACTCATCAATGGAACAAATCTCTTTTTGCAAAAGAGCTCCCCTCAAGTCATGCACAGTAGGGCCTTTGAAGCCCTTTCCTGTAGTTATAACAGAGTCCCACATAGCTTGGTAATAAGGTCAGCGAGCAACATTAAATGAGATATCTGTATCGTACCACCATCTAGCAATGTATTGAAAAGAAGATACTTTGTAGATCCATGGGTCTCTCACCATTGTTGCTAGAGGTCCCTGGTTAAGAGGGAGCTTGATGGTAAGTTTCTTACTTAGAAGAAACTTGGTAATTCCTAAGGATATCTTACCAAGGTTTCTTACATGACCGAAATTTGAGCTATCAACATAGCATTGCACAAATTGAAGTCAAAATACCTCGGTTCTTGTCTCAAAATGTACGGACTTCAGAAATCGAAGTCTATGCCAAAATTAAGCTCCTTTTGATCATGCGTTGACCAAAGTCAACGCTGGTCAAACCTGCGGTGGAAACCCTAGCTGCAGCAAAAATATCTTCGTCCTTCTTTTCCACGTGTGAACAGAAAACTGCCTCCAAGGAGCTCGAACCAATCAGAAGAGGAGAGAGAATGTGTGAGGATTAGATGAGTGAAATGTCCTCCAACGTTGACTTTATTTATATCAATCACTGAGGGTGTGTGACACATTTGCTGGGGGTGTAAAACCTTAAGGCCGACCTGCCATATTTTGAAAGTATTAAAAATAAATTCAAAATAAATGTTCTGCTCATCGGATCAAGATGATCTTTAGATCAATCTTGCACCTCTCTGAAAGAGGAACCCAATAAAAATATTGGTGTCTTCATTTGAGCATTACAACATAGAGTTTGGACCTAGTTGTCCAATTTAACAATAACATCACAATGAGCCCATGCACTGTCCTTGGCTTTTGGAGACATGGTGGTTAGAAATATTTGAAATTTGCAAAGAAATCTGCCAATTAAAAAAAATTGCAGCTAAGAAAAATGGAAAACCTAAGATAAATTTGAGAAAAAAATGGGCATATTTAGCTTGCAAAATTTGATAGCATAGAACTAGAGATTTGATAACAATGTAGTATAGAATACATAAAAAAATTAAATACATGGACAACAACGAAATATGGATTTTTTCAAGTGAAAATCCTTACTTGGAAATGCAAACTAGCTTCTTTAGCCTCCTCTTGAAGACGCCATCTCTACTAAAAGCTCTAAACTATCTCCAAAATAGCTCCAAGTCCAAGTCCAAGCCTCCAAGATGACTAGTCCAGCAAAAACTCAACACTCTGCAAGCTCCCAATGAAACTCACAGATACTCCCAAAGGAGATGTGTGAGACAAATGAGAGGGGAGACCTCCTTTTATTGGCTTGGAGGGGGTGTTTTTGGAGGGAAACAACCCTTAGTTTCCCTCCAAAACATCTCAAAAGCTTTCAAAAAACCGCCCGGTGGGTCCGCAGCCAGCTTGGCAATGAACCAACCGGTTTATGACGAAACTTACTTGTTTACCCATAAACCGGTCGGTTAGGCCCGATTTTTTTTGAGATAAAGGCGAAATGGCCCCTTTGACTGGATTTTTTGGCCGATCTGGATGGTTTAATCAGTGAACCGGCCAGTTTGACTGGTTTCCGGTTCAGACTTGGCGGTTTTTAATACTATGGTTAGCACTAGCCTAGAGGTTATAGGTGGATTCACCTGTTAGTGGATGGAACTCAATATTCCATGGAGAACGTACTCTAGGGTCCGAACTATGTCCCCCATGCTTCCCATCCTCTCGGGACTAGGCGAGGTCTATTGAAATGATTCACCAGTGTGTGAAGCATGTTTCACGAAAACGAAAAGGGGGGCTTCTAGGTGCCCCCTATGGAAAGTGGGAGGATTGGGTGTTCCCCAATTTTTTTTTGCCAATAAACTCAAATAAAAAAAAGCACAAAAAAGACTTAAATCCTTCTAATACCTGATCCTCTCTCTCATATTTCATTTTCAAAGTGATTTTGTCTTTTGCATGAGAAGAGTGAGCTGCCGTGAGCTAGCCATGACTTCCCTTTGGTGATTTAGCGATTCTATTGGAGTGATTTAGAGTGATTTAGCATCTATCTTGGTCCTTGGAGTGATTTATTACTTCTCTTGGAATTTTGGAAGAGGGAGTGTATTGATTTGCTTGCTAAAGGAGTGCATCAATTTGATTGAAGAGGAAGTCATGGTTTTCATTGTTAGATTGTTGATTTCTTCTTCAAAATTTACAAATTTGTCATTTTTCTTGAGTTGATCTCAGAGTTCTCCTTCTGCATATTTTTGAGTTTCTCTTTCGGCATATTTCTTCATTTAACAGTGTGGAGGTAGAGTCAAGACTCAAGACCCTCCTCCGTATCAAATCTGAAATTGCAATGCTTGCTGTTTTCTTAATTTATGAGCATTCTTTTTTGTGTTTTTATTTAATGAAAAATTAAAAGCAAGTCTAAGTGCAGCAAATTTAACGAGAAACCCTTGCCATAGGGTGCCAAAATTTAAAAAACCTGCACTTAAAAGTTTAAAACCAGCAATATAAGTGATTCCAACACTAGCGATAGTAGTGACAATGATAATGATTATGATGCCCAAGCAAAGGGCCATGTTGGGAGTGGGACAAAGGTTGGAAGTGGGAGTGGAGTTCCCATCTCATCAATGTTGAAAGAAAATCTAAATGAATTATATACATGCAAAATCTCATAGCCATTGATTGATAATAGTAAAGAAAATTTTCATTAGTAATTGCATTCCACACGAGAAGTGAGTGGGAGGAATCTTACCAGAGAGTTGAAGAAATCAACTTTCTTACAGCGATGCGAACATCGAACCATTGTGCTCTATTATCTGATCTAGCTATCTGCAATTGAGTTTGGGGATGAATCTCCACCCAACCAAACCCTCGGGCAAGACAACCGAGAATCCTTGACCACCCAATCAACTACCTATGCCAGTTTTTAAACATTACCATCTTCTGCTTGGGGGCAATTGATGGAAATGTTGAGAAGATGGCATAGGTAGTTAATTGGTGGTTCAGGGGCTCTCGGTTGTCTTGTTTGAGGGTTTGGTTGTGTTGTAAAATGTAACTAGGCCGGTCTTCATGTTGACTATGTAATTATGAAAAGGAGACAACAGTATAAAATGTCAAAATCATGAAAGGATCCAATTCAAGATAGATATGCTGCAAGACCTTGTAAAGAAGCTCACAAAACAACCTTAAAACAAGCTGGAAGACAAGATCAAAAAGCGTTGGAAGTTAAGCTCCAAATACAGTGAAGACATCTCTCTAATCGATGCTAGAATCTACGTGAATAAATACCTCATGAAAAAGCTTTTCATGTCGGCCTTAAAACTATGGACAAGTCGGCCCAAAGTCAGATTGATGAGTCGGCCTATAATCAGAAAGTATACTCCTATATATAAGCTGATCTGCGGTTCATTCAAGATAAGAAATTTCGGTCATCCATAAGACAGTCTGCGGATTTAGTGCAGACTTAAGACAGAAACTATAATTGGTTTAAGACTGCGGATCGATCTGAAATAAAGGGTACAAATTGCGGAAAGAACAAGAAGACAAGGAGACATAGACTGCGGATTGATGAAGCTAGTTTCAGAAGAATACAATGTGGATATTTACAAGGTTGAAGTGCAGATATCACAAGGGTTGTGATGAATTCTGAAGTGTAATGAAAGGAAGGTAAATCTGTGATTTACCTTCACTACAATAAAAGTATTACTTCTGCTTAAAACATTTGTGTCCTGTACATTTTGGTAATTGACTTGATGAAAGATTAACTAGTCCTGTACATTTTGGTAATTGACTTGATGAAAGATTAACTAAGAAGAATACAATCAAGCTAAGTGGGCTTGATTGTGGGGAAAACTCCACAATTAAGCGTGCTTGAGCTAGAGGAATTCTGGGATGGGTGACCTCCTGGGAAGTTCTGGTTACCGGGTGCAAGCCCCGGAAGTGATGATTGACGCTATGTGACATTTCACTAGTTTCAATCCCACTTCTTCACCCCTGTGAGCATCGCCCAATGCAATGAGTGCTAAGTGGACTATTCAAAAATCATGAGAAATTAGTCAGTTACGACTACCTCTCATGGAAATGGTCATAGATGAATGGCTAAATTAACGCAGTTGAATCCCAAAAATGATATCTAAAGCTCACAAGTAATTATCAAGAAGAGAATTTATAACCCCTCCAAATTCTCAATATGGTATCAGAGCTATGGCAAAAGAAGATCACCTTATTGACAAAAAGATTTTGGAATTAGAGAAAAGTTACTGTCTGAGATCAAATTTAGAGAGAAGAATTTTGGTGCTTTTACAAAGAAGAAGTTGGGTGCTATTGTAGAGATACAAACTCGGTGGTATTGATACAAGTTCAATGCAAATTCTCAACATACAACAACCTCATTAGTACACAACAAGTTCGGGCAAGTTCTGTGATAAATTGCAAAGATAAGGTCTGCGGATTCGGTGCAAAGTAAGGAGACAGATCAGCGAAGAGAGAAGGCTCTCACACATATATGTTTTGAGTATAAACATCTTGGATAACATCTATAAAGTTCAGGACGATGATTAGAAGCTAAACAATACGAGAAGACAAGTCACTTCAGCATCGTGTATCACAGTAATTGGGTCAAGGAAATCTGAGGGTTATCTGTTTATACTTCAGTTAGGCTGCGGACTTCTTTAGTGAGATATAGGCCTACCATACAATGCAGACAAGGGTGATTGAAAGGTTGCAAGATGTACTAAAGATCTCGGTCTTGAGCTAACAGATTTTAGATAACTTAGAGAAGAGCTAAAGATATACATCGAAGAAAGAAATATTTTTGTATTGGAATCAAGGATAAGAAGACTGTAAGAGGCCGAGGCTAGAAGTGCAGAAAAAGGAGTCTACTACGAACCAAGCTTTCCTAGGACTGGTGCAGAAGAGTGCAGAAAAGATGGCTTTATCAGCATTACAACAAAGATCTAATCCTTACCCTTGAAGAAGATCATTCAAAGAGAAAGCACTAACACATCTTTTCTCCACCATCGAAGAAATCAAGCCAAAGACTTTATTTGCACTTATCAAGTAAGTATTTTTCATTCTATAATCAAATTTGTTTAAATGACTTTGTTTTTGCAGGGAGATCTATAAGCTGGTTGGGTTACCAAGAATCCTTGCATGAGGAGAATAGTTACAGTCCTCGTAGAAAGTAAAGTCATGAAAAGCCTATGAAGGAGTTGAAGAAATAATTTACCAGAGAATATAAATAATTACCGAGAGGAATAATAAAACATAACCAACAACAAAACACATAAACATGAACACAGATGTTTATCCGGAAAAAAACCCCAGCTCCAGGGAAAACCCATCCAATGAAATTTCATTAACCATTGGCCAAAACCATGACCAATCCGTCCATGTGAGCCTTCACCGCTCACCTCCAGGCTCACCTTACAATGAAGTCTTCCCAACCTTTTATAGGCTCCATTACATGCAATACCATGAGCCGAAAAACATGGTTGCACAATACCTAGTGCCCCAAACCTACCCGATTGTTTAACTTGGTCAACCTTGACTCTAAACCCGAGTCAATTTACCTAACATTCCCCCCTTAAACTTGACTTGGGGTTCCTTGACTAAATCAAGCCAACTTTGCCAAGTGAGTGAGCCCCACTCATTTTGGCCCTTACCTCCCTCAAAGTTTTACACCCAAGGTAGTTGTTAACTTGACATCTCCCCTATCACCTAGGTCTAACCCAGACTTTACCAGTAATTATCCAAGGGTATGCATGCCATACTAGGTCTTACAGCAGTATGCCCATTTACATGTAATAAAATTTTGACCCCATTAAAAGATTTTTGTTTTGTTTTGTTTTGCTGCTTAATGCCAAATTCTCTAGCCTTGTGCACTTCGTTCCTTCTCCTTGTTGCGTAGCAACAAGTCATATCTCCATTCACCAGCCAATAAAACCCTTGGCTACAAAAGCATCCCTCTAAAGCCAAATATGGCTCCGATTCCAAATGAAGAAATAATTACCGAGAGGAAAATAAAACATAACCAACAACAAAACACATAAACATGAACACAGATGTTTATCTGGAAAAAAAGCCCAACTTTGGGGAAAACCCATCCAGTGAAATTTCATTAACCATTGGCCAAAACCATGATCAATCCGTCCATGTGAGCCTTCACCACTCACCTCCAGGCCCACCTTACAATGAAGTCTTCCCAGCCTTTTATAGGCTCCATTACTTGCAATACCATGAGCCGAAAACCATGGGTGCACAATACTTAGTGCCCCAATCCTACCCAATTGTTTAACTTGGTCAACCTTGACTCTAACCTTGAGTCAATTTACCTAACAGGAGTGGAGACATCAAGAGAATATAAGACAAGCTAAAAGAACTATTCTATGCAATAAACAAGGTTATGTCACTTAGACCAGATTTACACAAAATTGAGGTATCAGAGAATGAAGGGATATCTTCATAAGATCTCAACTGTGAGATCTGGAAAAGACGATAAGATGGACAACGTGACAAATAGACAAGAAAATTACCTCATTCAACTAGCGGTCTCTATACTAGATGGAAAAAGATGAATCAAGGGCAAAAATGTTGAAGGATAAAAGACTCAAACATTTGTAGAAGGAAAAAGGGAAGTTGTGGAAATTACAAGAAAGATGGTTCTAAAGGGACAATCTCAATAAGAGAAAGAAAAGAAGATTCAAGGAATATCACGCAAACTTATAAGGAATTGATTTCTGTTGGTTATATATCAAGAAGGAATGTAGCATCCTGATCTAAGCATGGCAGGAACTCCTGGTAAGTTAGCTCCGAGAAAAACCTCTTTGACAAACCTCAAGAAAGCAGTCATCAAGAGCAAGGGTCATCATAGAAACATACTTCTGGGATGTGATGACATATTGGTGAAACAAGCCAAGGGAATGAAGCTATTCATTCCTAAAAATTGCTACATGATGACTCAAGGGAAAAAGGTATGAGGTATGTATATATTTATATGCTGACATTGGATGCTGTGATGTCATGTTATATGGTTGCAGGAAGTATGAACTATAAAAAAGTATCTCTCAGTGCACGATAGATGAAATCAACATAATATGTCCTCATGGTATATGAGGTGATTGTTGAAAGTTCTTGGAAATGGAAAATGTACAGAAAGGAAGAGATCATGAAATGCAACCATGTCGTGAGGCAGGTATCATTCAGAGGCCAAGTAGATGTGACTAGAAGATCTCCTGGGAAGATATGTAGACTCTGACAAAAGTCTGGAAACCCTTAGCAAAAACATATCATTAGGAGATGTGTCAATCTGTATGAAGGATACCGATGCCTACAGAAAGATGTCAAGGTGAAAGATCATCACTGAGGTAACTTTCGTTCTAAAACTTAATATGAATATGCTTATTTGGATGAATCTGTGCAGGGCTGCTAATCATAAGAAAGGATGTATGATCCTTGGCAATGATTCGAAGGAAAGCAACATGGCACAACAATGGACCAGATAAAGGAAGCCTGAGGAATCACTCTGATAGCTGACATGACTCAGGATGGAAGTGATGGATGATCTGTGCCCTATGAAGCTAAAAGGTTGTAGATTCCTCAATATTGAAATCCATGACATCGAGAACATGAATTCTTCATGAGCAGCTGAGTGTCTCACCATTGTTGCTAGAGGTCCCTGGTTAAGAGGGAGCTTGATGGTAAGTTTCCTACTTGGAAGAAACTTGGTAATTCCTAAGGATATCTTACCAAGGTTTCTTACAAGGATATCTACGTGAATAAATACCTCATGAAAAAGCTTTTCATGTCGGCCTTACAACTATGGACAAGTCGGCCCAAAGTCAGATTGATGAGTCGGCCTATAATCAGAAAGTATACTCCTATATATAAGCTGATCTGCGGTTCATTCAAGATAAGAAATTTCGGTCATCCATAAGACAGTCTGCGGATTTAGTGCAGACTTAAGACAGGAACTATAATTGGTTTAAGAATGCGGATCAATCTGAAATAAAGGGTACAAATTGCGGAAAGAACAAGAAGACAAGGAGACATAGACTGCGGATTGATGAAGCTAGTTTGAGAAGAATACAGTGCGGATATTTACAAGGTTGAAGTGCATATATCGCAAGGGTTGTGATGAATTCTGAAGTGTAATGAAAGGAAGGTAAATCTGTGATTTACCTCCCTACAATAAAAGTATTACTTCTGCTTAAATTTACCTTCCTACAATAAAAATATTACTTCTGCTTAAAACATTTGTGTCCTGTACATTTTGGTAATTGACTTGATGAAAGATTAACTAAGAAGAATACATAAGCAAACAACCTCACAAGTAATTATCAAGAAGAGAATTTATAACCCCTCTAAATTCTCAACAGGTTGGGTGGAGAGTCATCCCTCACACTCATTTGCGATTAGCTGAGTCAAAGGTTGGAGTACGATGATTTGGTGTTCACAATATTGTAAGTTGATTTTTCCAACTCTTGGGTAGGATTCCTCCCACTCAGTCTCATGTAGATCATGCAGTTACTAATGAAAATTTCCTTTACTGTCATCAATCAATGGCCATCGGCTATGAATTTATGTATGATTGTGTTTGCAATATTGATTACACCTCCAACGTCCTGTCCAATAAGAGAAAATAACTAGCATATCTAGTATTCCTGTGCTTGAGGAATTTGTTTCTTGAGTGAGACCTGTATATGGCTAAGGAGGTGTGGTGATTGCAGATAAACATTTAAAAGCCTTTGTCTAACTTCCAAAGCTGCCCTTATAGCTCCTGGCATATAAAGAGATACTGTACTGTTCTTTCAGTTTTCAATTGAATTTAAGCAAGGTTCTCATTGTCTTCTGTTACAAGTTACAAGTTACAACCCTATAAACTTTGAGGTAAATGTATTCTCTTTTAAGAGCCCAAATTTCCTCCTTGAACTTTTTAAGTTTTAAAAGTTCAAGTGTTCTCCTTGATTTTCTGTACACAACTATTCACCATGTGTCTGATGGACATTCAACTTGAACCTTTTTCCAGCCAAGAAAACTTGAAGTTCAGCAGTGACTGTGTATTTCATGTTTGCTCCTGACCTCAATGCAGAAGGATCCAATCTTAAGATATCAATGTGGCTTAGGATAATAACTTGCTTTTGTCACATAAATATTTTAGTGGTGCTGAGTCTGAGTTGCAAACTGTTAGGAAAATGGGATCTTATTCTAGCATGTTTCTTTTTGGTTTCCACACTTTATATTATATCCCAAGGATAGTGCATATTTTTTGTATTTATATTTTGAATCTTGATCCTTTCAATCCCTTTCCACCAGGTTGCTCTTTATTTTCAAATGTTACATTTTTTTAATAAGTTAATATGTTCTGAATCTCCTAAGTGCAATATTTTGCCACTGGAACTGATCAGAGGTACTATCTATGACCTATGTCATAGGGTTCGCCGAATTTGAACAAATTCGAACCTGAAGGCGAACCTAAAGACGAACCTGAAGCCCAATTTTATAATTTAAAAAAAAAAAAAAATTGGTTTTTGAGGTTAGAGTTCGGGCAGTTTTTGTCAGTTGTTTTAAGGTTTATGAGAAAAACCATGGGCAACACATGGTTTTCTATTGTTCTGCTTCCTGTTAATTAGTTTCCTGTAGTGGTCACTGGTTTGTCTTTATTTACCATGGTTGTTGATAGATTTTCACAGACCAACTTCAGCCTGAGTGTACTCATACTCATTCTATTGTGCTCAGTGTTGTATTCTCTGCAATTTCCTTAATTCAATTTCTAGACGTTGCTTGTCCCCGCCTCCCGGAGCGTGAAGTGAATAGTGGTTGTGATTTGTGACTCATGCATGCTCATTGCTATTCATATAACTTTATTGATTGATTTTGATATATATATATATATATATATATAGATATATATATATATATATATATATATATATATAGTCGAACTTAATGCCGAACCTCATGCGAACCTCAACGAAAAATTCGAATTTGAATCGAACTTAATCATTGCCGAACTCGAATTCGAACCCGAACCTTGTGACATAGTCTATGACTATGGCAATAACTATACAAGGGTACACTTGTATTATACTCTGTACAAGCATACCTGAATTTATGCCCCAAATGGCCTTGTTGATTGGGTGAAATTATACTCCACAACTTATCAAGCAATTTGAGATGAGATATTGCACAGAATTTCTGGTAACATTAGTTTACCTACAATCCAATTTCAAGTCTCATACTGTCAATGATATTTCTTTATTATTTAAGGCTGGTGGGTGATATCATTAAAGTTAAAGCTCTTTCGCTGACACATATTCTGTTGTGTTTATTACCTATTCATTTCTTATCTTTGAATGACTCGAGAGTTTAGCTTTACAAGCGGAGTCTACTAGTTGGTTATGTTTTATTGGAACTATTCTCGATGTTTAAGATGTTATTTTGTAAACTAACTGTAAGTCGATGCATATGTATTTCTTATCGGCTCAAAAAAATGTTTTCTTGATAGCTGTTAATGCAGTAGAAATTTAGATAGAATCATACAAGGAAGGTGGGATATCTATTGTATAAACTTGTTGAAACTTGAAATGGTTGTGTTGCCAGGTTATTGTCAGATTATCAAGGATATAGTTGGAGGAGCTATCTTTCCAGAAGCTGGTGTAGAAAGTGGTGCTGGCTGTGGAGGAGGAAATGGTGGGTTGGTGGTGGTGCGAAATATTGACCATTTTTCATACTGTGAGGCTTGTTTGTTACCTTTTAAGGTGCGTTTCCATATTGGCTACATATCATCTAGTCAACGGGTTGTTGGGTTAAGCAAGCTATCCAGGGTTGCAGAAGTATTTGCTAAGAGGCTTCAAGCACCACATCGATTGGCAGATGAAGTATCCAAGATATTGCATGAAACCATAAGGCCTTTAGGTGTTGCAGTTGTTTTGGAGTGTTGGCATGTCCAATTTCCAGGAGTACAAGGAAATGCTTACAAATTTAATTCTCAGGCAGAGGAGATGCCGGGGTGGTTGCATTTTCCTGTTCATAGAGGTACTGGTGCTTTTGAAGATGAAAATAGTGATGCATGGAGTGAGTTTATTGCTGTTCTGAGCCTTGGAGGTGTCAATATTGAGCAGTCTTGCTCTAATGCATATACTGTTCAGCGAAGAAGTTGGTGTCCCTTTCAGGCTGTTGATGGCTTGCATCTGCCAGTTATAAATGACAGAACAATGGAACATGGCTTGAGATGTAATGGTCATGGTCCAAAAAGAATTTCTGGTATGAACTCTCAGGTCAATTCAAAATTACAGGCGAAGTATGGAGTCAGCTATTCTATGATGATTGGTGCAGTAGAGTCTATTCTTCTTGCTCTTGGTGAAGATATTAAGAGGGAAGAACTTCGGGTTACGGCCACTCGCTTTGTCTGGTGGCTCCTGAACTTTCGTCGAACAAACCCAACATTGCAAGTGAATGGTCTTGATTGGAATGGTGCAAACTCTGTAAGACGAGGGTCTCCTCCTGTATTACACACAACATTAGGCAGCACAGACATTGATTGTAGTCATTTTCTTTTTGAAAATAATTTGCCTTTCTTATCACAATGTGAGCATCACCTTCTGCCATTTTTTGGTGTGGCACACATAGGTTACTTTTCAGTTAAAGAGAATGAAGAACTTGACAGGTCAAAAATAAATTCTATAGTTCAGTTTTTTAGTCAGAAGCTTCAAGTTCAAGAAAGGCTTACAAAGCAGATAGCTGAAGCAATTCATTCTGCTTGCAACACAGTTGATGTCATGGTAGTACTTGAGGCTAGCCACATATGCATGCTTTCCAGGGGCATTGAAAAAACTGGCAGCAACACTGCAACTGTTACAGTGCTTGGTCGATTTGTCACAGATTCAGCAGCAAAGGCCGCATTCTTTAAGAAAATTGCGAGTAGAGATGCTCATAGGAAATGAGTCTCCATGCTTCTTCAATTTGCCACGGACAATAAGCTACTCCAACATGCCAGGCATGATCCTGGTCCCTCGTGGCATTTTCAAAATTTTACATTCAATTATCTACCTCTCCTATTAATTAGAGAGTGTTGGCATGAAAATTTTTATTGAGTCCACTAGCTCACCAAGAAGCATTGGACAGCTATTGGAACCGATCACTTAATTGAGAGCCATCTATTTGGGTTACTTGTAGATGTTGATTTAGTGAGAGTTAGTGCTCATTTTGTACATGGCAGGTGTGAAGTGCCGTGATGTTGATTGCCATGTTTTGGCATCGTTATAACCAAAGACAAGGGTTCGTTGAGATGGCTAGACAGTTAGGTCGGTATCTTGGTAATTTGATACCCAATTTGAACCTGTTGCCGGCAAAAGGGTGTTTTTAGTAGAAATGATATTCTACATTGGGGTTGGAGAGGGCTGCGGCACAAATTCTGTTGTACCACTCTTCAATCATTATCAAGTGTCAAGTCTTTCTTCTATTATCCACTCTTATTATCCACTCTTGTTACAATGATAAGCTGCTCCACCACAAAAGACGTGATCTTGGTCCCTGGTCACATATTTGACAAAACATATAATAATAATTAAGCTCTCTAATGAAGTAGAGGATATTGTCATCAGAAACTGTATCCAACTGGGGCGTATAAAGTTCCACTAGATAATTTAACACCAAGTAGCACTGGGAGGCCATTGAAATGACAGCCATCCATTTTGGAGTAAAAAAATATATTTGGTTGTAAGAGTTGTAATAAATGTTACACAATTTAACGTATTTTTGATCATGTGTTATGAGTCATAATAACTGGTATCTTAATGTGTCAAGGTTACATGATTTGTGCGTGCGTATTGGAATCGGCAGAAGATTTTGGTGGTGCAGTTGCAGCGATCATGAATTGGTAAAGCAACACCTTTTTATAACGAACATATATTTACATGAAAAAACCAGAAAATTTAGGTAAATAGTTAAAGAATCTAAATTCTAGCTTCATATAATGAGATCAATGATCACATGTATTTTAGATTTCAGGAAAACCAAATTTCTACATCAGTGATTATCATGATCACACCCATAACATCGTATGGTAGAAATTATAAGCCATAAATTTCTACTTTCTACAAAACCAGAATTTCAGATTTCTACAGTTTGGAAAAATGAGAAATTATGTCAATTGTTTCGGCATTCCATATATATTAACATCATAATATATCAAAATGAAAACACTTTAAATGGTGGACCATTGGGTTGCTGAAGTGTGGCACCCCCTAGGGTTCAAGTCTTTCCAATGACAGGTTCATGCTTGTGCTTGTTTGTACCAGTGCTAGCAAAAGTGGTTGGGGACTGGTGCAAGTTTTGGGTGACTTTGGTGATCAAATACATTATACTCATACCCTATACTCACAACTTAATCAAAAGATTTTTTTTAATTGAATGTCGGTTTTATTGAATATATTTATTATTTTCATAAGGTGTGTGCTTGCCCAATTGGTATTTGAAATGGTCTTTTAACTAAATGGAACCACCACTTTAACAGAAATATGAACAAAAATAGCTAGAGACAGCAGGACACTTGCACAATCAAGGGTTTATTGCCCAGACAAATCCAAAAGAATAGAAGAATATGTCACCAATAAACACTAAATATCGAATGTACACTAAATATCGGATGTTTGTTTGTATTGATGAAATGATATGAGATACCTAAAATAGGGGAAAACCCTAATCATAATAATATAGTGACAAAAATACTAAGATATGCTTTAAGCCATTAGGCCTTTATTACATAAAAAGAGTTTTTAACAAATATAACATTATAACAAAATCATGCATACAGAATAAATCATTTTCGTATTCTAATACCTCTTCATTATGTTGTGGTTACGCAACCGAAAAAAAGCGTAGGTAAAAAATGAAAATTAATCTTATTTGAAAAGTTCAAAAAACCCAAAATTAGAAGCACGAAAATCTATTCTATTTTCACTGATGGTTAGAGGATATAATATCGTGTTGTTGACCCACGACATAAGTGAATAATTGACTTGACCTAGGCACAAATGCCTCATCCCCTAACACAAAAAAAGGATCCTTTGATGAAGAGCCCCAAAACAGGTCAGCCCATCAAGTATTCAAGGGCATGTAAGTTTGCATCTTTAGGATTCACATCCTATAGCTTTAAGTCCTTTCTTTATTGTCTTACTTCAATTGAGAGATCAGAGAAAGATTTGAGTGAATGCAAGATTTTTTGTATTTGTGGATTGAACTTTTTTTATCTTGACCAAATGGATGAACCCAAAAGCACTCAAGTTCTTCGTTGTTGAAGTGTTGCAACCTTGTGAAAGAACTCTAGGTGCAATGATTTACAATTTTGGGGTTTGAACCCTCAAAATATGAGTACCATGAACGAGGTTTCGTGGTGCCCTATTAGTGAGTGCATTTACTTTTTTGAATGAATCACTTCCTATAATGGATAAAACATATTGTTTTTTTTAAAATAGACAACTCCATTGGATTATGATGATTCTTAGCAATAGTTGTGCTAAAATTACATTGACCACCTCTTTGTCTTTGTTTGAATCCCTCTTACCCCAAATTTGGATGAGTTTGCCCCATAATACTTTGGGTTCAAGGTGCACATTGAAAAAAGCACGAGTATGGAATTTTTTCTATATGCCAATGCTTATGTCCTTTACGTTCCTATACAAAAGAGGGTCTTGTGCTTTAAAAACTTGCTAAATCATTTTGATATGAGGCCAATTCCCTCATAAAGTTCACTCAACATAGGTGAACCATAAAGGCGTAGCAAATCAAATACTAGTTTCATGACAAGAAAAATCTCAAGTGTACTTCACCAAGCCTCATAAATTAGTGCAACCATATAAGTTAAATGGTTGATAAATACTAATAGCCATCAAAATACTTATGTTCCATTTGTAATGTTGAGAATTTGTAACGCCAAGACATGTATGGAGGTTGGAAAAAGAAAAATGGTGTGGAAACCCATCATGTATACAACATAATATTATCATATTCTTAAATCTAGACCATCCATAATTTTTATATTTTAAAGAATGGAAATTCTAGAAGCCCTATTATGAAAAAAACCATGCCTATAGACATAAAAATGATAGTTTATGATGTGGATTGCTTTCTTAGTGTTTCCTAGTTTTGATATTTGTCACTATGGACCAACTATTAAGAAAGACAACAATGTCGTCATGTATACTAATCACTTAATCTTTATATAGTGAAATGCAAATATAATTTCTTGAAACTTCACATATTGGAGATTGACAAACTATCTCTTCATAACTTATGCATGTCAACAATTAGTGATTAAAAAAAATCTTTGATTTTCACATATTTTTTTATTCATTGAACTTCAACAATAATAAGTTTGAAAGCGAGATTTAGAACATACCAAGAGTCTAGAAAACATGGTCATACCCATACTCAATAATGGCATTCGTTGGTTCACACATTTTATTGTTTTTATTTTTATTTTTAAATGAATAATCCATTTAATAATCTTCTCCTCCCTCAGAGTACCTATTATTATTATGTTTACCAATGGCTTTTTGGCCATGTCAGTGGGGTATTGTTTAAGTATTATATGTTTTGGAGTATTTAGTTGGAATTTGGTGAAACAATTTTTGGTAAAATAATGATATTTTGTTGTTTAAAATGCAATTTTGACTACATATATAGATTCAACACTTTGAAAAACCTTTGGGGCAATCAAATTGTGGAGAGTTCACAACTCAAACTTGAGATTCCAACAAATATCTGTTGGATTCTGAAAATTTTTGACTCGAAAATATGCTCAGAAAAACTCCAAAATGTATAACAGTTAAACCATGACCTAAAAAATAGTGTATATATCATTACAAATTCGACTAGTGCAAACCAAACTATAAATAAATATTTTGTCAACACATGACTTTCAAGAAAGACTTCTTTTGGACATTTCATGAATGTAAGTTCAACTCAATCTTCTTTGCTGATGATACAACACATACACCTCTTGGAAAAGGTACTGTGAAAATATTTCTCCCTGGCATATGAGAGAGAATGATTTCAAATGTTTGGTATGTATCAAAATTAAAAAATAATTTGTCGTTTTTAGTGTTGATTCACCAAACAAGACATAAAATTATCATGGAAAATGGACTAGTGAAAATAAACTCCATCAAACAAAATTTTAAAACAATCATGACATGTTCTGAAGATGGCAGGCTTCTAAAATTGAAAGGAAAATTCCTTCCTAAAAAACAAGATTTTGTAGGAGTTGTACAAATATTTCACTCATCAGATTATGGCATGCACAATATGGGCATTTAAACTTTGACAATCTCTCTCAATTATAAAAGTAGGGCATGGTTAACGGATTACCTACTTTTAAAAATGATAATGGAAAGTGTGAATCTTGCATTTATGGGAAAAAAAATCGAGAGATATTTCTTACAAGATCATGACAAGCAAACATGTGTTTGCAACTTGTTCACAACAAAATTTGTGGGCCTCAAGAAAGTTCTCTTGGATGATGCAAATATTTTTTACTTTTCATTGATGATTTTAGTCCAATGACTTGGGTATATTTTTTTGAAGGAAAAGTAAAAAAACATTTGAAAATTTTAAGACTTTTCATCATTTGGTTAAAAAATAAGCCAAAGTAAAGCTATGAACATTAAAGACAAATAATGGTGGGGAATTCAGTTCAAATGAATTTCAAAAATATTGCAGAGATAAAGAGATTAGAAGGAAATTCACAGATTCTTATACTCCATAGTAGAATGGAGTAACATAAAGGATGAATAGAACTTTGATAGGAATGGTGAGATCAATGTTAACTTTCGAAGGATTCAATGCCTCCTACTAGGTTGAATTGGTACATACCGTAGTCTATTTAAGAAATTGATCTCCCACTACCTCTTTGGATGACATCACCCCATATGAAGTGTAACACTCTCTCCCACCCTCCTAGATTAATCCAAGATGAATGGAAGGTTTTAATTTCAGTTAACCCAACCTCCAAAGTCTCATTATGGAAATGGGGTTACAAATTTTTCTACTCTCCCAAAGTGTGTGGAACACACTTTGGATAACACCATCCCATCTAGCTCGTAAAGGGTTTTTGGGCGATATAACTTTTTCCTCAATTCGACCTCTAGATTTAAAGTTATGCCCCTTCAAAGTCTAACCAATTAGGTAGTGCCATGTGACCAATGGTTAAATGTTTTGTAGTTGTTGGAATTGTGGCGATATGTTGTCCTTGATGTCAACCTGTATGATTTCATAAGAACTCTACAGTAGTCACAGAAATAAGCAATAAAATTGATTACTATTTGGTTAATACGATTTGATGGTCCACATGAGTTGGTTTGAATAGTATTTTATAATGTGGGTGGTTATTTCTAGTCATCACAAAGATTACAAGCCATTGTGAGTTGGTGTAATAGGTGTAGGAATTTATAGGGTAAGTTCCGTAGATCAAGAACCAAAGGTCACCACTCACAAATAGATCACAAATAAGTACACTAGAGTAATCACGTGGTTAAAATCCTCAAAGAGGGAAACAATCCACAACCTGAACCAACGCGGCCACTTTATACAATTTATTAATATAAAAATAAAGGTTACATATGTTTCTCTCATAAACGGTTACCGGATAAATGACCCTCCATGACCTTTAAATAGAGATCATGGACCAATCAGGTGCTAAGCCATAGATCAAGTGTCGTTAATAACGAGGATAGAGATAACCGTTGGATCACTACAAATCGTGACCGTCGGATTATAAGTTACAAATATACATGGTAAAGAAACACACTTTACCTAACTCTACACTAGACTAAGTTATTCTTAACTATTTCCTACGTGTCGGAATATCCTAACATCCCCCCTTAAGAACAACTTGGGATAGGATTGACTGATTTACAAAGGTGACACAAAAGGAGCCTATTTCCTATGTGTCGAAATATCCTAACACCCCCCCTTACGAACAACTTGGGATAGGATTGAAGGATTTACAAAAGTGACACAATAGGAGAAGGAAGGAGGCATTAGAGCCTATCCCCCCTTAATGACAACTTTCCTGAACTCCAAGCATGGATCGAAGTTTGGTAAACTTCGCTTTTGTGAGAGCCTTTGTAAAGATATCGGCTACTTGATCATTGGTTGGACAATACTACACTTCAAGAACACGATCATGAATGAGCTTTCTGATGAAGTGTATGTGGAGTTCAATGTGTTTCATACGCTGATGCTGAACTGGATCTTTACATAGCTGAATGGCACTCTGATTATCACACCAAAGTGTAGTTGGATGCTGTTGATGAAGACTAAATTCAGATAGGATCTAACGAAGCCACATGGCTTCCTTTCTGGCTTCAACTGCACCACGATACTCTTCTTCTGCTGAAGAAAGAGAGATGGCACTTTGTTTCTTACAAGACCAAGTAATAGGTCCTGAACCAAGAGTGAATACATAGCTTGCAGTAGACTTTCGATCATCAGGGTCACCAGCTCAATCAAAATCAGTGAAACCAATCAACAATGGAGATGCTCCTGCACTGTAATGAATCCCTAGCTGAACTGTACCTTGAATATATCAAAGTATACTTTTAGCTGCTTTCTAGTGAATTTCATGAGGTTGGTGCATAAACTGAGCAACAAGACCAACGACAAAGGAAATGTTAGGATGGGTATGGGTTAGATACATAAGTTTA
This sequence comes from Pinus albicaulis, assembly GCA_034641835.2. Taxonomy (NCBI): domain Eukaryota; kingdom Viridiplantae; phylum Streptophyta; class Pinopsida; order Pinales; family Pinaceae; genus Pinus; species Pinus albicaulis. The sequence goes on along the minus strand of CM076575.1, from coordinate 1,606,099,366 downwards.
CCAACAAGTTGACGATATAAGGTAGCAACAACTTCAGGGGTAGTACAAGTGACTGAAAGCTTGACTCCAGACTGAAAGGGAGAAGGGGCTGGCTTACAGTCTTCCATGTGAAAGTGGTGTAGAAGATCACATGCATACTTGGACTGAGAGAGGGTAATGCCTTCCTTGGATTGCAAGACTTGAAGACTAAGGAAATAATGCAAGTGTCCTAAGTCTGTCATTTCAAACTTCTTTTTGAGGCTAGACTTCACATGGTTTATATGGTTTGGATTGCTACCAGTAATGATAAGATCATCAACATAAAGAACAAGGATGGTGAAAGACTTACCCACTTTCTTGGTGTAGACAATGTTGTCAGAATGACACCTAGAAAAGCCATTATCTAATAGAAATCTATCCATTTTGGCATACCAAGCCCGAGGAGCTTGTTTGAGACCATAGAGAGACTTCCTAAGGTGACAAACAAGGCTAGAGTCATTTTAGATAAAGCTAGGGGGTTGTTCCGTGTAGATTTCTTCATGTAAATCTCCATGTAAGAAGGCAGATTTAACATCCATTTGATGGACTTCCCATTTAAAGGAGGCAACAAGGGAAAGAACAAGGCAGATAGAATTCATTTTGGCAACAGGGGAGAAGGTTTCAGTATAGTCAATGCCTTCAACTTGTGAAAATCCTTTAGCGACAAGACGAGCTTTATGTCTATCCACTTTTCCATCTGGTCCAAACTTTGTTTTGAAAACCCATCTGCATCTGACAAGTTTTCTTCCTTTTGGAAGAGGAACACGATCCCAATTATCATTCGCCAATAAGGAGCGATATTCTTCATTCATAGCTTCATCCCTATATGGATGACCGAAGGTTTCTTCAAAGGTTTCTGGATCAGGATTTTCTGGAACTTGAGCCAATAAGGAAGAGGCTCTTTCAAACTGAGAACGTGTACATCGTCGATCGACAGGGTCACCTGCAAGAGAACCTGCTGCATCCCGCGTAGAGCGGACCCATCTTGGAAGCGGTGGAGTAAAAGGAACAATTTCAAGAGGTGGAGGAGGATTGTCATCCTCGCTATCATCATCTGAACTAGAAGGAATGCTATTAAAAATAGAAGAGAGAGAGAGAGAGAGAGGTGGCACATATGCTGAATCAGGCTCGCAGGCCAAAGGTGGCACACCTGTCAAACTAGGCTCGCAGGCCGATATATTTTCATCAAATTTTACATCTCTTATAATTATTATATTTTTGGATTTTGGTTGAAGAAGTCTATATCCTTTGACATCTTCAGAATATCCAACAAAAATGCATTTTTCACTCTTAGGTTCTAAGGCTTTATGTTTCGCATCTGGATTATGGGCCCAAGCATCACTTCCAAAAACACGAAAGTGACTTACATCCGGTTTGATTGAGCTCCAAGCTTCTTCTAGAGTTATATTCTTTAAAACCTTCGTAGGAGTGCGATTTACTATGTAATTTGCATAGTTAATGGCTTTTGCCCAAAAATTGAGACCAAGTCCTTTAGATTGAAGCATACAATTAGCCATTTCTTTTAAGGTGCGATTCTTCCTTTCATCTACACCATTTTGTTGTGGAGTATATGGAACAATATGTTGCAATTGAATTCCATGCTTAGTGCAGAAGTTGATAAATTTGTTGTTAACATATTCTCCTCCATTGTCTGATCTTAACTTAAGAATTTGATGTCCAGATTGTTTCTCAACAAAGGCCTTAAAGGCCAAGAACATGTTAAAAAACTCCACTCTTGATTTTTAAGAAGTATACCCAAGTGCATCTGGAAAAATCATCAATGAAAGTTAAGAAGTACTTGCAAACAGAGAAAGAAACAACAGGAAGTAGACCACATAAATCACTGTGCACAAGCTGCAAAGGGGCTGAAGCATGCCAAGAGGCACGTTTGTCAAAACTATCCCAATGATTTTTTCCCGAGTACACATCCGGAGCAAACACCATCTTGGCAAGATACCATAGGAAAACCCATCACCATATTTTCCTTACATAGAGTTTGAAGAGAGTGATAGTTTAAGTGACCATATCACTCATGCTAAAGTTTGCTCACTTCATCATTACGAGCAACAAAAACGGAGGGAAGACATGATGATCCAAAGTTGTCAAACTTATACAACCTTGTGGAATCATCAGCAATGCCAGTAGCCAAAATATGTTTAGGATCTTTGAGGTCCTTGATTACAACATCATGAGGTGATAATTCTACTATTTTCCCTTCACCTGAATGAGTTATCTGATAAACATAGAGAATGTTGCATGATAAGGTAGGAACACATAGTACATCATTAAACTGACCATTATTGAGATGAATCGTTCCAGATCCTACAAAACTAAGAGATCTATCATTACAAACATAAATATGTTTGGTGTTTCAATCATTTAAAGAAGAAAACATGACTTTATTTTTGGCCATGTGATAAGAAGCTCCAAAATCAATGAACCACTCATGAGAATGAGAAGAGGAAGATACATTTAATGCATAACCAGATCTTGATGCGTGACAACCACAAGCAGAAAGTGCCATTCTTGAAGATGAAGGTGAAGAGTGCTCCAAATTCATGTTGTGCTTCTTCATTGTTGCTTCTAAGGCTTCCATTTTCTTAAAACATTTGGACTCTATATGGCCATCACGATTACAAAAGTTGCAATGTCTATCGGTCTTCTTCCCTTTGATTTTATTTGCCTTATCATTTTGGTGAGTTGCTTTTTCAATTTGCAGCTGAATTTGCTTAGGACCCTTGCTTGGTTTCAGACCATATTTTTTAGGATACTGCTTCTTGGGATTCTTTTGATATGATTGTTGTTGGGTTGCTAAGGCTTTCTTAGAAGCGTTTCCAGGAGTGATAAGACCAAGGTGTAAGATTTTTTTTAGTTCTCTTATCAAAGAATCACAAAAGGAATCAAAAGAGGGATTCTTGTAGGTGGTTCCTGAAGAAATGATGGCTTTTCTAGTGGAATAGAAGGTGGAAACAAATATAGAGTATACAGGGCCAAGCTTAGCAAGAATGCAATAAATGAGTCTACTATCTTCCTTTTTGACCTTACAACCTTCTAAAAGAAGTCTAAGGGCCTTGAATTTGGACAAAAAGTCTTCCATAAAGGAGAAATTATTGGGGTCCAAAGTAAGCAACTCATTTTCAAGCTGATGGGCCCTGATTTTATTTTGAATGCCAAAGACAATATTTAGCTTGTCCAAGGCTTCATGAGGGGTGTTAATGTCAAGGATATGAAATCGAAGATCTTGAGCAATGGACATTCCTATCAACCCTCGTGCTTGATCTTGTTTATTTTCCCATTTAGCAACTTTATCATCATCAGAAGGTTTAGTTTCTACTCCTGTGGCTATTCTATAAAGACATTTACTTCTAAGTATATTTACCATGTGAGGTAGCCATTGGAAATAATTGGTGCTGTTAAGAATAATTGGGCATGCACTTTCCATTTATATAAAAAAATTGAAGGTGGGGAAAGCTGAAACTAACTACTCCAATGGAAAGATATCGAAAAATTAGACCGTTAAAAAAAAAACGGCTCGAAAAACGGTTTCCGAATGAAGAAGTTATGCCTTTTTGAAAAACCCGAGTTGTAGATGCCGAATAGTTATAGGAACGGTTTTAAATTTGATGATGAAGTTCAACTTAAAAAAAAAAAATCCCGCCCCTTAACAAACAATTTCTTACAAAAGAATCTTGAAAGGAGGAAGGGAGTTTTTTTTTTGTATTTTCGATGTGCGTGCTTTTCCCCGCACAAAAAACACAAAAACAAAAACGAGCAACAAAAAAAAGAAATGCATGCCTTACGGGAAAATGTTAGATTTTCGCTAGGGGCTCATCAAAGAACATCTATTTTTTCACTATTTCCCCGATTTCCCGGAATGCAACAAAGACGTGGGGAAAGAGCAGCATACGCAAAAACCCTCTTCCCCGTTTTTGATTTTCCGAGATCTATTACAAATACAGAAAGAAGAGCACACGCGCAGAAGAGGGTATATATCCTGCAAATAAATAAAACCTAAAAACTATAGTAAATAGAGGGAACCAAAATAAGAAGAACTATTATTAACAAAATACACCATAAAATAGAGTGCCTGAGGGCCTGTCCAACTGGCATAACTTATGTTAGCTCTATAAATTCTCTTTGATAGCAAGCAAGGCCAATTTGTTTTATGAGCCTTAAAGGAATGCAATTTCCTTGAAAACACATCATCCTTGAAGCCTCTTCTGGCGTTCTCTCGCCCTTTGATTATTTCCTCCGTTGTTTTTGGGTCAATAAGCCTACCGATAATGATAAAGTGTGCTCCTAAAGGCCTTCATTTTCCCTTGTACCCCCCGCACTTTTCATTTCATCCCTTTTTCCTTTTTTTCAAAGCCTCCTTTTCCACCCCAAAATCCCTCCCCTAGTCCTCCTAACCATCCTAAAATCCCCTTTAAACCACGCATACAATCTCTTGGTTTGGCCAAGCAACCCTATTGCCTCTATCGTTACCTTTTCCCCGGCCTCGAATTGCATTGAAAAAGGGCCGAGAACTCATACTTTGCATATATCGGGCCTAACCCTTCAAAGCCACCTCTTAACCTTTCCCCCCACGTGACCTCGGCACCAAACTGTGAGTCAACCCATTGCGTTCATCAATCGATGATCGGTGAAATCTATGCCATAGATCTGTATAAGATCCAACGGTCTTCGCGGTCCCTTCGTTCGTTGTTCCTCGTCACCTTCCGACCTGGTATCCACCGTCCACTTGATCCGCAAATCTACAAACCGGGAGTTTATCCACCCTATGGCCCCCGCAACGTTCACCGTTTAGAAACCGGTGGTATCCATTGCACCGCGTTTGGAGGTTGAGCGGTATTTTCCATTTCATAGATTCCATTCGTCGCATGCCGCGTGTCCCAAGCACTCCATGAAAACCGCCCCCATCGCGCAAAGCTTGGTATTTGCCCTGTGATATGAGTATACACCGTTCAACTGTGGCCCACCGTCGGTCATCACGCCACGGCTGTGCGGGGGTTAACCAAGGCAAACGTTGCCCCTGGTCCACCATCCGTCACCTCCGCTACGTTTCCTACCATCATCCTCCCTAGATTGACTGGCCCGCATTTAACACCGTCTCGCCTTGACCTAGTCCGCCACATCACCATTCCACGTTCCCCCCCCCCCCCCCCTCTCTCTTCGTCCATCCCCCTCATATATTGCATTCAAAGGTCAAATTTCAATGATTTTCATTTAAACTTGCCACGTACCGCCGTGGGCCACCGTATCCATCCTCCATGGTTTCTTCATACACCGTCACCCAGACTCGTTCCGCCATTTTACGACCGCATGGTCATTTTCATCGTCTCCCGCCGTATCCACCCTTCCCTGCATGGTTTTCTCTTCTTAACGTGTTTGCATGTTTTTCAGGTTTACGGCGTGCGAAACCGCCATGATTCACTACATAATGACAAAGAACATAGGAAAGGACCATTTTCAGCGCGGAAATTATGGACAGGCTCTGAAAGGTGCTACGACACAAATCTCATCAAAGGACAAAGGTTCAAAACTCGCAAAACCCTCCTAGAGTCATTAAAGGCGCAAATTTTGCAGTCAGAGGCAAACATGGAAGCGACAAAGAGTATCATCGGGAAAACATAACGTTTAGGGCCCGTAATTGCAGACGTGAGCCTTAACCGATAATTTGAAGGCAAGAACACCACATCGTGGGACATCATGGACTGCTACGTAAGGCCTGGGCCGTGCGTAAAACAATACTATCAGGCTCTGACATCAGTAGATGGTTCTTTTCATAAAGGGACAAAGTGCCCATACTATCTCCAGCCCTATACCGTGTTCCCGACGAAATCCCGCCCCTAATGCCCCACGCTATCGAAACATTTGTTACACAGGCGTACGCACCCCAGCATCATTATTCTACCTTTTTTAATTCACCAGAGTGCTAAGCAACAAGTGTTGACTAAAGAGACACCGGAGTAAATTTGGTACCGACGAAGATCACTCTTTCATCCGTTAAAGAGTACTGTAGGATAAATGCTCGTAATTTAAGACAATGAGGCCCTTGCCTTTCCTTCGAGTTTAATGTCGCATTTATTTTTCCATCTACCTTCTCTCGCTTCCACTTGAGCTTGCAAATTTCATGAAGAATCTCATTAAAGGTTGTTGATCAGCTTATCGTGAGAATTGCAAGTCGTTTCTTTTGAGACATAGTCTCTGTAAAGTTGTAAGATAGGTCAGCCGAGGAAGATGTTTTACTGAATATCCAAATATTGGTAACAAAGGTACTTGATCAAAGTTGTTTCCTTAATATGACAAGTACATTTCTTGATCCTTCGATCTAAAGCGATGATGTTTTTCTATCTCTCGTATTTGTTATTAACTTCAGCTCATTTCATTTAATTTCTACTAGCTCACATCGTAAACTCGATAGGATTTACCCTTGTTAGGTACCCCATGTTTCTCGCTTCCTCTCGCTTCAATGTTTTCTAATAAATGTGTTATCTAAGGGTTTATTTCAGTTATATTAACCACAGTAGTGGATGTCACCGCTAGCCGGTGTATGAATTAATGAATCGTTCTTAGATCTTCTTGTTAGGATTTAATTGAATGAATTGGGAACACCGGGAGGTTCGAACTCGTCTCTATCTCACTAGGATCCTTTTCAATTAATTGAACCCTTCAAGATCCCTCAAGCTTCTGAGGCTGAAGCATTGAGAGTTCAGCTTCGATCTCGTGTCCTCAACTTTTGTGTTCTAAATTTTTAATGTTCCTTGCCTCGAAGAGTTAGCTCTTGGATTTTAGGATCACAGTGTCCAATGGCATGTCCTTTCCCCGGATCTCGATTTCTAAAGGTCACCTTAGAGGTTTCCTTTCTTCACCTTCTTTCTTGCCTTTCCCACCACACAATCATCTTTAAGATCCAATGCTTTAGATGACTAGCCCAACGGAAAGCTCGCGCATTGAATAGCAAGTAAACCCTTTCTCGACTCCATTGCCCAATGGTCTTGAATGTTCTCTCGAATTATATCTTTTCCCGGCATCTCTCTTGCTCAACCTTGTTCATACCGAATTTTCTTTCCATTCCCAACAACCAAACAGCACATCAAACAAATAAACCCCAAGCCTTATAACTAGCCTAACATCTTAAATTTTGAGCTTCAAAGACATAAAAACCTTTTGCTTATATAGAGAGATCCCTTCTCTAGACCTGTGAGGGATAGATCCGAGGTCCGAAAGTGTGGTTTTGATGTTGTCTCATCTTTTGGTCTTGCCATTCTCGGGCCAAAACATGAACCCAACATAATGGCGACTCCTAATCGTGGACATTCCGAGTATTTGTCACCTTACTACATCATAAGAACTCTGTAAACCTGTAATCTTTGCTGCTGAAGTTAAACACCCTATTCACAAGATCAACCTCTATACCATTTGTTGTGTTTCTCCCACACTCTGTATTGCAGTCCGGAAAGGCCAGTAGCCTCCGTATCCTCACACTCTTTCAGATAAGTGACATATCCGGTAAAAGCCCTCCCCCAAATTTCAATCTCTGTCTTAGAGTTTGTCGTGTTTGGAAGATGTCCTGAAAAGGGACATCTCATAAGCACTATGGTGGACAAAGGTACCTTCTGGGGAGCATCCTAAACCTTCCACTCGGGCAACTCCATAGCTCCTTAAGGACTTCAAAGACTCCACCGGTGACCGCAGGCTCGCCGATTATCTTGGTTCACATAAGACTCCACCGGGAGGCCGACCTCCATAACAACATCAACCATAATAGAAGTAACGAGTAGGGCTAAGTCAGCTTGGTTAGAAAACAACATTCCGGCTTCAAGAACCATTCACACAAAGAGCTATCCTAACCCAAACCCCCGAAATAGTTGAAAACCCCGAGAGCATCCTCAAGAGATCTCCTACACCTAAACAATCAACTATTTCAAACTTCACATCAATAGAGCTAACTCTACATCGAAGAGCTTACAAATTTATCGTACCCATTTTCCGACCTAGGCGCTCAAAAAAAATTTACGAAGAACTAGGTCATTTAGTGTCCTAGACCCTACCCGTACCTTGAGCTCCCCGGTTCACCACCTCAAAGTGGTAAACACCTTGGGGACAGATGCTGCACCTCCATCTACACCTCGATATTCTTCATTCAAAACTTGGGCCTCGCCACCCTAAATCTGCCCAACAAGTCGCATCGGGTCCTAGTATCTCTCCGTCATCCATATACCACCGCTCAAGCCAACCCTTTACCTCATCAAAACATCATCATGGCAGCTTGGTATGCACCGTGTTACCTCAGCCTCTAGTGCCCTTACCCAACGATTATCAATCAAAGATCCCACATTTCACCGCCAAAGAGTCTACCACAACCGAAGCCATGTATGAGATGGAAGATTCTTTTTGACTACATGGAAATAGATGATGATACATTCAAAATGAGAACCTTTGCCCAAAGCTTAGGAGGTGACGTGAAGAAATGGTTCAAAAGCCTACCTCCTACCGTATCCAAGACCTTCCTTCTTTATATCGCACCCTTCATAAAAAAATGGGAAGTTAAGGCCAACCCTCTCCAAATCCTAATACAAGAATCTTAAGAGGAATGTAGGAGAGAGTGTCCATGACTACTTCCACAAGGTTCAACAAAGGCTTATAACGCTCCTCCTCACATGAAACCTCCCCAAGGTATGGTTCTAGTGAAATACCCCCGAAGGGCTTGGATGCCGATATGGCATACCAGCTTAGGGAGAGGGATTACAACACATTGGAAGACATGCAAAAGGGAGCAAAGGAGGTAGAGGCTAACTGATTGAGAAGAAATCAAGATTGAGAGTCGAGAAAAGGGTGACATATAGAGACACAAATGTAGCTTCCACATCCCACCCCAATTATGACCGTTTATCTAAAGGCATGGAAAAGCTACAACAAATGATGGAAAAAATGGTTGTCACAGCTTAGTAACCAAAATGTAAAATCAAAATCATAACTAGAACCGTAACTTTAGAAGAAATAAATACCACTCCCAACGTACAAAGAGAATCGCATTAGCAAGTTATTCCCCCATTCCAAGAGAACTTTCTTGATGAAGATGAGGGGATCATAGAAGAGTGTGAGGGGAACAAAATAAACATGTTTGAAGTAGAAAATCAATCCATAGTCGTCTTCCCACAGAATAAGATCAACCTCACCCTCGTACCGGGATGAGGAAGGATTAGAATCTCAGGATTATAGGCTTAAATTTGAAAATGCCTTTATGTAGGTCAAAGAACAATATGAACTTAGAAGCAAAAAGAGCCTAGACACTTCAAAACCAAAGGATCTTGAGGTTACCATCAATAAAAGGCCCGAGAAAACTTCTGTGCTAACCGCCGAAAGTAACAAATCAATACCGTAGAGTTCGAAAAAAACAAAGAAAAAGACAAACAAAACATGGATAAAAAATCAACTAACTAGTATCACTAGCACCGTGCTTAGTGCTCCCGATAAAACAAGCGAACATCAGGTATAGTGAGAATTGCCCATCGTACCGCCACCAAGGAAAATAATAAAACAGTAGTTGAATATTCCAAAGAGTCACTCCACTTTCAATTTGGAGAGTGAGATTGGCAAAAATTAAAATCTCTCGTCCCACTATTGAGCTGCCACTCTTGATGTATATAAAGGCCAAATTTTGAAAGTATTAAATTTAGGTGAGAACAAAGGACATTGTAACCGAGTGATGATCAACTAACCCTTATGTTTGGTCCAAACATAGAAGGAAAGTTTCAAGAAGGGTAGTCCCTCCTTTTATATCAGCCTCAATATCCACGACAATATTCTTCACAACGCAATGCATACGACTTTGGGGCCTCACACAACTTGATGCCCAAGGTAGTTATGGAAAGACTAGGCCTAGAGATAACCCGACCTTATAAATATTTATATTCATTTGACTCTAGTAGAGCAAAATTTCTGGGCCTAATCAAAGACTCGTGTGTAAGCCTTACCCGTATCTCCAGCAAAATTTATGGTCATGGATGTTGTGTATGTATGTGCCACCCAAGATGGTATGTTGTTGTCAAGGTCATGGGGAGCCAAGTCAGTAAGGAACAATGCAGATGGAGGGGCTTATGCCACAATTTCGTTTTTAGCCAACTTAGAAGATTTTACAGAGGCACAATGAAATTCCCGGGTCAAAAGAACTCCCGAAACTCCGAAAATTCACCTTATACTCACATTACCCGTATCTTGACTCTTCATCCTTTGCACGATGAATCAAGTGAGGGGTTAGGATTCAAAAAAAGAGATACACACAATGAAACAAAGCTCATGGACTCTAAGATAATGGCTACTCTAGACTCGGAGGAGAAAGACGGAAGACTTTGAACAAAGGCAATCAAACAAAAACTCGCAGTAAACTAGAAGTAGAATGCAATGAATCGATTGGTTACTCTCTCGCAAGCTCATACACCACGTCAAGAACGAAACAATGGTAAACCCGAGAATGGACCTTTATGGGAAATGAATTTCGATGGGTCATGCACCAAGAGAATCGTAGGAGAAAGAGTGTGGATACATAACACGTAGAGTGACTACGCAGAGCCATGCCCGTAACCTCGCACTTCAAATGTACAAACAATATTGCAAAATATGAGGCTCTTATCCTAGGCCTGAATTTGTTAAAAAACTAGAGCCCGTAGGATAGCCATGAATGGGGACTCTCGAGTTGACCGTCAAACAAGTGAATGGTGAACACACAAAGTGGAGAAATCCAAGGCCGAGAGCACAGGAATGACACTGGATTTATTGAAAACCTTGTAGAATACGAATCGTGCTCAGTCCCTGTGGAGTCGAACGCAATTGCAAATGGATTATCCCACGTGGCTAGTTCATCACAAGCCCCCAACGACCAACATCATCATTCGTACCCTAAATTCAGATTCGTTAGCAAGCAAACAATGAAAAATATTGGAAAGTCTTTGAGGGCGATAAGTGAGCTGAGGATTTCAAGGATGTAGGAATGAGTTTGAATTTTCTCGACTCGCACTTCACATCCGACAATAGCCGCCTAAGTGAAGAGTCCTTAGATGAGGAAGAACCACCCCGTAACATAAAAATAAACACTTTAAACGAAATGTATTGGAAATCCAAACGAAAAATGTAAAAACACAGATAGTGAAGAATTAGAGGTCTTGCACTAAAGATAAGAACATACCTCGAGGTCCTGCACCTTTAGAGGACCTTTTTGACTTTGATGATGTAGCGAAAAAGCCCACTTACATATAGAACATGGAGACTCGATGTTGAGGAATGCAACATAAGCACCGAAAGAAGCCCAAGATGATCAAATTGGCTATGTCCCCGCTTGCAAACATGAAAAAGAAATGCATCGACCTATTCAAGGAATTCATTGATGTGTTTGTTTGGAGCTATGAGGACTTAAGGGCCTAGACACAAACATCATACAAAGACAAAATACCTTGAAAGAGAATCAAAACCCTTCGTACAAAAACCTGCTTAATAAACCCAAAACAATTGCCTCAGTGGAAAAAGAGATTAAGAAGATGTAAGGAGGCAGCATAATTGTGCTCCTTCCGTGAGGTTTCGATTGGGTATCAAACCTAGTGGTTGTGAGAAAGAAAACAAAGGGAGATCAGCCGTGTATTTATTTCAGAATCTTAATAGAGCCTCACTCAAAGACAATTACCATTTAAGCAAAATGGAACACATCCCGTAGGGTAGTAGGCTCAAAAGGATCTCCCCGCTAGATGGTTTTTCAGTTACAACCAAGTTTTAGTACTCCTTAAGACCAACTCAAGACCGCTTTTTTCCACTCCATGGGGCACTTTTATGTATGTAAAGATGCCTTTCGACTCGATGAACGTTGGTGCAACTTTCCAAAGAGCAACGGACATAGCTTTTTCAGATGAAATAGATACCATTGTCATCTATCTGGATGACATAACAATCTATTCCAAGATCGAGGAAGAACACATAGAACACCTCGAGAAGAGTGTTTGAAAAATGTAGAAGGTTCCTACCGTCATCGAATCCTAAAATATCGTATTTGGGCTACAAGAAGGAAAACTTCTTGGCCACATCATATCTGAGAAGGGGATCAGGATAGACCCACAGAGAGTTGAGGGAATACTACAAATCACACACCCGAGAAACATTGGCGAGTTGTTACCTTCATTGGGAAAATCAATTTCCTTAGTAGGCTTATTCCCAACTTAGCCGAACACCTTAGGAATATGACTAACATGTTTATGTGCATGTGTAGGATTTAAAAATGGACTCGCGGAGGCCAAGAAATCTTTTTGAATCGCTTAAACTTGCACTCACCTGCCCCCGTCCTAATTCCACCCCCGTATTTCTCAAAGGATTTCCCCGATTTTTTCATTTTCCTCCTATATTAAGAGTCGCGGTTCTATCATTAAAAACTCCAAGGGAAATGGAGTACCCATTTCTTTCTTCAAAGTACCGAGGGATGCACCCTTGAAATACAACATTATGGAAAAATAGGCATATGCCTTTGGTAAAGGCCTTGAAAGACTTTAGGGTGTACATACTACATTCCCACACCATAGCCTATGTACCCAAATTTAGGCGGTTAAAGACATCTTGTTGTTGGGAAAAACACCGAGAGGGGGGGGGGGGGCATGAATCAAGATTAGCACAATAAAACTTTTACTTTTTCTTACTAAAAAAACCCATACGCTACTTTTTCTCGGGTCAACTCGCGTATACACGCGGATCCCCTTAATAAACATGCGTATGTCTAGAGATCTTATTATGCGTATAATTCTTCACTTATATCATCCCATCATTCATTCACAGATGTTCAATAAATAGTAAACATGTGCAGAAGAATAGAACAAATCATCACACATAAGCAACACACATGAACACCAAGATTTTAGGTGGAAACCCAAGTCGGGAGAAACCACCGCCGCGTCGTTTCACCTTCAATATTTTATTATAAAGAAAAACATCTTACAACTTATGTACCGGGCGTTGTACCATACCAAGACGCACCCACCGCGCTCGTTTACCACTACGGAAGGAGCACCGACCCCCATTTCGCTACCAGCCTCCCGGGAAGGGAGCTACGACCCCTCGCTTCTCGCTACTGCACCTTCCCGGAAGGGAGCCACGACCCCCGCTCTCGTTTACCGGCCTCACCCGGAAGGGAGCTACAACCCCCCGACCGAAGGCTACAACCCTCGCACCACCATGGACCACGTTTCATCAATTTTCACCGGGATCCAAAGCTTTCTTTAGAACACAACTTGGTGCCACTTTTCATCATATATTTTCAAACTAGACCCACTCCACACATTTACTCAATCATAAACTCGATACTTATCAATTCGTACAACCCGCAACCGTAGAATACGTATAGCAGAATACGGCTATAATGTATCGTACATTTCCACTTACACTTCAAAGAAACCTAATCTTCATACGCTTCCTTTCAATGATCCCCCCGTATATACGCGTCTTCGACCACATACAAACCCGCGTATACTTCGTACATATTACGCAGCCACCCCATCGCCCATACGCGCTTTCTTCGTAAACCCGCGTATATACGCGCTTACTCTCGCGTGAACTAGCGTATAGTTCTTCGCACATTTATACGTACCCCTTCGTACGTACACATCACTCGATTTACCCCGACGAGACAGACGTTCGCCTCATCTCGTATCTAATCATTCCATAAAATGTATCTAGTGCATATAAATACATTCCGTATCTAGATTCCCTTCTTCATCATTTCTTCACTGTGCATCATACATTCGTATATTTCATTCAACCCTTTCCATTCGTATATGCTTCGTAGAGAAGTATTCATTCAAGCTCGACTTCTTCACACATTTGCATAATGAATTTCTTCTCCTTATATATAGGTTTACCCTTTATCAATACCATGGGCCAAACCACATTACTTTCGATGGTATTCATGGACTCGGGTCACATAGATGAATCATTACTCAATACAATGGGTCAATACCATGGTGGTTACCCCTCGGGTTTTACATATTTAGAGCGCTTTTGCCCATACGCGACTTGGCACGTTATTTCGCGTGCATACGCTACTTTGTCTAGACAAATCCGCGTATGCCTTGAGACATACTCTTTTCATCATGTTCTGTGCACATACCGACATTCCTTCCATCATTACCTTCGTACTCATTATATATACATCAGATTTACATCATTTAACAAGTTCATCAAGACATATTCTATCAAAGGACAACTTCATCAAGTAGGTTGCCATCATCTTCTATCAAGTGGGTTGCCATCAAGGACAACACTCGCATCATATTGCCAACAATCTCCCCTTTGGACTTGATGGCAACCACGATGGTGTTCGATCACCACAATGTATAGATACATTAAGAACACAAAGACACCATGTCACTCTTGACACCATTCTCGTCTCTTTATTCAAACACCATGTCACTCTCCTTCGACATCAAGGGCAAAGGGCGGACCAAAACCAACACAAGGTTTTTTTTCTCTCTTGTAGAAGGAAGCGTTTCCTGGGCAGACCGATGTACACCGAAGTGACCATGCCCCCCCGAGTTCATGCCGAACCTACAAACATATTTTTCAATGAAGTATGACTCTATGACCTTCCTATCACCAATGACTCATACTTACATCAAAGATCCATCCAAGTGGATTTACATATGAGACTCAAATACCCAACCAAGTGGGTTTACACATCTCAACTCAACTACCCAACTAAGTGAGTTTACAAATTTGACTCAACTACCCAACCAAGTGGGTTTACAAATTTGACAAGTCCTTACATGACCGAATATTACAATTTTACATCATGGGTCTCAACAAGACCTTTTTATCAAATTACAAGTATGACTTTTTATGACCAATACCGTAAAGACTCTCAAGAGAGAGATCATATTTCAGAATCATCATAATGCCAACAATGCATTATACCAAAGAAGACTAGTGCTCCCCCGAAAATGTGCATCCAAACATCCTTTACATATGTCCAAGGCTCCTCCTTAGCTTGTGCAATATGAATACTTCTAACAGCAAGTCATCAAGAATAATCTCCGGCATGACCGTCCGATCTCCAAATCATAAGACTTCCATCATATCCAAAAGATATTCTTCATCAAATAAGCAATTCGGGGGCTCATCCATAATCTTCAACATAAGAAACCATGTATCATTTCATTAGCATGAGCATAACTAGAATAATGCTAGCGCATACAATCACAGCGCCGACCGATGCCCCTCCCGAACCTCTCGCTCCCCGATCTTTAGCCGTCATCCCAATTCTCTTATCATCAATGCATACGCGACCGTGTCCGCCGGAACTCGCGTGTATACATGGCTTTAGTTCACCTAACCCGTTATGGAAAGTGAATTATAGAAAAATTTCACATTCCTCCATCTCCCCCGAATTTTTCCTTCCCGTACCGTCTTCTTCATGTTAGATGCTCACGCAACAACCATAACCATTTTTGCCAAATCAACCATGAAAATCATCATACATCGCTTCTCCTCTTCGTGACGATACATTACTAAGCTCCATAATGTATCTCATACCTACTTCGCACCACAAGAGAAGTAAGCTTCGAAGCCGATGACTGGGCAAGAGGGTCAATATTCCCTACGTTTCGACCGGTCCTCCTTATTTTTCCAAATTTTCTTGAACTTTCTAATTGTGTGGCCGAAAATTGTCCACTTTCGTATCCGTTCAACCCCGCATTATTTTTCTACATGTCCATACTTGTTACAAGAATAACATCTCATGTGTCCGCAGAAATAAGCATAAGAATCATAATGAGTGTTTCTAATCTTCCTTCTTTTGCAATCGCTTTATGTCCATACTTGTTACATGAAAACAATATCCCTTGAAGAAACCAAGAGTACCTTTCTATGTATGATGTGTTTGTTTGTGGCTGAAACAATCTTCTTCGCAATCGGGGTCGCAACATGTCCATGATTATGACATTTAAAGCATTCAACATTATTGAATGATTTCCTTTGAGAATTCATGATTGTCGGTTGACCTTTTGCTTCTTTCAACACTTCAAAGCCATTGATATCCTTTGGAATCTTTAGCACTTCCTTGTGAACTAGATTCTCCTTTAATGGGGCCCATGAAAACCAAGACCAAGTTTAACAAAAGAGAGCTTTTGACTACTAAGAATATTGTCAAGAATCTTAGTACTATCTTGAAAACCTCAAGAGTTTATCGTTTTCTTTCTAATTTACCTTTGAGAATGTTTACTCCCCAACCTCCAATTTTTGGCATTGCTTCATCATGCTTTCTTCAACCCTTTTTCCTTCTTCTACTTTATCATTCAAATTTAAGATCTCTTCTTTCAACCCATTTTCTTGCTCTTCAAAGATTTGTAAAGTTCTTCATTCTTCTTATTTGATTTTCCAGACCGTTTTGAGCGAGATGATTTCGCTTCACGTACTTCCTTTTCAAATGATTGTAGAAGTTCTTCATTCTTCTTATTTGATGCTTCAAGGTCTCGCTTTCGTAGAGATGATTTATACTTCAAGTCCTTCACCGGGATTGGTTACTTTGTCCTCGTTAGCCTTTGATACATTTCTATCTCAGTTCCTTCATATTGTTTCTATCTCGTTCACTCAACGAGAGATCACATCCTGAGGATACAGATTCCTTCCTTTTAAATCGATCCCAAAAATACTTTCATCATTGATCTTGAGATTTGCTTCTAGACTTATACCGTTACTTTCACTATCTTCATCATTTCATGCAAAAGTGAATGGATTACAAGAACAACAATCAATACTTGTTTCTTCTTCTTCATTTTCTCACGTACATGTTTTCCGAGATATCTTCTTTTCTTGAGTAGCCTTCTTCTTTTGCTTCTTTCCATGAGCACTAGCGCATCTTGGTCGAATCTTCTTCAACTTCACTTGGCATTTCATTATTATCTTAATTTGCATAATAACTCTTTCCCTTTTCAAATTGTTTATAAGGACATTTAGCAAGATAATGACCCACTCTTCCACAATCAAAACATTTCAAGGGTAGCTTACCTTTGAATCTTCCAAGACTCGGGTTGGAGTCTCCTTACAAAATTTGCTTCTTCTTCTTCTCCGATATATAACTTGATTCCTTGACAACTTCCTTTTCTTTTCTTTTCCTTTTGCACATGCCTTAAAAGTACCTTCTTCGATTTGAAAGGGACCTCCATTCCATTTCATAAGAAGTCGAATACCATGTAGTTGAACAATAGTAAGAGTTTGCGTATCTTTTCCTTTCAATAGTCGATAATTTTTGACTCAAATTTTGAAGTTAAAGATATTAAGACTTTTTCCACTGTGAGTAGCATTTATTATGGTTTCACCCAAACTTTCATACGTATTTACAATATCATCTAAACGTAAAAAAAGAAACTCGGAAATACTCTCATCACTATGCATCCTTAAATTTTCATATTCAATTCGTAGAGTTTGGAGTTTTGCACTTTTTTACCTTTGTATCTCCTTCATAGCTCGAATGATTTTGTCCCATATTTCTTTGCCGAATTTAGTCGCATCACTTTAGAAAATTCTCGTTCATACATGCTTCCTAATAAGACATCGATTTTGCTTTGGCATTGATTTCATATTTCTTCCTTTCTCGCCGTACTCGCAGGGAATACTTGCCGGATACCGATAACTCCTTCCACGATTGCCCATACTTCGCACCAAGACTTTGCGTATATGCTTTTGTTCGTATCTTCCAACAAATGTATTTTCGCTTCCATTGAATAGAGGTGGCCTTATAGACCTTATCCCTTCATGAATTCCCATTGTGACGATCTCCTTCAAGCGATCAAGCTCGCAAGGACTCCGCTAATACCAATTGTTGGGAAAAATACCGAGAGGGGGGGGGGGTGAATCAAGATTAGGGCATACAATAAAAATTTTACTTTTTCTTATTTCAAAACCCATACACTACTTTTTTGAGTCAACTCGCGTATACACGCGGATCCCCTTAATAAAACATGCGTATGTCTAGAGACTATTATGCGTATAATTCTTCACTTCTTATATCATTCCATCATTCATTCATTAGATGTTCAATAAATAGTAAACATGTGCGTAATAATTAAAAAAAAAATCATCACACATAAGCAACACACATGAACACCAAGATTTGGTGGAAACCCAAGTCGGGAGAAAACCACCGCCGCCGTTTCTTAGCCTTCAATATTTTATTATAAAGAAAACATATTACAACTTATGTAATCGGCGTAGACTCATACCAAAGACAGCACCCACCGCGCTCGTTTACCACCCTCTCCTAGAAGGAGCACCGACCCCCGCTTCTCTCGTTTACTGGGCCTCTCCTCGGAAGGGGAGCTATGACCCCTCGCTCTCGTTTACCGCCCTCTCCCCGGAAGGGAGCTACGACCTCTCGCTTCTCGTTTACCAAATGCCTCACCGGGAAGGGAGCTACAACCCCCCGTCCGAAGGCTACAACCCTCGCACTCACCGTGGACCACGTTTCATCAATTTTCACACTAGATCCAAAAGGCTTCCATTAGAACATAACTTGCAAGCCACTTTTCATCATATTTTCAAACTAGACCCACTCCACACATTTAAGCTCAATCATAAAACTGATACTTATCAATTCGTACAACCCAGAATCGTAGAATATAGATAGCAAGAATATTGCAAGAGTAAATCGTACCGTACATTTCATACTTCACACTTCAGCAAAACCTAATCTTCATACGCGCTTTCCTTTTCACATCGATCCCGCGTATATACGCACCTTCGACCATACAAACCCGCGTATACTTCGTACATATTATGTGCAGCTACTCACTACCCACACGCGCTTTCTCTTTCGTAAACCCGCGTATATACGCGCTTACTCTCGCGACGAACCAGCGTATAGTTCTTCAAACATTTAGGTCATTGCAATTTCTATCGTATACATCACTCATATTTTACCCTTTTACTTCAAAAATTCGTACGTTCGCCTATCTCGTATCTAATCATTCCATAAATGTATCTGAAGCAGACAAATACATTTGAGATCTAGATTCCCTTCTTCATCATTTTCATCAGGCAAAGATACATTCGTATCTTTTTCATTCAACTATAACCCTTTCCATTCGTATATGCTTCGCAGAGAGGTATTCATTCAAGCTCGACTTTCGCACATTTTCATAATGAATTTCTTCTCCTTACATAGGTTTACCCTTTATGAATACCATGAGCCAAAACCACATTACTTTCTGGAGCAGAGCCCCCGGGATTTCCGGGTCAATAGATGAATCATTACTCAATACAATGGGTCAATTATGGTGGTTACCCCGGTTTTACATATTTAGAGTGCTTTTTCCCATATGCGACTTGGCACGTTATTTCCCGTGCATATGCTACTTTGTCTAGACAAATCCGCGTATGCCTTGAGACATACTCTTTTCATCATGTTCTCTAGCACACATCGACATTCCTTCCATCATTACCTTCGTACTCATTATATATACACCATATTTACATCATTTAACAAGTTCATCAAGACATATTCCATCGTGGGACAACTTCATCAAGTAGGTTGCCATCATCTTCATCAAGTGGGTCGTCATCAAGGACAACACCGCATCACATTGCCAATACTTGTCCCAAGACCCATATGGGAAAAGGGTCAAATGTGATTAAGGTGTCTTAGAATATGACCTTCGATAAAAACCACTAAACTTATTAAAGGTCAAGGCTTAGCTCAACTAATGGTCAATCGAATCTACAAGCCCTCGACATTAACATGGTAGATGCTCAGATGCAGAGCAAACAGGATTTTCCGATCCCACCGTTGAGGAGAATTTTCGTAGCTCTCCTTGGTATTCTCGACATTCGTATGTGCTTACACACCCCAACGCCCCTCCCCGAACTATCAAAGACCAAGGCCGCATTCTTAAAGCTAAAAGCTAGAAGCTATTGCACAATTAATGAAGGATTATACCGGAAAATGAAATGGCCTGTCGTTTAAATGTTTTCCGAATCCGAAGTAAAGGATTAAACAAGAATTCCATGGTGAGAGTGTGGAGGCCACCCGAACCGGAAATCCACCGCAAAAAAAATACCTCGCAGCTAGCTACTATTGGCCTACACTCTTCAATGATATCCATAAGATGATAATTTCCTACCACAAGTGCCGATTTTTGAAGGCAAAAAGAAAGCTCCTCCCCTTACCTCTACAACCCATCACTCTGAAGGTCCCTTTATGCAATGGGGCCTAGATTTCATAGGAGAAATTCACCCCCCGCTTCTTCGCACAACACAAATGGATCTTAACACCCATAGACTACTTCACTATGGATAGAGGCCATACCTACTAGGAATGCCATAGATTCACTATCATTAGGTTCCTAGAAGTTCATACTTCCGTTTGGCCGCCCAAGGAAAATAATCATCGATAATGTCGCTACTTTTGGATCCAAGAAAATGGTTTATTTTTGTCACAGTATCAAATAGCAATTCTTTGTCATTCAACCTGTCATTACCCACAAGGTAATGGCTTAGCTAAATCATCCAACAGACACTGTGGCCATCATCAAAAAGTCATTGGAAGAGAAAACAAAAAGTCATGGCATAAAAAGTTAGTGCATGCCCTATGTAATGCTGTGCTTACAACAAAGAATTCCATTACATGTCACCACATCAAATTGTCTATATGGAACAAGAAGCATGATGGGAAAAAATACCGAGAGGGGGGGGGGGGAGGAATCGCATTTAGTGCCGACCGAATTTTTTTTCAATTTTTTTCGTTTTTAAACCCACACGCTACTCTTTAATGAACACAACTCGCGCATACACGCGGATATCCTTAATTAAACTCACGTATGTTCGGTAGGATCTAAATATGCTTTTAATTCTTAACTTAGATCATTGCCTCTATTCATTCATCGTATGCTTAGTAAGAAGAAAATGTACCGCAATAAGAACAACAATCACCACACATAAGCAACACACATGAACACCGTGATTTAAGGTGGAAACCACTCCGGAGAAAACCACCGTTCATCGTCTCGCCTCAATATTTATTATATAAATAAAACTTTCACAATCATGTACAAAGCGCAGACTCATACTGAAGACGTTGTGCACCTCCTAAGGCCAAGCAACCTTATCTCGTTTACTAGCCTCTCCCCGGAAGGAGCCACAACCCCCGTTTTCTCTCGTTTACCAAACCCTCTCCGGAAGGGAGCTACTACCCCTCGCTCTCGCTAATGCCTACCACCGGAAGGGAGCTACTACCCCCTTACCGAAGGCTTCAACCCTCAACACTACCGCCGACCACGTTTCATCAAATTTCAAACCGGATCAAATGCCTAACACAACCCTTCACTTATCAACAAATATACATCGCCCAATGCTTCAAACAGAATAGTTGAAAAACCACCGTAACCGTAATATCGTAGATAACCTCCCGCACTTCGTAATAGATATGCAAAAACACATTCAACCTTTGAGCAATCATTATTTCGTATACCATACGCACTTTTATCTAATCGTACCCGCGTATACACGCACTTTCATGAAACGAACCCGCCGTATACATCCGTGCATTTTTCGTAAAACCCTAACCGCCCATACGCGCTTTTATTGAATCGTATCCGTATACACGTGCTTTTCATGAAATGAACCCGTGTATAGATCTATAAAAGATAAACTTCTATGTATTGACTGTATCTATGAACTTACCCGCATTTCTTCAATTTCTTCATCAAATTTGTGCCAGTCTTCATCACTTCTTTTCTCGTATCATCCTAGATATTCATCATTTCTAGATCTAGAGATCTTTAACCTTCATCATATTCATAGGTGCATCATAGATTCAAACATCTATCAATTAAGAATAGAGTTCAACCACGCATATACTTCGCAGTGAAGTATTCATTAATGCCCCGTACACTTGCACACCCTCGTGCACTATAATTTTATTCTCCTTAAATAGATTTGGCCTTTATCAATACCATGAGTCAAAACCACTCAACCACCGATGGTATTCCCGGATGGGATCAAATAGATAATCAAGCGCTCAATACTTTGGGCCAATTCCATGGTAATGCCCCCCGGTTTTAAAATAGGAGCGCAAATTATATACACGACTTGGCACGTTCATTTCCGCGTGCATACACGACTTCCCCTTAATAAAACCGCGTATGCCTTCCTAGACATACCTTGTTCAACATTATCTCCGGCACTTTCTAAATTCCTTTTCTTCGCTACTTCTCAACGGATATGTAGATACATCAGATTTCCATATTATTTCCATCAAGGACAACTTCATCAAGCAAAGTTCCATCAAAGTCAATACATTGTATCACATTGCCAACAATCTCCCCTTAACTCATCAAGTAGGTTTCCATCAAGAAAAATTCACCAATAGGTTTCCATCAACTTTATCAAGTAGGTTGCCATCAAGGACAACACTTTGCATCATATTGCCAACAATCTCCCCTTTGGACTTGATGAACCATGATGGTGTTTGATCATTGCAATGTATAGATACATTGATTATAATCATTATGCAAGCACCATGATAAACAATTCAAACACCATGATAAACACCATGATACTACCTTGATATCAAGGGAAA
This sequence comes from Pinus albicaulis, assembly GCA_034641835.2. Taxonomy (NCBI): domain Eukaryota; kingdom Viridiplantae; phylum Streptophyta; class Pinopsida; order Pinales; family Pinaceae; genus Pinus; species Pinus albicaulis. The sequence continues at coordinate 1,606,076,748 of CM076575.1, read as the reverse complement.
AGGGCAGATCAAAAACTAAAACAAGGCTTTTCTTTCCATGAGGAAAGAATAGCTCGTAGATCCGATGTGCAATCAAGTTACCATGCTCCCCGAGTTCATGTTGAGTCTTCAAACATATTTTCAATGAAGTACATGACTCTACAACCAAGGACTCATACTTAAATCAAAGATCCAACCAAGTGGAGATTTACATATGACTCATACCCAACCTAGTGGGTTTACACAATTTGACTCAACTAACCAACCAAGTGGGTTTACAACTTCCGACCGAGCCCTTTACATGACTAAATATTACAATTTACATCATATGTCATAGCCTTTTCATCAAATTAAGCACATATGAATTTTTATAACCAATATCAAAAAGACCTCAAGAGAGATCATAATTCGTAATCATCATAATGACAACAATGCATTACATTAAGCAAGGCTATTCCCCCCGAAACCTGCATCCAATGCATCCTTTCCATATGACCAAAACTCTTCCTTAGCTTGTGCAACCCGAACACTTTCAACAGCCCAATCATCAAGGCATATTTACCTAATATCGTAGAATGAAACAACATAAGAGCTAAACATCATCAGAGATACCAAACAGCATCATAGATACCAAACAACACCGAAGAATGCCGACCCGAAGTAAAATTTGTCGTCAACTAACCATACGCGGTTTTATTTGTATAAACTCGCGTATATACGCGATTGTCTTTCAAGAAACCCGCGTATCCACTTTAATCTTCTGAATTTAAGTAGTTCTGATTTTCTCCATGGCAGAGGACTACTCCCGGTAAATTTTCCGTCCGAGATATTCAAACGCTTCCCCGCAGGTTTGGACAAGATATCAGCAACTTGTTCTTTGGAGGGAACATACTCCAACTTCACCTTTGTTCAAGCACTTGTTCGATTTAAAAAGATACTTGATGGGAATGTGCTTAGTCTTGGAATGCATAACAGGATTCTTTGAGATGTTGATGGCACTTGTATTATCACACATGATGGAGATAGGAGGTGAACATTTGATTTGAAAGTCTTTGTAAGGTTTGCATCATCCAAAGAAGTTGAGTGCAACATGATGCGGGGCAAGGCCTACATATTCTCGCTTCTGCCGTAGACAAGGCAATAGATTTTTGCTTTGTCAACCAAGATACCAACCGAGGCCCCATACACTACAAGAAAAAAAGACATTGGTGAGGGGCAAAAATGGTCACCATAAACCTTGGTGAGGGTCAAAAGAGCCTTCGTCACCAAAAATTGAACGTCACCAAAGGTGGCGTCGCCGAAAGTATAGGTGTTGTGGTGACATTCAAGGTCTGTCACCAATAATGATTTATAGTGACGGATAGTGACCGTCACCATTTCATATGAGCAATGGTGACGGACAATAGCCTCCATCACCAAAAAATTGAACGTCACCAAAGGTGGCGTCGCCGAAAGTGTGTGTTGTGGTGACATTCAAGGTCCATCAAGAATATTGATTATAATGACGAATAGTGACCGTCACCATTTCATATGAACAACAACGATTTTTTGTGATGGACCTTTCATGGTCGTCACTATTGGTGCATATATATGGCGACGTTCATTGACCGTCACCATAAACTCATTGGTGACATCAAGGTCCGTCACGAATAATCACTATAATGACAAACAATGACCCTCACCATTTCATATCAACAAAAACGATTTATGGTGATGGAACCTTCATGGTCATCACTATTGATGTGTATATATGGTGGCGTTCATTGAAAAATGTCACCATAAGCTCATTGGTGATGGTCATAAGAGCCTCCGTCACCAAAAACTAATCGTCGCCATTCCATATGAATATCAGGGCACGATGGAATCAAACCACCAACCTCCTTCTTGTAAAGCAGGTGCTCTTCCATTGAGCTAGCACCCTTTAAAGAATTAGACTTTTAAAAATTATATCTTGAAACTTTATAGATTGTAAATTCTACAACTTTCAATAAATTAAAGTCTTGACAATCTTTTACTAAACAAGAAAAACATCATTGAAGTTGCATGTCCCTACCTAATGGTTATGGAAGTTATGAAAAGTGGGTTGAGGGAAAAATAGTTACGTATAAGAGACACTACAACAAACCAACTCTAAAATGATGTCTTGATAATAAAAAAATTAATTTTCTTTTGTTGTTGTGTTGTATCTTGAACTAAAAAGAAATCCCTACTCTAAAATCATTCATATTTTTAAATCTGTTTTTCAAAAACACTACTGGAAGTTGTATAAATTTAATATTGTAAATACATTTTTTTGAATTATTTACATGCTAAAGAAGCCATAGGCATTAGATGGTTCAGAAGAGGATGTTGGTTTTTACGTAGAAAAGGAAAGAAAACATTACTATCAAATTAATCATAATTTTAAATCTTCTTTTCAAAAATGCTACTTGCAGCTGTATAACTTTAATATTGCAAGCCTGTTTTTTTGAAATCTTCTTGGGCTAAGGAAGCCATAGAAATTATCTAGAGCAACATTCTAACTGAATGTGAAAATCCTTTACCAGAAGTTCTCCAGCTAAAGGAAAATTACTTTAACATGAAAAATAATGCATAAAAAAATTCATATCAGTTTTTTTTATGAATTATGGAAACTCTCATCAATATTTTTGAGTGAGAAAACTCCCTCCGTTTCTCCTTGACAATGACTAATTTACTAGCTTTCCCTCTGCAGTAAATATCATGGAAAAGCTTTTCTTTCAACTCAATAATCCTCAAAACACCTTTCTCTTTGTGACACTTGTAATTGCTAAGACTTCATTTCCCTTAGCACCATATACACATGAATCATCTTTGTCTCTAAGTTGTTTGCAAACAGATTTGGGTACCTAAAAATATAATCCAATTGAAATCCCACGGTTTTGACCAAAACACCTACATTACTCTTCAGTTTTTCCTCTGAAATCATTAGAATAATTGGCCTGTGTCTTGCTAAATACAAAATTTGTTGTTGAGAGAAACCTAAACTACTTAAACACTATAGTTTTCGATCTAGTTTCTCCTTGGATACTCAATAATCCTTGGAAAACACCTTGCTCTTTTCAACACTTGCGATTTCTTAGAAATCATTGCCTCTAGCACCATATACCAACAAATCATCCTTGTCTCTAAGTTGTTTCCAAACAGATTTGGATACCTGACAATATCAACTAATTGAATTCCCATAATATCCAAGTTGCCAAATTCTGATTTTTTTATATCCATACAATCATTACAAGAACTTAAACAGATTCAATGAAATAGAATTATGAACTGTATAATTGATAAGAAAAGACAAAGTCAATGGAATGAAATTGTCTATGACAAAATACCCATTGAATAAAACAAAATAAAAATCGTAAAATGGCATGAGATGAAAGAAGCATTTATTGTTGCAATTTTAATGTTAGATGATGGAAATATTTTTTTGTTTTGTTTTGAATTTGATATGTACAGAACAGAAAATTTGTAATTTGAAAAGATCTGTAACAAATAAACTTTCATAATGAAATTTTGTAAGATGTAACGAAGCTATTTTTCGTTGGTTGCAGGCAGAGAAATGAAATACAAAAGAAGTCCAAGGGATTTGTAATTATGAATGCTTAAATAGTGCAGGCTTACAACATCCATGCTTCCTGCAAGGTAGGAGCAGCCATGTCACATAAGTCAAGCACGTGCAAGTGGTCAATTCTGCCATCATTTTGCAGTGAAAATTGTACCATAGAAATCAAAATAGCCTGGTTTTATAGCTTAAAGGCTATGATCACTGGTGTATTAGGATGGATTGGATTGCAATGCAGTAGGCATTGTTTGCAGTAAGAGAGTGGGGGTTTTGGGTTTGGGTTTTTCATGGTGACATTAGCAGCTGAGCCAAGATTCAAATCACTAAGTTTTTAACTCTATTATAATTAGCATTGGTGATGAGTTGGGATGTAGCAAGGTGCCCAAATAGGGCACTGGTATGATTGGATGATATGCTCCAAGGCCTGAAGTTTGCAGAATCAATATGAAACTTGAGCATGGGTATGAGCATGGTTGGGATATGGGAGTATCAATGTTTTCTGAAAGATCTAGACCAAACCCAATTGCTACATTTATATACAATGATGCTATAGTGCAAGATAGGGAATTCAGATAAGGTTTATGTCGACAGAATTTTGAGATTTTTTGTTTGTTTGTTTGTTTTTCCTTTGTTGTGTTTGAAGAACTTAGGAGAATAGGCAAGAATATCCCTAAGACTTCTTCAAATTCACTTTAATATGTATTGACCAAGAGTCTTCTTAAATACTGGTCGAAAGTATGCCCAATATACTTCTCTCAATGTCAATCCAAGTCTTCTTCAAAAATCCTTCAATAGCTTCTCCAAGGAGGTTGTTCTAGGTCTTCAAATTCTTCAAATAACTATCCAAAGTAAGAATTTAAACCTGCTATAAATCCATCATGAGAAGGTCTTCATTGTGCTACAAAGGGGTATCTCGGGGTTGTTTTAAAAAAGCTTTCAATTGCTGCTACAGGACTGTTTTAAAGTTGGTCCAAGACTGTCTTCTAAAAACCTTAAAAGATGTCTCAGAAACACCTTCAATAAACTGGTATACAAAGATTTATGTTAAGCTACCTTTTAAGTTAATTCCCCTACAACTGCATTCGTAGCAAAGATCCATAAAAAAAATATGATGCAAGGAAATATATCAAGGAATTGTGGAGAGAAGGTCAAAGATTTCAGGGAACATTTCAATTATCCACGTGTCCCTGTATCATGTGACTTAGGTACAAAAAAAAAAAACGAGTAGTTTCGCCAATGACAAAAACCAACATAGAGCTATATGGGAATGAAGAATGGAAGATGTAGACAGAATTTCTGGTGACAAAACATGAGAATTTCTTCTTAAATTCCCTATCTGAAAAGCAGATAAACCTCTTGCAGCACATAATGAAGAGGAAGGGCATACTAAGAATTGAACGTATATTCTAACAACAGTAAAATATGTCTCACAAACACCTTCAATAAACTGCTATACAAAGTTGTTTGCCAAACTGGCTTTTAAGTCAATGTCCCTACAACTGCATTCCTAGCAAAGATCCATAAAAAAATTTTGATGCAAGGAAATGTATCAAGGATTTGTGGAGAGAAGGTCACAAATTTCAGAGGAATTTTTCCCAAATAATTAATCACAAATTGGGTCAAAGGGAAATGTTAGCCAAAAATTGAAGGTAAATAGACAAGTTCTGCAAATTGCTGCAATTTTGAGAGCCAATGGCTGCTCCAATTGACGAGGCAGTGGACTCTCTTTCCAAACCATCATATAAGGATGCTACTGTTGGGTTAAAGGAGACTGCAAAATTACTGTGTCCAGCTGGGAAGAATCCAAGGCTTCCAGGATGCCTCTACAGCTGCTTAGAAAAATATCCAGACAACATATGCCTGAAGATTACTTGTCACAGCGACCTAAAACATTTAGTACCTGACTGGTCCTGCTGTTCTTTATCGGTTAGCAGGAATTTCACCTTCATAGCAAGCACTAAGATGGTGGATACATAGAAAATGGAAGGTGAAAGGATCAAATGACTTTACATTGTGCACCAAAGCCTTTTTTAGAGAAATTTACAGCAAGTTTAGTTTTGGCAGGAGACATCATGTTGATTAACAAACCCCTTTCCTAATAAAAAAGAAAAGCATCTATGCTCACAACTCTTCTAAGATTCATACTCTGAACCAAAAGTTTAGTACTATTTGTCCCAACCTTCCAAATATTTGCCTTTGTAACGCTACCTAAAACAATAACCCGAAGGGAAACCCACATGTACATAGAGTACCATTCATCTAAATATGCTCGCTGAGATTAGAAGCCACCATATTAATGCAGAGTTCAGGTTCATAGTTCATTGGGAACACCTATTTGAGAATTTCTTAGTCAGGAGATGTAACCCATTTGTTTCAAAAAGGACATTAAATAATTGAAAGAAGAGACAGAGTAACTGTAAAGGAAACAATCTAAACATAGAATTTGTTCCTAATTTCTAGTAGGAATGGTAAACAACAATAAAATTCTAAGAAATAATTTCATGTCTAATGAATTTATACAAGAAGTTTAGTTTTGGCAGGAGACAAGAAGTTTGATTTACAAACCCATTTCTTAATAAAAAAGAAAAGCATCTACGATCGCAACTCTTCGAGTTTCATACTCTAAACCAAAAGTTTAGTATTGTTTGTCCCAGCCTTCCAAATATTTGTCTTTGTAACACTGCCTAAAACAATAAACCGAAGGGAAACCCACATCTACATAGAGTATCATTCATCTAAATATGCTCGCCGAGCTTAGAAGCCACCATATTAATGGAGAGTTCAGGTTCATAGTTATTGGGAACACATAGTTGAGAATTTCTTAGTCAGGAGATGCAACCCATTTGTTTCAAAAAGGACATAAAATAATTGAAAGCAGAGACAGAGTAATTGTAAAGGAAATAATATAAACAGGGCATTTGTTCCTAATTTCTAGTAGGCATGGTAAACAACAATAAAATACTAAGCAATAATTTCACGTCTAATGAATTTATACAAAGATTTAAAAAAAAAACCTCATTCACGCGTTACAGAAAAAGTGTGATCATGGTGATCCGCTGGAAGAGGAGCCTTTTTTGCACTATTTTGAGGGCTGCACGTGGAGAAGGAAGGTGGATTGGGTATGTTGTAAGGGAGACGCAGTGAACTGTGGTAGGTCGCAGGCCTAGCCACTCCAAACAGGCCAGCATGGAGTCTTTAAAGGCTGCCACATGCCCACAACAACAGCCCATACATAGGGCACCTCGTCTTACCTAGGCCGCAGCTAGGAGCAGGTTGTCCAATGACTGGTTAGTGGTTAGTGCAGCCTGCAAAGTGCCCTAACCAGGACAGCATTACTACAGTATTGTAACAACAGTGTTTTTGGAGGTGTTTTGGCTCAAGAAGTGACCGGATTGGATTAGTTTGGTTGTTGACTGTGGAAGCCAAGCAGTGAAGTGGACAAGGGTGTCGAGAGCACTTCAAGTGGTGGCAGATTCCGTAGTGGATGTTTGGGTGTCATAGAGTTGTTTGAGGGCAGCGAGATTGGCTACCCAAAGTAGCCCTAGACAAGCTATCTTGAAGGACAAAGAGTAGTTGAAGGTTGGATGAAGGACGGTGCCGAAGTGCAACACTCTGATGTACAAGAGTTTTTGCTAGCCTGGCAGATTAGAGCTCGAGTGTTTGCTAGCCTAGAGGAGTAGATTGGATCAGCCCAAGTACACTCTACAGAAGGGTGTGAAACATTGTTACGGGGCCAACTGAGTTTCCAGTCTTTCCAGATGAATCTCTTGCAAGTGAATCTCTGCATAGCGTAAATGAAAATCATTGCTTGTCAAAGATAAAACTATAGCCATATAACTGAGAAATCTATTTGAACAAAAATTCATGCAAACAACAAAAATTTTGGAGAGTAAAGAGAATCACCTAACACCTTCCACATCCCCTTCTGAGACCATATGATGAAGAACATTTGAGTATCATGTACAAATTCCAAGATAGATGAAGGAGATGGCTCTATCCATGTAGTCTCAGAATCTTTTGATGGATCACTACCATGAGCAACCATGAAATCTATGAGTTTTTACCCACAAAAAAATTATAGATTTCAGTCTTACTCTCAGGCTCAACTCAATGGAAAATAATGGTAATCCTGTTGCAATTAAGTTTTTTGACAAAAATAAGTATGCCTCTTCCAAAAAGTGGTTACACAGTACTCAAGCCAGGCATGACAAAAATAGTACAATATCCCAGTAAAATTTGGTCCATCATTAACCAGTAATCATATTTACGAAAGAAATATTTCTTCACCTGACTGATCTACTTATTTTTTTTAACATTGATGGAAAGTCATGCAGCTCATTTTCCACATTCTATGGTGAAATTCACAACTTTTTTTAATTGTGCCATCTTAGCAGTATAGTAACTAGCAAGCAACACAAGAAATAACAAATCTATGAGAAAACTGCATATGTACATACTAAATATGCTTCACATCATTTGCATCAAGAAAATATACCATAAGTTAAAATTAAACTAATCAAAGAAAGCCTTACATTTCAAATAGCGACATAAATCTTCCTAGTATATTCTTACTTGTCTAGACTTGTAGGAGGGCTAAGAGGAATCTCCTGCAAATGGTGTAAAAATATGGGCAGCATTGCATGAAAAGTGGGTCTCTTCGAAAGCTTAAACTGTTAACATTCACCAATCATCTTCCACAGCTCTAGCATATTCAGGTGGCTGCCTTTGAGCCTTGACAACAACCCTATAGATCTCCTCTGAACTTAGGTTATTCCACCTGCATGAAAAATCTCATTAAATATCTAGCAAGTGTGTTTCATATAGAGGGTACCATGTTTGCACATTACAGAAGAAAAAGGGAATTGAAGATTGGACTTCTCAACTACAAACACAAGGGTAGACAAAATATAACTTACGGAATTGCTTTAGTGCACATCTCAACCAAGGTGCAACCAAAACTCCAGGCATCAGATTCTGAAGAAATTCCATTTCCTTCATCCCAAAAAATGTTCAAAGAAGACTTCTTGAGTGGTTCCCAAGCTTCGGGGGTTGTATAATGAGGATTCAACATAGTACACTCCACACATGAATGTGTCCTTGTCACATCATCCTCCGGGGTTGAGCGAGGTCTTCTGCATTGAGGTTTCTTCAAAAATTTTGGAAGACCAACATCAGAAACTACTGCTCGCCCTCTTGCATCCAAAAGAAGGTTGGATGGTTTGAGATTCATACACGAGACACCTGCTACATAAAGCTCTGCAACACCACGAGAAATATCTGCACCATATATTCATACGCGTTTCCAATAAGATTCATCAATGCATATTAGTATCACCCTTCTAAATATTGATTAAATCTCATATACCATTAAAAACTCACACTTCTAATCACAAATTCAATTGCAGACATTCTACAAACAATGAAGCAAAAATTAAAATAAAATTTGTAGATGCATAATCTATAATGTAGTGATATTAGAAACTATTTACTCCACTGTTTACTGCATCCTTCACTGTTCGCTCACCATTTGTTTGCTGCCTCCTTAACTCTGGTAGAAAATCTTGTAAAATCATGAGTTTGGGGGAGGGGGTGGTTTTGAAAAGGAAATAAACATCATAAGAATAAGGTTTAAATTTGTCTCTATCTCCTTTTGTGATGCTTCCATTAGTGAAACCTCTTCTTTTGAGAATCACCAAAAGATATAATGGGTGGCACTGAGTGGTTTCCAAAGCTTTGGGGACACCCCTGGAAAGCATGTTAGATAAGAAACTAATCTCATGGAAAGTGTTCTTATGAGGATTGTCATTCCATAGGTTATCATATCCAAAAACCATATAACTTGAATGCATTATATTTTATGCTCTTCTAAATATCAATGCAGTGCCTAATTCTTTGCATGGTTAGCAGAATGGAGCAATGTTCCAAATGCCAAAGGACCCTCCATCGAGAAAGAGACAAAGGGAGGCTGTGGATATTATTGCTTTGCAACATCATAGACCCTTGTTAATAAATTTGTACGACCTTCATCAGCAAGCCCTAGCTACAGGACCAGGGAATGTACCACACTCAGTGGGTACTGTATCAACTGGTCTCCGTCTGACATTTGAGGATGAACAAGTCAATTCTTCAATACCATCTGCAACGAGAGGCGATGCAGCTTCTACCCTTCATTTTCTAACAGAGCATATAGCATCACAGTTGCAAAAACAGAAAGAAGAGCTTGATCAATTTGTGAGGGCATAGTCAGATGAGGTAATATCTTGAAGGGAAGAGGCGGAGGCATCTATCTATGCTTTCTATGATTGAGGAAAGCGTCTTGAAGCAAATAAGGGAAAAATATTCGGAGATGGAGAAGTTCAATCTTAGAAACAGAGAACTAGAGGAGCAGGTCAAACAGTTGAAACTGGAAGCTTGCATATGGCAGAGCAAAGCTAAGCATCAAGAAGCCATGGTGAATTCCTTGAGAAAAACTATTTCGGTTTTACTATTTTGGTTCAGATATGGATTGTATTTAGTGCTCTATTTGATTATATTCATCCTTACTAGCTATATACATGAGAGAAATTTTCATATTTGTGTATAATGGTTTGGATTCATATGGATGTACATGAGTTTTTTTTTTTTTAAATCAAAATTTGAATATTTTATGTATTTTTGGGTCATACAGTTTTTTCTGGTTGACACCAGTTTCTAGTTTTAGAGGTCCACTTGTCTGGTTCTAATAAAAATGAAGCAAACAGGATTCCCCTTCCTTGCTCATGTCAGCGGGGAGCTCTTGTCTAATTTCTGTTGTGAGTTTATCCATTTAAGATTGATTCAAAAATTGTCTTCGCATTAATCATTGGTCTCGACATTGTGCCATACCCTTGCAATGCGATGTATATATGTGATATCGGTGCTCTGCAGCATATGTATATATGAGATTGAGGCATAAGCTCACATTTGGAGTAATACAGCCTCTTCCTTGGACGTGTGGTGGCATAATTCACACTTGTATGGAGCTCGAATCCTCTTGAAGTGCATAACTCAGATCCACAAAGAATAAAAAGAGCTCGGACCTATTGGACAAGAAGCTCGGAGTAAAACAATCTCGTGGAGGCTCATAGAAACGTGGATTGGCCACCTATTTGCTGACTTGTGGTTACACTTCCCTTGGATCAGCAAGCTTGGGTGTGTCCTTGTGGAAGAACGAACCTACAGTTCTATTTGGTTAGTCCTTCAAACAGTGATAAAACTTGACAAGCCTTGAACTATTCAAATAGTCCGCAAGATAAAAGGATCACTGGGAGGTTGGAGAAAAATGGGGGGAGAAAGCACTTCATCAGAACAGGAATCTTCATTCTAGGGGTCAGGAAGGAATTTGGGAAGGAGAGGTTTTTGTATTTGAACAAGTATAAGCAGATCCTTGGCAAGGACAAACCTTTGCCCAAGTGGACCGATGCGGATGTGGAGGAGTTCATCCAATCGGATCCCATCTATGGCCCTCAGCTGAAGCTCACGCGAGTATGTTAGTTTTTGAGTGAATATGTCCAAGTATAATTGATATCTAAAAATACAATATAATTAAATTGTTTATCTTCTTACAATATCTAGGCAACAACAAGACTCATTAATGCCTAACTTTAACATAAGAATTCATGAGCAAGAAAAGGTGATTGAGTAAGAAGTTCAACTACAATGCATGATGGATTTTTGTTAAAATTGGCAACCAAGGTCGGCCTCCCTTATAAGTTGGCTCAAGAAGCTCAAAAGTCATGTCCTTTCGACTCCACCGATTAGTATATAAAGGGGTGATTTCTTCCTCATTTGACACATTGAAGGGCTCGTCTTCTCCTCTGAAATAGGACGACATATAATGTTGGACACAGGTGGCAGGGTCGAGGTTATTATCAGACCCATCTCTGTTTAGGGCTTGGTTTTCTTATTGAGAAAGGGTCCCAGGTCTGTGACATAATGCATGGAGGATGTAAGGTCTGTCTGGGTAGCATATCTCTATTTTGGGTGCAGATTTTGTGTTGGATAAGAGCCACAGTTGGAGGATAGGAAGTTTGTGCAAGGCAACGTATCTTTAGTTGATTTTTCTGTGCGTTTTTGTGAGGTTTATGTCTACTACAGACCGCAAGAAGAAAGCCACTACAACAACCTGTTGTTAAGTTGTTTCGAGGGTTTGAAAGCATGGTCAATATATAAAGGCAAGGGATTGTTGAAGGGAAGGGATTGTTGAGGAGGAGCCTCAAAGCTCTATATCAAAGATTAGATTATTCTGATTATGAATAATAAGAGGCGATATAACTTCCCAGTTCATGTGATTGCATTTTAAAGTTAGATACTTGAACTTTACATCCTAAGGGGAGTGGACCCCAAAGGATAATTGTTTTGTGAATGTAATTAAACATTTAATTGAGGAAATGAATAAATTATTGTGGTGCAAAGTGACCAAAAATGAGATGATGAGATCACTTGCTAAATCTGTGAGGATGGATGAGGCAAATATTTCCCCACAATCTTTCAAAAATCCTTGAAAGATAGTAAGTTTTAAATTTAGATTTTGAGGAAAAATATGAATTTCCCCAATGATGAGGAGAGTAGTTGGGAAGAGGTAAAAAGCTGGAAAAGCTGAGGAAAAGCATAAAACAGCTTTAAAGAATCCCTAAATTGGGAAGCCTAGGCAAACAGGAAGAAAAGCATCCTGAGATTCTGGACGCAGAATTAGAAACATGCTTTGGGGAACAATAGCTTAAATAAGCTACTCCTAAACAGATTGAGGTTGGTCTGTGGTGGAGGTGATCTCAGCTCGGGGGTGAGTTCTGGGAGAAAAATAGAACTCTGAGGTTGGGAGGTTGGTCATTTTGCTGAGTGGTATGTAATTCTACTTATCTGTTGGTTTCTTTACATTAGTATGAATTCGCTACATACAAAGGTTTGTTATGTATTATATTGTAAATGCTACATTTAACAGAATTTAGTAGAAGGTATTCACCTTCAGAACTCTGTATAGTTGTAGACATTAGCTGTGTAAAATAGAATCCACCAGAATTTCTAAACCATCTCTGTTCAGATCTGGGGATACTTGTATGTGCACAGAATATAACACTTGAATTTATATCAATCTACTTCTCCTATATTAGTGCACTCTATGAGCAGAAATAACACAAAGCAGTAGTAGAATCTCTATATCCAGATAAGAATGTGCATGAAAATTCATAATTTAAATTGCAAAAAAAAAAAAACATAGCCTGCATTAGAAATCTGTGCATTTCTCATATGATAAGAGAGGTATATAGGAAGTACATTTTATATGCAAAATATTCTAGTACAGTTCAAGCATCTGTAAGTCATCTCTTAAAAAGAATTAGAATTTTAAGAAATGGTTGGCATAATAACAAGTTATTTGAGTATTAGTCAACATAAGAAAATTTGAAGGTCAAACAATTCCTGAAGAAGGCAGGACCAGAAAGAACACTTATATTTGGACTGTTAGAAATGGTATTACAGTGGTTATATTCGGAGAAATTTATTGTTCATCGATTAACCCTTAGAAACGAGACACCATGCTATTAATGCAGTGAACAGTCTAACTCTGGATACAACAGAACTATACTACGTAAATAGTGTATAAAACGTTCTCTGTCTATGCAGAAAACAAATTAATCATATTCATGCCTTACATGTATAATTGCATATAACTGTACAGGCAATGATTTTAGAAACCCATATAAAAACTGAATGAATACTTTTATCTACTACACGTCCTCAATATAAATCTTCAAAGAGGAAACGAGAAACCAAGTATGATGCGAAAGCACTTTCGGTCATGGAGTCATGGATTTACCATAGCAATCTACACTTAAAGATCTAGATCGGTGCGTAGTACAGTCATCACCGATATCTTCTAAGAGTATATCATCTAAATTAATTGAACCAGGAAATCAATATATCGATAACAAAACGAGCATAACTTAATGGAGATAAATAAAACAAAATTTCAGAAGGTAACCAACATGGTGCGCAAACATGTCATACACAGTAGTGATAGGTTATACTTCTAGTGCTAGACCAGCACGAATTATATAACGAAGAAAACAAAACCTGGTAGGAGAGAATATGCGGTTAAGGAAGGGGTGGCCATAGACCACCTGAACGAGTTCATAACCAACACGCTGAAAAGTGAAGGGCGAGGTCAGCCTAGCAACAGACCTCGAATCAAAGATAAACCAAACTGTGCGCAAATCCATATTAAATACATAAATAAAATCAAATAGAAATGTGGCGCAGGGTCTGCACAAATTGGTGTGTAAAAACCAGTATCATATAGTTTTGATACAACGTTGACTGCTAGACAGTCATACCCTGCAACGTAAAACAATGACAAAACGAAACCCTTGGAAGGGAGATTAGGGGCATCGAAGGAACGACTCGGTTGTTGCCAGAAAAATGGCAAACGAGCATGGTCGGGAGTTTCGTTTGCCAGCGCGCTCACATAACCTGAAAACAAAATATACCATACGCATTTTAAGAGGCGCAAACCGAAAACGAGTCGATAAACCAGTAGATGGCATGACAAGGAATGGCGGGAACCAGGGTTACCTGTAAACGAGATGAGGAACAAATAGAAACCCTGAAGACGAATAGAAGAATTTCATCCATTGTATCGAATGGTATCTGTAGAAACCAGAATACAATTGGTTATCATATAACCATATGCACGTCTATCACAACAAATAAACACATTGAGGGTTTCAACTAACCATAATGAGTTGAAGAAACTTCGCTTTGAACCCTCTCAGACTGTCTGTCGGGGTTCAAATCCCTCACCCCACTTCAGAACTCAGATGCAAAGGGGAGAAGCATAGCCATAGAACGCAGTGAGGTGGAGTCTGCTGTCTTGGTAAGCAATCCAACGCGTGTTTTGAGAAGGCATCGTCCTGGAAACCAACAGAAAATTTCATAGATTATACATCATCAAATTTGAAAGACATCGACCATAGAAAGCAAAAATTTCTAGATGCAGAACTTGGTTACCTTCCCGCTGAAAGCCAGAACCCCGCGCTGGTGAAAATCCTCCCGAGTTGCGGCACTTCGTGGAGTGAGGCGAAAAGCAGAGATGCATATGAGAAAGGATAATAAAATGAAACGAAAATGCTGAAAGATAACGAGGTTGAAACCAATTTTTTTTCGTTGAAACCCTAGCTCGTGGCTTGATATCAGTCCGGTGTCAATTCGGCATAAGAATGGCGTCTAGGGTATTCGAAAATAAAATCAAACGCACAGGTAAGGACTCATGAAAATCCCGATGGAGATTGAAACCATTAAACACCCGCGTAAGAAATCGTACGTGTAGTATCATATGTCAGTAGACAACTCAGAGTCAGATTATCACGCAGATGAACAAATCGACAATTCCCAATGGCATGAAGGTCGTAGCTGGCGTGGATCTCTAATATACAAAACTCGATTTCATAAACCTACGTGTCTATTTCACAACTGAACTCGTATCAAGACAAAGTACCGGGTTGGGTGAAACAAATAAATTCTTCATGCCACAGGGACGTAGGACAGAGGTTGACAAGCCACACTTGTCGACCATTGGTGGGTATTTTATATCTCGTATATATGTAAGTGAGGAAATAAATCATTATCAAATGTAATTCACACCATCGCTATACCTGTAGCGTACCCATGGTAGTGGAAATAAAACCCCTCTCCAATAGCACGACATTCCCCAAACCTTTGAAAATATTCGGATTGTATAAAGACCGAAATTTCAATTATGAGGTAGTGAAATAAAACTTCAATTGAGGTATAAGTGGGACAAAATAAAACTTAACAAGGGTATTATAAAATATAAGGGTTGTCTTATATTTTATGGAAGCTAAATAACAAATTATCATCTGAGATAAATCGAAGATAATCATATATAGTAAGGAAAAAAAATTGTGGTTGGGAAAAAGGGAGACATGACAAATGGTATCAGAGCCCAAGTTATAAAACTGGGCTGGTGACTTTGTGCTCACGATTGCTGTGTACTCATTGTGTAAATTTATTGCTGTAGCAAAAGTATTGTTTTGTGGTTTTGTTTTTCTGTTCACTGACCTGTGCTATGTAGTGTACAGTGAGGTGATAGAATGGAAGAAGGTGGTGGAATTTATGTAGATCTGCAGGGTGAGCCAGATTCGAATGCGGCCATGATGGCTATATTGCAGAAATTGCAACAAGAATTAGCTGAGATAAAAAGCCAGAATGACAGATTGTCATTAGCCAGTGAGGAGCAGGAAAGGCTCATCAGAGAATTAACCTCACGGAACAGCCAAGAAGGCGAAGGTTCCAGGAAGAGGAAAACTGATGATTTTGATGAGGAAGATGCTATTCGACATCAGAATAAGCAGAAAAATGAATTACAAGGGGAATTCCGGAAAATCAAACCTCCTTCCTATGATGGGGAAAAGGAGGAGGATGCTAGTGGAATCATTTAGAAAAATTACTGTCTAAATAACTAGTAATGTGAGGGATTTTGGTTCTGGACATGGGACAAAACCCCAACCCAGTACATGACGTCTTTTCTAACTACTCTATACATGGATGAGACTGTGAGGTGGTCCAGACACTGAGAAATAAACTTGGTAAAATAGAATAGATAGAAATATATGTACAGTAAGCAATGAAACAAAGATTGGAAATTTAACCTACTGTAAACAGTAATAGATATTTCCTAGTAAATAGGGTTAAGACCCAAATATCAAGCATATTTGTATATTTTTAATTCATATGAACTGAGGAAAGTAAAAAAATCAAATAATGATGCAAAAAAAAACTTTATATCCCATTAAATGATGAATAAACCACTATGTGTAAACTTTTTACATATATTCCAAATGAAAAAAAAATTGTTCCAAAAGTAATCTTTACAATATTCGACTATGTTGAATAAAAACTAATTAATAAGCGGTGAACCTTTCATAATAAGACATGGTGAAATGTTACAACAAATAAGAGTCCGAGAGGGAAGGATTATCTGAGGCCCAAGGGTTCTAGCTGGAATCTTGTCTTTTACATTTTACATTATATATAAACTGAATTAAAAACCTAAATAATGTTCACAATCTATTTCATAAACAAAACTGAGAATTGGGTTTCTAAACCCTAGAAATTTCTAGAGGAATTCAGCTGAGGCAGAGAAGCTTCTAAGTCTGAGCGCAAACATTATGAGTACCTAGAGACGAGCAAGATATATTAGCCATGTTCCACAGTAAATGGAATTTTCAAAGTGTTACTTTCGAAGTAGGAGAGCTGCCAACGGTGAAATAGAAAACCTATAACAGATAGCCAAGTATAGTAAATAGTAAGGAAAATTTTTTGAAGGAGCTAAGCGTATTGTTATTCAAAAAAAAAATCTATGATAAAATGAGTCAAGGAGATCGATAGGGTTTTTACCTGTGGAAGAATTTTTTGCGACGAAAAATTAATGTTAATACAAAAACCCTTAAACAGAGAGGAACAAGGTGAATAAGGAACTCAATTTAATAGTTTAAACCCTGATAATATGTATGCATAGGAAAAGACTGTAAAAGATAGCGAAGCAAAATTATTTTCTTACCTGAGAGGCAGTGAGGAGTACAAGAACCAAAATGGCAAGAGAAACCATGACATCAGAGGTTTCATTCCTCCTATAGCACACGACGTTTTTCAAATGAGACTTAAAAGTCATCATGCTGCCAAGCCCATGGGTGCTTCACCTCCGAGGCATTCCCAAAACAGAGAAGAAGTCTTAGTAATGGCAGAGCTAAAGTTTGGAAACAAATCGCAGCAGTGATAACAATCGGAGTAGAAGAGCTAATCTCACGCACAGTGACAAAATTCTAGTAAAGGCTAGGGTTGGCAGGGATAACAAGGTAATTCCCACCTAAAATGATCACCGTTGATCACCCAGAACTCAACGATGGATATCTCAGGCGAGATCATCGAAAACAAAAATGATCATGGTTAATTCTCACATATGTCTGGGGCTTTTATTAACTCGTACCTACCGCATTTATTTGCCTTATTGTGTGAGTTGTATCTCGGTTGTATCAAGGTTAAAAATATCTTGCCATATGCGGGTTGAAAACCTTAATAAATATTAAAGCTGATGCCACTAGTTTAATACCATAGGCCTTAAGCCAAAACATATATTATGAAAATACTTTCCATGGTGGTGAATAGGATAATGTCATATGTTGGTTTTACATTAGAGTTTTTATAAGGATTGGTATAGGTTAGTAATTTTTTCTTTGGATTTTTTAAGAAGTATTTTTTTTTTTTAATCAGGTGTATGTGTATGTCACAAGTGGTATCAGAGCAGCGTTCATATGCTAGGACCCTAAGGGTCGACTAAAAATTTACGTTATGTGTCTACTGATGCATAGAATAGAAGCATAACAGGAAACATCATGAGAAGGGGATAAACGCAACAACCACCCTAAGACACCAGGAAACGTAAACACAACCAATAGTGAACCCTGAGATGTGGGTGTAGTTGAGTGTGGATCAACACAAACAAATAAGTATACTTTTGGATGAGCAACAACATTAAAACAACTTGTTGTTGAATACATTACAACAACTACAAGAAGAGATGGTGTGAGTTTGAATGGATAACGAACAATTAATGCAAGAGCAAGAAAATATACTTAAGAGCCTGTCGGATAAGAAAAATCAGGAAATGGAACACCTCAGTGTTGATAGGGACATGGAAGAAGGTGATGAGAGACACACAAGGGAACAAACCACTGACAAAGTGGAAATAAGCCCTTCTCAGCGAAGCAATAAAAATAAAAACTATAATGAAGCAGAGTGTGGCAATGTGTTAGATCAGCAAGAAGTTAAGAAGCAGAAAGTGGAACTTTAGGGTGAGTTTCGGAAAATAAAACCACCAAGATTTGATGGTGAAGCTGAGGAAGTGGCAGAGGCATGGTTGATAGACAAGAAAAAATAATTTCAGGTGAAAAAGTATAGTAGCAACCTGAAGGCTAGATTGGCCATATATCAGTTAAAGGAGAAAGCCACTCTATGGTGGGAAGAAGTAAATAATGTTCATAGCATAGAGGACCAAGATGTTACTTGGGAATTGTTCAAAAAACACTTTAAAGACAAGCATTTAACAGAACATTTCTACAATGAGAAAGCTAAAGAGTTTCATGACATGAAGGTGGGATATATGACTATGGACGAGTATATCACCAAGTTCACCTCCCTGTTACGATATGTTCCATACCTTCGAGAGGAAAAGGCTAAGGTGAAAATATTTTTGAGCATATTTCCAACACATATGAAAGAGAGAATTGAATTTGTAAATCCCAGAACCATGGATGAAGCCATTCGTAAGGCAAGAATATACTATCAGCAATCCAAGGCTAAAGGGGAAGTTGGAAAAATTTTGCAGCCAAGAAAAGGACAGAAGAGCAGCTCAAATTTCAAAGGAGCCAAGAGCAATAACTTTAAGAATTCTGTGTGAAATTCACTCAATAAATTTTTTTCCAGAAATCATCAAAGAACCTACTGGCCAGCAGAAGAGAAGGCTACAAAGGCATCTAGAAAACTTGAGCAAGGGCAGGTGAAAAGGCCACCTCTACGCTATTGGGGGTGTGGTGAGGCACACTATTATAAAAACTACCCACAATGAGAAAGAAATGACACAGTTTCAAACCTGCAAGAGGTGTCTACAGTAGGTGACGTGGCACGAAACATTCCTCGTATCAACATGGCATTGGATGATCGACATGCACATTATCAACCAACAATGATTGAGTTGGAAGGTAAATTACTGTCTAAATATATTTCTATTTTGGTAGACCTAGGTGAAAGTCTAGGTTATGTTAGTACCAAAATAGTGGAAATTTGTAAATTAAAAGAGAATAAATTCAAAAATCCTTGGCTGGTACACCTAGCCACAAGAGAAAAAAGAAAGGTAACTGTCGAAATTCCAAAATGTACCTTGGAAATTTCATAACAACAGTTAAACGTAGACTTGAACATACTAGACAGAACACGAAAGGAGATTCAGGGAATCAAGAAGCCACTACAGCTACGTCCAATTACAAAATCCCAAATGAATAAATGTATGAGGGAGGGATGTCAAATATATGTTATCCAGGTGATATATGCTAATTCCAAGGAAAAATCACCTATGATGGAAAACATAACAGTGGTACAAGAATTCATGGATGTTTTTCCAGAAACTATTCTTGGATTACCACCAAGACGAGATATCGATTTTACGATTGAGTTAATGCCAGGAGCATCACCTGTATCAAGGTCTCCTTACAGAATGAGTGTTCCAGAATTAACTGAATTAAAAATGTAGTTACATGAACTGCTTGACAAAGGTTATATTCGTCTAATTTTGTCCCCTTGGGGAGCACCAGTGTTGTTCATAAATAATAAGGACGGAACCATGCAAATGTGCATGGAATATAAACATCTCAACAAGTTAAAAAACAAGAATAAATATCCTTTACCAAGTATTGATGATCTGCTTGATCAGGAGAAGGGGCCATATTTTTTTCTAAAATAGACTTAAGATCTTGTTATCATCATATCCGAATCAAAGACAAAGACATTTACAAGACTTCTTTCCATACTAGGTACGACCATTATGAATTTGTGGTGTTACCCTTCGGGTTAACAAATTCACCAACAACCTTTATGAGGTTAATGCATAGTATATTTCATCCTTTCCAGGATAATTTTGTACTTATATTCATAGATTGCACTTTCATCTATTCAAAAAACCATTAAGAGCATAGGGAGCATTTAAGAATTGTGCTGGAAATGCTAAGAAAACACCAATTGTACGATAAGTTCAAAAGATGTGATTTCTTTAAAACAGAAATCCAGTACTTAGGCCATGTCATTTCAGAAAAAGGGATGGATGTTGATCCATATAAAATCAAGACAATCATGGAATGGCGAGTACCCCAGAATGTGGCAGATATTCAATCCTTTATGCGATTAGCTGGGTACTATCGAAGATTTATTGAGGGATTTTCCATAATTTCTTTTCCCATTACCTCATTGTAGAGAAAAGGAAAATTATTTAAGTTGATTTTTGAGTGTCAGAATAGTTTTGATAAATTGAAGAAGCTTTTAACCACTACACTGATGTTGAGGTTAGCTAACCCCAACGAATAATTTGAAGTTTTCATAGATGCAAGTAAAGAGGGTGTTGGGGAAGTCTTATCTCAAGAAGGCAAAATAGTGGATTTTGAGTCAAGAAAGCTGAAGGAACATGAACAAATATATTCAACCTATGATTTGGAGTTAACAGCAGTAGTACATGCGCTTTGGGTATGGAGACACTACTTGCTGGGTAAAAATTTTGTGCTAAAAGCAGATCATAGCAGCTTCACTAGTTATTTCAAGCAAGATGATTTAAACTCCAGACAGCCAAGATGAAATTCCTTTCTAAGTGAGTTTGATATGGACATCCAGGACGTGAAAGGTAAGGAAAACCGGGTGGTTGATGCTTTAAGTAGGAAGCTGTATTATGTTTATGAGCTTTATTACAATCAACTTGAAAGTAAATTCTTAGATCAAGTAAAATAAGAAGCACAAAAAGATTCAGAATATCAATTCCTACAATAGAAAATGGAAGAGACCAGAAATCAAGGAAGTACTTCTGAATATGGAGTGAATAATGATCAGATGCTAACCTTTAGAGGAAAGGTGTATGTACCAAACCGTGTGGCCATAAAGGAGCTAATAATGGATGAATACCATTGTAGCAATTATGTAGGTCACCCAAGATACCAGAAAATGTTGACTACTATTATAAAAGTATATTTCTGGCCTGGTATGCGCAAAAATTTTATTGAGTATTTAAATAAATTTTTGGAGTGTCAGCAGGTGAAGGTGGAGCATCAACATCCTGCGGGATTATTGCATCCCATACTGGTACCTGAATGGAAATGGGAGGTTATATCCTTGGACTTCATTACAGGTTTACCATGGTCGAAGAAGCACAATGACTCCATCATGTTGGTAGATGAAAGATTGAGTAAATCTGTGCATTTATACTTGTATAGTCTACTTACAAGACTGTACAAATAGCATACATTTTTATGAGAGAAATATTCAGATTACATGGCATTTCAAAAACTGTTATTTCAAACAAAGATGTTAAGTTCACTTCTACATTTTGGAAAAATATGTTTACAGGTCTTGGGAACCAAATAAACTTTAGCACTACTTATCATCCCTAGAAATATGGTCAAACAGAGTAGGTTAACCAAGTTTTGGAAGACATGTTGCGCATGTACATGATGCAGCAAACAAACAAATGGGAAGAGTACTTGCATCTTGTTGAATTTTATTACAACAATGGTTATTAGGAGTCCCTTAAAATGAGTCCATTCAAAGCCCTATCTGGAAGGAAATGCCGCACGCCCATAAATTGGAGCAGCCCCGAAACAAAATTAATGTTGGGACCAGAAATTCTTTCTAAAATGGAATCAGATGTAAAGAAGATAAGACGAAATTTTAAGGCTACACAATATCGACAGAAGATATATGTATATAAGAAGAGGACTTATCAGGAATTTGAAGTGGGAGAACATGTGTATGTGAGGATCAAACAGAAGAGGAGTACCTTGTGGTGGACCTCTTGTGCCAAGTTGGCTCCCAAGTTCTGTGGACCCTTCCAAATATTGGAAAGGGTAGGATCTGTGGCCTATCAGCTACCTTTACTTAGTCACATCCAAGTACACAATGTGTTTCATGTGTCCCTGTTGAAGTGTTATGTGCATGATTCGAAGCATGTAATTCATTGGCAGAATATACAGGTAGGCTAGAATTAAAAATCCTAACCTGAAATATGATTTATGTATGAGAATTTGATAAGGAACTTTGTTGTTTGTAGGTAGAGCCGGACGACGAGTTTCTTTTTGATATGTAACACATACTTGACCGAAGAGAAATTATGCTTCAAAAGCGAGTCATCATCCAGGTTAAAGTGTAGTGGAAGCACTTCGGCCCAGATGAGGCTACTTGGGAGGACGAAGTGTTTGTGCACGAGGCATACCCAGAGTTATTTGTTGAGCGGGAGTAAAACAACGAGGATGGTGTTACTTCTAGGGGGTAGTTGTGATAGTTGCGTTTACTATTAACTAGTTTTTAACTAGTTAAATGACTTATTATTGTTTAAGAAAAAGATGAGACAATTAATATTTTGCCAGAAAAGTTATTTTTTATTTCAATTGTGAATAATAAAATTAGTTATGGAAAGTAAAAGTAAAAGGATGATGGTAAATGTTTTCCAAGAACTGAAAGGTGGTTGGACATTTTGAATAGCTACCTGCTCCTGTAGGGATAAGAGACTCATCCCAATGAGGAATGGGGGTTTTGTTGATGGGCTAAGAAAGGAGTGAGGATTTTCCTGAGCTGGTAGAGACGAGTGGAAATCACTCATTATTGTCCTGAATTTTTTTGGCACTGACTGGACTGAGAGTATTGAGGTCACAGCAGAAAACTCTACTGTCAACCTGTACCTCTTTAAGAGTGGAGCACATGGGCAAGAAGAGGGCGTGATTTCCTCTCTTGAAGGTTGGGTGGACAACAATAGCAAAATACTCTTTCAGATAAGTGTCTGTTATTTTAGAGCTATTTGGATAGGATGGTTGTTTACAAGATTTCCGAATACACTCTATTTATTATTTAAATTTCAAAGGAAAATTGCTTATCTCTTGAAATATTTTCTTTCTTGATGGAAAATGACAAGTGGTGAAATATAATAACTTCACAAAATATTTTCATACTCTCTGCTTACATCTATATTATGCTGTAGAATATTTCTGTTGAAAATCCTATGGGAGAAATAAATATTATTTGTGAGTTATTTGAAGTTACAACACTTAAATATCAAAAGACAATATCAGTACCAAGAAAACTTATAGAACTAAAAAAAGTAAGTTTCTTTTAGAAAAGAGTTATTTATCTATCAAGCAGTAAACAAAATTTATGAAATAAAGAGACGAAATGATTGAGTAAAACTCTTAAATTTATAAACTATCGTGACTGACAAGTGGAATCATTTAGAAAAATTATTGTCTAAATAACTAGTAATGTTAGGGATTTTGGTTTTATGCACGGGATGAAACCCTAGCCTAGTAAATGATGCCTTCTCTAACTATTCTATACACAGACGAGACTATGAGGTGGTCCAGACACAAAGACCTAAACTTGGTAAAAGAGAATAGATAGAAATATGAACTGTAATCAATGAAACAAAGATTGGAAATTTAACCTATTGTAAACAGTAGTATATATTTCCTATTAAATAGGGTTAAGAGCCAAATATCGAGCATATTTATATACTTTCAATTCATACAAACCCAAGAAAGTAAAAAAATCGAAGAGTGATGCAAAATAAAAATTTATATTCCATTAAACAGTAAATAAGCCACTTTGTGTAAACTTTTTACATATATTCCAAATGCAAGAAAAAATTGTTCCAAAAGTAATCTTTGCAACATTCGACTGTGCTGAATTACAAACTAAGTAATAAGCAGTGAACCTTTCATAATAAACATGGTGAAATCTTACAGAAAATAAGAGTACGAGAGGGAAGGATTATCTGACGCCCAAGGGTTCTGGTCAGAATCATATTTATTACATTTTACATTATATATAAACTGAATTAAAAACATAAATAGTATCGAGAGTCTATTTCATACACAGAACTGAGAATTGGGTTTCTAAACCCCAGAAATTGCTAGAAGAATTCACCTAAGGCAGAGAAGCTTCTGAGTCTGAGCGCAAACATTATGAGTACCTGAAGATGAGAGAGATATGTTAGCCATGTGTCATAGTAAATGGAATTTTCAATGTGTTATTTGAGAAGCAGGAGAGCCACCAACGATGAAATAGAAAACCTGTAATAGATAGCCAAGTACAGTAAAAAATAAGGAAAAAATTTCCAAGGAGCTAAGAATGCTGCTATTCAAACAAATAAATCTGTGATAAAATGATTAAAGGAGATTGATAGGATTTTTACCCATTGAAGAAGTTTTCACCACATTGAATTAATATTCATACTAAAACCCTTAAACACCGAGGAATAAGGTGAATAAGGAAATCGATTTAATATTTTAAACACTCAGAATATGTATGCATAGGAAAAGACTATAAAAGCCAGGGAAGTGGAATTATTTTCTTACCTGAGAGGCGGTGAGGAGTGCATGAACCGAAATGACAAGAGAAACCATGACATCGGAGGTCTCATTGCTCCTATAGCACACGACGTTCTGCAAATGAGACTTAAAAATCATCATGTTGCCAAGCCGATGGGCGCTTCACCTTTGAGGCATTTCCAAAACAGATAGGAAGTCTTAGTAACGACAGAGCCAGATTTTGGAAACAAATCATAGCAGTGATAACACCTAGAGCGAAAGAGATAATCTCACACAGTGTGACAAAATGTCGGTAAAGCCTAGGGTTGGCGGGGATAACAAGGTAATTCTCACCTAAAAAAATCATCGTTGATCACCGAAAACTCAACGGTGGAGATCTTAGGTGAGATCATCGAAAACGCAAACGATCATGGTGAATCTCACATCTGTCTAGGGGTTTTAATAACTCGTACCTGCCGCATTTATTTGCCTTGACGTGCCAGTTGTATCTTGGTTGTATCATGGTTAAAAATATATTGCCATATGCAGGTTGAAAAGCTTAAGCAATAGTTGATGCCGCTGGTTGAATACCATAAGCCTTAAACCAAAACATATATTATGCCAAGACTTTCCATATTGGGCAATAGGATAATGTCATATGCTGGTTTAAGATTAGAGATTTTATAAAGATTGGTATAGGTTAGTAAGTTTTGCTTTGGATTTTGTATGAAGTAATTTTTTTTTTTTAATTAGGTGTATGTGTATGTCACAAGATCTAATAATAATACGCATTTTAACATTTCATTTTAATAAATATGATATTTTATTTTATTTTTTCATATAATTTTTTTTATTTTATATGTAAATTATATTTTACTTTTAAATATAATTATTAAGAAATATTCAAAATTTTATGTAATAACTAATATTATATTAATATACAAAACAATGTGAATATAATAAATATAATTATATAATTATAAAGTAATAGAGCTATGACAAAGACTATCATAAATGTCATTATCACTGAATTATACTAGTTATTTTTCACTTACTCAATATATTTTGATCCTTCATGGATTACATGTATTACATGCATTAATAGTAGTTGCGTTAAGAATGGCATAAAACTTCATTCACTATATTATTATTATTATTATTATATTTCTTTTCCCACCATATTACTATTTGTTAATATTGCTTTATTTCTTAATTAGGCCGATAGGGTTAATCCCTGTTGGAATTGGCTACTTGAATGATTTTTTACCCCCTGTGGAATTGGCTACTTCAACGATTTTATTAATTCATTTTTTTATGAAATGGTGTAAAATTTAAGATGCCAGTATAATCTCATCAAGCACATCAATGGATGAAATTCACACCACTAACTTTCTTGCATATCTAAATCATGGATGAAATTCACACCACTAACTTTCTTGCATATCTAAATCATATGTTTAAACCTTGCTTAAATTATTTTTTTACAAAACACTAACTTTCTTGCATATCTAAATCATATGTTTAAACCATGCATAAATTATTTTTTTACAAAACACCATTAAAAATTTATTATACAAGTTATTTCTCACCACTTATAAAGATTAGAGATATGGAATTAAAAATATAAATGTTAAAAATTACATTATCGAACATGGTTGCATTTAAGTAGGTTACATTTTGAAATTTGTGCCTTCCAAAAAACCTAATAGAGAAAATATATGTCCTCTATTCATTGGATTTCGTTGATTGTAGTTTTATTAAACTAGCAAAATATTCATGGGCTTTAATTGATTGCAGTTTTATCAAACTCACAAAATATTAACATGGTCGGTTGTATAGAAGAAATATGATTTATATATTTTAGGTTTTCAATTTTAATAAGGTTTATATAATATTAAGTTTTAGTTTTGTAAAACTAATATATAATATTATATTATATTTTAATATTAAATTTAATATAAAGAATTGATTTATTTTAATAATTTAAATGTCTCATTTTTCATAAGTTTCTTTGGTTTCTTCAAACTCTAAGTTCTTCTTTTTTTAAACTAAGTTTTGAAAATATTTATTAATTTACAATTAATAAAATTATATATATATATATATATATATATATATATATATATATATATATATATATATAAAAGAAAGAAATCATCATGAAATTATTTAATAAAATACTCGGCAATAGGATTCTTTGTAGAAATTAAAACAATGTATTGCTCTCATGCCCTTTTCATCTCGCATTGAATTCATTTTCAACATGCTGAAGATTCTAATTGTGATAATCAATAATACTGAAAATTTTAAAGAAAATATTAAAACTGTCTCCGTAGAAATTAAAACAACTTATTGTTCTCATGCCCTTTCATCTAGGCATTGAATTCACTTCCAAAATGCTAGAAGATTCGCATTGTATAATCAATAACACTGAAAAATTTAAAGAAAATATTAAACAATCTCAGAGAAATTAAAACAGCTTATTGCTCTCAAGCCCTTTCATCTAGGCATTGAATTCATTTCCAACATGCTAGAAGATTCACATTGTATACTATTAAACAATTCCACATTAGATTAACAATTGGATTTTAAATTCTGATAATTTACTATACCATTTACCAAATTTAATCAGATGAATAGAAAAAATATTGAAACTTAGACATTGAAAAATTTGTGAACTTCAAAAAAGAAACAACTAAATGAAGTGACGTTTAAAGCACTCATTCATAAAGATTTGTTTAGAATCTATGGATAAAGGATTTTAATCTCTGTCTCAAAATTCATTTACCAAGTAGAAAATGAGTATGGTCAACCATCATATTTTGTTTTCTTTAAAATAACGTCAATCACCAATATTATAATAATATTTCAGTTTATATTAATATTATAATAATATAATAATACATATTAGGTTTTAACATTAGTTTTTAAAATTTAATTTTAATATTATGTTTTAATATTAATATAGTTTCCTTGTTATCTATGAAATGATTGAATCTTTACATTTTTTATTTCTATGATAAAAACTTAAATTATTTAACTATAAAGAAATTGAATATCCAATCATAATTGAGAGATAGTTTTTTGAAATGTAATCAATAATGGTAGAGAATAATATATTCATCAATTTCAACATAGCATAAACCCTTTTATAGCTCTTAGTAAATAAGATATGCATAAAGGAAGAGATTAGGCACATAAATGATATGAAATAAACTTTAGTAAATATCTGATACAACCATATTGTCCATCAATCACAAATAATTCAGTTTATAATAATATAATATTAGTTTTTAATATAAAATTTGAAGTTCTAATATTAAGTTTTATTTTTAGCATCACATCTAATAATAATACTCATTTTTACATTTAAGTTTTAGTAAATATAATATTTTATTTTAATTTTTCACAGAAATTTTATTATGTTATATGTAAATTATATCTTACTTTTAATTATAACTATTAAGATATATTGAAATGGCTTGAAACTTCATCCACTATATTATTATTATTATTATTATTTATATTGCTTTTCCCACTAGATTTTATTGGTTAATATTTCTTTATTTTCTAATTAAGCTGATAGTATTAACATGTTGGAATTGAATATTTTAATGGTTTTCTTAATTAATTTTTTTGATGGGATGGTGTAAACTTCAAGATGCTTCTCATCATTGCCACCACATCAATGGATGAAATTTACTGTACAAGTTATTTGTCACCATGTATGAATATTAGAGACATGGAATTAAAAATATGAGATATGGACTTAAAAATATGAATGTTAAAAATTACATTATTGAAAGTGGCTGCTTTGAAATGTTACATTCTGGTAGGTTACATTTTAAAATTTATGCCTTTCAAAAATCCTAATGGACCAAATATATGTCCTCTATTAATTAACTTTGATTGATTGCATTTTTATCAAATTTGAAAAATATTAATATTGTTGGTTTTAAAGAAGAAATATAATTAATATATTTTAGGTTATAAATTTTAAAATAGTTTATATAATATTAAGTTTTAGTTTTGTAAAAATAATATATAGTATTATGTTATATTTTAATATTAAATTTAATATAAAATATAGGTTTATTATAGTATTTTAAATGCCCCATTTTTTCTTAAGTTTCTTGCATATTCAAAAACTAAGTTCTCTTTTCTTAAACCAATTTTTGAAAATAATTATTTGATTCAAAATTAATAAGCTTATATATATGTATATATAAAAGCAAACAATCATCATGAAATTTTTTAATAAAATACTCAACACTTGATTATGAAACAATTTTTGTAGAAATTAAAACAATGTAATGACCTTTCATGTAAACACTGAATTCATTTTCAAAATGCTAGAATGCTCACATTGCATAATCTATAATACTAGAAACTTTTAAACAAAAAATTAAATAATTCCATATTAGATTAACAATACGGCTTTTAATTCTACTAATTTAGTATGTCATTTGCCAAATTTAATGTGATGAAAAAAAAAATATTGAAACTTTTTTTTTGTAAGTTAGGCTAAGCTATATTAGATTATAAAAGAAACTTTACATAGGCATTGCACTGAGATGGAAAGGGATTCTTAGCCAATCCCAACCTTGATGGATTTCAAAAATAAGCAGGTTTGGGGCTGCTTCCTGGGAGGAAACCATCCCCTTAATAGAGTCAAAGAGCCATCATTTACAAAATATTCTGTAACACCTATAAAAAAAAATAACTGTAGTATGTCCTGAGTTGACAAAAAATAGAGAGGAACTGAGCTACTGTGCAGTCATGGTGTTCCTTCATCATCCTTGTTGTGGGGTCCTCCTCCTCAATAAGGCATCCATATTCATGCGCAATGTCCTATTCTTCAGCAGTTGGCTCACGTGGGGGATTTTAGGGGGTTGCGCGAATGATTGGAGCAATAGGGGCCTCTGCATCTAGAACTCTGGTCCAGACACCATCCAAATGCATGGTCCAAACTTCTATATCCTCCTCCACTAGCTTGTGAACATGAAGTGTCTCGATTTTCCGAAGAGTAGGCAACTCAGAGTGCGCAATGGCAGAATTCCTCGATCCTCTTCTACCCCTTGCTTTATCCAGAGTTCATAAAATGTCTTCATGGGCGTAGTCAGGCATTTGAGTAGCCTCCCTATCGTGGCTACATGAAGAGGAACCCTCAATGGATTCCAGATGTTGATCTTGACCATGGTGATAGCGCCCCGCGAACGCACCTCTTTGGCTACCCCTAATGGTCTTTTGGTGTTGATGCGAGGCCATGGGGAAGATGTTGAGAAAAGTAGTGAGATGTGTAGTTGGAGTATGCGTAGCATAGGTACGTGAACGAGGGGTGCACAACAATGGGAATCCACCACAGATAGTGCACATCGGGGATAGGCACAAGATGAGGGGCTTTCCATATTGAGGCACACAACAGGAGGCACACAACTAGAAGGAGTTTGTAGGGAGGATCACCTCCAAGGGGCATGCGATAAGGGGCGTGCAACCGGGGGAGTGCACAACAAGGGGAGCGCATAGGGGAGCTGGAGCAGCGGCATGATGGAAAAGGAAATAATAGAAATGGAAGAAGAGATCGGTTAGGGTGGAAAAGTGATGGTGGAATGAGGAGTTTCATGGCCTTTCGAAGACTTGTGGCACGAGCGCAAATGTGGGGAGGGGATGTGGCATGCTCGTAGATATGATGAGGGATATGCCAGGTGAGACTGCATGTGATTCAAACCATGGCTGGAGATAAGGTGCAATAGAGCACCATTAATAATGATTGTTGAATTGAGTTTCCACATCTGGTTGGAGTAGGCATTGTAGGGCGATGTTAGCCTGAGCATGGGAGGATCTGTCCTCGTATGATCAGAGCGTTTCACCTGCATCAGGGGGAATTCGATCCTTTTAGAGGATAAAGTGGCATTTATTGTGCAGGATTTCATCCTAAATCTGAGAAAAAATAGAATGGTAGAGTGTTGAGTGGATATCCACTCCTTTGTTGGCCAAGAGATATGCTACGGTGTTTTCCTTTCTGCACAAATGGTGGAATGTAATGGTGTTGTGATGCTGCAACAACTGTTCTAGGTGATTAAGTGAGTTTTATAGCCTCTAGCTGGTAGAGGCGTTTGTGGAAGAAGTGCCAAGGAGGATACAGGTGAGCGCATGGATGATGAGTTTTGAATCTCCTTCCATCTCCAATGGGAAAAATTAAGCTCAGTGGCTATGGAGATACCCTGTATAAGTCCCTCTAGCTCCACAGAGTTGTTGTTGTCCCACCCTAGGTTTCCATAATAGGCATGTAGGGGATTTTCACTAGAGTCTCTAAAGATGCCCCCAAATCCGGCTTCCCCTGGGTTTCCTTTGGAGGCTCCATCTAAGTTGCATTTGAAAAATTTGGCTAGGGCGGGGGGAGATTCCAGTGTTGTAGATCCTACCTGATCTCGAGAGGGGGGGGGGGGTGGAGGGTTTCTCCATGGGGGGGGCGCAATACTTATATGAAAATTGTTTAAAAATTTGCATTTTGCTGGGGTTTTTGTGAGAGTCTCCTTCCCCGAGTGGGCCATGGAAAGAGTTTCTTCTAAGTTGTTGTGTGTATTGGCCCAAATTTGCTCTTGATTTGAATAAGTGTCTTTAAATATA
The DNA here is from genome assembly GCA_034641835.2 of Pinus albicaulis. Taxonomy (NCBI): domain Eukaryota; kingdom Viridiplantae; phylum Streptophyta; class Pinopsida; order Pinales; family Pinaceae; genus Pinus; species Pinus albicaulis. The sequence goes on along the minus strand of CM076575.1, from coordinate 1,606,045,419 downwards.
ATTCTATTTCATTTTTTCCAAAGGTTGTAAATGAGTAGGCCTGGAATGAGTTGGCAGAGACAATTTAGGATATTGCTGGAATAGGGATTATCCTGCCACCTGCTAATGGTATTGGTGATTTTTCCCCTATATCGATTGGATATTATGGAAAGTATGTCAATCATGTCCCATAAAGTGTTGGATATGGTACAGAGGTTCAGGAGGTGATCGATGGTTTCGAAGTCATTATGACATAGAGGGCACCTCAAAAAACCCATAAAGCCTCATTTCATAAGATTATCTCATGTGGGGATACGTCTTTTACTTATCATCCATAAATATGTAGCTACTTTGGGCCAAATATTGGTTGTTCATATCTTCTTCAATAGCTGAGCTGTGGGGCCTAGTTTCGATGACTGAATGAGATGGTATGCTTCCTTAGTTGTGTAATTACCACTAGGAGTATGGCCCCATCAGAGATTGTCTGGCCTTTGTGAGTTTTGATTCTTCTTTTTGTTAATTAATCCCAAATATCTTTTTGTTGTTCATTGTTCCAGTCTGCATACCATATATTTGTATGGAGCCAATCCTTGTAACCTTGATTTGTTTCATTAGTTTAGAAATTTTGGACACAATTTTGTTCTCTTTCCTGTAAGACTGTGCACCAGATGGGGCAAGGGAAGATTGGGGATAGAATAGGCATTTACTGCCATGAATCCTCCCATAACTGATCTTGAGTTCCATCGCATAGTTCCCAGAATCTGTGGGTTTGGATCACATGTTTTTTCTGATTGGCTGCATTCCATATTTGGGATCCTCCAAGAGCAATATTGAATATGATTAGTTCCTCCTTGGGATAATTTCTGGCATATTTGGCTTCCCATAAGGTCGCCCACGGTATATGTGGTTTGGATACCCATTTCCACCATATAATGGCTCCCATGATATTATTTCTATGCTCTGGATCTCTTAGACTAAGTACTCCCTGATTTTTCGGCTTACATAATTCTTTCCATTTAACTCGCACACATTTGTGCTTTTCTTTGGATCCCCCCCAGAGGAAAGTTCATTGAAGGTTGTTGATTTATTTGAGGACCCATTTTTGTGCAGTTAGAATGGAAAAGAGGTATATGGGCAGAGATTGAAGAAAAAATTTGATGAGAACCAGGCGTCCGATGATTTGGAGAGAGCAATGGGTCCAAGTGGATAGTTTAGTCTCCATTTTGTCCAACATCTCTCGCTAGGAATATTGTTTGATGGCTGATTCCTTGAGAGGAGCTCTCAAATATTTGGATGGAAGAGAGGTTGTGGTGAAGACAAGGGTGATAGCTATATTGCGTTGGGTGATAGGAGGCATATTTAAAAAGAATACTTTAGAGGTTAACATTGGTTCAAGAGGCTTCAGAGAATAGTCAAGAAGGGATCTGAGTCTGCGAGCTTCTTACACAGAGGGGTGACCCATGATCATGTTGTGATCTACAAAATTTTAATGGGAGATGGGTGGAAATTGTGTAATGGAATTCCTTGAAGGTCATATGATCGGATCGAGCTCTTCATCAGGTGGCCCAAACCATCAGCCATAATAACAAAGAGAAAAGGCAAGAGAGGATCTCCTTGCCTTATACCTCTCGAGGGTTTGAAAGTTTCCAAGGGGGTGCCATTGAATATGATGGAGATGAAGGGAGAGGATATCAGGCTCATAATCCAACGAACCCAAGTTTGACTGAAGCCAAATTCTAGAAGAACTTGCTTTATGTAGTTCTAGCTAAGCTTGTCAAAGGCCTTGGAAAGCTCAATTTTGAAGAGCATGTTAGGTATTTTTGAGGTTTTTCAGGAGTGTATGACCTCATGGGTTAAAATTATTCCATCAAGGATCTTCCTGCCCTCAACATAGCATGTTTTCTATGGAAAGATGAGCATGGGAAGAAGTTGTTTCAATCTAATAGCTATAACTTTAGAGATAATTTTATAAATAACATTGCAGAGTGCTATTGGTCTGTACTTACTCAGGGAAGAAGCGTTTTCTTCCTTTGGGATGATATTGAGGAAAGTTTCATTGAGAGCTGGTTGGACCCAATGGTTATTGCGCGATTCCTCCACTATGCCCCAAAATGTCTCTTTGATAGTGTCCCAAAAGAAGTGGGAGAAGTTGGTGGCAAATACATCTGGCCCTTGAGATTTCCTTTCCTTTAATTAGAAGACCGCATGTTCAACCTTTGTCAGTGTTGTGGCTTTGAGAAACATCTTGTTATGATCCTAATTGACCAGTTTTGAAATATTCTGTGTGATTTTATTAATGGACTCATGTCCTATGTATTGGATTCTCTGAGGATGCCCTTGAAGTGGTTGCGTAGTTCCTCTGTGATGTCCTCAGGTTTTTCCATACGATCTCCATTTTCATTCTAGAGGACTGTGATTCTATTGTGCATCCTATGATGGATTGTGGAGTGATGAAATAATTTTGTGTTCTGTTATCCTTCCTTGAGCCATCATATCTGATATTTTTGTTTCCATAGGATTTATTCTTGACTTATTATTTCTTCAATTTGGGTTGTTAGTATTTTTTCCTTGGTCTCTCAGTCTGCTAACCTTCCTTCTAAGATGATTTTTTGTTCGAGTTGTTGCATTTTCATTTCCAAATATTTTTGTTCTTTGAAGATGTTGCTGAAGGTGGTTTTGTTCCACAGTTTCAGTTTTCCTTTCAACATCTTCAATTTCTGCTGGAACTAATACATTTTTTTTCCCAAGTGTGGATTTAGGGAAGCCCACCATTCTAAGATAAGGTCTTTGAACCCTGGATTCTTAAGCCAAAATTGTTCAAAGAAAAAAGGTTTGTGTGTGGCAGTACCAGGCCTGAGCCATTAGAGCTAGATCGGCCAATGATCTAAACCAGAAGTCAAGATGATGGTGGCTGTGAGCTCTCCTCCTAGGTGGATGAAGTCTTCCATGATAAGGAAGTAGTCCAACCTTGATGAAATTTTATGGGATCCTCCCCTCCAATTGTTCCAAGTAAAAATGGCATTGGATGTTTGAAGATCTATTAGATGATTGCCGTGGATGAAGTCCTTAAATTTTTTGTTGTCCAAGTCAAGATGGGTTCTTCCTCCTTTTTTCTCCTAAAGGGTTGGGATAATGTTAAAGTCTCATCCAACTAGCTAGAGAGGGTGACTTCACTGGTTTTTGATATCTGCTATGTTATTTATAAGCTTAGGTTTTTTTTGTACTAACTATGTGAAGTACACATTCCTGACATGCCCATGAATGTTGGTTCCAATCAAGTGGAACGAAACTTGAATGAAGAATCATTGTTCCTGAATGTTCTCTAGGGTGATAAAGTGAGTGTTCAAAATGATTTCTAGGCCTTCAAAAGCTCCACTTGCATTGGCAGCTAGTGTGTTGCAGCCTTTGCAAAGTATTTTAAATATTTTGTGCAGTGTAGAGCTAGAACATTTGGTTTATTGCACAAAGAAGATCATGGGGTTTTCCTGGGTAATTGTTTTCTTGATTAACATGTGATTGGAGGGACTATTTAGGCCTCTGATATTCCATGAGGTGATATTCATTGAGGGGTGTTGGGAACTATAGAGTATAACCTTGTTAACTTGGGATATCACCCTGATTCTACTAGCTCTTGGCCTAGGATGACCAGTTGGTGCATATTGGTTCTTCTTCCTCGTTTTCAGGATTCTTTCAAAATGAGTTTAGTGTTGAAGAGTGTACCTCCTTGAGTGCCAAGGGAGGGTATCTTTTGAGCTCTAAGGTGAACTTCCTCAAATTTTTATATTTGTTGTTGTGGAATTGAGAGAAATTCTTTCAGTTTGCATGCATCTTCTAGCCCCATGATATTGAGGTCCCTGTAGACAATTCTCTCTCATTCCTCTTCCATTTATTTAGGAATTGATTGTGATTTTTATTTTTTCTAAAATTTCTATTGAGTGCAGTGTGGAATGGGGTTTCAGGAAGGCTTCCAGATGGATTTTGGTTTTTTGGGTCTCTAAAGTCTGGGTCTTCTCCTGTAGGGGTCGATATGAGTCTCTTGGTTTATTGTTCTCATTCTCATTCAGTTGAGCTAGAGCATTAAATATGTTGCTTGTTATTGGGGTTCTTTTTCTCTAGTTGATATTTGAATTCCTGGTGTGCCTTTTCCTTCCAGTGGCTTTCGTGAACCCTTTGGTATCTTTGTGTGTGGAGTCATTGGTCAGAGTAGGTCTTTGATTTAGGGGCCAGTCTCTGAATAGGAGCTCGAACTGGTGGCATTTCCTACATCTAAATGGTACATGTTCATAATCTGTTTTTTGGATCCATTCATATTCATCCTGAATCAGGCTTACCTCATCAGGGAGAGACTTTGTGATGTTCATGTGTAAACATATCCTTGCATAGGCTACATGCCTTTTGATCTTTGTCTCTTCCATTATTTTTATGAATTCTCCCAGAGATTTGTTGATGTCGTGAAGGGTTAGCTCATCCCAATAGTCCCGAGGTAGGGTGTAAGCTTGACCCAAACTGGAGCCCTACTGAAATCATGTTTGTCTGGGTTGAAGCATGTGATCCAGTTGCACAAGTATAGGCTTACAGAGTTAAAGAAATATGGCCCTCCATCCAGGATTATGTTTTTGTCTTCAGTGGAAGTGAATATCACGTTGCATAATCCCTTGACACATAGTTGTATATCGGTATGGCCCTTAGGCTTCCATTTGGAGGCAATCCATCCCAGAAGAGTTTCTTCTATGGGCCAGAAACCCATAAACTTGCCTATGAGTGCATGGTCCTTTATGTATTGGATTTTTACGTTAATTCGATGAGTCAGGAGCTCGATTGTGGTTCTTACAGTGGCTTTGGGAATCCATGTGGAGGATGTGACCTTTGATGCTTCTTCATCGGCTTCTTTTGGCGATTTCCCTGTGGGTGACATGCCAGTTGGGTCAAGGGGCGATGCAGAGTTTTGCTGACAGTCGCTGTCAGCCCATGTCATCATTCTGTTAGAATGCGAACGAGAAGAGGGGGGAACCATAGTCCCCCCACTGTTGTCTGTCATGTATGTACTTTCCTACACTCCAGAAGAGGAAAATGGCCCCAAGGCTGGGGTAGAAGGACTGCCAAGGAAAAAATGCTCAAAACCTACCAAACCCTAATTCATGGTGGTGGTGTTCCTTCAGCTCAGATGGAAAACCCACTTCTTCATGTCTTCCTTTCATATTGAAACTTATTCACTAAGGAATTTGTGAATTTCAAAAAATCAATCATTCATAAATATTTATTTAGAATATATGGATAAAGTATTTGAATCTATGTCTTACGGTCATTTACCAAGTAGAAAGTGAGTGTGGTAAGCCATCATATTTTATTTTTCTTTAAAATTGCCTCAATCACAAATATTATAATAATATATATTATAATAACACATATTAGATTTTAACAATAGATTTTAAATATGACTTTTAATATTATTTTTTAATATTAATATGTTTTCCTTCTTATTTATGAAATGATTTAATCCTTACATTTTTTATTTCTATAATTATTTAAGTATAAAGAAATTGAATATCCAAGAATAATTGAGAAATAATTTTTTGAAATTTAATAAATAATAATAGACAACAAGAAATTCAACAATTTCAACACAACATAAACCCTTTTACTACTTTTATTAAATACTATATGCACAAAGAAAAAGATGAACCACATAAATGATATACAATAAACATTATTCAAGTCCCAAACAAATATGTGATACAACCATATTATCCATCAATCACAAATAATTCATTTATAACAATAAAATATTAGATTTTAATGTTAAATTTTAATTTCTAATATTAAGTTTTACTTTTAGAATTATATCTAATAATAATACTCATTTTTACATTTAATTTTGAATAAATATCATATTTTAATTTATTTTTTCATATAAATTTTATTATGTTTATATATAAATTAAATTTTACTTCTAAATATAGTTATTAAAATATAATAAAACTTTTATGTAATAAGTAATATTATATTAATATACAAAGTAATGTTATTATAATAAATATAATTGTATAAATATAAAATAATAACGCTATGACCAAGATCATCATAAAAGTCATCATAACATAACTATACTAGTCAATTTTCAGTTACCGTGATCCTTCATGGATTACATGCATTAATAGTAGTTGTGTTAAGAATGACTTAAAAATTCATCCACTGTATTATTATTATTATTTTTTATATGGTTTTGTTCACTGTATTAATATCTATTAATATTTCTTTATTTTTTAATTAAGTCGATAGGTGTATCTCGTTGGAATTGTCTACTTTAATGATTTTCTTAATTAATTTTTTTGATCAGATGGTGTAAACGTTAAGATGCCAGTATATTCTCGTAGTTTCCACTAAATCAATGGATGAAATTCACACCACTAACTTTCTTGCATATCTAAATTATATGTTTAAACCTTGCTTAAATTATTCTTGCATATCTAAATCATATGTTTAAACCTTACTTAAATTATTTTTTTATAAAACACAATTAAAAATTTATTGTAAAAGTTATTTGTCGCCACCTACGAAGATTAAAGATGAAACATGGCTGCATTCAAATATTGCATTCTAGTACGTTACATTTTTAAATTGATTCCTTTCAAAAATCCTAATGGACCAAATATATGTCCTCTATTCATTGGCTTTCATTGATTGCATTTTTATCAAACTCGAAAAATATTAACATGGTTAGTTTTATATAGAAGAAATATAATTTATATATTATAGGTTTTAAATTTTAATACAGTTTATATAATATTAAGTTTTAGTTTTTTAAAAATAATATATAATATTGTATTAAATTTAATATAAACATTGGTTTATTTTAATATTTTAAATGTCTTACTTTTTCTTAATTTTTTTGCTTCTTCAAAATCTAAGTTCTTCTCTTTTCTTTAACCAAGTTTTGAATATTTAAAATTAATAAGCTTTTACATATACATACATACATACATACATACATACATACATATATATATATATAAAAGTAATCATCATGAAATTGTTTAATAAAATATTAGCCAGTCGATTATGAAATAGTCTTTGTAGAAATTAAAACAATGTAATGGCCTCATACTCTTTCATCTAAGCAGTAAATTCATTTTCAAAATGCTAGAAGATTCACATTGTATATTCAATAATATTGGAAAATTTTAAAGAAAAATTTAAACAATTCCACGTTAGATTAACAATTCGCTTTTAAATTCTATTAGTTTACTATGCCATTTGCCAAATTTTATGTGGTGAAAAAAAGATATATTAAAAATTACACTAAGGAATTTGTGAATTTGAAAAAAGCATGAACGCGGTGCATTTACCAAGTACAAACTGAGTATGGTAAACTATCATATTTTTTTTCTTATTTAAAATTATCTCAATCACAAATATTATAATAATATTTCAGTTTGTATTAATGTTATAATAATACATATTAGGTTTTAACAATAGCTTTTTAATTTTACCATTAATATTAAGTTTTAATATTACTATAATTTCCTTGTTATATGTGAAATGCTTGAATACTTACTTTTTTTATTATTTCTATAATAAAAACGTAAATTCTTTAACTATAAAGAAATTGAATATCAAAGAATTATTGAGAAACTATTTTTTGAAATTTAGTAAATAATGATAGACAATAATAAATTCATCAATTTCAACATAGCATAAACCCTTTTAATGATCTTAGTAAATAATATATGCATAAAGTAAGAGATAGTACACATAAACGATATGCAATAAACTTTAGTCAAGTCCCAAACAAATATGTGATACAACCATATTGTCCATCAATCACAAATAATTCAATTTATAATAATACAATATTACTTTTAAATATTAAATTTTAAGTTTTAATATTGAGTTTTATTTTTAACATCATTTCTAATAAAAATACTCATTTTTACATTTAATTTTTGAAAATTATGATATTTATGTTCATTTTTTATATAAATTTTATATATTATATGTAAATTATACTTTACTTTTAAATATAATTTTTTTTTTTTGTAAGTTTGGTAGTTCCTTTTATTTTTCATTTTTTTTTTTTTAATGTCCAAATACATCAACCCACCTCATCACCGTTTAACCAAAACCCCACAAAAAAAAATAATCAAAATTTTATATAATAACTAATATTATATTAATATAAAAAATAATATTAATATAATAACTGTAATTATATAAATATAATATAATATCGCTATGACAAAGATCATCATAAAATTCATTATAACATAACTAGCAATTGCACCTAATGTTGCAAAGGAAACTCCGTAAGAAAGAAGTTAGAAAGAAAGCAATTGTAATTAATTTGTGATTTAATTAAATATTTAACTTATAAAGATTAAATAAAGTACAATGCTTCATAGTTAAATGTGAGAGTGTATTGGATCTATTAGTTTTATAAAATAGTGTAGAATATTCTTAATACATGTTCCTAAATTATGTTGAATTTCTGATAGTTAGGGCTTGACATATTAGTTATAGAAGTAAATTTACTGGACGCATTCTGATTGTTGATCCAGAATGTTGAATGTCTCATAGTTAATACTTGGGATTACGTTGATCCAGAATGTTGAATATTCTTAATGCTTATATTTTTAATTAGGTTGATAGTTACTGAGGATACGTGGGTGGGCATTTTCTGATCATTCAGTGACTGCATACAGAAAATCCAGTTAATAATACAAAATGAAAATTTACCCGTTGACATCTCATGTATTTATTATTCAGCGTCTTTCTGGGTCTCTTGGTTCATTTTCAATATTCTGAGCTTCATTCCACGTACTGAATGTTCACGGTTCACAATAGCGGCATATACCAACCAAGTTTAATGCTGATGTCCCAAATTTTACAATTATCTTTTTCAATCTTTTGGTTTCAGTTCCGCTCAGTAAATGTTCACTGTTCACAATAGCAGCATATACCAACCAAGTTTCATGTGATTGTCCTAAATTTTGTAATGTTATGATCATCTTTTTCCACCAATAATATCTCAGGTATTCCCTTCACAAGAACAAAAATCATGATCATATCATAACATGGGTGGTAAGCTAATCTGGGTGGAAAGAACCAGTGATTAATTCTTAAATTGGCCACAAAGGCCTGAGAGTTTTTCGTTTGTCAGAGAAGCTATATAGTAGAAAAGTAGCAAGATAAACGTGTATATTCAAGTCCAGGTTCAGTCGAAAAGTTGCATGAATGGAGATGCCCATAACTTCTCATTTATTTCACTTATTCCTTCTTTAGTAGCCTAGTGCTGGTTTCATACAGTTTCGAAACACACGAGGACAAATTGAGGCTATAAACAAAAAAACTACAGATTGGTGTGAGAGATCAAAATGGGTTTCTCGGTCAAAAGGAAATTGTGTTTCATGTGTTGGGACTGCAAGTAATTTACTGTGTTGACACTGTGAAGTTATTACAGTGCTTCATTTGTTATTCTATGCTTATCCAAGGATAATATATTGATTCCACTGGATGTGGTTTGTGTCTAGTGGATCTTAATTATCCATCTCATTAATTTTGTGGTTTATCTTTATCCATTCTACTATAGTATCATGGAGTTTTGTTTTTATTTTCCCATCATCTCACCTTTTCCTCTCCGTTCTATGCTCTCATTCACAAACGTTGATTTCACAAACACACAGTATATAACCACAACAATAAACAATAACATACATTCTATAAAAATAGCATGTGGTTTGTGTCTAGTGGATCTTAATTATCCATCTCATTAATTTTGTGGTTTATCTTTATCCATTCTACTATAGTATCATGGAGTTTTGTTTTTATTTTCCCATCATCTCACCTTTTCCTCTCCATTCTATGCTCTCATTCACAAACATTGATTTCAAAAACACACGGTACCTCACCACAACAATAAAAAATAACATACATTCTATAAAAATAACAATTACTTAGGATTTTCAATAAATCCTATTCTGGTTAAAAATATTAACCGAGATTACGGATCCTCTTAAAATTTTGTTCTGGTTTAAAAGATCATAGTTACAGTGAAAGAATTAGAAAATTCCAATACATGGAAAAAATCCCCCATATAGGGAGGAAGTATATGGATATGGTTGTGCAGTGGAACTGCGTTCTTGATCACAGATAGACATGCCTTTCTTCTCCAATAGAGAAAAGACGTGACAATTGCTCCACCTCCAGAGGTTGATGTTGCTAAGGTTGAAGCAAACAGAAGGAAGATAAAATGGGATAGTAAATTACAGACCAAAGCCAATACCGACCTTGGAGAACATTCTTTGTCTCATGATAATGCGGTGGGGGAGAAAGAAATAAAATCACCCTTACAGAAAACTATGAGTACAATGTGCCATCAATGCAAAAGAAATGACAAAGGAAGAGTGGTCTAGTGCTCCATATGCACAAAGCGTTACTGTGTTTGTTGCATTGAAAAGTGGTACCCTGTTCTCTCTCGGAGGAGATTGCGATGTTTACACAGATAAAGAATTTCTTTTTGCAAAAACCCAATTTCATTTTTCACTTTTATTAAAAACATAATTATTTTCTAACTATTATTTATTGCTCTTCAAGTCTAAGGATGGAAAGAGAGATACAACAAAGGGGCTTTGGTGGATTGAAGTATGTTCAATGCTCTTTATAAAAAATTCTAAGGGTTGTGAACAAATGTTACTTTCCTCTACGACATCATTTACCAAAATTCTATGGGGTCTCAACCATCAATGGATTGGAAATCTACAACCATTTTGCCAGAGAGAGGACTCAAGTAACTCAATTGTTTTGCAGAGTGACACAAGTTAAGATCAAGGCACTGCAACCTCCATAGATGTTCTTGTGGAGGAATAACTCAATTAGATAACCTCCATGATAATGTTATCTTGATTCATCTTCTACATGCCAGTATTAACACAGCATGAGAGTGCCCTGCTCTTCCAAACTGTATAACACCAAAAGTACCTAAAAAAATTAGATCTTAGGGGAACAAACATAAAATAAATGCCAAATGAAATTGGATACTTGGGGGATTTGGAGGTTCTGGAAATAGGGAGCCCTTTGCTACACAGTCTACCACCTTCAGTCGGTAAGTTGAAGATCTTAAAGGAATTGAGGCTCGATAATTGCAGTGAATTGAAACATTTGCCGGTGACTGTTCGACTGTTGACTCAATTGACGGAGTTGAGAGTATTGAATTTCCCGTTGCAAACATTAAGAACATGGAATGATTTGGAATCATCCAATGAAAACTGCATGCCTCAGCTGCAAGTCTTGGAACTGTACAACATGAAATTATCAGAGGTATAATTTGCTACAGGTGTTTTCCCCATCCTTCAATATTTCTCCCTCCGGTTTTGCAATCATATAGTGGAGGTCGGGACATTGCCAAATGCACTAATAAAACTGGAATTGACTAATTGTTCTACTGCTAGATTTCTCGTCATTCAATTTGGCAGAATTCTTCTCAATTCAACCCAGCTGCCCCTTCTCCTGTGAAAACTCATTGAAATATCCCTCAAACCATCATGAACATACCTGAAACTCTCTAAAAAATCCAAGGGCTCATGGGCACCGGAAGTTTCCCTCTCAAAGAAATCACCAAGGTCGAACCCACAGCAAAACACATGGCTCTTATAAACAAAAAACAGAGGATTTCCTGCAAGACTGGGAGAGGAGGGAATATAGCAATGGCCATACAAGGGTACCAAAAGAGGCACCTTTTTCAAGTTGGCCCTCGCAATTTTAGCTGCGTTTTCTGTATTGCAGGGCCTCCGACCCCATTTATTGCACTAGAATCGATCCTGGGCCACCTCATATGAGAGCCCTTCCATTGCAAGTTGAGTCTCATGCGCAGCTGCTAAGACCTACCCGACCTCCAATCAGGGAAACCAACTCCCACAGGGACACCCTGTTGCAAAATAGCCCTTAAATCTAGAGGAAAAGTGAAGCCAAAAGTAGCCTCAATTCTCAGGAATTCTTCATCTGAGAGGCCTTTCTCAATGGGGGCTTTGTGCTTCGTGTTCAGATGCTGAATAGCCTTCCCTGCAAAAATAGAAAAGGAATCCAGTCCCTTCCCCTTCCCTTCTTTCACATTGACGCTGCCACCGTCTTCCCCTGATATGAGGCAATCCACCTTCACCACCACGTTTTCCACCTGCAGGAGCCACCAGAGCACTACACATATATGAAAAAAAAAACTACTACCAATGATTCTTAGCCATGGTTACCATATGTTACTCTCTCTATCTATCTATATAAGTATACATGCTTCCTTCACCCTTCATGTCCCTCAGATCTAAGGCCCTATCCTGGTCTGTACGTGGAGAGAAGAATTGGGCCTCTCTTCAGCCAAATCAGTCCAAAATGATATCTACCATGGATATTTTGAAGGGGCAGGGGAGTGCACATTAATTTTGTCAGAAAGAATATTACTGTGGAAGTGGACATTGCATTTAAAATTAGGGGAAATGTAGCTATTGTTGCCAATGTAAGAGTGCCTGTCAGACATAGAAATACTCCTCTTGTTCCATTCTGAAAATCTCTTGTTGTTATAAATAACATTGCAGCGTTTAGCTACAGAATCCTGGTTTGTACTCCTGCTACTGCTAGATTTCTTATCATTCAATTTGGCAGAATTCTTCTCAATTCAACCCACCTACCCCTTCTCCCATGAAAACTCATTGAAATATCCCTCAAACCATCATGAACATACCTGAAACTCTCTAAAAAATCCAAGGGCTCATGGGCACCGAAAGTTTCCCTCTCAAAGAAATCACCAAGGTTGAACCCACAGAAAAACACATGGCTCTTATAAACAAAAAACAGAGGATTTCCTGCAAGACTGGGAGAGGAGGGGATATAGCAATGGCCATACAAGGGTACGAAAAGAGGCACCTTTTTCAAGTTGGCCCTCGCAATTTCAGCTGCGTTTTCTATATTGCGGGGCCTCCAACCCCAATGCTTGCACCAGAATCGATCCTGGGCCACCTCATATGAAATCCCTGCCATTGCAGGTTGAGTCTCATGCGCAGCTGCTGAGACCCGCCTGACCTCCAATCAGGGAAACCAACTCCCACAGGGACACCCTGTTGCAAAACAGCTCACCATGGTCGAACCCACAGCAAAACACATGGCTCTTATAAAAAAAAAACAGAGGATTGCCTGCAAGACTGGGATAGGAAGGGATATAGCAATGGCCATACAAGGGTATGAAAAGAAGCACCTTTTTCAAGTTGGCCCTCGCAATTTCAGCTGCGTTTTCTGTATTGCGGGGCCTCTGACCCCATTGCTTGCACCAGAATCGATCCTGGGCCACGTCATATGAAAGCCCTACCATTGCAGGTTGAGTCTCATGCGTAGCTGCTGAGACCCACCCGACCTCCAATCAGGGAAACCAACTCCCACAGGGACACCCTGTTGCAAAATAGCCCTTAAATCTGGAGGAAAAGTGAAGCCAAAAGTAGCTTCAATTCTCATTAATTCTTCATCTAAGAGGCCTTTCTCCCGTGAAAACTCATTGAAATATCCTTCAAACCATCATGAACAGACCTGAAACTCTTTGAAAAATCCAAGGGCTCATGGGCGCCAGAAGTTTCCCTCTCAAATATTCTTAATGCTTATATTTTTAATTAGGTTGATAGTTACTGAGGATACACGGGTGGGCATTTTCTGATCATTCAGTGACTACATACAGAAAATCCAGTTAATAATACAAAATGAAAATTTACTCGTTGACATCTCATGTATTTATTATTCAACGTCTTTCTGGGTCTCTTGGTTCATTTTCAATATTATGAGCTTCATTCCACGTACTGAATGTTCATGGTTCACAATAGCAGCATATACCAACCAAGTTTAATGCTGCTATCCCAAATTTTACAATTATCTTTTTCAATCTCTTGGTTTCAGTTTTTCTCAGTAAATGTTCACTGTTCACAATAGCAGCATATACCAACCAAGTTTCATGTGATTGTCCTAAATTTGTAAATTTTCCCTCTCAAAGAAATCACCAAGGTCGAACCCACAACAAAACACATTGCTCTTATAAACAAAAAACAGAGGATTTCCTGCAAGACTGAGAGAGGAGGGGATATAGCAATGGCCATACAAGGGTACGAAAAGAGGCACCTTTTTCAAGTTGGCCCTCGCAATTTCAACTGCGTTTTCTGTATTGCGGGGCCTCCGACCCCATTTCTTGCACACCGAAATCGATCTTGAGCCACCACTCCCCTTGACTACCTTTCGACTGAGGGTTGAATCTCATGCGCGGTGGCGAGACCCACCGACCTCCAATCGAGAGCCAACTTGTAGGGACACCCTGTTGCAAAACAGCTCACCAAGGTCGAACCCACAACAAAACACATGGCTCTTATAAAAAAAAAACAGAGGATTTCCTGCAAGACTGGGAGAGGAGGGGATATAGCAATGGCCATACAAGGGTATGAAAAGAGGCACCTTTTTCAAGTTGGCCCTCGCAATTTCAGTTGTGTTTTCTGTATTGCGGGGCCTCCGACCCCATTTCTTGCACCAGAATCGATCCTGGGCCACCTCATATGAAAGCCCTGCCATTGCAGATTGAGTCTCATGCGCAGCTGCTGAGACCCACCCGACCTCCAATCAAGGAAACCAACTCCCACAGGGACACCCTGTTGCAAAACATCCCTTAAATCTAGAGGAAAAGTGAAGCCAAAAGTAGCTTCAATTCTCACGAATTCTTCATCTAAGAGGCCTTTCTCAATGGGGGCTTTGTGCTTCGTGTTCAGATGTTGAATAGCCTTCCCTGCAAAAACAGAAAAGGAATCCAGTCCCTTTCCCTTCCCTTCCTTCACATTGAGGTCGCCACCATCTTCCCTCGATATGAGGTAATCCACCTTCACCACCACGTTTTCCACCTGCAGCAGGCACCAAAGCATTACACATATATGAAAAAAAAACTACTACCAATGATTTCAGCAACAATGAGGCGCAAAGATTGTACCAATTGCATTTTCCAGCAGCAATGAGGCACAGGCATTGCTTCTCTGAAATCCCAGAAGCTTCTCTAAAATCCGAGAATGTCCAGTCGCTCAATGCTCTACCTTCTACATTTTCTCTTTTCATTTTCTATATTTCATAACTGCATTTTAAACTAACTTTTCTATCTAAGGGTTGAAAATGTTTCAATCGTCTAACATATAATCTAAGGGTTTCACATTATGACACGATGCACATCAGCAAAGTTGTTTTCAAATAATAACGCCTTACGGCGTAATTATACAAGTCATTTTTCAGTTACTCAATATACCTTGAATACTGATCCTTCCTTCATGGATTACATGCACGAATTGTAGTGGTTGATAATGGCTTAAAACTTCATTCACTATATTATTTTTATATTGCTTTGCTCATTGTATTATTATTGGTTAATAAGTGTACTAAGTTATTTGTCACCACATACGGAGATATGAAATTAGAAATATAAAAACTAAAATTTATATTATGAAACGTGGTTGATAAGTTATATTTTTAAATTTAAGTTTTTCAAAAAATTTAATGAATTAAATATGTTTTCTATTCATTGATTGCACTGTTATCAAATTAAGAAAATATTAATATTAACATGGTTGGTTTTATAGAAAAAATATAATTTATACATTTTAGGTTTTAAATTTTAATATAGTTTATATAATATTAAGTTTTACTTTTGTTAAAGTAATATATAATATTATATTATATTTAATATAAAGAATTGGATTATTTTAATAATTTAAATGTCCCATTTGTGTTCTTGCCTCTTCAAAATATGAGTTCTTCTCTTTCCTTTAACCAAGTTTTGAAAATATTTATTTGATTTAAATTAATAAGCTTATATATATGCAATCAACATGAAATTGTTTAATAAAAAACTAGTCAATGGATTATAAAATAGTCTCTGTAGAAATTAAAAAAATGTAATGCCCTTTCATCTAAACACTAAATTCATTTTCAAAATGTTAGAAAATTCACATTATATATTTAATAATACTCAAAAAATTTAAAGAGAAAAAATTAAATAATTCTACAATAGATTAACAATTCCATTTTAATTTATACTAATTTACCATGTCATTTGAAAAATTTAATGTGATGAACAAAAAATATTGAAACTTAGTCACTTTTTCAAAAACTCTTTCAAAAAAGCATGAACGAGATGAATTGAAGTTTAAAGCACTGATTCATAAAGCTTTATTTACAATGTATGGATAAAGGATTTGAATCTATGTCTTACTTTCATTTACCAAGTAGAAAATAAGTATACTAAA
Source organism: Pinus albicaulis (assembly GCA_034641835.2). NCBI lineage: Eukaryota > Viridiplantae > Streptophyta > Pinopsida > Pinales > Pinaceae > Pinus > Pinus albicaulis. The sequence continues at coordinate 1,606,029,148 of CM076575.1, read as the reverse complement.
CCATCATTTTTTTTTCTTTAAAATTACCTCAACCACAAAAATTATAATAATATTTCAGATTATGTTAATATTATAATATTATAATAATACAAATTAGATTAACGATCGCTTTTAAATTTTACTTTTAATATTATATTTTAATATTAATATATTTTCGTTGTTATCTATGAAATGATTGAATCTTTACATTTTTTATTTTTGTAATAAGATATTAAATTCTTTAACCATAAAGAAATTGAATATCCTATAATGATTGACAAATTCAATAAATAAATAATGATAGACAATAAGAAATTCATAAATTTCAACATAGCATAAACCGTTTTGCTGTTCTTAGTAAATAAGATATGCACAAAGGAAGACATGAGCGACATAAATGATACATAATAAACTTTATTCCAAGAATAAAAAATAATTCAGTTTATAATAATAAAATATTAGTTTTTAATATTCAATTTTTGTAGAGATTTTCCGTTACACAAAAACCCGCAGATGTTGGTAAACTTCCAAACCGGTAACTAGGATCCCCAGGGTGGGAAACACCCTCCCTCAAATGCAGCTCAGGGGAATCAATAGCCCCGGTAAAGCAGCTCGGGAGAATCAAACTTGGGTCCAGGCTATGATACCATATAGGAATTTATAGGGTGAGTTCCTTAGATCAAGAACCAAAGGTCACCCCTCACAAACAGATCAAAAATCAATACACCACTATAATCACGTGGCTAAAACCCTCAAAGAGGGAAAGAGTCCATGGCCTAAGCTAATGCAGCCACTTCAGGAAATTTATTACTATAAAAGGAAAAGTTACATATGTTTCTCTCATAAACGGTTACTGAAAAAATGACCCTCCATGCTCTTTAAATAGAGATCATGGAACAATCGGGTTTTAAGCCACGGATCAAGTGTCGTTAATACCGAGATGAGAGATAACCATGAGATCACTACAAATCGTGACCATCAGATTATAAGTTACAAATGTAAATTTTAAATAAAAACACTTTACCTAACTCTACACTAAACTAAGTTATTCTTAACTATTGGGGGATGTTAGGATATTTCGACACATAGAAAATACTTAAGAATAACTTAGTCTAGTGTAGAGTTAGGTAAAGTGTGTTTCTTTACCATGTACATTTGTAACTTATAATCCGATGGTCATGATTTATAGTGATCCAATGCTCATCTCTCACCTCGGTATTGATGACACTTGATACGTGGCTTAACACTTGATTAGTCCATGATCTCTATTTAAAGAGCATGGAGGGTCATTTTTCTGGTAACCGTTTATGAGAGAAACATAAGCAACTTTTATTTTTATATTAATAAATTTCTTGAAGTGGTCACATTGGCTCAGGACGTGAATTGTTTCCCTCTTTGAGGGTTTTAACCACGTGATTATACTGGTGTACTGATTTGTGATGTGTTTGTGAGAGGTGACCTTTGGTTCTTGACCTAAAGAACTTACCTTGTAAATTCCTACAATTTTAAGTTGTGATATAAAGTTTTATTTTTAACATCATGTTGACGGGAAAATATGTCCGGCCAACAGTAGGGGATCTCCCCGGTAGAAAGTCCCAATTAGACTTTGAACCATTTGGAATAGGGATCCCGTCCGGGGTGTGGGTCTGGCTACCGCTTAAATGACTTTCTCTTCGGTCTCGAAGAACTTGATTAAATCTGCAGACATACACTCATTCACATGATACAGAATACATGACTGATGTATCAAACTGATATATAACACTGTGCGTAGCAAGGTAAAGAACAAAATGCATACGCCCACGAAGTGTCGTTAGCAACACGTCTATGGGGTAATGCATGCAAGATAATCTGACCCAAAGAAACAGTTCTTTATGATAAGAATATCCCTTAACTTTCCGAAAGATGCAATGAAATGCTAATAAAATAGTTCATTAACATTCATTATAAGAACAAACGATAAACTTAAGCATCATCAAGCACAATCACAGATAGCTATGAAGTACGAATGATACTATTAAGAACACAGCTTCATTAATCATACGATATTCTGAAACTACACGCAAAATACACACAGTTTTGTCACAGCTAAATACATCATCCAACAAAGGGATTTTAACAAGTATCTGAATTTCACATGAGTCAGAGTATGACCCTTCAATTACAATGCAATATTTCTCTTCAGTCCACCAAAAGAGAAGCCCTGACTATGTGCCCCGCAGGGGTATTTATAGATTCAAAAACGCCCTTCAGGCTTTCCGACGCTTCGACTTCCCGACGGTTCAGCTTCCCTGCGACCTTGGCCGAGCATGCGACCTGCGACTTTCGGAAGTAATTGCGACCTGCGACTCATGTGCCGGTGCGACCTACGACTCAGGCGTAGGTGCGACCTGCGACCTGGGGGAGGTCGCGACCTGCGACTGAAAAAGTTTAGTTATGGAGGAGGTTGCGCGCTCGAGAGGTCAGGAGCGTCAATTTTCTTCCCCTTGAGGAAATCTTGCCAGGCCTGGTAATCCGCTGCTATAGGGGAGACTAGAGGGGTTTCCTCTTTTAATCGGTGTATACATTCCAGGGCATTTGGTATCAGAGTTTCTTTCTTCTGGGAGATCTGAATTGAGAGGGAGGCAAGCTTGGTGTAGATTTGTACTGGAGTGACACGCAACCGATTTAGGTTCTCTTGTGATGCCTCGAATTCTGGTGCGGCAGCAGCTTGTCTCAAGGGTTGCAGAAAAGACTGAATTTCCTGATCTATTTGCTCCCAGTCTTTAGTTTCGTCCAGTGCCCCCAACGATGGAATGTGATGAACAGCGTTCATGGAGTCTATACCACTGATCAGGTGATTATATGCAGACACCACTTTGTCCAAATCTTTGGTCAGCTTGTCTTTGGACTGTATCTTCATCCGGATTTGTACTTTGGCATCTTGTGTGTGACTCCAATCCTTCCTAGGCACATTTTCGGGAGCTTGATGGTACTGTGCTGTCCAGTTTATCATTCTGTCCAAAGCTGCAGAGGCCTCCTTGAGCTGCTCATGCTTCACTTTGGTTTCCGCTCGTGCCTCTGCCAAAGGGGCCACTGTTTGTTTTAGGGTGAGCATTTCTCTATATACTTGCTGCATGGTCATTTCCAATACGTCACATTATTTCATGACTTCCAGTGGGACTTCATTGACTTGGGAAGGCTTACTTTGGAGCTGTCGCACTTCACTCTCCAGTACTGCTTTCTCCTGTTCCGCTGCTTTTAACTTGTTTTGTAGGGAAATAATCTCCCTGCTCATTCTAGTGACATTTTCCTCCGTAGCTGCAGCAAAAGCGGTACCTGCTGATGCTATCATTACCGGGTTAGTCCTGGTATCCGGGACGATGTCCTTTTCAGTGGCAACCGTAGATATGGCGGGATGGCTTTGCGCCAAGGATTTTCTTCTCTCTTGTCGTATTTTGAAAGAGAATTGGTCAAATTTCAATCTAGTCAGGTCGAAAACCTCTTCTTCTTGTTCCTCGGGAAAATCATCATCAGGGAGGATACTTTTCTTGCCACTCGGAGGAATCTCCAGGGGAGATATGTCGATATCATCTATCAGTTCATCCTCTTTATCCTGCGTTTGTCCTTTTCCTTTTTCCTTTTGCCGGCGCTCGGCTTTTGCCTTGTCATGTTCCTCCTTCTTCCTGCGTTCTGACTCTGCCTCTGCTTCTCTCTCAGCTTTTCTTTTTCTCTCTGCTGCGGCAGCTTGGTCTGTTTTCTTCTGCTGTTCGGCTTTGTCAAGTTCTTCCTTAAGTGCTTGTTCTGCCGCCGCCTGTGCTTCCTTTTCCTATCTTTCTTTTTCCTCGGCCTGTTTCCTTTTCTGTTCTATCCTTGCATCTCTTCTACATTTCTCTTCATCCTCCTTCATTTTCTTTTCCTCTTCCTTCTTGGCCTGGGCCTCTACTTCTTTTAGCTGATCCAAGGTGCCAGGCTCTGTACTGGTCCGTGTTTTCTTATCTTTGGATGAAGAAGAGCCTCCTAGTTTTTGACTCTTGTCTTCTAAATTTTGGTGATCTTCTTCTTCTCGGTCAGAGTCAATCCCCGGAGCTAGTTGCGTGTCTGCATTGTACCAGTTTCTTTTCTCATCATCTGCCGGGCATTCGACATGCTGATAGCTCCATTTAAAATTGGCCTTCTTATAGTGCTCCGAAACTATCTTGAATGGGTCATATGTTCGGTATTCCAGGCTTCTAAAGTGATAACCTTTTATCTCTTCCCCTTGATCCCTTACTTCTCTGGAGTCCTTGACTGTATAAGCACCGATGGTGAGGGGCAGAGCGGGCCAAGGTTTCTTCTTTCCTTTTGAAAGGACGTTGGAGAAACCCGAGGTCATTTGGAAACATACCTCCTGCATAAGCACCTTATCGGTGATAAACCTAGGCAGAGCATGTGGGGCTTTGAATGTGCCAAATACCCGGATGAATGTATATTCAGCGAACGGAAACCAGTGTGCCACCTGACCTAGCATCTCCATCGCACGCCAAGACATGCAGGGGGTGTCTTGACCAAATAGCTTCCCGTAAAGGGCGGGAATGAATATCTGAGAGATTTGCTCAATATCTGACTTGTACCTGGACTCCCAGAATACCTTGGTCTGCAAATGGACTGCTTGGGTCTGTTCGGAGTCGTAGTTATGTGGCCATCCCTCAAAATGCAGCCGAGCATAGACAACATCTAGTAGATACGAAGCCATATAGAACTCTGTCGTCGTTCCTTCATCTGGGGCTAAAGCCGAAGCCAAATTTGTTTGCATTGAGCCCATTAACATACCGGCCCAGTTGAAACGAGTACCGTGCACCGTTACATACTCCATTATATTTTCCCATGTGCCGTTGAAGGTGGTGGCGTCCGGACGTCCATACAACCTGCAAAGCATGGCGGCCACTAATTTGTACACTTTTCTCAGAGCGACCACCGGGTACTCCTGGTCTTTCCTGACCTTAAATTTGTCTGGCTCTGCCCACCACTTCCTGATTGTATCAACCACAGGTACTTCATGGGCAGAAGCCCATCTCGGGGTAAAGTTTTCCTCTGGTTGGGGCAGTGAGTAGTAGACATGGGCGTCTGAGCCCTCCAACGTTGCGAAAGATTTACCCTTGCTATCTCGGATCAGAAACTTCTTAGGATCCGTTTTCTGAATGATCCAGTCTAATATTTCTGGGCACGGGAAGATGGCTGGATGTGCCCCTGCTAGATGTAACTTGGATTTTTTGACCTTTAGGTACACTTCCCGGTCCGAGAGATCTTCTGGAAACTCAGCTTCTGTTATAGCGAACTCGTGGTATACTTCATACCATCTCAGGTTGTCCCCTTTTGCGAAGGTGCAAAGGGTGTCTCTGTATATTGGCGGAGGAGATATTTGCACGTCTGTATCTGATTCTTCTTCCACTACCTTCTTGCCCTTCTTTCGGGACACTGGGGGTGCCCTGTTGCTAGAATCAGAGAGAACCGGTATCGTGTCTTCTCTAAATTCACCTGTTGCATTCAGGAAAGAATCCCATGATGAGAAAGACATGATGATAACGGGCTAAATACAGTCTACCATGCAGAATTTAATTAACAGTTCTCTTGGGGTCGCAGGGTCGCTGATTAACCAAAGAACTCACATGCGACCTCGCGACCTTGCGACTAGGTCGCAGGGTCGCAGAGTCGCTAACAGAGGATCACGCGACTTTGCGACCTTGCGACTGGGTCGTTGGGTCACAGGTCGCACTTGGGCCTGCCGGGGGGTTTCGAGCGCGCGCGGCTTGGAGTTCATTTCTCACCTAACGGGAAGCATACAAGGCATGGGAGGGGTCCAGGCTGCGGGTAGGACAAAGCCATGAGGGGCTGGACAAGAAAAGTGATCCTGGGGTTTAATGGTGATAACAGGAGAACAAAACGATATGGAAAACCTCACAAAAAACCCCACAGCCTCCCCAGCAGGTAATTAAGACAATGGGGAGGCTAGATTTGGGAAAGAAATGCTCATGAAGGAAACACAGAGAGGAAATAGCAACTTACCCGGAAGAAAACGCGCCAGTCGACCTGTCAGAGCGATTCCTAACTTTTCGCTGCAAGTGACAAATGCGACCTATTGACCTGCCCTTTTAAAAAAGGGTCGCACGTGTGGGCACTTAATGAGGTCACAAGTTGGTAGAGTGCGACCTTGCGACCTTGCGACCCTAGGGTCGCTAGGTCGCAAAGGTCGCTGAGTCGCAAATTTCCTTAATTACTTATCCTTGCGACCTTGCGACCTTTGCGACCTGGCGACCTTAAGGTCGCGGGGTCGCATAGGTCGCATGAGTCGCAACTTCTTTAATTCCGGACCATGCGACCTTGCGACCTGGCGACCTTAGGGTCGCGGGGTCGCATCGGTCGCAGGGGTCGCAATTGTTTCACAGGATGAATTCGCGACTTAGCGACTTGCCCTTCAAAACTTCACTTAGCCTTTTCTCTTTTAGTTTTAACGGGGCTCCAAAAATTTTGAAGTGTGTGTTCTTATTTTTTGTATTTTTGGAGGGTGTTGTAGAGGCTACAACAAATGGCGATTCACTGGATGAATTCAGAGTCTCTGCCAATGAATGGTCCATGAGGGAGGAGGGAGGGGCCTAATACTAGCTTGTTCTTTTACCTCAGAGTTTACACCTTCCTTCCTTTGTCACCTTGCATAGTTGCCTGGCCTTTTGGCTTATTGGGTGCAGATCAACCGAATTTTAATTCTTCGCGCTCTAGGACCGGGAGGGTCGGGGAAAATTTGGACAACCTCAGGGTCCGGTACAATTATTTCGTCCTCATGGTGTTGCTCCGCTGCGAGCAAACCTCTCGGCCCCGGCGGAGTCACTGCCTAAGGAGTCATGAACGTTGCTCTGCTGCCAGCAAGCCTGGTCAGTACCCCGGCGGAGTCGTTACATCACCTCTCTGCGCAGGAAGCCTTTCTCAATCCTTTACCCTTTATTTGTGTGTGATTGCACTTATTTGAGAATGTGCCTGTGGCACTTATTTAGATGGGCATATTTTTCCTGGGCGGATGAGGGATCCCGACTTATTTTTCTTGCAGAGAGGTTGCTCCTGGTCTTATATGAGGACTTGGGTTTTTCCCGGATGACCTGAAAGTCTCCTGAGTTAGCCCTGTTCCCTCCCAATCCGGTTGCTGCTATGTAAGACCTTTTCTGCCTGCACCTTTCAGAGCCACTAGGTGGCTCCTTATGCTTGAAGACTCCAGTAAGGCCGTGCACTATCCCATGGTGCCCATTACAAGCGAGTTTTGACTGCCTCGTGTTTTGCGGGAAGGGCCTTTCATCAGCATAGAACCTATCAAGGAGTGAGCCAGTTGCGGGTAGCTTTAGACAAGGTCTTCCTTATAGATTTAGAGAAAGAGATTTATTTATTTATTTTATTTTTTTTGACAAGAAGAACAAAAACACGACTTTTATGATACATGGGCAGAAACAGCCCTTTGAGGGCTATTCAGGTAAAATAGTGTTTGAGGTCATGCCCGTTTACCGGGAGGACCTCGACTTTTCCTTCTAGAGTTTGCAATCGGAATGTATGGGGACCTACCTTTTCTTTAACCTGAAAGGGACCTATCCATAGTGCTTGAAATTTGGCATGTTTCCCCTTTTCTTCGTGAGCTTTATCCCACTTTAGGACAAGATCTCCTACTCCAAATTTTTTATCTCCTGCAGACTTTTTATCAAACCATTTCTTGATTCGACTCTGGTGGATGGCGAATTTTTCCCGGGTTTTCTGCCTTTCCTCTTCTAATTTCAGCAGGGTGTCAATGCGGGTTTGCAAGGCGGGGCAAGGGGTACCATGACACTCTTGAGATAATTGCAGAGCGGGAAGAGATAAATTGGGCGGGAGGACAACTTCTTTCCCATACATGAGAAAATATGGTGAGGTGCCTATTGAGGACTTAGGGGTGACGCGATCGGCCCAGAGTGCATTTTGGAGGGCATTGTGCCAGTTGCGTTGTTGAGACAGAAGGGTCTTTTTAATGATGCGAATCAGATTTTTATTTGTTGATTCCGCTAGACCATTTCCTTGGGGATAGTACTTTGTAGAGTGTTTAAGAACAATGCCATTTTCCAAAGCAAAATCATATAATTTAAAAGATGAAAAATACGTTGCATTATCAAAAACCAAGGAAGTTGGAACGCCAAACCTGGTAATGATGGAATGAGTGACAAATTGCATTACCTCCTGATCGTTGATTTCGCGTAACGGTACTGCCTCAGCCCACCTTGTGAAATAATCAGTAGCCGTTAGTATGTACCGGTGTTGCTTAGAAGAGTGGGGTAAGATCTCACCAATGACGTCCAGCCCCCATTGTTGGAATGGTTCTTCTACTGCTACTGACAACAAAGGGGCGGCGGGACGCGCTTCTCGGTTTGCGAATTTCTGGAATTGAATGCATTTCCAAACATATGCGTGGGCATCTCTGAAAAGGGTTGGCCAATAATAACCTGCACGCATAATTTTATGGGCAGTGGTATCCCCGGAAAAATGACCTCCTGCTGGTCCATCGTGCATCTTGGTTAAGATTTTCTGAGCTTCATCATGTTCCAGGCAGCGTAACATGACCCCATCGGAATGTTTCTTGAAAAGCTTCCCTTGGATTATCTGGTAAGACGCAGCTTTGAGTCTGATTACGCGTTTCTGCTGGGCATTTAGAACTGGGTCTAACACGCCGTGTGCTAAATATCCCGAAATATCCGAGTACCAAGAAGGGTTCTTTATTTGAGGAATGACATCAGTTTGGTACATTTCAATTTCTTGCTCCCAATTATCTTCTTCACTCTGTTGGGAACTTGCGGCCTCTGCAGCCATTTGGCATAGACCTTGCCCTTTAACTGTGCGTGCTGGCTTAAACTCTAAGTCGTACTCTTGCATACACGCAACCTAGTTCCCTCGTCTCTCGCCCAGCTCCTGCTGCATGAACAGTGAGCGAACAGCTAGGTGGGGAACGTAAACTATGACATGGTTTTTTAAGATGTACGGTCTGAAATGTTTGACCGCTTTATATACCGCATAGGCCTGTTTCTCGATTTCAGGATAATTTAATTCAGCTCCCTGCAAACCGGTGCTCATGAACGAAATGGGACGCTCGTCATTATTTATGTCCTTTTGTGTGAGTACGGCTGCCAGGGACGAATCCGAAGCGAAAGTATACAAGCTAAAATCTCTGCCGAAATCTGGGCTCTGGAGGGAAGGTGCTTCAGCTATCGCTTTCTTGATCTGGTCGAACGCTTCCTTTTCGGGTTGATTCCATTTGAAGGTAGCATTTTTCTTTATCATTCCCTGCAGTGGCTTCACTATCTGGGCGAAATCTGATATAAACTTACGTACAAAATTGATCTTACCCAAAAAGGATTGCATTGCTTTCTTACTACTGGGGGGAGGGATCTAAGCAATGGCTTTCACACGTTCTAGATCAATGACAATGCCTTGTTTAGTTATGATATGACCTAGCATATTTCCTTCTGCTACGGCGAAAATACTCTTCTTTGGGTTGAGCGAGATACCGTATTTTCTGCACCTTTCGAAGATCTGTCTGAGGTGACGCAAATGATCCCCCCGATGTTTAGAAAACACAGTAACGTCATCCAAATAGACCACCACACTCTGGCCTATCAGACCTCTGAACGCTATATCCATAGCTCTTTGGAAAGTTTCTCCTGCGTTGATTAATCTAAAGGGCATACGCCTGAATGCGAAGGTTCCCCACTTAGTCCGAAAGGTAGTCTTTAACCTGTCTGGTTCAGCCACCAGTACTTGATTGTAGCCAGAGAAACCATCCAACAAAGAGAACATTTCTGACCCGGACACTGCTTGTAATATTTGCTCCATAGGGGGCACCGGGTAATTATCTTTATTCGAGGCCCAGTTTAAGTTTCAGAAGTCCACACATAAGCAGATTTCACCTGACTTCTTCCGTACCGGAACCAAATTGGATACCCATGTGGAATGGCGAACTTTGAAGATAATGCGTGAAACCAAAAGTTTTTTGAGTTCTTTTAGAATCAATGGCTCCATCGTAGGATGACCTTTCCTGAGCTTCTGTTGGAATGGTTTTACATTTTCTTTAATGGGTATCACATGTTGTATGATTCGAGTATCGTATGTGCGTAAGTCCTCATATGTCCAAGCGAATACGTCACGATACTTGCGAAATAGCTGAGTGAAATCTTGAGCCTCTGGGGGGGTGCAGTCTTTACCCAGGTTGACGAATTTAGGATTATCTTCTGATCCCAAGTTCACTTGTCGATGGGCCAAGATAGAGCTCTGTACTTTGGCGTTTGGGGGCCCTCGGAAACGATTTTGCAGATCAAAAAGCTTCTCAAGTGATACCACCCCTTTAGGCATGGGGTTTCCTTTGACTTGTTCATACTCCTTTTGCATAGCTTGGTCGTGCTCATCTTCATCTATAGCAGTGTCTTTGAATATCTCTGAGTTACACATGAAATCCAGCACCTGTTGATCATCATCGAATATGCACAAGTTAGTGACATTGTCTGGGACGGAGGGTTTATATATAACTTCAATAGAAAAACCATCCCTCAAAGGGGTAAATCTGGCAGCGGCATTAGCCAGAGTATCTGCCGCTGCGTTATGCATCCTAAGAACAGATTTAATTCCAAAAGCGTCAAAAGCAGAAATTAATCACCATACCTCTTGCTGATACGCCTTTAAATGTGGAGACAAACAATGAATAGCATTGCGTACCTGCCAAGTGATAATCTCGGAGTCTCCAATGACCCGTAAGCATTTTACCTTCAAATACAGCGCCTTTTTAAGCCCAAGGATCAAAGCTTCATACTCGGCAGTGTTGTTGGTGCATTGGAACTCCAGCGGACAGGAGATTAAGAATTTATTCTTATGAGGATCAAGAAAAACACAGCCAGTGCCAGAACCATCGAGATTTTTGGAACCGTCGTAATACAAGGTCCATATGTCACTTTCCGGGCCCTTGGGGGTAGTGGATTGCGGAGGAATTTCGGCTTGGTGTGAGGCAGTTTGGGCTTGTTCCTCTGCAACGAGTGCCATTTCAGATTGGACTTCGGGGCCTACTGAAGACTGAGGAAGTCGGTAACATCCAAAAATGGAATCTAGAAAACACATACCAAGTTCCTCCTGGGCAAAGCTGATGGGTTTATTTGTGGCATCCAAATCAGTTACAGTGTGTTTCATGTAAGGTTCACTTTCGACTCTGATTTGGTTGTTTCTCCCCTTGTAAGGTAGCCATAAGTGGGACCAATCTGTGGCAAAGTATCCTTGCAACTTGCTAGACCAGTCTCTGCTAAGCAGTACACCGTAGGCTTCAGGGATGTCAACAACCACAATATCAATGCATTGATGGACTCTAGAGTCGGACGAGAGGCGGATGATGACATTGTTTAGTTCTCCAACGGCTGGTACTTGTGATCTATCAAGTTGAATGATTTTTGCGTCAGTCTTCTCTGGGCGGATGTTGAGTTTCTTGCACACAGATAGAGGCATGACATTCGTGGATGCACTGGAGTCGAAAAGACAATTGTGAACATTGAAGTTAAACATCTCAAAAGACAAGAGGAAGGGAGGGGTGGATCCTCTCGAATTCGTGTTGACAACGTTCACTATAGACTGGATATCTGGACTGGTTTGTGCGGAAGTGTTGCTGACAATTTTCGTATTTTCGTTGTTGGCGAAAGCTTTTAGAATAAGTTCCTTTTGATTCGTGATGTGGGCCAACTCGTAGAGTGAGATATTAGCTCTGGTCTTTTTCATGTCCTCCACTATGTTATAGCTAGTATCAGTTTGGGGACTAGGTTCGGTAGTGGTTTTCGAGGGTTCCACCAGGAGCTTGCTCTTGTGACTTGCTTTGCTGTTACTATTTGTGGGCTTCTCCGACGTAGCTTGTCCTTCGTTTCCAGGGGGAAGAATTTTCCTTAGGAAGGCCCTTTTCTTGTCTTCATATGATTGTTTGGGGATAGATCCTTTGCTTCTAAGACTATAATTCCGAGTGGGCTGAGCCTTGGGACTGCCTGCCATGTTGATATCAATGAGAACAAGACTCTCCCCCCCGCGTATTATATCAAAAGTTAGAACAGAGGCTCCTGGTTCCCCATCTAGGAGCGAGCCTTCATCTCGATCAGAAACATCATCCTCTGTCTGGTTTCCCGGAGTTTGGTCATCCAAAAGTTGGTTAACCACCGTGGTCATGCTGCCAATCCATTGCGGGCAAGTTTTTTCAGAGTGGGCAGCTTGGTGAAAAGAGCAAAAATTATCCTTCCCTATCTCTTCCACGTTGAGAGCGGCACTGGAGTTTGACGGAGGTCTGCTGGTGTTGGGATTACTTTTCTTGAAAAAGGGTTTTGGAGGTTTAGTAGAAGTTGATGTCTCAATGCCTTTTCTCTTCAAGTCAGAGACCTCATTCGTTAGTAGTTTGAGGGTCTTGGCCATACTCTCGAAATCAAAAGTTTCTTTCTCTCTATTAGGGGTGGAAGAGTGACCTTTTTTAGCGATTGGTTTGTGATCATCCTTTCCTTCGTGGTCCATGACTCCTATCGACAACATGTCTTTTTCTACCGCGAGAGCAGCAACATAATTTGCTGTAAGGGTAGCGTGGGCTTCACGTTTGACGAAAACGGCAATATCCCTAGGGAGAGCTTTAGTATAGTAGTCGATGGTGATAGAATCGTCCAATGCTAAGTTTGGAGGAAATTTTTGCAATATTGTGGCGAAGCGTTGGTTAATGTCTTTAACTTTCTCTTTTCTATGACACTTGATAGTGCTTAACTCTGTGAGGAGCATAGAGGGCGTTTTATCTTCTGCAAACTTTTGCAGGAACACGCGACGGAACTGGTCCCAGGATGTAATAGAAGCACTGGGTAGGGAACGATACCAGGTGGCCGCATGGTTTACAAGAGTGTGTGGGAACAGTCTACATGCAACATCATCGGACTGAACTCTCATGATTTGTAGAGACAGATAGAAACTACTAATATGGTCTTCCGCTGATGTGCCTTTCTCAGGATCGAACTTAGGAAGATGCTTCTCTGGGTGTCTAGGCATATCATGGAGAGGACCTAAAAGAGCCAATGGGGATTGACCCATCCAGGCTAGAGGCTGCACCCTCCTGGGGTGCTGATGATATCGAGTTTCTGCCTCGGACTCACTTCCTGTCCCTGACACTGATGCTCCTTCATGATGGCGAGAGTGTTCATCTCGGTGTCTTTCACGGTTATTCACGTTTCTAAAATACTCCCAGTTGTGGGGAGGAGGCCTATTTTGGTTTTGGTGGTGATGATGGTTGGGTTGGTGTCTCCGGCCGCGAACTATATCTCTTCTACCTCTACGTCCGTGACCCCTGTTGACCCCACCCTCATTTCTTCAAGGCCTATTTCCTTCCCCCGCATTTCTTCGGGCTGTGTTACCTTCTCTTTCATTTCTTCGACCCCCTTCTCCTTCTTCTGGTGGGGAATACACTTGGTTGTTGTTCCACTGATGTAAGTCAGGCTGAGGTTCGGGGAAAGGTTCCGTATCAGGGAAACCTTCACTATCTTGGAGAATGGGGTCATTTTCCTGGACAGCCCGCCCGAGGTCTTCAATCATGGAGTTCACAAGTTCAGGTATGGTGCTGACTAGCACGCCATTACGAGTGACGTTCTCGGCTGGGGTCCTAGTGTGGGCTAGGAATTCCATGATTAGAGCATACCATAAATCCCTGACGAGATTGCGGGCGACTGGGCGTAAGGATCTCAACTGTTCGTTTGTGATTTCAAAATATCGAGCCTCCTCCATTGGGATATCTTCCAAGGGGGGAAGATGAGGTTCGTTATTTATGATCTCCCGGTGGGGAGTTTGTGACGGAATGTCAGTTGTATGCTGGGAGGATGCCATGGCCCTCCTTCTAGCGCCAAATCTGTTGACGGGAAAATATGTCCGGCCAACAGTAGGGGATCTCCCTGGTAGAAAGTCCCAATTATACTTTGAACCGTTTGGAATAGGGATCCCGTCCGGGGTGTGGGTCTGGCTACCGCTTAAATGACTTTCTCTTCGGTCTCGAAGAACCTGATTAAATCTGCAGACATACACTCATTCACATGATACATAATACATGATTGATGTATCAAACTGATATATAACACTGTGCGTAGCAAGGTAATGAAAAAAATGCATACGCCCAGGAAGTGTCGTTAGCAACACATCTATGGGGTAATGCATGCAAAATAATCTGACCACTAAAGAAACAGTTCTTCGTGGCAAGGATATCCCTTAACTTTCCGAAAGATGCAATGAAATGCTAATAAAATAGTTCATTAACATTCATTATAAGAACAAACGATAAACTTAAGCATCATCAAGCACAATCACAGATAGCTATGAAGTACAAATGATACTATTAAGAACACAGTTTCATTAATCATACGATATTCTGAAACTATACGCAGAATACACACAGTTTTGTCATAGCTAAATACATCATCCAACAAAGGGATTTTAACAAGTATCTGAATTTCACATGAGTCAGAGTATGACCCTTCAATTACAATGCAATATTTCTCTTCAGTCCACCAAAAGAGAAGCCCTTAACTATGTGCCCCGCAGGGGTATTTATAGATTCAAAAACACCTTTTAGGCTTTCCGACGCTTCGACTTCTCGACGATTCAGCTTCCCTGCGACCTTGGCCGAGCATGCGACTTGCGACTTTCGGAAGTAATTGCGACTTGCGACTCATGTTCCGGTGCGACCTGCGACTCAGGCGTAGGCGCGACCTGCGACCTGGGGGCAGTCGCGACCTGCGACTGAAAAAGTTTAGTTATGGAGGATGTTGCGCGCTTGAGAGGTCAGGAGCGTCAATTTTCTTCCCCTTGAGGAAATCTTGCCAGGCCTGGTAATCCGCTGCTATAGGGGAGACTAGAGGGGTTTCCTCTTTTAATCGGTGTATACATTCCAGGGCATTTGGTATCAGAGTTTCTTTCTTCTGGGAGATCTGAATTAAGAGGGAGGCAAGCTTGGTGTAGATTTGTACTGGAGTGACAAGCAACCAATTTAGGTTCTCTTGTGATGCCTCGAATTCTGGTGCGGCAGCAGCTTGTCTCAAGGGTTGCAGAAAAGACTGAATTTCCTGATCTATTTGCTCCCAGTCTTTAGTTTCGTCCAGTGCCCCCAACGATGGAATGTGATGAAGAGCGTTCATGGAGTCTATACCACTGATCAGGTGATTATATGCAGACACCACTTTGTCCAAATCTTTGGTCAGCTTGTCTTTGGACTGTATCTTCATCCGGATTTGTACTTTGGCGTCTTGTGTGTGACTCCAATCCTTCCTAGGCACATTTTCGGGAGCTTGATGGTACTGTGCTGTCCAGTTTATCATTTTGTCTAAAGCTACCGAGGCTTCCCTGAGCTGCTCATGCTTCTGTTTGGTTTCCGCTCGTGCCTCTGCCAACGGGGCCACGATTTATTTTAGGGTGAGCATTTCCCTATATACTTGCCTCATGGTCATTTCCAACACATCACACTCTTTCATGACCGCCAGCGGGACCTCATTGACTTGGGAAGGCTTACCTTGGAGTTGTCGCATCTCACTCTCCAGTATTGATTTCTCCTGTTCCGCTGCTTTTAGCCTGTTTTGTAGGGAAATAATCTCCCTGCTCATTCTAGTGACATTTTCCTCTGTGGCCGCGGCAAAAGCGGTGCCTGCTGATGCTATCATCACCGGGTTAGTCCTGGTATCCGGGACGATGTCCTTTTCAGTGGCGACCGTAGATATGGCGGGATGGCTTTGCGCCAAGGATTTTCTTCTCTCTTGCCGTATTTTGAAAGAGAATTGGTCAAATGTCAATCTAGTCAGGTCGAAAACCTCTTCCTCTTGTTCCCCGGGAAAATCGTCATCAGGGAGGATACTTTTCTTGCCACTCGGAGGAATCTCCAGGGGAGATATGTCGATATCATCTATCAGTTCATCCTCTTTATCCTGTGTTTGTCCTTTTCCTTTCTCCTTTTGCCGGCGCTCGGCTTCTGCCTTGTCATGTTCCTCCTTCTTCCTGCGTTCTGACTCTGCCTCTGCTTCTCTCTCAGCTTTTCTTTTTCTCTCTGCTGCGGCAGCTTGGCCTGTTTTCTTCTGTTGTTCGGCTTTGTCAAGTTCTTCCTTAAGTGCTTGTTCTGCCGCCACCTGTGCTTCCTTTTCCTGTCTTTCCTTTTCCTCGGCCTGTTTCCTTTTCCGTTCTATCCTTGCATCTCTTCTACGTTTCTCTTCATCCTCCTTCATTTTCTTTTCCTCTTCCTTCTTGGCCTGGGCCTCTACTTCTTTTAGCTGATCCGAGGTGTTAGGCCCTGTACTGGTCCGTGTTTTCTTATCTTTGGAGGAAGAAGAGCCTCCTAGTTTTTGGCTCCTGTCTTCTAAACTTTGGTGATCTTCTTCTTCTTGGTCAGAGTCAATCCCCGGAGCTAGTTGTCTGTCTGCGTTGTACCAGTTTCTTTTCTCATCATCTGCCGGGCGTTCGACATGCTGATAGCTCCATTTAAAATTGGCCTTCTTACAGTGCTCCGGAACTATCTTGAACGGGTCATATGTTCGGTATTCCGGGCTTCTAAAGTGATAACCTTTTATCTCTTCCCCTTGAGCCCTTACTTCTCTAGAGTCCTTGACTGTATAAGCACCGATGGTGAGGGGCAGAGCGGGCCAAGGTTTTTTCTTTCCTTTGGAAAGGACATTGGAGAAGCCCGAGGTCATCTGGAAACATACCTCCTGCATAAGCACCTTATCGGTGATAAACCTAGGCAGAGCATGTGGGGCTTTGAATGTGCCAAATACTCGGATGAATGTATATTCAGAAAACGGAAACCAGTGTGCCACCTGACCTAGTGTCTCCATCGCACGCCAAGACATGCAGGGGGTGTCTTGACCAAATAGCTTCCCGTAAAGGGCGAGAATAAATATCTGAGAGATTTGCTCAAAATCTGACTTGTACCTGGACTCCCAGAATACCTTGGTCTGCAAATGGAATGCTTGGGTCTGTTCGGAGTCGTAGTTATGTGGCCATCCCTCAAAATGCAGCCGAGCACAGACAACATCTAGTAGATACGAAGCCATATAGAACTCTGACGACGTTCCTTCATCTGGGGCTAAAGCCGAAGCCAAATTTGTTTGCATTGAGCCCATTAACATACCGGCCCAGTTGAAACGAGTACCGTGCACCGTTACATACTCCATTATAGTTTCCCATGCGCCGTTGAAGGTGGTGACGTCCGGACGTCCATACAACCTGCAAAGCATGGCGGCCACTAATTTGTACACTTTCCTTAGAGCGGCCACCGGGTACTCCTGGTCTTTCCTGACCTTAAATTTGTCTGGCTCTGCCCACCACTTCCTGATTGTATCAACCACAGGTACTTCATGGGCAGAAGCCCATCTCGGGGTAAAGTTTTCCTCTGGTTGGGGCAGTGAGTAGTAGACCTGGGCGTCTGAGCCCTCCAACGTTGCGAAAGCTTTACCCTTGCTATCTCGGATCAGAAACTTTTTAGGATCCATTTTCTGAATGATCCAGTCTAATATTTCTGGGCACGGGAAGATGGCTGGATGTGCCCCTGCTAGATGTAACTTGGATTTTTTGACCTTTAGGTACACTTCCCGGTCCGGAAGATCTTCTGGAAACTCAGCTTCTGTTATAGCGAACTCGTGGTATACTTCATACCATCTCAGGCTGTCCCCTTTTGCGAAGGTGAAAAGGGTGTCTCTATATATTGGCGGAGGAGATATTTGCACGTCTGTATCTGATTCTTCTTCCACTACCTTCTTGCCCTTCTTTCGGGACACTGGGGGTGCCATGTTGCTAGAATCAGAGAGAACCGGTATCGTGTCTGCTCTAAATTCACCTCTTGCATTCAGGAAAGAATCCCATGATGAGAAAGACATGATGATAACGGGCTAAATACAGTCTACCATGCAGAATTTAATTAACAGTTCTCTTGGGGTCGCAGGGTCGCTGATTAACCAAAGAACTCACATGCGACCTCGCGACCTTGCGACTAGGTCGCAGGGTCGCAGAGTCGCTAACAGAGGATCGCACGACTTTGCGACCTTGCGACCGGGTCGCTGGGTCGCAGGTCGCACTTGGGCCTGCCGGGGGGTTTCGAGCGCGCGCGGCTTGGGGTTCATTTCTCACCTAACGGGAAGCATACAAGGCATGGGAGGGGTCCAGGCTGCGGGTAGGACAAAGCCATGAGGGGCTGGACAAGAAAAGTGATCCTGGGGTTTAATGGTGATAACAGGAGAACAAAACGATATGGAAAACCTCACAAAAAACCCCACATCCTCCCCAGCAGGTAATTAAGACAATGGGGAGGCTAGATTTGGGCAAGAAATGCTCATGAAGGAAACACAGAGAGGAAATAGCAACTTACCCGGAAGAAAACGTGCCAGTCGACCTGTCAGAGCGATTCCTAACTTTTCGCTGCAAGTGACAAATGTGACCTAGTGACCTGCCCTTTTAAAAAAGGGTCGCACGTGTGGGCACGTAATGAGGTCGCAAGTTGGTAGAGTACGAACTTGCGACCTTACGACCCTAGGGTCGCTAGGTCGCAAAGGTCACTGAGTTACAAATTTCCTTAATTACTTATCCTTGCTACCTTGCGACCTTTGCGACCTGGCGACCTTAAGGTCGCGGGGTCCTTATCGTCACCCCATGGTCACTAACTAACTGATAGGACCATGCGACCTTGCGACCTGGCGACCTTAGGGTCGCGGGGTCGCACAGGTCGCAGGGGTCGCAATTGTTTCACAGGATGAATTTGCGACTTAGCGACTTGCCCTTCAAAACTTCACTTAGCCTTTTCTCTTTTAGTTTTAACGGGGCTCCAAAAATTTTGAAGCGTGTGTTCTTATTTTTTGTATTTTTGGAGGGTGTTGTAGAGGCTACAACATATCTAATAATAATACTCATTTTTACATTTAATTTTTAATAAATATGATATTTTATTTTAATTTTTCATATAAATTTGTTTATGTTATATGTAAATAATATTTTAGTTTCAATAATTAATAATTATTAAGATACAATCAAAATTTTATGTAATAACTAATATTATATTAATATAAAAATAACGTTAATATAATAAATATAATTATATAAATATAAAATTATAACACTATGACAAAGACCATCATAAAAGTCATTATAACAGAATTATACGAGTCATTTTACATTATTCAATATACCATGATCCTTCATGGATTACATGCATTAATAGTAGTTGTGCTAAGAATGGCTTAAAACGTCATCATATATATATATATATATATATATATATATATATATATATATATATATATATATATATATATATATATATATTTATATATTGTTAATATTTTTTTATTTAATAATTAGATTTATAGGTTTACCTAGTTGAAGTTGCTTACTTTAATGTTTTTTTTAATTAATTTTTTTTTGATGAAATTCACACCACTAACTTTTTTTTTATATCTAAATCATATGTTTAAACTTTTCTTAAATTATTTTTTTACAAAATAAGATTAATTTACTCTACAAGTTATTAGTCACCACGTATAAAGATTAAAGATATGGAATTAAAAATATAAACGTTAAAAATTACATTATTGAAACGTGGTTGCATTGAAATTTTTCTTTTTTGTAGGTTACATTTTTAAATTTGTGCCTTTCAAAAATGCAAATAGACCAAATATATGTCCTCTATTCATTGGATTTTCATTGATTGTAGTTTTATCCATTTTTTTTTTTTTTTTTTTTAAAGGGAAGAAAGAAAGTAGTTTTATCCAACTCAAAAAATATTATCATAGTTGGTTTTATAGAAAAAATATAATGTATATATTCTAGGTTTTAAATTTTAATATAGTCTATATAATATCAAGTTTTATTTTTGTTAAAATAATATATAATATTATATTATATTTTAATATTAAATTTAATATATAAAATTCGTTTATTTTAATATTTTAAATGCCCCATTTCATCTTAAGTTTTTTTCATGTTAAAAAACCAAGTTTCTTTCTTCTCTTTTCTTTAACCATGTTTTGAAAAGATTTATTTGATTTATATGAAACAAACTCTATAGAAATAAAAAAAATACGTAATGCCTGTACTGAAATCATTTTCAGAATTCTAGAAGATTCACATTGTATAATTAATAATACTAGAAAATTTTAAAGAAAAATTTAAACAATTCCACCATAGGTTAACAATTAGCTTTTAAATTCTACAATTTTACCATGTCATTTGCCAAATTTAATGTGATGAACAAAAAAAATATTGAAACTTAGACACTAAGAAACTTAAGAATTTCAAAAAAGCATGAACTAGATGAATTCAAGTTTAAAGCAGTCATCCATAAAGCTTTTTTTAGAATCTATGGATACAAGATTTGAATCTATGTCTCATGTTCATTTACCAAGTAGAAAATGAGTATGGTAAACCATAATATTTTTTTTTCTTTACCTCAATCACAAATTTGATAATAATATTTGAGTTTATACTAAGATCATAATATTATAATAATACATATTAGGTCTTAGCAATAGCTTTTAAATTTTATTTTTAATATTATGTTTTAATATTAATATACATTCCTTGTTATTTGTGAAATGATTGAATCTTTACATTTTTTATTTATATAATAAAAACATAAATTTTTTAACTCTAAAGAAATTGAATATCCAAGAATAATTGAGAAATTGTTTTTAGAAATTTAATAAATAATAATAGACAATAACTAATTCATCAATTTCAACATAGCATAAATCTTTTTAATAAACTAATTCATCAATTTCAACATAGCATAAATTTTTTTAACACTACTCTTAGTAAATAAGATATGCATAAAAGAAGAGATGGGACACATAAATGATATGTAATAAACTTTAGTCATGTTCCAAACAAATATTTGATACAACTGTATTGTCCATCAATTAAAAATAATTGAGTTTATAACAATACAATATTAATTTTTAATATTAAATTTTAAGTTCTAATATTAGGTTTTATTTCTAGCATCATGTCTAATAATAATACTCATTTTTACATTTAGTTTTTAATAAATATGATATTTACTTTAATTTTTCACATAAATTTTATTATGTTATATGTAGATTATATTTTACTTTTAAATATAACTATTAATGTATAATCAAAATTTTATGTAATAACTAATATTAAATTAATATACAAAATAATGTTAATATACAAAAATATAATTATATAAATATAAAATAATCGCTATATTAATAATGATAAATATTAGTCTTTAACTAAATACATCTAATAGCTATTAATATGATAAGTGGTGGATATATATCCATCCTAAAGACATTGGTAAATGTCATTATAGATGTACTTTATATAAACTTATTGGCTTATATCATCACATTTATAAATGTGATTATGCTAGTAATAATAATATAGATTAGAAATACCACCATTTCTTAACCTAATGTTAGTGCATATTCCAAATACTAGGAATGGGAAGCATTAAAATTTTATCAACTAGCCCCCTTTATAATATCATCATTAGCACATTGTATTTTTATTTAAATTTACTATACTTTTAACTTTTTAAAGCATATTTATATTTATTTTTGGCATTTTGTTAGTGAGAAATAAGTAATAGTGAGATGAAATGGTAGGTTTTTTATATATGAATAATTTTGTTGGAAATTTGGTAAAGTTTTTTAAAAATTCTAAATTCTAAATTATTTTTATAATGGTCACTGTTTAATTTATTTATGCATTTCAAAATGCATTTTAAATAACAAAAAAATCACAACGTTATTGAAAATTATACTAAAAATTATAGTGTGAATTACATAACTATTCTATACATCTATTTTTAGAATTTTTATGATATATTTAATGGTGATATTTATTTAGATTTATCTATATTTTTAGATTTTAAAATGTATTTATTTTTGGGAAACAAGTTGAATTCAATTTACTTATTGGAAAATTACTCTTCTTCCTAGAAATAAATATCTCAATTTGGGAAAATAGAGCCAAGAGGATATAAAGGAACCTCAAGAAATCAAGAAAGAGGAGCACCAAACTCATTACCTCATACACCTAGTGGAATTTCTGTACAGACAGGTAAGACTGTGAATGTTTTGAGTATGAAATTCTGGAGCTAATTAGGGCCAGTGGAGTTTCTACTTGTATGGTCTCTCTCCAAAATGATTTTTATGATAGGGAATTGGCTAGGGGGACTCTAGTGTAATACCGTGCTAAATGGTTGGGAGGAGTGTTATCCCTACTTTAGTGATTTCCTATTAAAATCTGAATAATCTCCTATGGCAATCTAACTAATCTTGATCAGATATCTATTCATGTAAATTCCCTATGGAAAAATTTTTTGTATATTGTTTCTGTGATTTATTTTTGTGAATTATGTTTCCAATGTACGTCTTCTAAATTTTTCGTAACTACGTTCAGTGGTTTATGTTGGTGGAAAGTTGGTAAGCTGTTTGTATACAATATTCAATAGAAAACATGGATGTGAACATTAATGTAATGGAAATATTTATTCTTGGCTACATATCTAGTAATAATAATATGCCATAGCACTTGGAACAACATAAACAAGATTAGTCCCTTAACCAGATTAGTTCCTTGCCCAACTGATTGGGAATAAGTAGTTGGGGAAAATTCTGATTTCAATATTACAACTTGATCGGGGTAATATAGGCCTGGGTAGGCTCATTTTGTAATCCCTAGGGTGGAAAGGAACAAGTAATCCACAAGCCCTCCCCAAAACCTACAGAAGGGTAGATGGAAACTACTACTAAAAATTGAATATCCTAAAAATTGAATATGGGGAAAAATTACGTGACGTTTCTTGTACGGTTGGTTCTATGCTTGAATCCATTTTTCACTTTTCCTTTAATGATGAATCCTGTTCATGAGGATGTGGAGAGTAGGTTCAATGGAGGTAGGTTCTACTGATCCTTTGTTGGAAATTTCTAGACAATTCTGAACACACATAGGAATAAAAACAGTTATCTTCCACAACACAGAGATTAAATAAAATTCATGCATAGAGAGGTAGATGGAGTCAAAAATCTATTTTGTTAAAATTAAAAACTATTACAAAATGACAGTCTTCGAAACTTATGTTCTTCTGGATTAAAAAAAAAATATTTCTGATGCTACACAAACACAACTCTTCTCTTATGGCATACGCTGCTACTCCCACAACATTCTTCTCCTTTGGTATACACTGCTACAAAACACAGCTTGCTGCTCTCTATTTTTTTCCTCTCTGTCCCTCTGTTTTTCTTTTTTTCCTTCCGGCAAGAAATTACAATGCACCCACGGCATATTACATTACACACACACACACACACACACACATATTATAAATATTTCATATTTATAATATATATATCAAAATATGTATAATCTATGTTTAAAATAAAATGTACTGCGGTAAATAAAAATTAACCCAAAGTTGAAACTTTAAAACATACATTGCGGCAAATAAAAGAAACATTAAAACATTTATACATTCCATGGGGTTCAAACAATATGCAAGACCCAACTTCTTTTCCCCATGGAACTCTTTCCATTGGTCTGGAGGAAGCTGACATCACCTCCTCTAGTGGGTCAACTTCCAAGCTCGAAGCTTTTGTTGGGTGCTCCGGGAATGAGAGCTAGAGGCTGTGAGTTAAGTGATGCGGTTGGTGCAGTAAGTTTAATGCTGGAAGGTGAAGGTTTAAATGGCGGATAAAACTGTTGTTGTGTGGAGTGCAAGTCTAAATAGATAGCTGATGTTGTCATCTTTCAAGTTTACCATAAGCAATTTAAGCTCGTCGTCCTGCTACTGTGTGCAGTAGTTGGAATTAAATTCCAACACTCCCCCTTAATTTCCACTGGTGGATTTTATTCCATACCTAAACACTTTCTCAAATAGTTAAAAATTTTATGCCCCAATGGTTTTATCAATATATTAGCAAACTGCTTCTGTGTTCTACAATGTTGTAGAACAATTTCTCCATTGTTCACTAGCTCTCTGATGTAGTGATACTTGGTATCAATGTGTTTCGTTCTCTTGTGAAACACTGAATTCTTTGATAATGCTATTGCTAAGCTATTATCACAAAAAATTGTTGCGCTTTTTACATGTTCATGACACAAAATTCTCAACATTTTTCTCATCCAAACTTCTTGACATGTTGCTATTGTAGCTGCCACATACTCTGACTCTGTTTTTGATAAAGCCAAAATTGGTTGTTTCTTAGAAGCCCATTAAATGGCTCTTGAACCCATATGAAAAAAATATCTAGAGGTGCTTTTCCTGTCATCTATACTTCCATCCCAATAACTGTCAGTATATCCAATCAATTCAAATTTTTTTGAAGTGGTGTATAAAATACCACATCTTTTTGTTCCTTTCACATACCTCAAAATTATTTTTTACTACTTGCCAATGTGCCTCCTTTTTCCTTTCCATAAATCTGGAAATCAAACTTACAACATGCATAATATCTGGCTTAGTTGCGGTCAAATACATAAGGCTGCCAACTATGCTTTTATACAATCTTGGATCAACATCCTTGTTGCTTTCTTCTTTTCTTATTTTCAGTCCCATCACTCTAGGAGTAATGGCTGCATTTCAATCCTACATGTTAAATATTTCCAAGAAGTCTTTCACATATTTAGCTTGAGAAATAAAAATATTTTTTTCATTTTTCTCTACTTCTATTCCGAAGAAGTATCTCAACAATTCGATATCAGTCATCTCAAATTCATCCTTGATGTTTGTCTTAAAATTCTCAATGAGGTAAGCATCATTACCTATGAATATAACATCATCATCATATAAAACAACAATCATCATCTTACCATATTTCTCCTTCATGTATAATGTGGGTTCTCCTTCACATTTCTCAAACCCATTTTCTAGTAGATAGGCATCTATCCTACTGTACCATGCTCTTGGTGTTTGTTTCAGCCTGTATAGAGCTTTCTTCAATCTACATACCTTGTGCTTTTGGCCTGCTTTCTCATAGCCTAGAGGTTGTTAAACATAAACCTCTTCCATCAATATTCAATTTAGGAATGTTGATTTCACATTCATTTGGTAAACGTTCCATTTATGTTGTGTTTCTATGGACAACACTGCTCTTACTATTTCCATTCTTGCAACCAGTGAAAATGTTTCTTCATAATCTCTTCCTTGTTACTTCTTGTAGCCTTTGACAACAAGTCTGGCCTTATGCCTCTCAATCTTACCTTCAAAATTTATTTTGGTCTTGTAGACCCATTTTACTCCAGTCACTTCCTTCCCTTTTTGGAGATCAACCAATTCCCATGTTTTATTTTTCTCTATGGCATTTATTTCTTCATCCATAGAATCTATCCATTTCTTATCTTTTACTGCTTCTTTGAAATGAATAAGATCATCTACATAACAATATAATGCAAATAAAGAGTTCATACCTTCTTCTTTCTCATAAATTTTATTCAGACTTCTGAATGTGGTTCCTCTTTCACTTGTTGAACATGTGCTTGTAGAAACACTCAAATCTACTCCTTGTGATGTGCTTAGAGAAGCACTATTATCACTTCTCAAGGGTGTTATCATACCTGCCTGTGGTGTTCCTCCATGTCCTTATGTTGGTGGAGGTGGTGTTGCTAATGAGGGATATATTTCAACCATATCTTCCTCATTATCATGATGAGACAAACATATTTTAACATTCACTGTTTTCTCAATGCTTCCACCCCAAGCTTCTTCTTCAATAAATTTCACATCTCTTCTTATAACAAACTTCTTAGTGGATGGGTTATACAATATGTATGCCTTTGATTCTTCACTGTATCCAATAAATATTCACTTCTCCCCCTTACTGTCCAACTTCTTCCTTAGCTGATCAAGAATGTGTGCATAAACCACACAACCAAATCTCTCATGTGGGTGACATGCTGCTTCATGTTTCTC
Source organism: Pinus albicaulis (assembly GCA_034641835.2). Lineage (NCBI taxonomy): Eukaryota > Viridiplantae > Streptophyta > Pinopsida > Pinales > Pinaceae > Pinus > Pinus albicaulis. Next base: position 1,606,003,212 of record CM076575.1, on the reverse strand, counting down.
CATGCTTCTTTCGGAACTCTGTTCATGACAAATTTGGTTGAGCATATATTTAAAATTTACATTGCACAATGTACAACTTCAGCCCAGTATTCATTTCGCAAATGTTTTTCCTTCAGCATTCTTACCATATCCATGATGGTTCAGTTTTTCCTTTCAACAACTCCATTTTTCTACGGTGTATACCTTGCTTTAAATTGTTTATATATCCCATTTTCTCTTCAAAATTGCAGAAATTATTTGGAGATATATTCTCCTCCTCTGTCTATCCTTAAGACTTTAATACACTTCCCACTTTGATTCTCTACAAGAGCTTTAAAGTTGCATAATTTCTCAAACGCTTCAGTTTTAAATTTCAAGAAATAAACCCATGTTTTTCTTATGAAATCATCAATAAAGGTCAACATATAGTGGTTGCTTGATAATGATGGTGTTTGCATTGGTCCACACAAATCTGAATGGACAATTTCTAAGGGTGTCTTTGCCTTTATGCTCTTTCCTAATGGAAAGCTTTCTCTATGTTGTTTGCACAAGATGCAACCTTCATAAAGGTTTTCTGGTTTCTCAATCAATGGTAATCCCTTCACCATAAATTTTCTATGCAACAAATTCAGAACTCCAAAGTTGATATGTCCCAATCTAAAATGCCATAACCAATTTTCATCTTTTCCTTCTCTTTAGAATGTCTCTTGTGTCACGACTGCGATTTCATTTCCTTTACTCAAATCTGCTCTCATATTGAGAGGGAAAATTACGTTCCTTGTCATCTTCACTTGTGCAATGCATTTCTTGGTTGGTGGTTTATCCATGATGGTGCATACATCATCTTCAAAGAAAAAATTGTACCCATTTTGAATGAGTTGTCCAATTCTCAAGACGTTACACTTGATACCAGGCACATAATAAACATTTGATATGGTTTTTCTATCTCCTTTCTTTGTCAAAACACTCACTCTGCCTTTTCCCATGATAGAGACCTTACTGTTTTTCCCCAATAATACTTGAGACTTCACATTTTCATCTAACATGGAAAACATGTAAATGTTTCCATTCATATGGTTACTACATCCTAAATCTAGAAACCATATATCTTCATTCTTTTCTTCAGCCATGTTACATGCTAAAAATAACTTTTCTTGACTGACATTTTCTTTAGTAAAATTAGCACTAGGTATATTACCCATGTCACTTTGTTTCTTCCTACATTCATTGGCATAATGCCCATGCTTCTTACAGTAATGACATTGGATTTTGGTTTTATCATGCCTTTTTCCATGTGCTTGATTTTTTCCACCTTGCTGGCTATTCCCTTGGCCTTGGTTTTGATTTTGATTATTGCCCCTTCCATTTGTATTTGTTGGGATACTTCTTCCTCCTCAGTTAGAGCTTTTGCCTCTACAGTTTCCTCTGTAGTTTCCTTTTCCTTGACCTCTTCCCCTGACAAAGGACATTTGGGTCTTGAAGGCATGCTCTAAACATGAGTTTGCTATTTTGCTCAATCTTTGTTTATGTGTCATCAATGATGCATGAATCTCATCAACAGTAAACTTAGAGAGATCCTTTGTCTCTTCAATGGTTGTGACTATCACATAAAACCTTGAGGGTAAGCTCCTCAACACTTTCTCCACTATCCTTCTTTCTTCTACTATCTCTCCATGAAATCTCATTTGGATAACCAACCCAATCAACAAAGTGAAGAATGAGTCTATTGTATCTGACTCTTTTATGCAAATAACTTCAAAATCCCTTCTCATTAATTGAAGCTTTGTTGTCTTTACCTTCTCCATACCTTGGTAGGCCATCTGGAGGGTATCCCATGCATCCTTGGACCTCTTTGCCTCTACAATCCTTAGAAATACACTTTCATGCACTGTTTGATAGAGATAGAAGAGGTCTTTTGAGTCCTTCTTCCTATTACTCTTCAAAAAATCCTTCTTTGTCTTTGTTAAGGCATTATAAGCTTGTTTAGTTGTTGGTTCTTCTAGACCATCTTCAACTAGATCCCATAAATCTTGAGAAGAAAATAGGGCTCTCATTGTGATTGGCCAATAGTCATAGTTCTTCCCATTAAACTGTGGGAGTTGAGCATTTCGTATACTCGTGCTTGTGCTAGCTCCTGTCATGGCTAGCATACTGAACTATTCTTTACAAAAAAACTTACTGTGTTTTTAATAAACAAACCTTCTCACTACTGAGAGATAAAAATATGTCTTCAAAAAGACTTTGTCTCTAACAAACTTCTCTTTACAGCTCTCTCGACTATAATATAATGCAGACACAAGAATTTGTTTTGTAAATACCTTATTTTATTGAACCTTCATACTGTTGGTCAAAAACTACAACAACACCTTCTTCTTCCTTCAGCTTCTTTATCAAATGCAAAGAGCCTAGGCTAGCTCTGATACCATGTTGAAAATTTCTGAAAAATTCCCAACATAGAGAAGAATAAAAAAATTCCTCTTCCATAACACAAATATTAAATAAAATTCATGCACAAAGAGGTGGATGGAGTAAAAAATATGTTTTGTTAAACTTGGAAACTATTAAAAAATGACAGTATTCAGAACTTCTTTTGTTCTTGATTACAAAAAAAATATTTCTGCTGCTACAAAAACACAACTCTTCTCTTCTGGCATATATTGCTACTGACACAACGTTCTTCTCCTTTGGCATACACTGCTACAAAACACAGCTTGCTACTCTCTGTCTTTTTCCTCTCTGTCTCTTTTTTTATCTTTTGTGCTTTCGAGCAAGAAAATTACAATTCACAGTCCATACAATGCACACACGGGATATTACATTACATATATATTTTATAAATATTTCATATTTATAATATATATATCAAAATATGTATAATTTATGTTTAAAATAAAATGTACCACAGTAAATAAAAATTAACCCGAAGTTGAAACTTTAAAACTTATATTGCGGAAAATAAAAGAAACATTAAAAAAGTCATACATTCTGTGGGGTTCAAACAATATGCAAGACCCAATTTCTTTGCCCCATGGAACTCTTTCCATTGGAGGAAGGTGACGTCACCTCCTTCGGTGGGTCAACTTCCAACCTCGAAGCTTTTCTGGTGGGTCAACTTCCAAGCTCGAAGCTTTTGCTGGGTGTCACCGAAATGAGAGTTGGAGGCTGCGTGTTAAGTGATGTGGTTGGTGTAGTGAGTTTAATGCTAGCAGGTGAAGGTTTAAATGGCAAATAAGACCATCATTTCTTGGAGTACAAGTCTGAACAGATAGCAATTGTCATCGTCCTTCAAGTTTCCCATTAGCAATTTAAGCTTTCCATCTTGCTGATGTGTGTAGTAGTTGGAATTAAATTCCAACATCCTCGTGGTGTTGCATCATTTCCACACACAACAATACATAATTTTTAATTCCAGAGAGGGAAGAGAGGGATTTTCCTTAGTAAAAAAATTGGGGGTATATGGGGAGCTTGCTTAATGCAGGGGCTTGTATAAACGATTTTTGGAACAATAAAATCTATAAATTATATCCTTATGGAAAGAAATTCCATACTTTGTAGTAGAATGGTCGATGTTACATGTAGATAGGGAAAAGGTATCGACTAGCTTCAGCATTGTTCACGTCTGGGTTTGACATAATACATAAAGTTTCGGCGAAACAAATGCATGCGAGATGAATTTGAAGGATTCATACAATTAGTGACTGTTAGGAATATGAAGTCTAATATAAGTTGGAGTATTCTTGAGTTTCAGAGCAGCAAAGAATTGGGAAGCAGGCTTCTTAACACACTAGAAGTTTCCTCTTTATTTATAGCCTTATTTTTCAAATATGTGCCATCATGCATGCAGAGTCTTGTTTGTATAAACCTTCATTTTTGTTTTGAATTTATGTTGTATTAGATGTCATTTTTTATGGAACTGCAACAGATATAAATTGTTTTTCTTGTTGTTATCTATGAAGTAATTGTTGAAAATGAGTGTTTAATAAATTGCTTGCTGTTATCTATGAAGTAATTTTGTAAGATTGTTGAAAATGAGTTCTTAATAAATTGATTGATGAAGAATTCCATCTTGATATGCAATTCAGTATCCTTCTCACATTGCTCTATGGTGATGTGCATAATAAAAAAAATTATTTCTCCCTACTAAAATGAATCCTCGATCTTTGTGTGAGGAGAGTATTGTTGTCGTGCTATTTAGGTCCATGATTGCTGAGATGTATATTCCCGACATATGATTATATGAGAGCTAACGAAGTTGTTTAGAATAAAAAATTCGATTTTGAAGAATGAAAAAGACCATTATAAAAGTAATGACCATGATACAAGTCATTATCACAACATTACATGACTCATTTTTCAGTTACTCCATATACCGTGATCCTTCATGGGATCATGTCGAAAATCAAGATTGAACTGCCATTTATGTATTTTGAGCATGATATTCCTAATGGAAGCTTTCTTTGTGTTCGTTTATGTTGTTTTTATGGACAATTAAAGAGAACTTGCTTTTATATATATATATATATATATATATATATATATATATATACACGATGAAATTAGTTAAAGGAAGTTTAGATTAAAGTTATTTTTAATTTTGGATGGAAAGATAATCTATGAATTTATAAAAAAGTAACATTATTTGGGGAAGATATGTTTAAAATATTATTTATTAACCAGTAATTATTTAGGAATTATGGATTACATGCATTAATAATTAATAATTTTGTTAAGTATGGCTTAAAACTTCATCTACTATATTAATATTAACTTATTTTTTAATATTTCTTTGCCCACCATATTATTGTTGGTTAATATTTCTTTATTTCTTAATAATAATGTAGATTTGAAATACCACTCTATTACTATTTTTTATTGTCACTACAGATTCAAAATACTTCTTGCATATAGTTGCTAATGTTGCCAGCAAGTTGAGAATTTTTATGGTTGAATATTGTATTTAAAAATATGTTAATGGGAATGTTTTCTTTAAATTCGTAAAAAAATCAATTATGTATGTTAGTGTGTGAGTATTCTAAATTTTTACATAATTTAAGTAGATTTAATGGCTAAAAGTGTGTGTTTATAGATAATTACTAGGTTGAAGAAAATCTCACACATCAATTTTGTTATCATGTTCAAGAAAAACTCATACACCAATTTCATCTTGAATTTAACTTGATTATGACCTTAAAATTAAATTATCATTATTATTATAAGAAATCAATATCATACACCAATTTCATCTCCAAATTTACTTAATTGTAAACTTAATTGCATTTAATACTACTATTAGAAACAAAAATTATTTAAATATATCTTCTATTATTATTATTATTATTATTATTATTTTTCAAATCCAAACTTATTTCATTTAAATACATTGGCATTGTGACTCTACTATTGTAACATACAACCATACCTTCACATGGAAATTCGAGGAGTTAATTAATTTTTATTTTTTTTAATACGAGTTACCCAAGGTAACTATCCAAATCACTATTAAATGTTTCTTACTCATCATTACATAGATTGTTCACCAGTTCATAGTGAAACCTTAGTGTAAGAATAGAAATTTTCTTAACCATTAACAACCTCCATTATAGTACATTAACATAAAACTGTATAATGTAACCTTGCATTAATTTCATCATTCTCGTAGTCATCACATACTTCACATTTATGAACATCAAAACAAGAACGAAATAACATAATTAACTAGACACAATAATCAATCACATTATTAAACACCAATATACCCTGGAAACCCGGTAGGGTGAAAACCAGCAAACGTTTAATTTTATTATTAAACGCTGGTGAGGGTGTTTAGCCCTCACTCAATGGCTTATAAGGGAGACCATCCCTTAACCATTGTTTATAAATCTTACAACTAAATATACAAATATCTAGCATTAAAGCCATTACAATAAATATAATAACATTTACCCACTAATCTTCATATCTTCATATATTGGTGGCATGGATGCCCTACAATGGACCATCGTACATTGGCTTATCCTGCAGCTCACACTCATCTACATAAACCATAATCATTTACCTGCCACCAGGTTAAGCATAATATTTCCTTTGTACATGTCACCGTCATGCCCTCCTAATGATGCCTTCAACATACATTAATGTCATGATTCATAAAGTATTAATCAAACATTTCATAAATCTATACTAGACAAGCTCCTTCCTCTACTCATGTATATCCATGTCATGAAAGTAAAATACCTTTACATTCTCTCTTTAACAACACATACTGTAAATGTGCTAATTATAAGTCATCACATTAATTATTTTTCCCTCGCATAAGCACACATTCCTACATGTCAATAGCTACATCTCGCAATCTTCTCCTTAAAAGAAAGTGATTCATCCGTTATGATATTTGTGCATGCGATTTACATAAATTTAATAAAAATAGCTAACCCTTAAGCCATTACTTTTTGGTGCATGGAAGGAAAGTTAACATAACAAATTTTTCTCCCATGCATGCAAATGCATATAGATTCCAAAGGAGTCTTCCCAAATGAATGCTTAACACAATAGAGCACGTAGCTTCCAAAAGAGTCTTCCCAAAGGAGTGCTTAACACAATAGAGCACGTAGCTTCCAAAAGAGTCTTCCCAAAGGAATTCTTAACACAAAAGAGCATGCAACCGCAAGTTTTCTTTCTGTAACACTAATGTAAATAAGTGTACAAATACATGTCCTCCTTTTCAAATATTATACTAATAATCCTTTCCAATGTAGTTTAACACAACATGCTATCTTCTCCACATACAAACATGTATATTCTTTCCAATGAAATATAATACAAACATTTCATGCATATACATGACCTTGTTCTGAAAGAAACTAACATAATAATTATGATAGCATAAGTAATCACATTCTCAATAGATCTTATATCCATGCAAAAAACCTTCTTTCTCTATGATTCTACAAGCAAGAAGCTCATGCTTGGCTTCCAAGAATTTACCATAGATATCCTCTTTTATGCATAAAAACTAAGCAACACTAACAAGGTTAACTTAACCTTTAATACACCTAGATCAAGAGGTTGACTTAATTCATCTAGCCATTTAATATTTTCAAGAGGTTATCCTTTTCAAGTAAGAATAACATATATAAGACAATAGAATATTTTCCAAAGAAAAGCTTGTGAGGAATTAATATGGGTTCTTCATGACTTCTTTTCCAAGAAAAAATCATTAACTTATCTCCCAACCCATGAAATATCTTCAAGAATTACCCTTTTTAATCTATATTCATTTTCAAGAAATAACTTGGACTTTCTTATCGTTTCATACACATGTATGAAATCCCCTTCTTTAACAAAAAGAACAAGAATCTCATTTTTCTTACATAATATTTATATATATAAAGACAAGTAAAATTATTTATACTATCTTTTACTACTACAGACATATTTCAAGATACATATAGCAATATTTGCAATAACTCACATGGATTCTTTTCCGAAAAATCGAACACAACAAGTTTGTCTTTTACCATGGTAATTCACTAAGATCAATATATTTCTAGAAATTAGCATAATACTAATTTTTTTCAAGAAATGAAAAATACAATAGCAATTTTATTGCATGAAAAAACAATTACTTATTTTCAAACTCAAATGAAAGGTAACTATTTTTCTTTCATGCTTTTTATATTTTATTTCCTAAAGAAATAAAACATAATATACATATTAATCTCATATTCATATTCTTATGCAGAAAAATTATATTAGAATAGCATGCACATTTTTAAGAATTATTTTAAATAGAAACTAATCTCATGCAATGTCATTGTTTTACGTATATAACAATTCCTTTCTAAGGGAAATCAACATGCATCTGCATAGAATTATTAAATAAAATAAAATAAATACTTATCTTTATTTCATTTGAAGAAATCCTCTCCCTATTGCAATACTCATCCACATCCGGAAATTCTCATTGCTCCTCTACAAAAATGTTTTCTTTCCACAACATCTACAAAATTTCGAGAGGAAATCTACTTCTCTTTTCTTTTGCATCTTCCATCATCCATATTCACAATGGTTTCTTTTCTTTTATTTAAAAGAATTAGGGCCAGCAATCCTTTTCCTTCTCCACATAAAGCGTGACACAACACACACTTCTCTCCATCCTCGTGAAATCAGAAAATAACAGTATATATTTTGTAATGGAATACATGTAACCATTTTCTTGAAAGAGATTATAGTTTAGTTTCTAACTAAATCATAACCCTAACGAACTCATGAATTAGTTTCTTGAAAACCAATCGATTCATAATTCATGGTACTACATGATAATTAAAATAGTTCCGTAAAAGTTGTGAATGCCAACGTTTTTACAGGGGTGTTACATACTATCCCCCTTAAGAGAATACCATCCTTGGTGTGCTTCTCTCAGTGAAACTTGAACTTATGATATAATGATATAAGCAACCCAAATTGGGTCATTCCCCTTTGCAATGAAACACTTTCATTTCCTTAAATGCCATTAATTGAGAAAATAATGTTTTTATCCGTAGTCATAAGCATGTATAGCTCAAAAACATATTCCATTTCCATTTTTAACCACTTATCCAGTATTCAAATTAATAAAAATATAGAAAAATATCTATACCAACTTACCATTATGTACCAATTACCTTAGGTTCAATCATGGTCACTTTCCTACAAACAGTTTAGGAATGGTTCGACAACCCATCAACACTCCATGACAAGTGTCCATGACAAGTACCCTGTAATGTAAGACTAAAAAATGCAATCACATTAGTAACATAATTTCAATGAAATCAAACACTTGCAACTATCAAACATTCATCCAATATCAAGAGATTTTTTAGTTAGAGTACTTCCACAAGTACTCAGAGAGAACCAACACTGTAATCAATGCACACTGTCTTAGCTCCTACTAAAGACATCCACGCAGTGCTTCAAAAAGTACTCAGAGAGCACCTAACTCTCTAATTGTACCAATGGTCAATCAATGCACCATAGGCATATCCTAGCCTTTGCTAAGAAATTCAAACAAATTTGTAATAAAATTAATGAACTTATACATTCAGTAATTCATTTCCGAGTGTTAAACTCCTTTTCTCTTAATATCTACATAAGATATTTACACAATCATATAAAAATTCATTTTAATATAACACATAACTTATTACTTAACTTGTTCCACTATGAGAACCACAATGGTAAACAAAATGCTCCTCCCAACCCCTCGGAGTTGGTTTCCACAACCAAATAAAGTCATTTTCACATCCTGAAAGACATTTGACAAAGAACCATTCTAGGTTTAGTATGGAATTCCACTGGAAAACTAGCTCGGGAATTCCAACAACCACTCAAGGTCCAGTATAGGATTCCTCTTGGCAAAATCATGCCAATTCCTCTGACATCGTCTCATCTATGAGGAATTTTGGGCCACCTCCAACAGGCTCCAAAATAAATAGAGTTTTCTTAGGCTTTCCCCCTTCACCATCTTGCCAAAATCTCTTCCCTAATGAGATCATATATCTCTAGGGAGAGGAAATTCAGGTAGGTAAGAGCCATCAACCCCTCCAAGAAAGAAACCATCGTCAACCCAAGGCCTTCTAGCCTTTCACAATTGTTGTCAACTGTCTGGCATGTTAAATTTGTCTTTTAGAATTATTTCCCATAGTAGATTACATAATGAACTTCATGCACATTATACATAAATAAAAAGAAACTTTATGTACATCATACATCATGCTTGGCCATCCACATGGGTCTAATGATATCTAGATTGATGTAGGGGCACTAGACACTAGCCAGCAATGTAGGAGGTTTTGTCCACATGTTGTGGCTAGGAGGGTTCAGAATCATCAAAATTGTAACAACTAGGTGTCAATACCTCAGCTGACTGTATCATTTAGATTATTCAGAGTTGTAGAAGTTGAATAGTTCAGTTAGTCCATCTGTCATGTTTCAGTTAGTTGAATTATTGTAATTAGGCTTTTGATTTTCTAAAACGGTCCTCACAGAGGAACCGAGGAGTCATATGTTGATGTATATAAACTGTATTCCCCCGAATGCATGGGGGGGGAGAACGGAGGTTTCTGCAATAAAATCCGTGTATTGAGCAATGGTTTCCTGTTGAATAAAGTTCAGTGCTCGTTGATTCTCAATTTGGTTTGAATTGATATTATGAGTAAATTTTTGTTGAATAAGGTCACTGCGTAATCTCTGTATTCCTCTACCCATTGCTTCTCTCAATTTTCTGAATAAATGAATAAATTCCATGCACAGGCGAGGTCTGTGTAGAAAAGTCGTCGTTTTCAAACTCTATTTAATAGTGGTGAAATCCCGCTTAATAAAGAGATGAATTCGTTTGTTGTTAATTGAAGTCTGGAACTGGGACTAAACCCTGAGTTAGTAAACTGAGTGGATAAAAGAATAGCGCAAACCCAACTTAAACCCGTGGTCAATCACTGTTCCCAAAACCGCGAGCGGATTTACGAGGCTGGATTGCCCATATCGCACTGTATTTCGATGATAAGCAGTATTTCCCGGTTGGGGAGCGATTCCATAGAGCATTCGACACGTGGCGAGGTGGACCCATGGAAAACCGCCGTTGCTGCGTGCCATTGCACGTTAACATTCGACCAAGGAAGTCGAGCGATATCGTGGTACGTCGTTGATCTAGGAAGGAGCCATCGGACGGTGATCATTTGATAAAGATGCGCGGAGGATAACCAGGTACGGTACGAGCATTTGATTGGACCATTGATATATATGTGGGCCTAGGGCTGAAGGTCTATTGCGATGTCATTTGGTTAAGAAGTGTTGGACTATTAATACAAAATTTGGGGATATAAATTAAAACTCAAAGGTTGTGGATAATGGTTGTTTATCAAATTCCAAAAATTTGATAAATAGAACTCTATGAAAATAAAAGAAGGACACGTGGAGCAAGGAACAGGGTTTCAGAAGGGTAATACTGACAGAGCCATGATTACAGTAGTGCAAACTCTCCTCAAGGCGAATTTTGGCTTTTTTGCCGTCATTTGTGGTATCAGAGCTGTTGTTTTTGAGCTGTTTTGCTGAGAGCTGACATGGCGATCTGAGTTGGTAGAGGTGCTGGCAGAAGGAGACCTGTTGCCAACGCAGAGGTGTTGGGGATGTTGCAGAGGGTCGAGGCCAGAATGGATGCCATGGAGCGAAGACAACCCAGAGATCTTGAAGACATCAGTGAACCTGAAACAGAAGAAGCAGAAGAAAATGTTGAAATTCCTCCTGACATGAGGCACCTCAGAACTGTTCTGGCGTTTGCAGTTAAGCCTAGGATTGAAGTATCAAATTTTATAGGAGGATTGAATCTAGAGGAGCTGGTGGACTGGATAAATGAAATGAATAAGTGCTTCGATTATGAAGAAATAAGCGAAGATAAAAAGGTCAAGTTTGCAATGACAAAGCTGAAGGGACATGCTGCATTTTGGTGGGATGGAGTGCAAGAAGAAAGAAGGAGAGTTGGTAAGAAACCTATCAAAATCTGGACCAGAATGATGGCTAAATTAAAATGTAAATCTTGCCTAGTGATTATCAGTTAACATTGTATAGGAAAATGGAGAACCTGAGACAGAGGTTGCTGACAGTAAAGGAATACACAGAGGAATTCTACAGAGTAAGCATAAGAGTTGGGAAATTTTAGGACACACCAGAGAAGACTGCTAGATATGTGAATGGTCTCAAGATGGAGATCCAAGATGAGATTGGTCTCTTGTCTCCTAAGATAGTGGAAGAGGCCTACCAGATGGCCTTGAAAGTAGAGGAGAAACTCCTGAGGAAAGAGTTTGCCAAGAATAGAGGTACTTTCCGTGGAAAGGGAAGTTAGGGTGGTAGAGGAAAGCCTACTACACCTAGGGATGGAGCTAACAGTAGCTCACCTCAGAATGCATCTATAGAGGATGATGCAAGGGGAATAAGGGGTTCTTATAGAGGAAAAGGAAGAGGAGGCAGAGACAGAGGCAGGGGTAGAGATTTGAGGTGTTATAGATGTCAGAAAGTGGAACATAAGCACTATGAGTGTCCAGAGAATGTGGGTGTTGGTCCAAGAAATGTTTTTGTTGTCCAGGCTGGGGAAGAGGCAGAAATTGAAGAAGAAATTCTACCAGAGAGGGGAGAGTCCTTGGTGGTAAATAAGGTCCTGTTGAAGCAAGCCAAAAAGGTCACTGAGCCTACACAAAGGAAGACTTTGTTTAGGAGCATATGCAAAGTCCAAGGGAAATGCTGCTAGCTAGTCATTGATAGTGGCAGCACAGACAATCTGGCTTCCACTGAGGTGATAGAAAAATTGAAGCTGAAGACAAGTGAGCATCCAACTCCCTACAAGGTGTCCTGGCTGGCGCACCAACTGGTTGTAAAAGAGCAGTGTGAGATAGAGCTGCAAATGGGAAAATACAAGGACAAATTTTTGTGTGATGTAATGCCCATGGATGTGTGTCATATACTGCTGGGTAGACCTTGGCAGTTTGATAGAGCAGCAGTGCATGATGGCAAGAAGAACACTTACATGTTCTTCAAGGATGGGGTACATCATACATTGATACCCATGGAAGAAGGAGAGCCATCCAGCAGAGTGATTAATCCAAAGACCTTGTTACTGAGTGGAAAGGAATATCTGCAGCAGATCAAAGAAGAAGAGGTAAGTTTTTATTTAATTTGCAAACCTAAATTAGTTCTTACTTCTACAAATATTTCTGATTTGCCAGTAGAAATCCAAGAGATGCTAGACAATTATTGTGACATTGTTGTGGATGATTTACCTGATGAGCTGCCACCTGTGAGAAAGATCAGCCATCAGATAGATTTTATCCCTGGTTCAAATCTGCCAAATAAGACAGCCTACATAATGACTCCGAAGGAAAATGAGGAAATCAAAAGACAAGTACAGGAGTTGGTGGAAAAGGGGCTGATCAGAGAAAGTTTGAGTCCATGTGCGGTACCAGCAGTATTGATCCCAAAGAAAGATGGAGGCTGGATGATGTGTACTGATTCAAGAGCAATCAATAAGATCATAATCAGGTACAGATTCCCTTTACCCAAAGTTTAGGATTTAATGGACTATTTGAGTGGTGCTAAATATTTTTCAAAGATATATTTAAAAAGTGGATACCATCAGATTAGAATAAGAGAGGGTGATGAGTGGAAAACTACCTTTAAAACAAATGAAGGATAATATGAATGGATGGAAATGCCTTTTGGGTTGTCAAATGCACCTAGCACTTTTATGAGACTTATGAATGAAGTGTTGAAAGAATTCATTGGTAGATTTGTGATAGTGTATCTGGATGATATATTAGTTTTCAACAGAACTAAAGAAGAACATTTAAGGCATCTCAATCATGTCTTGAAAAAGCTGCATCAAGAGAAACTTCTGACAAATCTGAAGAAATGCTCATTCATGAAAGAAGAGTTAGTGTATTTGGGTTTTGTTGTTTCTGCAAAGGGATTGAAGATGGACCCAGAAAAGGTTAAGGCAATTGTGGAGTGGCCTTCACCCAGGAATGCTTTTGAGGTAAGAAGTTTCCATGGACTCGCTAGTTTTTATAGAAAGTTTATAAGGAACTTTAGTAATATAAATGCACCCATAATTGAGACAATAAAGAAGAGAAAATAGCCATTTGAGTGGACTGCTGAAGCATAAAGAAATTTTAAATTTTTGAAGGAAAAGATAACAGAGAAGCCTGTTTTGATCATGCCTGATTTTACTAAACCATTCCAAGTAAAATGTGATGCCAGTGGAGAGGCCATTGGAGCTGTGTTGAGTTAGGATGATAGGCCTGTAGCATATTTCAGTGAAAAGCGGAATGACACCAGAAGAAATTATTCCTCTTATGAGAAGGAATTCTATGCAATTGTTTAGGCACTGAAGAAGTGGAGACATTACTTGACGTCCAGGGAATTTGTATTTTATTCTGACAATCATGCTTTGCAGTATATTGTATAGCAGCCCAAGTTGAAGCATAAGCATGCCAAATGGGTTGAGTATCTCCAAGGTTTTAATTTTGTTTTGAAAGATATAAGTGGCCAAGAAAATAAAGTAGCCGATGCTTTGAGTAGGAGGCACATGCTTGTTCAAGAAACTAAATTTGAAGTTGTAGGATTTGATTTTCTCAAAGAATTGTACAAAGCAGATTCAGATTTTAAGGAAGCATTTGAGGCATGTTGTAATCATATTTTAAGAGATAGAAGCCAGTGGCTAGATTATTTCTTGCAGGAGGACTTACTATTCAAAATAAACCAACTGTGTGTACCAAAATGTTCCATGAGAGAAAATTTGATCAAGGAGAAGCATAGTGGTGGACTTGTTGGACACTTTGGTACTGATAAAACTTATGAGTAGCTGAGTCACTTTTATTACTGGCCCAAGATGAGGACAGAAGTGGATAAGTTTGTGAAGAATTGCAAAATCTGTTAATATGCTAAAGGAAGGAGCCAGAATGCAGAATTGTACACTCCCCTTCCTATTCCAAACATGCCTTGGGACATGGTGAGTATGGATTTTGTTCTAAGATTGCCCAAGACTAAGAGAGGGAATGATGCAGTCTTTGTTGTAGTGGATAGATTCTCCAAAATGGCACATTTTATTCCATGCTATAAAACTAGTGATGCCACCCATGTTGCTAACTTGTTTTTCAAAGAAGTTCTTAGATTGAATGGGTTTCCCAAGAGTATTGTTTCAAATAGAGACACCAGATTTGTGGGTCACTTTTGGAGGACACTGTGGAAGAAACTTGGTACCAAACTGAGTTTTAGATCAGCTTATCATCCCCAGACTGATGGAAAAAATGAGGTAATGATAGGAGTCTGGGAAATTTGTTGAGAAGCCTTGCAGGAGAGCATCCGAAGCAGTGGGATCATATTTTTACCCAGGAAGAATATGCATATAATGACTCACCAAACAGGAGCACAGGGCAGAGTCCATTCCATATTGTTTATGGAATGCACCCCAGAGGAATATCAGAGTTAAGAAATCTGGGAAGGGCAAAGTTAAGGAGCACAGATGGCGAGGAATTTGCTTCAGAGATCCAGCCCATACATGAACAAGTGAAACAACAACTACAAGGTAGCAGCATCAAATACAAAAGCAGAGTAGACTTGAGCAGAAAAGAAGTTCATTTTGAAGTAGGAGATCTGGTTTTGGCACACTTGAGAAAGGAGAGATTCCCAAAGAAGCAGTATAACAAATTAAAGTTCAAAAAGATTGGGCCATGCAAGATATTTAGAAAGTTTTCTGCAAATTCTTATGAGATTGAATTACCTCCTGATGTTGGAATATCTCCAATTTTTAATGTTGCAGATTTGTACAAGTATGAAGATGATGGTGCAAAAGAAAGATCAGTAGACAAGGAACATATTGAGTGGAAATAGAAGCTATCTCCAGCACAACCATTGCAACCAGAGAAGATATTGGACAAGAAAGTGTTCAGGAAGACCGAAGGACAAGAGTACTTTCAGTACTTAATCAAATGGAAGGACAAGCCAGAGGAAGATGCCACTTGGATGACTGAAGGAATGTTGTAGAAGATAGACAGATCAGTGGAAGAGCTCATAGATAGGAGCCCATGAAGAAAATTTCCCTCGGGAGTCTGATGCAGGGGCATTAGACACTAGCCAACAATGTAGGAGGTTTTGTCCACATGTTGTGGCTAGGAGGGTTCAGAATCATCAAAATTGTAATAGCTAGGTGTCAATACCTCAACTGATTGTATCATTTAGATTAGTCAGAGTTGTAGAAGTCGAATAGTTTAGTTAGTCCATCTGTCATGTTTTAGTTAGTTGAATTATTGTAATTAGGCTTTTGATTTTCTAAAACGGTCCTCACGAAGGAACCGAGGAGTCATATGTTGATGTATATAAACTGTATTCCCCCGAATGCATGGGGGGGAGAATGGAGGTTTTTGCAATAAAATCCGTGTATTGAGCAATGGTTTCCTGTTGAATAAAGTTCAGTGCTCGTTGATTCTCAATTTGGTTTGAATTGATATTATGAGTAAATTTTTGTTGAATGTGTATTCCTCTACCCATTGCTTCTATCAATTTTCCGAATAAATAAAGAAATTCCACGCACAGGCGAGGTCTGTGTAGAAAATCCGTCGTTGTCGAACTCTGTTTAATAGTGGTGAAATCCCGCTTAATAAAGAGATGAATTCATTTTTTGTTAATTGAAGTTCGAAATCGAGACTAAACCCTGAGTTTGTAAACTGAGCGGATAAAATAATAGTGCAAACCCGATTTAAACCCGTGGTCAATCACTGTTCCCAAAACCGCAAGTGGATTTACGAGGCCGGATTGCCCATATCGCATCGCCTTTTGGTGATAAGTGGTATTTCCTAGTTGGGGAGCGATTCCATAGAGCATTCAACACATGGCGAGGTGGACCCACAGAAAACTACCATTGCTGCACGCCATTGCATGTTAACATTCCACCAAGGAAGTCGAGCGATATCATGGTACGCTGTTGATCTGGGAAGGAGCCATCGGACGGTGATCATTTGATAAAGATGCGTGGAGGATAACCAGGTACAGTACGAGCATTTGATTGGACCATTGATATATATGTCGGCCCGGGGCCGAAGGTCTATTGCGACGTCATTTGGTTATAAAGTGTTGGACTATTAAAGGTTGTGGATAATGGTTGTTTATGAAATTCCACGAATTTGATAAATAAAACTCCAAGAAAATAAAATAAGGCCACGTGGAGCAAAGAACAGGGTTTCAGAAGGGTAATGCTGACAGAGCCACGATTACAGTAGTGCAAACTCTCTTCACGACGACTTTCGACTTTTTTTCCATCATATATTAACAGGAAACATGACTAACATACATGTGTTGTACATTATTATTTCCCAAATAACAAAATGATACACATTAAAACATGATACTTTAACATTTACTGTTGCAATTCGCATTGCAATATTTGTGATGTTTTATTTTCACAGGTTTTATGTTGCCATTAAACTACCCATGCTTACTATAAGCAACAATTCTAATTGTAAATATGCATTTCTTAAGCACATATTATCTTACGCAATCATTTTAATTTCCTGCATCAAATGTTGTCATGCATACAATTATATAAAAATATTCATTAATGTGTATGTGTCAATTATGATTAGGGTATGAGTGCAAATATTTAAAATTCCCACAATGTTCTGTTACCAATAGACTGACACATGAAGTAATTACCATAATCACTTGTTCACAACTTTCAAGTAGCTTTAGTCAAAATCAATTCGTGCATATAACTTTCATTAATTAGTCATTCATAACTAGTCAATGCTATTAATAACCTTAATGTATCCATGGCACGACTCATTCAAAAACTAGTCATTCAATGCCACTAATAGTCCTAATGCATCCATGATGACTCATTCAAAAATGATTAAATCAACTAGTCATTATAGTCAAGTCTCACTACATGACCCATTAAGTATTTTTTTAACATCTAAACGGCTTCATTCAATTTAATTTTGAAACACTATCATCTTATATAAAGGCTTTCCTCACCTTTTTCATTCATGCATTAGTTGCACACACCATCACTATACACATTCATATTTTTCAGGTAATGCATGGTAACTTTAGTTATGTTCACTAAATTTATGAGTAATATGTCATATAACCACTGTTAATAAACGACTTTCACTTTCACTAGTGAGTACTCAGGTTATTCATAAATACAACAAAGGTTTTATTGTCTTCTCACTTTCACTAGTGAGTACCCAGGTTGTTCATAAGTACAACAAAAGTTTTATCGTCTTTCATCCTCAAAAGGATTCCAATGTTATGAAAACTGTTTTGCAATAACATTTATTACTTATTACTCTTTAATGTAGCTATAAAAATGAATCACATATCTCATGTCAAGAGTATACTACTCATATATAATTCAATATATAGATTGCTAGAATGATATATCAATCAATATGTAGATTTTTAGAATCATACCTTAACTGATGTCCGTTGGTAGCATACCTCAATTTATTTTCTCTTAACAAATCCCAAAGGTGCCAGTGTTGCAACCTTTAGCTCTAATACCACTTGTAACATACATCCATAACTTCACATGGAAATTTGAGGAGTTAATTAAATTTTTTTTTTCTATACAAGTTACCCAAGGTAACCATCCAAATCACAATTAAATGTTTATTACTTATCATTACAAAGAATTTTCACCAGTTCATAGTGAAACCTTAATGTAAGAATAACAATTTTCTTAACCATTAACAACCTCCATTATAGTACATTAACATAAAACTGTATAATGTAACCTTGCATTCATTTCATCATTCTTGTAATCATCACATACTTTTCATTTATGAACATCACAACAAGAATGGAATAACATAATTAACTTGACACAATAATCAATCACATCATTGAACACCAATATACCCTAGAAACCCCGTAGGGTGAAAACCAGCAAACGTTTAATTTTATTATTAAATGCTCGTCAGGGTGTTCAGCCCTCACTCAATGGCTTATAAGGGAGACCATCCCTTAATCACTGTTTATAAATCTTACAAAGAAATATACAAATCTCTATCATTAAATCGATTACAATAAATATGATAACATTTACCCACTAATCTTCATATCTTCATATATTGGTGGCATGGATGCCCTACAATGGACATTGTACATTGGATTATCCTATAGCTCGCACTCATTTGCATAAACCATAATCATTTACTTGCCACCACGTTAAGCATAATATTTCCTTGGTACATATCACCATCATACCCTGCTAATGATGCCTTCAACATACATTAATGTCAAGATTTATAAAGTATTAATCAACCATTTCATAAATCTATACCAGAGAAACTTCTTCCTCTACTCATGTATATTCATGTCATGAAAGTAAAATACCTTGACATTCTCTCTTTAACAACACATACTATAAATGTGCTAGTTATAAGTCATCGGATTAATTAGTTTTCCCTCGCATAAGCACACATTCCTGCATGTCAATAGCTACATCTCCCAATCTTGTCCTTAAAAGAAACCGATTCATTCGTTATGATGTTCTTGCATGCGATTTACATAGATTTAATGAAAATAGCTAACCTTAAGCTATTAATTTTTGTTGCATGGAAGGAAAGCTAACATAACAAATGTTGCTCCCGTGCATGCAAATGCATATAGATTCCAAATGAGTCTTCCCAAAAGAATGATTAATAGAACAGAGCACATAGCTTCCAAAAGAGTCTTCCCAAAGGAATGCTTAACACAAAAGAGCATGCAACCGCAAGTTTTCTTTCTGTAACACTAATGTAAATAAGCATACAAATACATGTCCTCTTTTTCAAAGATTATAGTAAAAATATTTTCCAATGTAGTTTAACACAACATGCTATCTTCTCCACATACAAAAATGTATATTCTTTCCAATGAAATATAATACAAACATTGCATGCATAAACATGATCTTGTTCTGAAAGAAACTAATATAATAATTATGATAGCATAAGTAATCGCATTCTCAATAGATCTTCAATCCATGCGAAGAACCTTCTTTCTATATGATTCTACATGCAAGAAGCTCATGCTTTGCTTCCAAGAATTTACCATAGATAGCATCTTTTATGCATAGAAACTAAGCAACACTAACAAGGTCAACTCAACCTTTAATACACCTAGATCAAGAGGTTGACTTAATTCATCTAGCCATTTAATATTTTCAAGAGGTTATTATTTTCAAGTAAGAATAACATATATAAGACAATAGAATATTTTCCAAAGAAAATATTATGAGGAAATAACATGGGTTCTTCATGACTTCTTTTCCAAGAAAAACTCATTAAATTGTCTCCCAACCCATGAAATATCTTCAAGAATTACCCTTTTTAATCTATATTCATTTTCAAGAAATAACTTGGATTTTCTTATCATTTCATACACATGTATGAAATCCCCTTCTTTTACAAAAGAACAAACATCTCATTTTTCTTACATAAGATGTATATATATAAAGAGAAGTAGAATTACTTGTTACATAGATTCTTTTCTGAAAAATACAACACGACAAGTTTGTCTTTTACGTATATAACAATTCCTTTCTAAAGTAAATCAACACGCATTTGCATAGAATTCTTGAATAAAATAAAATAAATACTTATCTTTATTTCATTCTAAGAACTCCTCTCTACTACAATACTCATCCACATCCTGAAATTCTCATTGCTCCTCTACAACAATGTTTTTTTTCAGCAACATCTACAAAATTTCGGGAGGAAATCTACTTCTCTTTGCTTTTGCATCTTCCGTCCTCCATATTCACAATGGTCTCCTTTCTTTTATTTAAAATAATTAAGGCCAGCGATTCTTTTCCTTCTCCACATAGAGCGCGACACTACACACTTCTCTCCATCCCCGTGAATGCAAAAAATAATAGTATATATCTTGTAATAAAATAAGTGTAACCATTTTCTTGAAAGAGATGATAAGTTAGTTTCTAACTAAATCATAACCCTAACAAACTCAGGAATTAATTTCTTGAAAACCATAATTGATGATAACTACATGACAATTAATTTCTGGTTTTAGAGGGGTGTTACAACTATACTGATGTCAAACTTATTTCATTTGAATATGTTGATCTTGATATCTTTTTGAGGCAATGATTGTTAATATAGTCCCGAGTCCCAATGCCTATCTATATACGGGATGTGATATTTATTAAAATCTTGTATAAATTTGTTTGAGGTTGACCAATGTAAAGCTTGCTTTCGAATCATGACCAATTTATTTAAACATAGACATAATCATAAATAATTTATTTAAATTTTAAAATATATTAAAAATAAAATAATATTAAATATTTTTTTTAAATCTAGAATAATCGGTAACTGGTGAGAGTTATCCTGAACAAGGCTCAGGATCAAATCCTACTGGCTGCCACTATAAACATAGGCTAGGTGCAACAACCTGCAAGCCACAATAGCAATTAACTTATGCCTCAACAGGATCCGAGACGTCCACTATGGGGTTGCCTACTCTTCTAGCCAAGACACAACAGGCCATATACTCAATGAGATTTGAACCTCCATCTCGTGGGTTTCACCCAGCGAAACTTACCGTTAAACCACATGTCACTGTATAATATTAAGTAATTTTCACTGATTCAGTGGTGTGTAAAATATTCGATCCTAAGACTCTCTTAACCAAAGCCTAGGTACATCGGGCCTCCCTTTGAGTTCGAGAGAGAGAGAGTTGCCAAGCGCGTCAATTAGTCGACTCACTCTTAATTATTAATATTTTTATTAATATAATCACTGTATCTATATTTTTAATATTACGACACTTAAAGTTCAGAATAAAGAAGATACTGTCTTATATTAAAATTTTAATTTATTTAAAAATTTATATGTAAATTAGATAATATTTTAAAAAATTATAAATTTATATATAATATTTAAAAATATAAATCAATTTTTCTGTTGACTGTAGAATAGAATAAGTTGTAACAAGATGCGATGAATTAAGAAGAAATATATGAGTCTAATAATGGAATATATTAATTTTTTTTACTAAATAAAAATAAAAAAACTTTTTCCTAAGTTACTAGAATTATTATAAAATTTATGAATTAACAATAAAATTTTCTAAATATAAAGTGTTATGAATATTTAAATTATTTACAACATATTCAAATTTTATTAGCAAAAACTATATATGCCTGTCTACCATTATGAATTCTCATTTACAGCGATAATTCCACATATTTGGGCCAATTTCAGGTCACTATATATGGTAAGCTCCCTATGGGCACTTGTAACATGTGACGTCCAGTGACTGAAATATTGTTGGCTAGTTATAAAAAACAACCCTTAGCCAAGAATAGAATTCACCAAAAATATATCTATGGCTCTTGTAAATGTTACTTCACGTAGCGAAATTCCCCAAGCCATTCAAACTCGGCAGAAGCAACCCCGCATTCTCGAATACCAACCATAAGATTCCCATCACCAAATCAATTTCTGTATACACAATGTAAACTTTTACTTCCCATAATCAATCAAAGAAACAACCAAAAATAAAAATAAAAATATGAACTATTCCTTTTCCAAATCAATCAAATTTATCTATCTAATCCACAACCTAAAATAGAAATAGTGCTACTCCTTTGCAAAATAAACAAGTCACCAATCTAAGTCACAACTTGAAATAAAAATATCTGTTAGTCTTTTTCAAAATCAATCAAAGCGGCGAATTTGAAATAGAAATATGAATTATTTCTTCAATAATCAAAGCTATTAATGAAAATGAAATACAAAAAGGAAGTATAAACTGCTCGTTTCATAAACAATAAATGATAATGGAAAACAGATAAATATAAAATAAAATTGTTTTGATTTATTACGAATTTTTAAATTAATCAGATTTAGTTCTATTAAGGTTTTATTTTATTAGGATTTATGTTTAAATTTTATAGAGAGGAGTTGAGAGTGAAACACTTAATGTGGGAAGTTAAATTATTTTAAGTTGAATGGATTAGGCATAGTAAGAATAGAATATGAAAATCTATCAAATGCGCCAATAGAAAATAGAAATATAAATTGTTTGTTCTCATAGGAAAAACAGATAAACATATCCTTGAAATATAAGTCTAGTAGAGTTGATATGGGCCAGTGTTTTGATTTTTGATTTGTAAAGGAAAAATCATAATATAGGGTTTCATTTTATTAGGACTTAGATTTAAATTTAATGAAGTAGAGTTGAGGGTAACACTTAATTAGTGAGGTTAAATTATTTTAATTTGAATGCATAAAAAAAAAAATCTCAATTTCTATATTTAACAAGTTTATAAATTATAAAATCAATAATGATATATTGATTAGATATTTTTAAAATAATAATACATGGAAAAAGTTTTAGTTGGACTTGGAAGATCTGGCCCCACTCTTTCATTCACCTTTCTAGTGCTTGGGAATAGGGCCCATGTCTTGATCATTGAAGCTTCATTGTTGTGGAAAATTGATGGAATCAACCATATCAATCACTACATCGAAGCCATAGTTACATTAAACCCACAAATAGCTTTCATTAGGTTTCTCGAGGCAGTGTAAGTATGGGGATTAGGTCATGTGCAGTTGGAGTACATGATCAAGAAAAATGATGAGAACTCCTGGTGCTCTTTACATCTCCTCGGCTTCGTGCTCCCTTATCCTTTTGGAGAATGATTGGAAAAAAATGTTATAAACATGAAGCAACAATGTATCGTCATGTCATGCATCAATAAAAGACCCTGATTCCATTTTGACGATGTCCTTCACAAAGTAACGATTGATGTGGACCACTAATCCTAAGTGAGAAATATCGTTAGTTTTGAATTACTGTCAACTCGAACCATGAACGTCTTTCATCCATCGCTGGCACATCTAACCAACAACAATTGACACAGATGTAACATTGATAACAACAACGACATTGACATTGTTTATTTTATAGGGATATCCATAGAAACCATTGTTGAATTATGTTTTAGTGCCAATGCCACTCCTTTTACAGAACAAGAACCTAGAAACATAATATATATATATATATATATATATATATATATATATATATATATATATATATAAGCTATGGTGCTTGCCATGAATCGTTTGTATAGAAGATAAATTTACCAAACTTCAATCTATTCTTGGAGATCAGGAAAGTTATCATTAAGGGGGGATAGGCTCTAATGCCTCCTTCCTTCTCCTATTGTGTCACCTTTGTGAATCCTTCAATCCTATCCCAAGTTGTTCTTAAGGGGGTATGTTAGCATATTTCGACACATAGGAAATAGTCTCCTTTTTTGTCACCTTTGTAAATCCTTCAATCCTATCCCAAATTGTTCTTAAGGGGGGATGTTAGGATATTCTGACATAGGAAATAGTTAAGTATAACTTGGTCTAGCATAGAGTTAAGTAAAGTGTGTTTCTTTACTATATACATTTGTAACTGATAATATGACGGTCACGATATGTAGTGAACCAACGATTGACTCTTTCCTTTGTATTATCGACACTTGATCCATGGCTTAACAGTAGATTGGTCCATGATATCTATTTAAATAGAATGGAGGGTCATTTTTTCAGTAACTGTTAATGAAAGAAAATTATGTAAATTTTATTTCTTTAAATTAATAAATTTCCTAAAGTGGCCACGTATGTGGACTGTGCCCCTCTTTGATGATTTTAACCACATCAAATACTGGTGTATTGATCTGTGATCTATTTGTGAGCGGTGTCCTTTCGTGTTTGATCTAAGGAACTTAACCTATAAATCCCTACATATTTCTCAAGCAAGCTAGACATTGTAATAATCTAGAGCATTTCCTTCTCAAATAAACTAGACATTGTAAATCAATCCACCGACCTATCAAATGCTACCAATCTCATCTTGTTAAATGGACCACTTTTAATTCCAAGACCTATGTAGTTCATCCATTTGAGCCTGCAACTCTTTTTGCATCTATTCATACCTGTATGAATCCAAGTGCCTTATTACTGCAATGCAGATAAGTGAATAAGCTATTATATGTATTATCTCCACTTATTAATTCTAAATAATCATATGTGATTTGAACACAAAAATATTCAAAAATCACATGAAAAAATCGACAATCACTCAACTACAACCAATGAGACTTTAGAGAAATTATTGACACAAACGAGAATATTTTTTCTGGTAATTGGAATAATATTGTGTGTTCTATTTTATGTCACCAACAACCTTGACAATCACACAAAATAAAAAAAAATCCACAGGTAATAGTTCATCACTCACATCTTTCACAAACAAAAAAACACTATAATAATATATATATCATTGTTCAGTCACAAACATGGTTCCTCAAAACAACAAGGTGATGGAAATGTTTGCCCATTGTAAATGTCTTTAAGAAATGTGATGGCTCCATAATTATGGTATTTAATTACTTTAAAATGATTATCACTAGGAATGGGAATGTTCTTTTATCATTTTAAAACCATTACAATTTTATCAACTATCTCCCTTTATAATATCTTTAAGATATTATATTTTTATATAAGTTTATTATACGTTTGGGTTTTCAAATCATTACAATTTTATCAACACTCTCCCTTTATAATATCATTAAGGCATTGCAATTTTATATAAGTTTATTATATTTTTCAGTTTTAAAATGTATTTATTTTTGGCATGGTCTCCCTAACGAACAGATTAAATATCCAATATATATATATTTTTGGGTTCAATTTTGTTTAAAATTTGGTAAATATTTTTAAAAATCATAAGCTTATGTTGTTTAATTTATAAATGTCATTCTTAATCATTTTATGTATTAAAAAACCTGTTTTAAACAATAAAAAATCACAATCTCACTAAAATTTATACTGCCTAATTTCTGGAAAAAACTCCATTCTATGATTTTATTTTTAGCATTTTTATCATATAAACATGTGGTGATGTTTATTTAGATTTATTTATATTTTTAGGTTTAAAGTGTATTTATTTTGGGGGAACTATTTGAATTCACTTTTCTTTAAATAAAAATGTTATCCATTAAAATTTTCATTTAACTATTTTATTTACTTTGGGATGATCACATTTTCATTACAAGCATTTTAAAATTACAGTCAGTCTAGGTCCATCTAACTCTAGATCTATCATGCCTCAAGAGGGATAAAAGACCTCGAGGTGCAAACCTTCTTATGGGAATGTAGAATTTGATGAAATATTTGCGCCGTGAGGGAATTGATCCCTCTTGGTGCATGATAGATCCTGACTTAGATGGATCTAGTTTGGCTCCAACTGCGGGAAACAATGTCACATTTTTAGATTATCATTATTATGCATATGTTTGGGATAAAATTCATACTTTCAAATTTACATTATCCTTTCTTTGCTTGAAATGACCATATCATTCTCCTCTTTAATTTATTCTATGGTTTTTGCCTTGAATCATCTATACATATGTGTTTGGATGATTTGAGTGGCTTGTGTGTGTCTATGTTTGGATGCTTCGAGTGGTTTGTGTGTTTATGTGTTTGGATTGGGATGGTTTTGTTTTTTAATGTTACAATCATTGTGTTATATTTCTATATGTGTATGTGACTAAATTTTAGTAATTAGTTGGTGATGAAGAAGGGAGACAATATTGTCAATATTTTGTAAGAGGATTGATACTAAACATATATTTCATTTAATTCTAATTAGTGTCCCTACAAGTATTATTAAAAATATCTTGAAGAGTAGTTTTGATTTTAAATTCTCTCAGCTAGCTCAATATGTTGATAATTTTAATGATGAAAAATGATGAAATAAACATTTAGAATGCAAAGTGGCGATGTAATATTATTGAATGAAAAAAAATGTTAATAATAAGAATGTAGTAAATTCCAAATATTATTTATTGTAATTAATCTCAAACCATTTTCTTCTACTATTTTTACTGTCACCATTTTTAGTTTTGCCATCTTTTCATATAAATTATATCAAAATGGTAGTTTAAATTATAAACCATTCAAATCTTTAACTCAAGCTATTGTATTAAACATCATACCTTCTCTTTCTTGTTCTCCAATATTAATAGCTTGAATTAATACACTACAAAATACAATGCACATTGTCAATAAAAAATAAAATTCACATTGTCAATAATGTTTTTGCACTCACACTGAAATCAATCACACTTTTACCTTAAAATGAGTGTACCATCATATATAAAATTACATCAAATAAAAATTCACCATCTACACTCAAATCAATGCATCTAATGCAAGAAATCAAATAGGATTGGAAAAAAAACATATACACTAAAATCAATGCATCTAATCCAAGAAATCAAATAGGATTATAAATCAACATCTACACTAAAATCAATGCATCTAGTGCAAGAAATAAAATATAATTATAAATCAACCTCTACAATGAAATCAATGCATCTAGAGCAAGCAATCAATTAAAAATAGAAACTAATATCTACAATGACATCAATGCATCTAGTGCAAGAAATCAAATATAATTAGAAATTAACATCTACACTAAAATTAATGCATCTAGTGGAAGAAGTCAAATATCATTAGAAATCAACATCTACA
This sequence comes from Pinus albicaulis, assembly GCA_034641835.2. NCBI lineage: Eukaryota > Viridiplantae > Streptophyta > Pinopsida > Pinales > Pinaceae > Pinus > Pinus albicaulis. The sequence continues at coordinate 1,605,976,111 of CM076575.1, read as the reverse complement.
CTGAAATAAGTGTATTTAGCGCAAAAAATAATATATAATTAAATATCAACATCTACACCAAAATAAATGCATCTAGTGCAAGTAATCAAATCGGATTATAAATCACCACCTACATTCAAATCAATGCAACTAGTGCAAGCGATCAAATAGAATTAGAAATCAACATCTACTCTAAAATCGATGTAGTTAGTGCAAGGAATAAAATAGAGTTAGAAAACATATACATTGAAATCAATGCATCTAGTGCAAGAAATCAAATAGGATTAGGAATTGACATCTAAAGTGAAATAAATTCATCTAGCACAATAAATGCCAAATATCATTATAAATCAATTTCTACATCGAAATAAATGCATCTAGTGAAAGTAATAAAATAGGAATATAAATCACCATATACACTAAAATCAATGCATCTACTGTAATAAATATTATTCCATCTCTCCCCTCTCCATCTATGTCTATTTCTCCCTCCATATTTTCTTCTTTGTCTCTCCATCTCACCCATAAACATATACACTCTCTCTCCATCTCTCCCTTGTCACTCTGTCTCTCTCTTTTTCCACTTTTCTCTCTTTATATATTTCTTCTTCAACCCTTCCTCCCTCCTCCTCTCTCTCTCTCCCTCCAGATCTCCTTTTCTTGCCCCTTCCCCCTTCTCTTGATGATGTGAATGATATACATGTGAAACACATATTTATAAGTTTAAGAGACATTTGTAAGCCTCAACCCAAAACCATAGTAATTTCTTCTAGTTTGATTTTAGTATCTAAAGTGGAGGAAACCACTATTTTGTGTTGCATAGTTTGGGATCTTAATAATGTGTATGATATATGGTTTTAAAATGACGATAAATTGAGGAATGTTGTGGGATTATTTTTACAACCTAATGTAAGAGAAGAATCCCAAGAAGAAGAAAGGAAGTGAATAAACTATGCAATATGTTTTGATGATTACAATATGTGATAGAGGAGGATCCCAACATACAAGTGGCATTAGAAATGGCTCAAAATCAAAGTGATCATATGTTAGCAATATTAGAACTAGATCGAAGTGGTTGTCACCCTACTTCTAGTAGTGTGGATGCCATTCAAATTTGAGGCCGTATGAAGAAGTTTGAGCTCGTCAAACTGGCCAGTGGGCCAGGTTTAAGTGTTCTATAATTTGACCGACACTGGGGATTGAAACATAGCTTCCAAGAGTAGGAAAATTTGTGGGATGATTAATTTTCGCAAGAACTCTAAAATTTGAAAAATTCAAAAAATATTCAAATGGTTCATAAAAATAAAAAATAATATAATAATGGGGTGGTGGGATGCCACCCTCGCCACCCCGACACTATGGTTAGGGAACATATATTTCAATTAAGTTAATAGGTTTGGATGGGGCCGTGTGGAGTAAACCTCGCCCCCCCAATCAAATATTTTATGTAGATAACCGTGAACCAACTCTACATATGGATAAAACTATGGAACCGATTGACTGGTAGAACCTTTGGAAAACCATATAACATTCTATGTTAACCATAAAAGGCTGGCTTGTAATAATATATACGATATACATGTAATCACGTGTCAAAATGCTTTCCAAATTTAAATAAATGGTAAACCAAATATGGGGGGTGGGGGATTCAAACCACGACCACCCTGCCTCCATTTATCCATCGAACCATTGCACCACAGGTGGTGACTTTAGAAATCCCACCACCCATCCACTATATAAACCAAAAATTTCACATTTGCAGGGGGGAGCAGAAGCATACTAGATTTGTGTGCAGAGGTGAAACCCTGAGCCCGACGTGAGGCCACAACCTTGCCGAAGGAATCTTTGGGTATCATAAAAGATTATGAGAGGTGTAGAAAGGAAATTTTCCAGAATTGGACATGTAGATAGTCATTTCAGCATGATGTTTTTCCCAAGAACTCACCGGCATTGTTAGTTTCATCATCCACACTCCATTTTCCAACAACCTTCCGGGTTGGAGGTATAAGGGTATTTAGGTCAATTTCGCTTGTAATTTTATCCTTAATGCCACTTAATGAAAGAACACCTCCCCACTATTAAGCAGGGCCTGGAGACATAGTCCAAATTGGACAAACTCTGTAATAAATTCCTTTTGTCATGTTTCATGCTTAATATGTTATTTCTTATTCATTTTATGTGTTTTTATTTTTCTTGGTTAACATGTTATGCCACATCTAATTCTTTATTCATCTTTAAGGAAAAGATCTTTGATCAAGTGGTATGAGAGCAGGTATTTGCCGATGTGAGTTGCATGAGTATATGTTATTTAGGAACAAGCTCGAAAGAGACGAAGAAAAGCTTAAGTCCTTTGATCCTGAAGCGGGGCGTGCATCATGAAGATAGAACATCACAGATGACAAAGCTTGTTGGGAAGAGGATCGAAACTATCACAACGCTTTCTACACCATGGTAGAGAAAATTTCCAAGTTGTTTGCAATGATTGAGAAGACACTGAAACTAGAGTAGAACGTGCGAGATGATCACGCATCGGTAACTGATGGATGAGGAGAAGAATAGCCTCCTCCCTCGCCATCCACTAGTGAAATATCTTCCTCGTCTTCTCATAATTTTCATAGAAACCAAAAATACATCTAAGAAACCATTATGTAATATAAAGGTACAATTTAATTTCCTCGTGTATAAAGAAACATTTAATGTAGAAAAACTTAAAATTTGGATTAGTAAATTGAGGTTTATTGTGGGATTCAACAAATAGAGGAAGATGAGGAAAAGTTGCAGAAAGGCATCAAAAAATTGGGTAACCTTCTTTCTTCTTGGTAAAACTTTGTTTATGCATTGAAATATCAATTTTAGCCTTTGGGTTGTAAACAAATGGAATTAATGGAATGGAAATATTTAATGAAAGTCAAAGGTCAAAATGTGCAAAGCTTCACTGAATAATTTAGAAAAAAATAATTGAATTGGGGCATTCCATTAGATTCACCTGAAATTGTAACTAAGTATATTGGTTCTTTACATACTTACATAAGATATTCATTGTTATTGTTTGAGCCTACTATTATTGATGGAACTAGTGTGAAGGCCATGCATATTTAAAGCAAAGGAACTTATGAACAAGATGACCACCCTAAAAGAGAAACAACGACTAAGAGAGGAGGAGAAAATCCCTCTTGTACTCATTGTGATAAAGAAGGGCGTGATGAGGAGAATTGTTGAAAACTGCACCCATAATTGAGGCCTAAGAGGAACAAAAAGAGAGAGAAGTGAAAGGTAGTTGTGACCATACAACAAGACCAATAGCATGAATGATATAAGGATAAAAGGGTCATAGATGTGGGGTTTACAGAAAATGGACCAATTAACCAGTGGTTAGATTCAGGTAAAGAAATGAAGATTTTCGCTTTTGGAATCACAACTGATGGACCCATTGGCTTGGGTTTCGATTCGGGCGATGAAACAAACAATTCAAAAAATGTTGCACTAAAATGGAAGAAGGAACCAAACGTGGCATGGCTCCAAGAACTTCAAGAAATCAACCACAACATTGAGGAAGAGAATGTTGAGCTAAGGAGACTCATGTAAGAAGTAGAGAGGGATAAAGAAAGGTTGCAACATCAGCTACAAGCCAAGGAGGAGGCCTTGGAGGAGTTGGGGCACAACCAGCTCGAGGTCAAAAATTATTCTTCAACTTCATGTACTTTTCATGATGATGATTTCATTTTTTTAGAAACATAGTATAGGGATTGGATCAAAACACTTGCAAAAAATGGAGCATCAAGGAAAGGGACTCAACATTAATGGAAAAGGCATCATGAATCAAATCAAAGTAGAGGAATTTCCCCATTATGTGGGACTTGGGCATGTCAAGAAGGAAGTTGGGGAATGCTCCAAAACAGTTAGAGGCCAACCAACGACATATGATGTGAGCACTTAATCACATTCTAGTGATACTGAGGGTCCCATGAACACCTACTAGAGGCACACCATGAGAAATCGTTCTAAGACGACCCAAAAGTTTTGGAGGAGAAATAATAATTGTAGTCACTAAAATGAGTTTGGACACCAAAGAGCTAGATGTCAGATGCTCCAAGCCTAGAAAGCATCGAGAAAGAAGCCAATAGGTGAAAATATTCAATGAATGAATCAACCACATTCATGGTGGTATGCTTTATTCAATAGAAGATGTTTTTTCTAGATGTAATAGTTTGTTATGGCCACAATTGTAAATCATGCATTGCAAATAAATATAAAAGTGATGATATGTTTTCCATCACTTAATAAAGTGACGATGATGTTTTTTTGGACTTGTATTGATAGTTGCAGTATTATTTCCATTTTTATGTAAAGTTGACCACAAATTATGTGTTATAAACTTGTGGAAAGTATGGGAAGATTGGGTAATTATTGGTCATGTAATTAAGCATGTAATTTGCAAAGATTTTACAACAAGTTTTCATAGGATTCAGGTGTCGGCTCATCACTAATGGCTATGAAGAACAAAGGTGAAGGATAAGGAAGGGTGACTTGTCAAGACACTTGTGGTGGAGACAATTTACACAACAATTGCATATTATGTTAATCCTTTTGGTGGACCAAAAGATACTCAATGGGGAGGAATGATCGAGGAGGATATCAAAGTACAAATGGCAACAGAAATGGCTCGAAAATCAACGTGATCATATGTTAGCAAGACCAAAACTAGAATGAAGTTCTCATTGTTGTGATTCCAAAGGTGTGAATGAAACTCCAATTTGAGGTCATATGAGTTAGTTAGATTTAGTTAAAGTTGTGGTAAAATTAGGTAGTGGGCTAGGTTTAAGGGTTCTACAATTTGAACGACACTAGGGCGTGAAACTTGTATTCCAAGAGCGGGTGAATTTGTGTGTTGATTGATTTTCCCAATAACTATTAAATTTGGCAAATTCAAGAAATATTTGGTTGGATCATAAAAATTTGAAAATATATATAATAACCAGGTGGTGGGGGTGGTGACTGACGCCCCCGCCACCCTCGCACTATGGTTAGGGCATGAATATTTCAATTAAGTTAACAAGGTTGGATCGAGCCACATGGAGTAGACCATTCCCCCCAATCATATATGATATGCACATAACCATGAACCAACTTCACATATGGAAAAAAAGTGGAATCGATTCACCGATGGAACCTTCAGCAAACCATATAACATTCTATGTTAACCAAAAAGGGTTGTTGTGTAATAATATATATGAAATATATGTAACCGCATGCCAAAATGCTTTCCAAATTTAAACAAAGGGTAAACCAGTTATGGGGGGTGTGGGATTCGAACCCTAACCACTTCGTCTCCAATTATCCACCGAAACATTGCACGAGGAGTGGTGACTTTGTAAATTCTTCCATCCCTCCACCATATGAACTAAAAATTTTGCATTTTCATGGGGGGAGTGGTGGCAGACCAGACTTGTGTGTAGAGGTGGGATCTTGAGCCCGATAGGAGGCCAAAACCTGGCCCAAGGAATCTTACGATATCAAAAAAAATTCTAAGAGGTGCATAAAATAATTTTTTTAAAATTGGACATGTGGATAGTCATTTTTGCACGTTGTTTCACCAGGAACTTAGTGGTGATGTCAGTTTTAATAGTCAAACTCTCCATTTTCCAACCACCTTCTAGCTTGGATGTATAAGGATCTTTTATGTCAATTTTGATTGTAATTTTCTCCTTAATGCCACTTAATGAAAGAAGTCCTCCACACTGTTGAGGAGGTCTCAGATACATAGTAAAAATTGGTCAAAATCCATAATCATTTCCTTGTGTCATGTTTCATTCTCTATATTTGATTTCCTCTTCGTTTTATGTGCTTTTAGATTTCTTGGTTAACATCATATGCCACATGTAATTATTTATGAATCTTTAAGGAAAAGACCTTACATAATGATGGGCGAAATGAAGAAAGTCAAGATTTAGTACCATCACTTTTCAAATATTTTTGGAGAATTTATATTCATACCTCAATAAATAACGTCAATGTAAGATGAAGGAACTTACAATGTTGAAATATAGATCCACAATGCGGTTTTCTTGTGGGTGAAGATATGGTTTTTTTATTTTCCTGATTATCTGAAGAAAATTCTAACAAGTATAGAACTTATATTGTGAGCTCTTATGTCAAACAAAACAGAAGTGTTAAATGGGTTCCAACTAGATGGCATGAGTACATTGTGAATATTAATATTGTTGTTGATTCAAGTTAGGAGGGTTTTTTATTTTTCCCCTATAAATGTTACTATAATTTTTTAGAGGAATGCCATCGGCCAATCGAATGTGACACTATGAAAAAGTGGGTTTCAATAATTAATGAAGGTGAATTATATAACATCTATTGGATAATTGGTAACTCTAATTCATGTAACAAGTGTGAAAGAGAAATTGAGAAGAAATTTAGCTACATGCGTACATGACATGTTTACATCCCTATGGGTTTCAAATTTGTTGGATATTCCTTCGTGATTGGAACGTGCATGACTATGAAACTTCAGTTTCTTACAACCAATATCATCCACCAGAAGGAAGAGAAGAAAATTAAATTGAGATTTGGAAGGAAAATGACAAGTCTGACGAAAAGGATTTCTCTAAGCTATAGCATGTCTGACTCGCACAACTTAAAAAAATGGTTGATAGTCATGTGTTGAGAACTAGTCAATTTGGCATTGAAAAATTGAAATGTGTGGTAGATGCATGGAAACAGATAGTTGAATCTAAGCATATGTTGAAATGGACATATGTGTACGACCATTATATTTCGTTTTTTGATAATGACGTTGACCAGGTTAAACAAAAGAAAAGTTTATTCAAATTCCCCCAATGCGATGTTGAGAATAGTTTAAAATGAAATCAACAATGTGATGAACATGAAATTCAACATTACATAAAGCGTGTCTGTAAAGATGAAGCTGAGATTGAGACAAACATTAGGTTTGGTTTATTGCATGTTGAAACTTCTGTGGTGCAGCTTACTTCTTGATGGATTCCCTAGAATATCACACACTTTTCATTTTTTTGAGCATTCCACATCTTCATATAGGTTAAGGATTCTTGCTATATACCTACAATGACTTAAATTGAGCCCCATTTCTCTCTTTTTTATAATATTATAGTCATACCCTATGGAGGTTCTCAATATTTTTTACGTTACTTTGTGATCACCAATGCTTATTATAATTATCATCTTATTCATACAACCTAGCTATTTTCTTCCCTTGCTTCACTTATTATCCTTGTAATAACATTTCCAACCAATGACCATTTTCATCACCACTTAACATCACATGTTGACATTTCCTTTATTAGAGAGAAATTTTTTACCTTTCCTTTCCTTTCCTTGTTAATCGATATTTGTGTGCTAGGGATGAGCCAATGTGGTATGATAAGATTCACATGTGTCGAAAATGCTTCGCTACAAATAGTTGAATGCAAGCATATGTTGAAATGGACATATGTGTATGGTCATTATCTTCCTCACTTGATAATGACGTTGATCGAGTTAAGAAAAACCAATTTGTTTTAGAATTCCATCAAGACGACGCTGAGAATAGTAGTTTAGACTTTTAAAAATTATAAGCTTCCACTTGCTTCAAAATTTTTTTAGGGTGTTGAATCCATTTATATTCAAAATTGAATTTTAAATAATAAAAAACCACAATGCTATTAGAAATTAGAAATTATATTGCCTAATTTCTAGCCCAAAAACCATTCTATACATTTATTTTTGAAATCTTTATCATATAAAAATGTAGTGCTATTTATTTAGATTTACAGGTTTTAAAATGCATTTATTTTCAAGGAACAATTTGACTTCACTTTCCTTAAAGAAAAATTTTATCCAATAAATTTATATTTTAACTATTTATTTACTTTTGAATTATTACATTTTCATTACAATCATTTTTCATTTAAAAATATATTTACAAAATCTCATATTTTTAATATTAATAATAAGACAATATGATGAATAAACACAAAAATATATTTCTCACTCGTGCATCTTTAAAATTATATCTCATTTTATTCACCCTTTTCTCCATTTATTTTAATAGGTCTAGTGTTAACATCAATTGATCTTCTAAGTATCTCTAACATAGGATTAATTGACATTTCCACCCACATAATGCTTCAAAAGGACTCATTTTCAAGGAATTTTGAGAGCAATCATTGTACAAAAACCCCACCAAATGTATCCAATCCTCTCATTTAAAAGGTTAGTTCATTATGTACATTCACAACATGTCTTCTAGTATTTGATTAAATCTTTTAGTCTACCCATTCTCCTATGGATGATATGCAGTAATAAATTTAAATTGTGTACCCAACCCTATAAATGAAGATTTCCAAAAATTTGAAATGACTTTTGGATCTCTATTTGAAATAACCATGTTGGGTATGTTATGCAAATTAAAAATTTATCTCATAAAAAGATGAACAACTTGTGCAACCTTATATGTAGATTACATAGGTGTAACAACTCCACTTTCCAATTTTATTTTTATTTTCTATTTATAGCATAACTACTTAAGTTTGTGTCCCCTACTTTGTATTAATTCATCACTATTCGATGAATTCTGTCCTTTTTTTACTGTTGTTACTTCATTCATATTTGGTCATTATATGACGAATTCTATCGTTATACTTTCTATTGATATACTTTCATTTATAATTCATGAACTCAGGTATAGAATTTCTGCTATTGATTATACTTGTCTAACTTGTCTCATTCATAATTAGTTTTCCTTACCAATTCTACTTGATGATACTTCTTCATTATATTATTTTATCGCAACTCTAATTATAATGCTTATAGTCAACTTTGTATATCTTATACACTTTATACCTTCCATTCTAATTTAACCCTATAATAGTCTTTTCAACCTATTACACTAATATTTAACTTATATATGTTATGGTATTTTATATTCCAATAATATGGTCATTACTCATAAATACCTATGTACTATTTTATTACAGTCATAGGTATTTGAATCTCTACAAAGGATTTCATTCCTTTTCTTATATATATAATATACCATTATATAACTAAAGTTATTTCACACCTTAGTGATATCAATTTTTATACCCCTAATTAATTTCGAAAACTTCAAATGCATATAGATAGGGGGATATAATATAAGCTTTGGTATTACCAACATGCTACATCCACTATTCATTCAAATCAACATTATTTCACTTTAAAATTCCTTTGTTAATAGATAAGTTTTCAAACTATACGTTGTGAATACGATTCCTCGCTTTTGACTTGACATATATATTATATTAATCCCTCCATTGATTAATATCTCTGTTAATTATTAAATGTGAGGATAATCGTATACTTGTTTGGTGATTCATAATTTAACATCCCTGGTTAGAACCTCTCATAGCTTTTATGTTATTTATAGTTTTCTAGATTTTCCCTTATCACAATACATCCGAGTTACGTGACTTCACATGGCTCGTTAGTGTTTGTGGTATTGGATTGAAGCCATGTGTATGGCTAGGATCAAGTCGTATCCCTTGTGGGAGTTTACAACAACCTAACCCTAAACGAACTTGTCATTTTTCATTTGGAAACTCTTTGTCTTCGACTTTGCTTTTGCAAACCCTCATTGCTCCACCATGTAGTCGTGGCCTGAGAACCTATTATCTCAACATTTAATTATGTGAAATAATTTTGACGAATTTCAAACTTTGCCATGAAACTTTTGCATTAGCATTTGAGACCCTCTCTCTCTCAAGTAAGAATTTTTAGTTTAATACTAGAGATAAATTCATCCTTTCTCTAAAATTTCTATTTTCTGATTTCATCTATTAGTTTTTTTCTCTGCACTTAATATTTTCATTTTCGGTTGCAAGTCTACAGTGAACTAAAATGGAGACTTTCACATTTTCGTTTGATTTAACTTGGCTTCCTCTGAGTTCACTTTCTTCTGCAATATTGAGGTAAAAATTTTGATTGTCAAGAGAGTAGTGAAAAAATATAATTCACGGGGTTACCAACACTATTATGGTGAGTTATTTCCCTGAACCAGGTTATGTCTATGTCATTTTTGGAATAATGCTATCCAACTTTATAAATGCGTTCTTAATTTAAGTCTTCCCATTCTATTTCGTTAAACTGGAAATAAGATAACTGAGGGTGTTTCCTGTAACTTCCAGTCTTATCCCACTATTTTGAACTATCTTTGATAAGGAATTCATTTATATCTATCCCCCGATGCTGAGGTTTTCTCCATACTTTTGTTTTTTATTTACAATTCACTTATGGAGAATTTATACTTAACTATACCTCTCTGTAATTTCTAACAATATTGAATTTATTCTCATTTCTCCAAATGAGAATTTGCTGGGTTTTAAATTTTATCTTTATCTCTGATTATTCATTTCCACTTTTGTTTTCGGTCCAAGTATTCTTGGAATTTTCTTCAAGTGTTCTCTTTCAACGAGAATTCCCTTTCTAACTTTTACCCAATTTACTATTGAGTACAACTTTGGGCCTAAATCAAATTTACTTTCGGCTTCATGGTATTTTTAGGAACGCCTTTCTTCAATTTCAATTTGAATTCAATTGTATAGTTAGACATTTGTGATATTTCACCTTTTTCTAAATTATTTCCTTTACGGCAATACTTTTGAGGTTTACTGTGTTAATGTTTTAATAACAGAATTTAGAAAGTTTCAATATATATTCTATAAGTATGTTCTGATGACTTCCCTTTGAAAATTATTTTAATTTTATGAATATATATTCATTAAATAACCACTCTATTTATTAAACCCTTATATACTTAAATGGTTATATGTATCTAATTTTATAAATTCAACTTTTTAATTTACTTCAGAACCCTCCTTCAAACATGCAATTATTGTGTGTTTAATAATATTCCTACCACATCAATGTTCAGGAATTTATACTTTTGGTTAAGGTACTTTGTTTTAGAGCTTCACTTTCTACATTAACTTAGAATATTATACGTATAGCTTTGGTTAAAATAATATGGATTTAATTTTTTTTTTTTGAATTTTATTAAGTCCCTCAATTAATAAAATTCCCTTTTGCACAGGAGAAATTTAATTTATTCTTAGATTCTTAGAGTTTCTCATTTACTCTCTGCCAATGAGAAGAAAGGTACACTTCTTTATATTTTGTTATTTTAATTACCTGATCCTATTCTTATTTTTTAAAATTTCTCTAATGTTTTTCTGTATTTGTAATATCATGTTTCAGGGATATCTCTAAAACACGGCAAATTCCAACCAGAGATTGACTGGGAGGGCATTTACCGGATATGTCGCCTCTAAAAGAGGACGAGATCCAGAGGCTATATAGCCCTTTCCAAACTATTTATAGGATATAAATATAAACACACCAATTGGTATAGAATTAGACATACAATATCATACGACAACTACAACAACTCATCCAGAAAATGAATTTCTCAGCGACTCATGGTTGAAAAACGTATTATTCAGATATGATGGCTTTATATACCATATAATATGTCTTATAATGCTTAGGAATCAAAATAAAGAACATCAGAAACCTTTACTCAGCTTTTAGGGGCATAAAGGTGGGGAAAAGTGAAGATTTTGGCACTAAAATGAGTGTATAAGAAAGTATGCGTAAAATTATGGGTCAAGGTTCTGCAATATGTTATATTAGGTCAAGAGTGACTTCCATGTCAAATTTAAGCTAAAAAAAATGCGTTTTTCTAAGTTAAACAGTTCCTCCTTCCCGACTAGTCAAGAAAAATCTTGATTTCCCATGACTTTGAGTATGCAGAAGTTTAATGAAGCAAGGGAAATGTATTTTCTGAAGGAATAGGATGTAAAACACTAATAATAACCAGATAATTAGTTTAGGAACATATCATAGGAATTCAACAAGGTTAAACAACAGTTTTACATGGAAAACCCCTCAAGAATGAGGTGCCGCAAGACAAGAGGATGATTCAGAAACCCTTCAACATTTTCTCCAGGAGGCTGAAGCTTATATTTATTATATTATAGATATAAAACTGATAATTACATGAAAATAGGGATCTATAATGAGACAAAATTCCCAAAGGGCTCTTTATTACTTTCCCCTTGGGAATCTAAAAAATACATGAAAATGTCGGAGCAGATATGAGTTTTACTGCAGCAGATCTGCAGAATGATTCAGAATTTCTGAAGCAAACTTTAGTGAATGTATCATATTAGAAATATACTTGGATTGGTTGGCCAATCCAAGGATCACCCTTGATGCAAGGAGGCTTCCTTCACATAAGAGATCTAGCTCCAAAATGATGCCAAAAACCCTGGAACGTTGCTCCTTCAGCAATAACGCAGATCTGGGGAAAGAACTATGTAGTATACCATGAAGAACATATTGGCTTGATGCCAAGATCAACAAATCAGCTCCAATTTCTTCCAATCTGATCCTCCAAAGGAAAGAAAGACTCTCCCTCTAGAAAACAAGAGAAGGAAGTGGTGTTGTGGAATCTCCACGGCAAAAACCTACAACACAGTATTATGCTACTGCAACAATAACGTTGTCCTGGAGGATGATGGCGAAAAACTAACCTTGCCCGAGCAGGCATTCGAAGTCCCCCAGGGCTAAGGGTGAGATCTCTGCACGGAGACACTCGGTCACACTAAACAGTGTTGTAGACAGGCTAAACAGCCAGCGTGCTGAAGAAGACAAATGTCTCACTCAACGATCCATAACTCAAGCATGAATGAAATGAGGAGGATCCTCCATTTTTTATAATGTTGGTTTCCCTCCAAAACCCAATGTACCCTCTCTCTCTCCTCCACATCTTCATCTTTATCCACATCCTGATCCTTATCTACGCAGAAGCTTCTAGAGTGTACATAGGCCCTCTCCTCCACATGGTGTTGGGTCCCCCCTTGACTCCCACTTAAGTCACAACGTTTTGCTACTAGGTGGATGTCTTATTTCACTTAAGTGAGTTAGACCCTCTTCACTCACTTTTTATTTATTTACAAACTATAGACGGAAAACTAAATGAAATAGAATATTCCAATTAGTTGTCGCTAATTAGGAATATTACTGTCCCCCCCATAAAAATGTTGCTCGCCCTCAAGCAACTGCCTAAATAAGTCTCATTTTTGCAAAAAGGTGCTTGGGTCCCAGATGCACCACTGAATCTTCCCTGTCCTCTGCATCACCCTGATATGAAGGGATCTCTCAATGCTGGGATCCCAAACTGATCTCTCAGAATTCCAGCCAACCAAAAATCGTCCCAGATCCCATTTCCAACATGGACAATGATAGCCCAAGTCCCACGGCTCAGACTGCACACTGCCTTTGGCTATGACTGTTGCTCTAAGAGGTGAAGACCATGACTCCTGCTGTGTTGTATCTATCACAGTGTAAGCTATCCCATCGACTGTGTACCAACTCATCACCTCTCTCCACTCAAGGCATTGAGTCTGGAATATAATGAGGAACATCTCCCTCATGTGGATCCTCCATCTCCAAGAAATCATCCAAACAAAATGAGCCACCTCCCAACGAGGCAACTCCTGAAAATCTCCTTCCACCTCAAGCTCCGGTAATGAAGGTGGGCTGAAAATTTGAATTTTGAAAGCATCATAGCTTACGCCATGTTGTCCTTCTCTCCACTCATGACAAGTGTATAGTGTATGATGATCCTGGGCTGCAAAATCATTGCCCACCAATGACAAAGTGAAGAACAATCCTCCAAAGAAGGTTCATCCAACAATGAAGAACAAGCTGGCCCAAAACAATCCATTCATGAAGAATAGGACATGGTCATCATCAAACATCCTAATCAGAGGTTTGCTGATGGTCTTACATGATGATATATGATGCAAAAAATTCCTCACAAGGATATAGCATAGTCTCATTCACTGCAACTTCAGAAAATTACATGGCAAGCAATGTCCCTAATTCATCACATCTACTAAAGGATAGTAAATGGCTGAATGTAGCAACAATAATACATGATCAAGCACTTTCCCACGGCTGTAAAATGGATGAATATAAATCTTATGGCCCACCTCAAAAGAGAAATTTTTTTTTTTTCTGTGGTGGCCATATCTCCTCTCATGCTCCCATTAGAACATGTAGTGCAGAAATTATGAGAATTTTTCCCACTCACGGACACATCCAGCTCATGTGTCTCCCTCATAATCAAGCCCCCCATACAAATCTGATCTATATCATAAAATGGAGACATGATCAGCAATAATATTAAGAGAATTTTGAAGGTTTCATGTGGTGCAAGAAGGTACCAACAGCTTCCCAAACAAGTACAGCGCAGTTTTACAAGTTGTTGCTTAATGAAAGTACAAGGAAAAATGTTTCTTCTCACATGGTTAATAGTGCATGTCTCCATATGACACATGTTAGAGTGTGTAAAATGAACATACAAGTGATGATAAAACATTTTCCCAAGGCCACAAAATAGATGGTTGCCTCCGTCATGTAGATTGGCCCAATACAACTCATGGAGCAATGTGACAAGCTTGCCCCCTTGTGAAGAAATGCACTACATAGGAATGGCAAGAGTGTGAAAATCAATGAATGCATGTACAAAATTCTCACCATATGCTGGAAGTAAGATGGTACATGGGTCTATACATGGGTCTTCCATATCGTTTTGGCATGCTATGAAGAAGAATGAACCATGTGCTGCAAAAAGATAATCCTCCTCATGATTGGAAACCCAAGTCAAGAAGAATATGCCATAGATGTCTCTATCATCATTACCTCCTATTTTTTCATCAAGTGCAACAAATATGAAGTGATCCTGGGACCTATGGGTTATCGATCCACCATATTTATGCTGGGCACACTTCATCCATAAGTCTATGCTCCAAAGTGACAGTGTTGTGAGCTCATGCAAATAAGATCCTGTCAATACAAAGCTCTGTTCTTTGACATGCTCCTTGTCAAAGACTCCTCTAATAATGCTGCAAAAAATGTGGAATACTTCCCAAGATGGAAGTGCTTCCCAATCATCATCAAATACCAAGGAGATAGTACCATCCCCACTTCATAAAACATCATACAAAGTGTGAGAGAAAATCTGCCCTTGCTCTCCCAGAAACAAACCAAGCAATAAGACATTGTGTCGCCTCCCCATACCTCCATCATACTAATCATCTGATGAAGACACAATGAATGATATGAGTATCATATCAACACCATGCATCCATACTCTATGCTGCTCAATGATGCAAGTATCCAGCCATATTTTCGCCATCCTCATACTCTTAGGAAGAGTTTTTTCCATGTGATGGCCAAACACTTTCAAGAGTAACCAGCGCAGCCAAGCCTCCTGCTGCTTGGTATCTTAGATCTGCAAGTACAAGTGATGGCCAAAATCCTTCAAGAGTAACCAGCGCAGCCAAGCCTCCTGCTCCCCAGTATCATAGATCTGCATGTAGCTCCCTAGCTCCTTGCTCATCATCCACATCCCCTCAATCACCTGTGGATGCCTCCTTCTTCTCCTCATCTTGGTACTCCTCCCATGAGGGCTACCATCTTCCCAAATCAAATTCTTGTCTTTGCACTTCATGGGATTTTGAAATGTAAGCTTCTCAAGGATCAATGAGACCCTATCAAGAATCAAATAGGTGGTAGGAAAAAAATTCCCATCATGATGTGTATGGCTCAAGGGATGTCCAACACAAGCATGAGAGATGTTATCCATCCTAAGATGTCCTCCATCTTCTATCTGCTCTTGTGAGAAGGGAAGAAAAGCATTGCATCCCATGGTGTGCCGAAGTGCATCTCCAATGAGATCTCTCCTTGAGACCTCCCTTTCCTCCATAGTCTTCCAAAACCAATGAGGTCTTGGATCTGAAAGTAGAAGTTCCTATTTCAGCTGAGAGGAGCTCATTGAGAAAGTGTCATATTGAAGGGAGAAAAGGTTTCTTAATCCAAGATGTCTACTATCAATATTCAAGGCTTCAAACCCCAACCTCCAATGTGATCTACAATCCAACAATGGCTCATGAGAATGATTGTTTGATTCCTCATCGAGTGTTTCCATGTTGCACAACACAGTGCAACCAAGCTACTCTTGATGTGCGTTTGGAACTTCTTGTAGGGCTACAAGAGTCCCTTCCTCAAAAGTGTTGGCTGCCCCAACTATTGATGCATGTGGCTTCTCCTCCATCACTGGGACAACGTTATCACAGGACTCCTCAAGAGGTGATGTGATCTCTTCTTGATGAGAATAGGAAGCGCATGGTACTTCCTCTTCTTTTTCTTCAATCTTCTTGACCTCATCAAAGGTGGATGCATTTCCTCTGGATCTGAAAATAGATGAGAAGAAACTCATCTTCTTCTTTGGCTTAGACTCACGGGGATTAGTGGATCCCTCATACATGGGAAGAGCTGATCTCCCAGTGGTATGCTACAACTCTGAATTGTGCATGCTATAAATCCTATTGTTCCTTCCTCCTTCATCCTGCATGAGTTGACAATAATATTTGAAGGGCAAAGCTGCTTTGAAGTCTTCCCCCTTAGACTGCCATTCTCGGAAAGAATCTCCAAAGGGTATATGAGAATGCTGATGTGAGATCCTCATATTTTTCATAGATAAATAGCTTCATAGGCTGAGCTAGAAATATGCTCTCATACCACTATAATATCCCATTTCGGGGATATCTATGAAACATGACAAATTCCAACCAAAGATTGACTGGGAGGGCATTTACCGGATATGTCACCTCTAAAAAAGGATAATATTCGGAGGCTATATGGCCCTTTCTAGACTCTATCTAGGAGTGAAATATAAACACACCAAGTGGTATAGAACTATACATACAATATCATACGACAACTACAACAACTCATCCAGAAAATGAATTTCTCAGCAACTCATGTTTGAAAAACACATTCTTCAGGTATGATTCCTTTAGATACCATATAATATGTCTAATAATTCTCATCAATCAAAATAAATAATAGAAGCAACCTTTACTCAGCTTTTAGGGGCAAAAATGTGGGGAAAAGTGAGGATTTTGGCCCTAAAATGAGTGTATAAGAAAATATGCGTAACATTATGGGTCAAGGTTTTGGAATATGTTATATCAGGTCAATATGGACTTCCATGTCAAATTTCAGCTCAAAAAAAGGCGTTTTTCTAAGTTAAACAGTTCCTCCTTCTCGACTAGTCAAGAAAAACCCTCATTTCCCATGACTTTGAGTATGCAGAATTTTACCGAAGCAATGGCAGCATATTTTCTGAATGAATAGGATGTAAAAAACTAATAATAACCAGATAATGAGTTTATGAACATATCATAGGCATTCAGAAAGGTTAAAGAATAGTTTTACATGGAAAACCCCTCAAGAATGAGGTGCCGCAAGACAAGAGGATGATTCAGAAACCCTTCAGCGTTTTCTCGAAGAGGATGAAGCTTATATTTATTATATTACATATATAAAACTGATAAATACATGAAAATAGAGATATATAATGAGACAAAATTCCCAAAGGGCTATTTATTACTTTCCCCTTGGGAATTTTAGCAATACATGAAAATGCCAGAGCAGATCTGAGTTTTACTGCAACAGATCTGCAGAATGATTCAGAATTTCTGAAGCAAACTTTAGTGAATGTATCAAGTTAGAAATATACTTGGATTGGTTGGCCAATCAAAGGATCACCCTTGATGCAAGGAGGCTTCCTTCACATCAGAGATATAGCTCCAAAATGATGCCGAAAACCATGGAACGCTGCTCCTTCAGCAATAACACAAATCTGGGGAAAGAACTGCATATTATACCATGAAGGACATATTGGCCTGATGCCAAGATCAAAAAATCAGCTCCAATGTCTTCCAATCTGATCCCTCAAAGGAAAGAAAGACTCTCCCTCTGGAAAACAAGAGAAAGAGGTGGTGTTGTGGAATCTCCATGACAACAACCTACAACACAATATTATGCTGCTGTAGCAATAACACTGTCCCGGAGGATGATGCTGAAAAACTAACCTTGCCCGAGCAGGCACTCGAAGTCCCCCAGGGCTAAGGGTGAGATCTCCACACGGAGACACTCGGTCGCACTAAATAGTGCTACAGACAGGCTAAACAGCCAGCGTGCTAAAGAAGACAAATGTCTCACTAAACAATCCATAGCTCAAGCATGAATGAAATGAGGAGGCTCCTCCATCTTTTATAATGTTGGTTTCCCTCCAAAACCCAATGTAGCCTCTCTCTCTCCTCCACATATTCATCCTTTTCCACATCCTCATCCTTATCTGCACAGAAGCTTCTAAAGTGTACATAGGCCCTCTCCTCCACGTGGTGTTGGCCCCCCCCTTGACTCCCACTTAAGTCACAACGTTGTGCTACTAGGTGGATGTCTTATTTCACTTAAGTGAGTTAGACCCTCTTCACTCACTTTTTATTTATTGATAAATTATAGATGACAAACTAAACAAAATAGAATATTCCAATTAGTTGTCGCTAATTAGGAATATTACAATATTTTTAATTTCAGATTTAATACCACTGTCTAATTAAGAACTATAAGGTAGTAATCTCATTTTTAACTTCTATTTTTCTTAAGTTAAATATTTCTTTATTTAATTTTTTTTAAAGACAATTTATATTCATTTTAACTAAATTATATTTTTGTATGTACATTTACTCCCTCTTATTTTCTATACATGGCTACAATTTAATTGATCCTCTGTAAATTCATGAGTACTCCAGTACCTCATTCATTGACAATATATTGTGGTTTCTTATATACAGGTTGGTATAAGTCGCTTTGAAGAATCCAACCTATATAATTCTCAAATGTATTTAGATTTATAATCCTACTGTATTGTTTAATTGGGACTATGAATATGGTCTATAACTTATGACAAAATTAAATTGTAATAAGTGTAAAATTCACTATCATGACTTTCATTATTGCAGTATTATAATGTGTACTTATTCTGAGAAATCTAACTGATTTTTTCTTTCATGCATGTGTTTTCTTCAGTTTAGCCTTTTATACCATTTCTAAGAAACATGCAATAATTTGTATTTGTATCCAAACTTGTTTTATGATAATACATATATATTGGAATTTACATAGTCATGTCAATATTTAATTACTGATAAATACACTATGTTTACTTTTCTCTAATGTATTCATCTATATTTTATTTCTTTATCGTAATATTATTTACCACCTAACCTTAGATTTAAACCTATTAATAGGGTTTATACATTCTGAGAGTTGGTGTATAATACTACTTGTCTATGTAACCATACATATCAACTACTGTTTATATAGTTGTTGTTTGTTAAACAATTTAGACTATCTAGCTAAGTTTATACAGAAATTCACCATTTTATACAATATTTAATCATGTATAAAATTAACTTTCTTACAAATTTCCATCTAATCGAATTAAATCATAATTCCATAAAATTAGATAATCTCAAAATTTCTGCTATACTAAAATTCCTACCACAGAATTGAATCTATTTGTTCATGCCAGTTTTGGTAAGACTATTTTCCACCCAACCTTGAGCTTTCTCTCCACAACTCCCCCAGAGTAGATACCAATTAATCCAAAGTGTAGACAACCTCTTGTCTACCCAGGAATGGCTTATTTAAGCTTGATTTCCCTTCATTGTGTTCCTGTAACTTTGTCTAGTTAATCAGGATGTTGTTTTCCTTTTTTCCTAGGCTTTCCTTTTGTTTTTTCGACAAAATTACTTTAAAACTAGCTTTTTCCTCTTTCTAGTTTTATTTAATCTCTTCTCAGTAACTTTCCAGTTTACTGAGGTATCTTTTTAGATTTTTATCTCCAATCTAATATTTAAATTTAATTTATTTTCTCCAAGTATTTTTGGAGAATCTGGGAAAGTCTTAGGAATCTTATCCATCCTCATGCACTTGAAATCATGGTCTCCATTTATACTCTAGTATTTGCACAATAATTAAATTTGCACATTTATTAAATTTAAAAGAATAAAATATGTCCACAATAATTGTTTTCCTTTAGGTCCAATTTACCTTTAGGACTATTTAATTGTCTAATAAAAGTAGTGAAAATAGAGATATTACATATCCCCCCACTAAAACAAAACATCGTCCTCAGTGTTGCAAAATATTAATTCACTTTTCAAACAGTGATGGATATTTTTCATCCATACCTTCTTCTTGCTCCCAAGTAGCTTCTTCAAGTGAAAAGTGTTTCCACTACACTTTCACCCTAGATACCATCCTATTCCAGAGTTCAATTTCTTCCCGTGACAGGATATGAAGTGGCTATGGAAGAAATTACCCTTCTGGTTCCACCTGTATCACATTATCATGTATATAGTTTTTCAATAAGGAATCATGAAAAACATTGTGAACCTTAATGTGACTAGGTAGAGCCAACTTTTAAGCTACTTGCCCCACTCTTTCTAGAACTCCAAATGGTCCACAGTAGCACGGTGCTAATTTATCACAACTACATGTGTATAAAGTACTCTTTTTAGACTTAATAATCAAGTAAACATGGTCTCCCACTTTTAATTCTCTACGAATTCTCTTTTTTTTTTGCATACCTCTTTATCTGTCTTAATGTTTTGCTAAATTTTCTTCACAGTTCTTTCCATCTCTTGCAATTCATCTGGTCCAAGAATTAACTTATCCTCTGGTTGACTCTAACTAAGTGATGTTTGGCACATTTTTCCATACAATTCTTCAAATGGACTCATATTTATAGACACTTGATAACTATTATTATATGAAAATTCTTCGAGATGCATAAAATCATCCCATCTTGTAGGTCTGTCTGTAACATACATTTGTAACATGACTTCTAAAATCTCGCTTTTTATTTTAGTTTTTCCATCTATTTGGGGATGGTAGGCAATACTAAAGTTTAATTTGGTAGCCATTCCTCCAAAAAAATTCTTCCAAAAATTTGAAGTAAACTTTGGATCTCTATCTGATATAATCATTTTAGGAATACCATGTAACTTTACAATCTCTTTCATAAATACATTAGGTTTTTCAGTTGAACCAAAAGTACATTGTACTGGTAAAAAGTGTGTAGCTTTATTCAATGTGTTTACAACCACCATTATAGAATCATGTTGATATTTAGTTCTAGGCAAACCTGTTATAAAACCTATAGAAACTATTTCCCAGTTCCATTCTAGAATAGGTAAATGATTCAACAGTCCCGTTAGATGCTGATGTTCTACTTTTACGTGTTGACATTCCAAACATCTAGCTAAATATTCAGCCACATATTTCTTTATACGGGTCCAAAACGTATTCTTTCTTAATGATAGAATCAATTTTTGATAAATATGGTGTCCTACATAGGGTCGTTTATGATACTCATATAAAATTTCATGTTTTAACGAGCTCACATTTGGAATGTACAATCTATTTTTATAATAAATCAACCCTTTTGATTTTGAGTATATCCCAATATCTCAGTATTCTGCAATTTTTCTTGAAGTTTTTCATAGCTTGAATATTGACTCATTACTTCTTGTACTAGTCCTTCAATGTCAAAATTCACCCTACTTCTAAAACTATTCAATATTTGATGAGCATTCCTACTCAAAGCATCTACAATCTTATTTTCCATTCCTTTAATATGTTTTATTTCTATGTAAAACTCATTAAGGAAAGACAACCATATAGTTTGTCTAGCATTTGAATCAGGTTGTGTGAAAAAATATTTCAAACTTATGTGATCCGTCATCAGTACAAACTTCTTTCCTAATAGATAATGTCTCCACATATTCAAAGCATGTATTACAACAACTAACTATAAGTCATATACAATGTAGTTTTGTTCATGTTTCTTCAATTTTATTGACTCATAGGATATGACTGAGTTTTCTTGTAACAATACCCCTCCTAATCCTTCTACACAAGCATTTGTACACACTAAAAATTCTTTATTTGGATCAATAATATTTAAAATAGAAGCAGTTGTTATTTTAAGTTTTAACTGTTCAAAACTATGTTGAAATTTTTTTGTCCACTCAAACTTCACTCCCTTATTTTGTAGAGATGTAATATGATAAGCTAAGGCTGAAAGTACCTCTATAAATCTCCTATAGTATCCTGTGATTCCCATGAATGAACTTATGTCTAGAACATCAGTAGGTACAAGCCAATTCATGATAGCTTGTATCTTCTCTAGGTCTATTTCCAATCCTTCGTCTAAAATTACATGACCCAAATACTGAATTTTATCCTTATAAAGTTAACATTTTCTAATTTTGGCATATAACTTACGTTGTCCAAGTGTTTGTAAGACAATTCTAAGATGTTATTTATGTTTTGCTTCATTCTTGAAATATACCAGAATGTCATCAATAAACACGAAAACAAATTTTTAGGGATACTTATGTAACACAATGTTCATTATACACTTGAATATAGCAGGTGCATTATTCAACCCAAGAGGTAGAACTACAAACTCATAGTGCCCGTATCTAGTTTTGAATGCAGTCTTCTTTATTTCTTCATCCTTAATTCTTAGTTGATTATAGGTTGTTCTTAAATCAATCTTTGAAAAGAGAGTAGCTCCTCTCACTTGATCAAATAAGTCATCTATTCTGGGTAGAGGATACATATTCTTTTTAGTCTGTTTATTCATTTTTATGTAGTCTATACACATTCTAAATGTGCCATATTTATTTTTAACAAATAGTACAGGTGCTCCCCATGGAGACACACTTGGCCTGATATAACCTCGGTCCAAAAACTCTTGTAGTTACATTTTTAATTCTAACAACTCAGGAGTACTCATTATGTAGGTTTCTCTAGAGACAAGTGTAGCTCCAGATATGAATTCAAGTGAAAAAATAATTTCCCTTTTAGGGGGTAAATGAGGAATTTCATCTAGAAACAAATCTTTGAATTCTCTAATTACTGGTAAATTTTCTACAGCTTTTTTTTCAGTTTGCTCTCCTAATTCCTCCACTTGCACAACATATACTTGATAGCCTTTCCTTGTTGTAATTTTTAACTATAGCACTGAAATATGTCTTATTAGTATTGGTTTGGGTTTTCCTTTTACTATCATTAGTTTTCCCTCACCATCTACACAGTGAATTGTTTTATCTAAGCAATTAACTATTTATTTTTGTTTTTCTAACCAATCCATTCCCACTAACACATCATATGAACCTAGAGATAAAATATTTAATTTCAGTTATGTTTCATACCCATTTAAATTTACGGAAATATTTGGTAATTTATGGGTCACTTTTATTTTTGTTCCAATGGCTAATTGAACTAACCATGTTTGCTGAAATTTTTTTAATTTTAATTTGCACTTTTCCACCATCTCTGGACTTATATAGCTTAAATTTTC
This sequence comes from Pinus albicaulis, assembly GCA_034641835.2. Taxonomy (NCBI): domain Eukaryota; kingdom Viridiplantae; phylum Streptophyta; class Pinopsida; order Pinales; family Pinaceae; genus Pinus; species Pinus albicaulis. The sequence continues at coordinate 1,605,952,770 of CM076575.1, read as the reverse complement.
TCCTAGATCTATCAAAACAGAAACATGTTGTTTAACAATCATACCTTCAATTTCGATCATGGTTGATTTGTGTTCCTCTTGGCGATCCTCTAGTGCAACATTGATTATTGGAATGTTTCTAGCAACATCATTTACAATAGTTGCTTCTCTCAATACTTGAATATTTTGAACTGTTCGATGAGGACATTTACGTAACACATGAGGTTCTCCACAACCCTAGCACTTTAATGGTTCCTTCATGTTTACAGTTCCTTATTTCTTGTTGTTTATATCCATATGTTTAGATCCAGTTTTTGATTGGGTTGGTTGATTTTCTATAGTTTTTCTAAACTTCTTCCGTAGATGATTTTTCCAAAAGTTTTTCAAGTATGCTGGTTTTACTCTTTTCCCACTAGAGTCGCCTTTCCCTTTTTCTTTGTTTTTCCAATTTTCAGTTCATCATTTCTACCATTGAATTTTTGATAGTAGAGTCTTGGGATTACCAAATTCTATTCTCTCTTTATAAATAGTAGTTAGGTAGTTTAAAAATCATTGTACCTTGGCCTTCTCCTCTCTAATATAAGGTACATAGCGAAGTAGGTTAGTGAATTTGGTAACAAACTCATCTATTGTGAGTTGTCCCAATCTCAGCTCATGTAACTATTTGAATTTGTCATCATATTATCTTTCATTAAAATATCTAGATTTAAATTTAGTTTTGAAGTCTTCGAAAGCCATATTTTTCTCATCTAATACATAAACCATTTTGGTTTCTTCCCACCACAAGGTAGCCTATCTTGTATTTGGTAAATAACCAATATTCCTTTTAGGTTACTTCCATATTCATAGAATTGAAAGTATTTTACCATATTTAGAAGCTAAGCTTCAACATCTTCCTCCTTTTCACCATCATAAGTGGGAGATTTAATTTTTTTAATTCTCCTTGAAATTCCTTTTTCTTTTTAGATTTTTGTCTAACTACTTCACCATCCTTGGAACCTTTTGAGTGGGTTTCAACTTCTTTTCTCTTTCTTCCAGGGTCTTCAATTTCGTGACTAGACCTTGAGGTTCATTCCTTAATCAACCTCTCTTTTTCTTCGTTGCCTTGCATCGGTTGTTCATTATTGTTTCTTAGATGAACCAGTTTTTGTTGTGTTTCTCGGAACATATACAACAACTGAACATTCTAATCTGGTGGATTTCCATCACAACCTAGACCTACAAATATACCTCCTCCATAACTCTTAATGGAAGTTGTACTTTCTACACTAAATCGTTGTACACAAAAATTTAATTAGTGCAAAAAAAATTCAATTTAAATAAATTTATAACAGAAAAATTTTGGATTTTAATTTCCTTGGTGAGGACACATATATGCCCAATGTTTCAACATGAGCTCTAATACCATCTGTAACAACTCCACTTTCCATAAAAAAAAAAAAAACTTCTATTTATAACATAACTACTTAACTTGTCATCCCCCACTTTCTATTAATTCGTCACTATTCGATGAATTTTGTCCTTATTTTTTTCTGTTGTTATTACTTCATTCATAGTTCGTCATTAGTCGACGAATTTTGTTGTTATACTTTTATTGATATTCTTTCATTTATAATTCATGAACTTAGGTATATCATTTCTGCTATTGATTATACTTGTCTAACTTGTCTCATTCATAATTAGTTTTCCTTATCAATTCTACTTGAAAATACTTTGTCATTATATTATTTTATCACAACTGTAATTATAATGTTTATAGTCAATTTTGTATAACTTATACACTTTATACCTTCCATTGTAATTTAACCTTGTAATAGTTTTTTTAACCTATTACACTAAGATTTAACTTATATATCTTATGGTATTTTATATTCCAATAATATGGTCATTCCTCATGAACACCTATGTACTCTTTTATTACAGTCACAGGTATTTCTAATATCTCCAAAGAATTTCATTCCTTTATATATATATATATATATATATTAAAACATTATATTACTAAGGTTATTTCACAGCTTAGTGATATCGATTTCTATACCCCGTAATTAATTTCGATAAACTTTGAATGCATATAGGTAAGGGGATATAATATAAGGTTTGGTATGACCAATGTGCTACATCCACCATTCATTCAAATCAACATTATTTCATTTTAAAATTCCTTTGTTAATAGATAAGTTTTCAAAGTATACGTTGTGAGTATAATTCTTGATTTTTGACTTGACATATATATTATATTAATCCCTCCATTGATTAATATCATTGTCGATTATTAAATGTAATTATAATTATATATTGGTTTGGTGATTCATAATTTAACATCTGTATTTAGTAGCTGTCATAAATTTTATGTGATTTATAGTTTTCAGGATTTTCCCTTATCACAGTACATCCAAGTTAAATGACTTCACATGGCTCCATAGAGTTTGTGGTATTGGATTGAATCCATGTGTATCACTAGGCTCAAGTCGTATCCCTTGTGGAATTTTAAAACAACCTAACAATAAACATACTTCTCATTTTTCATTTGGAAATTCTATGCCTTCTGCTCTGGTTTTGCAAACCCTCATTGCTCCACTGTGCACCCATGGCCTGAGAAATGATTATCTCAACGTTTAAGTAGGTGAAAATTTTTCAACGAATTTCAAACTCTGCCATGGAACTTTGGCATTACAGTGTGAGACCCTGTCTCTCTCAGGTAATATTTTGCAGTTTAATACCAGAGATAAATTCATCCTTTCGTTGAATTTTTTTTTTTTGAATTTCATCAATTTTTTTTATCTTTACTTAATATTTTCATTTTCGGTTGCAGGTACACAGTGAACTAAAATGGAGTCTTTCACGTTTTTGTTTGATTTAAATCGATTTCCTCTGAGCTCACTTGCTTTTTTAATATTGAGGTAAAAATTTTGATGGTCAAGGGAGTAGTGAAATAATAAATTCACAGGCTTACCATCGCTATTATGGTGTTTATTTCCCTAAACCAGGTTACATCTATGTCAGTTTTGGAATAAATCTATCCAACTTTATGATTTTTTTCTTAATTTAAGTATTCCCATTCTATTCTGTCAAACTGGAAATAAAATTGCCGAGGGTGTTTCGTGCGTAACTTTCAGTCTTATCTCACTATTTTGAACTATCGTTGACAAGGAATCTATTTATATATATGCCACGGTGCTAAGGTTTTCTCCATACTTTCATTTTTTATTTACGATTTAGTTATGGAGAATTTCTACTAAACTATACCTCTCTGTAATTTCTTGCAATATTGAATTTATTCTTGTTTCTCCGAATGAAAATTTTCTGTGTTTGAAATTTTATCTTCATCTCTGATTATTTGTTTCCACTTTTGTTTTTGGTCAAAGTATTCTTGGAATTTTCATTAGGTGTTCTCTTTCAATGAGAATTATCTTTATAAATTTTACCCAATTTACTATTGAGCACAACGTTGGGCCTAAATCAAAATTTCTGACAACTTCATGGTATTTTTAGGAACGTCTTTCTTCAATTTCAATTTGGATTCGATTTTATAGTTATACATCTCTAATATTTCACCATGTTAAAAATTACTCCTTTACGAGAATACTTTTGAAGTTTACTGTGTTATTATTTTAGTAACATAATTTAGAATGTTTGAGTATGTATTCTATAATTATTTTCTAATCTTTTCTATTAGAAACTTTTTTTAATTTTATGAATATTTATTCATAAAATAACCACTGTGTTTATTAAAACCTTATATAATTAAATGGTTATATGTATCTCATTTTATAAATTCAAATTTTCAATTTACTTTAGAACCGTTCTTCACACATGTAATTATTGTGTGTTTAATAATATTCCTACGACATCACTATTAAAGAATTTATAATTTTGGTTAAGGTACTTTGTTTTACAAATTCACTTTCTACATTAACTTCGCATATTATACTTATAGCTTTGGTTAAAATAATATGGATTATTTTTTTTATTTTTATTTTTAGAATTTTATTAATTCCCTCAATTAATAAAATTCCCTTTTTTCATAGGAGAAATTTGATTTATTCTTAGATTCTCAGAGTTTCTAATTTACTCCCACCCAACGAGAATACATGTACATTTCTTTCTTTTTCGTTAGTTTACTTTCCTATTCCTCTTCTTTTTTCCTCAACTCTCGTCACTAATGGCTTTATGTATTTTTAATTGCTTATTTAATACCATTTTCATTTTTAACTTCTATTTTCCTTATTTTAAATCTTTATGTCTTTAATTATTTTTTTAAAGACAATTTGTATTCATTTTAACTATATCATGTTTTTTTATGTACTCTTACTCCCTGTGATTCCCTGTACATGGCTACAGTTTAATTGATCCTCTGTAAATTCATGAGTACTTCAGTAACTCATTCATTAACAATAGATTATGGTTTCTTGTATAGAATATGGTCTATATCTCTTTGAATAATCCAGCCTATATAATTCTAAACTGTATTTAAAGTTATAATCATATTGTACTGTTTAATTGGGACTATGAATTCAGTCTATAATTTATGACAAAATTAAATTTTAGTATGTGTAAAATACCCTATGACGACTTAAATTATTGCAGTATTATAATGTGTACTTATTCTCAGAAATTTAACTAAGTTTTTCTTTCATGTATTTGTTTTCTTCAGTTTAGTCTTTTATACCATTTCTTAGAAACGTGCAATAATTTGTATTTATATCCAAACATGTTTTATGATAGCAAATATATATTGGAATTTTCATAATCATGTCAATATAACATTATTGATAAATACACTAATTGTACTTCTCTCTAAAGTATTCATCTATATTTTATGTTTTTACCATAATATTAGTTACCACCTAACTTCATATTTAAACCTATTAATGGGGTTTAGACATTCTAAGAGGTGGTGTATAATTCTACTTGTTCGTGTAACCATAAATATCAATTATTGTTTATATAGTTGTTGTATGTTAAATACATCAGACTATCTAACTAAATTTGATATAGAAATACACCATTTTATATAGTATTTAATCATGTATAAATTAACTTTCTTACACATATCCATCTAGCCAAATTAAAACATAATTCCATACAATTAGATAATCTCAAAATTTATTCTATACTAAAATTCATAACATAGACTTGAATTTATTTGTGCATACCAACTTTGGTAAGACTATTTTCCACCCAACCTTGAGCTTTCTCTCCACAGCTCCCCCTGAGCAAACACCAATTACTCCAAAGTGTAGACAAACTCTTGTGTACACAGAAATGGATTATTTAAGCTTGCTTTCCCTTCAACATGTTTCCATAACTATGTCCAGTTAATCAAGATGATGTTTTCCTTTTTACCTAGGCTTTCCTTTTGTTTTTTCCACAAAAGTAATTTAAAATTAACTTTTTCCTCTCTCTAGTTTTATTTCACCTATTCTCAGTAGCTTTCCACTTTATTGAGGTATCTTTTTAGATTTTTGTCTCCAATATAATATTTAAATTTAATTTATTTTCTCCAAGGATTTTTGGAGAATCTGGGAAAGTCTTAGGAATCTTATCCATCCTCATGGACTTTAAATCCTGGTGTCCATTTATACTCTAGTATTTGCACAATAATTCAAATTCCACATTTATTAAATTCAAACGAATAAAATATGTCCACAATAATTGTTTTCCTTTAGGTCCACTTAAACTCTAGGATTTTTCAACTATCTAATAAAAGCAGTAAAAATAGGGATATTGCAGTAGGAATAAAATGAGAAACTTTAGTTATTTTGTCAACTATCATAATGATCAGATCATGTTTTCTTTGTGTCTTAGGAAATATTGTAATAAGATTCAGTTATTGTAACACCCTCCCCCCATATCTACCCAAGTAATTGACCAACGAGGTTAAACATGTAACGAGAGAAAAATATGATCTAATTCAACCTCCCAGGCCACCTTAAGGAAGTGACACTAACACCACACAACTACACAAACCTTATAAAACTACTAGAGGAAATCGAGGACAAATGAAAACCTTCAAGAAGGATAGCCTCTAAATCAAACCGAGATTTTCAAGCATCAATACCCCAGTCGCTCCCTTGAAATGGGCAAGAGTGTGATTAGAATCCTATAGTCGCATAGAAAACATGGGTGTGCATGTTACTTGGGACTTTTCCCAGACATTCTAAGCCTATGACCCTGATTTATGTGCCAGTTTTTCAGGCCCAAAGCCTAACTTACTTCGCAAAACTTCATGAAACTTTCAGAACTGAAATATAACAACAAAATAATGATACAAATGCATTTACTTGAGCAAGGACATGAATGGAACCCTACTAGCCATGCCAAGGATTTCGTTAAATGTGTCACAAATATGTAATCTACAGATTTAAACAACTTATCTGAGCATAGACGTCTCATACTTATCTAAGAATTGCTAAGAATAATTTCTCCTTTATATAACTAGCTGCATTATCATCTATTAAGTCATAAACACATTTTTCATTCATTCAAAAATAGAAACATGAGGAGAGACATACATCATCATTTTCATAATACATGCTTATAATGAGTATAATAAAAATAGAAATATCAATGATACATTAGCCATATAATCTACATATAAACCAGTACATTTACACATAACATACCAAGGATAATAATATCTTATTGATGAATGCAAAAGCCAACCTGGTATGGGACTACCATGTTCCAACTGACCATAGATTGGCTGAGCCAAATATATCTTCCGCAAATCACCCCCATGCCATATTCTAAGCATGACTGTGGGACTCAAACCAAAAGAACCAACCAGGAAATCCCAAGGCCAAACCTCCTTACCCTCATCAATAGAAACTAGGCTCTACCGCAATATTCACTAGATCACTAGGAAAGAATAATAAAAATGTAATAATAGGCTTTACCATGATCTCCACCAGATCACTAGGCCAAAACAAGCATCAGTGCCACTAGATTTCTCCACCTACACTGTGAGGAATTTTCTTGTCTCCTATTCTTTAGGATTTACTGTAATCCACGCTAGGTCACTAGGCCCTAACTGAGACTCCGCTTTCTAGGCTTTACCGTATATCCCATCTTGATATTCCTAGGCATGATGGAGAGCAACCACATATAGGCTTGAATTTATATCTCACCATTCACTAGTCGAGGATTCCTAGGCCCACCAAGGTAGAAAAAAGTCCATATTTATTGCAACCCACAGTTTGGTTCAAGGTTCAGAAGGTCATGTTCTCTGTCATTCAGATATCAACCTCACTCAACTTTGAATCCATCCGAAAATCCAACTCAAACAATACATGAGAACCCCATCACACCATCGCTATCTGAAAATGGAAAGGATAGGTTGAAAAACATTGTAACACCTGGAAAAACCAATTATAATGATAGAAATAGAACCAATAACATAAATGAAGCACCATGATTTTCAAATATTACAAGTAAAATACACATGAAAATCGATACCTGCAAATAATCTCATTGTAGTTGCTTGATCCTTCTCTTCCTTGCTTTATCTTTGCTTCTTCTTTGCCTTGTTTTCCTTTCTTGATCCAATGTTGAAATTCTCCAAGAAAACACTAAGTATTCAAGAGTATGAGAGACGAAATAAAGAGAGAGCTCCAAAATAGAACTAACAAAAGTTACCAACTGATCCTCAAAAGCCTTTTTATCAATGAGACATTTATTTTCTTCATTTTACTCCTCACTTGCAACATGTGACTTTTAACATTCCTTTTCTCCTAATTTCCATTATTTTCATAAATAAAAAAGATAAAAAATTACATTTTTCCCTTCCAAAGGCTTAGCCATTTCCCTTTCCAATATCCTTATCCATAATAAACCAAATCAACATCCACACTAGGATTTTTTTCCCAATAGACAATTCGGAATAACTGTCCCAAAACCATGGTTATTATTTTTTATTTATTAAATTTTATTACATGGAATTTTCACCAGGGTTGTTACATAATTCTTCGCCTCAGGGAACAACGTCTTCGGTGGTCAATATAAACTATACCTCAGCAAAACCACTAAAAATAAAACATACTGTCGATGCATCTTTATAACTTAACTCGATGCAGTATTTACAATGATTACCCTGCTGAAACGCAAACAAGCATGACAACATAACAACATGAAAAATATAATAACATGACACCCATACCAATTTTTGAAGATTTATAACATAGATCATGGTGGTATTTACATCCATATACATATGTACATACACCAAAACATTACACCAAAAATTATTCAAAACATATACCAAAACGTTTTTTCCCCAACTAGTAAACAATGAGGGATACATAGGCCACATATGATCTGCCATCTCCCATGTAGCTTCATCAGGCCTAAAATGACTCCATTTCACTTTAACATGCTTGATTTATTAGTTAAAGAGAATGAGCACCTTTCTCTGCAATATACACTATGTTTTTGGCCGGCATTGTCCATCTGACTCCACCTGCAATACAAGCTAGTCAATCACATGATCAACATCTTTAACATACTTCTTAAGAAATGACACATGGAAAAAATCATGTAATTTCATTTTATTAGGTAGTACAATTCGATAGGCTATTGGCCTGATCCTCTAAATAATCTTGAATTATCCACAAAACCAAGGTGCCACCTTGGCACGTGATCCAATCTGCAAGGAGTTCTTCTTCGAAATGATGCACAAGTACACCTATTCCTCAACTTGAGACTCCTTAAACAACCTGTTCCTGTCTGAAAATATCTTCTTCCTATCCTGTGATTCTTTCATATTCTTCTTTATTACCTATATTTCTTGTTTCATTTCCGCAAACATGTCTGGTCTAATCAACACCCTGTTAACTAGATCACTCCAACTGATGGGAGCATTGGAACTATTCCAATACAATGCCTCAAATGGAATCATCCTCAAAGATTATTAATACCCATTTTTGTAAGCGAACTCTACCAGTGGAATATATTATTCCCACTTTCGATGTTGATGCAGCACAAACATCCTCAACATGTCCTCCAATATCATGTTGTACCTCTCTATTTTTCCATCTATCTGCAGTTTATAAGCAACTTTGAAATTCAACTTTGTGCCCAAACCTGCAAATATCTCCTCCCAGAACTTGGAAGTGAACTTGACATCCTTGTTTGACACAATATTCTTTGGAACACCATGTAATCTGACCATATGTCTGATGAAAAAATGTGCCATATCACTATCTCAATGCATAGTCTTTACTAGAATGAAGTGTGCAACATTTGTCAACCTATCCACAACAACCATAATGGAATCATGTTGTATAGATTTCCTGGGAAAAATTGTAATGGAATCCATGGAAATGACCCCTAATTTACACGTTGTAATCACAATTAGTTATATAAGTCCACATGATGTCTACACTCTGCCTTTACATTCTGACAATACAAACATCTAGACACAAACTATGCCACATTTTTCTTTAGATTCAAACAATAATAAAACTTCCTAACAACATTCAGCATCTTCTGATAGCCTAGGTGACTTGAATACGGTTTCACATGAGTCTCCCTAAATATAAACTTCTTAAACTCACTTCATTTTGGCATATATATCTTGTCTCTAAACCTAACCATTCCATCTATTGTAAGGTAATAGTCCACATCTTGTGCACCTATATTTGCACCTATACCACTAACTATACATGTATTTGTACATTGTTGTAACTTTTTCATAATCTCTTAATACCTGCCATCATGTTTACCTTCATGTAATATATGATCCTATAAGTCAGTCCCATAGGAGATAATAGCTACTATATGATTCACATGTATTCGTTGGCTAAGATAATTTGCAACCTTGTTCTCTTTTCCCTTGATGTACCTGATCTCAAAATCTAACTCACTGATCATGGCCAACCATCTAGCTTTCCATACATTTATATTTTTTGGTCAAATAGATATCTCAATCTACTATGATCACTCATCAGTACAAACCTCCTTCCAAGAATATAATGTCTCCACATATTCAATTCATGAATGATCGCTTACAACTCAAGTTCATGAGTTAAATAGTTCTTCTCATGCTCATTTAGTTTTCATGACTCATAACATACCACTTGTACTTCTTACATAAGGACTCCACCAATTCCTCTGTTGAAATAATATCAACATACCATAAACTCTTTGTCTCGATCTATGATCTTTACCACTTGAGCATGTGCCATGAAATTATTCAATTTCTCAAAAATGGTCGTATATTCCTTTGTCCATTCAAACCTCTTACCTTTCCTTTGCAATGATGTAAGAGAATAAGAAATCTATGAGAAGTTCTTGATGAAAATCCTATAATAACCTGTCAACCCCATGAAGGACCTCACCTCATTCTAGGGGCTTCCCATTCTGTGATAGCTCTTATATTATTTCGGTCTACTACTATTCCATCATTGGAAACAACATCTCCCAAGTAATGTACCTCTGTTTGAAATAAATTGCACTTGTTAAGCTTAGTAAAAAATTGACACTCTCTTATCAATCTCAAAATTGCTGCTAGATGTTCGACATGCTCTTATTCATTTTTATAATATAAAAATATATCATCAATGAATACACTAACAAACTTGTCCAGATAAGGATGCAACACACTACTCATCAAGCACACAAAGGCAGCTGGAGAATTATTCAAACTAAATGGAACTACAACAAACTCCTAATGCCCATACCTCGTCCAAAAATTTGTCTTGTAAATGTCCTCTTCCTTAATGTGTACCTAATGATATATTAATCTCAGATTGATGTGAAGGCAAAAATGTGAAGTTGGGTTACATTTTTTTCTCCTTTTTGAGAAAAAACTTTCATTTTTTTCTATTCTTCAACTTTCTGCAAGATAAAACAAATTCTCTGTTTAGAATTTCATTTTGAAATAAAAGTAAAGGTTGCCAGAAACTTTATTAGCTTTCTATTACTTAGTTTTTGGAATTTTCTTATACACATTTGATATGTCAACTTAGCATTTATTTGAGTGTGTGTTTTTTAACAATCAAAGGATTCATAAGAAGTCATGTTAATACACAATGTTGCATTCTTTGAAAATTTGTGTTTTTGAGAAACAAAATGTGTTACAAAAATCTAGACAGAGTCTACTTCTGTTTCGTCATGTTTACAAAGCCAATGGATGCATATCATAATTACTAGAATTTTTTGAACTGGTCCAATATGAAAAATCTGCATATTTTGAATATGTTTCGTGACGCAAGAAATTTCTTAACATATAAGTTATAAACTAAAAATCGAAAAACTACCCATTATAGACAACAGACCAATGTAATGCACCATAATTTTTTCAATTTTTTTTTACAATGTATTTTGGAAGATACAAAATTATGATTTCACTTAATCTTAATGACCTTCAGAAATTGTTCGCACCCTTTTTATTACAAAATTAGTTAAAATTATTAAATATTTATGAAATTCCATAAAAGTTATATTTCCTGAAACTAGATTCAATTCTGAAAATGCTTGTCTTGGTTCTGACAATTAATTCAGATTTTTTCATGGAGTTTAATCAGTCCAAAGTTGCAGATATGTATTCAGAGCTTGGTTCTCCATAATTGTTGATGCATTAGTTCAGCCGAACTCTAAAAAATGTTCGGCCGAATTCCTTTTTGCGCTGATGACCCATCAAGTCTAACGAAATATAAGTTTAGCCGAATTTTGTATAAAAGTTCGGCTAAAGTTTTACCCAATTTTCCGTCGGCCAGAAAATACCACAGAACTCCTACAAAAAAACATTTCGTGGAAATATAAATTTCCACGAAATCATTCATTATTTTCGCATATTTTCGCACATTAGGTCTAATTTTACAAAGGTCTTGGTGTGATTTTGCAAATAATTTTTTTGGGTTTAAGGACGTTTCTTGGATGTACATTCAAAGAACATTTTTGCAAAATATTTTTTTGGGTTTAAGGACTTTTCTTGGAGGCATGTGATACATTTTGAAGTATTTTTTAAAGTGGCATTTTTTAAGAAGTTGGAATTAATTTTCAATGGAAATTTTTTGGAGGCATTTTTTGAAGTGACATTTTTTTAGAGCACGTTTTTTGGGTTGAAGTAAATCTTCTATCATGATTTTTTAAAATGAGTTTTTGTCTAAATTTTTAAATGATTTTTTTTTTTAGGACTTGGAAGGAAATATTTTGAGCTTCATTTCATTGTTATAAGACATTTTTTTCTCGGATTTTTTGAAGTAAGTGTTTTGGATTGAAGTATGTATTTTTTGCAAAATTTTTAAAATGAGTTTTTTTTAAAATTAAATATTTTGTGAATTTTTTTTTAATTCATTTTTTTTCTAAATTTTTGAAGGAAATTGTTTGAACTTCATACTTTATTGTCATGGTAAATTGAAGGAATTTTATGAGAAAATATGATCGAAAAAGAGACCCTGAGGAATGTAGAGAAGAGACAAGACAATCTCGCAAAATAAAGATAGAAGCACTCTCAAATATTGAAGGGGAAAACCAACCTCAACTAGAAGTTGAAGCAGGTATGTAAATATAAATATTATGAGTTTGATATATTTAAAATTTTCCTAATGTAAAATGTGAGGCTTAATTTTTATTTGATGAACTAATTTGAAAAATATTTTGTAGTGTAAACAGATAGAGATATTCCTCAAACCATTGATAATGAGATAAAAAATTTTGAAAGAGAAAGTGAAAGACATATTGAACCAATGATTGAAGATGGTGAAAATGTTGAAAAAAATTCAAGTGAAGAAATTGAATCACAAGGTATGTACACACACACACACACACACACACACATATATGTTGAGCACATGCACGCATTATTGAAATTATACATATATTTACTAATTTAGTTATTTTTTTAATATGTAAACTTATTATGTACTATTCATTCGAATATGTACAATTTAAATCAATGTCAATGATGAGATGTTAGAAAATGTTGACACTCACACATATGGAGATAAAAGAGTTGACCATTATATACGATATCGTGTTAACCACATTTTTGTTACATACTTCATAGAGTAAAATGTGATAGTTCACGCCCAAATGTTGAAAGGTATACTATCATTAAGGAAATTAAAATAAAATAGGACTTTATTGGGTATTCAAAAATCAACCAAAGATAAAAAATGAAGGAAAATGTGATACAAATTATAAATAGTGCTATAAATTCAATTAGAAGATCTAGATAGAAAAATGTTTCAGTTGTAAATAGAGAAATAAATATGGCAGTGGTTTCATCAAGTAATAAAGGGAATCCATTGGTAAAATATATGGCATGAGCATTAGGAACCTCACAAAAAACTTTGCACAAACATCGGAAATTACTGTTGCAAATAGATGTAGATGATGAACTCACTTATTGGAGAGCTATTTGTAGGCAACCATACAAGGATAGAATTGGAGAGAATGTTAAAAAAAATATATGAATATTGGAAGAACAATTCGCGTGTCTCGCCAACTGCAAAGCATTTGATGCAAAGAAGAATAACACTAAATTAGTACGAAAAAGATGAAAAACATTTCTTGGAAACTACTCAGATAGAGTTTTTCAACAAGTTCAAAGAAGAGAATTGTGAAATTCATGTGTCAATTAGTGCTTTTTGTTCAACAAAAACCATAGTATGTAAAACCTATCACCATACGTGACACTTGTTTCTGTCGTTATCGTGTGGAATTTGAGTTATATTATGACACATTCCTTAACTTTGGTAGAACATTTCGGAAAGATTCATCTCCTCCTTCCACTATCCATGATTTCATATATGAAATTCTATGTGAAAGACAAAGTAATGAACTATTTTACGAAATTAAATGTGTTGGTGGTAAAAAATGCGATGATTGTGGAAATTTGACTAAATTTCAAAAAAAATATCGTATTGATATAAATGATCAATCATTGTCCAACATGAAAGTGAAACAGAAGAGATATGAATATATACATACATCAATTCAAGGTGAAAATAGTGCTAAAAGAATTGAATTATGAGAAGAAGAATTTTTTGTGATAGACTTTTTGAGAAAGTTTGAGGTGGAAATTTATAAATATACCAAGCATTCCCATAGAGATCGATGGAAAGACTTGCAATTCAAAAAATCTCGTGAAGTGTTTCCTCCAAGGACCATTTTGTCAGTAATTAATTTTGTATAAAACTACACATTTGTTCCACAAAACGAAATTCAGAGTGAATACTATCATTCTGACCAAGTCCCCATGCTTGTCCATATTCTATATAGACATGGGGAACAAAACATCGATCATATATAAATAACCAATGAAAATTGACATGTTATTAGAGAATATCACTTTTATATCAGTGATGATCGTACACACAATACATATTTTGTACAACATTGTTTTGGAAAGGTTTATGGCTCCTTAAAAAGTCGTGGAATAACATTCAATGAACATTTGATATGGTCAGATGGATGTGCAGGTCAATTCAAATCTACACGATCATTCTTTTGGTTGTGTTGTCTTCATATGAGAAGCTACATTAGACATTGTTGGAATTTCTTCGAGACTATTCATGGAAGAGGAGAACATGATGGTGTAGGGGCATGCATAAAACAAGCACTTCGAAGATATCAAATGAATCCCTCTGCAAGTTGACTTGTGGAATCTAAAGAAGTTGTTCAATGGTGCATCACTGCTCTAAGCCATGAGACTAACCCATCAAGGGAAGTGTGTAGGTACATTCAATTTAATTTTTATTGGATAACTAATTTTAAACAATGTACATTTATCACAATTTTATTATCTTTGATTGATTATCTTTGATTGTATTTTGATATCATATTTACATTCTTCTTTGAATTTTCCATATAAAGGTTTTTTTGGCATATTGGGATCGGCGAAGTAGATATATCAATTGGAAATTATGTTGAAAAATTAAAAGGGACTCAAAAATTGCATTCAATTAAAAAAAAGTTGTCCAAAAATGTGTTTTCATTGGATAAATGAAAATATTCTTGTTTTTGTCATGTTTGCATAGACAACAAAGAATCCAATGACGTTTGTGAAAATAAAATGTATGTAAAACATTGGAAACATACAGAGCTAAATACAAAGGGAAAAATGTTCGTTGCAATGTTTGAAGAAATTAAATCAGAGGAGACTACAATATCATCCAATGGTGATCAAGTTTCTGATCTTGCTAGAGAAGGTAACATTTGAATTTCTTTCAAATGATAAAGATCGAGGAATAAATTTAAATACATAAGTTTGTTAAATTTGTTTTATTGTGCAAGAGATGTTTTTGCTGTAACTGCACCTACTGACAATGATGAAAATGTGAAGTATTATTTGATGCGTTGTGATGAAAGAAAAATGAAATTATTAGAAAATTGTAATGTTAACGAGTTTCCATATGATACAGGATCTATTATACTGAAAGGTTATTTTTTCAGACAAACTAATCAAAGTGGTGATTTTGTTTACTTTGAATACTATGAACCTGATGTCATAAGTTGTAAATATACTCACTTGGTTTGTGCAGCATGCATAAAGTTGATAGAGGTTCAATCAAAGAAAAAAATGAAAATTAAGAAATGGAAAATGTGAAAATCTAGTCATGAACAAATCATTGAAGATGGCATTCCATTGGAATTTTTTTGATTGAAATACCCAACAACTTCTTCTCTTTGGATTATGTTTTAGAACTTATAGAACTCAACTAAAAATTGTGCTTCCTTGTTATGTTATCTCTGCAAGTGTTTGCACATGTATAAATTGTTTTGGTACATGCACACTAGGATCAAATGAAAGTATCTTTTCTATACATGCATTGATGAAAAATGTTGCATGTATTGGAGATATATATATATATATATATATATATATATTCTAGATTGCAATTAATTGTTCAAGTATTTTTACTATATGTGCATTTATAGAAAATGTTTCACGTACTGAATATATATGTTCTAGAATGAAATTTACTGAAAGTATTTTTTCTATGTGCATTGATGAAAAATGTTGCACATACTGGATATATACACGAACTGAATGTGACCAGTTTTTCTCATGGGATTTTCTGGTAAAAAGTATTGTACGAAGATTCCTTTCAAACAAGATACTCGGACCACTTCTCTGAGTTCTTTAAATAGATATTTTCTAGAATGAAATTAAATGAAAGTAGCTAAATTCTATAGCCATTGATGAAAATTAGCTTAATTCTATTGACATTGATGGAAAATGTTGAAGTACTAGATATATATGTTCTATAAATCAATTAGATATTCAAATAGATTTTCTATGTCCATTGATGAAACATGTTACACAGATATATATGTTCTAGAATGGAATTAATTGAAAGTATATTTTCCATACATGTGCATTGATGAAAAATAATGGATATATATGTACATTATAGAGTGTATTTTTAAAATTTCATGATTGTTTTCAAAACATCTAACAAGACCTAGAATCGTATGATTGTTTATATCTCTCTCTCTCTCTCTCTCTATATATATATATATATATATATATATATATATATATATATATATTTTACTTCACAACATTACTTCACATGCAATGCCAATTGCAGTTCATCTATCCAATAAAAACATTTAACATTATATCACATGCCAAGTGTACTTCAACCATCCAAAACTTAAAATTTTTAATTTAAAAAAAAATTATAGATCACAACATTACTTCACATGCCATGCCAATTGTAGTTCAACTATCCAGTAAAAACATTTAACATTATATCACATGCCAAATGTAGATCGACCATCTAAAACTAAAGTTTTAATTTAACAAAAAAATATAGATCACAAAATTACTTCACATGCCAAATGTATTAGGTTTTAAAAACAAAAGAAATTGTAACACAACATTACCTCACATGCAAAATGTAGTTTGAAAAAAAAACATTAATTTACAGATCACAACATTACTAGTAGTTCAACTATCCAAAAATTAAGTTTTAAAAACCAAACAAATTATAACACAACATTACTTCACATGCCAAATGTACTTCAACCATCCAAAACTTAATTTTTAAAAACAAAACAAATTATGACACAACATTACTTCACATGCCAAATGTAGTTCAAAAGAAAAACATTAATTTATAGATCACAACATTACTAGTAGTTCAACTATCCAAATGTAGTTCACATCAAAAATGTCCAAAATTTATAGATATCACAAGTATCAAGTATCAAGTTATATATATGACTGCATGTAGATAATATATAAAAAATAAATAAATTTAAGACTGGAAATATCAATCAAATCTAGAAATTATCCATCAAATACAGATGGATGTAGTGTCTTTCCCAGCAAAGTTTCAATCCATAAGCTATCCTGCTAAGCATGGGGAGCTCGTACACAATGCACATAAAAACATTAAAATTTGATGTTTTAAAATTGAGTGAGAATATATAGAACTTCATGTATATATATATATATATATATATATATATATATATATATATATATATATCATGCAATGCCTCATGAGGTTCCCTCTCCATTTGTTGCTCGTTAGCTACAACTTCCCCCATGGGACCATCTCTCCCATGGGACCATCTCTAATAGTAAGATATGTCTCGTGTACATTTATATATATATATATATATATATATATATATATATATATATATATATATATATATATATATATATGTGCATACCTGCTTTGGTTTCTCTCCATTTTGTTGCTCGTTAGCTACAACTTCCCCCATGGGAACATCTCTAATAGTAAATTGTATAATATACATGTACATATATATATATATATATATATATATATATATAGACTTATTTCCAATAATATTAAAAAAAAATAGACAACTTGTTCAAATGGTTGAAATGTTTTGGATGTTCCTATTTCCATCGCTAGAGTCCGTGGAGAAAAGAAATCCTCTATAGAAACCTAAAATTTAAAAATTTAATTTAAGTATAAAATAACTCAAGATCAAGATATAAATTTATAATAAAACTTTTAAACTTCAATTTATAAATTATAAATTAAAAACATATATATTTAAAAGTGAAAAATTTAATACTTCTGCAGGTGGATTTGGCACATCTCCTAAGAGAGGCTCCAAAAGAAAATCTCCAAAAACCTAAAATTCAAAAAATTTAAAATAACTCAAGATATAGATATATCTCATTTTTTAATGGAACTTTTTGAGGTGGAATATATATAACTTAAAAACATATAAATTTTAAAAGTGAAAAATTGTCCATACTTGTTGTGAACCTGACACATCTCATAAGGAAGTAGAAGGTACATCTCCTAAGGAAGAAGAAGGTACCGCCATCCCAAAAACATCGGACGGTATCAGAATTTGTTAAAACATTTTATTATATATACATGAAAATGTCCACGTGCTCACAATTATTTATTTTAAAAATATCAAGTTTAAAAAACACTAACATTTGCCAACATATCTTGATGGTGAGACCCATCTTGATTGTTTGAACCTAAGGCTCCAAACGTGATATTAAAATTTTCTTCATTCATCAAGCGTGACAACTGGAAATGGTGTTAACATATAATAATACATTTTTATTAGATTAATGTACATACAAATAAATGTATGTATATATATGTATTTATTACAAATTGTATGTATGTGTTAAAATAATTGAATCCTAACCATTAACACATACCATTCCCATGCTCTCTTCGTCATGAACAATTAGGTCATGCCAACCATTGCGACAATTCTTTGCATATGTTTTCAGATCTTCAACACTCATGTTGTCAATCTCTTCATCTGTATAATACACAAAATTGGTGCATGCATTCTCACGTGCTCTTTGTCGATTCAGATAAACGTCAACTCCACCCAATCCACTGTGACCATTGTCGATGATGGCATCCCTTGCTTCTCGACTAATTTGAGAAGTGGCTTTCATCTCCGACCGCAAATTTTCGATATGAATAGGTCGAATAACCAATGGTGGCTCAGGATGAGGCAACTCAGCATCACGCCTAGTGCCCCTATGGTCACACAATTGACCTTTCTCAGGACCAAAAAATTTAGAGGCAAGGTCATTGTAATTGGGTTTCATTTCCAAAATAATTATACATAAAATAATTTTGCAAAATAAAGTGGAACCCCTTTGTTCCATGGGAGTCTTCCATAAGCCGCAAGGTGTCTATCATACAAATAGTGAGTGTTGGGAAACCAGCTCCAAAAAGAGAAGAAAAGAGATATAACACCTTAGAAATAAGCCACTTCGAGGGGGCAACCTCCAATACATTACATGAATGAAAAATTCTTGGATGATACAATTTACAAAACCTTTTTTATATATATAGGAGTCCATGGGGCCATAATGTAATCCTAGTGGGCCACAATGTAATCCTAGCCGACCTAAAAATAATAATTTAAGGGCACAATAATAACAAAATGGGGTTTACAAGGGTACAATAATAACAATAAGGGGGTTACACTAACAACAATAAGGGACTATACTAGTAATATAGGGACCTAACATGCCCCTCTCCTTCAAAAAAGTGTTGTCCTCAAAGCTTGAGTAGCTCTAGGTGCTTCTATATAAAATTTTCATCCTCCCATGTAGAATCTTCAGTGGGTAAGTTCTTCCACTTGATGAGATACTCTGAAATTGATCGATTCCGTAGTTGTCGAGTTCTTGTTTCCGTGACCACTTCCAGTTCCAATATGATTTTTCCTTCCTCATCAAGTTCTGGCAATATTGTTTGAACTGGAAGATTTTCACCTATAACCTTCTTTAAGCATGAAATATGGAAAACTGGATGTACTCGCGAAGAAGCAGGAAGCTCCAATTTGTATGCCATAGTACCAATCTTTTGCAACACCTTGTAAGGACCATAGTACTTTGGCGATAATTTATTATCCTTCTTAGCTTGCTTGAGGGACATTTGTCTGTATGGTTGTAGCCGTAAAAATACCCAATCTCCTACATCAAAACTTCTCTCGCTGCGATGTTGATCTGCCTGTTGTTTCATTCGATTTTGTGCCAAAGTCAAGTTATCCTTTAAGAGTTGGAGAACTTCTTGCTGATGCTCGATGTGATCTTCCACTGCTTGAACCTTCGAATTTTCTCTTAAATATGATGTGATGGATTGTGGATGATATCCATAAAGTGCCATAAATGGGGTCATTTTTGTTGCAGTATGGAAGGAAGTGTTATACCACCATTCAGCGAGAGGTAACCACTTGACCCATTGTGTTTGTTTATCAGATATAAAACAACGAAGATATCCTTCCAAACATTTATTTACTATCTCTGTTTGACCATCAGATTGAGGATGATAAGATGAGCTATGAGCTAATTGAGTACCCAAACAAGAAAATAACTCCGTCCAAAAATTTCCAGTAAAAATGGGATCTCTGTCGCTCACAATAACCTTTGGGCTTCCATGTAGCTTTTGAATTCTGTCCATAAATGTAGTAGCAACTGTACTTGCTTTAAATGGATGAGATAATGCACAAAAGTGTGCATACTTGGTAAGTCTATCAAATACCACCATGATGACATTATTTCCTTCGGATTTAGGTAAACCTATGATAAAATCCATTGAAATCTCCTCCCAACGTTGACTTGGAATGGATAAAGGTTGTAGAAGTCCCGGGGTCCTAATTGTCTCAACTTTATTATGCTGGGAAACCAAACATTCCGTCACAAACTTTTGAATATCAGATTTAAGGCCATCCCAAAAAAATTCTTTCTTCTCCCTGTGGTAAGTTTTTAAAAATCCCAAGTGTCCTCCTAGAGGAGAAGTGTGCGATTCCAGAAGAATCTTTTGTTTTAGTTGGGAATTATTACGAAGATATAAGCGATCTTTGTACCATAAGGAATCATTTTTCCAACTAAATGTATCAGATGTACTAGGATATTGCTGCAACTTTTGAATGAAAGTCCATACATATTTTTCCTTCTTCCATTCATCTCTTGGTTCGGTTATCCAATCTGGGTGGATAATAGAAATGGCACAAAGAAATGCTTCCACCTCTTAATTATTTCTTGAGAGTGCATCTGCAACAACATTAAGATTTCCTTTTTTGTAGATTATTTCAAAGTCATAACCCAACATCTTTGTGACCCATTTTTGCTACTCTTCTGAAGATAGTCTTTGTTCCAAAAAGTGTTTAAGACTATCATGATCAATTTTTACCTTGAAGTGTCTTCCCATTAGGTAAGTTCGTCATTTCTTTAGTGCATGCAGTATTGCTAACATTTCCTTCTCATAAATAGGTTTCTATAAATACTTTCCTTTGATTGGACGACTTTCAAAAGCAATGGGTCTTCCTTCCTGCATTAAAACTGCACCAATTCCATTTCCTGAGGCATCACATTCCAAAATAAAGGTTTTTGTGAAGTCTGGTGTAGCTAAGACCGGTGCTAGGCACATTGCCTCTTTAAGACGTTCAAAGGCCTTAGTTGCTTCAGGAGTCCATGAAGATGCATCTTTCTTCAATAATGTTGTTAGAGGTGCTGCTATTCTCCCATAATTCTTAACAAACTTGCGATAATACCCTGTTAACCCGAGAAATCCTCGCAACTGCTTTATGGTTGTGGGAACTTTCCATTCCTTAATGGCTTTAATTTTGTTAGGTCCACTTTAACACCCTCGTGAGATACAATATGACCCAGATATTCCACCTCTTGTACTCCAAAGAAACATTTGGATTTTTTTGCATATAATTGTTTCTCCTGCAATAGTTTGAGCACCCTGTCAACATGTTCAACATGATCCTTCCAAGACTTGCTGTAGATTAGTATATCATCAAAAATACTAGCACAAATTTTCTAAGGAAGGGTTTGAAAATGGAATTCATCAACCCTTGAAATGTAGAAGGTGCATTGGTAAGGCCAAAAGGCATGACCAAAAATTCATAATGACCCTCATGAGCTCAAAATGTTGTTTTTGGAATATCTTCAGTCTTCATTCTAATTTGATGATATCCTGAACAAAGATCCAACTTGGTAAAATAAATTGCTCCATGTAATTCATCCAATAATTCATCAATCACAGGAATGGGAAATTTATTTTTAATGGTGAGCTTATTGAGCTCCCTATAATCCGGACACATTCGCCATGATCCATCCTTCTTGTGTACCAATACTACAGGAGCAGAGAAAGAACTTTAACTAGGTTGAATTATACCTGCCTCTAACATTTCTGCAATCATACGTTCAATTTCGCTCTTTTTGACGTAAGGATATCTATAAGGCCTAATGTTTGGAGGAACACTTCCTGGAATCAAATAAATAGCATGATCATGATCATGAATAGGTGGGAGTCCTTTGGGAGTTTCAAACACCTTTGAATGATTTTCCAAGACTTGTTGGAGATCTACAGGAATAGATGATTTTGACATTGGAACTTCTAGTGAGCATAATTGTGCAATTATGCCTCGTTGTTCTTTCTTTAGAAGCTTTTTCATTAAATTAGAGCTTATTATCCTTCTTGGCTTCCCTACAATACCTCGTAATACAACTTCCTTTCCTTTGGAAAAAAATTTCAATAAAATTTCTTGAAAATTAAAAGCTACCGTCCCCAAAGATTGTAACCATTGTACTCCTAGTACAACATCAGCACCTCCCATAGGAATGGAAAGCATTGGACTATTCAATACATATTCCCCCATAGTTAGCTTGATATTATGGCATATCCCAGAGCAATTTATAGTTCCTCCATTTGCAACCATCACTTGACATTCTGGTGCTGGGCATAGGAAACAATTTAATTCCTTGGCTACCTTACAATGAATAAAATTATGGGTGCTACCTGAATCAATCAACACTATTATCTTTTACTTCTTGATCTGTCCTTCTATCTTGAGAGTTTGAGGAGTGGTAATTCCTGCCAGTGAATTACATGATATGATCGGATTCATTTCTTCCTCTTCTAGGGCCAGTTCCTCGTGTATGTCCTCTTCTTGCTCATTTTATTCTTCTTCTTCAAAATCTGTGTAAAATAATTTCTTTTCAGCACACTTATGACCTTTAGTGTATTTTCTATCACAACTGTAGCAAAGCCCTTTTGCTCTTTTTTCTTCAAATTTTCGTGGTGTCAACCTTGTAGGTTGTGGAAATCTAGGCGTAGCAACACTTCCTTCTTTATATAATTGATTTTAATTTGAAAATACAATTATCCCTAAGTCATCTCAAGACAGTTATGTAAATTTCTTATAAATATGGCTCGAGAAACCGAGGGACAAGGTTAGATTTGGGTTTTAATTGCTAGATTTCAGAAGTCCGAAAACACTCTGTTTTGAAGTAATTTCTCTTTTAATGGAAGAAGCATATTTTTTTTGAAAGCACTGAGTCAATCTTGAAGTATATTTTGCATGCTACTCTGGTGGTAGAGGGCCCCTGCTACCTGAGCAGCTTTGTTTATACAACTTAGATAAGTATTTTATTTTCGTTTTTCATTTCTAGCTTAAGCAAGTTTTGAAGTTTATGTTTCATATTTGTTTACATTAATCATCACAGCTAGACTTACTCTTATAAACTCTTCGAAAATATCATCATGATGAATAAGGCATAGCTGTGGTGTTGTATATTTTAGTTGCATTTCCTTTTGAATTTTATGATTTCTGCTTGTTTACACTAAGTTTCATAGCTAGTATTACTCCTACAAACTCTTCCAAAACATCATTAACAATGAATAAGAAACAACTGTGGTATCATAGATCCTAGTTGTATTTTCTTTCAAATCTTATGTTTATGTTCAATTACATTGAATAATACAGCCAGACTTGCTTTTACAAAATCTTCCAAAATATCATTCACATTGAACGAGATGGGCTGTAGAATTCCATAGACTAGTTGCATGTTAATTTAGTTAGAACACTCCAGAGGATAATTGCATTTAGTTCAGCTCTGTCACTACATCTCAAGTTTGATAATAGCATTCTAGTTTAACTCTGTTCACTGTACTTCAAGTAGATTAGTAGCACTCTAGTTCGGTCTCAGTTCATTTTGTTTCAAGAAAAGAATAATGGAATTCTAGTTTAGTGTATTCACTGTATTTTAAGATTGATAGACTATGTTCCAGCCTAGTGTTATCCATTGCATTTCAAGTAGTACTAGTTGTCAAAATTAGTCTCTCGGCCTTCATTATTTACAACTTACTTTTGTTCTGAATTTATATTGATACATCATCTCATGAACAGGGGTCAGTAATATCAGTTTAAGCCTTTGATTATTCTGAAAACCTTTTACAAATTCACCTATAGCGTTTTTCCCAAACATTTTTCTAGAAAATCTCTAAACCTATGAATAAGGCCTAGTAGTGATAAGTCAAATTGCAGAATAGGGTAACTTCAACATCATAGGATTATATAGAATAGAAACCTTACTGTGTTACAAATAATCATTTTTTTTTTGTAATATTGTGAGTTGATTGTTTATTTAGGAGAACTTCAATTACACTAAACTTGTCCATTTCTCAAGCTCTCCAACACATCTTTAATGAATGAATTGGATAAGTTCAAGCTCATGCTGTGATTTACTTCCTTGCAATGAATTCATTATCATGCTTTGATTTTTTTGTTTTCCATCCATAGATTAGGCTTTGTTCTATTTTAATAATACCACTAGCTTCTTTTCACTAGAACTTAGTTCTTTCCCTTTTCAAACATAAAACCAAAAAAAAAACCAAAAACATCATAAAACACTAAAAATTTTGAGTGAGAAACAAATACCTAGGCACATATAGTGCACCACACTTTAGCAGTTTACTAACCCTGGTTGACAATTAATGAACTCAATTTAGGAACACTAAGTTGAGCACAAACATTTTGGCGCCGTTGCCGGGGAAGTGTAACTAGGTAGCCTTATTTCTTAACTCCCAAAAAAAATGATATGCGTAGAGAGAGAGACTCAAGGGGTAGATTCATAAGAAGAAGACGCAGAAGCTTGATTCCTAGAACACCTCTTGTTTCACCTAGACCAAGAGCCAGCACACCTCCAACTCACACCCACATTCCATCCTTTACTGATCCTAGACTTTCAGAAGACTTAAGATCAGATATTCCATTAGAAATACCTTCCACTTCATCCATTGAACCTGTCTTAGAAGAAGATTCAACGTTCCCTGCTAGAGACACAAAATTTTACACTTCCACAGAAGAATCAACTATGGCAAAAGAAGGGGGAGGAGGAGTCTTTAATGGAGAACACACATTATTTGGAGGGGGTAGAGGTAGAGGTAGAGGAGAAGGAGGTAGAGGTGCAGAAGGAGAAGGAGGTAGAGGAAGAGGTAGAAGAGAAATGGGAAAGTCTTTTGGGTTTCCTATAGTAGATGAAGAAACCAATACAGCTATGAAAAACATTTCACCCTCTGTCCTTCCAAACTTCTATGGACTTAAAACTGAAGATCCTGAAACCTTCGTATTTGAATTTGAAGTCCTATGTAGAACTTATGACTACTTACAAGATGCTCAAAAACTTAAACTATTTCCTTCAACATTGAAAGGAGTAGCATTGAAGTGGTTTATGAGTTTGATCAACAGTTCTATTAGGACATGGGAAGATATGAAACAAGCATTTCTAGAGAGGTATTTGGATTATTGTATGCCAGTCAATCATAAGGAGGAAGTGTGAAATATGATACAAAAAGAAGATGAAAACCTGGAAGATTTGTTGGAGAGATTTCATTACAACATCAAAAGAGAAAAAATGGAGAACTTAGATCAAGACAACTTAAAAGCTCTCTTGTGGAAGACAATTAGGGATGAATGGATTGATATCCTTAATATGATGGGAAAAGGGGATATATCTCAGCTCACATTACCTGAAATATCTAAGTTATGTATCAACCTTTCAAGAGGGAAATCCAAAACTGTAAAAGGTCCAAGAGACCCTGCTCTTGCAAGGGCAAGTAAGTCTGCTTCTAGGACAGTAAGTAGGGTAGAGATAAGGCAATGCTTGATGAATTCAAATATTACATATTAGGGAGCCTTAGTGAACAAATAGACACCCTTAAGTTACAAAAAAAGAAAAAAGTTGAATCTGATGCCTTAGCCATCTTTTGTCCAAAATGTAGAAAGAAGCATGCCTTGGGAGAATGTCCTTTGGATGAAAAATTTGTAGAGACCTGTGTAATTTGTTCAGAAAAATATGAGACCAAGAGTTGTTCTTCACTTCCTGGTCTTAAAGTTGTCTTTAAGAATATACTCCTACAAGTTCCATAGAATCTCTCAATTTTGTCTCTAGAAGGCCTTGACAAGGACCTCAAACACAAGGATTTCATGATCAATTGTATAATCAACCTCCACTAAATTGGAATTCTTGGCAGCAACCTTGGCCCCAATTTCAAAATAAATCTCAAGCTTGGGCACAAAGAACACAAAATCCCTATGGAAGGTACTCCCAGTACTATCAATATCCACCATTCTATCCACCATACCCACATTTTTCTCCTCAAAATCCTCAACAAAATCCTCAGAACCCACAACATCAAAATCAACCACTCCCATTACCATTTCCTCAGAAATCAAATCAGTTGCCTGCTCAACCCATACCAAACCCCAACAATAAAAATCCTCAGAATACATACATGATAGAAGGCCAATAATTTCCAACTTATTTAATTACTCCTCTAGACCTTAGTAATTTTCAACTTAGGTATGGAAGAATACTTGAAAAGAGGAAACCGTCTGTGATCATACAAGAACAAGACAACTCTGAGGAATATTCTCTACAGGAAAATAAAAGTCTTGAAGAAGACACATCTTTTCAGGACCCAAACAATGAAAAAGCAAAACAAAAAGAACCAATAATTTCAACTCCTGTATTAGAACAGCCATCAACATCCACTCCTACACCTCCATTTCCAGAAAGATTACAAATTGATAGAGGTGTAGAAAAACAAATTATGGTGCCTAATTATGATTTCCTAGATGAGCTGAGAAATGTCTGTATTAAGATTCCATTATTACAAGCTATCAAGGAAATTCCAATTTTAGCAAAGACAATAAAGGAGTTGAGCATGAAGAAAACAAGGAAAAGAATAAGAGAGACAAAGAAAATTCAACTGGCAGGAAAAATAGCAGATATCATGATGGGTAAGATTTCTATTCCAAAGTATCTAGACCCAGGAAATCCAGTTGTTAAAATTCACATCAATGGAATTGAGATCCAAAACACACTTATTGATTTAGGAGCAGCAATCAATATTATGAGTAGACAAATCATGGATAAACCGAAACTTCCTAATCTTCTTTTTACACCCACATTATTACAATTAGCAGACAGATCTGTGATCAAACCTGATGGGGTAATAGAAGACATTCCAGTGTCCCTAGATTCTTGGGAATATCCTGTGGATTTTATGATCCTAACTCCTAATAATAATCTAGGAGGGCATCCTATTATATTAGGAAGACCTTGGTTAGCTACAGCTGATGCTTTCATTAGTTGTAGATCCGGTGATATGTACATCTCTGATGGTAGTTCAACCAAGAAATTTACCTTGTATCCTCCAGCAAAGACAATTACATATTTAGATGATACTCAATGGATAGAGGATGAAGAAGACTTACAACCTCTCTTCACAATTTCAGAAATTAGTGAAGATAGCCAAATTTTGAATACCTTGGAAAACTTTAAATCCTCTTCGGAATATAAACATGAACAATTTCAAGAAGAATCCAACATTGAGTTTTTATCATCAAGACAGATGTCTCTTCATTCTATGGATAAATTTGGCAGCTCTACAAGTGAGATATTTCCAGGCAAAACTTTAAACATAAACAAGAACCTAGAGAAATCTCAACAAGAAGAGTTAGTCAAGATATTACAGAGACATTCTTCTGCATATGCATGGGAGTACACTGATATGAAAGGGATAAGCCCCAAGACTTGCACTCATCACATCTACATAGAGGAAAATTGTAAACCAATCAGACAACCTCAAAGACGAATGAATCCAAATATTAGGGAGATTGTTAAAGAAGAATTGCAGAAATTGTTGAATGTCAACTTTATCTATCCTATTTTAGATAGTCAGTGGGTTTCTCCTTTGGTAATTGTGTCAAATAAAAATGGTAAATGGAGGGTATGTATTGAATACCGAGAATTAAACAAAGCTACTCTTAAATATCATTTTCCCCTACCTTTCATAGATCAGGTGTTAGATACCTTAGCTGGCAAAAAGTACTTCTCATTTCTAGATGGGTTTAGTGGTTATAATCAAATTCAAGTAGCACTTGAGGATCAAGACAAAACCACATTTACCTTTCCTTGGGGTACCTATGCTTACCGAGTATTTCCATTTGGATTATGCAATGCACCTGCAACATTTCAAAGGGCAGTATTAGGAATCTTTTCGGATCTAATACATGATTGTGTAGAGGTATATATGGATGATTTCACAGTTTATGGAAACACATTTGAAGAAGCCTTAGAAAACTTGGAAATTTTTTTAAAAAGATGTAAAGAAGCAAATCTTTCACTAAGTCATGAGAAGTGTTTTATGATGTTTACTGAAGGAATTGTTTTAGGGCATCACATTTCAGGGGATGGGATTAGAGTTGATGAGTCAAAAGTTGAAGTCATCTCTAACTTATCTGTTCCAAGTTGTCAAAAAGATGTTAGGAGTTTTCTAGGATTTACAGGATATTATCGAAGGTTTATAGAAAAATTCACCAAGATAGCATCTCCACTTTTCAAATTACTTACCAAAGATTGTGAATTCAAGTGGAATCCTGATTGCCAGTTAGCCTTTGAGACCCTAAAAACAAAAATTTCTGAAGCACCTATTTTAAGGGGACCTAACTGGAAGTTACCTTTTCATATTTCAACAGATGCCTCAGATACAACTCTAGGAGTAGTATTGGGACAAAAAGACCTGATTCCTTATGCCATCTACTATACCAATAAAAATTTGACTCCTTCAGAGTTAAACTATACTGTAACTGAAAAAGAGTTTTTAGCTGTTGTTCATGCCATAAACAAATTCAGACACTATATAACAGGCTATGAAACTTTTGTTCACACAGATCATTCTGCAATTAGATACTTAATGAACAAATCAATTACTAATGGCAGAGTTATAAGATGGTTATTGTTTTTACAAGAATTCAACATTACCATTCTAGATAGGCCTGGAAAACAAAACACAGTAGCTGATTTCCTATCTAGACTCCAAAACATCAAAGATGACACTCCAGTTGAAGATCAATTTCATGATGAATATCTTTTTGCAATTTCTACTCAGACTCCTTGGTTTGCTGACATTGCTAATTATTTAGTTTCAGGGAAATTTCCTTCAATAATGAATGCAAGAGACAAAAGAAAAATCATTTATGATAGTGCAAAATATTCATGGGTTGCTAATGAGTTGTACAAGACAGGTCCAGATTTTATCATTAGGAGATGTGTTCGGGAAGATGAGATGCCTGAGATTCTCAAAGCATGTCATGATGAACCTTGTGGTGGACACTTTGCTGATAAGAGGATAGCTTATAAGGTCCTTCATTTATGATACTATTGGCCATCCTTTTTTAAAGATGCTAAAGAGTATGTCAAAAGGTGTGACAGTTGCCAAAGGGTAGGGAAACCTTCTCCTTCAGGTGAGATGCCATTACAACCTCAGGTACATATTGAACCTTTTGAAAAATGGGCTTTGGATTTTGTAGGACCTATTAGTCCTCCATTAAGACAAAAGAAATATATATTAGTTTGCACTGATTATGTTACTAAATGGGTAGAAGCTAAACCATTACTTGTTGCTAATGAAGCATCTGTAGTTACTTTTCTTTTTGAGGATATTTTTACTTGTTTTGGTGTCCCAAGGGAAATTGTTATAGATCAAGGAGCTCAATTTACATCAAGGCTAGTGGAACAAATTATGGAGAGGTACAAAATCAGGCATAGAAAATCTACTCCTTATCATCCACAAGCAAATGGTCAAGTGGAATCTACTAATAAGGTCATTGAAGGAATCCTAACAAAGACTGTTCATTTACATAGAAGAGATTAGGTAGATAGGCT
Source organism: Pinus albicaulis (assembly GCA_034641835.2). Lineage (NCBI taxonomy): Eukaryota > Viridiplantae > Streptophyta > Pinopsida > Pinales > Pinaceae > Pinus > Pinus albicaulis. The sequence continues at coordinate 1,605,922,838 of CM076575.1, read as the reverse complement.
TCCTGAAGCCTTGTGGGCCTATAGAACTACATGGAGAAACACAACAGGCCATACTCCTTATGAACTTGTTTATGGAAAGCAAGTTTTGTTTCCCATAGAGTTCCAGATTCAAACTTTCAAAATGGCAATTCAGCTAGGACTTGATCTAACATAGGCACAAAAGCACAGATTGGAGCAGATTAATGAATTGGATGAGATCAGACAAGATCCAGTTTAGAAGACAAGTATAGTCCAACAGCAAAGGACTAGATGGCATGATAATTACATCAAGGAAAAGAAATTCAAAGAAGGTGATTGGGCTCTCTTGTTTGATTCAAAGTTCAAATATTTTCAAGGTAAATTCCAAACACATTGGCTTGGGCCATATGAAATTGTGAAAATTTTTGACAATGGAGCAATAAAAATCAGGACAATAGATGAAGAAGAGGTCACTTTTCTTGTGAATGGTCATAGATTGAAGTTGTATCATAAGCCACTTTCAAGAGAAGAATTTGTCAAGAAGTTCCAGGAAAACAATGATGTGAAGTTAATGAAGAATAATCTTTCTTCTTCATCAACTTAATTGAATTTTCTGAAGTCACTTTATTAAAAAAATAAAAAATAAAAATAAAAAAATAAAGTATAAGCATGAAAACTAATCACTAATTAGTATGTTTATATAGAAAAGGTAGAATGAAAATCAGAATCTTTCTGACACTTTAGCTTTTCAAATTTGTTTTTTTTTTTTGCAAGAAATTGTTACAAAATCATAAGTGTAGATCCATTTCACTTATGGTCCATCTCATTCCATCCATCCATACTCCATTTCATTCATTCATCCACACTTTATTCATTTCACCCCATAGTCCACCTCATTTCCATCCCAGATTTTTTTTTAAGTTTGATGTTTTTCTGCAATTGAATAATACATATCATGAATTGTAGGCCACTTCTCATACTTCACTCCATTTCATAAGTTGTGATCCATTCCACTACATTATTCACTTCATTCATATTCCATTACACCATATTTTATTATCCATCTTCACTCATTCCATACAAAATTCCATTCATGCTCCAAACCATTCCATTTCATGTTTCAAGACTTCTACAGGTACATTCTGCAACCAGTTAGACATTCTGCAGCCAGTCAAACATTCTGTAGCTAGACAGACATTCTACAGCCAGAGATCCTGAAAGCACTGTCCAGTAATCACCTGATCTGCAATAAAATGATCCTGCATATCCATGACAACAAACAAAATCAAGGGAGTTATGAAGACTCAAAAAGTAATGATTTTCAGGGGAGAACAAAGCATATAAAGATCACAAAAATCAGAGGAAGGGAAAAGGAAAAAGTTCTGATTATAATGACATATCATGAAAATTTTTAGTATAGTTAAGTTATGAATAATTCAAAAAGTTGTTTTAATTGATTTTGTTGATCATGCCTAACAAACCTCCCGTAGAAACATTGGATAAAAATCCTTCTATTCCACCATTTCAAATCCCATATCTGATCATCATTTAAAAATCTAAATGGTTAAAGTGTTGAAGTGATTGGATTAGTCGTGTCACTAGGCCAAAGCATTTAATGATGATTTTGAATTTGTTAAAAAATATCTCCGCGGTCTTTTCTTCTGTGACATCTGATCTGAAATCATGAGAACAAAGAATTTCTCATACAGAGATTGACTGTAGAGGGCATTCACCGGATATTTCACCTTTACTAGAAAGGATGAATCCGGAGGCTACCTAGTCCTTCTACAGACTCTGCCTAAAGAAATAAAATGTAATCACTAATGATCTTGATCAATGAAAATATTTGTTTTTAAGTTCAAAGTATTCATTGATCTATTTTTTATGTGTGAATAAGCAAGAATATATGTTCTGCAATTGAAGTGTAGAGGTTTGATGATAAAATAATAAGTTTTGTTTACTGTATAAACTTGTTTGGGAAAAGCATGCTTATGAAAATTTACTGTTTAGACTATCAGAATCTGAAAATAAATAGCCAAAATATACAGAGTGACAGAAGATAATTGTTTAAGCGGTTCACCCCTCTCTTGGGCTACCTCCGCTGTGTCCAAAAGCCTCTAATTAGGCTCAGTCCTCCTTTGATTAAATGATTAAAATGAGATTACATCTATATAAAAGCCTCAAATGGCAAAATAGACTACAAAAATAGATTCAGAAGACCCAAATCAGTCTAAAATGACTACAAAATCACCTCCATTGGATGAAGGTAGTCCAATGCAGCTCTCTTTCCCATAGGCACTGATGGCTCCACGATCAAAAACACTGTAAAATTCATAGATAGAATGCCCTGGTGGCTCTGAAAACACTTCCAACATCTCCAAAATGATCTCTACACCCAAAATAAAATAAAAAATCATCTCAAAAGACCTCTCCTAGCCAAAGTTATGGCACATTTACTCCATCTGCCAGTTGAACTAAACAAACCCCAGCTAAAACTGGAGACACTGCCAGTTAACCCCGCCAAATTAGGAGTCGGCGCTATATTTGGGCGGACTGCCAAAAGTGGGTGCTAACTAGTAGGGCCACGTGACCAAGCCCGTCAGAAATGGTGGTATAGCTTGAGTTTTATGCGCGCATTTTAATAAAGTCGCAAACCACATTATTAAAAGAATTCTGCTCCGGTGCTATGTACACGGGACCACGTCCCTACCACTGCACCATAAACGTTTCCGCCCAAACGTTTTGAATAGTCCACGTGCAGTGCTTTAAACCCACGTATTAAATCTTGAACCATACTTACCCACTTTAATACCTTTGACTTTTGTTTTAAAACATACGTTGAAATGCCAATGTACATGCCCACGTGTCTTTAACAAACTTTATAGTTTGGGTTTTCAAACGATTTTTTTCATATTTCGTTGCCATGGGATTTTAAACTTTGCATATTGAATTTTTAACATATATGTGGTTTAATAATATAATTTTAATAAAGTTTAATTGAATTTTAAAATTAATTAAAATATATAATTAATTAATATAATATATGATTAATTAAATCATATAAAATATTAAAACTATATAATTTAATTAATTCATTAAACTTTATTAAAAAAAAAAAATTATTCCAACACATAATATTAAAAAAAATTTCTTTCAAAATTGAAAGTTATTGGGCAAATTCAAACTGCAATATCTCCTCCATACGGCAACATATTTGAGTGCCATTTGCGGCATTGGGATCGTATTGATGAGCTCTTTCCAGTCGATCTGTTTTGGAGCAATTCTGAGCAACTTCATTTTTGAGCATTTTTCTTCAAGAGACTTTGATCTCCTTATCACACCTCCCAAATGGGAAGCTTTTGGACCCTCAAAAGCTTTCTGATTACTGAAACTGATGATGTGGATACTAATTCTCCACTCTTCCACCCTTGAAAAACTGAAATCTACCCGATTTCATCAACTGAAGCTTTTGAGAAAAAGATAATCTGTCTCTAGAATCAACTGATCTACCATTGCTAAGATTGACTGAGTCATGATGCAAATGATTAAAATTTGCAGAACAACAATTGTAATCTGCAGAAAACAAAATTTATTTAAATTGATCAAACTTCCAGAAAGACTTAAAATGACTTTCACCTTGCAAATTGTTCCCATGGCGAATTGTACCATTCTGAAACCAACTTTTTCCCATGCTGAATTTTGTGTCCTTCTTGCTTGCATTGCTTTGCATTGACACTTCCTTCTCTGCATTGGCTGACCCAAAAAGCAATTTGCGCAACATAACATCATCTTTTCTCAAAGACAAACTGTTATCAAACTGAGACAAATTATTAGCAACATCATAAGAAGGTGAATGCTCAAAATCTGGTTGTTTCAACATCAACAAAGTTAGACTTTGACTCGCATTAACCAATCTTTTCAATTGACCTGCATGGAGTAAAGAAGATTCCATCTTCTTCTTGTGAGCTCTCACAATGTACTCTTTACCATCTTTGAACAAGTGATACTTGTTTTCATGGCGATGAAAGATGGCCTTCATGTCAAACAAATAAGGACTTCCCAAAACAATACCTGAGATATCAAGCGGCACCACATCAAGTTCCACTGTGTCAATAAAGTGTGCAGTTATTGCAAAACTCAATATGCACTTTCTTGAGACTTGCAAATTAGCATCCTTGCATATCCATCCAAGTGGATAAGGCTTTGGATGTGGAATGGTCTCAAGTTTCAGCTGCTTGACCAAGTCTTCAGAAATAAGATTAGCTTGTGACCCACTATCAAATAATGTGTCAATTTTGGCATGTTTTGAAATCACCCTCACATGGAAAAGCTCTATCCTCCTCTTTTCATCATGAGTATCTTTGTGACAATTCAAAGAGCTAGAACTAGGAATTGTGTCTTGCACCACTTCTTTCCCCTTACTGTTCTTTAAAACCATGCCTATGATTTTTGTCTCATCTCCTGAGTCTTACCCTAAGTCTTGCTCAACTGTTGCAACAATTTTCTCCTTTTCTTTGGTCTTGTTTTTGTTCTTGAATTTTTCTGGTTTCAGTTCAGGATGAAGCTTCCAACAATGATCTTCATCATGACTTGTCTTCGAACAGTTCTTGCAAAAGAAATTTCCTTTGTCCTTTCTTGAATTAGCAACTCTCTTCTTTCCTTTGTTTTTGAAATTACTATCCTCATCAAAAGCATCAAAAGCATTCTTTCCTCTAGCTTCTAAATGTGTAGCCTGCACACAGACTTCATCTAAGCTGGTAGGATTGAACATTAGGATAGTATGTTGCAGATAATTGTGCAAACCTCCTATGTATTTCAGCAAGGTGTCTTGACTTTGTAAGTCTACTCCAAGTAGAAGTGCTCTCCTTCTAAACTCTTGGGTATAATCTTGCACATTTTGACCCTTAAGTTGCCTAAAACTTTGCCAATTCATGATTTCTTTTTGAATATGAGAAAGAGGATAAAAATGTTTCTTAATAGCAGTAATAAACTCAGACCATGTTAGAGTTATCTTACCATGCTTTTTAATCTCCTCTCTAGTCTTGGCTTCCCACCAAACCAAAGCTGCTCCATCCATTCTCAAAGAGGCTAATTGAATTTTAGTGTCATCATCATGCAAATTTTGGATTCTAAGATAGACTTCCAGCTGTCTAATCTAGTTATCCAATTTTTCTGCATTAACATCACCATTAAACATCGGCAACTAAAACTTTACATCAAGCTTTAACAAAGGATTTTTAAGAGATGTTTTTGTTTTATGTGACTGATTAACAAAAGTAGAAGAGGATGATGTGGAGGAAGAGGATGACGATGGAGATGAAGGATCACCATTTCCTCCATTCCCTTTCTTAGACTCATATTTGTCTTTCTTCCCTCCTGAAGAATCTCCTTCATCTTTTCGGTTTCTAGACCCTTCTCCAGCAATTCTATCATTTCTCTCCTGGTATAGGATCCTAACCATCTCAGTCAAGTCCAAGAAAGATTTTCAAAAGACTCTTTCTTCTTCCTTGGAATCCATTTCCTCATGTACTTCTCCTTCTCTGGATGACATGTTTGTGGTTGATTCAAAGGCTACTGAGGATTAATTGGAAGGTGGATGTAATGGCACTCTAGCCCTCCTTGGTTGAGGATTAACTTGTTCTCTAACCAATTGACCTTCCCCTCTTTGCAGTTTCAGCCTAGTAAGCATCAAATTTTGCAGAATAACACAATTTACTTGCACAATTTTCACAAACTCTTAAGAAAAACCTTGAGCTTTGATACCAACCTGATCTGAAATCGTGAGAAAAAAGAATTTCTCATACAGAGATTGACTGTAGAGGGCATTCACCGGATATTTCACCTTTACTAGAAAGGATGAATCCGGAGGCTACCTGGCCCTTCTACAGACTCTACCTAAAGAAATAAAATGTAATCACTAATGATCTTGATCAATGAAAATATTTGTTTTTAAGTTCAAAGTATTCATTGATCTGTTTTTTATGTGTGAATAAGCAAGAATATATGTTCTGCAATTGAAGTGTAGAGGTTTGATGATAAAATAACAAGTTTTGTTTACTGTATAAACTTGTTTGGGAAAAGCATGCTTATGAAAATTTACTGTTTAAACTATTCGAATCTGAAAATAAACAGCTAAAATATACAGAGTGACAGAAGATAATTGTTTAAGTGGTTCACCCCTCTCTTGGGCTACCTCCGCTGTGTCCAAAAGCCTCTAATTAGGCTCAGTCCTCCTTTGATTAAATGCTTAAAATGAGATTACATCTGTATAAAATCCTCAAATGGAAAAATAGACTACAAAAATAGATTCAGAAGATCCAAATCAGTCTAAAATAACTACAAAATCACCTCCATTGGATGAAGGTAGTCCAATGCAGCTCTCTTTCCCTTAGGCCCTGATGGCTCCACGATAAAAAACGCTGTAAAATTCGCAGATAGAATGCCTTGGTGGCTCTGAAAACACTTCCAACAGCTCCAGAATGATCTCTACACCCAAAATCAAAAAACAATTCGTCTCAAAAGACCTCTCCTAGCCAAAGTTATGGCACATTTACTCCATCTGCCAGTTGAACTAAATAAACCCCAGCTAAAACTGGAGACACTGCCAGTTAACAAACTTTATTAAAAAAAATAAAATTATTTCAACACATAATATTAAAAAAAAATTCTTTCAAAATTGAAATTTATTGGGCAAATTCAAACTGCAATATCTCCTCCATACGGCAACGGATTTGAGTGCCGTTTGTGGCGTTGGGATCGTATTAACGAGCTCTTTCCAGTCGATCTATTTTGGAGAAATTCTAAGCAACTTCATTTTTGAGCATTTTTCTTCAAGAGACTTTGATCTCCTGATCAACATCTTTCAACTCATATACATCTTCCTCACCGCATTATATTCATTTCGTAATCACTCCATATCATTCTTTCCCGTAGCCAACTCTTAACCAATTCAGTCTGTAAAACAGAGGAAACATCTGTGGGGCAAAGACATCTCTGTAACAGCCATTGTCACCGTGAAAAAAGGAGTAACAATTTGAAGGTTGGAAAGAGAAGTTATGGGTCTCATAGTGAGGACCGACCCGGTTGGAACTAAGTACTTGGAAGGTTATCCTCAAGTAAAAGAAATGTTACAACAAGTAGGGTGGTTGCAATTCTTTGAAAAATTCAGTGGTTTTCACAAAGAGGTGACTAAAACGTTTGCACGATCCTTCAATGGAGCTGAGGTCGAGATAGGAGATATTAAATTCACCATTACAGAAGCCTCCATTGCAGAAGCAACGGAATTTCCCAGACAACGAGAAAGGTGGTTCAAGAATAGAGAATTTCATAACGAGACATGGAAGCAGATACTCAAGTCACCAGGTATGGATGTTTCCATCTTTAAAAAGGGTATCCCTAGCTCTACACTAAAGAACAAATGGAGGAACATGTTGCTTATCTTGCAAAAATTCATCACTTGTGAAGGAAGATATGGTACCTTCTATGTTTATCATACTCGCTTGATAATGCATTTCTTAGAAGAAGAATTCAATTTGCCCTTTTTCTTGCTTCATAGTTTAAAGAAAATGGCCTCAACTGCTCAAAAGAGAGTCCAATTTCTAGAAACAACCTTATACCACAATGGTTTAGTCAAAATTTTGATTGAACATCATTTGAGAAAAATAGGAGATAATTGGGAAGAGTTCTTAGTGAGAAATCACTTTGAAGAACCCAAGGAACCTCCACCTGAAGACAAACCTACAAAAATAAGCAGAAGATGGAAAACCTCCAAAACTGAAACTGGTAAAACAATACAAGAAGGCAGTGAAGAAATGATTTTTGAGAAATTGGCTCAGATTAGGAAGCAGCTTAAGAAAGAGAGGATAATCAGAAAATTTGCCAGAGAGAAAGGAGAAGGACCATCTCAACCGAGACGGAGCCACAGACTTAGAGGGATACTAAAGAAAACAAAGGTTAAACAAACTGGAGTCATAAACATAGAGGATGAAGAAACACCTACTGAGGAGGATTTTGATGAAGGAGCTCCTGAAATAGACCCAGCACAACAAGAAATTTACAACTATGTTGAGACATTAGAGAAAAGAGCTTCAGAAAGTAGAGACAGAACTCCTAGTCCACTAAAATCTGCAGTTGATATCCTAAGGAGAGATAAATATGAGTTAGAAATAATCAATAGGCATATCAAGAATGAGAATGAAATTCTGAGAGAGCAGGTTAAACTGAAAACTGATATGAATTCAACTTTGTCTCTACAAATGCAAAAGTTGCACAAGGCTAGTGAAAAATTGAAGAAGAAAAATAAAAAGTTAACCAGGGCACTCACAAATTTGAGATTCAAGTTAGTCATAAGGAAGCCCAGAAGGCCTTTGAATACTAGTCAAAGCAGAAGAAGAGGGTTGAATGTCCTTGCAGAGGTCTCAGAGTTCATGGAATAGTTGCATGAGGACATGCAAGAACCTAGCAGTGGGGGTATGTTGAGCTCCAAAGATGTTCTTTCTTCCACCACATTCCACTCCATTTCCTTTGTCCATTATTAATCACAGGCTCAAATGATCAATAGAATTAATTAAAATTTCTTTAAGAATGTATATCATGACTAACTTGCTATGTTTTTATGATTTTTTCATTGTAGTACTTTTTGAACTAGATCTAGCTACAGAATGCAAACATTCTGTAGCTAGTTACCGATTATGCGGCTGTCTTCATGTCTACGCAGATTCCAGGTGTCATCTCAGATAAAAACACATATTTTCGTGTTCCACATCATTCCCTCATCATTTTTTGCTCTCCACGAAGTTTGAAGGGAATTTTGTAGGTGGTTATGCACGTGGGAACTCAAACTAGGAGATAGACTCCTAATAGGACAAGGATAGTCCAGATGTCCTTAATCATATTACGAGACCACCAGCAGAGTTCCAGTTTGATTTTAATTTGAAAATACAAATAAATATGGCTCGGGAAACCGAGGGACAAGGTTAGATTTTGTGTTTAATTGCTAGATTTCAGAAGTCCGAAAACACTCTGTTTTGAAGTAATTTCTCTTTTAATGAAAGAAGTATCATTTTATTGAAAGTGCTGAGTCAATCTTGAAGTAGATTTTGCGTGCTACTCCGGTGGTAAAGGGCCCCTACTACCTGAGCAGCTTTGTTCATACGGTTTAGATAAGTATTTTAGTCTCGTTTTTCATTTCTAGCTTAAGCAAGTTTTTGAAGTTTATGTTTCATATTTGTTTACATTAATCATCACAGCTAGACTTACTCTTATAAACTCTTCCAAAATATCATCACGATGAATAAGGCATAGTTGTGGTGTTGTAGATTTTAGTTGCATTTCCTTTCGAATTTTATGATTTCTGCTTGTTTACACTAAGTTTCATAGCTAGTATTACTCCTACAAACTCTTCCAAAACATCATTAACAGTGAATAAGAAACAACTGTGGTATCTTAGATCCTAGTTGTATTTTCTTTCAAATCTTATGTTTATGTTCAATTGCATTGAATAATACAGCCAGACTTGCTTTTACAAACTCTTCCAAAATATCATTCACATTGAATGAGATGAGCTGTAGAATTCCATAGACTAGTTGCATGTTAATTTAGTTAGAACACTCCGGAGGATAATTGCATTTAGTTCAGCTCTGTCTCTACATCTCAAGTTCGATAATGGAATTCTAGTTTAACTCTGTTCACTGTACTTCAAGTAGATTAGTAGCACTCTAGTTCGGTCTCAGATCATTTTGTTTCAAGAAAAGAATAATGGCATTCTAGTTTAGTGTAGTCACTGTATTTTAAGATTGATAGACTACGTTCCATCCTAGTGTTATCCATTGCATTTCAAGTAGTACTAGTTGTCAAAATTAGTCTTTCGGCCTTGATTATTTACAACTTACTTTTTTTCTGAATTTATATTGATACATCATCTCATGAACAGGGGTCAGTAATATCAGTTTAAGGCTTTGATTATTCTGCAAACCTTTTACAAATTCACCTATAGCCTTTTTCCCAAACATTTTTCTAGAAAATCTCTAAACCTATGAATAAGGCCTAGTAGTGATAAGTCAAGTTGCAGAATAGGGTAACTTCAGCATCATAGGATTATATAGAATAGAAACCTTACTGTGTTACAAATAATCAATTTTTTTTTGTAATATTGTGAGTTGATTGTTTATTTAGGAGAACTTCATTTACACTTAACTTGTCCATTTCTCAAGCTCTTCCAACACATCTTTAATGAATGAATTGGATAAGTTCAAGCTCATGTTGTGATTTAATTCCTTGCAATTAAGTCATTATCAAGATTTTCATTTGTTGTTTGCCATCCATAGATTAGGCTTTGTTCTGTTTTAATAATACCACTAGCTTCTTTTCACCAGCACTTAGTTCTTTCCCTTTTCAAACATAAAACAAAAAAAAAAAACCAAAAACATCATAAAACACTAAATATTTTGAGTGAGAAACAAATACCTAGGCACATATAGTGCACCACACTTCAGCAGTTTACTAACCCTGGTTGACAATTAATGAACTCAATTTAGGAACACTAAGCTGAGCACAAACAATTTCCTGCGTAAAAATTGACCAAGTGACAATTTTTTTACAGGAGCAAAGCCATCGATACCATAAAAATGTATTTTGTTCTAAATGTAAAGTTGCAATGCATACCTTTTGTGTGTTTTGCACGTTATGGAGATCAAAATATTTCTCCATCTGTAGTATCCATGTTACAGGATCCTTTCCATCAAGCTTCCTCATATCCATCTTTGGAATATGGTGGTTCTTCCCGCCAACATTAGAGTTTATGAAATAACGATTAACATTTATTTTTTTCTCATCATGAGGTTCTTCTACTATCTTTTCACCATTAGGAAACCTTTCTTGTATCAACTTTGTCAAACCTGCCATGTCTGCTTTTAGAACATTCTTCATGTTTTCTATTTTCTCATCAATCTTAGCTTCCATGCCAGCCTCCATGCCATCAGTCTTAGATTCAATTATATCTATCTTATATTCTACGCCTTTCTTCAAAACTTCCATGTCATTTTTTGTTTCTCTTTGCGAGAGCGAAATTTGTTGCACTTTCTCTTGTAATTTTGATATGTCATGTTGCCATTCTTCATCTTCATGAGTCATAACAGAGCTTTCCAAAGGCTTAATGGATGTTGAATTATTTTTAGGGGCCATTTTATAATCCAATACTGATATCTATTCTACAATATGCCCTTGCAATCAATTCAACTTGATTCTTCAAACAAGACTTATGCAATTCGGAAAAAAAATACACACCCTTTACTTGCTTTTGAGGAGCTCGATATTGAAATTGTATTATCTCTGCGATTGTGGCTCGTCAATATTTGAAATTTAGCACTAAATTAGCCCTCTGAATTCTCTTTTGAATGCCACAAGTCTGACTTGATTTGGATTCTCCAAGACAAATTTGTGTCCAATCTCCCACAATGACCTAATTATGGACTAGTTCAGTATAGCGAACTTGTACGACTTGCCACGTGTCATTTTTTTGTCCTTCGCCTTTGAAATTGATAGCCAAGAATCTATAGTCTTTGTACTTGCGACTAATTTTTACAGCACTCCAATCCGATTCTCAGAGAGACAGTTATTGAAATTTTTCCACGATCACCTTTTTGATATGAAATTCGGGAGCCTGAAAAAGCACTACCTTCCACAGATCAAATCTCCAAAAATATTGTGAACCAAGCTCTGAAATTTTTTGACGATTTTTCTTAGGATTTCAGCTTCTCACCATAAAAATTTCAGATTCTTAACCTTAGTAGAAAAAAATTATAGCGCAAATGCCACGATGACCTGTTTAGGAGCTTGAAAACAGACCTAACTTCCACAGATCATATCTCCGAAAATTTTGCGAACCAAGCTCTGAAATTTTTAGAAAATATTCCTCAGGATTTTGGCTTCGTACCTTAAAAATTCCAACTTCTTAAACTTCGTAGAAAAAAATTTATAGTGAAAATTCCACGATGACCTGTTTAGGATCCTGAAAAAAGACCTAACTTCCACAGGTCATATCTCCGAAAATATTGCGAACCAAGCTCTGAAATTTTTAGAAAATCTTCCTCAGGATTTTGAATTTGCACCTTAAAAATATCAGCTTCTGAAGCTTCGTAGAGAAAACGTTATAGCTAACACGATGACCTGTTTGGAGCAACGCAACCCTAGAATCCAAAGATCTGATACCAAATGTTGGGAAAACAGCTCTAAAAAGAGAAGAAAAGAGATAAAACACCTTAGAAATAAGCCACTTCGAGGGGGAAACCTCCAATACATTACATGAATGAACAATTCTTGGATGATAAAATTTACAAAACCTCCTTTCTATATATAGGAGTCCATGTGGCCATAATGTAATCCTAGTGGGCCACAATGTAATCCTAGCCGACCTAACAATAATAATTTAAGGGCACAATAATAACAAAATGGGGGTTACAAGGGTACAATAATAACAATAAGGGGTTTACACTAACAATAATAAGGGACTATACTAGTGATATAGGGACCTAACAGTCAGATATATCAGGGTGCTTGAAATACTTCACCTTCAACATATTTCTTTTCATCCCTTCATTCAAATTTAACATAGAATTTGCCATTGTTGTTGTCACTCTTTCTTTAACAGCCTCCCATTTATCATCTCTCATCATTGTTTCCTTTCTTTTTCTCATGAAATCCACAAAAGTATCTGTGGTTGGCCCAAAATTTTGGTACACATCTACTAGTTGGCCTAAAGAATGTGTAACTATTTCCAAGATTTGTTGACTCTCAGTAGGTAGAGTCAAAGACATGAGATCTCTCTGCAATTTTGCATGAAGAAGTTGACACCTTTTTAAGGTGGATTGTTTCATGTTTCTTTCCCACGGTATATCGGAAATGTCGGCTGGATATGTCGTGGTGGGTGGAAAAAATTCTTTTTGAATGAAGCATTCTACCCTACGTCTATTTAGACCAACATTCAGATCATTTTTAGCCTCTGCATCAATATATAAAATTTTGTATATTAGAAAAAACACATGTAAACAAATTCGTACAAATTAAATGAAAAAATATTCAAATTGATGGCAACCTCTATGTGGTTGGCTAGCATATTTCGCACCCTTAAACTCTTCAGAACCTAAACGACCCTGCTAAGAACCAACACCACCAACCATTGATTGGCCTCCGGGGGAATAAATATCAGCACCTTCACACAACTTGCTAGCACTTATTGATGACCCTCTAAGGGGATTTGAACCACCACCAACCTCTCAAGACAAGAGAGAAGCTTCATAAACAAATACGAATTTATAATCAATTGAAAAATACATTCATACATATAAATACATGTACATATTCATTGATTAAATTGTGTGAACCATACCATGACTGGGTGAACCATGGGCATGCTCCATGGATGGAGTAGAGACCCTTCTCCTCTTATCTCCTAAAAAATAAAAAAATAAACGTATTAACAACTAATTTAACTCACAAAGTCGATAAAAAATCAATTCCATATGTACACACATGTATGGAGATTTAAGATTATATTTAAGTACTATGAACATCCCTCGATCCCTGATCCTCCCCTCTTGTAGAGATATTGGATTCTCTTGATCTTCATCATTCATCCTACATGATATATAGATCTATGGTGGACATTTACAATTATTTTTTTAAATGACTAATTTAAAATAAATTCAAAATAAATTTCAGAAAATTAATGTAATTTAATGTACACAAATTATGTAAAACACAACTTTCAAAGCACTAATTGATGTGTGAAACTCAATTTAAGAAATTTTTTTATAAAAATGATAAGTTCACCAAATTGTGCTTTACATGGTGGGAGCACACTTGGTATAAAATTGAAAAAAACACATTGTCGTTAAAAAAGAAGTGAAACTTCATTTAAGCAAACTCCATTTAAACAAAAATTTGTTGAAGTCCCAACATTTTTATTTTATAAAAATGTGAAGCTCAACACTTGTTGAAAATGTGAAGTTCACCAAGTTGCGCTTTACATGGTGTGGTGGGAGCACACTTGGTATATAATTGAAAAAAGCACATGACCATTAAAAAAGACGCATTTATCAGTACAAAACGCACACATATCGAAGATATGTTACAATTTACATCAATAAATTTTGAAGGAGAGATTCTCAACACTAATTCATCTTTGAGAGATGAATCTTGAATTTTTGAAGACGAGCGTCTCAAAACTAATTCATCTTTGATAGATGAATCTTGAATTTTTGAAGAAGGGCATCTGAAAACTAATTCATCTTTGGGAGATGAATATTGCATTGGCATTGCCTTGTATAATTATAATTCATCTATTGATTCATCTTTGATAGATGAATCCTGAATTGGCATTTCCCCACGCACTAGATCAACAGACATTTTATTCACACTTGATCAATGTTTTATACTAAAAATTTGAAATCGGCTAACAATATTGTTTGCTATTCCGTCCAGTTCTTTTAGCCTCTCCTTCTTAACTTGGTACATGCCATTAATCTGGTTGCACACAAGTTTAGAATTGGTGAAAACTACAATTCCATTTGATCCATACTCCATAGTTTTTCTCAAGCCTTCTATCAATCCAATATAATATGCCTCGTTGTTTGTTGTTCTTCCCTGTGTATTCATTTTCCTTTGGATGACTTTTCTAGTCGCAATATTGGAAAGCACATATGTAATCACTACTTTCCTTAGATTTGGATAGAAAGAAAATTCTATGCATGATTTCCATTTTTCAACCATATTTAATGGTTTTCTTATCCCTAAAAAAAACAAAATTCAATAAAAATATATATTAAATTGACATTTATTGCAAATGCATGGGAGAAATGGCACATGATCATGAGATAAATGACATGTGCATGGTTTATCTTAAAGTTTGACTTAAAATTTTTATGGTAGAATTCACATCTAGAAATAATGGGAGGAACCCTTTAATTTGTGGGAGAAACAAATTTTATGCACTTACTAAAACAACTAGTTATGTCAAAAGTCACACCTTTATGAGTTTGTGGGAGAAATGAAATAGAAATGACACATACCTTAAATTTTGCCTAAACTTTTATGGGAGAAGGGAGAAATGACACATGTACAAGTTTTTCCTTAGAGTGGTAGTGGCTTATGGATATTAAAATGAAAAACTTCTATTTACATCTGTTACAGAGATTAACTATAGGGGAATTTACTGGATATGTCACTTTTGAGAAAAGATGATATCTAGAGGCTACCTGGCCCTTTACATACTCTGCCTTTAGAACTTGTAAAAGTTAACACTCAACAGAAAGACTAAAATCCTATGGAAGTTCAAAATTCTCTGAGAGTTCAACCACTTTAGGTTCAAGTTTTAGGCCTTAAAGCTTGAGAGAAATGACATTTACATGCTTTGCAAAATTATTTTATGCACTTAAAAAAAACATGCTTTAAAGTTAATGGGAGAAAGCCAACATGACATGTACATGCTTTAGAAACTTTGCCTAATAATTTATGGGAGAAATGACACGTTTACACAGTTTTCCTTAAAGTGGTTGAGGTTTATGGATATTAAAATGAAGAAATTTTATTGAGATCTGTTACAGAGATTGACTGTAGGGGAATTTACTGGATATGTCACCTTTGATAAAATATGAGATCCAGAGGCTACCTGGCCCTTTACACACTCTACCTTTAGAACTTGTAGAATTTAACACTCAACAAACAGACTAAAATCCTATGGAAGTTCAAAATTCTATGAGAGTTCAACCACTTTAGGTTAAATTTTTAGGTCTTAAAGCTTGAGAGAAATGACATTTACATGCTTTGAAAAATTATTTTATGCACTTACAAAAACATGCTTTAAAGTTAATGGGAGAAAGACAACATGACATGAACATGCTTTAGAAAACTTTGGCTAAGAATTTATGGGAGAAATGGCACATGTACACAGTTTACCTTAAAGTGGTTAAGGTTTATGGATATTAAAATGAAGAACTTCTATTTAGATCTATTATATATATTGAATGTAGGGGAATCTACTGGATATGTAACCTTTGAGAAAAGATGAGATATAGAGACTACCTAGCCCTTTACAGACTCTGCCTATAGAACTTGTAGAAGTTAACACTACCTGTCCCAATTATACACTATGAAGGGTGTAGAGGACCCGTGGAATCACTCACACTACTTTACATAGACATAAGGGTGTATAAGAATGCATGTGTTTTACATTGAATATTTTTCATTTTAAATTAAGAATCTATAATTTGAAACAATTACCTGTATAAGGTTAAAACCTATGTTTTGTATCAAATCACTTTTGGTTTCAATGGGAAACTTTTAGGGCTAATGTTTTTTTAGTCGAAATGTGATACACTCCATTAAATGGGAGATATAGCGAAATAAAATAGTTTCAAGTAGTTTAGAAATATAGATGCATAAATTCAATGAGCATATCTTTGAGATATAAAAGTCCAAAATGGAAGAGTTGTTTGTGAACAAATATCAGTGGATCACTATGGATATATCTTCTTTATTAAAAGGGATTTTTCTAGAAGGATGTCCACTAAGTTGGAAAGAAATTCAATGAGCATAGTTTTGAGATATATAAGTCCAAAATGGAATAGTTGTTTCTGAACAAATATCAGTAGATCACTGTGGATATATCTAGTTCATTAAAAGGGATTTTTCTAGAAGGATGTCCACTAAGTTGGAAAGAAGGGAAAATCTCACAATTATATGTTAATGTGCATGTGTTTTTCATTGAATATTTTTCATTTTATTAAAAATATATTTGAAACGATTAACTATATAAGGTTAAATCCTATGTTTTGTATCAAATTACTTTTGGTTTCAATGGGAAAATTTTAGGGCTAATGTGTTTTCCTAGAAATGTGATACACCCCATTAAAATGGGGGATATATTGAAATGATTCCTATGGTGTAATAAAATAGTTTCAAGTAGTTTAAAAATACAGATGCATAAATTCAATGAGCATAGTTTTGAGATATAAAAGTCGAGAATGGAATAGTTGTTTGTGAAAAAATATCAGTGGATCACTATGGATATATCTGCTTCATTAAAAGGGATTTTTCTAGAAGGATGTCCACTAAGTTGGAAAGAAGGGAAAGTATCACAATTATATGTTAATGTGCATGTGTTTTACATTGAATCTTTTTCATTTTAAATTAAGAATATATTTGAAACAATTACCTATATAAGGTTAAAACCTACGTTTTGTATCAAATCACTTTTAGTTTCAACGGGAAACCTTTATGGCTAATGTTTTTTTTATTGAAAAGTGATACACCCCATTAAAATGGGAGATATATCGAAATGATTCCTATGGTGTAATAGAATAGTTTAAAGTAGTTTAAAAATATAGATGAATAAATTCAATGAGCATATTTTTGAGATATATAAGTCCAAAATGGAAGAGTTGTATGTCAACAAATATCAGTGGATCACTGTGGATATATCTGCTTCATTAAAAGGGATTTTGCTACAAGGATGTAACGTCTCCTCTTAACCACCGAACATTTTTTTTTTCTTGGCATAATATAATTCTGTGCCTCTAGTTGTCACTGTGATTCAGATATACCATTGGATTCCAACAATTATGAAATTCTATGGAACAGAGTTTCCAATTTTTTTTTTTTTTTAATGTGTATCTTGGATCACTATTGTAACTTTGATTTATTCCTCCCGTAAGGTTTGTGGTGACTTATGTTGTACACATATATTAATATATCTACTTTACATACCTATGGTGGATATATTTACATTTGTCCATATCCATATATATATATATATATATATATATATATATATATATATCCATACTCATTTATAGAGCTCACCACGTATATGTTTTGAATTTCATTTTCATATTCTTATGGTTGCAACGTGAATATGTTATGCACTTATTGTTAAGTCCTTGTAACATTTCCCTAAGAGGGGAAGCTATGGCTATACATCGACTTATCCAACATTCTTAATGATTTAATTCGATTTATATCATTTCTAAAATTATCGTTCATATGCGTTCAGTTCAGCCTTGCGGTCATGGTTTAATGGGATAATTTACTGTACCTATGTCACCATAGAGAACTCGTGCATTTTGCATTATGAATTTTTTTTTATGGGAGTAGACAATATTGAAGTCATCGTACTTATTTTGCTACGTTGGCAAGTTGGAATTAATGTGGTGAGGATTGAATAGCTCGTCGTGCATTCCACGTCGACTAGGGTTCATGGCATTCTAAGGGTTTAAAGCCTGAATTGTTATCCCTCGTCCCGATTTGTTCACGTCTAAACGACAGCGTTGCACTCTGACATTTTTTTTTATATTTGTAACCCATATGAGCTCATTAATCACGCCAGTACTGGAATACGATTGGAAGTACCATGCAATCGATTTCAATGGATTTTTCATTTATGACTTAGATGATTGTGCAAGGGTTCTTGATTTTTTTCCAATTCGATCCGTGGCATCCCATTGATCTGATGACAAGTGGATGGTGGAGATGCTTCAGATCAGATAGGGTTTTGTTCGTTGGGTTTAATGGATCGTATTAACTTCTGGAGTTTCAATTTGAAGTTTTCCTTTGGCTCTTCATTTTTCTTGGTCGCCTTCTAGTGTTTATACTCTGCTTAATTGGAGAAACGCGACGTCAAGCTCCTTCCAGCTTCTGGGCATCACCATTTTTTTCATTTCATCGCCAGGCAGGTATATGATCTTCATCGTTCGGTTTGTTTTATTTACCTCATCATTTAATTTTAAAGTATAACCATCTCAGCCACCCATAATTCGACCTCTGGTTGATTATCGTTCTGCTATTTTGGCTTGGTGTTTATTCTATCGGTTCTTGTTAAGTTTTGCGCTAATATTTAACCCTTGCTAGGTAGGAATTTCTTCTTCTCGTGGTTTCCGTGACCGTGTTTGTTTCATTCACTGAGTTTTCCCTGGCTCTCCGCAAGAAGTCACTACACAGATAAGCCATCGATTTGTTGAAAATAATTTATCCTGGGTTTGTTTTGTTCTGGCGAGCATTTTTACCCTACTCATTTATCCCTTCTACAGGTTGTATTTGGTGACAGAGCCCTCAACTCTCAGAGGTAACATTTATTTTATTTTGTTCAGTTCAAATGTACCATATTCCAAATTGTCCTCAATTCGCCTGGTTATAACGCTCTCTCATGTTTCCCTCATTTCTATTGCAGGTAGGTTCAAATCTTGTCAAGGGTTTTTCCTCAATGGTAATTGATGGATTTATAATTCACGGCTTGATGTCGTTATACCTTGAATTTCAGGTTGGTATCAACGCATCCTCAGTAAGAGCATGATCTAGCTTGCTCGTTGTTGTTATACGAAATTTATCTAGACATTTTAATTTTTGTATTGTGAACAAAAAGACTTTCTACTGTAATAATAACTTATGTTCGAGACTGGGACTGTTAACAATTTTATGAACTTCCCAAATTAATTAAATTCGGTAATATTATCATGAACTCACGATAGCCTTCTTTCGCAAGTGGTTTCAGAGTTGGGTATATATTTTATCTACTGTCTGTCTCTGTTATTAGTGACAGATCAATAGTATTTTCTAATAGTTTCCAGATTTCTATCTTTATGCTAACACTCATGTTAAATATTTTTCCCTTCAAAATTTTTCTGCCTAAATTTGAGTGAAGAATTTTATAAGTTCGCCAGTCTTAATTTTTGTTTTCCTTCTGTACCTCATCATTATAATAACATAAAGGAATGTAAACCTGTTTATTGCAATATTTTTTCCAAGTTTACAATTCTGCAGTGAATGAGATGTTACAATTTCGACAAGGTCTATAATTTCATATGTGTTATATAATTCCCACAGTGGATTATCTCTATGCTTCTGATTTGAAGATTCCGTTGTACTAGTCACTTATGTCGCTCCTAGTCATCTCTGCAACTATTACCATATAATATTTCCTAGTATAATAATTTCAGCATATCTAGTAATTAAACAACCACTCTTAACTGGCACTTTATACAACTCTGGTGGGGAAAATATTTGTTCCCTTTCACAGATTCTATAGTTTGCATGCAATTTATAAAATTTCACATGCATAGCTTATCATTCTAATGATTATTTAGTTGAACATGTTATTCATACATCAAAAGTTTAGTAGGAATGTTTAGCTCTGGTTTCTTTGCTATCTGAATATGTATGTTCCACTAGAATCTAGACTCCTCCATTCTATCCTTATTACAGAGGGAATTTTATAAATAGACATGCACTGTTATTTTGGAAATCTACCCATCTGTTATCCACTTAGTTAATTCAATAGATCTATAGATCTGCACTGTAGGTACTTAATTTCTCCTACACACATGGTTTGGGTTTCCCTAATGTTCATTAAATAAATTCTATTTTTAACAGAAACAGATTAAATTTACACAGTTTAGGAATTATGAGGTCACATAAATATCCATATTTAAACCAATCACTGGTTTAGAGTTTCTGGTTGATTTTTCCCCATAATTCTTGTTCCTACAACTATGCAGAATAGAGAGAGAGTTTAACTTCTCTAGCCTTCTCTAAATGTATGGAACACTAGTACAACACAAAACATTTCAAGTAATATGTAACTACAGTCATACAATCATTAACCTTTACACTTAACAACAATTACTTTAATTCATTAATAACATTGTGAGCATACCACTTTGGTACTTGACCAATCCTCCCAACCGTAGAGTCCCTCTATCTCTAGAACTCACCCTTGAGTTGAGATCACTTCCATTCCAGACCAACCTCTAATCTGTGCAGGAATAGCTTATTTAATCTTTTGCTTCCCAAAGCATGTTTCTAATTCTGTGTCCAGAATTACAGGATGCTTTTCTTCTTGTTTGCCTAGGCTTCCCATTTTAGGGACTGTTAAAGCTACTTTCTGCTTTTCCCAGCTTTTTTACCTCTTCCTAGAATCATATGCAATAATTGAATTTTCCTGCAACAGGACTCCTCCCAACCCCTCTCTACAGGCATCTGTACATACAATAAATTCTTTATCAGGATCTGCAATTTTCAATATAGGGGCTGTAGTGAGTTGTAATTTTAATTGTTCAAAATTGTTTTGGCATTTTTCAGTCCACTCAAATTTGACACCGTTTCTTTGTAGTGAGGTTATGGGGTATGCTATGGCAAAAAATATTTCCACAAATCTACAATATTAACCTGCAATCCCCATAAACGATCTCACTGCTGAAACATCA
Source organism: Pinus albicaulis (assembly GCA_034641835.2). NCBI lineage: Eukaryota > Viridiplantae > Streptophyta > Pinopsida > Pinales > Pinaceae > Pinus > Pinus albicaulis. Next base: position 1,605,901,629 of record CM076575.1, on the reverse strand, counting down.
TTTGGCACCGGCCATTCTCTAATAGCCTTTATCTTTTTAGGGTCAAAAGCCAACCCTTTTTCAGAAATAATATGACCCAAGTAATGGATCTTGTCCTTATAGAATTCACATTTACTGAATTTAGCATATAACTGGTTTTCTTTCAGCGTTTGCAACACTATCCTCAAGTGTTCTTTGTGCTCCTCCTCACTTTTTGAGTAAACAAAAATATCGTCTATCAACACTAGTGCAAATTTATCCAAATACTAGTTTAACACACTGTTCCTTAAGCACATAAAGGTGGCAGGGGCATTTTTCAACCCGATAGGTAAGAGTACAAATTCGTAGTAACCATACCTGGTTCAAAAAGATGTTTTGCTAATGTCTTCTTCTTTAATTCTGAGCTGGTGGTAACCATTCCTTAGATCAATCTTATAAAATACAGCTGCTCCTCTTACCTGATCAAAAATATCATCAATTTGAGGCAAAGGGTGTCTGTTTCTGATTGTCAAGTTATTCAGCTGACGATAATCAATGCACATTCTAAAGGTTCCATCGTTATTTTTCACGAACAGCACCGGTGCTCGCCAAGGGGACACACTAGCTTTGATATAACCCTTATCTAGCAATTCTTGCAATTGAATTTTCAGTTCCATAAGTTCAGGGGGACTCATTCTACAAGGGGCTCGGGAAACCGGTGTTGCTCCCGGCACCAAATTGATTGAAAATTCAATCTCTCTTTTGGGTGGAAGATGAGGAATCTCATCTAGAAAAACTTCCTTAAACTCTCTCACCACTGGAAAAGTATCCAGTAGGTTTCCTTCAGGTTGCTGTTCTATTTCTTCAACATGTACTGCATAAACTTGATATCCTTTCCTAGCTGCTCTTTTTAATTGCAGGGCTGATATTTGTCTTACAGAGATGGGTTTTGGTTTTCCCTTTAGAATAAAAGGTTTCCCTTCTTCATCTATGAAATGCATATTTTTATCCCAATAGTTTATCATAGCCTTTTTCTTTTCCAGCCAGTCCATTCCAATCAGAAATTCATATGAACCTAAGGGCAGAATGTTCAAATTAACTTATGTATGAAAATCATTTAATTTAATTGTTGTTTGGGGTAATTTATATGTTACCTTCCAGTGGCTAACTGGACCAACCAAGACTGCTAAAATTTTTTCAGTTTTGAGATTGCATTTTTCTACAATTTTTGGACTAATGTAACTCAAAGAAGCACCCGGATCAATTAAAACTGTAACAGATTGGTCAGAAATCTTACCTTCCATCTCAACCATGGTAGCTTGATGTTCTGCTTGTCGATTTTCCAAGGATGCACTGATGGTAGGTATATTTCTTTCTATATCATTTACTGTGGTCGCTTCTTGGTCTCTCATAATCATCTGAATGTTTCGGTGGGGACAATCCCTCAAGAGATGAGGTTATCCGCAGCCCCAACATTTCAGAGGCTCCCTCATTTTCACTGTGCCTTCCTTCTTGTTTTCTCCATCTAATTGTTTGGAACCAACTTGGGACTGAGCTATTTGGCTTTCTTTTGGTTTATTAAATTTTTTTCTCTGATGATCCCTACCAAAATTCCTTAATTAAGTTGGTTTCTGTTTCTTTACTTTGATCTCACCTTTGTTTATCTAGCCTTTTCCATGATCACCCTTTCCTCTAAACTACTGGTAGCATAATCTAGCTTTTCTTACTGCTCCGTCCATAGTTTTTGGGTTATCAAACTCAATCTTCTCTTTGTACACAATAGGCAAACAATTCAAAAACCTTTGCACCTTTGCCTTCTCTTCTCGAATGTAAGGGACATATCTCAATAGATTTGTAAATTTGGTGAGAAACTCATCGATAGTGAATTTTCCCAGTATGATTTCATGGAATTCCTTTGCTTTATCATCATAATAACATTCATTTAAATAGCGATTTTTAAACTTAACCTGGAAATCTTCCCAAGTAACTGTCTTTTCATCAATGGCATGCACCATTTTTGTCTCCTCCCACCACAAGGTAGCCTTACCTTGTAGCTGGTCGACAGCTAATCTGGCTTTCAGATTGCTTTCATATTCATAGAATTGGAAATATTTAATCATGTTCAACAACTAGGCTTCAACATCTTCCTTCTTCTCTCCATCATAGGAGGGAGGTTTGATCTTTCAGAATTCCCCTTGTAATTCCTTTTTCTGTTTATACTGATGCCTAGCAGCATCATCTTCCTCAGAATCATCATTCTTCCTCTTTCCGGAACCTTCACCCTCTTGGCTATTCCGTGAGGTTAATTCTCTGATGAGTTTTTCCTGCTCCTCACTGGCTAATGACAATCTGTCATTCTGGCCTTTTAGCTCAGCCATTTCTCGTTGCAAACTGTGCAACATAGCCATCACCAGAGCATTAGGATCTGGTGTATTATCTTCATCACGCAGATCAACATAAATTTCCTCACCTTCTGCCATTCAAATTTTCTGTTTCGGCACCAATGTACACTAAACAACACAGATCGGTAATAAAATTATATTATTATTTTTTCCAACAATAAATAATTTATACAGTGAGCACATAACAACAGTGAGCACAACAAAAACAACCCAGTTTATGTAACATGAGCTCTGATACCATTTGTAACGTCTCCTCTTAACCACCTCAAAATTTTTTTTTTCTTGGCATAATATAATTATGTGCCTCTAGTTGTCACTGTCATTCAGATATACCATTGGATTCCAACAATTATGAAATTCTATGGAACAGAGTTTCCTATTTTTTTTTTTATGTGTATCTTGGATCACTATTGTAACTTTGATTTATTCCTCCCGTAAGGTTTGTGGTGACTTATGTTGTACACATATATTAATATATCTACTGTACATACCTATGGTGGATATATTTACATTTTCCATATCTATATATATATATATATATATATATATATATATATATATATATATATATCCATACTCCTTTATAGAGCTCACCACGTATATGTTTTGAATTTCATTTTAATATTCTTATGGTTGCATCGTGGATATGTTATGCACTTATTGTTAAGTCCTTGTACCATTTCCCTAAGCAGTGAAGCTATGGCCGGACATCGACTTATCCAACGTTCTTAATGATTTAATTCAATTTATATAATTTCTTAAATTATCATTCATATGCATTCAGTTCAGCCTTGCGGTCATGGTTTAATGGGATAATTTACCGTACCTCTGTCACCATAGAGATCTCTTGTATTTTCCATTATGACAAAAATTTTATGGGAGTAGACGACATTGAATTCATCGTACTTATTTTGCTACGTTGGCAAGTTGGAATTAATGTGGTGAGGATTGAATAGCTTGTTGTGCATTCCACGTAGACTAGGGTTCATGGCATTCTAAGGGTTTAAAGCCTGAGTTGTTATCCCTCGTCCCGGGTTGTTCACGTCTAAATGACAACATTGCACCCTGACATTTTTTTTTATATTTGTAACTCATATGAGCTCATTAATCACGCCAATACTGGAATACAATTGGAAGTACCATGTAATCGATTTCAATGGATTTTTCATTTATGACTTAGACGACAATACAAGGGTTCTCGATTTTTTTCCAATTCGATCCATCACATCCTGTCACACCTCCCATTTACCTTCCCACAACAAATTTTTTTTTTCAGCATTCCATATTTTCAAGAATAATTTCGACAAAATATTATACTATAATATTTTGAGTTTTATCTTGTTAAATCATATTTATTTCCCCAATTACGATTTATTGCCCCATATCAAACTATATCCAAATCAATTTCTACTGGATTTAATTTCCAATCCAATTTAATATGTCTTTGTACTAAAATCATAGTGGATTTATTTACACTCACCCACTTCCTATGAAAGGTCACTCTTATCAACCTATGTCTTACCTTCGTTTTTATATCATTGAACCTTTGAGCATTAAACATATTATTATGTATTGATATACATATATAAGGGGGTCAACTAGATTATAACCACGTTGGTCGTGGCAATCTTTACGAACTCTTTGCTCCCATACTTTTATAACATTTGAACGTTAGCTGGATTTAATTCACCTACTTTTAGATATAGGCTCATATGGCACTTATGGCTATTCAATGACTCGGTAGTCATAGTTTTCACAATATTTGTGTCAATATCATTCTCAATTTGTTGTGCATATCAATCACGTCAGAATTTATGTCGAGATTGAACTCATTTATCTTGGGCTTCCACATAATACGACCTGGTAAAGTCGATTTAACGTAGTATGGAATTTGAGACGTTAGAATAATTCTCCACTTTAGCTTATGTAAGACGTTTGGTTTCGTTGCATTGGTTGGGATGGGTTTCATCCCATTCATGGTCACGCGATATAGCTCCATGTTGTTCTGCCAATCGCCACGCCAGCCTACCCTAGAACCAAGGCAATCTCTATAATACGGCCAGAATGTCGTGACTTCATTGTATTTCTTGTCACATTGAATGTCGAACGAATGGTGTAAATGAAACCTCCAGCCATTCGATCCGTGGCTTCACCTTTGGGATTTTTCCATGTGGACGGCTGCAATCCTCTCATCGTGTTAGGTTTTCTGGGATTTTGGTATGGTTATATAAGTCTTCATTTTTTTGTGAAGGCAGTTTCTTTGCCCTTTGTTTGGTTTATTCACCTCTTTACTTTGAAGCTCTGCACGTGGAGGAACTCACTTGTTGGCTTGCCCATCAGTCCGCCCTCCTTACCTATGCATCGGCAATTGCACCAGGTATGAGCCTTGTACGCACGTCTTTCATTCTACCTTGGAGATCATATTCGGTTTTTAGAACTTGCCATACATCTTTCTCTGTGGAAGTCTCGAGCAATGATGATATGGAATGATTTCATTCTTGTAATTGCGTTTATGGTTTAGTCTTGTTTGGGTTCGTTTAAGCAGCATCTCATGGCAGTCTCCTGTACCAATATATTGATTTATTCTCTCTTGTTTCTTTTCGTCAATGTCTCTGCGTCGATTGCGTTAAACCTATGGTTAACGAGGCTTGATAATACCACGTAGGGTTTCTTAATAGGTGTACCTCTGTTCGTCCTTTGTGACTTGAACGCTGAGTTCGGATGGTGAGATGTTAACTTGGCTCGTCTCTTCGTCGGAGAGCGATAGTCCTTAGGCAAGAACTTCATGAGGTTTTATTTTTATTATGTATCTTTTTTTTTCGTTTTACTATTAACCCTCTGGCTTTCAAATTCGTTAATATTCTGCCTCTATCCTTGTTGCAGGGAACTTAGAAGGAATGAGGGTATTCTTTGGTAGGTAACCCCTTCTCGTCTTGCTAAATTTCTCTATTGGTAAAATTTTCTATCAGTTATTCTATTGATAGATCCACTATCATGGCTGCGTTTCTACAGGTAATGCATACTCCATATGCATTCCATCGTCGACATCTATGAGATACTTCATTTTCGGTTGATATTAATTTCACCTCCCTTGATGTTTCAGGTCAGTATATGCCTGTGCAGAGAGAACCATCCTCTCGTCGCATTGTTCCAACTCGTTTATGCGAAATAGTTAATTTTTTAAGATTTTAGCAGTCTATTGTAATTTTATAGACTCGGTCAGGGACTGTAACTATTAACAGTTTCCCTTCATATGATAATATTCTTTGAAAATATTAATTTTTTTGTTTTGAATTGAGCATGGGGTCTTTTAAAGGACTTTTGCCCAAGAGGCTCGACCTCTGATATGTATATGCCAAACGTGGCCATTCTGAATCACTGATATCTTTGATAATTTCGTATGAACTTCATGAATCTCCATCTTATTATTTTATGGATTTTTCCTGTGTCTTGCCCTCAATTAATTGTTTTGTGTCGATTTAAGCTGATTGCAACATTTATGTGTTATTTCCCTTTTTTCCTTCTTATCATAATTATGACTTTCATATGTATATATCTTTTTACCGTCATATTTTCTGAATTTACAGTGACTCAGTAAATGAAAGTTAGCATTGTCTATTATTTGTATCTATTGTATGGTTCCTACAGGAACTCTCTGTCTTCTTAGGAGGTTGTGGGTTCCATGGTGACAACTTCCTAGGTAAGGTTAATGGTACCCCGTAACTGTATACTTCGAATTGTTGGTTCTTTTGTATTCATTATAGGGCAGTCCCAATGTATAAATGTCTACTGACTTTTTTCACTGATAGATATATATAGACTGGTGGATATCTGGTTGTTATTTTCTGTAGTATTGAAATATATATATATCTATCTGTATCTATATAAATTGCAGTTAGTGAATTGATTCTATAGTTTCTATGCATGCCTAATCTTTCCATCCTGCAACTAAATCAGATCCTCCCTATTACCAAGGGGGTTATTTCCATATTTTTATACATAATTCATTTCTAGGGTTAATATCCCTTTATAGTTTCATTTCTTTAATCTGTAAGAAAGTTTAAGCAGTACTAAAATTTCATACTCTTTCATTCAATTCCTTGAGAATAGATTAGAGTATCTACAATTAAACATGCACTGTTGTTTGTAAATTCCATCTATATCTATACCTCCTATAGAGAATTCAATAAGGGAATAATTCAGTCCTATCTACATTCATTTTCCTACTATCTTAGAATTTTTATTACAGAATTTCTTAACTGTATTCCCTTCCCCACAGAAGCATATTAAAGTTACAAAATTATAAATTATGAGGTACTAAAATCTCCAGATTTAGACCAAAACTGGTTTAGAAATTCTGGGTGATTTTGCCTCATTTTCCTAGTTCCTACAACCATGCAGAACTAGAAGAGTTGGAATGATCTACTATTATGTAAATGTATGGAATACCAGCAACAAAACAAGAAAATTAACTAGCATACAGATATACTCATTAACTCTTATGCATGTCAACAAATATTGATTTTTTTTTTTCATTCATAACACTATGTGCATACCACTTTGGTATTTTACCAGTCCTCCCAACCGTAGAGTCCCTCTATCTCCCGAACTCACCCCCGAGATGAGACCACCTCCAGCACAGATCAACCTCTAATCTGTTTAGGATCAGCTTATTTAAGTTGTTGTTCCCAAAAGCCTGTTTCTAATTTTGCATCCAGAATATCAGGATGCTTTTCTTCCTGTTTGCCTAGGCTTCCCATTTTAGGGATTTTTTTAAAGCTGCTTTATGCTTTTCCCAGCTTTTTACCTCTTCCCAACTACTCTCCACATCATTGGGGAAACTAGATTTTACTCAAAATCCAATTTAGAAATTCTTTCAAGGATTTTTGAAATATTGTGGGGAAAGTATTTTCCTTTATCCATCCTCATGGATTTAGCAAGTGATCTCACAATTATCATTTTGGTCAATCTGCACATCATTAATTTATTCATTTTTTCAAATTAAATATTTAATTACATCCACAAAATACTTGTCCTTTGGGGTCTACTCCCCTTACGATTAAAGTTCAAATGTCTAGTTTTGAATTTCAAACACAAAAACTAGGGGTGCTACATATTCCCCCTCTGAAAGCAAACACCGTCCTCGGTGTTGTTATTTAACTACTAGAGTTCATTTTTCAAACAAAAATGGATATCTTTTCATCATTTCAGCTTCTCTTTCCCAGGTAGCTTCTTCAGCAGTAAAGTGCTTCCACTGCACCTTTACTCTTGCTACCGTTCAGTTCCTCAATTCAATTTCTTCCCGCTCCAATATTTTAAGCGGTTCTAGCAGAAACTCCCCTTCTGGTTCCACCTGTACCACATTCCAATCCACTATGTGAGAAGCATCATGTATATATCTTTTTAATAATGAAACATGAAACACATCATGAACTCTAACATGGGGTGGTAAGGCCAGCTTGTAAGCCACTGGTCCCACCCTTTCTAATACTTCAAAAGGACCACAATATCTAGGAGCCATTTTTGCACAACTTCTAGCATAAAGTGTGCTCTTTTTGGGTTTAATACGCAAGTACACATGTTCTCCCACTTTAAATTCTCGGTGTACTCTTTTCTTATCAGCATATTTTTTCTAGCGATCTTGTGTTGTCTTGATGTTTCTTTGTATCTGTTAACAATTCTTTCCATCTCTTGTAAGGCATCTGGTCCCAACATTAGTTTATCCTCTGGCTGGCTCCAGCTTAAAGGAGTACGACAATTTCTTCCATAGAGTTCCTCAAAAGGACTCATTTTGATGGCCTATCCATCACATAAATTCTCAACATATCCTCCAAAATCTGATTAGTTCTCTCGGTCTGCCCGTCGGTCTGAGGGTGATAGGAAGTACTAAAATTCAGCTTAGTGCCCATGCCGCCAAATAGACCTTTCCAAAAGGCTGCTGTGAACTTAGCATCTCTATCTGAAACAATCACCTTTGGGACCCCATGTAATCTTACTATCCCTTTTAGAAACACATCTTCTACTTGAGCTGTCCCAAAAGTAGACTTTACAGGTATGAAGTGTGCAACCTTTGTTAAAGTGTCTACTACTACCATCATTGAATCGTGTTGGTATTTAGTTTTGGGTAGCCCTGTTATAAAATATATAGAAACTGTGTCCCATTTCCATTCTGCAATTGGAAAGGGGTTTAGAAGACCAGCATGATGTTGATGTTCAACTTTAACTAGTTGACACTCCATGCATCTAGCTAAATATTCTGCTACATCTCTTTTCATTCCTGGCCAAAACAACTTATTTTTCAAAGTTGTTAACATTTTCTGATATCCAGGATGCCCTGCATATGGTTGTTTGTGATATTCATCTAAAATCTCCCTTTTTAAAGTTTCTACATTGGGGATATACAATCTATTTTTGTAGCAGATCAGCCCTTTTTGTTTTTGAGTGAAATCAGTCTTCTCCTTCTTTAGTAGTTTCACCAGTAGTGTTTCATAATTTAGATCTTGGTCTGCTGCCTTTTTCACTAAATCTTCTACATCAACCTGGGCACTACTTCCAATGCTGTTTATATTTTGACAAGCATTTCTGCACAATGCATCAGCAATTTTATTTTCTTTCCCTTTGATATGTTTTATGTCCATATCGAATTCACTTAGAAAAGACAGCCATCTGGCTTGTCTCGCATTCAAATCAGTTTGGGAAAAGAAATATTTGAGACTAATATGATTAGTCATCAATGTAAAATTTTTTCCAAGGAGATAGTGTCGCCACATCTTCAAGGCATGAATAACAGCAGCTAACTCTAAATCATAGGCACTATATTTCTGTTCATGTATCTTCAATTTCCTAGACTCATATGCAATAACTGAATTTTCCTACAAAAGAACTCCTCCCAACCCCTCTCTACAGGAATCCGTACATACAACAAATTCTTTATCAGGATCTGCAATCTTCAGTATAGGGGCTGTAGTAAGTTTTAGTTTTAATTGGTCAAAACTATTTTGGCATTTTTCAGTCCACTCAAATTTGACACCCTTCCTTTGTAATGATGTTATGGGATGTGATATGGCAGAAAATCTCTCCACAAATCTGCGATAATAACCGGCAATCCCCATGAATGATCTCACTGCTGAGACATCAGTTTGCACAGGCCATTCTTTAATATATTTTATCTTTTCAGAGTCAACAACCAGCCCTTGTTCAGAAATAATATGACCCAAGTATTGGATCTTATCTTTATAGAATTCACATTTGCTGAATTTGGCATATAACTGGTTTTATTTCAGAGTTTGCAATAGTATCCTCAAGTGTTATTTATGTTCCTTCTCACTTTTTGAGTAGACTAAAATATCATCTATGAACACAAGTAAAAATTTATCCAAGTACTTATTTAACACATTGTTCATTAGGCACATAAATGTGGCAGGGGCATTTTTCAACCCAAAAGGTAGGACTACAAATTCGTAGTGACCATACCTGGTTCGAAAGGCGGTTTTGCTGATGTCTTCTTCTTAAATTTTGAGCTGGTGATAACCAGTCCATAAGTCAATCTTTGAAAATACCGAAGCTCCTCTCACTTGGTAAAAAATATCATCAATTCTGGGCAAGGGGTATCTATTTTTAATTTTCAACTTATTCATTTGACGATAATCCATGCACATCCTAAAGGTTCCATCCTTAATTTTCACAAATAGGACCAGTGCTCCCCAAGGAGACACACTCGGTCGGATATAGCCCTTATCCAACAATTCCTATAATTGCATTTTTAGTTCCATGAGTTTTGGGGGACTCATTCGATAAGGGGCGTGGAAAACAGGTGTTGCTCCCGGCACCAGATCTATTGAAAAGTCAATCTCTCTTTTGGGGGGAAGATGAGGAATCTCATCTGGAAAGACTTCCTTAAACTCCCTCACTACTGGCAAAGCATCCAGTCGATTTTCTTTAGTTTTCTTTTCTGTTTCTTCCACATGTACTTCATAAACTTGGTATCCTTTTCTAGCTGTTCATTTTAATTGCAATGCTGATATTTGTCTTACAGAGATAGGTTTTGGTTTTCCCTTGAGAATAAAAGGTTTCCCCTCTTCATCTACACAATGCAGGGTCTTGTCCCAACAGTTCATCATGGCCTTCTTCTTTTCCAGCCAGTCCATTCCTATCAGTAATTCGTATGAACCTAATGGGAAAAAATTCAAATTTACTTCTGTTTGAATATCATTTAACTTAATTGTTGTTCGGGGCAATTTATGTGTTACCTTCCTCTTAGTTCCAGTGGCCAACTATACCAACCATGACTGCTGAAATTTTTCAGTTTTAAGATTACATTTTTCTACAATTTTTGGACTAATGTAACTCAAAGAAGCACCTGGATCAATCAAAATAGTGACAGATTGGTCAGAAATCTTACCCTCCATTTCCACCATAGTAGCTTGATGGTCTACTTGTCGATTTTCCAAGGCTGCACTGATGGTAGGTATATTTCTTGCTATGTCATTTACTTTTGTAGCTTCTCGATCTCTCATAATCATCTGAATGTTTCGATGAGGACAATCCCTCAGAAGATGGGGTTCTCCACAGCCCCAACATTTCAAAGGTTCCCTCATTTTCACTGTGCCTTCCTTTTTATTGTCTCCATCTATTTGTTTTGAAGCCACTTGGGATTGAGCAGTTTGACTTTCTTTGGGTTTATTAAACTTTTTCCGTTGATGATCCCTGCCAAAATTCTTCAAATACGCTGGTTTCTGTTTCTTCCCTTTGAATTCACTCTTATTTACCCAGCTTTTCCCATGTTTAGTTTTGCCTTTGAACTGTTGGTAACATAATATAGCTTTCCTCACTGCCTCGTCCATATTTTTTGGGTTGTAAAACTCGATTTTCTCCTTATAAATAGCAGGAAAACAATTCAAAAACCTTTGTACCTTTGCCTTCTCTTCCCTAATGTAAGGAAAATATCTCAACAGGTTTGTAAACTTAGTGACAAACTCATCAATTGTAAGTTGTCCCAGCCTAAGCTCATGAAATTCCTTTGCTTTATCATCATAATAACGCTCATTCAAGTAGCGGTTTTTGAACTTAACCTGAAAATATTCCCAAGTAACTGTATTTTCATCAATGGCATGAACCATTTTCGTCTCCTCCCACCACAAGGTAGCCTTACCTTGTAGCTAGTAGACAGCTAATCTGGCCTTCAGATTGCTTTCATATTCATAGAACTGGAAGTACTTAATCATGTTCAACAACCAGGCTTCAGCATCTTCCTCCTTCTCGCCATCATAGGAGGGAGGTTTGATCTTTCGGAATTCCCCCTGTAATTCCTTTTTCTGCTTATACTGATGCCTAATAGCATCATCATCCTTATAATTTTCAGTCTTCCTCTTCCCAAAACCTTCGCCTTCTTGGCTGTTCCGCGAAGTTAATTATCTTATGAGCTTTTCCTGCTCCTCACTGGCTAATGACAATCTGTCATTCTGGATTTTTATCTCAACCAATTCTTGTTGCAACCTACGCAACATAGCCATCATGGGCGCATTGGGATCTGGTGTATTATCCTCATCACGCAGATCAACATAAGTTTCGTCACCTTCTGCCATTCCAGCACCACTGTACACTACACAACACAAGTCAGTAAAAATAAAATATATATATAAATATTTTTTTTCCACAGAAATCAATTTATACAGTGAACACAGAGCAATAGTGAGCACAATGACAACAACCCAGTTTTATAACTTGGGCTCTGATACCATTTGTCACACCTCCCATTTACCTTCCCACAACAAATTTTTTTTTTTTCGGCATTACATATTTTCAAGAATAATTCCGACAATATATTATACTATAATATTTTGAGTTATATTTGGTTAAATCATATTTATTTCCCCAATTACGATTTATTTCCCCATATCAAACTATATCCAAATCAATTTCTACTGGATTTAATTTCCAATCCAATTTAATATGTCTTTGTACTAAAATCATAGTGGATTTATTTACACTAACCCACTTCCTATGAAAGGTCGCCCTTATGAACCTATGTCTTACCTTTGTTTTTATATCATTGAACCTTTGAGCATTAAACATATTATTATGCATTGATATACATATATAAGGGTGTCAACTAGATTATAACCACATTGGTCGTGGCATCCTTTACGAACTCTTTGCTCCCATACTTTTATAACGTATGAATGTTAGTTGGATTTAATTCACCTACTTTTAGATCTAGGCTCATATGGCACTTATGGCTATTCAATGACTCGGTAGTCATAGTTTTCACAAGATCTGTGTCAATATCATTCCCAATTTGTTGTACATATCAATCACGTTGGAATTTATGTCGAGATTGAACTCATTTATCTTGGACTTCCATGTAATACGACCTGGTAAAGTCGATTTAACGTAGTATGGAATTTGAGACATTATACTAATTCTCCACGTTAGCCTATGTAAGATGTTCGGTTTCGTTGCATTGGTTGGGATGGGTTTCATCCCATTCACGGTCACGTGATATAGCTCCACGTTGTTCTGGAAATCGCCACGCCATCCTACCCTGGAACCAAGGCAATCTCTATAATACGGCCAGAATGTCGTGAATTCATTGTATTCCTTGTCACATTGAATGTCGAATGAATGGTGTAAATGCAACCTCTAGCCGTTCGATCTGTGGCTTCACCTTTGGGATTTTTCCATGTGGACGGTTGTGATCCTCTCACCGTGTTAGGTTTTCTGGGATTTTGGTATGGTTATATAAGTCTTCGTTTTTGTGTGAAGGCAGTTTATTTGCCCTTCGTTTGGTTTATTCACCTCTTTACTTCGAAGCTCTGCATGTGGAGGAACTCACTCGTTGGCTTGCCCATCAGTCCGGCCTGCTTACCTATGCATCAGCAATTACACCAGGTATGAGCTTTGTACGCACGTCTTTCATTCTACCTTGGAGATCATATTCGGTTTTCAGAACTTGCTATACATCTTTCTCTGTGGAAGTCTCGAGCGATGATGATACAGAATGATTTCGTTCTTGTAATTTAGTTTATGGTTTAGTCTCGTTTGAGTTTGTTTAAGTAGCATCTCATGGCAGTCTCCTATACCAATATATTGATTTATTCTCTCTTGTTTCTTTTCGTCACTGTCTCTACGTCGATTGCATTAAACCTATGGTTAACGAGGCTTTATAATACCACGCAGGGTTTCTTAATAGGTATACCTCTGTTCGTCCTTTGTGACTTGAGCGCTGAGTTTGGATGGTGAGATGTTAACTTGGCTCGTCTCTTCGCCGGAGAGCAATAGTCCTCAAGCAAGAACTTCATGAGGTTTTATTTTTATTATGTATCTTTTTTTTTTCATTTTAATATTAACATTCTGGCTTTCAAATTCGTTAATATTCTGCCTCTATCCTTGTTGTAGAGAACTCAGAAGGAACGAGGGTATTCTTTGGCAGGTAACCCCTTCTCGTCTTGCTAAATTTCTCTATTGGTAAAATTTTCTATCAGTTATTCTATGGATAGATCCACTATCATGGCTGCGTTTCTACAGGTAATGTATACTCCATACACATTCCATCGTCGTCAGCTATGAGATACTTCATTTTCGGTTGATATTAATTTCACCTCCCTTCACGATTCAGGTCGGTATATGCCTGTGCGGAGAGAACCATCCTCTCGTAGCATTGTTCCACCTCATTTATGCGGAATAGTTAATTTCTTAAGATTTTAGCAGTATATTGTAATTTTATAGACTCGGCCAGGGACTGTAACTATTAACAATTTCCCTTCGTATGATAATATTCTTTGAACATATTAATTTTTTTGTTTTGAAGTGAGCATGGGGTATTTTAAAGGACTTTTTCCCAAGAGGCTCGACCTCTGCTATGTATATGCCGAACGTGGCCATTCTTCTTCACTGATATCTTTGATAATTTCGTATGAACTTCACAAATCTCCAACTTATTATTTTATGGATTTTTCCTGTGTCTTGCCCTCAATTAATTGTTTTGTGTCGATTTAAGCTTATTGCAACATTTATGTGTTATTTCCCTTTTTTCCTTCTTATCATAATTATGACTTTCATACGTATATATCTTTTTATTGTCATCTTTTCTGAATTTACAGTGACTCAGTAAATGAAAGTTAGAATTGTCTATTATTTATATTTGTTGTATGGTTCCTACAGGAACTCTCTGTCTTCTTAGGAGGTTGTGGGTTCCATGGTGACAGCTTCCTAGGTAAGGTTAATGGTACCCCGTAACTGTATACTTCGAATTTTTGGTTCTTTTGTATTCATCATAGGGCAGTCCCAATGTATAAATGTCTACTAACTTTTTTCACTGATAGATATATATAGACTGGTGGATATCTGGTTCTTATTTTCTGCAGTATTGACATATATATATATATATATATATATATCTATATCTTTATAAATTGCAGTTAGTGAATTGATTTTATAGTTTATATGCATGCCTAATCTTTCCATCTTGCAACTAAATCATATCCTCCCTATTACCAAGGGGGTTATTTCCATAGTTTTATACATAATTCATTTCTAGGGTTAATATCCCTGTATAGTTTCATTTCTTTAATTTGTAAGACAGTTTAAGTAGTACTACAATTTCATACTTTCATTCAATTCCTTGAGAATAGATTAGAGTATCTACAATTAAACATGCACTGCTGTTTGTAAATTCCATCTATATCTATACCTCCTATAGAGAATTCAATAAGGGAATAATTCAGTCCTATCTACATTCATTTTCCTAATGTCTTAGAATTTTTATTACAGAATTTCTTAACTGTATTCCATTCCCCTTAGAAGCAAATTAAAGTTACAAAATTATAAATTATGAGGTACTAAAATCTCCAGATTTAGACCAAAACTGGTTTAGAAATTTTGGGTGATTTTGCCTCATTTTCCCAGTTCCTACAACCATGCAGAACTAGAAGAGTTGGACTGCTCAACTATTCTATAAATGTATGGAATACCAGCAACAAAACAAGCCAATTAACTAGCATACAGATATACTCATTAAATCTTATGCATGTCAACAAATATTGATTTTTTTTTCATTCATAACACTATGTGCATACGACTTTGGTATTTGACCAGTCCTCCCAACCGTAGAGTCACTCTATCTCCTGAACTCACCCCCAAGATGAGACCACCTCCAGCACAGATCAACCTCTAATTTGTTTAGGAGCAGCTCATTTAAGCTTTTGTTCCCCAAAGCTTGTTTCTAATTCTGCGTCCAGAATATCAGAATGCTTTTCTTCCTGTTTGCTTAGGCTTCCCATTTTAGGGATTTTTTTAAAGCTGCTTTATTCTTTTCCCAGCATTTTACCTCTTCTCAACTACTCTCCACATCATTAGGGAAACTATATTTTCCTCAAAATCCAATTTAGAAATTCTTTCAAGGATTTTTGAAAGATTGTGGGGAAAGTATTTGCCTTTATCCATGCTCATGGATTTAGCAAGTGATCTCACAATTGTCATTTTGGTCAATCTGCACATCATTAATTTATTCATTTTCTCAAATTAAATATTTAATTACATCCACAAAATACTTGTCCTTTGGGGTCCACTCCCCTTAGGATTAAAGTTCAAATGTCTAGTTTTGAATTTGAAACACATAAACTAGGGGTGTTACACATCCCATTGATCTGATTGCAAGTGGACGGTAGAGATGCTTCAGATCAGATAGGGTTTTTTTCATTGGGTTTAATGGATTGTATTAACTTCTGGAGTTGCAATTTGAAGTTTTCCTTTGGATCTTCGTTTTTCTTGGTCGCCTTCTAGTGTTTATACTCTGCTTAATTGGAGAAACGCGACGTCAAGCTCCTTCCAGCTTCTGGGCGTCACCATTTTTTTCGTTTCATCACTAGGAAGGTATATGAACTTCATCGTTCAGTTTGTTTTATTTACCTCATCATTTAATTTTAAAGGATAACCATCTCAGCCACCCATAATTTGACCTTTGGTTGATTATCGTTCTGCTATTTTGGCCTGGTGTTTATTCTATCGCTTCTTGTTAAGTTCTGTGCTAATATTTAACCCTTGCTGGGTAGGAAATTCTTCTTCTCATGGTTTTCGTGACTGTGTTTGTTTCGTTCATCGAGTTTTCCCTGGCTCTTCGCCAGAAGTCACTACACAGATAAGCCATCGATTTGTAGAAAATAATTTATCCTGGGTTTGTTTTGTTCTGGCGAGCATTTTTACCCTACTCATTTATCCTTTCTACAGGTCGTATATGGTGACAGAGCCCTCAACTCTCCGAGGTAACCCTTAATTTATTTTTTTTAGTTCAAACGTACCATATTCCGAATTGTCCTCAATTCGTCTGGTTATAACGCTCTCTCATGTTGCCCTCATTTTTATTGCAGGTAAGTTCGAATCTTGTTGAGGGTTTTTCCTCAATGATAATTGACGGATTTATAATTCACTCGGCTTGATGTTGTTATACCTTGAATTTCAGGTCTGTATCAATGCGTCCTCAGTTAGAGCGTGATCTAGCTTGCTCATTATCGTTATACGAATTTATCTAGACACTTTAAGTTTTGTATTGTCAACAAAAAAAGTTTCTACTGTAATAATAACTTATGTTCGAGACTGGGACTGTTAACAATTTTCTGAACTTCCCAAATTAATTAAATTCCATAATATTATCATGAAATCACGATAGCCTTCTTTCGCAAGTGGTTTTAGAGTTGGGTATATATTTTATCTATTGTCCATCTCTGTTATTAGTGACAGATCAATAGTATTTTCTAATAGTTTCCAGATTTCTATCTTTATGCTAATACTCATGTTAAATATTTTTCCCTTGAGAATTTTTCTGCCTAAATTTGAGTGAAGAATTTTATAAGTTCGCGAGTCTTAATTTTTTTTTTCCTTCTGTACCTCATCATTATAATAACATAAAGGAATGTAAACCTGTTTGTTGCAAGAATTTTCCAAGTTTACAATTCTGCAGTGAATGAGATGTTACAATTTCCACAAGGTCTATAATTTCATATGTGTTATATAATTCCCACAGTGGATTCTCTTTATGCTTCTGATTTGAAGATTTCGTTGTACTAGTCACTTATGTCACTCCTAATCATCTCTGCAACTATTACCATATAATCTTTCCTAGTATAATAATTTCAGCATATCTAGTAATTAAACAACCACTCTTAACTGGCACTTTATACAAATCTGGTGGGGAAAATATTTGTTCCCTTTCACAGCTTCTATAGTTTGCATGCAATTTATAAAATTTCACATGCATAGCTTATCATTCTAATGAGTATTCAATTGAAAATTTTAGTCATACATCAAAATTTTAGTAGGCATGTTTAGCTTTGTTTTCTTTACTATCTGAATATGTATGTTCCACTAGAATCTAGACTCCTCCATTCTATCCTTATTACAGAGGGAATTTTATAAATAGACATGCACTGTTATTTTGGAAATCTACCCATCTGTTCTCCACTTAGTTAATTCAATAGATCTATAGATCTGCACTGTAGGTACTTAATTTCTCCTACACACATGGTTTGGGTTTCCCTAATGTTCATTAAATAAATTCTATTTTTAACATAAACATATTAAAGTTACACAGTGTAGGAATTATGAGGTCACATAAATCTCCAGATTTAAACCAATCACTGGTTTAGAGTTTCTGGTTGATTTTTCCCCATAATTCTTGTTCCTACAACTATGCAGAACAGAGAGAGAGTTTAACTTCTCTACCCTTCTGTAAATGTATGGAACACCAGTAAAACACAAAACACTATAAGTAATATGTAACTACAGTCATACAATCATTAACCTTTACACTTAAAAATAGTTACTTTAACTCATTAATAACACTATGAGCATACCACTTTGGTACTTGACCAATCCTCCCAACCGTAGAGTCCTTCTATCTCTAGAACTCACCCCTGAGATGAGATCACTTCCATTCCAGACAAACCTCTAATCTGTGCAGGAATAGCTTATTTAAGCTTTTGCTCCCCAAAGCCTGCTTCTAATTCTGTGTCCAGAATTACAGGATGCTTTTCTTCCTGTTTGCCTAGGCTTCCCATTTTAGGGATTGTTAAAGTTGCTTTCTACTTTTCCCAGCTTTTTACCTCTTCCCAACTACTCTCCACATCATTGGGGAAACTAGACTTTCCTCAAAATCTAATTTTGGAAATAAATTCTTTCAAGGATTTTTGAAAGATTTTTGGGTAAGATTTTCCTCTATCCATCCTTATGGATTTAGCAAGTGATCTCACAATTCTCATTTGGTCAATTTGCACAGCATTATTTTATTTAATTTTCATAATGAAATATTTAATTACATCCACAAAATATACTTATCCATTTGGGGTCCACTCCCCTTAGGATTAAAGTTCACATGTCTAGCTTTGAAACAAAAACATAAACTAGGGGTGTTACAAAGGATCTCCACTAAGTTGGAAAGAAGGGAAAATTTCACAATTATACGTTAATGTGCATGAGTTTTACATTGAATATTTTTTCTTTTTATTAAAAATATATTTGGAACGATTAACTATATAAGGTTAAAACCTATGTTTTGTATCAAATTACTTTAGGTTTCAATGGGAAACTTTTATGGCTAATGTGTTTTTCTCGAAATGTGATACACCCCATTAAAATGGGAGATATATCAAAATGATTCCTATGGTGTAGTAAAATAGTTTCAAGTAGTTTAAAAATATAGATGCATAAATTCAATGAGCATATTTTTGAGATATAAAAGTCCAAAATGGAATAGTTTTTTGTGAGCAAATATCAGTGGATCACTATGGATATATCTGCTTCATTAAAAGAAATTTTTCTAAAAGGATGTCCACTAAGTTTGGAAGAAGGGAAAGTATCACAATTATATGTTAATGCATATTTTTTACATTGAATATTTTTCATTTTAAATTAAAAATCTATTTGAAACAATTACCTATATAAGGTTAAAACCTATGTTTTGTATCAAATCACTTTTGGTTTCAATGGGAACCTTTTATGGCTAATGTGTTTTTTCTTGAAATGTGATACACCCCATTGAAGTGGGAGACATATTGAAATGATTCCTATGGTGAAATAAAATAGTTTCAAGTAGTTTAAAGATATATATGCATAAATTCCATTAACATAGTTTTGAGATATATAAGTCAAAAATGGAATAGTTGTTGGTGAAAAAATATCAGTGGATCACTATGGATATATTTGCTTCATTAAAAGGGATATTTCTAAAAGGGTAGACTAGTAGGAAATAAGGGAAAATATCACAATTATATGTTAATGTGCATGTGTTTTAAATTGAATATTTTTCAGTTCATTAAGAATCTACTTTAAAAACAATTAACTATATAAGGTTAAAACCTCTGTTTTGTATCAAATTATTTTTTGTTTCTAAATACTATGTGGTTTACATTGAATATTTGTCATTTTATTAAAAATCTATTTGAAACAATTAAACTATATAAGGCTAAAACCTATGTTTTGTATCAAATCACTTTTGGTTTCAATGGGAAACTTTTATGGCTAATGTGTTTTTCTCAAAATGTGATACGCCCCATTAAAATGGGAGATATATCGAAATGATTCCTATGGCGTAATAAAATAGTTTCAAGTAGTTTAAAAATATAGATGAATAAATTCAATGAGCGTAGTTTTGAGATATAAAATTCCAAAATGGAGTAGTTGTTCGTGAAAAAATATCACTGGATAATAATGGATACATCTACTTCATTAAAAGGGATTTTTCTAGAAGGATGTCGACTAAGTTGCAAAGAAGGGAAAATACCACAATTATATGTTAATGTGCATGTGTTTTACATTGAATACTTTTCATTTTATTAAAAATATATTTGAAACAATTAACTATATAAGGTTAAAACCTATGTTTTGTATCAAATCACTTTTGGTTTCAATGAGAAAATTTTATGGCTAATGTGTTTTTCTCGAAATACGATACACCCCATTAAAATGGGAGATATATCTAAATGATTCCTATGGTGTAATAAATTAGTTTCAAGTAGTTTAAAGATATAGATGCATAAATTCAATGAGCATAGTTTTGAGATATAAAAGTCCAAAATGGAGTAGTTGTTTGTGACCAAATATCAGTGGATCACTATGGATATATCTGCTTCATTAAAAGGATTTTTTTTAGAACGATGTCCACTAAGTTGGAAAGAAGGGAAAATATCACAATTATATGTTAATGCATGTTTTACATTGAATGTTTTTCATTTTATTAAGAATCTATTTGAAAAAATTAGCTATATAAGTTTAAAACCTATGTTTTGTATCAAATCACTTTTGGTTTCAATGGGAAACTTTTATGGCTAATGTGTTTTTCTCGAAATGTGATAGACCCCATTAAAATGGGAGATATATCGAAATAATTCCTATGGTGTAATAAAATAGTTGAGTAGTTTAAAGATATAGATGCATAAATTCAATGAGCATAGTTTTCAAATATATAAGTCCAAAATGGAATAGTTGTTGGTGAAAAAATATCATTGGATCACTATGGATATATCTGCTTCATTAAAAGGGATTTTTCTAGAAGGATGGACTAAGTTGGAAAGAAGGGAAAATATCACAATTATATGTTAATGCATGTGTTTTACATTGAATATGAAAGGTTTTTTCTCTCTCTCATTGTTTGAGTCATGATCTTATAAAAGGTTTCCACTAAATCCATCCCTATTAATTTTCATGTGAACCACATTCCCAAACCCACCCATCTACATACCTAAGAGCCAATCCGAGTGTAAAAAGGTCTTATTTCATATTCTACTTTAATACACGTGTCATTAATTATCGTTATAATTTATATGGTAGAAATACGTATAAAGAGTAACCCTTAGTATAGATCTATTTTGACTTTAAGGAATACAGGGAAGTTTTATAGAAATTTTATCTTAGGAGGTAGAACTAAACCATCTATAACCCACAAAATAAACCATGGCCCGTGAGCATCACTTGAAAACACAAGTTACTCCCATGTTTGAAACACCACCTCACATCATCATAAGGGTTGGAAACCACCAAGAAACCCATACTAAGTTCCCTAGAAGGGATGACTATCATATGTAATGATTGGGTTTATCTCAAAGGTCTAAAGGAAAATCAAAGTTAGGAAAGGGATTTAGAATAGAAATTAAGGTAAGACCATGACCTTTTACCCAATATTGAATGAAGGTGAGCAACCATAGATATCATGAAGGAAGTTAAAGAAATATTATGATAAGAAATATTATCTTTTTTTTCATAGGCTTAAATTCTGATATGATAAGAAATATTATATTTTTTGAAGGAAGTTCTGATATGATATGAAATATTATCTTTTTTTTTCAGATGCTTAAATTCCTGAAAAGATCATGAAAAGGTGGAATATTTATTCTGTGTAAAATAGTCGGAGATCATGACAGCCACTCTATCTTTTATAAGGATGATGAACTCATGAAATTATGATATGATAAGAAATATTATCTTTTTTGAAGGAAGTTATGATATGATAAGAAATATTATCATATTTGCAGAGGCTTAAATTCATGAAAAAATCATGAAAAGGTGGAATATTTATTATGTGCAAAACAGTCAGAGATCATGACAGCCACTCTGACTTTTTTAGGGATGATCAACTCATGAAATTCTGATATGATAAGAAATATTATACTTTTTTAAGGAATTTATGATATGATAAGAAATATTATCTTTTCTGGAGAGGCTTCAATTCATGAAAAGATCATGAAAAGGTGGAATATTTATTTTGTGCAAAAAAGTCAGAGATCATGATAGCCACTCTGTCTTTTCCAGGGATACTCATGAAATTCTGATATGATAAGAAAAATTATCATTTTTGAAGGAAGTTTTGATATGATAAGAAATATTATATTTTTTGCAGAGGCTTAATTCATGAAAAGATTGTGAAAAGGTGGAATATTTATTCTGTGCAAAACAGTCAGAGATCATGGCAGCCACTATGTCTTTTCTAGGGATGATCAATTCATGAAATTGTGATATGATAAGAAATATCATCATTTTTTAATGAAGTTTTGATATGATAAGAAATATTATCTTTTTTGTAGAGGCTTAAATTCATGAAAATATCACGAAAAGGTGGAATATTTATTATGTGCAAAAGAGTTAGAGATCATGACAACCACTCTGCTTTTCTAGGGATGATCAGCTCATGAAATTTTGATATGATAAGAAATATTATCTTTTTTGTAGAGGCTTAAATTCATGAAAAGATCATGAAAAGGTGGAATATTTATTCTGTACAAAATAGTTGGAGATCATGACATCCAATCTATCTTTTCTAGGCTAACTGACTGAATGGGTCATGGTCAGGAAAATGCATATCAAAATAAAGGCGAACTGCATGCGAACAAAATATGGCAAACATAAAGGGACAAATAGAACATAAGTCTCACAGAATAAAGATTAAATGTAAACATAAAGCATACATAAAGCGTATACATCCCACTATATTATCAGAATTAGTTCTAGATACAATATTTAGCCTATATTACAAATTAATTAATTAGAAAAAAAAATCTAGTGTGTATGGCTTGTCGGTGGATATTTCTTGAATGGGATGAGTTTTCTTGCCAGTGGAGATATTTTTAATTGGAATGACTTTTCAATGCAAAAGGCGGCAATAAATTCATTATACATACCTAGAAAGTCGGAGAAATTC
Source organism: Pinus albicaulis (assembly GCA_034641835.2). NCBI lineage: Eukaryota > Viridiplantae > Streptophyta > Pinopsida > Pinales > Pinaceae > Pinus > Pinus albicaulis. Next base: position 1,605,878,586 of record CM076575.1, on the reverse strand, counting down.
GCAAACGAACCCATGCGATTCCTGAAAATGCTGAAGACATTGTGGAAGACAACCAAATTCCTGTGAACAAAAAAAATCAAATTAAAATCAAATTAAAAAAAAAAAAAAAAAAAAACAATTACAAAAAAGAACAAAATTAACAAAATTTACCTCACCATCGAGGCACAAATAAAAAAAACTCCACTCCTCGTCACGGCGCAACACCAAATTAACTAAAATCAATGAACAAGACCTCATCATGTGAGACAGCAAATCAACTAAAATCAACGAACAATACCTCGTCATGCTAGACAGATGTGAACAAGAAACCTGCAATAGTTTGCGGGCGATATATTTATAAAATAATAGTTCAACCGAACTATTTTAAAAGTCTAGTTGAACTAATAGTTCGGTCGAACTATTATTTTGGCCGAACTATTAGTTCGGCCAAACTTTTGTTGCTGCTTTTTCAATCTCCAGCCAAAAATCTATTCGTCATTGCCGTCAGTATGCCATCAATGTAAACGGCAGAACGAGTTCGGTCGAACTCTTGAATAGTTCGGCTGAATTTTGACGAATGTTTGGTCGAACTACTGACGAAAAATGTTTTCCACCCCCGATTCTCACAAAAGTGTTACCCATATTCACATTTTCACCCATCAATCTTTTAGAACAATGTTGGTCCCTTTAGCTCATCAAACATGTCATCAATCCTCAGCAATGGATAACTATTCTTGATGGTCATTTTGTTCAACTGCATGTAGTAAATGCAAAATATGAGAGTACAATCCTTCTTCCTCATAAACAATATTGATACACCACATGCGGATACACTTAGACGACTGTATCCTTGGGCAATGATTTCCCTTAAATACAACTTTAGCTCTACTAACTCTGAATTTCTATTCTTGTAAGGTGCCTTTGATACTAGTGCTGCTCCTAGTACCAACTCAACATAAAATTATACCTCTATGAGTCAGAAACTCCAAAATATTTGTGGGAAATACATCCTGAAAATTTTGTAGAGCTTGATACTTGTTCAAAACATCTGCATCCTCAACTTCCTTACCTTTGTCACTAGAAATTTGAACTCCAAATAATACACACTCGTTCCTACGACTATGCTTGGCTTGCATAGTTGTAACCATTCTCACTAAGGTTTCTTTCTTCTCACCCTGTAAGATTCTCTTCTCTCTTCAAAAGTGTAGCAAGGTCGGTCTTCATGTTGACTATGTAATTATGTAATTATGAAAAATAAGAAGTCAAAATAATATATATTATTGTTGTATTTTCTTCATGGGTTTCATGAGCATAATTTATTAAGTAGATGGACTTCTTCTTGATGTCCAATAGGTTTGAATTAAGTGTCAAATATAGTCTAGATATATGCCCCAGGGCCTTGTATAATAAGCTCTCAATAAAATTAGAGGACAAGCTCAAATACAGGGCAAAACAATTGTCACCTTGTTGGAATACTCCTTGGAGAAGTCGGCCTCACATCAGTCGGACAAGTTGGCTTAAATATGAAACACACCTATTTATATACTGGTCGGCTCAATCACATGTTGTGACAATTACAAATACCCACCTAGGCTACGCAGAACAGAAAGAACAACAACTCATCATACATCTCTATAATTTGGGGACATAAACTTTAGAAACATTGCGGAGGTACCTATGTCTAGGGTTACAGATTCCTCTAAAATTACCAAAAGGTTTAAGATATTTTATAGATTTTTTTTTAGAAAGAAGATAAGCGGATAACACTATACCTCACATGGATATATTGAGACATGAGTTACATATATACCAAGACAGGAAGTGCGTATACACTCAGATAGTAATTGTAGATATACTGAGATAGGAAATGCGAATATAATCAGGCAGGAATTGCGGATTTATTGAGATAGGAATTATGGAAATATATCTATATATATATATATATATATTCAGTGGACATTTTCCTAGAGATAATGTGGACTCATACCACAGTATAATGCAGACATTTTGGGAAGCATAAGTGCGAGAAAATGTTCTTATTAATTTCATGAAGATTTGTGGATCAAAACTCATGAATAATTGCAGATATAAAGGGATTCAAGAAGAGCAGAGAGATCAGTGAAATATGGCAGCATCTTAGTGTGAAGAAGTACAAAAATGAAGATTGTTTATAGTCAAGGACAGTCAGCAGATAATCAAGGATAGTTTGCAAGGGTTGTGATAACAAGGCGAAGATCAAGGTCTTGGAAGAATATCTATGTTAAGGGTCTAAGTCTGGGTCATGGTACTTGTCATTTGAAGATCTATAGGAAGAATTATTTGTGATTTTTGCTCTCCAAGAGGGAGAGGTTTTGCCTTGGCTCTAGGAGCCTAACTTTTGTATCTTATGCATTTCGATAATTGAGTTGATGAAAGATTAACTAAGAGAATACATAACTAACACAAGTAAGTTCACAAGTAATTATTAAGAAGAGAATTTGTATTAATATCCAACCCTCCAAATTCTCAACATGGTATCGGAGCTAAGGTGTTGAATGTAAGGTATGCTTGTCAGCAAAGACACTCAAAGAAGCAAAGGTCAAAGACTATCCAACTACTTCATGTGAGATCTCCTATACATCAAAGATTTTCTCTCAAGACATTGTTTGAAGGAAATCTCAACTTATGAAGATAGTCATTATAATCAAGGGTTCAAGTACAACAACATTGAAGAAAGGAAACCCTTAACTTCATTCTCAAATCATCATCAAGTAATTTTCAAGAAAATCCACTCAAGTAAGTATTCATGACCCTATCTATGAATATGCCTTATTGTATAGAAAGCGACAAGCTGGTTGGGTCATAAAAAATTAGTGCATGGAAGAAGAGAACAGACTTGAATTTAATTGAAGATGAAGTAATGGACTATATCGAAGGATCTATTATTCAACCTCCAAAAGAAGATACTCCATCTCATGCCAGGTACATGAAGGGAGAAATTAAAGCCCAAAGGATTCTCATAGAATCAATCAAAGATTCTCTCATTCCCTATGTATCAAAACTAAAGTCTACAAAACAAATATACGAGAAATTGGTGGAGCTATTCTCTGTGAGTACTGCTGGAGAAGAAATCTCTTTGAGACAAGAACTATACAAAATGAAATTATCAAGTGAAACATGAATCACAACATACTTTATGAGGATTTCTAAAATAAGAGATCGATTGCAGGAACTAGGAGAATTGATGTCTGACACTGAGATGACTACAGTGGTGCTAAATTCTCTGTCAGAGGAATGCATAAACTTCACTTCTAGTATATATGAGAAGAAATAAGCCACTCCATTCCATGATTTATTGTCTCTATGTAAAATAGAGGAAACAAGACTAAAGGCCAAAGTTGATATAGGACCAAGTGAAGAGAATCATGCTTTTACAGCCTCATACAAGAAGAAAGGTACATTTGGAAAAGTTGGCCCTCGGAATAAAAGAAGAAATATGGACAACATGTGATGCTTTGGATGTAATTTTCTTGGGAATTATAAAAGAGATTGTCCTAAATCTAGAAAGGACAAGAGGAAAAAGGAAGAAACTCATGTCACTTATGAAAGAGAAGAATGTGATGCTAAAAGATCTAAGAAGGAGGAAGCAAGGGATCTCTATTATGATTGAGATCAGAATTCTATTTAAGTGATCTATTATTGGTTGTAAAATTTTATGATATCAATGTACATTAAGAATAATCTTGATAGAAGCATGGAAGGAGCTCTTAGTGAAACACCTTCTAGAAAACCTCTCTACTAAAGTAAAGCAGTCATCATATTAAGGGTCATCATGGAAAAAAATTTGTTGGGATGTGATGGCATATTGATGAAACAGACCAAATGAATGAATCTCTTCATTCAAGAGAAACCGCTACACTATGACTCAAGGAAAATAGGTATGAGGTATTCATGCATATATGTTGATATTAGTTGCTATGAATTCATGTCATATGGTTGTAGCTAATAGACCTATGTATTTAGAAGTATGATCTATGAAGAAGGATCTCTCAGTGCACTGATAGATGAAATCAACATAATATGACCTCATATAATATCAGGTGATTGTACAAAAACAAGCAACTGGAAAACTTGCAATATCCAGGGAATGAAGAAAGTGTAGAGAGGAAGAGATCATGAAATCCAACCATGTTAAGAGGCAGTTATCATCCAGAGGCCAAGAAGATGTGACTAGGAGATCTCCCGGGAAGATATGCATAGTCTGACGGAAGTCTAGTAAAGAAGAATACCATTGGCCAAAACATATAATTAGGAGATGTGTCAATCTGTATGAAGGATGTCAATGCCTACAGGAAGATGTCATGGTGAAAGATCATCACTAAGGTAACTTTTGTTCTAAAATTTCATATGAATATGTTTATTTGGATAAATTTGTGTAGGCCTTCTAATCATGACAAAGGATGTATGATCCTTGGAGATGATTGCGAAGGAAAGAAGAATGGCATAATGATGGATGAGATAAGGAAGATTGATGAATCAATTTCTGAGAGTGGACATGACTCATGACTGAAAGTGAAGAATGATTTGTGCCCTATGAAGCCAAAATATGAAGATTCCTCAATAGTGAAATACATGACATCGAGGAAAGGAACTCTTCATGAGTAGCTGGATTGTTGTTGCAAGACACTGGTTGATAAGAAGCTTGATGGTAAGTTTCTTGCCTGGAAGAAACCTTAAATATGTCCTTCCTATGTTAAGAGGGAGTGATGTATGTGATTCTCTGTTACATGTGTCATGCACTAGACCAGGACTAACAGTCGTACGTCTTAGTGAATTCCATGTGAAGAGAATGGATAGACACATCATTCTGGTCTTCACCTAGAAGACAGAATGGAGGATTGGTTAATCATCTTCCATTCGATACTCTTTGAGAATGAGATAGGGAATTCAAGATAAGAGTAGTCGTGGACCAATTTTCTTTGAGGGTTGGCTACCCAAGAGAAGAATATTCCAATAAGGTCATACTCTGGGAACACCTACGTGGGATATGTACCCTAGAGAGACAATGACTATGGTGCCTATTATTCATGTGTCTTGCGAGCATTGTAGCCCTCTCATTTAGAGATGGGACTGTTATTCAAGGCCTTTCACTAGGAAAATGATGGTTGATATGATGCTATACAGATGCGATTACCAATCCAAATGATCTTATGATATTCTTTAGTTTGAAAGTGACCATGTACCTGTATGAATACCTCCCTAGTTAAGAGGAAGTCTTGAAAAGTGTAACTAGGTCGGTCTTCATGTTGACTATGTAGTTATGTAATTATGAAAAGAAGAACTTTAAATAATATATATTATTGTGTATTTTCTTCATGGGTTTCATGAGCATAATTTATTAAGTAGATGGAATTATTATTGATATCCAATAGGTTTGAGTTAAGTTTCAAATATAGTGTAGCTATATGCCCTAGGACCTTGTAGAATAATCTCTCAATAACGATTCAAGACAAGCTCAAATATAGGGAAAGGCAATTGTCATCTCGCTGGAATAATCCTTGGAGAAGTTGACCTCACATCAGTTGGACAAGTTGGATTAAATATCAAAAAAGCCTATTTATATACTGGTCGGCTAAATGACATGCTGCAACAACTATAAATACCCATCTAGGCTACGTAGAACAGGAAGAAGAACAACTCAGCATACATATTTATAATTTGCAAAAAGAAATCTTACAAACATTGCAGAGGTACCTATGTCAACGGTTACAGATTCCTCTAAATTTACCAAAAGGTTTAAGACAGTTTGTGGATTGTTTTTGAGAAAGAAGATAAGCGGATAACACTATACCTCATGCAGATATACTGAGACAGGAGTTATGGATATACCAATACAGGAAGTGCATATACACTAAGATAGTAATTGCAGATATATTGAGATAAGAAATGTGAATATAATGAGGTAGGAATTGTGGATCTATTGAGAGAAGAATTACTTGATATATATATATATATATATATATATATATATATATATATATATATATATATATATATATATATATATATATATATATATATATATATATATATATATATATATATATATATATATATATATATATATATATGAACATTCAATGGAAATTTTCCTAAGATAATGCAGACTTATACCATAGTATAATATGGACATTTTGGGAAGCATAAGTGTGGTAAAGGGTGTTGATTGATTTCATTAATATTTGTGGATCAAAACTCATGAATAATTGCAGATATAAAGGGAGTCAATAAGTGAGGACAAATAAGTGAAATAGGGTCGCATCTGAGTGTGAACAAGTGCAGGAAGGAAGATTTATGATAGTCAAGGATAGTTTGCAAGGGGTGTGATAACAAGGTTAAGATCAAGGCCTTCAAAGCATATCTAGGTTAAGGGTCTAAGTCTGGGTCATGGTACTTGTCGTTTAAATATCTATAAGAAGAATTATTTGTAGGTTTTCCTCTCCAAGAGGGAGAGGTTTTTCCCTGGCACTAGGAGCCTACCTTTTATGTCTTGTGCATTTCGATAATTGACTTGATGAAATTTTATCTAAGAGAAGACATAGATAACACAATTAAGTTCACAAGTAACAATGAAGAAGATAATTTGTATTAATCTCTAGCCCTCCAAATTCTCAACATTCTCCCCATTGTCATCGAAGCACTCAATGGATTTTTCATAACAATCCACTTTATTCTTTTGAATATATAACCAATCCATACCCAAAATCATGTTATAGAAACCCAACAAAAATTTATTAAAATGTGTTGATGTAGGCATACCATTAAGTTCAAATGCACAAGATCTTATCGAATGATGAAATCACTTCTTTGTCCATGTAGCCAACTGCACTAACCACGACTCTACAGGAACTTCTTTATTCAAGCCATGCTTGTCCACCAAGTCAGGGCTAACATAACTATAATTAGATATAGGGTAAATCAAAATAGAAACAACTTGATCACAAAGCTTCGAGTCCATTTCAATAATAGATTCCTAATCGTTTGCCTGAATATTATCCAGTGCTACATAGATACAGGGAACACTTTCCACTGCAATTTTGCAAAAAATGTCTCTTGATATGCTCCTTAATGCATATCCAAAACTTCAACCCTAGTACCATCACCTCTATGTTGTTGTTGTTACCCCTGATTCTGTCTAGCTGCATTGAACTTCGTTTGGGGTGCCACATTTTCTTTCCCTTATGCATTCCAAGGGATTTTTATATTCTTCTACAATTTACCTTTATCTTTCTCTTTCTCTTTCCATCCTTGTTGAGATTCATTCTTATGCTTTGAAAACTCATAAAAATGCTTCAATTTCCCAATAACTTCCTCAAGTGACCAAGGCTCCTCATACTCAATCTGATCTCTAAATTATAATGGTAACCCACTAAAAAATTGTTTAATTTTAGCTTTCTCATCTTTGAGATACAGTACATACTTCAATATCTCTAATAACTTAGGCATGTATTATTCATCTACCATTGATCCCATCTTTAGCTCATAGAATTATTTGGAATTACTGTCAGAGTACCTTTCTGACAAGTACTTCTCCCTAAAAAGCCTCTTAACCTCATTCCAACTTAAGTCCTCTTTCTTGATGTCTTCAACCAATTCACATCTTCCCACCAGATATCTTCTTTACCTCTCAGGCTAAAGATAGATACTCTGGCCTTCATATTATCTGTGTAATTATGCAATTGAAAGAAATTCTTCAGCCCAAGTATCCAAGCCTCTACCTCTTCTGGCTTCTTTAAATATCCATCAAAAGTAGGTGCCTTTTCTTTCTTAAACTCATCTAGAAAGTATCCCCTTTCACTCCTCTTGTAAGGATTGTAACGATGGAGATCATAATTCTTGTCAGAACCAAAACTAAATGTAGAGGCAACAGGGGTCACCCAGTTAAAAACTTCATTTCTACGATAATTCATTTCAATTGTCTATATCTTAGGTCTATGATATTTCTACGTGAAACACAAATAATATTTTGAAATTTTCAAAAAACTTATGGCTTAAATTTTTTATAGCAGTGGACCACTCATAGCATTAAATTTAACTGATAGCACTCACACAATACATTAGCTTTGTTGCATGAATTTTGAAGCACACATTAATTCGGGCTTATGTAGCACACTATTACTATCCTTGTTCCTTCCTTGTGGCGTCTTCGGCTATCGATTTACATATCTACTAAATTGAACTGTATTTTCTTGGATAGGCATTCTTTTCAAAGCTTAAGACCCACTCTTTAGAATAAATTAGGTTTACTCTCCTTCCACATGCAAACTTATCGAATTAGAATTGGGTTAAGATATTCTAGAAAATAGTTTGAACATATAATTATGTGCTCATCTTAATTACTATTTAAAATGAATATATATGGCCATAGTATGAGCATGTATTTTATTTTATGCCCACACCTAGGACACTTATGCTTTTTCAAAAAAATATAATTTTAGTTGAGGAGAGATAGATTCAAACTTTATGCCACTTGGCCATCATTCTATATTAAATATTAGACCATTAAGAGTAAAGGTTCTATTTTTTTCTATTGTGTTCTATTCTATAGTTAAATAGTGGAACTAGGAGTAAGAAGTTAGAGAAAAAAACAAATGGGGTTATGGTTTAGAGTATCCTTAAACTTAAATAACTCCATAATCAACACCTCTTACCTTTTTCTTTTGTATTTGCATAGCAAGGAAAAGAGAATAAAATAATCTCACCTTGTACCTCTGTTTTATCCAAAAAATGTGTTCTAGTGGATGATATATGTATTATTAATCTTCATAATTTAATTTCAAGTATATCAAATATGTTGTTCCAAACCCTTATGTTTTAGTGGAATATTCACAACATTTTACCAATGACACAATGAATAAGGCAAGATGAACTCATTAACTAATATAATCCAAGATAATGGTGGATAATTTATAAAGTGAAATAATTAGGCCTATAAATATTCCTCTATATTTGGGCTAAGAATGGGTCTACAACCCAATATACAGGAGACGTGTTTCTATATACATATATTTCTACTTGCTCATATTATTGCCTAGGATTCCTCCTATAGACATACTATGACTTGAATTGATCCCCATTTCACTCTCCTCTATAAATTTATTCTCGTCATACCCTATGGAGGATTTCAATCATATTTATTTTACTTTCCAAAGACCAATGCTTATTGAAACTACCCTTTTATGCACACTACCTAGCTATTATTTTCCCTTTCTTTGCTTATTGTTGTTTCAATCACATTTGAACAATGGCCATTTGCATCACCACTTACCTTCACCTAGTGATATTTTCTTTCTTAGAGAGACCATTGCAATGAGCGGTTTTAACTTTCCACCCTTTTTTATTCATGCTTAGGGTGGCTTTATCAGTTGGGAACTAGATGCACCCCATTGATACCAATTGTTTCTTGAGGATGTGATTCCTTTGCATTATTTTCATTCTTATTAATGTACTAAAGATAATGAGATTACTCTTCTACATTTCTCCTACTCGTTAAAATAATCAGAACTAAACCAATGACACTACAATCTCTTCTTTGAGTTCATAATGTAACACCCTATTCCCACATCTAACCAAGTAATCGACCAATTGGGGTAAACATGTGATGAGAGGCTACTAATATTAGATTAAACCTCATAGATGACCTTGTGGAATTCGAACAAATGGAAACATCACAAACACACCCTAAAGAACATCAAGAACATCCCCACGAGGTAACCCAACCTTCCAGACCCCTGACCCCTGAGGGAGACTATATTTTTTACTATTTTAGACCATAGTCGTTGGCATGCCAAGGAAATTTAGTTGATAGGAGCCTATAGCTACAGGCATAACACAACAAGCATGTGTCTAGGGCCCCAATTGGTTAGTTTTGTGCCTGCAACTCTGGGAGTTTTGACGCCTTTTCAGCCCGAGAGCCCAGGTCACTACCCACAATTTCATGAAACTATAGGAGAGGATAAATAACATTAGAAAAAATGTACAAAATAAATCACATGATCAAGAACTCATATGTACCCCTCCTAGACAAGACATACATTTCAACAAACATGTCATAAACATTGCATCTACAGGTTCAAACAAGAGATTTAAACATAGGGGTATCTTACTTATCTGAGAATCGCTAAGAAGCTTTTCTCCCCTACATCATAAGATGCAATACAATATATTTGACCATAGACACATTTTTTATTCATTTACAAGTAAAAAAATGGATAGATCCATATATCATCACTGATCAAATACATTCTTATAACCAACACAATAACAACAGAAACACAATGGATATAAAAATAATAAAATCCATACATAAACTAGTGCATTTTCATATCGAATACCATAGGAATGATCTCTTCATTACTCAATATAAAAACCAACTAGATATGGGACTTCCAAGTTCCAACCGACCATATATTCGATGAGCTAAATCTTACTTCATCCAATCACCCACGTGCCATATTCCAAGCATGAATGTGGGATCTCATCAAACATATCAATCTCAATCAATCCAGGGCTTTCAAAGGTCAAACCATATCAACCCTCAACCAATCATTCCACCTCACAGTAGTACATCACAACCATCAAAGATTGCTCTCTATCCTAGTTGGTCTAAGCCTCTTGAGTGTTTTTTCTGACCAAGGCTCCAAGTTTAGTAACTCAACCCAACACTTGTATGTCAGTCTCCATAGTTTTTTTCCAACCAAGGTTCTAAGAACTAATAACTCGACCCAACAGCTAAAAGAATCATGAAAACCAGAAAAAAATCAATGGAATAAACACACAACACCATGGTTATCCAAGAAATGGAGAGGCTAGGAAAATCCACATCGATACACAATGCATGAAAAAATAGTGAGTAAAACATACATGCAAGTCAGTACCGGTAATCAAATCATGTTGTAATTGCTGATCTCGATGCCCTCTTGCACTTTCCTACTCCTCCTTTTCCTTCTTTATCCAAATCACTAAGTATGCCACACTCTCCAAGGGTTCTCCAAGAAAATTCTAGGTATCCAAGAGTATGATAGAGAGAGAGAAAATAATGAGAGAGCTCCAAAAATTCACTGGAAAAAGGTACCAACTCATCATCAAATTTTTTTTTATAAAATAGGCCTCTATTTTCATCATTTTCCATTATTTTCCTTTATTTCCCTCCTCACATGAAACATGTGACCTTTCATCTCCCTCTTCTCCCAATTTCCATTATTTTCATAAATAAATGTGCCAAAATGACCTTTTTCCTCTTTAATTCCTTAGTCATATACTTTACCAATTTCCTTAGCCATAATAAACCAAATGTACACCCACTAGGATGTTTTTCCCAACATTCAACTTGGAATACGTGTACCATAAACCGTGGTTATTATTTTAACTTTATTACATGGAATTTTCATGAGGGCTCTTACACTTAAACCATGAATAATACACTTACTAGATCATACTTTTCTCTGTCTCTCTTTAAAACTCATTAAAACCTCATGAAAAAGACACCCTCTCAAGTACAATTTTATCTACTTTTGGGCTTATTAAACTCAATGAAAAAGACACTATTGATTGTAAATTTCTTCTCTTTAATTCTTGCTACCATAAAAAGGAGATACAAAAAAATATCAGAGAAACTATTCTAAAGTATTCCTAATAAAAACAAGTGATAATGTTAGTTGCATCGCTCTATAACATGAAAATTGTTTGTTTCATCATCCTATAGATGGGTTATAGCTTTCCTATGATCCATATCATACATATGAGCCATTTTAATACTCCAGTTGGTTAATATTCCAATCATTATGGAGCATGCTTCATAGTCTCTTTCTTTGTTGCATGGTATCACGTGGTGTTAATCAGTCAATGATACCAATTCAGTTTGGTGTCATGCCACTATATGTTCAAGGAAATACTAAACCATCTCTAATCATTGTTAAACTTTTTATAATCCATCCCATCTTTTTTAATACTAAATTTTCGAATCGGCAATTTGTAAATTGTGACTTAATACTACAACTCAATCAATCAATCCAAGGCTTTCAAAGGTCAAACCATATCAACCCTCAACCAGTCATTCCACCTCACAGTAGGAAATAACAACCATCACGGATTCGTCTCTCTCCAAGTTGGTCCAAGCCTCTAGAATTTTTGTTCCAACCAAGGCTCCAAGACTAGTAACTCAACCAAACACCTGTCTGTCAGTCTCGATAGATTTTTTTCAACAAAGGTTCCAGGAACTAATAACTCAACCCAACAGCTAAAAGAATGAGGAAAACCAGAAAAAAAATCAATGGAATAAAACCACAACACCATATTTATCCAAGAAATGGTGAGGCTAGAAAAATCCACATGCATACACCATGCATGGAAAAATAATGTGGAAAACATACATGCAACTCGGTACCGGTAATCAAATCATGTTGTAATTGTTGATCTCAATGCCCTCTTGCACTTCCCTACTCCTCCTTTGCCTTCTTTATCCAAATCACTAAGTATGCCACACTCTCCAAGAGTTCTCCAAGAAAACTCTAAGTATCCAAGATTATGATCGAGAGAGAGAAAATAATGAGAGAGCTCCAAAAATTCACTGAAAAAAGGTACCAACTCATCATCAAAAGCCATTTTACAGAATAGGCCTCTATTTTCTTCATTTTCCATTATTTTCCTTGATTTCCCTCATCACATGAAACATGTGACCTTTCATCTCCATCTTCTCCTAATTTCCATTATTTTCATAAATAAATGTGCCAAAAAGACCTTTTTCCTCTTTAATTCCTTAGTCATATACTTTACCGATTTCCTTAGCCATAAGAAACTGAATGAACACCCACTAGGATGTTTTTCCCAACACTTAGCTTGGAATACGTGTACCATCAACCGTGGTTATTATTTTAACTTTATTACATGGAATTTTCACAAGCGCTGTTACAATTAAACCATGAATAATACACTTACTAGATCATACTTTTCTCTCTCTTTAAAACTCATTAAAACCTCATGAACAAGACACCCTCTCAAGTATAATTTTATCTATTTTTGGGCTCATTAAACTGAATGAAAAAGATGCTACTAAGTGTAACATTTTTCTCTTTAATTCTTTCTACTATAAAAAAGAGATACAAAAAAAGATCAGAGAAACTATTATAAAGTATTCCTAATAAAAATAAATGACAGTGTTAGTTGCATCGCTCTATAACATGAAAATTGTTTGTTTCATCATCCTATAGATGGGTTATAGCTTTCCTAGGATCCATATCATACATATGAGCCATTTTACTACTCTAGTTGGTTAATATTCCAATCATTATGGGGCATGCTTCACTGTCTCTTTCTTTGTTGTATGGTATCACGTGGTGATAATCAGTCAATGATACCAATTTAATTTGGTGTCATGCCACTCTATGCTCAAGGAAATAATAAACCATCTCTAATCATTGTTAACCTTTTTATAATCCATCCTATCTTTTTTAATACTAAATTTTCGAATCGGCAATTTGTAAATTGTGACTTAATACTACAACTTACAGGGAGTTATTGAGTGAATTTTGATTTGGCATTAAGTGTCATGCACCATTTATTTGGCATTTAGTTTCACTCACCACAAAAAATTCCCTAAGAATTCAACCACTCAGTGGGTTCAGAAAACTCTTTTTATGCTTCCCATTTATACCAATTGTTTCTTTAAGGTGATATTTCTATGCATTATTTTCACACTTATTAATGAATGAAAGATAATGAACTTACTTTTCTCCATTTATCCCACTCATTAAAATAATTAAAATGCAAGAAATCACATTAGTATCTATTATTTTAGTTCATTAAACCTTGAATAAGACATCCGAGCGTACTTTTACCTATTTTTCAATCTCATTAAAACATAATGAAAAATACACCCTATCAAGTATCCTTTTATCTTTTTTTTCGGCTCATTAAAATTTAAAAAAAAAACACCATTGAGTGTAATTGTTTTCTCTTTCATTCTTGCTACTCTATGAAGGAGATATACAAAGAAAATAGAGCATGGAAACTCTTCTAAACTTTTCATCATAAAAAAAATGATAGTGTTAGTTACATCGCTATAGAACATGGCACTCATTTGCGTCATCATCCTATATATTGGGTATATCTTTCCTACGATCCCTACCATAAATATGTGTCCTTTTACTCCTTTTGTTGTTTACTATTCCAGCCATTAAGGAGGATGCTTTAATGCCTCCTTTTTGTTGCATGATATCACATGGTGTTAATCATTCAATACCAATTCACTTTTGTGTCATGCCACTATATGTTCAAAGAAATTCTAAATGCCATTTAACCATCTGCAATAATTTTTAACCTTCTTGTCAGCCATACCATTTTTTTAATACTAAATTTTTGAAGTGGGAGTTTGTAAATTGTGACTTCATTTTGCAACTTACAAGTGATTTTTGATTTGGCATCAACATTCAACCACCATCTATTTGGCATTAAGTTCCACCCACCACAACACATTTCTTGTAATTCAACCACTCATAGGATCAGCAAAATCTCTTTCAAATGTTGTGTGAAAGGATGGATAAGTGTGAAGGAACAATGAGAGAGAAAAGTAGATCTAAAATGGGAAATTCCTAGAGACAAGTAGCTCTCTAGGCTCTAGGGTGAGTGATAAGGTTAGGGTCCTAGGGTTAATGTTAAATTTGGATTGATTGGGAAGGTATCAATTAATAATTCTATTTAATGTTGAAACTATTTTCAAAGCCTATTGACATTGTGATTTAAAGCTTTAACAAAATGACGTAAATAAACATATGTACTGAAGGAGTACAACCACCTACATGATAAAAAAATAATTTATTTATTTAGTAAATATTTTGAAGAACCCATTGACTTAGCATTTATAGCTATAAAATAATCACATGAATAAATGAGTACAACCAAATCACACAAACAAGTGTAGATACATTTTAACTGTAGATATATAAGTGCTGATAGGGATCAATGTTGGAAGAATATTTATTATTTATGTCAAAGGATACACCATCTTGAGCAGATTGTGGCATATAGAGGACTTCAAACCCTTTCTAATGAGTATTTACTTTCCCTCTAAATCTTATTCATTCAAGTGATATTGAATTTATACGTGAAAGAACCATATTTTTTTGTCTCTTTTCATGTAGCCCTACATGAACTAAGGTTGACCCCTCTTCAAAATATGTGGCCCTCCCTCACTAATGAAAAAGTATATATAAGGTCTAATTCGCTCTCAAGTAAGAAATCTAATTTTATCAATCACAAAAAAGGAACTTAGATCTGGGGTAGGTGAAAGATAAGGTTCACAACTTGTGAACCTAGTAGTAGAACAAGGAGCAAAAGGCACATTTATTCTTTGGTAATTTTAAGTTTTTTTCATGGGGATATTTTTTTCTTGGATGAAAATCTGTCTTTTTGGAGAAAACTTTACCTATAACTAGGACATGAATAAGGATGTTAATAGATTCATTATTCTACCATCTCTTTTGTGATTTCGAGCCTTGGTTGTTTAACACGCCTCTCATTGAGTGATTCTCCAAGAAAAAATCTTGAGTTTGGTGTAGACATATTCACCTCTTTTCCTCTTTCATATTTTGACCATCTGGAACTCAGCCCTGAGGCTTCGATAAGCCTAAATAAACCTCAGACTTTAACCCTTTTGTGGCTCACTGAAGAGAAAAAAATATTTAAACATAACTCGAACTTGTGAAGAAAACCTTGGTAGATCTCTGGGTTTACTGAAATAGAATTTGACTTGGGAAGGGGCGGTGTCTTTGGGATTATTAAAAAAAGACTAGTTGAATAAAACTACTTGGTATTGGAACATGCTTTCTAAAATTCTCTTGGACATACCTATTTGGCCTAGAAGCATATTACTATTATGGCTCTCTTCGAGCATATGTTTGACGTATTTCCAAATAAAATAGAAAATCCCTTCCCTTGGAGGTGTGAGTTAAAACCTCGAAGCCATCAATGGAGTAGTTATGAAGAGCCTTATTCTGTTCACTTGAAGGCTATGTTGAACCATATTAGTTGTGGATATCTAAGGAAGCCTTGAGAGCACCATTGGAGTCAATTTTGGAATCATCATTGAAGACAACTTTGAGCACTATTGAAGGTATCCTTGAAAGAATTACTGGAGTCAATCTTGGAAGCAACTTGGTGCATTATTGAACATTGTTTTGGAACCACTCGTGAAGGCTATTTTTGAAGCACCATTGAAGGCATTCTTGGAACATTTGAAGGTCGTTGAAGACACTCTTGTAAAACATAGTTGAAGATCTTGTTGGAGAAGTGTTGGGACCTATTGAAGATAGTTGAATGTAGGCGTATTTTGAAATGGACATATGTGTACACCCATTATCTTCCATTTCTTGATAATGATGTAAAATTTGTTCAAATTCCTTCAAGGCTACGCTGAGAATAGTTTAGAGCGACGTCATCAATGTGCTGAACATGAACTCCAACAGCAAATGGATTCTTTCCGTAATGCTGAAGCTGACATTGAGACGAGAAATATCCATTCAACTCTAAGGAATTTTGATTTCTTCAATAAATAAAAACTTGAAGAGTTAACAAAGGCCACAGCTGCCCATTTTGAAAAAATAATTCAGGAATTTGAAAACAGACTGAAGTACACAGTCTGTAGCCATGGTCTAATATCTAATAAATAATTACGTTCAGAAAAAATATCACTGGGAATGGGAATGCTCTGGCATCATTTTAAAACCACTCCAATTTTATCAACTCTCTCCCTTTATAATATCATTAACATTGTCTTTTTATTTGAGTTTGTTGTATTTTTTTTAAGCATATTTATTTTGGTGATGGTGTTACTAATTGAGATGAAATGGTATTTTGGACACAATATTGGTTCACTCAATAATGCATTTTAAACAATAAAAAATTTCATTATTATTAAAAGTCAAAAAATTATTTTATACATTTATTTTTAGTATTTTTATTATTTTATCATATAACATATGGCCATATTTATTTAGATTTATTTGTAGTTTTAAGTTCTAAAATGTATTTATTTTTGGAACCGTTCAATTTGTTTTTCTTAAAAGGAAAATGTTATCCAATAAAATCTTTATTTAGCTATTTTATTTACTTTGGAATGATCACATTTTCATTACAACCATTTTTTAATAAAGAAAAATGTTATTGATTATGTTTTTATTTTAACTATTCTATTTACTTTGAAGGATTACATTCTCATTGCAATTATTTTTAATTTAAAATCAATTTTTATTTTAAAATCATTTTAAAAAATTTAAGGTTTTTAATATTAATAATAAGATAATATAATAAATAAATATAAAAATATATGAATAATATTTTTAGTGTTTGACTATTCCCTAGAATAGCACACACTTTACATTTTGGTGTTCATTCTACATATTCATATTGGTCAAGGGCTCTTCCTATAGACTTATAATGACTTGAATTGAGCTCCATTTCTCTCTTCTATAATATTCTAGGTATACCCTATTGACGATCTCAATTTTCTTCTTTTTACTTTGTGATCACCAATGCTTAATACAACTACTACCTTATGCATACAACCTAGTAATTGTTTTCCCTTGCTTCAATTATTGTCCTTGCAATCACATTTTACTAATGACCATTTTCATCACCACTTAACTTCACTTCACTTGTTGACCTTTCATTTGTTAGAGAGACCATGGAAATGAGTTGTTTTACCTTTCCAACCTTTTTTTCTTCATGCTTAGGGTGGCTTTATCATCTTGAAACTATATTCTTCCCATTTATACCGATTTTTTCTTTAGGATGAGATTCCTTCGCATTATTTTCATACTTATTAATGAATGAAAGACAATGAAATTACTTTTCTCCATTTATCCCACTTGTTAAAATAATGAGAATGAAACCTATCACACTATTACCTCTTTTTTGTTTCTTTAAAACATGAAGAAGACACTTACTGGAGAACACTTTTACCTATTTTTCAAAGTCATTACAACCTCATGGAAAAGACGCACTATCAAGTATCATTTTCTCTTTTTGGGTAGAATAAAATAAAAATACACCGTTGAGTGTAATTATTTTCTCTTTCATTCATCCTACTCTATGAATGAGATCTACAATAACAAAGAGCAAGAAACTATTCTAGAGTATTCTACATAGAAAAAATGATAGTGTTAGTTGCATCGCTCTATAACATGGCACTAATTTGTGTTGCCATACTATAGATGAGTTGTCGCTTGCCTAGGATCCATATCATATATATGCATCCTATTATTCCTTTGGTGAATTATTATTCCAGTCATTATGGAGCATGCTTCAATGCCTATTTTTATGTCACATGATATCACATGGTGCTAATCAATCAATAGAAATTTACTTTTGTTTCATGCCACTATATGTTCAAGGAAATTCTAAATGTCACTCAATCATATGCAATCATTCTTAACCTTCTTATCAGCCATGCATTTTCTTTAACACTAAAATTTTTAAGTGGGAATTTGTAAATTGTGACTTAATATTGAAACTTACAAGGAGTTACTAAGTGAGTTTTAATTTGGCATCAACTGTCAACCACCATTTATTTGGAATTAAGTGTCACCCACCAAAACAAATTTCTTGTAATTCAAGCACTCAGTGGATTGGGAAAATATTCTTTAAATTTTGTGTAGAAGGATGGATAAGTGTGAAGGGCTAATGCGAGAGATAAGTAGATATAAAATGAGAGATTCATAAAGACAAATACGTCTCTAAGATCTAGGGTGAGGGTGAAGGTTGACATCTGTAAGGTCCTAGGGTTAATGTTAAATTTGGATTGATTGGGAAGGTATCATTCAACTATTTTATTTTATTTATAATATATTTAAAGATCCTATTGACATGGTGTTTTAAATATTAAAAAAAATCACATAAATAAAGATATGTAGCTAAGGATTAGAACAACATAAATGATAATAAAATTATTTATTTAATTCTTAAACCTTTTGAAGAACCCATTGACATAGCGATTTTAGGCTCTAACATAATCACATAATTAAATAAGGAATACAACCAAATTGCACAAAATAGTGTAGATCCATGTTAACTCTGAATCTATCAAGTGCTCAGAGGGATAAATTCTAGAAGAATATTTGTTATTGATGTCAAAGGATACACCATATGGAAAATATTTTTACATATAGAGGACTTCAATCCCTTTTCCAACGATTATTTACTCGCTCTCTAATTCTTATTCCTAAGTTAAACAACCATATTTTTTGTTTCCTTTCATGTAGGCCTACATAAACTAAGGTCGGCCCCTCTTCAAAAGAGGTTTCCCTTGCTCATTATTGAACAAGTATATATAATGTCTAATTTTCCCTGAAGTTAGCAATATAATTTGATCAAGCACAAAACAAGGAACTCAGATTTGTGGTAGGGGAGAGACAAGGTTCAAAAATTGTGAACCTAGTAGTAGAACAAGGAGCAAAAGGGAGATTTCTTTTCTAGTATTTTTCTACTTATTTTCATGGCGATTTTTTTTCTTGGATCAAACTATGTCTTTTTGGAGTAAAATTTTCCCACAACTAGGGCATGAATAATCCTATTATTGGACTCATTCTTCTACAATATATTATGTGATCTAGGTCCTTAATTGTTTATTAAGAATTTGGTTGAGTGATTTTCCAAGAAAAAATATTGAGTCTGCTGCAGTCATATTCACCTCTCCTCATATTCCACATTCGGACCCTCTACAAATCAGACCTAACGCTCGGAAAATACAAAATATAGCCGATTCAAATTGGCATGGCAACAAATAGTTTAATGTAGATGTATGCTAAAACGGACATATTTTTTTTTTGTTATCTTTCATTGCTTGATAATGGCATTGATCAGGTTAAACAAAAGAAACATTTCTTTGAATTCCTCCAAGGCTACACTTAGAATAGTTTAGAACAACCTCATCAATGTGTTGAACATGAACTCCAGTAGCAGATGCAGCATGTCTGTAATGTTGAAGTTGGCAATGAGATAAGCTATATACATTCAAATTTGAGGGATTTTTATTAATTCTATGACAAACTTGAAGGGTTAAGAAAGGCCACAACTAGCCATTTTTAAAAAATAATTCAGGCCTTTCAAAACATATTGTCAGAATTCCATTTTCGTTAAGCATAGTAATTAATTAATTTTTAATGAATAGATATATGGAAAACAAGTTAATTCTTAATTTTTAAATTTTTTGAGTTACATCAATTTCTTGAGATGATAGATACTATTATTAAATTTAATGACGAAAAAGGATGAAATAAAATTTTTCAATGCAAAGTGAAAATGTAATAGTGTTGAATGAAAACAAATGTGAATAATAAAAATGTAGTCAATTACAAATAATCTTCATTGTGATCAACCTCAAACTATTTTCTTATATTATTCTTATTGTTACTCCTATTAGTTTTGAAATATTTTCATATATATTATATGAAAAGGGTAATAGTAATCATAAACCATTCAAATCTTTAACTCGAGCTATTATAGTAAATAGCATACCTTCTCTCTATTTCTCTCTAATATTAATAGGTTGAATTACTATAACACAAAAAATAATACACATTTTCAATAATTTTTTTGTTCTTACACTGAAATAAATCACACTCTTAATCCAATCATTTTAAAATTAATATAACATCAAACATCTAATTACATCAAATTATAACTAACCATATACACCGAAACCAGTGAATCTAATGTAAACAATTAAATAGGACTAGAAAAAAACATCTACACTAAAATCAATGCATCTAATGCAAGAAATGAGATAGGATTAGAGATCAACATATAAAGTAAAATAAATGCATCTAGTGCAAACAATCAAATATAATTAGAAATCAAGATCTGCACTAAAATCAATGCATCTAGTGAGAGCAATCAAATAGAATTAGAAATCAACATCTACACTGAAATCAATGTATGTAGTGCAAGAAATCAAATTTCATTAGAAATCAACATTTACACTAAAATCAATGCATCTAGTGCAAACAATCAAATATCATTATAAACATCTACACTTAAATCAATGCATATAGTGAAACCAATAAAAAAGAACTAGAAATCACCATCTACACTAAAATCAATGCATCTACAGCAAGAACTATTCTTCCCTCTCCCCCCCTCCCCTCCATCTATATATACATATTACCCATCTATTATTCTTTTTCTCTCAATCTAACCCCTAAACATACACACTATCTCTCCATCTCTCCATTCTCTCTCTCTCTCTCTCTCTCTCTCTCTCTCTCTCTCCACTTTTCACACTCTGTGTCTTTATTATTCCCTCCCTCTCTCCCATTATAGATTCATCCCTTTTTCCCCACCTCTCTCCTCCTCTATCTCAATTCCTCTCTCTCGTATTTCCTCTCTTTACATTTCTCTCCTACCTCCCTCTATTTCCCCCCATCTCTCTCTCTCTCTCTCTCAAACATTGTCACTATCTCCCTCCTCTCCTTCTCTCTCTCCTGCTATCCCCTCCTCCATATTTCTCTCTCTTTCTCTCTCTTTTACCCTTCTCTCCAGCTCTCACTACTCTCCTTATCTCTCCCTACAATCCTCATATCCCCTCTTTCATCTTATCTCCTTTAGTGCAAGAAATCAAATAGAATTAGAAATAACC